>OX123211.2:9040200-10398037 GCA_944739405.2 Euclidia mi | reverse complement strand
ATAGATGGTACGGAACCCTTTGTGCGCGAGTCCGACTCGCACTTGCCCAATTTTTTAAATTGCGTTTTAATACCGCGTTCCTGATGTTTATTTTTCAAATGTATGATTGTTGTAATTCCAAATAAAAATGTATTGGTTAAATACTAATTTTATACTATTAGTTAGACTTATTTTTATTAAAATCTTATAATAAATTAAACATAAACAATAACATACAAAAAAAGTAATTTCTTTATTACAAATATCTTTTTTTATTTGCGTTTCCGAAGGTGTTTTCTTTGAGGTTGAATTCCAAAATCGAATTTCGAATTCGAAGGGGTTTGTTGTTTCACTCACTTTTTATATGCGTGTGAAAGAGACAGAGCACAGTAAAATTCGAATGTTTAAAATTTATGGCTGAATAATGTCAATTCGTGGCACTGAAGATTGAAAAATTATAAAGCTACTTTTACTCACGCTCGAATCAAAATCGCGTTTTGTTCACTGTTGTCTCGCAGCAAAAGTGGCATGTTTGAGCTGCTGTGGTGAAAATATTGTTTATAAGTAGGTACCGTTGGTATTTTAGAATTTACCTAGTTTCATGATTTTAATAATGTCAATTATGGGCCAATTTACCAATAATACAAGTTGATTTTATCTCAAATATTTTTTTATTTCAATTCACCAAGACAATTATACAAGATGCGCTTCGATTGTACTCGTTATTAGTCATCATCATCAGCCTTTAACAGTCCACTGCTGGACTAGGCCTCTCCTTTGAAAGGAGGAATTGGCCTACTATACCACGCTGGCCAAACGGGTTGGGATAGGGTTTGTATCAAGTTTTCCTTCTCTTACATTGCTGTTCTCTGCATAATATGCTCCCTCTGTCGGCTCTTACGACACCCATGGGATGATATGGGGTGGTGACATTCCGTATTCTTAATCCGTCACCACACGGACAAGGACAACGGACACGGACGTTATTAGTAAAGGAACAAAATATAAATCCGATTCATATCGAGTGACCACAAGTTTACATTTAACATCACACGGCGAACACACGTATTCTGAACTTAAAACTGATGTATAGTTGCTTTTGAAAATATTTAGATAAGAGGAGAAGATTGGAAGGTCAAAAGCATTAAATAAATTATCAAATTTCTTACAATAAATATGTAGGTATTTGATTTTCGTCAACTTGGATACATAATTATCACCTACATCATTTCTTTTTTAATAGTTAAAAAATATTTTTAATAATATATAAAATCATTGAAATGTAAAACTAAATTCTTTGTGATTTTTGGGTTCCGTACCTCACAAGGTAAAACAGGAACCCTTATAAGATCACTTTCTTGTCCGTCTGTCGGTCTGTCTGTCTGTCTGTCTGTCCGTGTGTCACCACCGATTTTCTCAGAAACGGGTGGACCTAGCAAATTGAAATTTATACCAGATACTGAGGTCTATGGTTCCTATTAGGTGTATACAAATCAGGGTTCTGGGTCAACCCGATAAAAAGATATGGTCAAAATTAGATTCTTGCGAAAACTTGTAAGTACCAAAATTAACCTTAATTTTCAACTTTTTTTAATTTTCGGAATTTTTCCTTTACTTGTGCTGTAAGACCTTGGTTTCAACCAAAATTAACAATTCTAGGTCAACAGGAAGTACCTTATAGGTTTTCGGTCGAAAACCTATATGGTAGTTCCCGTTGAACTAGAATCACGAAATTTGGCCAAAAGCAGGGTCTTACAGCACAAGTAAAGGAAAAATTACAAAAAATTAAAAAAGTGGAAAATTTAAGGGTGTCCTCATACATACATAGTAGACGCTTATAGGGCGCTCATACAGATTTAGAGGACTAGCGTAACTAGCACTAACCTCAAATAAGGTAAAATGCGTACGGAACCCTCAGTGCGCGGGTCAGACTCGCACTTGCCCGAATTTTTTTTTGTTGCTTAGCCTGTTTCTTTTTTCTGTTACTAAATTACCAAACTTCGAAAATGCTTGTCGCTGGTATAGACAAAACTTCAAATACTATTTTCACCACAGCAGCTCAAACATGCCGCTTTTGCTGCGAGACAACAGTGAACAAAACGCGATTTTGATTCGAGCGTGAGGCAAGGTAACTTTTTAATTTTTCAATCTTCAGTGCCACGAATTGACATTGTTCAGCCACAAATTTGAAACATTCGAATTTTACTGCGCTCTATCTCTTTCACATGCATATAAAAAGTGAGTGAAAAAACAAACCCCTTCGAATTCGAAATTCGATTTTGGAATTCGACCTCAAAGAAAACACCTACTGCAACGCAAAAAGAAAGATATTTGTAATAAAGAAATTACTTTTTTTTATGTTATTGTTTACATGTTTAATTTATTATTGGATTTTAATAAAAATAAGTCTAATTAATAGTATAAAATTGTTATTTAACCAATACATTTTTATTTAGAATTACAACAATGATAGATTTGAAAAATAAACATCAGGGACGCGGTATTAAAACGCGATTTAAAAAGTAGCGGGAATAAAAAATTCGCTGATGCTGATACAGTAGGTATAGCGTAACGTGTTAAATTATATTAATATATAAAATAATCTAAAAAGATGAGTGAAACTAGCGGTGATGACTGTACTTTAAAACCAGAAGAGTTAAATCAACAAGTGATTATGCAGAATTCAATCTATTCCTGTTCATTTCTATGTCTCCTAAGTAATATGTGTTCTCACTGCTGAGGTGAAAAGTTATGTGTACTACACGAGAGCAAAGTTTTTTGTATCTCGTGCTGTTGAGTCCCTCACCACGCTCAGGATTCTAACTTTGATTCACTCGCTACGCTCGTGAATCAATCATAGAATCCTTCGCTTTCTCGGGACTCAAAATCAGCACTCGAAACAAAAAACAACTTTGCTCTCTTGTTGCACAAATAACTATTGAGCTAAGGTTGACAAAAACAGTTCTTTTTGTTTTTCCCACCACATTAATACATTAGTGTTTTCAGGCTCAATAGGCATATTTATGTAACTATCCACTTCATCTGCGATATTTATAGTCTCCGGTTGCTTGTACATAGATGCAAATAAACTTTTTTTTACTGGGTAAACTTCACTAGAGCTACTGTGTTCATAATTATGTGTTGACAAATTGTCTCTTCGCAAATTTTAATAACATATTTATTAGATTTATTTTGGAGCATAATGTTGTGTAGTGAGCTTTTAAACCAGAGCTCGAGTCGCGACTCACGCCTCGGAACTAGGGTTCGAGACTGGGCTCCAGCTTTCGAAATAAGGATCGAGGCTGTAGCTCGAGGCCTCATAGGAGACTCGAGCCTTGAATGAGTCGAAGACTCGGGAGACTCGAGCCTTTTAACAACACTACCTCTGAGGCACAGTTCTCCTAATTATATTTCTTCAAAATGCAATTTTGGTCTTATGTCAGTGTCATACTTAAGTCACAAACGGTATTCTCCTACATTGAGGGTTACTTGAATAATATCGTGACATGATCGTGACTAAATCGTAAATTAAACGACAATGAGATTAAATTAGCGGAATACCGATTTTGAGTCAAATCAAAATCTACCCTCATTTAGTTAAAAATACACTTTCGATGCAATATAATATACGAGAATTGGCCTTCAGGCAGCACAACTGAACCCCTTACTATCGGCCAATATTTGTGCTACCCACGTTAAGAAATATTCTTGACAAGTTTATTTTAGATCAGCTCCAAATTCATACATACATACTAGTGATGTTCCGGATATCCGTATACGTATCCGCGGATATCCGAGGAATAACAAAGATCCGTATTCGTATCCGTATCCGTTACTTTTCTCGCGGATCTTTTACGGATCTTTCACCTTATTAATTTAAAATTGATAGTATGGAATGCTATAGGTGGTTAGGTAGAATTAAAAAATCTATTAAATTCCATTCAGAGTATCTATATATTAAAAGAATTTGTGTTTTATAATACGAGTCGGCCAGCCCGTTCTGCCCAACCGATTCGGATGATTTTTTTTTTCAAATGAAAGGTCTCGCTGCATAGATTTGTCATCAAGCATTATCTAACGTGCACATTCATCAAGTTATATGCAAAAACAGTTTTCTCCCATACATTTTTTACGTTTTCGTAGCCGTAGTCAATGACTTTCTGCTTCTATATATCTGCTTCTTATTGAGGTAGGCGTTTCGTTATAGGCCTAAAACACACGCTGAAAAGAGCTCTTTCATTTGATGGTATGCTCATTTAAATTGGGTAAGTTTGAAGGAAGTTAGGTGTGGACATTGAACTTATTTTTCAATATCTAATATATAAAATTCTCGTGTCACAGTTTTCGTTCCCATACTCCTCCGAAACGGCTTGACCGATTTTGATGAAATTTTTTGTGCTTATCCGGTAACTATGAGAATCGGCCAACATCTATTTTTCAAAAAAAAAAAAAAAATTTTTGCAAAACAACGTTTGCCGGGTCAGCTAGCTTTCCTATAAATTTCTTAAGATTCCATTGCTTTCTCTCTACATGGACGGTTCTAAATTCAAAAATGTTTTTATGGCATCTAATAAGTTCCTTGCGGTAACTGCCAAGATGAACCATTGCCTCCTTTCATACGGGTGTGAGTGTGGTGGTGTGTAAAATTATACCCGATGTTGGTAAAATTATCACTATAGTGAATTATCGCTGCTGGCAGGTAATATTCCCCGAATGTTACCAGTTAACCTTAAGGAACTTTCCCCCTTTTTTTGTATCGCGTTCCTCAAAGGGACCCCTCCGCCAACTCTGTACCGAGTTTGGGGCAGGTGGAGGGGGGGTGTGTGGCTCGGCTCTCCCCCCTAGATATTCGGGGGAGGGCATACCTACTAAAACACCGCGGTGTTCCTGTATCGAACCTCATGACGGGGTCGCGGTAACGACGTCAGTAGGTATACCCGCGACCCGAGCAATTTTCCCCAAATGTAGTGAAATTTCCGCCTAATGTTGGGAAAATCAACCCTACAGACGGGTAAATTACGTTTTATGTCAGGAAAATTTTTGTGTTTTTAAATTACGGACTTTCTTCGGGCATCTTAATTATTTTTCTCATCATCAGCCTTTAACAGTCCACTGCTGGACTAGGCCTCTCCTTTGAAAGGAGGAATTGGCCTACTATACCACGCTGGCCAAACGGGTTGGCATAAGGTTTTTATCAAGTTTTCCTTCTCTTACAGTGCTGTTCTATGCATAAAATGCTCCCTCTGTCGGCTCTTACGACACCGACAAGGGCTGATATGGGGTGGTGAAAATCCGTATTCTTAATCCGTCACCACACGGAAAATATTTTTTTTTTTATGTGGGACATATTACAGCGGTTCATAGTACTATTGTCATATAATTATATTACAAGTGGTAGTTATGGTAGAAGTTGTAGCTTTGGTAAGAATAGTAGTTTTGAGAGAAAAGGTACTTTGGACAGCACCGGCGGTTTTGGTAGAAATGGTAGTTTAAAAAAATGGTGCATATGATAGGTTTAGTACGAATAGTAGTTTTGGTACAAATAGTAGTTTTGATAGAAATAGTATTTTCGGTACGAATATTAGTTTTGGCAGAACTGTCACTTACAATTGCTACCAAAGCTACCATCCCTACCAAAAGTACCGTTTTACTAAAACTACAATTTTAGCAAAACTGCTATTCCTATGTAAGAGCTTTTTTATAATATTAAAATATGCTGTGGAGCAGCATGGGTCCTTTAGTTTTTAATATAATTTAAATACAAGTCCAAACATGATCTGTCTATCATTCCGCCGGGCGTGCGTGACGTCAACTATCGTTTCAAGGTCGTGCGCACCGACATCGATTCAGTAAGAAAATAAAGATCCGTATCCGTATCCGTATCCGCAGATCTTGACACCAAATATCCGTATTCCGAACCGTATCAGCGGATATACATTTTTAACGATCCGGCACATCACTAGAGGATTCGGTCCCGGGATCCCGAAGACTGGGATCCCGGGATCCCGATCATATTTTAGTCCCGACATTTTCGGGATTAAATTCAATGAATCCCGGGATTTTCGGGACTCATATATTTTTTATATAAGTCAATAAAAATGTGCGTGAAACGAAACGCACTTACTTTCATTTGACGTTAAACGTCAAAATTTGCCGGCCATCTTGCTTACACAGCTGATTGCGTTTGACGATTCCTCCAACTTCCATCGAGCCTGAACGCGCGTTTTCCGCCGCTTCATATTTGTGCAACAAATTAAGAAGTATGCTTTCGGATGAGACGTTGGATGCGTTGTTATTTCTTAGATTTTATTTTCGTGGCTTAAATAAGTAGGTAAATTATAGTTTCTGGTCTATTTGATTTAAAATATGAGTCCTATTAACATTGATCTCTTTTGACAAATTTCAAGAAGTTGATTTTTTAAATTTTTATTATAAAATAAAATAAACAAACTAAGCAATAATTTTTAAACTATTTTATAAGGGCCTAGTTTGTTAATTTTATTAGAAGAAATTATAATTTTGTTTTGTTTTTGAAGATTTAAGTAAAGATTTAAAACAAAAGGTTGATTTTGATATGTTTTACTTTCTTTTTGCTACCACTTTCTATTACCAATAAGTACAATCCCGGGACTATCCCGGGATCCCGGTATTAACTGTTGATAATCCCGAAATCCCGGGACTAGAAAAATCGACCGGGATCGAATCCTCTACACATCACTAATACATACATACATAGACTCACGCCTGTTTCCCAGAGGGGTAGGAACGCCATTTGCAACGATCCTCACATATCTCTCTTGCTTTATTCACTCTCATCAGATTCCTCATGCATGCTCTTCTGTTCAGGGTACTTCTAACCTGTCCTGTTTTTAGGATGTCTCCAATCTGGTCAGAGAACGTCCGCCTAGGTCTTCCCCTTCGTCCTGTCCCATTCACACTTACCTTGTATATCAGTCTTCCCCTTCGTCCTGTCCCATTCACACTTACCTTGTATATCAGCTTGGTCAATCTTTCGTCATCCATTCTCTCCACGTGCCCAAACCATCTTAGCAAACCTTTCTCGATGCTTGTCACTACATCTTCTTTTACCCCACAACACTCTCTTATCACACAATTCTTTACTCTGTCAGTCAGAGAAATACCACACATACTTCTCAGTGCTCATATTTCTACAGCATTTATTCTACTTTCATGACTCTTCTGCCATACCCAACTATCAATACCATACATAAGAGTAGGTACTAACACCCCTCTATGCACAGCCAAACGTGCCTTTTTGGACACGTTTTGCTTATTCATAAACGCCTTCTGAGCTCCATTCACTCAATTACCTGCATTAAGGCCTATTCAAACCTGAGCGATATTCGCTGCCGCTGTGGGTAGAGGTACATACCGCGCGGGTTTCGCTCAGGTATTTGGTATCAAGTACCGCGGCTAGAGCGACCTAAATTTCTTACCTCTCTGAGCGAAACTCGACTACCGCGCGTTATTCTACCCACAAGGATAGCGAATATCGCTTAGGTCTGAACAGTAATATTACCGCATACCCACTGGGTTTTCTCTGCCGCAGACGGTAGCGAATACCGCTTAGGTTTGAACAGGCCTTTAACTCTTCTTTCAATATCTTCTACATTTTTACCATCTCTTGTAAACAGCGTACCTAAATATACAAACTCATTCACTTGCTCCACTCGTTGTCCATCGATCATAACATTACAAGCCGTAACGCATTCCTCCTTTTCAAAAACCATAACTTACGTTTTACTTACATTCACTTTCATTTCTTTCCTCTCTAACGCATGTTGCATGATTGGTACCATCCCCTGCAACTCCTCCGCTGAAGATGCAAGTATAACCTGATCGTCAGCATAAAGGAGGCATTTGACAAGTAACTCATTCATCCTTAATCCACAATCAGTATGTTTAAAATCTTGCAAACAACTGTCCATGAAGAGGTTGAACACCCACGGCGACGCTACACATCCTTGTCTAACACCAAATTCATTTTAATAATAATGAATTGTTACGTTAGCAATAGTCTCGCCCCCTATTATGTGGGATCTAAAAATTCATGGCAAAATGTGGGTGTAATATTACACCTCTGCCTATCTCTTCGGGGATACAGGCGTGAGTCCATAAGAAAACTGTTACGTGCAAAACAATTTGGTTGTACTAGGCGTCGCTCAACAACCGATGCTGGTATTGAGGTTTAGATAGTAAGTATTTGTGATGCCTGGCAGGAGTCGCATGATGCTCTGGGAGTTTCTTGTGACTTATCTATGGATTTGATTGCGTTTTTTTAAACATAAATCGGCAAATAACATTACTATGGAGTTCAGAACACTGCTTTGGATCTCCTTATTACGCATTTAAGTTATAGAATACAGGGACTAGATGTGAATGGAAAACATTATATGGGTTCATTGGTCACAATGGGAGTGCCACAAGGTTTCACTTTTGCTCCATACCTTTTTCTTATAGATATTAATGATTTGCCATATATTATGAAAAATAACATAGACAATATCAATTAAACAATGACGATGAAAATAACGCTCTCTGTAAAGTAGTTAAATGGTTTCGTGCTAACAATTTACTTTTAAATTAAAGAAAAACAAAATGTATTAGATTTTCGATACCAAACGTAAATCAAGTTGAAACACGGTTGAATGGAGAAGAGTTGGATTTTATAGATCGTCTTCTAAGCGTATCGATGGCAAACACTTAAGCAGCCACGCTGACTGCATGGTCGAAAGCAGTCATGAGTTCTTCCAGCGGGCAAATTTTCGGGCACGCAGGGCACGATGTTAGATGGGACATCGTTTGTCTTGCACCGCATGAACAAGACAAATCGGTACCGTCCAAAAGTTCCCATCTGAACATTTTTCTTTGCATCGGTAGAAAGGTCTTTTCTCGCCATAGATCGCACATTGCCTTTGATGGCTCCTGGGTTAAAGGATTGACACTTTTGACAAAGCTGCTACGGCTCTTCAGTCGTGTCTGCACTGGGATGTGACCATGCAATGGGTGCCGTAGGTTACAGTCCATCTTGGATCTTTCTGCAGAGCTCGCCACGGCCCATACGAACATTTGGAGATGCGATGCCAGCAAGTGGGTACACACAGCTTTACCGGGGTTGGTTTTAACCCTAGAGTACTAATCTTATTTTTTTACCGCTTAATACTAATGATCGCTCGGGAGGCTACTTCATATATGGTACAAGATTTTAAAAAGTCTTTTTATTAAGAATTGTTTTAAATTTAACAAAATAATGAAGAAAGACCTTGTTTCTTTAAATGCAATTGCACATTTTCTTTAAAATTTTAATTTCAGTCTTAAAATCAACCTTAAGTCTAACGTAATCCTTGTTTGAACAGTCCTTAGAATTATAATAATAATAAATATAAAGTCACATATAGCCTCTAATTTAGTATCTAAATTAAGTATTTTTTAAATGTTATATCACATAAAAGTAAAATTACCATTGTAATTATAAGATATTTGGCTTGACACTAAATTAAAATCTTTTAAAAAATTTTTAAATCTTTTTAAATATTTTTCTATCAAAATTACAGCAGTTTGGATCGAAATTGGGTTTGTAGAGCGACTTCTAACTCGGCGCTTGTGCTTGCTTGTATTTGAGATGATCGAGGATGTAAATGCAGATTGTTCGGAGCAATATATGGGAGATCATCTTCAAGCTGGCACGAAGGATCAGCCACACTGTCGTGTGTATCGTAATCCTCAACGTATTCTTCAGTTTCACTGTTCGATTCTTCGTTTTCCAAATATATTTTTTATCTGGTTCTCTGGATGAATCGAGATTCATCTATGAAACAATATAACCATTCTCAGCTTTATCAAACAAATAAATAAAGAGATAATTGCAAAGAACTAAGAAACGGGATTGGTAAAAAACTTACCTTTAATACTAATGATCGCCTCCCAGGCGACCGTGAGGTCAATAACTCGATACCTGCATATTCCCCGCTGAACCACTTTCCACTGCGTCACGGGGTACACTGTATTGGCGCGAACGCACCCCGCAATACATAGACATAATTAAAAAATATTCTTAAAAAATCAACCGAACGCGGCCTCTCAGGCGATGATTAGTATTCTAGGGTTAAGCAACCAGTGATAACTCGGCAAGTTTCGTTACGTGTGGTATTCACTGACCTCGCATGCGCGGATTGACTCCACACAGGGCACCCGTATGCACCTGCAGAAAATGCTAGCTCCGGGGGAGATGCTCTCATTACTTGCGATGCAGCGCCCAACTTACAGTAATGTAGCGCCGAAGCAGGCTATTGCGAGTTGAACTTTTTAATAATTAGCAGTTCCTTCTATAGGTGAAAGCCCTATCAAGAGTAATGCCTAGGTATGTGGTATGTTGATTGCAAACTACAGGCATGCCCTGCCACTCTATATTAAGTTTATGACCCGCTTGGCTGTTAGGCATATGGAATGCACATGGCTCAGTTTTAGTTGGGTTGGGTTTAAGTGCGTTTGCCTCATAGTAGGTACCCAAGATGTTAAGAGCCTTAGTGAGATTTACTTCTATTTCTTCGAAGTTCGTAGCTTGAGATGTTAGGGCAAGATCGTTTACGTAAATAAAGCGGTATATGTTTGGGCAGTAGGGTTGGTGATTTGTCTAGAGATTGAAAAGAAGCGGGGCCAGAACACTTCCTTGGTGCAACCCATTCTTTTAAGATCTCCAACGAGTCTTGTCAGATAGAAGATGAACCTAATAGCGACGGTTATGGAGAAGCTTCCGGAGTATCATGACAAATTTGTGATCGTCAGTCATCGTTTTCACCTTCCACAAAAGACCTGCCCTGCCCTTCCCTGTGTCGTAGGCAGCAGAGAGATCAACAAAAACGACGCCAGTTATTTTACGTAGTTCAAACCCTCTATCACCTTTATGTACTGCGTGAGTTTCAGTGTCTGACTTCACCGGTATGAAACCCGGTTGCTCTGATATCAAAATCGGTCCGACCAAGTACGTGAGCCTGGCCAGCAGTAATCACTCGAACAACTTGTAAATATGGCAGCAGTTATATATACGCCGGCAGTTTTTTGGATTATCTGCTCGCTTGCCCGGCTTTTGTATAGGCATAAATTTGATTTTCGCCAAAGTCGAGGTATTGAAGGGGATGCCAGACAGTTATTAACCCTTAACTTGGCAAAATGTAAAGCATATATTGGTACAGCATTCTGGCAAAGTATGAAACTGCAAATTAACAAGATTTTTTATTTTTAAATAGCTTTAGGGGAGTTTAAATACATTGTAATTAATATTTTTTATAATATTAGTTTGTTAATTTATAAAATATTAATAGTGTCCCAAAGGGTACATCACCAATTTCGCTTAAATTAGTAATTGCTTTTATTTGTGCCCCACGAGGTACAATGCCGCTTTTGCCTACAATAGTGTCAACGTGGTAATATTAGCAATATAACAATAAAAACAATATTTTGTATTACAAAATAAGTCATTTATACAAAGAAATTACTAAACAAATGAAATATATAATAAAAAATAAAAAATAATAATATAATAAAAAAATTTACCTATTAACAAAACTTATAAATTCTAACAAAAGTTAACAAGAAATCAATTCTTTTCTCAATTTTAATCATGTAAAATAATTATTAGCGTATTATAAAAACTTATATAACAGAAACAGCCTCATCAAGAGATCAATTTAAGAGATCAAGAATATCTTACGAAAAATGTAACAAAAATATCTATGAAAGAGACCACTACAAAATACTACTTCTTAAAATTAATCAGAATAATCGTCTATAATCTAAACAAAGTTAGTTGTAAATAGTACAAAATGTGAATGTCAATCAACCTGCTAACTATATTTTGCTTTAAAACATATATAAAAAATACAGTACAACCGGCGTAAGGTGGCGAGCCTGAAGTTAGCCGCTAGCAAATTTAGCGCTTGTGTACTCGTAAAAAAATAAATGGTATCATAAGAATAAATGCCAATAAAGTTTTGAAGAACTACAGACCCATCTCACTTCTGAGTCACGTCTATAAGTTATTTTCAAGGGTCATCACGAATCGTCTCGCGCGCAAGCTAGACGACTTGAAGCCTCTATGCTTGGCGTTTGTGGACTATGAGAAAGCCTTTGATTCGATCGAAACCTGGGCAGTGCTGCAGTCTCTCCTACGATGCCAGATCGACTACCGATACATCGAAGTGCTGAAGTGTTTGTACGAAAACGCCACCATGTCAGTCCGCCTTCAGGACCAGAGCTCGAAACCTATTCGACTCCAGCGAGGGGTGAGGCAGGGAGATGTCATAACTCCGAAACTGTTCACCGCTGCGCTGGAAGACGTCTTCAAGCTTCTGGACTGCGAAGAACTTGGCATCAATATCAGCGGCGAGTACATCACTCAACTTCGATTTGCTGACGATATCGTAGTCATGGCTGAGACCATGGAAGATCTCGGCACAATGCTTGGTGGCCTCTGTAGTGTCTCCCAACAAGTAGGTCTTAAGATGAACATGGACAAGACGAAGATGATGTCTAACGTCCATGCCCTGTTCCTATTCAGGTTGGGAACTCTACACTTGAAGTTGTCGACAAGTACTTTTACCGTTCTACTTGGATCAAATGATCTAATTGGGTAGGTCCAACTTCGAGAAAGAAGTCATTCGTCGAATCCAATTCGGTTGGGCGGCGTTCGGGAAGTTACAGCATATCTTCACGTCCGATATCACGCAGTATCTCAAGACGTAAGTCATTGACCAGCGTGTGTTGCCAGTGATGATCTACGGGGCCGAGACGTGGTCGCTAACTATATGCTTTATCCAGAAGCTCAGGGTCACACAGAGGGCAATAGAGAGAGCTATGCTCGGAGGTTCCCTGCGAGATCGGATCAGAAATGAGGAGATCCGCAGGCGAACCAAAGTCACCGACATAGCCCTCCGAATAGTCAGGCTGAAGTGGCAGTGGGCAGGGCACATAGCCAGAAGAACCGATGGCCGTTGGAGCAGAAAGGTTCTAGAGTGGCGGCCATGCACAGGACGTCGTAGCAGAGGTAGGCCTCCCGCAAGGTGGACTGACGATCTTGTTAGAGTCGCGGGCAGCGGATGGATGCGGGTGGCTCAAGATTGGTCTATGTGGAGAGTTTTGGGGTAGGCCTATGTCTAGCAGTGGACGTCTTTCTGCTGATATGATGATGACTTAATTTTCTCTTTGACTTTCTTGGAACAATCGTGGTAATTTCATTATCACTATCCATTTCGTGATCAATAGCACCATCTGGACATGGACTGGGTATTTCTATTGGTGGATTATTATTGCATGGAAGTACCATCAATGAAGATTGTGCTTCGCCATCGTCCTGTGATGGGCTATCTTGATACGATGATATTTCATTATTTCAATTTACAGATGATAAGTTGTTAGATATGTAGATATGCCGCTGGCGTCGGTATTGAACTGCAAGGTGAGAAAGTAGTGGCGAAGTTTTTGCCAACTACGTGCCTGGGTTAATCATGCATTGCTTGTTTTTGGGTGAGTCTGGGATCTCATCTATGCTGGATGAATCTGTATCACTCACACGAAACGTTTGCTCAATAATATTATGCTTGTTCATATTATTATCAAGAGAAATGTCAGAATCTGTATCTGAGTCTTTTTGTGGTATTATAGCATCCATAATATGCTAAAACAAAATGCACATTATTAAAAATATATATATATTATATTTATCTGCGTTTATTTTACAGTGAAAATGCAAAAAAAATATCTATGCAAAACCAGCAAGTGACCTACATGTAACATAAATTAAACTAAACCTATTTGTCAAGGTACCTTGCAGGGCACAACACCTGTTTTCTATAAAGTTGACAGCATGCCCTACAGGGTACACTTAACTTTGCATCGAAATATCTAACAAAACATTGTGAAAACTGATCAAATAAAGTAACACAAGCACTAATTGATTATTCAACAATAAAAATTGCATCATATACACCAATTAAAACAACTAAATAAAAAAACACAAGATATTTTACCTTAACGCGCGAGATCCGTTCTTGACGTTTCGACATTTTGGCGGATAATGTTTAAAAACTGACGAATTACAAAAACTTTGACGTTGACAAACGAAAGTTTATGAAATGAGCTACTGCTGAAATTATTTTAATATACCGACATTTATCATATTTTTTAATATTCTCTGTAAACAGACCCGTGCTCTATAGGTCACATGCCGAAATTCATATCTTATTTTATTGTCCTCTCTAGTACACTTGCCAAGTTAAGGGTTAAAAAGAAGCAGCAACCACGACACAGCAGCTGGGCCTAGAAGTTTTATTTGCTCCACAGATAAATTATGCATTCCCGAGGTTTGCCACTTTCGAGGCCATTTACTGAAGAGACTAGGTCGGTCAGGCTGAATGGCTTACTTACTCGAGTCGGTCACTCGAGTTTGAACAGCTAATTATGTTTGGAACCTTTTTAAGGCGACACGATGACTTACTGCCTTCATACCTTCTTACTGTTGTGAGTCAAGTCTATGCTAGGGTTCGTGTCACTAATACACGACAACAGCTCTTCGCCGATCAATGTGGTTTCCTCGGAAAATGGGTCTTGACCGTATAGCGACTCATACTCTTTTAACAGATCCACAGATTCGATAGCCCTGGATTATGGGTATGACTTTGTGCGATATTTTTGCAATGTTATCGACAAATCTATTAACGGGAAGCTTACAGGCGTAACAGCCGGCCGAATTCTACACATGATCGGTCTATGCTGTGTCGGTTCTTACGGTCCGGTACGGTCTTTATGTAGAAAGAAAGAAAGAAAAAAAAGCGTTTATTTCTACCAGACGAAAGACATGAACAAACAAGACAATATGAACAAAAAGAGATTACAATAATCTGTACACGCCTGTCGCCTGCATAAAAATAGGAGGCCAGTTCAGCATAATGCCGGACGCATGCGCCCGGCGCTGGTTTTCAACTGGCTCCTCAGTAGACGATGTACTGTGAGATTATGGTTTCACTTACAAAGATAAAGTCAGGGGCCCAATTCCGCTAAATAAATATAGTCGCGATATCAAGTCAGTGTCATACTTACGTCACAAAAAGCGTATTCTTCTAAATTATAGTGCATTCATTCTTATCTGGCAAAAATGGTAAACAAATATGGCGGACAGATAAGTACGTCCGTAAGACTAGTGATGGGAAACATTGCATGAACTAAATCAAGTTTAACTTAAAATTCATTCAGTGAATGAAATAAAACATATTAGAGATAGAGATTTTAAACTTTTAATGTTTTCGATGAGAATAGAAATGGTATTTTGGTTCATGTAAAAGGTTTTATAGTTGATTGAATCAGGCGTTACTTGGCGGAACTCTATTGTATCCTAATGGAAGGAAAGACTCAGTCGGAGGGCTCAGTCGTTGCCCATCGTTCCTGAGGATGCCTCGTGCAGAGGCGAAACACGTATCGAAGAATAGTCGGCGCATACAGCGGGATACTGCAAGTCGGGTATCTTCCTGGAACCCATACCATTCCTATATCCCTTATCCTTTTAGAGGAGTTCGATATTGTCAACCTTTTTCTATTGCAATAGTTGGGGTGGTCAATTCGAGGGTGCGTGGTGGGTTCCTCTTTCCTTCCATTAGGTTAAAAGGTTTTATTTTTTTAAATGTACAAATATTATGTCATAGGCATGAGACCGATATATCAAAACGAAACTGAAATCCGATTGCAGTCAGAAATCGTATCGTATCGATATTCCAATATGAGAAAACCGATTTTAGAAAACGTAAAACAATAGCACGTAAACGCAAACAATCTAATCCAAACCAAACGAAAACTGTGCAAGCGCAACCAAACTACAAAGTAAATCTTAAGCTTACGTTTTCGATAGTTTTCATATTCATTCGTTCTCTTTCACTCTACCCAACGACTACTTAGTTAGAATGAGAGAGAGCGAATTTCATATCCTTTTCTTTCTTACTTAGTGATCCGTTTAAAGAGCAAAAGAGATGAAGCGAATATCGATCGTTGCCAAGCAAGCCACTCGTAGTACCTAGTGCGTTATGGATTTTGGCGGTTTTATGAATTGCAGATTGAATAGAAAAAATAAAACTAAACATCGAGGCGATAAGATCTAATTCAGATTGCAACTATTTAATGTTTGTTTTGAAAATTGCAAATAGTTTTAATAGTTATTAGGGATTTATGTTTGGAGAGTTTTGACTTGATCAATGTTTATTTGTTCACTTGACCTAGGTGACACGTGCAGTGCGGTGCGCGCGTAATAATAATAAAATTAAGTACCTACATTTGGTTTTCGTGAAAGTTATACTATTAGGATTTAAAAAGTTTTATTGTTACGTTGTTAGGATTGTAAAGTGTAAATAAATAGAAACAATTGGTGTTGCGTAATTTTAGTTTGTTTGGCGACTGACTTTTTTAACAATTAGTTTTAGGTAGTTAGTAGGTTAGGACTTAGATGAGAGAAATTACGAGATACGTCATCCTGAACAAGCAATTGAAGCCATGTTTATTTACATGTGTTAGTGAAAGGTGTTGCCACCCGTAATTTATAAAAGGTCTAAATTGTAGAAAATTGCCATAGAGAATGCAATAAAAATAACAAAAGCAGAATTTTATTAACAAAATATATTTATTTTATACATTTTAACATCAACATTTAAGTTTTATACACTATAATTAACAAAGTTGGTACCATTTTCATGTATGTGTGGTTATCACACTAAATCAAATAAAAATCGTCATTAGAAAAGCGTGTAACATGCTCAAATTATACACATTATAAATTTACTATGCAGAACATGGTCAACCAAAGCGACATTTAATGTTTTGTGGGTAGGTTTACGCCAGTAGCGCAATAGGCGCGAATAAAGCACACTATCGTTTACAAGATTTTATTTGGATACTTAAAACCAAATGTAAGTTTCTCATTGAAATCAAACTACGGTTTACAGATTATATCGCGATGGTTTTAGTTACATTACATTTAAACCGAATGATCTAGAACTACATTTTCTAATTATTACTAGGCGACATATATGTTTCTATTTGAAATATCCATATGAAATATCAAATATTTTATTTTTAACTTGCATTAACCAAATGGCTTGTGAAAAATAATAGAATCATGGATATATCTAAATAATAAATACAGTCATTTAGTTATTCTATTAGGTTCGCATAGATAATAGAGATGTCAGAAGGAACTGTAGATGCCACTAATTGAAATTGTTTAACTTTCACAGTAATCTTATATAATGCACAATTTTTAGTAACATGACCGTTGATAAAAATATAACAGTTATAGGTAAAACAAGTAATAAAACTATAGTGGCTGTGTTTATGCATGCATCAGCTCCGAGTAAGTTTAAATCATTTTCCAAAAGTAACAAGTGGACAATGATTGGAACACATAAAAAAAATTATAATTACTCGCTTTAGACACAAGCTTTCACGTGGTACTTATGCATATAAAAATAGTTTCTGATCAAACAGCTAAATATTATTATTCTTCTTTATTAAAGATGATAAAACGTTAACGTTTTATCAACTAAAAGTTCGTTAATCGTGAAATACCCTTATGTGAAAAAAGCTCTCTTTATTGCGGTTTGAATTATTGTAGGAGTAAATTCACAATTCCGATGGTAATCTTTTGAAAAACCGAATCCCGCAAATGATTTATAGACTTCATGGAGACGGGCAGAATCCCGTAAAAGTATATCGTAAGAAAACCTAAAGTTTAACATAAGAAAAAAACACTACTACTACTACCTTTGTTTGGATTAACCGATTTTTCGACACCGTTGCATGCGCCATGTTCACGGATGTATTCGTGTCTTTATCTGTGATTTCGACCAGTCTATCTGCGAGATCTCTAAGACCGTATCTCGCACTTGGGCCCCGTGGCCTTAATGTTAAGAGTCCAAACGCCAATATAAATGAATAAATGTAACTTGATGAAGTACACGTCAACACGTAGTTCACTTAGAATCCTTTATGCTGTATAAGCTTTCTAAATTGTTGTCGTTTTGAATTTAATGTCATTGTCACCGTATTAGTTTTTGATATATGATGCAGTCTAATATTTAAATATTTCTCAATTACTAATCTAATTAAATTAACTTTATGTCCGTGACCAGTATGAGTGTGGCAATTTTCTAAATCATTAAAGGTTTTATTATTACCTATAAAGCTGTCTAATATTTGTGTCACTATAAACAAATGCTGGCTTTCTCTGACAAAATTAATATTTTTAATACATATTTTTTTTAATATGACTTCACAAGCTGCGCAAATATCAAAAACATCTTGCATGGGAAAACAAAGTCCACCTTTGTTTCTAGCTAATATTAATTTGTGAAAATCATGTGCTTCCTCAGCTAACAGAAAATTTAGACAAGTAGTGCATTTTTAAATTTTTGCTATGTAGTGTACGGTACTACCAGCTATGTAACCAATCACAATTTTTTTATAGTCATCTAATTCTGGAACATGAAGTATTCGAGCTAGTTCTTAGTAAGTATTAAGTAATTAAGATAACAATATACAGATATTGAAAGATTGTGACAAAGTAAAGCGAGTTAAATAAACAAATAATACTGTTCTCAATTATTTATTTAGAGAATCTGCCTACCAATTTAATAAATTGATTACTGGCAACATTCTCCAGTCATATATCTCTATGTCTATGGTCTTGACTTTGGTTTTGTCTATGGTCTGACAGCGGCAATAACCTCAAAATATATTACAATAACATATACAAAAGTGCTGATATTTAAATACTTATTGTGAAACGATATTCCTTCAGTATTATTTTTCAGTTTTGAGTTGTTTTTGCACCGTTGCACTACACACAACGACATATTTTTACAACTTGTTGTTTTTACGACTACGACTTAATGTTTGTTTACTTGTGTACTGCGTTTGTGTGCGTGGCTAGTGTATTTACAGCAAAATTGACAAGAAACGATTGCCCGCAATCGGTTTGCTGCTGTTTTTGGCTTCAATCAAATGTAGGGCGTGCTTTGTCTGTTCTTTCTGTTCGTCTATGGGTTAGGATTGTAAAGTGTAAATAAATAGAAACAATTCGTGTTGTGTAATTTTAGTTTGTTTGGCGACTGAGTTTTTTAACAATTAGTTTTAGGTAGTTAGTAGGTTAGGATTGTAAAGTGTAAATAAATAGAAACAATTCGTGTTGTGTAATTTTAGTTTGTTTGGCGACTGAGTTTTTTAACAATTAGTTTTAGGTAGTTAGTAGGTTTTCTTTTTCAATGTCACGCAAACCAAGCGAAATATGGACGCATGACATGACAATACAATAGGAATTCGATTGTTAAATTGTTTGCGTTTGTCTACGCAACTAGTAACTACGCTCGTCGCTCCGACATCCGCTACAGAAATCGATATCTAAAATCGGTTTTTGAAATCGATTTCAGTATCTGAAATCGAATTTGTATCGGTTTGCGGAAAAATCCGAAAACGCCCATGCCTATTATGTCAGGTCGTCAGTGTCGATAGACGTTGTGGTTTCATAAGAACTTGTTTGTGATGTGACGTTAATTATGAATCTGGGGGTTGCTCCATCCGTCGCATTATCGATAAACCCATCGAGAATAATTTTATTTTCCTGTTTGATAACATGTTCGATGCATTTTTCCACGATTCAGCATCAATTTTGGCAATGCTCTCTTTTGTTAAATCTTTTATTTCTCCCATCTTAAAACTTTGATTTTTGCAGCCAACATGCGATTTTATTTGTGCCCATATTAATTCTATTAGGTTTAGTTCGCAATGATAAGGTGGAAGACGAACAACAATAATATTTTTCTTGACCGTCATTTCATCAACCACTTTTATATTGAAATCTTATCTGAATCTAAGGCAAAATGCGTTTATAACTTAATACTGGTAAGTGAATGTAAACACTATTTGTCATTATAATGACTTCAACAATTAGCGTTAGCGGCATCTATCGCCCACCCCCATATATCATGTAATCGTGGTTACGATTTCTGACTGCAATCAGAGAATGGATACTTTTTCGATTACTTTCGGTAAATGTTTTCATGATTGATGGTTACAAATTACATTTTGCCCATCTTTGACTAGAAAAAGGAGAGGACTTTGCCTGGCAAAGGGGGCTCACAATTTTTTTTTTTTTTAAAAAGACTGTCAGTCAATTCTATCGGAGTAATTCTATTTTTAAATTTCGCTGTTTTGTATGGAGATTTTTTAACCCATATTTTACTTTTTCATACATTTTTCAATGTTTTCATTCATACAAACAACAAAAATGAATTAGCTAAATCGGTGCAGCAGTTATGTCTATCTGAGTTTGAGTTTTATTTATTAACATTAATTGACCTGATATAAAAACTACACTAACTTTTATCTCTCGGTTAGGTACAAGAGTCCAATCAGTTGCAATCTCAAAGTCCTTTGTACGTAGCCTGGTTGTCGATCAAGAGAAATAATAGTCGGAATGAAAAGCTAATACAAATCCACAAGCAAGTCAGGTCGGTCGTAAGCAACTTCAAAATCGTTCTAGATAGAATACCCGAAATGTTTGACGCCAAACTCTTTTGTACTCAGTGTTGCTAATTAATAAGGATTTTGCAACAATAATGTCAAGAAATATATTTATTGACTGATCGGTTTTTATCCATATTGTCTGCAGTGAAAAGCTTTTAATTTAGGCCCTTGTGAAAATTGACCTCAGTTAAGTTAATGAAATCATTTTATACGGATCTGAATGTTCTTTACGTTTACCATAAATGGATTACAATATATTAATACTTTTTCTATAATCATTCAATTTTATCATTCACTTCATCCCATCTCTACAGTCAAATGTCATATAGACAAGACATCGTAATAATCTGTGGTTTGAAGTTTCATCACAATGACGATTTTCTTTAAATAAATATGTTTTATAAGGGAAATATGAAGCTATTTTAGGTGGAAAATAATGTGTTGGTATTCGAACTACATTGTAAATATTTTCTAGTAGCATATATTACGTGATGCGCCCACAATCTTGTGATTTGCTATGAAGGTATGTTTGTTTACTAGTTGTGCCAGGTAAAGATGAACGCACTTTATATGATATTTGAATGAAATTGTAACTAGATCGTATGTTTACGGATTTTATCGCGTTATATTACTTTCACTGGTTATTTGTAATTACATTTAAACCGAAAGATCTAGGAACTACATTTTTATTACTAGCCGACGTTTCGAATTCTTTACAGGATTCATGTTCACGGCAGACTGAGGTGATATTTGTCTTTGTCTTGAATTTAAAAGTTATCTCAAAGTACCCGAACATTTTTCAACTATTGGTGTTACTATCTACGCAGAATGTGCTCACTGTGTCTTGATGTCTTCTGGTGACTTTGTCCTTTTTGGGTTTCATTAGCCTGATAACAGGGTCCCAAGCTGGAGGTACATTCCAACCATCTTCCCTATTGAAATTAGGATGTTTTTTAATTTCAATAGCTTCACGTATCATTCTTGGAATAAAGCGGTGTTCTTTTGCGAGTATCTGTGGTTTATCAAATCGCAGGTAATGGTTGGTTCCTTGTTCTACATGTTCACACACAGCAGACTTCGTCGAGCGTTTGTGTTTAATGTCAGCTATATGTTCCTTTAGTCGAATGCCTATGCTTCTCTTGGTTTGGCCAATGTATGAGAGCCTGACACTTGACAGATGGTCATAGTTGGCTTATCTTCGTTGGCGGCTTGTAGAAAGTTTTGATTGAAGCTCGCTTCAAGATGTAGCCAATCTTGTCGGTCACGCCCTTGATGTATGGGAGGACAGCAGGTTGTCTCTCTACTGTGGCTGGCTTGTTCTTCGGGGATCTGTGACGTTGGCGCGGTGGTCGGAGCTTGTTGTCTTGCAGAACTTGCTTGACATGTTGAAGCTCGGCGTCCAGGTGTTTCTTGACACAGATCCCCCGGGCTCTCTGAAACAAAGACATTCCTACGGTAGCTAACTGTTTAGGATGGTGGTGAGATTCACCGTTTAAGTACCTATTTGTATGTGTCTTTTTCCTATACACAGTGTGGCTCAAAGAGTTGTTTTTGTTCCTGATAACAAGTACATCTAGGAAAGCTAAAGAATTGTTTGCCTCTAATTCCATTGTAAATTTGATGTTGTTATGAATAGAATTAAGATGGTCTAGGAATACATTAACACTATCTGTTGGTAAAATTGTAAAAGTGTCATCTACATACCGCTTGTAGAACCTCGGTGTGATGGTGGCAGTCTGCAGGGCTCGCGCCTCGAAGTCCTCCATGAAGATGTCAGCAACAACAGGCGATACTGGAGAGCCCATTGCCACACCGTCTACTTGTATGTAGTATTTCTCATCCCATAGCAGATAGCCGGTTGTTAAGCAGTGTTTTAATATTTCTGCATATTCCTCGGGCATGTTGTTCTCTATTAGCTTCCTTCTAGTTATTTCAATGCAGTCATGTGCTGGTAAGCATGTAAATAATGACTGTACATCAAAACTAACCATAGTTTCCTTGTCAGAGAGATGTAGGTGTTTTATTTCACTGACAAAATGGTAGGAATCCTTTACATGCGCTCTCGTCTTGCCTCTGAGTGGCGAGAGAATCTTCGCAATGTGTTGAGCCAATCTGTAGGTTGGTGCCCCTATTTGACTGACTACACACATGCCCGAGGAATATGCAGAAATATTAAAACACTGCTTAACAACCGGCTATCTGCTATGGGATGAGAAATACTACATACAAGTAGACGGTGTGGCAATGGGCTCTCCAGTATCGCCTGTTGTTGCTGACATCTTCATGGAGGACTTCGAGGCGCGAGCCCTGCAGACTGCCACCATCACACCGAGGTTCTACAAGCGGTATGTAGATGACACTTTTACAATTTTACCAACAGATAGTGTTAATGTATTCCTAGACCATCTTAATTATATTCATAACAACATCAAATTTACAATGGAATTAGAGGCAAACAATTCTTTAGCTTTCCTAGATGTACTTGTTATCAGGAACAAAAACAACTCTTTGAGCCACACTGTGTATAGGAAAAGACACATACAAATAGGTACTTAAACGGTGAATCTCACCACCATCCTAAACAGTTAGCTACCGTAGGAATGTCTTTGTTTCAGAGAGCCCGGGGGATCTGTGACAAGAAACACCTGGACGCCGAGCTTCAACATGTCAAGCAAGTTCTGCAAGACAACAAGCTCCGACCACCGCGCCAACGTCACAGATCCCCGAAGAACAAGCCAGCCACAGTAGAGAGACAACCTGCTGTCCTCCCATACATCAAGGGTGTGACCGACAAGATTGGCTACATCTTGAAGCGAGCTTCAATCAAAACTTTCTACAAGCCGCCAACGAAGATAAGCCAATTATTACCATCTGTCAAGTGTCAGTTACCCTTACAAGAGGCCGGGGTTTACAAGATAGACTGTGAGTGTGGGCTCTCATACATTGGCCAAACCAAGAGAAGCATAGGCATTCGACTAAAGGAACATATAGCTGACATTAAACACAAACGCTCGACGAAGTCTGCTGTGTGTGAACATGTAGAACAAGGAACCAACCATTACCTGCGATTTGATAAACCACAGATACTCGCAAAAGAACACCGCTTTATTCCAAGAATGATACGTGAAGCTATTGAAATTAAAAAACATCCTAATTTCAATAGGGAAGATGGTTGGAATGTACCTCCAGCTTGGGACCCTGTTATCAGGCTAATGAAACCCAAAAAGGACAAAGTCACCAGAAGACATCAAGACACAGTGAGCACATTCTGCGTAGATAGTAACACCAATAGTTGAAAAATGTTCGGGTACTTTGAGATAACTTTTAAATTCAAGACAAAGACAAATATCACCTCAGTCTGCCGTGAACATGAATCCTGTAAAGAATTCGAAACGTCGGCTAGTAATAAAAATGTAGTTCCTAGATCTTTCGGTTTAAATGTAATTACAAATAACCAGTGAAAGTAATATAACGCGATAAAATCCGTAAACTGTAGTTTAATTTCAATGTGTAACATTCGCGTAAACCCAAGAAAATATTAGATCGTATGTGTCAACAACGAACTGTTTATTTTAAATTATACGATAATGACATTAGGTTATCAGAATACCGTTTTTAAATCCGTTCAAAATATAATATCAATGTCATATAAAAATAGCAGAATTGGCCTCCTGGATTATAACCACGCTTCCATCGGCCACTGTTAAAGGAAGCCGGCTGTTTAACATTCTGAATCAGCACCAAATAATTTGCTTCAGTCCACTGCTCAACTGCTTGACCGCTAAAGTCCGTAGAGTTATATAACCCCAGCTCGCATGGTGGCTTTTGAAGTCACCGAGTACAACGCTTACGGGCTGGGTGTTGAAATTGCCCGAAGCAACAAATTGGAATGGAATATTATTAGGTGGCTTATAAAGAGTAGGTAGTAATGATGCAGTGTCCAAGGTTTAAAGTAATAATTTCGATTCCATTCTGAGTCGTACATTGGATGCTTACGCCAGGAATAGCATACACTACGTTACCTACGTGTTTCAGGTGTCAGGACTCGACAATAAGTGTACATTCAGGAATGTGTGTCCGACTTTGAGATGCGTCTCTGTGGATTTCTCGGACACACAGACACAGGCTATACCACCATATGTGATGTACATATGGTGGTATAGCCTGTGGCACGGCACAGTTCAGATAGTATGTAAACTTTTCGCTGGAGAAACCTTCGATGTTGACAGATACTACACACAGAGCCGGTTTTCAGGCTGGACTGATTGCCACTGACTAGTGCTTGCCATCGTGGTGAAAGGATTGGTCAATGAACGTATGAGGCTCTGTTTGTTACCAGGGTGCACCGGACGTACTGGGTTCTGGGAGTACGTCACCTGTGGAGGCTCCTATCATGCACCCCAGATCTTATAGATAACAATACTCTTAGACACCTTAGATTCTAAATGAAAGTTGTCGAATAGACTTAGCTCTGCAGCGTACATGGTTTATAAGATTCACAGTAACAGATACAGATACAGACAGATTAGAATATTTGAGTTATTTTCAGAGCATTGGCAGATAAGCAGTCATATGGCATTTATTATGGGGCAATGCAGCTGAAAACTGTGTTTCAGCTGCGGGCTATATGCGCAATAGCAAAGCTGGTCCCAATGGTTTAACCCTTTGAATGCCGGAACCCGGATCTACGCGAGACAAATTAGCTTTTTAATTGTGTCTCGTATTCCGGAGATGAGAGGTTAAATAAATTCTATATTTTATCAAACAGACCCTGTGTTCAAAAGCTTATTCCACAGTGAAGAATTATTTAGAAAATAAAAATTCCTGGAATTGAGATTCGCAATTTATTACACGGGCTAAAAATAATATATCAAAAGCGTATGCCATACATTTGTGCTCTTAGCGAATAGCGATATCGCTGATCAAATCAAATGTCATTTCTCTAGGCCCTTTGTAACGATAAGCAGATTATATTGTCTCACCTTTCTCTGCAATGTCTTGAGCACGCTCTGAACCCACTTCCTCATAGGTTTGCCGTCCACTGACTCTAGGAACTCTCTTAGCTTTTCCAATAACGCCGGCTCGCGCTCGAAGTCGTAGAAATGCTGGTCTACCCAGTGTCTTAGGACGTTTATTACCCTGGAACAAATATATGATGTCATAAGTTATGTGCTTTTTGTACTTTTGTCGTATGTACGCCCGTGTGGTGACGAATTAGGAATACAATATGACACTAACCTATTTCATTCAATGGGTGTCGTAAGCGACGACAAAATAAAATACACGAAGTAAATAGTATCTTCTGGAAGAAATGGCAACTTTGGATATACCACACTAGTCAGGCGGGTTGGTATAGGGGCTGCTATAGAGAACCGTTTGGATAGCATATGCGTATGCTGATCAGGAGGTCCCGGGTTCAATTTCCGGGTCGGGCAAAAGTGTTACTGAGTTTTCCCTAATTCTCAGTAGCAGCACGGAGTCTGGCGATGTGCCCGGAAACGGCAATAGGCTTCCTCCGTTATTACGTGGGATCTAAAATTCATGAAATGGCGAAATGTAGCTGTAATATTACAACTCTGTCAACCTCTGTTCAACCGCCGGGATACAGGCGTGAAGTTATAAAAAGTATATAATAGGCGTTCCAGTAACTTCATAAAAGTTTTTGCTTATTTTTATTATTTTCACTATGCGGCGAAGTCTATGGTTGAATAGTCGATGACAATAAAACCATAATAATGAAGAATCTTCTTTTTTTTAAATTATGGTTGAATTTAAGGCGACCACTAGTTTACATAAGAGCGCTACCAGCTTCAGGAGCCACGTGAAGCTGTCTTATCATAAATCATTAAGCCCATGTCGGGGGCGCTCAAAAACTTCGTTTAAAAGGCTAAGATAAGGAACTAACCTGAACTTGACTGGTTGTTGGAACTCTTTTCTATATCTCTTCCAGTCTTCTCTCGCCGTGTTCTTGCTTAGTTTCTCTGCGTCGCTGCTTGCCACGCTTTCTATACTCTCCGCTATAGAATAAACATACAGAAACACAAATAATTAATACATTAATAGACAATTTTAACAATAATAGACATTTACTATACATTATCCGCCCTATTAGAAACACTTAATTTATCGTGAGGCTTAGTCTACTAGTTGGCACAAATTTGAAACGTGGGCAAACCGTATTTTACACAAAAAGTTCTAGAGGACTAAATGTACGACTAACTTTTAAATGTAAATTAGGAAAGGTCGTACTTGGAATATAAAAGACAGGACCTAATCCTACTTCAAAGAACTGGCAGAACGTCCACAATCCTATTTTTTTTTTAAAGTAATTAAAGAAGAATTAGGAGGAGTTGGCGTGGATTGGTCTTCTGATTGTCTGTCCAGTTTGCAATGTACACACGGATACTCATCAAGCTAGACACCTTGACTTTTGCACCGTTCTTATGGTGTAGGAAATAAGTCTCAAAATCGTACTGCAACTGTATAGCTTGTAGCTGTATGTCCACGTGATGCATGGTCGTTATCAATTTCTTCCAAGAACTATAGTTACCACCGACAAAGACGTAGTTATTTTTCCGCCCTTAAAGTCAAACGGCCCGGTCACAACCTACAGCGGCGGGCAGCAGCGGCGCGATTTCGATGTACAATCAAACAAGTCGGCGCTGGACCAGTTTGAAAAAAAGAACCCTTGGCTCGCTCATAGAGTTGAGGCACACTAGAAACTGGTTTTGTATACGAGAGTCAATGTGCGTGTAAAGTAGCACTGGAAGAGACGATGTCTTGCTAAGCGATTCTCGCCCTTATGGTGGTCTAGCGGGAAGTTGTTCGACTGTACATGGCGCGAATTTACTCCGCCGCGGCCGACTAGGTCGTGACCGGCCGTAACACAGGGACAATATTCTATCACAAATATTACCTAGATCGATGTCGAGCAGCGACGAGTTGGGACTGATGTCCTTCTTCGGGGTCTTGATCCTTACGACTAGCGTGCGCAATACATTTATACGTACAATACATGTTATACATTGTAAAAGATATACAAATTAAAAGTTCACTATCGGTAGCTTACACGTTTTCCTCTCAACGCGCGTGTTGGCAGAGTAACTTTTTTTACCGTCGTGTCTTACCTACAATCTAAGCTTTTCGTACAAGGCTTTCTGAAATATTCTTTCTAACAGTATCTATAGGCGACTACTACTACCATATAAATTCATAGAGGTTGCCGTAGAGGATTCCCGCGTTTTGCTCGCGCGTTGTCTGCTGAGGTAGTCACTACTAAAGTCGCCGCAACTTTCAAGACGGCGGGAAAATGATCAAATATTAAATTCGTGTGAGCCGTGTAGCCTCTACATTTATATGTAGAAACCGAATAAGCAACTGACGTCTTTAGATTCACTGCCATGTGTACGAATCGTGTGTTCGTATTCGATTTTACGTAGCCTTGTGTTAGAAGGGCCTTATAGTATACTAGAGGATGCCCGCGGTTACACCCGCGTTATTTAAGGCTACTGCTGTTCCCGTCGCTCATAGCGTGATGTTATATGGGCTATCTAACACTGAAAGACATTTTCCAATCGGACCAGTAGTTCCTGAGATTAGCGCATTCAACCAAACCAAAAAAACAAACAAACTCTTCAGCTTTATATATTAGAACTA
The DNA here is from genome assembly GCA_944739405.2 of Euclidia mi. Lineage (NCBI taxonomy): Eukaryota > Metazoa > Arthropoda > Insecta > Lepidoptera > Erebidae > Euclidia > Euclidia mi. Next base: position 10,369,825 of record OX123211.2, on the reverse strand, counting down.
GAGGACGCCCGCAGCTACGCCCGCATTTTATTTTGTTTTACCCGTTTTGCCCGATCCCGTGGGAATTTCGGGAAATCCCTTCTTAGTGCACTCCTACGGTCCCCAGGGAACATACATGCCAAATTTCAGCTTCCTGCGCCCAATAGTTTCAGCTGTAGCGTGTCTGTCAGTCAGTCAGTAACGCAAGGATTTTATATATTAAGATAATATATAAAGTATATGATACTAGTAGTTGCGTGCATTTTCCTAGTAATAGCTTCAAAGCTGAGGGTTTGAAGCTAGTACTAAGAAAAAGTGCGCAACAGCTTTCACACCAGTAGTATGAATTGAAGAAAATGTCTTAGAAAAAATGCAGTTTTAATAATGAGCACATCCACCCTTTTGTAGTATACAAAGAATAATTTTGTATATTATAGGCAGTTTCACCGCTGGATACGCACTATCTTCCAGATAAATTAAAATTCTAACGAAATGTAAATTATTTTAACTGATTGTTACTGAGAGGTGGTGAAACCAGGCGTATATATTATTATAAATAATCAAATGCTATTAAACTCACCAGTCCTAGGCGTGTCATACACATCACTCGGCTCCGGTATCCGAAACCTCTCAATCAATAGATCCAATAGCTCAGCGGGCGAACAGAACGATCGGTACGTCGTTAGGAAAGTCCGCACCAGGTTCAAGTCTGCGTAGATGTGGTAGGTTAGGCGTTCCACTAGTTTTAGTAAAGTCGCGCCCTGTAACAGATGAAAAGAATATTAATTGAAGAGTAGCAAGTGTCCAATATTTTTCTTTATGTTCCTGCGGGAATTTCGGGAAATCCCTTCTTAGTGCACCCCTACGGTCTCCAAGGAACAAATGCGCAAAATTTCAGCATACAGGTTTTGACTGTGCGTTGTCTGCCTGTGTGTATGTTTCAAAAAAATAACTTTATCGTAGGGTGTTTCTTGCGGAGTGGGAGCACCCTACGCTTTTTGAGATGAGTTTTTATCAATATCGTTCTACTGTTATCCCGGACGCATCTAAGACTTTCGTCTTGGAGGCTGGGGTCTCCTTAGACTGACCCCACGTTGAGGGTGCGCGATCCTCGAACTGAAGCCGGGCACAACTGACACTCCCCAATATGGAGAGACCTTACTAGTCAACCATTAAAAAACCCGACGCAGACAAGTAACATTCGCTACTCACTCACATATCGCTATCGTTTGGTTGCGTATTTGCTCGACGAAGAACTGATAACATAAGTTATCCGTTCTTCGTTGACCACGTGACATATCGCAGGCTTGTGCCAGTTTCAATCATTTTTGGATTTTTTTATTGTATTGGTGGCAAACAAAAAGAAGGTTCGACTGATGGCAGGCCTGGCGCACTTTGCATTTTAGGTACAAACTTACCGCGTACCTCGGTCGCCCATGTCTACATGGTTGGATTAGAGGGTTGCCGCGCGCCGCTCACATTAGACGTCACGCAACGAGTGCGACCGAAACGTATGAACCACGCGCCGTCACAGAACATTTTTCTAATTATATAAACGCCTTTAACAACAAAAATGTATCATCACAAGTCCGATGCAAAGTATTGCTCATTTAACGAATGTGTGTCGAAATCGAAAGCAACTTGAACATTTGATTTATTTATTTTACGAGAGCAACTGGAAAATTTCATTTTTTGTTTGTTAAGATATCGCAACGATTACGATGTCAAATAGATCTAGTTCAAAAACCATTTTATCTGTTTGAATCATGTAAATCGGTCCACGCGTTTAGGAAATAGCTAAGAATTAGTATAGTGAAAATGTAAACGACCAAAATTTTTGTGATTTTTGTGGTCAAGTAGGTAGATAGACGATGAATAAATATTACCTATAGTAGCAGCGGCAAGTCGACAACCCTAGCGCGCCACTGCGCGCCAGACAGCGACAGCGTTATGTGTTAGAAAAGAGCGGGAATGGTTAGGTGAATATCACCTTAAGCACTGATTGCTTATACGAGCTGAATTGCACTTTGTTGCTTAGTACCAAGAGTTGCAATCGCATCTCGCACCCACTCGATCAATAAATTGGTTTGAGAAGTGATCCTTCTGTACTTTAGTACTTGTATATATTCTGTGCTGATGGTAAGTTTTTAGCGCCGCGACCGGTGTTGTGTCGAAGCAAACGCGCCGTGTACACCGAAAGCGCTCGCCGCTGAAGGGTATGACCGGGCCGTAAAGCGATATATCTAAGAAAGTACTACTTGTCTAGCTACGACATTTTAGTAGTTACCTTGATGAGTGGCTGCGACGCATGATGCCTGGTGGCCGAGTGATCTTCTAGCACGATGTTATCGGGAGAGTCGGGCACTGCGAACCGATACAACGCGACGGGAGGCAGCTTCAGAGGATGGCGCTTCTCTAGGTCTAGTAGGATGCTGTGGAACGAGAATAAAGACAAAGACTTATTTATATCTGCATTTTGTTTGTCTACAACACTTATACAAGTCAAACCAAAGGAAGAGCGGAGTTCCTTACCACAAGCAAGTATTTGCTTAAAAAGGGATCCCAAATTATATTGTTACTAGAGGACGCCAGCAGCTACGCCTGCATTTTTTTTTAAATTTACCCGTTTTGGCCGATCCCGTGGGAATTTCGGGAAATCCCTTCTTAGTGCAGCCCTACGGTCCCCAAGGAACATACATGCCAAATTTCAGCTTCCTGCGCCCAATAGTTTCGGCTGTAGCGTGTCTGTCAGTCAGTCAGTAACGCAAGGATTTTATATATTAAGATTGTTGATTGTTATGGTATTGAAATAAACATTTTTATTTATTTATTTTTATTCAAAACCCTATTCTAGACGATGCCAGTATACATACGGTTACAATAAGTTTTAAGAAAAGATCGTGAATTCCTTGGTAAGGTGTATGTCTAAAAGTTCTCCACAATAGGCTTGCAAACTCAGTGAGCAAAAAAAAGGATAGGTACCCTAAACAAAAGAGCATGTATGACAAACTTGATGGGAGAGAATGAAGCAAGAGAGATATGTCAAGATCGTTGCAAACGGCGTTCCGTAGTCTCTGCCTAAACTTTCGGGAAACAGGCGTGAGTCAACGTATGTATGTATTTATATAGGATAGAGACATAAATTAGGTCACAACACTGCCATGATATTTTTATCCGTACCTCGGCTCAGACACAGCTAGTTTAATATGTCCCCATCTAATACTTGAAACAGGAACACAGTTGGAACACAATGGATGAATAGTAGTTATGATGATCCCTTTATCTATTCATCATTGTCTTGCCCTGGTCCCAATTTATTTGGGGTCGGCGCAGTATGTCCTTCGCTTCCATACTTCTCTGTCACCAATCACCCGATCGTTTACCCCTTTCTCTTTCATATCCATCCTCACACAGTCCATCCATCTCTTCCTTGGCCGTCCCCTCCCTTTTCGTCCTTCTACATGCATATCCATCACTTTTTTACCTACATACATCTCATCTCTCCGCATAACATGTCCATACCAGGCCAATCGACTCCCTTTCACCTTTTCAGCTATGGGCGCCACTTTCATACTACCTCTAACGTAATCATTCCTAATTCTGTCCATTCTTGTCACTCCACACATCCATCGTAACATTCTCATCTCTGCCACATGCAATCGTTTCTCATCCATCTTCTTCGTAGCCCAACACTCAGCTCCATACAGTACGACAGGCCTTATAACCGATTTATACATACGGCCCTTTAATTTCACAGGCATTTTGTGGTCGCATATTGTGCCTGAGACCTGTCGCCATTTCATCCATCCTACGTTGATTCTTTGCCTAACATCCCGATCAATTTCGCCGTCATCATGCAGGAGTGAACCTAGGTAGCGGAAATCGGAGCATACTAGTAGAGGTGTACCGCCGAGTGTAACCGGTATAGGACTGGAGAGACCGCCAAAGTCACAAAACATACATTATATTCCGTTTTGGTTCTGCTTATTCTCAAGCCTACATTCTCCAATCTCTGCCGCCTCCAGCTTGCTCTGCACCTTCCGTCCACTCTCTGCTACCAGAACGATGTCGTCGGCAAACAACATGCACCAGGGTGCCTCTTCCTGTATGTCCGATGATATAGCATCCATAATTAACAGGAAGAGGTAGGGGCTAAGGGCCGACCCTTGGTGCAAGCCTACGGCCACATCGAATCTGGCTGTGATACCAGCTGCGCATCGGACCTGCGTTCGGCATTCAGCGTACATGGCTTGAATCAACGTCAGGTATTTCCCAGGCACTCCTTTCTTCTTCAGGGCCCACCACAAGACTTCACGGGGCACTCGATCATATGCCTTTTCAAGGTCGACGAACACCATGTGCAAGTTTTTATGTGCCTCCCTGTATTTTTCGCATATTTGGCGAAGAGCGAAAATGGCATCCACCGTACCTCGACCAGGCATAAAACCGAATTGGTTTCGTGAAATCTCACTCTCGTCACGCAGGCGTCGCTCAATTACTCTCTCCCATACTTTCATAGTATGAGGCATTAACTTTATTCCCCGATAATTGTTGCACTCTTGGATATATATCACCCTTATTTTTTAAAATGGGCACCAGATAACTGTTGTACCATTCCTCGGGTATGGTCTCCTCGTGTAACAGCTTATTGAAGAATAAAGTTAGCCACGCCCATCCATCATCTCCTAACGCTTTCCATGCTTCTACTGGTATTCCATCTGGTCCTAACGATTTTCCATTCTTCATTCCACTAACAGCCTTTTTTACCTCGTCCTTATTTCCTTCACTAACCCAATATTCATCACCTGATTCTCAAGTTTTCCGCTCCAATCGTTCTCCTCATTCATTAACTTTTTAAAGTATGTCCTCCATCTTTCTTTTATTCTATCTTCGTCCATAAGAATCGCTCCTGTTTCCCTTTATCTATTAGATCGCTTTTATATTTTTCGCTTTTGATTTTTCTTTTGATTTGATCGCTCAGAAATAGGAACCATGATAAAGGTAAGGCCATACTCCACCACGCGGTACTGGTGTATAGCAATCATTTTCATAGCGGAAGGAGGCCCGTGGTCAGTAGTGATACTGTTTGTATGTTATAATGTCTTTCAAGGCAGCAAAACCTGACGCATACCAATAATTTAACTCATTTACTGACAGCTGACAGTAGAATCCATTAGAGGCGCTTTTAAAAAATTTACGACATTTTATTCCCGCGTAAACTACGATCTATTGGTTATGCAAAATGCAACGCTCTTTGGAACTTTTTCGCTCTTTATCCTAGCCTCGAACTAGGCCCCTATTCCAACAAGCGTGTAACAGAGCTATATATAGCTCAGCCGCTAGGTGTCACTAATCTACATATATGTAGATTAGTGACACCTAGCGGCTGACTCCTAGCTGCTGACTACTAAGACAACAACATAATAAAAATAGCGCCATCTAGCGACAAAAGCGTATTGCAATACGGAATTTATTTTATAACTAGAAGGCGCTGTAGTTACGATCTAGTTGAGTCACGGTTCACAAATAATATCTAATATATAAAATTCTCGTGTCACAGTTTTCGTTCCCATACTCCTCCGAAACGGCTTGACCGATTTTGATGAATTTTTTTGTGCTTATCCGGTATCTATGAGAATCGGCCAACATCTATTTTTCAAAAAAAAAATAATTGCAAAACAACGTTGGCCGGGTCAGCTAGTTTTCATATAAATTCTGATAAACTACCTAAACTACCTAAGATTCGACTATAATTTCAAATGGTATCTAATAAAATACGAGGGTCAAACTGAAAGTTCTTAGAAAATAAAAAACTGATTACATTAGCCAGTTATTAGTTTTATTATATCTTTTCAAAATATTGTCCATTGACGTCAATACACCGCTGCATGCGATGGAACCACTGGGAAAAGCACTTTGCCCACTCGTCCTTAGGGGTCTCTTCAATGGCATCGCGATACGCAGCCACCGCTTCTTCAGCATTCATAAACCGCTTTCCTTTAAGTTTTTCTTTAATTTTTGGAAATAAATAAAAATCACAAGGCGCGAGGTCGGGGCTATACGGCGGGTGACCCAGTAATTCAACGTTTGATGTCGCCAAATAGTCGATCGTTCGCTTGGCGGTGTGCGACGAGGCGTTGTCGTGGTGAAGGAGGATCCTACTGCGAGGTCGTTTCTCTCGAACTTTTTCCAAGACAAGTGGCAAACAATTGGTAGTGTACCATTCTGCAGAAACTGTTTTTTTATCCTCTAACACAATTGTTGCGAAATGACCTATCCTTCCAAAGAACGAGGCCACCATTTTTTTTCCCGCACTTCGATCTCTCTTCACTTTAGTTGGCAACTCCTCGAAAGGAAACACCCACTGAGCAGATTGTCTTTTGGTTTCAGGATCATAACAGTAAATCCAGCTTTCGTCACCTGTTACTATGTCGAACACAGCATTTGAGTCACCTCCGTTAAATCTTTCAATCATTTTACGGCACCAATCCACACGATGGAGTTTTTGAGCCTTAGTCAAATTATGAGGTATCCACCGGGCGCAAAGCTTCCTGACCGCTAAATGTTCGTGGAGGATTTTGTGCATTTGACTCATACCGATGCCTAAGCTTGTCCGAATCTGCTGATAGGTCACTCTTTTGTCAGTCTCTATCATACGCCGCACAACACAGATGTTATTTTCAGTCGTCGCCGTAGAAGGCCGTCCCTCACGTACATCATCAGTGAGATTAGTGCGACCACGTTTAAACTCATTAAACCAGTTGTAAACAGTCGCACGAGATGGGGCTTCATCGTGAAAGGCCAATCGTAGTCTATCATAACTTTCTTGTTGACTTAAATGACATCGAAAGTCATAAAAAATCATTGCACGAAAATTTTCTCGTGTTAAATTCATGTTGACGTGACACAGACAATTTTCAATTTGCCGCCTAATCGTAAAACAAATGACAAATGAATGAAATATATACTCAGTAATATTGGCAAAGAGTTCTATTTTCAAATTTTAGAATATTTTTTTTATTATATTGTTTATAAGTGGCCAGTTCTAAGAACTTTCAGTTTGACCCTCGTAATAAAAAAGCATTTCATTATTATGTAATTTCAATATTTAATAATAATAATTTTATCAACATAAAGTCCATTTCTTCTAATTGTCTAAAAAATTCTTACTGAATCAAATGTTGAACACTATATCTATACTAATATAATAAAGCGGAAGAGTTTGTTTGTTTGTTTGTTTGAACGCGCTAATCTCAGGAACTACCGGTCGGATCTGAAAAATTCTTTTTGTATACTATAGCCCAGTTATTCCGGAAGGCTATAGGCTATATAACATAACGCTTCGACCCTTTGGGGCCGGGCAAAAGGCTAAAAAGGCTAAAACATAATGTCGGCTAATCTTAGGAACTAGCAGTCGGATATTAAAAATTGTTATTGCCTATGATAGCCCAATTATTCCGAAAGGCTATATAAAATTACGCCACAACTTTTAGGGGCCAGACAAAAATAATAAAATGGTCAAACGAGAAGGTGGAGGGTTGGGTCAAAGGCAAAAAATGGCTAGACGATTTGGATACAATCTATATGGGTATCGTTTTCGAGATTTTCGGGACGCTGATTAATAATATGAAATTTATTTAGTGATCCAAAATGGCGGAAAATTTTAAAAATAAATATGGGGATCGCCTTCGATATTTTAAGGGATGCGGAATCGAAATACAACATCTATTTCGTGATCAAAGATGGCGGATGGGAAAATTTTAAAAAATCAATATTGGTATCGTCTGCGGTGTTAAAAGGTATGGGGAATCCAAATCCAACATCTGTTTCGTGATTCAAGATGGTGGATGGGGAATCAAAGATGGCGGATGGGAAAAATTTTAAAAATCAATATGGGTATCGTCTCTGATGATTTAAGGGATGGAGAATCCAAATACAACATCTATTTCGTGATCAAAGATGGCGGATAGGAAATCATAGATGGCGGACTGGATTTTTTTTTAAAATCGATATGGGTATCGTCTCCAATATTTTAAGGAATGGGGAATTCAAAAACACCATCTATTTCGTGATCAAAGATGGCGGATGGGATATTTTTTAAAATCAATATGGGTATCGTCTCCGATGTTTAAAGGGATGAGAAATCCAAATACAACATCTATTTCGTGATCAAAGATGGCGGATGGGAAATCAAAGAGGGCCGATGGGAAAGTTTTAAAAAATCAATATGGTTATCGTCTCCGATGTTTTAAGGGATGGCGAATCCAAATACAACATCTATTTCGTGATCAAAGATGGCGGATGGGAAATCAAAGATGGCGGATGGGAAAGTTTTAAAAAATCAATATGGTTTTCGTCTCCCATGTTTTAAGGGATGGCGAATCCAAATACAACGTCTATTTCGTGATCAAAGAAGGCGGATGGGAGATCAAAGATGGCGGATGAAAAAAAATTTTAAAGTCAATATGGGTATCCTCTCCGATGTTTTAAGCTATGAGGAATGCAAATACAACATCTATTTCGTGATCAAAGATGGCAAATGGGAAATCGAAGATGGCGGATGGAAAATCAAAGGTGGCGGATGGCAAAATTCTATACATTATATATAAAAATCAATGTTCGTTTGTTTTTACCCCTCTATAAACTCTGAAATTTGATGATGATGGCTTTGATAGCTTTGTTTAGAAGTTCCTGGGAAAGTATTTGGAAAGAAAAGGAACTAGAAAAAAACCTTAAAAAGGCGATACGGAGTTCGCTGGGTCAGCTAGTTACAAATTCTGACTTGCATCGTTAAATATTCGACCAGTATAACGCCATACCATTAACGATATAATCGTTCCTTCTTTAAAATTAGTCGTCAAATTACTCTGTCAATAACCTGCAAATTAGACAATCATGTTATTTGAAACACCTAAACTGGATTAAAAGAAGACAAAAAAGAAAAATATATACTCACCTGATAGAAAATATAATTTTGTAATCATTTTGTGTAAAATGATCTGTGCCAATTCGTATAGTTATATCGATCTTAGTTTTTCTATTTTTGTCGTTTGTGAATAACTTAAACATTATTTTTGTCTCACAGCTCTGCACAATAACAGCCCCATTTCTTTTTACTTAAACCAGAGATCTAAATCGTTAGATATAGACATAAATAAAGCGCACGAAAACTTGTCATCGTTGGTATGAGTGAGCACAGTCTTTAGGCTACCTTCCACCAAGAATTAGTTTTGATGATTAGAAGTCATATTTTTACTTTGTTAGTAATCATGAACCGCTAACTGCCAGTTGTCGTCAAAACTTAGAATTTGGGATCTGAATATAGATAGACCCCCGTCAATAGACCATGAATTTTATGATAAGCATAACCTGATTAAGCAAAGAACTATTTAACGCTTAAGAAAATTAAGAATGACTTTGAATTAATTAAAATGTATTTTTTATGATATAAAATTAATAGTCTGAATGGACATGATAGCAAAAAATAAGCAAATAGGTGTTGCTAAAAGTTACAATAATGTTTGAATTCTATTGCAAACAAGTTGCAGCAAGTAAATAATGACTAAATGTGTATTTTTACGATATCTAAGCCTTTGAAAGAGAAAAGCCCATTCTTACAGTACGGCCGTTTAACGATGGCGAGTCTGAAGTTCGCGCAGAAGGCGGCGCAGTAATCCTTTTTAGGAACAACGCGGTGGCAAGAAGGGGGGAGCGGGGCGGTAGTCTAGGCCAGTCATGCACGTTATGTAAATACTAATTAATAGTTTATTCAATCAAAAATTTAAAACGATTAGTTTTATAATCGATTTTGAATTAATTTATTTTTGTTATAATAATAAAAATACTATAAGATATAAAATGGAATAGATTTATTAAACCAAGGACTATAGTGAGATTTTGTTTTTAGTAAAAAAACAAATCTAATAAAATTTATTTGCTGGGTTTAAAGACCAGATTTACTTATATCAGTTATCTATTAACGATGACATAAATGAAAAGCGTTGGAACACATTTTCAATCTTTATATGTAATTGAATACACATATGTTTTTCTAATTAATTTTAATCGATATCAATAAAAATCGATTAAATTGAGCGTCAAACACGTACATTGGACATCTCTTTTTAACTTTTGAAGTTTTCGGTGCGATATAATGTGTCTCTGTTACACCTTAGTATTCGTTTTACTATCTCTGTCTTGAGTACAGACGATGACAAAGGTATTTATAGTCCATTGTAAATTTACATTTGGGATTGCATTTATCAGACGATGCAATTTTATTTTACAGATGTGTGGGAAGGGCTATTGTAAAGCTTGATTCAAATTTATTGGGACGTACCTCTTGTCCCTCGGCCGCTACCTTGGAAAGAGTGCAGATGCAGATAGCTTTTCTTGATTATCTGGTAAACTATTGGCCGCACAAAGAATATGTGAACGAGATTATTGTTGCAAATTAAATTATCTACAACTTTAGTCATAAAACTTTTATCATAATGCAAATATACAAAACATATTTTATTTTATTATAGACTTACGCCTGTATCTCCGAAAGGGTAGGCAGAGGTGTAGTATCACACCCACATTTCACCATGATTTTTTTTAAGTCCCACGTAATAGGGGACGAGCCTCTTGTCGTACCGGGCACATTACCAGACTCCGTGCTGCTACTGAGAATTTCCTTACGGAGAAACCCAATAACACTTTGTCCGGACCGGGAATCGAACCCGAGACCTCCCAATCCCACACGCACATTTATGCCGCGAGACCAACGAGGCAACATATATCTTTAGATGATGATCTATAGAGGTCCTATGCACCCATGGATACTTATTCATGGGTGCATACCATGCGTGCTGTAGAAATATTATGTATAGTCTATGCTCACTCTATGGGCAGTGTGGAACAGATTGCACTAGCCACCATGTGCCTTACAATGGAAATTGTTATTATTAGGTTGATCATAAATAAAAAAGCTATAAATGGACACTGGTGTTTATTATATAAACCATAACATTACACGTGCCATGTTCCAAATACCTACTTATTTGGAATACAACACGCGCGCATTCTTAATTGCAGCTTAAAACGAAACGGATTATCTTTAGGTAGACACATCGTCTACCTAAAGAAAATCCGTTCGATCTATGTAAATGCAATTTTCAAAAAAAAAAAATCTGCTGCATTCAGGTATGTCTCTTTTGTTTCTGATTGTTCAACAGGCTTATGGATAACCTTTTAAAATATTTTTGATATGACTGGAAGCAATGCTATAGGTCTGTGACGAGTCATACTATGTTTATCATGTTTTTTAAAGAGCCGTTTTATTATGGTCCTTTTTAATGCCGTGTGATTTACTCCCTGCATAATACCGAATTATGTGACTCATTGGATTTGATATTTTATTACACACGGTTTTCAGTATCCTAGTTGATACACCATCGTATCCAGTACTGATTGTAGACCTTAGTTTAATATTGTGTATGTTCCGGTTAAAATATCTGCCACTATTGTCAGGTGAGGTGCATTCATCATAAAATACTACTTGTATATAAATTATATAAAGTCTGGCAATAACAGTTTTCTACACGAGTATTCATGCGCGGTAATTCGCAAAGGCTAGCTTCAGACCCGCCATGATTCGTCGGCCGTAGTGTACCTATTTCAACGCTTTTGATAAGTTTCACTTCTTCATCTTCGTCACTTTTTGTGTATATGTGTGTGGAGTCCGCTATGTGGGAGCTAATCTAATCTATATAAAAATACGTAGTATCTACTCTAGAGGGTTTGTAGGCTCACAGTAAAGTACGCAGTGTTTGCGAGTTTTCCCAAACGCCCTAAAATGCGGTTATAATTACTGAATTAAGAACCATTGAAAATGAGTCCTATGTCTAATAAGTCAATTGTAGCATTCATATTGTATATCGACTTGGCGTTGGCAACAAAGTCGAGCTATGTTGGTAGAGGTAATCACTTGGATGGATGACCGCTTGTTGCTACACACCTTACCGTCCGACGTTACCGTGCTTGAGCGAGCACGTAGCACTGTCGGTTTTCGTTCCGTGCATGAGATGGCGCCATCGATTACAGTTCTTGACTTACGATAAGAATTGTTAGGTCTTCGAGTGGCCTAGAAACTCGAACAAAAGATCTCGGGCACACACTTAAAATATAAAGAAAGATGGTTTATTACCTGTCCAGTACCCGGTCGAGCATGGGCTTAGTGTTGAGCATGACGAGGTCGCACATCCAGTTGCGCTTCTCTGCGCAGGACGCGCACGCCAGCACCACGGGCGGGCCCACGCGTGGGCATAGCTCCACCATGTGCCGGCCCTCTGACACACAGACAGACATATTGCACATACCATCATTGGGAACCATATAATAAAGCCACGACTAAAAAATACAGAAAGTTTGGTCCTTGATTGAGAATTTTTAGACATACTTTTTGAGGAAGGTAGTTTTTCTGTATATGCAGGGTTTGAAAGACCTCTTAACGAAAATTCAAATCCCATATTGTACCAATCATTACGAACACTTTTTACCTGGGCACCATACCTGAGAAATTACTGCTTTAGGAGATATTGAGGCTAAAAGTCACTATTATTTTTCCAATTATTACAAAATTATGCATTTCTTGCGCTAATTTGTCCTATGCACCCATGGATAGGTAAGTATCCCGAGCATTGCACGCGCGCGCTTTACCTTTTCAGCTTTTCGTATCCTAGGTATTATAAATTTTAGCTTAGTATTTCTTGGCAAGAAGTTCCAAGGATTGGTTGAAGTGGCGTTCCCTCGTATTGGAAGCCAAGGCATATTTTGGGTCGATGAGCCATTGGAGTAAGTACGTATTTCTTGACATGATGTGCAAAACGAGTAGGTTTTGGCTTGGTGATTGGTTTTTTGACACTGTGTATAAGACCCATCTGTTAAATCTCTTACCTTCAGTGTCAGGTCTATCCACCAGCTCCAATTTCCTGACGTGCAGTTTCTCTTTGAGCTTGAGTTGCTGAGATCCGCCTGAACTGCTGCCACTGCTGCTACTGTTCACGCCTACCTGTAATGACTGCGGCACAACATGGGTTAGAAAATGTTAAAAAAATACTAAGAAAATATTTTTTATTTCTTTACAATTGCAATACAATTTTTATATTTATTTAGACCGGTACAAGTCAACGTGTTTAGTTTGACGTAGTGTTATGTCCGCGTCAATCATAGTAAGCACAGGTCAGTTAGAAAGTCGAGTCAGCATACTTGCGCCACCGCGACGTATCACTCGATCGTTTTACCTACATTATTAAATTAATTTAGTATGCAATTTGTCACATTATTGCGCAACTCATTACGATCCTATCAATATGAATTCATCTTTTTTGTAGTACTGAAATACAGTATTATTTTATTATTTTTCCTTGTTTAGGTACCTTTAATGCACCCATTGGCCCATATCTTGGGTCATATTCCATGGTGAGCCCGGGTCTTCATAAAACAATAGTGTCAAGTTTCTTAGGTATCCAGCATAGAATTTCAAATCGAGAGCCATAATTCTGAGGGGTGCACTAGACCATACTGGGTGAGCGCTGTCCACCCGCCCTCTGCTATATAACCCAATGAACAGTATACTTACATCGAGTATATAAACAAACAAACTAACATACCGAGGGCATGCTGACAAGGCTGGTGATGGGCTTGCACAGCAGTAACAGTCCATCGAACAAGTACGCGCGCCGCTCCGCTATCCGCTTTCCTGGACCCATCTTAGATAACGTGTCCTCTGTACAAAGAAAATTTTAAAATTATGGTTATTATATAAACGGACTTCTTTCTTGTAAGTCTCCGACGCAAAAAGAATGGGGTTATTACTTTGATGTGTTTGTGTATGACATGACTCGTTATGGCATTGTAGAATGAACCGATTATGATCCAGTATTTTTTTGGACGAAAGCTGATGTGAAGAAAGTCGTAAAGATCGAAAAGGTCTTACAAAATATATAAACGCACGAAGGGTTCCGTACCATCATCTATAAAAGAAAATCACGTCCGTTGTATGTATATTTAAATACTTTATAAGTTTCTACCTGTTTATTAAGATCGAGTAACAAATTGCTTAAAAATTACGTTTGTTGTATGGGAGCCCCCTTTTATTATTTACTTTTTTTTAATTTAATTATTTATTTTGAAAGGTAATATACAACTACATATTCTGTGAAAATTTAAAGCGTCTACCTGTTACAGTTAGTAATTTTGAGCAAAAAATACGAAAAAAACACGTTTTTTGTATGGGACCCCCCCCCCCCCCCTTAGTATTTGTTGTTATAGCGGCAACCGAAATACATAATTTGTGAAAATTTCAGCTTTCTAGCTATCACGGTTTATGAGATACAGCCTGGTGACAGACAGACAGACAGATAGACAGCGGAGGCTTAGTAATGGGGTTCCGTTTTTTAACTTTTAGGTACGGAACCCTAAAAAAGACATGAGCTGAATTTATAGGCAACGAAAACTATGTGTTGTGTGCCCTAATCGTCTTTAACCTCAAAAGAATGTTACTTAACGTCGATATTCTGTGAGAGGGTAGTACTTCCCGAATGAAATAAGCAAAGCTCTACTGCCTAAACAAATGAGAGTAGCTCTGGGAAAAATGGTTTTGCTAATAAGCGAAAATCGGGCTTCCAGGCGTTAGTCATGGAATGTGTTAAATGCTAGGACGATGATGAATAAAATAAAGGTATATTCTTACCTCTAATAAATTCGTTGCAGCACTGTCCAATGTCCCTGTTGTCCCAGTTGTCGACTATCCTTGCCAGTTCGTTGCACTTCTCTATCGCCAGTTGCCGTCTCGCTCGGGTCGCCATTCTTAATGTTGCATCCCTGGTACAAAAGATATGCTGGTCATATGCCACTTGAGCTAAGAATTATTTAAGAAATAAAAAAAAATGCTGATTATAATTTTATTGTACTAGTACAGTTATGAAGCTTATAAGATGATTTTGATAAAAAAGAAGATATTGATTGATATTTGGTACTGGTTGCTTAGCCTGAATGTAACTACCGCTTATGAGGGCCGTCGTACATATAGCAAAGCGCAGCGGAGAGTTAACTATTATCGACATTGTTCTCATTTGAATTAATGTCCAAAAGCCACAAAACTATATTTACAACATGCACACACAACAACTGCTTCGTTGGTCTCGCGGCATAAATGTGCGCGTGGGATTGGGAGGTCTCGGGTTCCATTCCCGGGTCGGGAAAAGTGTTATTGGGTTTTTTACGTTAGGAAATTCTCAGTAGCAGCACGGAGTCTGGTAATGTGCCCGGTACGGCAACAGGCTCGCCCCCTATTACGTGGGACCTAAAAATTAATGGCAAAATGTGGGTGTAATACAACACCTCTGCCTACCCCTACACACAACAATAATGAGATAGCTGACATTGGAGAAAAATACCGCTAACTATCATAGTTTGACAGTGAAAATGCTCTCCGCTGCGCTTCACCTATGTGCGACGGCCCTAAGGAAGTTATTTTTAATATCTCAACCCTAAGGAAAAAATACGGATAAACGTTTTTGGATTTTAAAACCTCGCTGACTTTAAAGCTAGCACCATAAAACGACTAGTGTATCTACATCTATATTAATAATTTCGTCAAAGAGTACGGTAGACTCGATTGAAACCTTACCTGAATAATAAAACATAAAAAAATAAAGATTTCGAGTCGACATCATACATCCGCAAAATTCGGATTGTCGACTATTTTGTTAAATAGTTCTGACAGACAAATCGCAGTCGCCATGTATAAACAGTTAAAACGACAATTATTATTGAAGTATCTCCGAATTTACGCGAGCGAAGCCGCGGGCAAAAACTCGTATGAAATACTTACATCTTTGGTCCATTTCCTAGCGCCTTTATTAGTAACTTTTTGATTGGATGTAGATTGCATTCCACCTGTAAAATAAAACGGATTTACATTTTAGTAAATACGTGTAGCTGGAGCCGGGAATTCCTAATAAAATTATTCCAAAACAAATAAGCTTAACCAGTTTCAAACACTCCCTATCTTCGTAAGCCAAGTCACCATAAATTCAAATCAAAATCCACCCTATTACAAAATCTACAAGGTTCACCTCCTAGAAGATATCCCCAGTCTTCGGTAGTGTTTTAAACGCAGGCAGGCCATCATATAACTATTTAATTGTTGACGGTCGAATCTCAGCCAAGCATTCAGACTAAAATAGCTCTTATTGCATTACTCATAAAGTACATATTTGAAGCTCTTACCCTTTGAGTTTGCGTTCGAAAAGGTACTAAAGTTCTCATACTAAAAGAAACCTTATTCTAATAGACATAAGGTTCACCTGTTTAAAGCTCTCCCGGTCTTCGTTGGCGGGCGCTATCTGCAGTAAGGCGAGCACATAGTTGTGGTATAGGAACACATGCGCTACTGGCGCCATTAGAAGCTTGGGTAGGTAGTATTTGACTGCTAGTCGGAACCCGTGACCGGCTGTATCTAGCCGTTCGGATAACTGCAAAGAATAAAGAATATTAATTAGTAAATATGGAAAATTAGTAAATATGGAAAAAATTTCTTTCGTCTCACAGCATTAATTAGGAATAGACAAAACAGAAAATACATGATATAATTTTGAAGATTAAAAAAACACTACGAGTGTATCAACTGTATATCGACTGCACTATTGGTGTTGTGGTTTAAGCGGTCACCACGCCGCTTAACACTTCGCCTGTGTGAGTGTTGTGGGTTCGATCCCCACGCAAGACAACACTTTCTGCGATTCACGAATTGTTATTTCGAGTCTTTGAGATCGTTGGCTGCATGTTTGTAAAGTGCTCCGCAACAAAGGATTTAGTCCTTGTGCGAGTTGGCAGAAAGGAAAACAAATTTCAGCGCCGTAGCTTGCCGTATGTCGCAAATGAGTCACGTATTACGAACGGCAAGGTTCACAGTTAAGGCCTTGTGTACATAAATTAGCAGACAGCTCGATGTCGTTCTCGCTGTACCAATGTAAAGTATATCTTGAGAGCAATACTTAAAGCCCATATTTGAATGGTATTCTTTTTGTTGGGTGGGAGTGGAGTCGTGTAACTGGGCTAAGAACTATATATGCTGACGTGCACCACAAGCCCAGAATCGTGCACACTTAACGACGTGTATTAAGCAAGGCCCAAGATGGATGGTCATTGGAGCTGCCTATATCCAGCAGTGTACTATGGCAGGCTGATGATGATGATGATGAAGATGTATGTGTACTCACGTTAGGATCGTCGACGATGCTCTGCAGCGCGTCGCGCGACTCCTTGCGCGTGACGATGTTCGCGTAGCGCACGTACGCGCGGAACTCCTCCACCTCCGCTAGCTCTGACGTACAAACACACATGCATTAGTACAATATTGTGACGGCCAGTGTCATGTCAAACTGTCCACACTACGCCCGTCATGGAGCGCGTAAGTCATACTGACGTCTACACGACAATCTAGCAGGTCGTCAAACAGAATAATTAGCAAAAAAGGTTTGAAGATTATTTAATTATTTGAAAATGCCATCAAAAAGCGATAACCCAACCTACTAGACGGCGCACGTAAGGCAAACACTTTCAGACAACACAGTAGACTTATACGTCTTATATAAGACCAATCCCAACACTAGATATGAATTATGACGTTCCGCAAATTTGAACCGGTCAATTAGAATACATTTTTATAGCCCCCCCTGGCCCCGCATACCTCACCGCTTTGACAGAATTTTTTGTTTGTAGAAATGAAACCATTAGGTTACTAGTAGGCTGTGTTGTCGTTGTTCAGGAACGAATGGAAAAGATAAAAAGAGACAGGAAATTAAAATAAATGACAATCGAAATGACAATCGGAATTAGTGGATCTAGAAAATTCCTAGAGGTATAAAAGGCGGTGTAGACGCGCTAAACATCAGTTGAAGTTGAGAAACGCTACAGTGAAGAAGTAAAGGAAGAAGTAGCAGTGAAGTGAAGTACAGTACAGTGCACAAGTCGTTAGTGTTGGTGCAGTAAACAGTATATCTCTTTCCAGAAGCCTATTTCCACATACAAAAATCACTATAATATATCATAATACCATAATATCGCTTCGTTGCGACGTCAAAGAAAGTCAAATAAACACACTTAGGCCTCATTCGCACGACAGTTTTTTAACGGGCATTAAATAATCTGTCGTTGCGAATGAGGCCTTACGCATTTATGTAAAAATATGGATAGAGAATGGTGTGTACCTTCGAAGCAGCTGCCGATGTAAGGCGTGGGCGAATCCTGCGACATCTCCATAGCGTCCTCCAAGTTTCCTAGCAGCGTCACCGTCAACTCGTATATGTCCACTATGTTGCCGAATATCAGCGAGATCGCCTGCGAACACACAATAATAATATCTTCTTAATATATAAAATCCTTGCGTTACTGACTGACTGACAGACACGCTACAGCCGAAACTATTGGGCGCAGGAAGGTGAAATTTGGCATGTATGTTCCTTGGGGACAGTAGGGGTGCACATTAGAAGGGATTTCCCGAAATTCCAACGGCATCGGCCAAAACGGGTAAATTTAAAATAAATGCAGGCGTAGCTGCTGGCGTCCTCTAGTTCGGTTATAAAATAGAACAAAATAATTAGTTGGCAAGTCTCCGCACGTCAAGCGGAGAGTATGACCGGGGATGTTTTTCATCCATAGCTTTAATATAAATGTTTTTATTTCCGTGTGAGTGTGTGGCCACCTCTGGTGTCAAAGTTTTCAAACCACCCGGAGGATTTTGGGTTGCGGGGAAGGTGGGCTTGAACTTGAACCAGGTGAAGGCAGGTTTAAACAAGGGCGGGAGCATCTTTAAAAGATGCTTTGGAGATAAGAAGTATATTTTATGGTGAAATCGTTGAAGGATGGGTTAATCTTACCTTGATTACAGCCAGAAAAATCAACTGTCTTTGGAAGAAGACAGATGCTTTGGATGAAAGAAAGCCCCGAGTCCTTTAGAACTCTCCAATCCCCAAGACCAACCCCTGAATGACTAAATACTTACTATACTATCCCTATCCAAGATCAAGACGAACCAAGCAAAGGAAGGTCTTTAGAGGTAAGAAAGGCCTAAGCCCCTTAGAAATAAAAGACCAGGTCCTGAAAAGATAAAGACTTACCCGACTGTCCCTGTCCAAGATCTTCTCCAACTCGTCCTTAAACACCCTGATGATGAGGTTCAGGTCTCTGAGGAAGTGCTTCTCATCGGTCAGCAGGTCCCTCACCAGCTCTGCGTAGGATAAGGAACCCCTTCTGCCACGGCGTTCGGTCCCGGTGGAGGTGTCCGCTGTTGCTAGCTCTGACTCTTGGTAGAACATGTCCATTAGCACCTGGAATTAAGAGAGAGAAATTTCGATTGAAGGTACTAGATTTTGGGTAAGGCTTAGTTCGGTCTGAGCCTTATTTTGTTATTTGGATTGACTCTGTTGAGTATAGGTTTATTCAAAAGAAAGGCTTAAGTCATTACATTACTTTGTCTTGCAAGGAGTCATTTGAATTGAGAGGGTAGGTTTATTTATATATTGGAAACGAAATATGAAAACTGAACATATTACGCTTTCGCATTGATAGTTTTAGTTAGGCTAGGCAGTGGGCATCGAGTTTTAACTTCTAATCATATACATCACCTTCATAATGCAATAAATGAGTTTTCCTTTTTAATCCACGGAACATTGACTTTTGTTAAATGCGTATTAGATTACCAAATATCGCTAACTAAATAGGAAAGGAAAACTTGGTGAGGAAAACTTCCTTTCTGATGGTTTTCCATAACGTCCTCGAAAGACATGTAAACTCACACTTGGCCATCGTGGCAGACTAGAATCCGATAGTGAGAAGAGTAAAGTTCTCGATAGTAAAGTCCCTTACAAACATACAAAATATTTGTAAGGGACTTTACAAACAATTTGTATGTTTGTAACGGACACAATGAACACTCGTATATAAGTATAAGCTGTCCCGCCGCTGGGTCCATACCCAGCGTCCCTGCTCAGCAGAACTCTAACCCTTCCGATAGTGAGAAGAGGCCCATGCCACGCAACAAGATTTACACCTACAGTGGGAGATGGCTTTAAAAAAAACAAATTTTACTAGGTAGTAGTGCCTTGCTGATCACAGCATGAATGGGCCGGCTCGACCAGGGAAGTACTACCCTCTCACAGAAAATCGACGTAAAGTAACAGTACCTAAACTGTTGTGTTTCGTTCGGTGAGTGAGAGTGCCGGAGGCCCTATCCCCTATTCCTTCTCCCTCATCCCCCTCCTCATCCTATCCCTTTTCCCAACCCCAAAGGACGGCAACGCAATTGTGACTCCTGTGGTGTTGCTTGTGTCCATGGGCGGCGACAATTGCTTACCATCAGGCAATCCGTCTGCTCGTTTGCCGCCTATTACCATAAAAAAAAAAACATGGATGATGATGAAGGTAGTATTGCGGACCCACCTTGTCAGCGCACATGGCAGTCTTAATATCCCTGCAGGTGATAGTCTCGAAGCCAGACTTCTGAGGTATCTTCTTGACGAAGTTCCCCGCAAGTTTCAGTATGTCCGCCGATACGTATTCAATGATGGCCGTCATGAACGTAGACACTGCAAAGTCGATTTTGTAAAGGAGAACCTCCTGGAAAGTAGAAAATGCGTATGTTAGTACAGTTTTATTTATAGTCTCCCGCCTGTATCTCCGAAGTGGTAGGCAGAGAGCTACAATATAATACCCATATTTCAAGTCCCACGAAATAAGTTCCCACCATTACCTTTACCGGGTACTTTGCCAGACTTTGTGCTGCTATTGAGAATTCGGCAAAAACCAGTCATACCTTTTCCCAACCCGGGAATCGAACCCAGGACCTACGGATCAGCAGACGCATACGCTATCCACTGGACCACGAAGGCAGTTCTTCCTGGAAGTCTATTCATGGTTCCCAAGGAAAATACACGTTCCAAGGAAAATACAGGTGTATTGAATTCTTTATGATTGCTTGCCTCGTGCCTCCGAGAG
This sequence comes from Euclidia mi, assembly GCA_944739405.2. NCBI lineage: Eukaryota > Metazoa > Arthropoda > Insecta > Lepidoptera > Erebidae > Euclidia > Euclidia mi. The sequence goes on along the minus strand of OX123211.2, from coordinate 10,348,801 downwards.
CACGTCAAGCCATTGGCCCCGGCTCTTATCAAGTAGGGAATGCAATCTCGATCTCGCGGGATCTCGGCCTTTTTTAGCGAGATTAATCTCGGTCGAAAAATGGGCGAGATCTCGCGAGATTCACGAGATTGCACTCGAGCATAAAAACGTCTTATTAGAAGCGCGAACTGACTCGGACGCAATTGTAATCTGTCGGTATCGGCATTAATAAAAAAATGAAATGAATTTATACGAGTCCGGTGGGGTTAAAAGGCAAACTTTTGCAGTTTGTGGATGTCTGCCTGAGAACTGCGAGAATTTCAATTAGCGTTGCATCCGAAAGGGCTTTCTCAGCGGCTGGTTATCTGGCCAACAGAAAAGGAAGCCGTTCTTTGGCCATTTTGTGCTTCTGAAGGAGCTACTTTGAAAATAATTCGCAATAATGGCTTGTGATTTGAACTGAAGCAATCTTTCCTTTGATTGGTGGATTGGTATATTTTGTTAATTAGGATCTGTAATTTCTAAAAGTCTGTCTAATTGGTATATTTTGTTAATTAATCTGTAATATCTTAAAGGGCTACTGAGTATCTAGATATAGTTTTATTTACCTAATTGATAATAATACCTCAGTTTAGTAACATAGTTTTTTTTTACCTCTAGTTGTTTTGTTTGTTATAAAAAAAATGTTTTATTACTAAAAGATTTATGTTTGAAATTAAAAGCGAAGACTGGTTGTTTCTTTCCTTTCTTATTTGACAGATCCGTCCGTAAAAGTTTACTTCATAAAAGTTTACTAAAAAAGTATAGACAGATAGGTACGTCAAACAATGTATGATGCATAAAAGTCTATTGAAAAATTTGTGATAAATAATGTTTCCTCTAATACTTAAAATGGTTATTATTTTTGTCCTAATTAATCATAATATTAATTAGGACAAAAATAATAACCATTTTAATATCATAATATTGCGATTATTTACAAAAAAAACATACAAAATTGCCAATCTCGCGAGATCTCGCTTGAGCCCAAATCTCGCGAGATTTGCATTCCCTATTATCAAGGTCTTCGACAGTCTTTACGAGGAGTCTGTTCGTTCTGTTATAAGGTAAACTTGCGGAGTCTTTTGAAAAAAAATACAACTTTTGCTTTTGAAAAAACCCTTGGCTCGCTCATACAGCAGAGGCACAATAGAAACTGGTTTTGTATACGAGTGTCAATGTGCGTGTAAAGTAGCACTGGAAGCGACGATGTCTTGCTGAGCGATTCTCGCCCTTATGGTGGTCGAACAGGAAGTTGTTCGACTGTACGTACCTTGGTCAGCATCTGATGAATCTTGTCCTGCGGGAAGAGCGCGCGTCGCTTCTTCTGCGACATATTAGCGTCCTGCAGCGCCCACTTGTCCAGAGGCGTGGGGAATGTGCGGGCCACTCGTTCTTCCACGTCCTGCAGATAGACAAAAGGGGTATTTTAAAGCTATAAGTATCAAATAGGGTGCATAGGGTTCCCACCAAGAACTTAGGGTCCCAAGCCAACCTCACCTGCAAGTGGTGCACCTGCCGATCAAGGGACGAGGCTCTGACAAACAAAATGTCCCAATAAGCGGCAATAGGCTCGCCACCTATTACGTGGGATCAACACTGGCGAAAAGTGGGCGTTTAATATGCCTCTGCCTACCCCTTCGGGGAAACAGGCGTGAGTCTATGTATGTATAAGTATCAAATACTGTTATAAAGTAATGTCCGTGTGGTGACGGATTAAGAATACGGATTGTCACCACCACATATCATCCCATGGGTGTCGTAAGAGCCGACAGAGGGAGCATTATGCAGAGAACAGCACTGTAAGAGAAGGAAAACTTGATACAAACCCTATACTAACCCGTTTGGCCAGCGTGGTATAGTAGGCCAATTCCTCCTTTCAAAGGAGAGGCCTAGACTAGCAGTGGGCTGTTAAAGGCTGATGATGATGATGATGATTAAGTATCAAATACGAGAAATCTTGTGGAGATGGATACTTGTATGCAAAAACTGCTAAACCAATTACGCTTTTATGGATTCGCTCTTGTGTCCGGCTGCAACTTTATTCATAAGGTGCATCTACATCGCAAATAATTTTAGCTAGTATTGTGTTTACCTACTTATTGTAAACTAGAGGACACCAGCAGCTACGCCTGCATTTTTTTTTAATTTACCCGTTTTGGCCGATCGCGTGGGAATTTCGGGCAATCCCTTCTTAGTGCACCGCTACGGTCCCCAAGGAACATACATGCCAAATTTCAGCTTCCTGCGCCCAATAGTTTCGGCTGTAGCGTGTCTGTCAGTCAGTCAGTAACGCAAGGATTTTATATATTAAGATAGTTGTAAGTAGTTGCATAGTGCGTGCATAAGACCCATGAGATGAAGAAGACACAAGTTGGATATTTGGCAAATATTTCAGGACATGATAGGCACAACCTGCTTCTACTTATGTGATGGGCAAAATCCGTATCCCAGTAACAGATGTGTGGAAACTTGAGAAGACGGAAGAATTCGTGACTGAGAAACACTCAGAAGTGGACCGGCATAAATGGAGGACTGACGCACTTTTCTGATTGGCAAGGCACAAGGCCATATTATTCAGTTGCTGGCGGTCCTCCACTGACTATAGTAATGGAGCGTCACTATAAAAGTCACAGCTCATTAGAGCCACCCGGCACCCACGGAGTGGTCCACAGGTGGACGTCGCGCGGTCAACCAGCGGACCGCTCGCCGTCAACGAGTGAACGCCGCGCGGTCAACGCGGCAAGCATGCGAGCAGCGAGTTGTCACCGAGCCGTCCGCGCGTGGACGGCTTACGACGAGGCGAGGCGGTGCGGAGTGGGTGCCGGGTGGCTCCAATGAGCTGTGACCTTAAGGTACCATTTACGGATTCAAACGTGATATATTGGTTTTGCTGACATTACAATTAAACTGAATGATCTAGAAACTACTACTTTATTATAAGTCTACGTTTCGGCTGCTTGACAGAAACCGTGGTCTAAGTCTTCCGCAATAGAATCCGTAAACCGTAGTTTGTGTTGTGTTGTGTTTACCTGCACGGTGAGCGGCGAAGGCACGGCGCAGAGCATGGCCAACAGCCGCAGACAGAGAGACTCCACATACTGTAGGGCGCTCTCCTCCGCGTTCAGCGTGGGGTGGACTTGCTCCAGCACCTGCGTAAACACACGTACACAAATTAATCACTATATGGTATAAAACAAAGTCTGTCTTCTGCCTGAATCTTTAAGATTAAGCAACGGATTTTAATGCGGTTTTTTTAATAGATAGAATGATTCAAGAGGAAGGTTTATATGTATAATTGAAGCGGGCGAAGCCGCTGGCGACGTCTAGTACCTACTATAATAAAAATACTGTTTTATAACCAACCACAATTCCACTATTGGGTTGCCTAATATTCATTGGGTCTCGTTCTGGGCCTAACGAAAGTCCCTTAACCTATTTATTATCATGGACCACTTCTATTTACAAAATCATACTGACCCCTTATGAACTCAGGTAAGTAATGAAAGCAAAGCACTTATTTATAAACATAACATCACGCCTTTTATCCCCGAAGGGGTAGGCAGAGGTGTACTACACACCCACGCCAGTAATGTTTAGATCCCAATGTAATAGGGGGCGAGCCTATTGCCATCTACCGGGCACATTATTAAGCGAGCGATAATTAACATTTTCAATACACACATAACTTCGAAAAGTCAGAGGTGTATGCCCGGGGTACCTTGGATTGAACCCGAGACCATCGGCTCGGCAGTCCGTTACGGCACTTATTTTCATTGAAAAATCAAGAGATAAAATTTATACGACGGTTCCTGCTGCTATTTTACGTCGTCGGGTTAAGAATCTCTAATACTGTTTTTAAGCGACGAAAGGGAACCCATTACACCGGGGTTTTGGCGGACTGACCTTCTTAGCGTGTCGATGGCAATCTAAATGTTATCAGCCCAAAACTTAGCTACGATTATGGCATTTTCAGTAGCGTCCATAAATTCCTATAACGTGCAGGTATTAGGGCAGTATGCAGGACAAGAAAGTAAGTGTCCCATGGACATGTTTGTGAAACACCACCCCACTTGGATTTGTCCTTGATGAAAATACATTTTATATAAACGTCCGTCAAAAACGTCAGAACCAAATATATTTGAAGCATTAGTGTAAAGCGTAGCTGATCAAGAAGACGGTGGCGCAGAAAAAGAACTTTACCACTTACTTCCCAACCACAGATCCAGGGATTGGGGACTTTGCAATCGTCACAACCTCTAAACCCTATTAAACGTCATCATTAGGTACTATAATTTTATTTCGTACTAGCCCGCGGTTACACCCGCGTTATTTACTTAAGGCTACTGATCCGCTCCCGTGGCTCCTGCATGATGTTATATGGCATAATTATAACCTTCCTCGATAAAATGGCTATCTAACACTGAAGGAATTTTTCAAATCGGATCAGTAGTTTCTGAGATTAGCACGTTCAAGCAAACAAAGAAACTCTTCAGTTTCATATATGTATTAGTATTAGATATTAGATTAGAGCGCAGGTCCTATTGCCTATTCTAAAGCCTGCCGTCAAAAGGGACTGCCGTCTGACCTCCACAAACAAAAATATCACTGATACTGACACTTCAATCCCGCCAAATATCGACACGACAGCCCACTATGGTTCGTCTAGAACAAGCTAGCTAGACAAAAACAACTCTAAGGCCCACTTGCACAACGATTCTTAAATTGAATTAAGATGTATTTAACGAGAAAAAAAATATTAAACACCACTAGCGTCTTGCACAACGAAAAATTTGTCGAGTATTATGATTTAAGAACTGTCAAAATTAATTACCGAAAATCGGCTGTTTAGTGGCTAATTTCATTTAAGAACTGTCACACTGATGTTGGCATCTTGTCATTAGCGACGAAAATTATCTTTAATTATATAACTGGACCGGACGACGCAGCAGGGGGAGGCATATGTCCAGCAGTGGATGTCCCTAGGCTGACATGATGATGATGATGATATAACTGATAACAATGTACCTACTTGTGTTATTGTTAACCCTAGAATCCTACACTATTTGGCGCACATGTTATTCCTACACTGGGGTGCTGGAACACCCCATACTAAAATGACTGTAATCCTTAAAATAAATAAAAAAACGATTCATGAAAATACGTTTTATTAAACATAATCGGTAACTTCAGATCACAAATCAGCTTTATTACACAAAGTTAAATGTAGTTTGAGCAAAAGCGCTTATAGGATTTGGTCCTTTTTTGAGGATCACTGCAATAGACTAAGTTGGCATCCGGTAACGGTCCTCCAAATGTTCATGTTTCAGTTCCAAACCTAATTTCAAAACTGTCTGCTGAAACTTTATATTTGGCTTATTATTTGATCTTGAACACTTGTAAAGAACCCAGGAATTACAACTGGTCCCAACTTCTATTTCTTCCTCGCCAGATTTGTGGTCTAGAATAGAGCTTATTTCGTCGTAATTCAAACCTCTGGCAGCCATCCGAAACAAAATAAATAAACTTAATTGAATTTTACCTTCATAATATCTAAAAATATCTGTATTTAATTCATATAAGAATATTGTTTTAATAAATAATCAAATTTAATAATTTATTACATATAAATGCATCAATCGTAATAAATAAATTATCTTACGATTTTACTACACTGGGGTACTGGCGTACCCCACATCACTTATACATGCGACCACACAACGCGGTCCCTCGTCACGGTATTGAGGTAACGCGAGCGGTTGACACCAAACTAAAATACTCCGACGCGCGAATTCGTGGATATTAAAGAAATTGAGATATTTAGAAAACAAATCAGTGTGGGGTGCACCTGCACCCCATGTAGGGTTCTAGGGTTAATGCTCAAAAGTTTCTAGTTATTATTTGTCAATTGTCATTTCGTTGCTAGGCGACGACAATGCGTTTTGTTTTATGCTCAAAGTATATATAGTCTAAGGTTTTATGCGAAACCATACGCATAGCATCGTTAAAATCGTAACAAAAAGGCTTCATGCCATGAAACAAAACGTAGAAACTACTTTACCGACCTCATAAAATGTTTAACTAAATCTAAGCGTTGTTGTCGTTGTGCAAGAGGACGCTAAATACTTTTAACTTAAATTATTTTATGCTGTTAATTCTGTTCAACGAATTTAAATTAAGGAGTGACTTAAATCAAACGTTACGCAAGTGGGCCTTAAATTCCTAGAAGTTAATTACTATTACGAACTCATTACCCCTATACATTGAGGATTACACCTATTAATTATCAATACTACCCTCATTAAGAGCGTCATTAAGGTATGTTTATAAGATGTTGACTATTTAAAGGGCATTCATTTGCATTTTTACATCATATTTGATAGCATTGTTTATGTCACTAAAAGAAATTTGTGAAAGTGTTTTTGTGATGGATTGTATACGTAAGGGTTAAGTAGTTATATTTTATTTCATTTTCAACATGGGAACATCATTCTTTAGGCCCACTTGCGTAACGTTTGATTTAAGTCACTCCTTAATTTGAATTGGTTGAACAGAATTAACAGCATAAAATAATTTAAGTTAAAAGTATTTAGCGTCCTCTTGCACAACGACAACAACGCTTCGATTTAGTTAAACAGTATATGAGGTCGGTAAAGTAGTTTCTACGTTTTGTTTCATGGCATGAAGCCTTTTTGTTACGATTTTAACGATGTTATGCGTATGGTTTCGCATAAAACCTTAGACTATATATACTTTGAGCATAAAACAAAACGCATTGTCGTCGCCTAGCAACGAAATGACAATTGACAAATAATAACTAGAAACTTTTGAGCATTAACCCTAGAACCCTACATGGGGTGCAGGTGCACCCCACACCGATTTGTTTTCTAAATATCTCAATTTCTTTAATATCCACGAATTCGCGCGTCGGAGTATTTTAGTTTGGTGTCAACCGCTCGCGTTACGTCAATACGGTGACGAGGGACCGCGTTGTGTGGTCGCCTGTATCAGTGCTGTGGGGTACGCCAGTACCCCAGTGTAGTAAAATCGTAAGATTATTTATTTATTACGATTGATGCATATATATGTAATAAGTTATTAAATTTGATTATTTATTAAAACAATAGTCTTATATGAATTAAATACAAATATTTTTAGATATTATAAAGGTAAAATTCAATGAAGTTTATTTATTTTATTTCGGATGGCTGTCAGAGGTTTGAATTACGTAAAAATAAGCTCTATTCTAGACCACAAATCTGGCGAGGAAGAAATAGAAGTTGGGACCAGTTGTAATTCCTGGGTTCTTTACAAGTGTTCAAGATCAAATAATAAGCCAAATATAAAGTTTCAGCAGACAGTTTTAAAATTAGGTTTGGAACTGATACATGAACATTTGGAGGACCGTCACCGGATGCCAACTTAGTCCATTGCAGTGATCCTCAAAAAAGGACCAAATCCTACAAGTGCTGTTGCTCAAACTACATTTAACTTTGTGTAATAAGGCTGATTTGTGATCTCAAGTTACCGATTATGTTTAATAAAACGTATTTTCATGAATTGTTTTTTTTATTTTAAGGATTACAGTCATTTTAGTATGGGGTGTTCCAGCACCCCAGTGTAGGAATAACATGTGCGCCAAATAGTGTAGGATTCTAGGGTTAACAATAACACAAGTAGGTACATTGTTATCAGTTATATCATCATCATCATCATGTCAGCCTAGGGACGTCCACTGCTGGACATAGGCCTCCCCCTGCTGCGTCGTCCGGTCCAGTTATATAATTATTGATAATTTTCGTCGCTAATGACAAGATGCCAACATCAGTGTGACAGTTCTTAAATGATATTAGCCACTAATCAGCCGATTTTCGGTAATTAATTTTGACAGTTCTTAAATCATATTACTCGACAAATTTTTCGTTGTGCAAGACGCTAGTGGTGTTTAATATATTTTTTCTCGTTAAATACATCTTAATTCAATTTAAGAATCGTTGTGCAAGTGGGCCTTAGTCTTATAAAATGAAATGTTTGAATTTTCACCCACTTTTTTACTCATTTTTTCAAATTCATCGGTCAAATAATAACATGTCCCCACTTGTCCCCACCGTAGAACCTATCATATACGATTCTCATAAGTGTCTAGTAGTTATACGTAAAAAAATTCATTGCGATATATTTGCACAACTAATTTTTATTTATTTTTTTCTTTCAACAGTTTTTACCGTCTCAAGAATGGATTTTTTCGAAGAATGGCTGAAACACCCGAAGGAAACGCGGAATGAGGAGCTCTTTCGGTTTATATCTTTGAGATATAATTTTGATGGTGTTACGGAGCAGTCTCTGCGAGATATTAAAGTACTAATCTCAAGATATTCAACGAAATTTGCTGAAAAGTGGAGCAGCTGTGGAAGAAATCGAGAGCGATTCCTACAAAAGTATTCGACGTGGCTGGAGGGTCTTGACATATCTTTCGATGTGTCCGTTTATTTATCTCTGCCAACTACATCTGGAGAACCGGGACCCGGAAGACCTACTAAAGATTTTGAACATTCTAGTCTCAAAACGAAGAGACGACGTGTAGACGATCTATTACAGTCCAGAAGTGCTAGTGAATTAATTTACGCCGCTGAAGTGTCAGCTCGAATCTCGGGTCAGAGAAGTGTAGCACGTCAAATTAAAGATGTGACTAGTGATCCTTCAATAACCAAGACCACGAGTGAAGAAAGTGCCCCCAGGAGTTTAACAAGTGAGGAAGCTTTAGCGTACTACGTTGATAGTAAATCAAGTAGCCATAGCTATAAGCAGACTCGGAAGTGGAGTATTAAAGCTGGACATAAGGTGTTTCCGTCAATGTACAGTGTTAGAAAGGCTAAAATAGCCTGCTACCCGTCAGGTGAACAAATTACAGTCAATGAAACGCATGCTGAAATCAAAGTTCAGGCAATTCTTGATAAGACTGCCGAACGTTTAGTTTCAGCACAACAAGAAGTTGTTCATAGTCTGTTACCTTGCACGTCATTCACATTAATCAGTAAATGGGGTTGTGATGGAAGTTCCGGTCATAGTATGTACAAACAAAAATTCACTAATTGTGACGATAGTGACGAGTTTTTATTTGTATTTTCTTTCGTTCCTCTTCAATTGAAAGATGAAAGTGGTAATATTGTGTGGCAGAATCCTCGGCCCTGTTCTACAATGTATTGTCGGCCAATAAAGTTTATCTTTTCTAAGGAAACGAAAGATTTTACGATTTCGGAAACCAATAAGGTTTTAGAAGAGATAAACGCTTTATTGCCGACAACCTGCAAGGTGATGGAGACCGAAGTATCTGTCACACATGTTATGCTTTTAACAATGATTGACGGAAAAGTTTGCAATGCTCTGACCGAAACTTCTTCCTCACAAAAATGTTTTATTTGTGGGGCAACTCCAACAATGATGAATGATCTGTCAAAAGAGTTTGCTGCGGACAAAGATAATCTTGGTTTTGGTTTGTCTACGTTGCACGCTTGGATAAGGTGCTTTGAATGCTTGCTTCACATTAGCTATCGACTAAATATAAAAAAATGGCAGTTAAGAACAGCCGAAGACAAAGCTAGTGTGAAACAACGTTCAGATGACATTAAAAAACGATTTAAAAGCGAAATGGGCTTGATTGTAGAAAAACCAAAACCAGGGTTCGGTAACACTAATGACGGGAACACCGCGCGAAGATTTTTTGGAAATCCCGAGGCTAGTGCCGATATTACAGGGTTAGATGTTTCACTAATACAAAAATTTGGCATACTACTTCGCACTTTATCATCGGGATATGATATAAATATTGAAAAATTCGTTAACTTAGCTCAAGAAACTAGACAACTTTATGTAAATCTCTATTCATGGTATTACATGCCCGCTACTGTCCACAAAATACTTTTGCACAGTGGCGAAGTAATAAGATCGTCCCTTCTACCTATAGGCCAGCTTTCCGAGGAAGCACAGGAAGCTCGGAATAAGGACTGCAGAAGATTTCGTGAGCACAACACACGAAAGCGATCACGGGAGGCTACGAATAGAGATTTACTTAATATGTTATTGATAACATCTGACCCTGTAATAAACGGTTTACGAGAAGTTCCTCGGAAGAAAATAGGTACGCTTCCAACTGAAGTATTAGATTTAATTGTCCCACCTAGCTGTAAGGAACAAAATGTTAATATGATTTCTACTTTTCATAGTTCTGCCCCTCACGATCATGACTATTCAATGGATGATTCATCTGATGATAGTGATGATAATGAGTAATAGATTTAGTTCTTAGATATTTTATGCATCTGTTATTAGATTTTATAGCGACGTCGAGGGATAAATCACTTTATAAAATGTTCAAAAAATATATTATACACATATGCCCGATAAATGTTTTTTTTTTCATGATACCAGCTCAAATGACAAACTGCCTTGAAAAAAGTACCAAAAACCTTATATCTTTGCTTATTAACCGCATCTAGACATAAAAATCAAACAAAATAATTTTGTCTAGCTAGCTTGTTCTAGACGAACCATAGTGCAGCCGGGAGATTACGCACTCTCCAAGACACGAGAAAAACATGTCAAACATCTTCCTAGCGTTATCCCAGTTGCAACCCGAGGTCCGCTTATCTTCGTAACTCAAAAGGATAAAACTATTCCATGGTTTAGACTAGTGTCAGTTTATTTAGAGGTGCTGACTCCCTATAACGGTTATCAAAGATCTTCATGACAGCCGGAACCGACGACTGAAAGTGCTCTCCGAGGCACGACACAAGCAACGATGAACAATTAAATCTATACTAATATTATAAAAAGCATATAGCAGGTAGCAGGTATAGTAGGTAAGCAGATAGCCTAGTGGAGAGACCGACAGACTGCCACGCAGAGGGTCTCGGGTTCGAATCCACGGCACGCACCAATAGCTTTTCGAAGTTAAGTGCGTATTAAATTGTTAACTATCGGTTGCTAAGCGGTGAAGGAAAACATCGCGAGGTAACCTGCATGTCTGAGAGTTCTCCATTATGGTCTCGAAAGATATGTGAAGTCTCGGTACTTGGCCAGCGTGGTGGTCTATGGTATTACCCTTCTCACTGTGAGAAGAGACCCGTGCCCAGTAGTGGGACAGTATAATAATTTACAGGGCTGATGATGATGATGAATATTATAAAGCTGAAGAGTTTATTTGTTTGTTAGAACGCGCTAATCTCAGTAACTACTCGTCCGATTTGAAAAATTCTCTCAGTTAGATAGCCCATTTATCGAGGACGGCTTTAGGCTAAATAACATCACGCTATAAGCCACGGAAGCGGAGCAGTAGCCCTTAATAACGTGGGTGTAACTGCGGGCGCATTTAGTACACTCATAACTTGGAAGAGTCAAGCTTAACATGTGCTTTCCGAGGCACGGGGTGTAACACCGCTAACTCCCAGCCATATACGAGTCTAGGTGTTATTTGTATCCATTGCTTGAATGTTTTAAAGTGACCCGCTATACAAGATTGGTGCCAAATACAAGTACTGTACACACACTGCCTCTGTTTGCCCTGAGAGTCGGACCATGGGCCTGGATTTTCACAGTGGAGACAAAAGAAAAAAAAGTGATGAGTCATTCAATTAAACAAAGTTGTGAAATATGTTGAAACATGCACATTGTGATCTGAGGGCTACCGTGCTTCGGACGGCACGTAAAGCTGACGGTCCCGGTTCTTTTCTAACATAATAAGCATACATAATAAGCTTATTTGCCATAGCAAAGGAGATTGAGAGGATCGAGGATCTAGCGAAATTCTCCCCAAAAGCATGTAGATCTGAAGACAAAAATCTTGTAGTGTTTCACATGAGAAAATTGGGATAGCCTAGCTGACACACCGACATGACATCTCTGTATTGCATACTTATGAAGGCTGTAACATATAAATGCATGCAAGAGTCCAGATGATTTCATTGGGTGATATAATCAAACAAATTATGTACTGATTTAGAACTTTCTAAAAATAGTGTTGGAGGTAGTGGAAGTGGTGCTAATACTAGATTCTAATCTCAATTTTATTTCAACCAAAGCAAAATGGCAGTCTCATACAGACCCCAAAAGTTGACTCAATAAAATCATGACCAATGAAAAAACAATATAATTCAGTGCATTTAAAAAACTATCATCTAGTCAGAAGTCCGATGAGAAATTCACAATTTGGCTAGACATCCAAACTTAACGGTAATGAAAAGTAAAAATAAAATGGCTGCATGAGTCATATGGGTCACCACTGCGCCACATGGAGCACTAGACAATCCAGGGCATGACTCAGAAGGCAGAACTTATAAAGAAAATCATAATTTGTGTATCATCTGTCCTACTGCTGGGTATGGCACTCTTTTCATTGTGAAGAAGAAGAAGAAGGACTTAGTCCACCACCTAGGCCATGTCTCATTTCTTTCAAGAACATTAAGGCGAACTATCAGATTTTCAAAGATTACAGATAGCCCAGATCAATGCCATAAGGTGCTCTTTGAGATATGGAGCATGAGATACCAAACAGTTTAATATGCATATAACTTCGAAACTTGCTAAGCAGTCTGTGGGTACCTCCAGTAGGCTATCTTAGGTTACATGACTAAAGGATGGAAAATTAACACTAATTTGTACAGATGTAAAGAGATTCTGATTATTCTTAATATGTTTGAATTAAACTTAAAATCAGTTCAGACAAAATGGTCATAGGTTTGAAACTTCCATTGCACAACAACCATAAAAGCATAAAGTATAATATAAGCTTTATCTATTAGCTTATGCATGAAAAATTTGGTTTTTTTTTTGTGGCAGAGATTTTAATAACAAGGACATCTCATAAATGGTCATTTGATCTCAAACTAAGTGAGCCTTACAACTAATAAAATCATTCATTTAATATAATATTCTTAAATACAGACACCATATCAATACATTACGCCTAGACACAACCAATAATCAAGCTCATGACATAAAAATTGACCTGGGATGGAATCAAATGCATTACCTGCAGCTTTTAAGTCAGGGTTATTGACATCATTGCATCTAAATACTTTATAAGAGACAGGCAAGCCTGGCAATAACTATTTATTCTGTGAAAAATAAGAGCCAAACTAACTGCCTAACAAACCTTATTATCAATTTAAATTAAACTGTATGGAGTCAAAATGAACCTCAAAAATGCATCCTTAATCCTTAACCTACAGTGCAAAAATGATGGACAGCCAATCCTGCACTACCATAGGTCACCGGTGCACTAAGGGGTAGTTAAGTTCTCAAAACCCTCAAGAGTGCAAATTAAAAAGTAGCTAGTAGGATATGCCTTATACCTATGAGAAGTGGAGAAGGAGATTCCTATATGATATGACCTTCAGTGTAAATGTTATGGCACTGACTGATCTGGGAAGATAGTTAGTGGACTTCAGCGTCCTCCCAAAGCTAGGGAACCTTCAAAATTATTTTAGTAGCTCAATTCTAATTTCATTGACTCTTATCTGTTATTCCAGATGTGGAACGCCTCTACAAATAGTAGACTAAGATCTTTTACCAATCTAGCGCCAATGGTAAGTTGAGGAGAATCTATATTGCTTACCACTTCCATAAAAGGTTATTTATAGTAAAAACAACAATATCAACTAATTAAGTTATTGTTTCCGGCTAAATTTTACAGTGGCTTAAATATTTTTATGGTGTTTTGTATTACTTAATAAAAATGTGAAGAACACAATTATACCAATTTTACTTAGTTAAGGTCAAAACCAATAAGAATAATAATAATTATACTAAAACCACAGCTTTTTTAAAGATAGGAACATTTTTCTTTAACTGCATTTTCTTATAGAAAAATATTGTAAAAATTGTAAACCTCATGCTTTTTACATAAGTTTGTGGAGCCTGAAGATGACTGTGTAAATGTTATGGCTTATTAAGTTAACCCAGACGAAGGACTGATAGTATCTGATAACGTATCAGGACCTTGATAGTAACACTACTATTTTGATACTATTACTACTAAAGTTTATAAACATCTGGACCGCATTGTTGACCGCGAACAGACAGTAAACATGGTTTAACGATAAATACAAGAGTTCCACCAGACTTACCAGACTAGCTGACGGAACTTGGAAGGTGTTTCTCAAACAATAAGACACGATTGCAAGGAATCTTGTGCGTACCTTTCGAAGAGCAGGCAGAAGTAAACCCCGCCATTTCTCCGCGTTCTCCGGGTCCAGGAAGTCGTACCCTCGCGTCTCCTCCACGGTGGGCAGCATTGTAACAATAGGCCCCGCGCCGAATTCATGTAAACACTAATGTTATCACACTGACAAAACATATAACACCATTTCTGGTTTCACGGAAACTCGATAGCTTCCACACTCGTTTCTGAAGGTTAAAACACACAATAATATGTTACGACGATTTATTCTTAACGTTTTATTGTTTTTCTGTTGATTTGCTAGATTGATTAATTGAAAAATATATTCCTCGATTCATTTGGTCGGCTAAACGACGCCATTTTCAATTTATTTATCATTGGCATTGGTCAATGGTCCGTTCTTAGTTGTCGTTGGCCTTTCGACGGTAATCCAAAGAGAATGTATACGATTTTAGCCGATTAAAAATTTTACCAGGTTTTCAAATTAATATTAAAATTATTTATATTTTTGTATATAAAAATATTAAAGATATCTCTAGTCATGCCCAGGGATTCAGGTCAGGTATAAGATATAACAATAGTCGAAACTTCACTTTGATACTTAGTACCTGTGGTAAGTACCTACACAATGGACTGGACTGTAGTCTGCGGAGTTGTAGTCAAGTCATCATCCTCCTAGCTTTATCTCAGTTTCAACGTAGGGTAATAGGGTTTGCTTACTAGTCTAACTGGATTTGGCTGAATGTTAGCTTTTCCACTGAGCTTCTTTCGAATATTACATGGTTTACGTCTGTGACGGTCTGTGGGTTTAGATTAGTGTCAGTTTATTATGAAAGTACTGACTGCAAAGACTGACTCCTTATAACGACTGTCAAAAATATTCATGACAGCCGGGCTTAACGTGCTCTCCGAGGCACTGAAACTAACTCTGAAAAGTCATTGGTGCGCGCCGTGGATTCGAACCCGATACCTTCTGCATGGCAGTCTGTTTGTATATCCACTAGGTTATCGCTGCCTCAAGTAATGCCCAAATAAGCAAACAAAAATGCATGCGACCCTTTCGCTACGAACGTCGAGAACATCGCTGTGGCCCTACAAATAAAATAAAATATTGCCTATATGTAATGTCTTTATTGTACTATTTGCACAGCAGTGTGGTCCAAACATGTTACGCCTAATTTTTAAACAATCTGTTCTATAGTCACTAATAAATATAGTTATAATCAAGCAGAACAGTTTATTTTATAGAACGCGGTAATCTCAAAAACTACCTACTGGTCCGATTCGAATAATTATTTTTGTATTGGGTAGCTCATTTATCGAGAAAGGCTATGTAACATTGCAGCATGCTATGAGCCATGGGTGCTGAACAGTAGCACTGAATCTAACCACGGGTTGAGCTAGTGAGTAGGTACCTAAATATAACACCAGTATGTAGCCTTAACCCATTCACTGCCTACCTGAAAATTAACGTCATTACCCAGGTGCCACCATAGTATGATATACAGCCCGCCCATCGGCGGGTCCGGCATCTCGATTAAGTATTTTTGCCCGCCCATCGGCGTTTTCGGCATGAAGCTCTAGATTTCGACATGAACCGTTTGATATGTTCAGTTTACATGTACTGTATCGTGTTTAAAGCGTGTATGTGAAGTTTCCTGCGATATTTGTGGTAAAATTGTGACAGTTTTATTGGTTATTAGCTGAAATAGTAATGGAGCATGAAGGTAAGGCATAACTGTCACTTAATTAATCTAAGATGAATCAAAATCATACAAAACCGTCTTTTAGATAAAATTAAGCTAATACATATGTAAAGAAATCAAAAATGTCTTTAAAAAACCCACATCTATGTGCATTTCTCAATAGTCAGGTGTCGTCAACCCCTACACTCAATTAGTTAAAAAAAATACATAATGTAAATTTGCTTACAATTTAATTTTTATCTTTCCTCTTTACTATAGGTAATAATTTAATATTTTTTTTCTTTTATTCAGGCAATAAAACTGAATTTGGTAAAGACGACAATATGGAAGAAATCAAACGACTTTTTCAAAGAATCACGTAAAAAACGAGATGCACCGGCGCATCCTTTTGTTATGTTTTAGCTAGCCACAAAGATGTCTACAAAGTACAATATGTCCTTGTATATACGGTTCATTTGGCTTAGGATAACACGGATGCATAAAAAAATAGTTTACTACTGTTTACTATGGTCTACTGACCGGCCAGCCAGCTCCTTTTGCATATTATTATACTTTTTGCAATAATATACTTTATGTCCGAGGCATACGGATGACTAGATGACGCCCGCGGTTACACCCGCGTTATTGAAGGCTACTGCTCCACTCCCGTGGCTCATAGCGTGATGTTATATAGCTTATAGCCTTCCTCAATAAATAAACTATCTAACACTAAAAAAAATTTTCAAATCGGACTGGTAGTTCCTGAGATTAGCGCGTTCAACCAAACAAACAAACTCTTCAGCTTTATATATTAAGTATAGATTATGCCCGCGGTTACACCCGCGTTATTTAAGGCTTCTGCTCCGCTGCCGTCGCTCAAAGCGTGATGTTATATAGCCTATAGCCTTCCTCGATAAATGGGTTATCTAACAGTGTAAGAATTTTTCAAATCGGACCGGTAGTTCCTGAGATTAGCGCGTTCAACCAAACAAAGAAACAAACTCTTCAGCTTTATATATTAGTATCAGATACTACAATCGAGAAAGTATATAATATTTTCCTGAAGCCGATTATTAATAGTATTAAAACATTAAAATTTTAACTAAAATTATCATGTTTCACAAAAGGTTGGTAAAGCCTGAATAATTGTTATGCCCGCCCATGGGCGGGTTCGGCATGAAAGGTCGGAATCTACATTCCAAACCTGAGATATCTGCAGGCCGTTTTGGTAACGAATAAATTTTAGTAAAACTAATCATTTCACAAAATATTCCTTTTTTCTAATTGTTATTGGCTTACATATCGGAGGTTGAAATCCAACCGCCCATGGGCGGGCTCGGCGTGTCAGTTAAGACTTTTCGCCCGCCGATGGGCGGGCACGGCACTGAATGGGTTAACTTTTTCTTTTGACTCTTATGTTTTTGACTTGTCTCTCTTGCCTTTCGTCAATTATTTATATTTCGATAGATTTAGCTACTACGGTAGAGTTATACATTTGACCGAAGCAATTGACATAGTTTGTATGGAACTCATGTCAAATATCTATCTCTAGTAGCCAATTTCATTGATGGATACAATATGGAAGCGGGCTTACGGCGCTTATAATCCGTTCACAGTTATTTTACCTCTGACAGATGTCGGTGTTTATTTTCTTTATGTTGGAATTGTACTCTGTGATGACAGGAATGTAAAATAGGGTTACCCGTGCATAACATTTTACCCAATATTAGTGGAAATGCTTCAAAAATTCAAATGCTTGAAGCTCATGGCCGCAAAGTGGTTAGATTACCGCCATACCACAGCGAGCTAAACGCAATTGAACTTATGTGGAGTCTCATTAAAAGGCGAGTCACAAGCAAAAATTTAGGATAAGAGGCAACCAACATTGTGAATTTAGCTGAAGAAGCTTTTCAATCTATCACTGCAGAAGACTGACAAAATGCAAACATGAGCGCCACATTGGAGACAAGCTTCGTGAAACAGATGGGTCTACGGATGCTGAAATGTACAGGTTCATAATAGAATTAAATTCTGAGTCTGATACAGAATATGACAGCAGTTACGAATCATCATACCATTCGCAGTCCACATGGGTCATTCTTATAGACTCACGCCTGTTTCCATGCAGGGGTAGGCAGAGGTGTAATATTACACCCACATCATTCTTATTCAAAATAAATATGAAAATTAAATTTGCAGTTTTTGTATTTGATAATTAGAACCTCACGTTGGCGTAATTATGATGTGTTTACCTTTATATGTATAGTAAATAGAAAACATTTTTATTATAACTACTTATCTTCATAGGAAATTAGTTATTTCGTAAGAAAATAAATGTACATGCATATAGCCATGCCAATATCAAGAGGTTTTGTTACAAACATTACTTCCAAATATTTAATACGATCGCTTAGGCAATAAAAAAATAAGTACATTTTTAGCAATAATGTATATTTAAAATGGGAGTATTATATACCAAATATAGCAACACAACGCCCAGGTTGGCCAATCTAACAGCTAGAGGTAAAATAACTGTGAACGGACTATACATACCTTCCTTCATTCATATTGGATCTGAGTACAGTACCTGTGCCTGCCAGTCAAGAGTGGAATCAATTAGCAATCCCAAGTAATGGTGGTTAATATAGCATATAGCACAATAGCACAGCACGCTAATTTTATTTCGCATCTAATAGCAAGTTCATTCGGCTCTCGTTCGTGCTATAAAATAGCATATAGCATATCAATCAAACATCGCGCCGAAGCGACGGCACATCGCACTTCTCACGTTCGCAGCGCTGCGAATTGCGATATTTGCGATCAGTCTTCGCGTGCTAACGCGAGCAGCCAGACGTGAACTTGCGTAGCGTGTGAATTTTAGCTGTTCGACGGCTCGCGCGATTTAAGTAGGCATATAAGTACGCGAGTTATTTTACGTTCTCAAAAGTTAAGTGTTTTGTGTTTGATTAAAAAAAACTGTGATAGGACACGTAATACTATGTATCTATGAATGATCTGTGTAGCATGTGTTAAAATGATTTAAATAACTCAATATAATTAATTATATACAGTCCTAAGCCTGAAAAGTATGAAGGAAAATTAATTGACTTATTTATTATTAATTAGTTGGTTAATATTAGTTTGTTGTGCATAATGATTACATTTTATACTTAGAAGAAATGTACAAATATGTATATGTATTGTTTATTCATGTGTAACATTACAATTCACCATGTTATCTGCCCACGCGTAAAGTCTTCTGACTCGTTAGGCAAATAGCATGTTTGTCGACGCTATATTAACCTACGTTCAAATATGGATAGCGCGACAGCGCGCTATATCGTACATGTGCTAAAACTAGCGGTCACACGAAGGGTGTTGACGCTTCGCACGATAGCATGCTATATTATAGCATTTTCAATAGCATGCTAATATATAAAAAAAAAATTAGCATATAGTTCATAGCATGCGATTGATAAATAGCAGATTCGAACATCATTAATCCCAAGTCTTTAACCACTGGACTAAAAGGTATGATAAGACCATTAAACATGACCGGAGGCAAGCTAGTCAGGTCTAATCTCCGTGTCATGCGCTGACTGCCGACAACAATGGCCTGGCATTTAGTAGGATTTACATCCAGTCCGAAATCTTTTCACCAAGCTTGAATCATACCTAGGTCTTTATTAATATCGGCTATCGCTATTGTTACATCATCCACTCTCGCCTGTATATCGAACAACTATTTTAAATTGATCAATATGAGATTCATCGGGAGAATCCATTTAAAACTAAATAGTGCTAAGATTTTTTTATCCTCGTTACGATTTCATTAAGTACTTAATTACACATGGAACTTATCAGTTCTTCGCATACCGTTGAGGAAAGGTAATTGACGTAACCGCTCACTTTGTTTGCATGTCGGTTTAAATGAATGCCAACGTTGGTTCATACTCAACTAGCAATTCCAAAATACCCAGAAAATTGCCATTTCTCGGTGATCCAATGATTTCGTCGTGTTTTCGGAAGATTAAGCCCCGTTCAGCGATGATATGTGTGCCTCCTGCGTCGCTAGCTCTCGGTCGATACATCCCGTGCGTCCCTGTGTCTTGGATATCTCGTGCTCGTATAGGCGCTCCGTTGCATGCTTGCAACCACTGAAGCCTTCTGTACTTAACTTCAATGGACATTAGAGTACAAGCTTCGCAATATATTTTACTCGTAGTTAGAGAAAAACAAAGCTTGAATTGATTGACAGTCTCTTGATTTTGATTGCGACATATAAACATGTTTTTTGTACATTTCCGGAAAGTTTGTATTATCTCACAACGGTTAGACAGAATTCTGGAGTGAGACTTCATCAGAATTTTGCAGTTTTGCGGAACCGTTCTTGACCAATATTTGATCATTCCTTCAGTTGTCATGACGGACCAAAGACCAATGTTATTTTTTAAACCATTATCCATTTCCTCTTGATTGTGACTACATGATTTTAAAGGTTTTATGGTGTCACCTTCCTCGAGACTACCATTGTCCTTATCTCCATGTACTCAATCTTCTGACATTTTTACAGAATCGTGTGGCAGTTCTTGTTTGGTTGTAATTAGGAAATAGACAATTATATATAAATATACTTTCTTTTAGCGTTTCGCATCGCGCGTCGTTGCGATTATTTGGTTGTTTTTGAAAATATCAATATACTTACCTACTTCAATCCTTACGCCAATAAATTAGCTATGGTTTTCAGAAAATTTATTCGTCATTTTATTGTATAAAAATATGTGTTTACCTAAATAACAAAAAGTTATAGTTAATTTCTGTGTAGTTGATTTTATTTAGTTGGTATGAAAATGTTATAATGTAGATTATTTTTAAACATTAATTTGGATTTACAAATTTTCAAGTTCATTGCATGAATGTCTTTGCGGATTAAACTGAACAAATGCCGATTTTTTTTATATTTTTACCTCTGTTGTGGGGGCCCCCCTCTTGTGGGGGCCCCGGGGCCATTGCCCCGCCTGCCCCCCCTTAAATCCGGCCCTGAGAATGATCTATGTGGACTGCCAATGTTATGATGATTCGTAACTGCTGTCATGTTGGTTGCCTCTTGTCCTAAATTTTTGCTTGTGACTCGCCTTTTAATGAGACTCCACATAAGTTCAATTGCGTTTAGCTCGCAGTGGTATGGCGGTAATTTAATCACTTTGCAGCCATGAGCTTCAAGCATTAGAATTTTTGAAGCATTTCCACTAATGTTGGGTAAAATGTTATGCACGGGTAACCCTATTTTACATTCCTGTCATCACAGAGTACAATTCCAACATAAAGAAAATAAACACCGACATCTGTCAGAGGTAAAATAACTGTGAACGGACTTATACGCATTACTGATCCCGGCTTTAACCACAGTTTAACTAAATCGATTTCAGAACGTAAAAAGTCCAGGACTGTTTTCAGACTGTTTCCCAACGGCAAGTTCAAGTGCCATTCTTGTCAATTTGACGTCGGAAAGGCTCTTTTAACAGTACGTTTGTTTATTAAATTTTAATTATTAAATGAAAAATAACATTAACATGAAATTACATTAATTTTTGTACTCTACATGAATGCTAAATCGCCCTATGACAATGTTTTTTTATGCGCCCATGTGAGTGTAATGATTTTCTTGTAATACAAAGGTATTTTGTATCTAAGTCTTGACATGTAAAGAACCTTTTTTGATGACGAACAAAGTTGATTTCTGTCTGAACTGCTTTCAGTAAAACGTAAATAAGTCTACGAAAACAGTCAAGAAAATAAAAAATATGTATAAGTTTATTATCGGTGCTCTATGTTTAACATCAGTGCTCGCCACATATCAAAATAATAGCGTAAGAAGCCAAAGGAACTTTATTTATAATACGTAAGTTTTTTATTACTGTTCTGCACAAGATTTGTTGTTTTTCTATTGATTATCTAAGTGTTTGCCTTTTGTTTAAACTAAAAAAGTATTTGTCATCGATTTTTTCAATACTGTCTTTTTATTAGACTAGGGAGATATTTTAGATTCTGCCGAGAAATATTCGAACGTAATATTTATACTTTGCGTATATCGTCAATCCGGGAATCCCCGTTTTTTGATAACATCAGTACAGCCTAGTGCAGTGCTGATAAATATTATTAATAACTGCCTTGTTCAAAGCCCTTATTAGTCATTGTGCAAAGGAATTGAAGTATTTATTTGTCATATTATGTTGAAAACATAGTGATAATTAATTTGAATGACTTGTAATTTTGTTGCATGGTCCAATATTTTCCATTTGTTAATCAATGAATCAAGACATTCTAATTCTAAGATTATGTAAACTAATTTTAGTTAGAGTATATTAATTACACCCTAGTAGTCCGTGTGGTGACGGATTAAGAATATGGAATGTCACCACCACATATAATCCCATGGGTGACGTAAGAGCCGACAGAGGGAGTATATTATGCAGAGAACAGCATTGTAAGAGAAGGAAAACTTGATACAAACCCTATACCAACCCGTTTGGCCAGCGTGGTATAGTAGGCCAATTCCTCCTTTCAAAGGAGAGGCCTAGTCCAGCAATGGACTGTTAAAGGCTGATGATGAATTATACCCTTATGAATAATAACAGAAGCAAAGAAGGGTCTTTTATTTAATTTAAGTCTGTCTGTGATTTCAAGCGGACTACGTTTTCACAAGTAAAATCATAGTCAGTATTTTTTTATAAGCATTTGTCTGTCTTTGGCATTTACATAAAGGAATTTGTAAGGCTTCATACAAGTATAGGGTACCAAGTACATGGTACATGGTTTATCCAAGAGTCCTTTGCAATTCTAATTTAGCAATTTTCGGGTTTGCATATCTTAACTTATAAGAACCATAGCACCCAGCATAGGTATAAAAATAATGTGGAAGTAACTGCAAGAAGTAGTTAGTAAACAATAAAATACATCTACTATATATTTCATTAGATTTTGTTACATTTTCCTGTACCTATTGTTAAAAGAGCTGGTATAAAATGTACTTTTAACTGTTTTTGCAACATAGTCTGTTGTTTTGTAACAAATACTTTACAATTTCGAAATTTCTAGACCTTGAACAATTGATTAGTTTATGGTATGCTAGTTTGTATTGTGATTGATTTTGCTTGTGTTGCTAATCCAATTGCCCTGTGTAAGCATCAAAGTGATGACATGCTATGTAGTGCAACTTCTGCAGTTGAAAAAAAATGCAAGATATCTAATATTATGTAGTCAATAGTTTGAATTGGGTATTGTTTCTTGTATAAAAATATAATTTTCTATTTAATATCTAAAACATCCATCCTGAAAAAAGGACAGGTCAGAAGTACCCTTAACAGAAGAGCATGCATGAGAAACTTGATGGGAGTGAATGAAGCAAGAGAGGTATGTCAGGATCGTTGCAAATGGCGTTCCATAGTCTCTGCCTACCCCTCCGGGAAACAGGCGTGAGTCTATGTATGTATGTATCTAAAACCCTTTGGAAAATAGTAATAAAAACAAAGTAGATAATTCATGTTTTAAAACTTTTAAAGGACAGTTAAACTTGACATGAGAAAAAACATAGTTATAATGTCTATAAATGAATAAGTGTTCAGTGCCCTTCAAGGTGTTGACTTAGCTAGTTCAATTGTATTTTAAAGAAGCCAATTATACAGAAAAGGCCATTATACTAAGTGTCATCACTTTTATTTCCTCTTAGGGGTTGAGCTACACCTATCAGCACCGCATCGCACTTTTATATGCTTCTATCATTTTCTGTCACTTACGACCGTCTTTTACTAGAGCGAGAAAGAGAGAGGGAACACGATCGCCTTTTCGATTCCGCGGCGTGCTGAAGCCTTCCGTCTCTCTCTCATAAAAGTGCGATGCGGTGCTGATAGGTGTAGCTGAACCCTAGTGGGCCATCCAATAATTACGTCACAAATAGAGAGAGGGATCCTGGTGAATAAAGTGAGACATTGTATGAAGAATGAGATGATGCTGTATGAGATCAGATGTGTCCAGGATGGGGGTGAAGTTCAAAAAACATAAAAATCTTGTGTCTTAATAAAATCCTTTGGAACTTTTGGAACCATAACTTCAAGGCTGTTGCCACGGTCTGTGAAAAAACGGCGCTAAACATTGTCATTATCACTTCAGCCAAAAGATGTCCTCTGCTGGACGTAGGTCATACTCTCAAGACGGTCGAAGAGATTGGTCTATGTTGTCTCCACATACTAGTCGACCAAGCCAACTAGACGAATGTCAACGTGACAAAATTCAACATAATTCAACAATTATAATCCAGAAATTATTTATCGTAACGTGCAAACGCGGCCTGTGAACGTACAATGCGCCTGCAATCGGTACTAGGAATTTCTGGATTATAATTATTGAATTATGTTGAATTTTGTCACGTTGACATTCGTCTAGTTGGCTTGGTCGACTTATAGACCAATCTTGAAAAACCTTCGCAAGTAAGTTACGCATCTCCCGTGATTCAGTGCGATATAACCATAAGTTTGGTAGGACCACACAGGGTAATGATATCTATTTAAGACTATGGGAAGGTTCGACTTATCGGCATCCATCCGCAACCTCAATAAGATCGTCGGTCCACCTTGTGGGAGGCACCTCTGCTGCGATACATACATTCTCTTAGGGCCCGGTCACGGCCTACAGCGATTTTCGATGTACATGGCGCGTTTACTGTGACGCGGCGCGCGGCCGCCTCACAGTAAACGCGCCATGTACATCGCCCCTGCCGCGCCGCTCACCGCTTAGACCGATCTCGTGACCAGGCCATTAATCTGGTTATTGTCACATTAGCTAGCGACTGCAAGGTCGATCGTGCGCTGCTACAATGCAAGGAAATGCACCTTTCCACATCTAGTGTCACCAAACTATGCAGTAAATGTAGCTGATCTTAATAAATCCATTTTTTGGTTTTATCCAATAGTACAAGTGTCGCGCTTTCAAAGCTAGAGCATAAGAGCATGCTCCATGGTTGTTGTTTTACGTGTGTGTGGCCAATTTTGGTGTCGAAGTTTTCAGACCGAATGCAGGCCTCTTTCGGACACGGTCTACGAATTCTTGTCATACTGCTGCGTAACATACACGGTGCATAGGGTTCCCACCAAGAACTTAGGGTCCCAAGCCAACCTCACCTGCAAGTGGTGCACCTGCCGATCAACGGACGAGGCTCTGGCAAACAAAATATCCCAATAAGCGGCAATAGGCTCGCCACCTATTACGTGGGATCAAAACACTGGCGAAAAGTGGGCGTTTAATATGCCTCTGCCTACCCCTTCGGTGAAACAGGCGTGAGTTTATGTATGTATGTATGTAACATACAGGGCACGTAACAAATGACTTTCCAAAGTAATGAGCGTGTTAACTTGCTTAACGGTGAAGGACAGCATCGTGAGGAAACCTGCAAGTCTGAGAGTTCTCCTTAATGTTCTTGAAAGACTTGTGAAGTCTGCCAACACCCACTTGGCCAGCGTGGTGGACTATGAACTTCCCCTTCTCGTAGTGTGTGCCCAGCAGTGGAGCAGTTTATTTACAAGGCCGATGGTGAAACCAATCCTAAAAATAAAAATTCTAGAACAGCTGTCAATCATTCTCGACGACTCCTTCATGACAGCCGGGCTGTGGCCGGTACCGACTGCTTAATGTGCTCTCCGAGGCACGGGGCAAGCGAGAGTTACCAATTCAAATCGCACATAACTCCAAAAAGTCTGGTGAGTGGTGCGCGCCGTGGATTCGATCCCGCTACTCTGTGCATAGTAGTTTGTTGGTATTTCCACTAGGCCTTCGCAAGTGCAACTTAATGCCTAATCTTAATATATAAAATCCTTGCGTTACTGACTGACTGACAGACACGCTACAGCCGAAACTATTGGGCGCAGGAAGCTGAAATTTGGCATGTATGTTCCTTGGGGACCGTAGGGGTGCACTAAGAAGGGATTTCCCGAAATTCCCACGGGATCGGCCAAAACGGGTAAATAATAAAAAATGCAGGCGTAGCTGCTGGCGTCCTCTAGTTCGTCAATATTTGCGAGACGACCGATATAGGATATTATCTCTTTTCGATATCGCTTTTCACCGAAATCGATGGGCGTATAAACATGATGCAGATAATATAATACAAATATGTGTTATCAGTATTGTAACAGACTCAAATTAGATTTTTTAAGCCTCGCTTACGGCAAAGCGCGCCGCACTTTCTACTATTGCACAAAATCTTAATCTTAATATATAAAATCCTTGCGTTACTGACTGGCTGACGGACACGCTACAGCAGAAACTATTGGGCGCAGGAAGCTGAATTTTGGCATGTATGTTCCTTGGGGACCGTAGGCGTGCACTAAGAAGGGATTTCCCGAAATTTTCATGGAATCGGCCAAAACGGGTAAATTTAAAAAAAATGCAGGCGTAGCTGCTGGCGTCCTCTAGTTATCACATATTTTTGTGCCGTGTATCAGTTCGTCATAGTCAAATTGCAATTTGGTAAAACATAATATGGCTTTTTATCTGTTTTATTCTTGGGGTGGTATTAGGCCTCCAGCGGACAGTTCCAATGATACCTTCATCAACCGAAAGGCGTCCACTGCTGGACATAGGCCTCCCCCAAGGCTCTCCACACAGACCGATCTTGACCGACCGCATCCATGCGCTGCTCGCGATCCCAACAAGATCGTCACACATTGCAGGAGGCCTACCTCTGCTACGAATTCCAGAGCGCGGCCACCACTCCATAACCTTATTTGTCTAAAAATGATAATAATATTAGAAGTCATGGGGGATTACATTATACAGCAGCATTATAGGATAGGAGACCGTTTCTACCGACCGTCACTAGGAGTCCGTTTATCAGACCGCGTAAAAAATACAATACTACGCTCCAAAACGAAAATCGCCGATGTCACCCACAAAGCTTGCAAAATCAAATGGGACTGGGCCGGCCACGTTCGCCGCATGTCCGAAGACCTTTAGGCCAAAATCGCCACTAATTGAGTCCCCGAAGGTGCTAGGCGACAGCGTGGAAGGCCGAGACGACGATGGCGGACTGGACTCGTACAGGAAGGACTGGCCTGTGCTGGCGCAAAATAGAGACCCGTGGAAGAAGGAGAGGGAGGCCTTTGCCCTGCAGTGGGACGCTACAGGCTGAAAATAAAAATAATAGTAATTACAGCATAGCATGAGTCTTTAGGCGGATTTGGCTGACCATGCCGCGTTGGCCTGACGAGTTGGTATATGGTGATATCGGGTTTTCCGTCTCTTCTCATAGATACTACTAGAGCATTTTTTTAACTGATCCAATGGGAATTTCGAGAAATCCTTTCTAAGTGCACCTCTACGGCCTCCAAAAACATACAATACATGCCGATTTCAGCTCTTTGCACCCAATAGTTTAGGCTGTGCGTTTTCTATCAGTCAGTCAGTAATGCATGAATTTTATATACTGGGTGTAAAAAGACCCTTAACGAAAACTGAAATCCCATGTTCTACCAATCACTTACTTCGGCACCATACCTGGAAAATTACTGGTTCAGGAGATATTCAGGCTCAAAGTTAGTATGGAATTTTTCTAATCTGTATATATGAAATCCTTGCGTTACTGACTGACTGACAGACAAGCTACAGCCGAAACTACTCGGCGCAAGAAGCTGAAATTTAGCATGTATGTTCCTTGGGGAGCGTAGGGGGTGCACTAAGACGGGATTTCCCGAAATTCCCACGGGATCGGGCAACACGGGAAATTCGAAAATATGTGCGTGCGAAGCCGCTGGCGTCGTCTAGTTAGGTACAAAATCGATGCATTTACCCCGCCGATATGTTCTTTAGATAAGACCCCATGGATAAGTAGGTATTTCGAGCATTGCACGCGCGCGCTTTTAATTGCGGTTTAAAAAATGTAAAAACTTAAAAAACTTCGTTTGTCAGGTATTCTTTTTGGTTAGTACGACTTGGCATGATGTCCACAACGAGAACGAGTAGACTTCGGCTTGGTGATGGGTCTTGTGACACTCTGTATAAGTACAGATTTGCCCGCTCAGCAATTGCAAAATCCTCATTCCATTTTATAAACCATAGAAAGTTCATCATGTATTATTTAGTATATACATAGTTATCGACAATTATTTAGCATAGTTTATACCTATAAACTATGCTAAATAATTGCACATGATGAACTTGCCATGAAAATTATAACGGCTCATTAGACTACTAATTAATGAGTAATAAATCGATTAACTTTTTCACTATCGCTTGCTAGTCGGTGAAGGAATACATCGTGAGAAAACCTGCATGTCTGAGAGTTCTCCATAATGTTCTCGAAAGACATGTGAAGTCTGCCAACCCGCACTTGGCCAGCGTGGTGGACTATGGCCTTACCCTTCTCATAGCGAGAAGAGGCCCGTGCCCAGCAGTGGGACAGTATAAAGGGCTGATGATGATGAAATCGATTAACTTAAACTTGCATTTGTAAGCGATAAAGTGAATATTGTGATCGAGGTCTTAGGACATTGAGTAATGCCTATTACGGAACCCTACATTTTACGCGGCTGAACATGCACTAGGCCGGTTTATTTATAATTTGAAGATGAATGTACTTAGTAATTACTGCCTCTGTGGTCCAGTGTATAGCGAATGCGTCTGCTGATCGTCCCGAGATCGATTCCCGGGTCGGGCAAAAGTTTTACTGAGTTTTGCCGCATTCTCAGAAGCAGCACGGAGTCTGGTAATGTCCCCAGTAACGGCAATAGGCTCGCCCTCTATTACGTGGGGCCTAAAAATGTTGGTGTAATATTACACCTCTGCCTTCGGGTATACCTACTATTACTTACAGGCGTGAGCCAATTAAAAATAATAAAGTAAAGAATAATAATTGTGTTTTCAGGTACAAGTATGACACAATCGTCAGTGTATTCGTTAACAGCACCACTGAGCACATCATGGCGTTTGAAGAGGTAAATTATTTATTACTAGACGATGCCCGCGGTTACACCCGCGTTATTTAAAGCTTCTGCTCTGCTCCCGTCGCTCATAGCGTGATGTTATATAGCCTATACCTATATATAGCCTAAATGGGCTATCTAACACTGAAAGAATTTTAAAATCGGACCAGTAGTTCCTGAGATTAGCGCGTTCAACCAAACAAACAAACTCTTCAGCTTTATATATTAGTATAAGATTCACACAACTTGCCTCGATTGAATGAGTAACAATTACAATCGGTGATGTAGCAAAAAGATCTGGCCGGGTTTCCTTTTCTTTATGAAAGAGCTTCGGAATTTTGAGGCTAGAGAAATCGAGATTATAGCGGCGATAGCCCAGTGGTGTACGTAACGGACTGGCGAGACGATGGTCTCGGGTTCGATCCCCAGGTACCCCGGGCACTCACCAATGACTTTTCGAAGTTATGTGTAGTGTGTACATTAAAAATGTTAATTATCGCTATCTAACCGTACAGAATATACCTATTGCTATTAAGGAGCATATATAGGTATTTATTAATTATTACACTTCAGTAATGTGCCCGATAGATGGCAATAGGCTCGCTCCCTATTACATTGGGACCGAAACATAACTGGCGAAGTGTGGGTGTGTAATACACCTCTGCCTACCCCTTCGGGTATAAAAGGTGTGAAGTTATATTATGTTATGTAGAAATCGATATTGGAGTTATGTAAATGATATTAGCAAATATAATGTGGACTTATAGATGTTCTTCGACGTTCTTTTACGATAGTTAGACGATTTTTTTCATGCAATTCGTTCTCTGCCATCGAATTTGACCTATTTCTGATCAATTATGGATAGATTTCCCATCAGCGTAGGGGCAGCCGAACCTAAAACAATATTACTACATTGTTTTAGCTATTCAATACAATTTTACTCTTGCCATATTCTTTACGGAATAATATGTAGTCGATTACGCTATTCATGTTGTATTGAGCAGGGCTTTACTGGTGTATTGTACATTACTTGTCACTTATCTCTTTGACGACCGCTTGGCGCAGCGGGAGTGTAAGCGACTGTCACGCCGAAGGTCGCGGGTTCGATTCCCGATCAAGTCAAAATTTGTGTGCGTGTATTATGTTTGTTTTGGTCTGGGTGTTTCTATGTATAATATGTATGTATTCACAAAAAGAAGTATATAATATGTATGTTTATCCATTATCTAGTAACCGTAGTACAAGCTATGCTTAGTTTGGGACTAGATGGTGTTGTGTGAATGTGATAGAATATTATTATTATTTATTATTATTATCTTATGCAGGATTCGGAGGAGTGCCAAAGGTATCCGACGCGCGTCCACGTGTCAACGAACGATTCGCTCAGTGTCGATAACCCGCTGTTCGTGACAGCTACTCAGCAGAAAGGTACGGCACTTCATACCCTAGTACCTACAGTATTGCGCAAACTATGGCTCGCGACCAACTGGCTGGTCGGGAGTAAATATAAGGTGCATCCTGAAATGGAAGGCGACACCTACACTGACCGACAGCAGTTCTCCTCCTCTTTAGCCTAGAAATAAGAGTTGTATGTACGGTCCATTTTTTAGGGCTCCGTACATAAAAGGTAAAAAAAATTGGGCAAGTGCGAGTCGGACTCGCGCACGAAGGTTTCCGTACCATCATCTATAAAAGAAAACGGGTCCCTATTACTAAGCCTTCGCTGTCTGTCTGTCTGTCACCAGGCTGTATCTCATAAACCGTGATAGCTAGAAAGCTGAAATCTTCACAAATTATGGATTTCCGTTGCCGCTATAACAAGAAATAGTAAAAATAAAATAAAAAAAAATATGAAAGAGGGTTATGGGGGTCCCATACAATAAACGTGTATTTTTTCCTATTTTTTGCTCAAAATTACTAACTGTAACAGAATATGTAGTTTAAATTGTCACATAATATGTAGTTGTATCTATAATATATTATCTTTCAAAATAAATAATTAAACAAAAAAAGTAAATAATAAAGAGGGGCTCCTATACAACAAACGTAATTTTTAAGAAATTTGTTACTCGATCATAATAAACAGGTAGAAACTGGTCACGGTAAAGTATGCTATCCGCGATTCGCGTAACCCCGCCACAACACGGGACTGTAGTGGACACCGCGGTGGTTTTAGTGAGTACGCCTTTAGGGGAGAGCCTCACACATCTCCTCCGCCAGCCCCCGTCTCGATCGTACGATATGATCGAGTGGCGGAGTCGAGACAGCTCGTAACGAGTTTCCACCGCGCAACAAAAAAAAAAGGTAGACGCTTGAAATTTTCTTACCTTTCAAAATAAATAATTAAATAAACATAAAGTAAATATTATTCCCAACAAACGTAATTTTTAAGCAATTTTTACTCAATCTTAAAAAATAGGTAGAAACTTAAAAAAAATTAAGTATACATACAGCAAACGTGATTTTCTTTTATAGATGATGGTACGGAACCCTTCGTGCGCGAGTCCGACTCGCACTTGGCCAATTGTTTCCCTTATTTATGTACATATATTTAATCTCATCCTAATATTAGCGATTCCTTAAAAAACATAAACAACAACCTTTATAATTTCGCAATGTGATATATTTGGGCTCATCCTCCGGTTCCTGGGACAGGCAGAGGGGGTATGGTGACTCTGCCCTGCGTCTTTCGTGGCTTACCCATTTAAACAACCGTGGTGTTTCTTATCGGTGAGGCCAAGCGACCGTGCGCAGCTTCGCTGTCGGCTGCTACGATGTCGGCTGTAGCTACACTATCGGTTGCTTTACTGTAAAGATACATTTATTTGTCTCAACATGTGTACAATCAGCAACAGGTGTTTCAGCTTAGTTAGTATCAATATGCTCTGTCTGGTCAGACTTGCAAATATAAAGTAAGAAATATTATTATGGATCCAATTAAGTTATCATCATGTCATTTACAAGTTATGAAGGTATTTATATTATATTAAATTGGCAAATAATATAGTAATTAATTAAAAATATGCAATGTCAAATAATAATAGAAAGATTAAATAATAATAATAGAAAATTAAATTCAATAATCATGTCAAATTAAATTAGACCCTGATAACATAATGTCAAGTCAAAAATGTCAAGATTAATTACAAAAGATTATCACATAAAAAATCATTAATACTGTAATAACATTTCTGCAACAACAGTTTTTTTAAATTACGCTTAAATATGTTAACATTAAGTAAGGTTCTTATATATATTGTCTACTTTTTTGTATATTTGTTGTATATAGTTGTTATATCTGTAAATGTCCCTTTGTCCAGGTGTATCGTCGTGGGAGTTACCACTGCTGGTGCAGACGCACAAGTGGGCGCTAATGTTCACGGACATGGCGCGGATATTGTGTCCACACGACGCTGGACCTGGCACGTACACTCTTTGTTTTATACCGTGGTTCGGCGGCCCTTATGGAGTCTATGCTAGAAGTTTAATGATGCACTCTTTACAGAAAGCGCTTTTTTAGATTATGCCAAGAAAAATTCATGACGCAATGTGGGTGTAACATTACACCTCTGCCTACCCCTTGAGGGATACAGGCGTGAGTCTCTAAAAAAACAAGACACATAACAATAATTAATTGTGCTCATCTCATAAAGGGTTTAGGCGCAAAACGTCCCATGCGCAAAATGACCTGCGGTAAAAAACGTCTCATTCGCAGAACGTGTTATTCTCAGAATTGCCCATGTATTGGCGATGCTAAGATTCTAACTAGCGACTCTAGCGGTGAATTTGGAAGTTGTCCGGGTACGACACTTTTGACAGCTCTCAATACAATACATACATACATACATAGACTCACGCCTGCTTCCCCGAAGGGGTAGGCAGAGGCATATTAAACGCCCATTTTTCGCCAGTGTTTTGATCCCACGTAATAGGTGGCGAGCTTATTGCCGCTTATCGTGATATTTTGTTTGCCAGAGCCTCGTCCGTTGATCGGCAGGTGTACCACTTGCAGGTGAGGTTGGCGCGGGACCCTAAGTTTTGGTGGGAACCCTATGCACCCTCTCAATACAATTACCACTATAACCTCGAAGCAAAGTTGTATTGAAATCTGTCAAAAGTATCGTACCCGGACCACTTCCAAATTCGCCGCTAGAGGCGCGCGGATAATCTTTGCATCGCCAATACCAGTTGATAGCAAACAAATAAGAACTATTTTTTATTATACCTAAGTGTGCTTAACATCATCAGCCCTTTATACTGTCCCACTGCTGGGCACGGGCCTCTTCTCACTATGAGAAGGGCAAGGCCATAGTCCACCACGCTGGCCAAGTGCGGGTTGGCAGACTTGAGATAGAATAAATCATTTTTGTAAAACCTACGCGTTTCGCACAAAAACCTGCACTTTTTTTGTAAATGTGCAACTTTTTTGTGTTCGTTATATTATTATGGGACATTAGGCGAATGTGACGTTTTGCGAATATGATATTGTAAGAATGCGTCGTTTTGCATCTAAACCTTACAAAGATTAGTCCACAATGGGAAACGAATCTCCGACTTGGCAGTCATGTTCACTTTTCATCACTGAACCATCATCCTCCTAGCGTTATCCCAGTTTGTACCCGGGGTCCGCTTTCTAGTCTAACCGGATTTGGCTGAATATTAGCTTTTCCACGGAGCGACTGCCTATCTGACCTCCGCAACCCGAAGGGATAGCGATATTTCATGGTTTAGACTAGTGTCAGTTTATTTTAGAGGTACTGACGCCCTATAACGACTGTCAAAGATCTTCATGACAACCAGGACCGACGGCTTAACGTGCTCTTCGAGGCACGGGACAAGCGATAATTAACAATTCAAAACGCACATAACTCCTAAAATCGCGAAAAGTCATTGGTGCGCGCCGTGGATTCGAACCCGATACCCTCTGCATGGCAGCCCGTTGGTATCTCCACTAGGCTATCGCTGCCCCTTATCATCACTAAACCACTCATCAATATTTTATTTTTTACTTGTGTAGATATAAGCCGTGAGTCGCCGCCTCTGATCCACGTGTCGACTTCGAGCCCTCAGAACGTGGCAGTCAACATCAAACTGAGGAGGGTCACCGATTTCTACGTCGAAGTTAACAAGGTAACTATGTTCTTTCTTGGTTAACGCGAATGTTACCTACACATTGATATCAAACTGCGGTTTACGGATTCGATCGCGATTTAATTATGTATGTATTACTATCCGACGTTTAGTCCGTGTGGTGACGGATTAAGAATACGGAATGTCACCACCCCATATCATCCCATGGGTGTCGTAAGAGCCGACAGAGGGAGCATATTATCATAGTAAAAACAGAATAGTAGGATAGCTTCATACAAATCGGCCGCCGCCGCCGCGCTGGTTTGAATGTATGCGTGAGTCGCTGGGGCGCCGTGTACGCACGCACTTTTCACGCACACAACCTCACGAGCGCGGCAAGCTCGGCGAAGGGATGCGCCGCGCGTCTGATCGCGCGCATTCATGTAGGTACTACACTGCTCGCCCGCTCGAATTGTTTATGTACATTCAGTTTTGTAATAAACGTTATTAATATTATACAATGTGTTAAACGACAGTAAATTAAACTTGTTACATTTTTCTCGCTATAAAGGACATTTAGATAGTTATATAACGCTTAGCTAGTCAGTAGGTATTTGAAAAAAATATATGCAAGCTTAAATTCTGTAGTATTCAGCGCAATCACTTAAAAAAACGGCGAAAAAGCGCGCGCGCCGACAAAGCCGGCGCCGCGGTGTAAACACCTGACAACCCGTGCGTCATCGCAAGAGTAGGCAATTAACTCGCCGAGCGGCCTTAGCTAGCTTACTATTCTGTTTTTACTATGATATTATGCAGAGACCAGCATTGTAAGAAAAGGAAAACTTGATACAATCCTATACCAACCCGTTTGGCCAGCGTGGTATAGTAGGCCAATTCCTCCTTTCAAAGAAGAGGCCTAATCAAGCAGTGGACTGTTAAAGGCTGTTGTTGATCCGACGTTTCGATTTCCTTACAGGAGTCGTGGTCACGGAATACTGACTACGATTCCTGTAAAGATATCGAAACGTCGGATAGTAACAAATCAAAATGATGTAGTTTCTAGATAATTCTGTTTAAATATAATATCTTTAAAACCAATATATCAGGATAGAATTCGTAAACCGTGGTTTGATTTCAATTAACAAGGTACATATATTGGAAGGTAGCGAATAGTGTGCAGTGTGACCATTTGTGGCAGATTTCTGCCATTTTGGCAGATTTCGTTCTTGAATTTCATGTGTGGCAGATTATGCTGACGATTTATAAAAGTGGCAGATTTTGGCAGATTTAAAAGATTCGAAGAAAATTCACATTACCAA
Organism: Euclidia mi; assembly: GCA_944739405.2. NCBI lineage: Eukaryota > Metazoa > Arthropoda > Insecta > Lepidoptera > Erebidae > Euclidia > Euclidia mi. The sequence continues at coordinate 10,313,562 of OX123211.2, read as the reverse complement.
ATTCGGATTTTCAGTTGATTCGTCTTTTTTAGAGTAATAACATCAGGTTTTATATATAATTAGATTAAAAATGAATAATGAACTGGCAATTGTTTCATGGGCAGATTATACGGGGATTTCCAGGTTATTCTGTTTTTAAACAAGTGCGTCATACGATTTTGAAGTTCAAAATCATATGACTCAGATCAAAATTTGAACTGTAATCTTACTGGAATAGTGTTCATATTCTTATCCTCTTTATTGATTTGGATTCCATTCAACTTTTGATTTTAGTACTTTGTATATACGGGAATAGTGACCTATCTTGACAGCCAAAAGAAGCAATCCATTACGCCCTCTGCATTCCTTTTACGGTACTAACATGTAACGCAACTCACACATATGTAGGTATAGTACCTATGTACATTTAAGTTCGTTCCTCTGATTTGTACGTATAGTATGCTAGCAATTGATATAATTCGTAGTTTATCACAGAATAGAATATTAATTGTGATTAAAAATTAAAAATATATAAATTTTCTCAATTGCTAGCAGTTATATTCCTATAAGAAAGTATAATTATGAAAAATAAAAACTAACGGCTTTACAATCAATGATTAACCAGAAAAAAAGCAAATGAAATCAAAGTGAAATTCACTTATTCATTTAGGCCACAATGTAACAGTTATGAAAGTCACGTAAAGTGCGTTAGTGAAGCTTATTCAGTTACTGAATCTATCTATATTTCATCATTTTTTTATTATTGTTTTGTGTTCTCTTTACAGTTGTAACACCACACTAAAGAACACACTGCCGATTGAATACCAAAACTCGCCGTATATATCGGAAGTGCGAGTGAAAACTTTGCTTGTGTGAGTTAGGGTTTTACTAAATAACTTTAAATCCAAATATATTATTGAACTTTTTGGTCCGACATTGTATGAAACATGCTTACAAAAAGCATGCCCACGAAAAATATTGGCAGATTTATAATTACAGATATATAATTTTCATTATTTTCATTTTACATGTTGTTACTTTGCGTACAGCGATATCTATTGAGGCGAACGAAATTTAACATCGTTTTGTTTTTGGTGGCGCCTCTGAATGTACTGTACGGAACTAGAAAATTATAATGCTGTTAAAATAAAGTGCAGTCAGCTTTAACCGAGTTTCATGGTATTTTTGTTCTTCCTAAATTAGACTCATTGTTTCTTATGAATTACTATTTGACTTATAGGAAGATTGAATAGGCTGATTTTAACTCATTCTCTTTTGGAGTGTATCGTGTGCAGTTCTGTGTAACGAATCATTAATTATGAAGAGAAAATACGAGCGTTCTTATCGACCTGAGTGGGAGCAAGATCCCTTGCTTTCTTCCTGGCTGTCGAGGGCTAAGGATGACCAGGACATTGCATTCTGTAAAGCTTGCAACTGCAAGTTAATTACAAGATTATCTTCTTTGAAAGAGCATGGATCATCTCAAAAACATAAAAAGAACATAATTGGGTATAGCGGCCTATCATCGGTAAGTACTTATACTTTACGATAAGTATAAATATTTAATCAGATTATTCAGAGATGTTAAAATTATATTCTTTTAAACTTTTCAGGTTCAACAGTTTTTTAAGAAAGCTCCGTTAGAAGAGGAAGTGAAAAAGGCTGAACTAAATTTTTGTGCCATGCTAGTGGAACACAATTTACCTTTTCGCTTAATGGACCATTTGAGCGAAATAATATCAAAAAGCTTCCACGATTCTGAAATCGCCAAACAATTTTCGTGCAAGAGGACTAAAGCCGCAGCGGTAACATACAATGTTTTAAAGCCTAATTTAGAAGAGGAGATGCTCGCCGATTTAAAATCGTGTGAAAATATGAAAACACGCAAACCGATGTTTTCCCTAATTATTGATGAGACCACAGATGTTACAACCACTTCGGTGCTTGCAGTTGTAACCAAATATTATTCTGAAAAGGATCTCCAAGTAAAAACTAAATTTTTAACATTGGTAGACTTGAACGGGGCTGATGCGCAATCATTGTTTGATGCACTTTCCGGGGCTTTAACTAATGCTAACCTTAATATTGAAGATGCTATTGGTTTCGGGGCTGATACCACTAACGTCATGTTCGGGGAACAAGGTGGCATTGTTGCTAAAATTAGAAATGTAAATCCACATTGCATGTTTATTAAATGTATCTGTCATTCTACCGCTTTGTGTGTATCGCACGCTAGTAAGAACACCATACCACGGGCTATTAACCAAATAGTACAGGAAGTCTACGGATACTTTGCACACAGTAGCAAAAGACAAAGAGAATTTGTCGAATACCAAGATTTTATTGGCACTGAAAAGCATAAACTATTAAGGCATTATGAAATTCGCTGGCTAAGTTTGCATGCTTGCATCAAAAGAATTTTAGAGCAATGGGATGCCCTTAAACTATTTTTTAACTCGCAGTTTTTGGACGAACGAAATATTTCATCGGAATTCTTGTTCAATAGTTTGAATGACAAGATATATAAACTGTATTTTTATGCCCTAGATTATATATTGCAAATTGTCAACAAACTAAACACTATATTTCAGGGAGATTACACAATAGTCCACTCAGCATTCAAAGACATTTCCGAAGTGTATATGTGCCTTATGAGTTGTTATATGAAAGGAAATTATTTGAAAACCACAGATCCACTTTCAATTGATCCAAAATCTACAGTTAACTTTTTGCCCCTGAAAGATATATATTTAGGCGTCAATGTTAGCACTGAAATCGATCGCTTATCCGTGGATGTGAGTTTCAAACCTGGAATCCAATCATTCCTCCAGAGAATGCAAACCTTTCTTACTGAACTGTGTACTCAATTAAAGACACGGTTGCCGTTGAGTAATATTTTCAAAGATTTACAGTTTTTAGATCCGCAGCATGTGGTTTACAAAGATTTTGCGTCAACTTTAAAGGTTGCAACAAATTTTCCCAACATAGTAGCCAAAAACAACATTCAAAAAGTTGATGATGAGCTTCGACAAATCAAATTTGATAAAAATGTGAGAGACTTGTTACAATCAGGTGGAAGTAGCTCCACGAGCACAATACTGAGTGTAGACCAATTTTGGGGAGCGATTGGAAAAATCCTTGACGCGAATGGGGCTACAAAATATCCAAACATAACAAATTTCGCGAAAGCGTTATTATGTTTGCCGATGTCCAATGCTTCGTGCGAGAGAATCTTTTCTCAGGTGAATATAAACAAAACAAAAATACGGAATAGGTTTCTAAATCAACATGTGTCAGCATTAATTACAACAAAAGAGGGGATCAAAGAACACGGGGACTGTGTCTCCTTTAAACCTACTAGAAATATGATCAAAAAGATGTCGTCAAAATCTATGTACACCGAAAGTGACGATTTGGAAGCAAATGTGGATACTTAAAGTAGGTATGTAGTATAAATGTTTTTATTGATTAAAGAAATTTCATTGAGTTCGTTGTGTATTTTTTTCATTTCCATGAAGGCATATTTTTGGCATTTTTGGCGCTAAGTGTGGCAGATTTTGGCAGATTTTTGGCCCAGTCTGTGGCAGATTCTTCATTTTTGAGATGGTCACACTGATAGTGTGTTTCGGAGCACGCAAAGCTGTCGGTCCCGGTTCTTGTATCAGGATAAGAATTGTTGGATCATGTTTGAGGCCTTCAGACGGTCTGCAAACTCGGATATCAGAATTGTTATCAAAATCAGACCAGAAGATAATATTTAGCCTGTATCCCCGAAGGGGTAGGCAAAGGTTTAATATTACACCCACATTTCGCCAAAAATTTTAAGTCCAACGTAATAGGGGCGAGCCTATTGCCGTTACCGGAGGATCCTGCCTTTTCGCCGAATATTGTTTGGCCGATTATCACTTGCCAACCAACGTTTCGCCTATTTTTCACTTTGACGACTAACGATTGTCAAATTTTTGTATGACAACGTTTCATTTGGTAGAATTATTGTTAAGCTGATTATTGTAATGACAAAAAACGTTTGGGGCATTTATCTTTTGTCAAATTATTAGGCCAGACAACTTTTAGACGAATAACGTTTCGTCTGTTCAGCCCGTCCAGCATACGCACCACGAGAAAATTATCTCTACACGTTTACTCGTGTTTATGACGATAATTTCTATTAAATCGCTGACTCTAACATGGTTACACACACGATTCGACTCGTTATGTCAAATGTAGCTATTATAGTCGTTTTTACTTATCTGTGACATTTCTCTCGACGAATCCTAACATGACAGCCCAATATTACTCGATTACGACAAATTTTGACAACTAAAATAGTAATAATAGTCGTCATACTTTCATACGACGAGAACTACACGAGTAACTAAAAATATTTCTTTAAAACAACAAAGAAAATGGCAGTCCCTTATTATAATTATTTAATAACCTTATATGAAGAGCGCCACGCAAGAAAAGTTCAAAGAAAGCGAATTAGGGATCTCTGCGACCCTTTTACGTTGAACGACAGAGAATTCCAGTTGCTTTGGCGTATATCAAAACCAATGGCTCTGTTTCTCATAGAAAGGCTTGCCACGGATTTCGAGCCTCATTCAGATGGCCTGCCTGTCTATTTAAAGATAAGTTAATATCATTATTATCGAAGCTGCGCATGGGACCTCATTCTTATTCAACACAGTAGGTAAAAATTGTTAATACTTTGTAGGTATTGACATCAGTTTCGAATTAAAACTAATCAACTTTTGAATTAAACAATACATACAAATTGCAAATGTCAAATGGTACTTATTATGATAAACTATAGAGGTGGTTACAAGTCTTTTGAGCCATTTGAGCACAAATTGAATGAACTAAACTGGTGTGGTTACATTAATAAATGCCGTAATTGACATTCTATGTTTCAAAGGGCAACATCGGTTACTCGTGCAACGAGAGCGAATTCTTCGACGTGAAGCTTGTCTATCGTGGCGCGCATGTTAAAGAAAACGAGATATTAACCGATAACGACAATATTTCTTCATTCACGCGTGTGATATCTCGTGGTGCGTATCCTAGGCGGGCAGGTGATGTTTCGAGAAGTTCAGGTGAAATCGAAAAGAATCGGTTAGGTAAGGTTAGTATGCTGATAAACAATGCACGTCAACTGAAACAATGGCTGGTTAGGTTAGGTTAGAACTGCGACCACAACGCACGAGCCGAGCGAGCGAAGCGAGCGTGACGCGGCAGCGGCCGGCGAAGAGCCAGAACCAAATTGCTTTTATTTCACTACACAGGGCATTTAAATATGCTACATCGGTTAGGTTAGAACTGCGACAATAAAAGGAAGACCAAACGTAAAGTTGGCAACTGTGAGGTTGGGAAATAAAAACAAAATTATATCACAAGTTGGCAAATGATTATTCTGCGAAATAAAATTCTGCGAAACGTTAGTTGGCAAGTGATAATTGGCTGAACAATTTTCGGCGAAAAGGCAGAGATCCCGTTACCGGGCATATAACCACACTCCGAGCTGCTACTGAGAATTCGGAAAAACTCAGTAACACTTTTGCCCGACCCGGGAATCGAACCTGAGACCTCCTGAGCAGCAGAGGCATACGCTATCCACTGGGCTACGGAACCAGTTATAGTGTTGCGATTTCAAAAGTAAAACTGCACGGTTGGCGTAGTGATTTAAGCGGTCGCCTCGCCGCTTGACACTGCGCCGAAGTGTTGTGGGTTCGATCACACGAGACAACACTTTGTGTGATACATCAATTGTTGTTTCGAGACTTCTAGGTGTACATTGTGTCCGTTAGTTGTATTTTTGTAAAGTCCCCCGCGACACAAGATTTAGTCCTAACAAGCTGGCTTCGCCCGCGTCTATTATATATATAAACCTTCCTCTTGAATCATTCTATCTATTATAAAAACTGCATTAAAATCCGTTGCGTAGTTTTTAAGATTTAAGCATCCATAGGGACAGACAGACAGAAGACAGACTTTGTTTAATACTATGTAGTGATGCGGGAGTGGTTCAAAAAGAAAGAAAGAAAAAATGAACTGTTTCTGTTCCTCTAGGAGTTGCAGCTGAATGTGACTCCGAGCACGCCCAAGTACTATTACTTCTCATTCGACCAGACACCTTGGAATGTCACCAACTGGAACACACGGGTTGAAAGGTGAGTAAGGTATCGTTTAAATGCCGGTTAATGGCATACCCAGGTCTTATACCTAGCAATTTAATTTACACTGCGCAATACACTGAGTTTATTTCTTTAACTAAAGTTATTCCTTGAAATTAAACTACAGTTTACGGATTTTATCGTTAAACTTTAAACTGAATATTTTAGAAACTACATGATTAATTACTATCCGTCGTTTCGATTTCTGTACAGGAATCGTGGTCACGAAGATTTGTGTCTTGAATGTAATTTCTAGATCATCCATCTGTATCCAAGCACTTCCCGGGACCTTTGAACCAGATCGTCGAAAAATATGTTTTTTTTTTCACCTGATGGTAAGCAATTACCGCCGCCCATAGACACAACCCACACCACAGGAGTCACAAGTGCGTTGCTGCCCTTGAGGTTGGGAAAAGGGATAGGATGAGGAGTGGGATGAAGGGGAAGGAATAAGGCCTCCGGCACTCTCACTCACCGAAAGAAACGCAACAGTTAAAGTACTGTTACTTTACGGCGATTTTCTGTGAGAGGGTAGTTCTTTCCTGGTCGAGCCGGCCCATTCATGCTGAAATCAGCAAGGCTCTACTACCTGTAAATATTAAAAGAAAAAATATTGAAAAAATTTAAAGTTTATTAATATGCTTGTATGTGATATTTCAGGATGAACTACACTATACCAAAGAGCGTTATCTTAATGATTGACTCTGACGATGACATATGCGCAACTGTCTCTATACAGAATAACTCGGTATGTATTCTTTCACTAATATCTACTAATATAAAACTGTTTGTTCGTTTTTTCATGCATCATTTCGTAGTCCACTGCTGGCGATATATTCTAATTTGCGTTACAAATGCATTATGAATCGATAAGAGGATTTGCTGTCGAGTTTTTGGTCCATTCCTAAATCATCATCATCGCCTTAGTGTTATCCCGGTTGCATCCAAGACTTACACGCCTTGGAGCCCGAGGTCCGCTTACTGGTCTAACCAGATATGACAGAATATCAACTTTTCCACAGAGCGACTGTCGTCTGACCTCCGCAACCCAAAGGGATAGCTATATTCCATGGTTTAGACCAGCATCAGTTTATTTGAGGGTTACTCCCCGTAACGACTGTCAAAGATCTTCATGACAGCCGGGACCGACGTTAACGTGCTCACTGAGGCACGGGGCAAGCGATCATTAACAATTGAATACGCACTTAACTTCGAAAAGTCATTGGTGCGAGCCGTGGATTCCAACCCGAGACACTCTGCATGGCAGTCTGTTGGTATCTCCACTAGGCTATCGCTGCCTTAAGATGAGTCCTTGATCCGTTCCTAAATATACTACATATTTGCTTCATGTATTTTTCGTGGTCCTATATAGCACGTTTAATGTCGAGGTTTCCGTCTCTTGCCGAAGAAAACGCTACGCTTGTCTTACGACACCCAAGGAATGCAATGGACACTTAGGGCGTTATCATACAAGCGGTTTGGGAGCGGTTACGCGGCGGGGCGGACGCGCAGCCCTTTAGGTTCAAAACGTCAACTTCCCAAAATGGTAATTCCCTAAATGTCAATTTCCCATTTTGTCTACTTTCCCAAAACGACCACAAAAGTACAATTCCCAAAAAGTGCACTTCCCATAACGTCTACTCCCAAAACGTCTACTTCACAAATTCGAATTTCATCTAATATATAAAATTCTCGTGTCACAGTTTTCGTTCCCATACTCCTCCGAAACGGCTTGACCGATTTTGATGAAATTTTTTGTGCTTATCCGGTATCTATGAGAATCGGCCAACACCTATTTTTCAAAAAAAAAAAAATTTTGCAAAACAACGTTTGCCGGGTCAGCTAGTTGAAATATAAAAAGGACCTTATCATATAATCTGGGACTAGGTTTAGGACCACAATGTGCCTAGTGCCTAGTTTTGGTTTGTTAGGTGCGACTGTATGTAATTCAAGTAACTAAATAGGTTATGTTAGGTTCTCTTTTGACCCTTAACCCAAAAATAGTCAACTTAGTTTATTAAAAATTATTTAATTGGACATAATGTCTAATTACCTACATATTATATTTGTGATATATAATATAAACTGAGTTACAGCCGCGTATGCGCAACGAATTCGTTGCGCATACGCGGCGTGTTCGTTGTGAGCCCGTAACGAATTCGTTGCGCGCCCGCTCCGCTTTGAGAACGTTCGCAATCCGCTAGTATGATAACGCCCTTACTGTATTCTTGACCCGTCTGCACATTTTTGACCGAAAAGTGTTTTACAAAATTAAAATCTGGTACTAAGACGGATATTATAACTGTTATTATAATTTTATCTCTGTTTCTAAATGGGAACTAACAAATTTATTTCTTTGTTACAGTGCCCTATCTTTGATAACGAGATAGATTCTCTATATAAGGGTTATCATCTCACCATGACCAGTAAAGGAGGTATCACACTTACGGTAAGTACATATTGACGTGACAACGTCTTATAAATTGGTTTGCCGGGTGACACTTCAAGAAACTGCGTTACGCTCCGCTCACGTTATGCGCTCACAATGAGAGCGAGTGAGAGGCACGCGTCCCGCCTAAGAGCGAGAGAGACAGACATAAAAAGTGAAAGGCACGCGTCTTTCATCCTTCTTCCTACTATACGAATGAATATTCACATTAAAATTATTTTACCACTCAAAGTCGTTGTCACGTAAAACTTTCGCCCGTATACAGACTTTACAGGCAACCAATTTTTTATACTACTTATATACTGACTGTCTCCGTGGTCCAGTGGATAACGTATGCGTTTGCTGATCGGTCGGGTCCCGGGTTCGATTTCCCGGTCGGGCAAGTGTTTCTGAGTTTTTCTGAATTCTGAGTAGCAACCCGAAGTCTGGTGAGGTGCCCGGTAACGACAATAGGCTCGCCCCCTATTACGAGGGACCTATAAATTCATAACAGGCGAAATGGATCCCCCATTTGACATGCGTGAGTCTTTATATAAAATCTAGTCTTATTATAAACCTCAAAACAGGATTCATGCTTAACTTACGGGCGTTATACAGGGTGGGCCAATAATTTTTTCAAATAGCAACACTAAATTTCTCGAATACCGTTGGAGAAAGGGGCGCGCGGGTGGCGGGAAACTATGCGTCGCTTCATGCAATTTTAGTCACGATGGAGCGCTTCACGGGACAACAGCGTGCTTTTTGTGTTAAACAATTTTACAAAAACAACGATTCCTACGTTACTGTACGACGACTGTTTCGAATCGAATATGGATTACGCCGTGTAAGCGAGTGTCCAAGTGTTAATTTAATCAAAGCTTGGGTCGTGAAGTTCGAGGAAACAGGATCGACAACGAATATTAAACAAACAGGCCGGCCACGTTCAAGAAGAAGCGATGAGAACATTCGAGAGGTTGAAATTTCCGTTCGGAACGATCCAGAATTATCTACGCGTAAGCGTTCGGCGATTCTGGCATTACCGAGAACCAGTCTACGGCGGATTTTGCATCTAGACCTCAAACTGCACCCGTATAAGCTTCAAATCGTGCAGGTGATGAAACCAAATGATTACATTCAACGTAAGTTATTGGCTGACACAATGCTGGAGCAATTCTCTAGCCTGGAGAATGTATTGTTTACGGACGAAGCCCACTTTCACATCAACGGGCACGTGAATAAGCACAATTGTCGATATTGGAGCAGGGAAAACCCTCGCCTTAAACACCAAAAGCCACTTCATTCACCTAAAACGACAGTATGGGCTGCCATATCAGCAAAGGGCATAATTGGTCCGTATTTCTTTGAAAATAATCAAGGAAATAATGTAACTGTGAATTCAGCGGAATACGTCAAGATGTTGCGAGAGTTTTTGACGGCGCAGTTGCATGAATTTCAAGGATACAACAGCAGGACCTGGATGCAACAAGATGGAGCAACATGCCATACGTCAAATGTGACTTTACCGGTAGTCAAAGAAATGTTTCCGAATAAATTGATTTCTCGCAGAGGTGATATCCCATGGCCTCCGAGAAGCCCGGATCTTACACCATGCGATTTTTTCTTATGGGGATACCTGAAAAGTCGAGTCTACCTTAATAAACCGACGAATATATACCAATTAAAACGAAACATCCACGACGAGATAGCCTCGATCCCCCGCAGCATGTGTCAGCGAGTTTTCCAAAGTTTGCGTAGTCGACTGCTAGAGTGCCAACGACGAGACGGTGCACATCTCGACGATGTTATTAAAAAAAAAATATCATTAAATTGTCAAAACGTTAAAAATATAATCAACAAAATAACAGTCGTAGTTTTATTTCTATTCATGTTTTAAAAGTGCAAAAATTATTGGCCCACCCTGTATAAGTAGTATTAGTAGGTAACTAGGTATATAAGATTAAAATAAATAGTTATTTGTCATAACATAATCCAAAGTAACAAAGTTGTTGTGTATTTCAAAGTAAGCAATAGTAGATAACCCACAATGTGAAACAGTTGCAGCTCCTTACAAATATAACATGTAAAACCACTATACTGGCAATTAAAAAGAGTGGCCACGAGTTTTATTGCCCGTTCTTTCTCGTGGTTGTACCTATTGCATTGCGAACGTGGCAGTAAATGTAAATGTAGAATCATCTAGTAATTAACTTTAATTTTTGACGTTCATAAGCGTCACTTTGTGGCCTAAATGAATAAATTATTTTGACTTTGAGTAACTGCTTGCTCAGACTTTCATACCGTTAGCTTAAAAATCAGCGCCATTCATCTTTCTCTAGTGGGTGCCTATATCATAAAAACGCATTATTCAAACATATTCCTGGCTTCAAAACTTGGTTCTGCGATACTGATGTCAATAGGTAGTTACGAATATGTGATAATGTTTAAATGGAATGTTATGTTATATTGCAGCAATCAATGTTCCCGAAGGGTTTCTACATAGTATTCATAGTGAAGGAGAGCGACGATGAATGCACGGGCAACGTGGAAGCGACCGCGTACGACCAGAACCGGATGAAACACTTTAAGTAAGTACAATATAATACCAAATATTTACGAATATGTATACCATAAATAATATATTTGTATAATATATGATAATATGCATATTATAGTTGGTATTATATTTAACTAGATGACTCAGCGAACTTCGTACCGCCTAACAGTCAATTCTTATTTGTTTTTCTTTCCGTAAGAACCATCCTGGGACTTCAAGGTATACTATAAAAAAAGAATTAGTGAAATCGGTTCATGGGATGCATGGGAGGAATAGGAGACGGAAGTATGGGAGCACACCTACCTTGTAAGTCAGTCTTCTTCTTTTCAAAATGGCGGCCTCCTGGTGTCTTCGAGAATCCTGAAGCTGCACTGATCACTCCACTACACCCGCTGGTGGTTTTGTTCTCGTTAATATTATAAAATAGCGGTAAGATATTGCGGTGCTGCATGTATTCGTCGCGGCGCGGAGATGCACCGGGATACAGCCGGTCAGCGGGACCGTTGATTCTTGACTGTCGCGCGTCGTTGAACTCGGCGACGAATTAGAGCTAGGCGTGCCTTTGGGAAAGGGAAGGAATAAAAAGGATCGCTCGTATTGGACGAGCAAGCGAGGAACGATTGACGTTGATGTAATTAATTATCAATAGAAAGATAGATGGCGCTACCATATCACCCCGGCCCTAAAGGGTTGCCTTTAAAAAAAAATTGAACTTAGCTATGTTGGATGTACTACCGCATAACCCATCAATAGGCTAAGACAGCGATATGATATTAAAGTTAATCTAAATTAACTTTAGCGAAACAATTATAACGAAAGCTTCAAACTAAATACTTAAACTAAGAGGTGGATCTAACTTCAGGCTAGATCTCACTGAGTTGGAAGCGGACAGAGACGTACAACAGGGCGCACGTAACTCCCCTTCGCGGTTTTCACGGTAACAACGCGGGTTGTACCGTCTTTGGAATAGACTAGGGTATGCAGTTTCTCTACGATGGTTAACGGCCATGAAAGCGGCGGAGCATTATCATGTATTATGACGACCAATGTACCCTCCTGTATAGATGCTGTCTGCAGGACTATTCCATTTGGATCTAGCCTGAAACTGGTGGAGATATTCCGCACGCCAGCGCCGCCAGAACGACGGCACGAGTTTATCCAGCAGAGTATGTCTCTGGAGCAAGCTCGAAGAGTCTGCTTCAGGAGCCGGAAATGACGATAATGGCACTGTGTTCAGAAAATGTGCAGAGCTTAACGCGGATGGTTCTGCAGGGTCACTACTCAATGCCGTGAGCGGACGCGAGTTGATCAGCGCCTCGACTTGTGCAAGGACAGTTAAAAGCTCTTCGAAAGAGAGGATCTGTTGACCTATAACTTTAAAGAGATGCGTTTTAATTACTTTGACCATGCTTTCCCAACATCCACTGAAATTTGGTGATGCTGGCGGAATAAACATCCAGTCAATATGATTTATGGAAAGTTCTTCCTGAAGACGAGTACGATATTCTTCCCTGAGAAACTTATAAAGGTCGCGTAAATAAGAGCTTGCGCCCACGAAACAAGTGCCGTTATGCGTGTACAAAGACTGTATAGGGCCGCGTCATGAAAGAAATCGTTTAAGTGCTGCCAGGAATGACACCGTGCTTAAATCCGTCGCAACTTCAATGTGCATAGCGCGCGTCGTTAAGCATGTAAAAATACATAGCCAAGCTTTACGGCTTTTAACACCTCGACCACGCACTGGCGTATTCTGCAGTGGTCCTGCGTAATCACAACCGGTATGTATAAACGCTTTATCAACCTGATTGACGCGCTGGCTAGGAAGATCTGCCATGGCAGGGAAAATCGGACGCGGACGAAATTTGAAACAGACGTTACATTTATGTATTCTGTGACGAATTATTCGTCGAGCAGCTAAAACCCACTATTTATGCCTAAGTAAGGACATAAGCAACTCTGGACCAGCATGGAGATGCTTCTTGTTAAAAATCAACAAGAAGGTCGACAACATGATCATGACGCGGTAGAATGCAAGGATGCTTGTAGTTATAAGGTTCATCCGAATTTGACAGAAGACCACCAACGCGTATGACGCCGTGCTCATCGAGAAACGGCTTGAGTCTAAGAATAGCGGGCGAACAAGGTCCATTATTTTTCAAATTTTGAATGTCGTTACTAAAATGAACAGCCTGTACAGCTCGTAGTAACTTACATTCTGCAAATTCAAGATCAGTACTTGAAACAAAAGTCCCATTAGGTAGGTGCCTAAGAAACCTACAGACATAAACGATGGCGCGGAGTAACTTAGACCACGATGACATGCGTAGTGCGATTGCATAGATCGGAGATTCAGCAACCTCAACAATCACGGGATGAGAAACAGTCCGTTCCGTTCGGGTACATCCTCGTCCACTGCACTGTGGTCAAAGGGTTGCATGGGCCACTCTGACGGATCATGGGAAATCCAAGAAGGTCCATGATGCCACAATGGATGATGCAGAAGATTAAGCGGAGTAACACCACGAGACAGGCAATCAGCGGGGTTCTCAATACCCGCGACGTGATTGAAACAAGTAGCAGGAACAAGTTCAATCAATTTACTAACGCGGTTGGCGACAAAAGTCTGCCAGCGGTGAGGAGAAGAATAAATCCAAGCGAGCACTACTTTGGAGTCAGAAAACGCGTATATTTTATTGATGTTATTGGGTAGTGGGGCAAAACTGTGTCTTGAACCTTGCGGAGCAACTGAGACAGCAGAAGGGCCGCGCACAACTCCAGTCTCACAACCGAAATGGTTTTAATAGGCGAGACCTTGGACTTGGCACAAACTAACTGCACCGAGTAGTTAGAACCAATGCGGACTTGCAGATATACGACTCCGCCGTAAGCACGCTCGCTGGCGTCAGCGAAACCTATTAAGTTGATGGTTGATCCATCTACCAACCCAAGATGACGCGGAATAGTAATTTGATTGAGCGCGGTAAGCTCAATACAAAACTGGCTCCAAGCGGCGACAAAATGGTCAGGTGGTGTTTCATCCCACTCACACTTTGATAGCCAAAGTTCTTTGATCAAGAGCTTGGCGTACAAAATTGTGGGAGCCACAAAACCCATTATGTCCCATAGTCGAGCCACTGTGGACAGCATAGTGCGTTTGGTGCATTTATCATCTGGCGGTGAGACGTCAAACCGAAAACTATCACAGGATTTGTCCCAGCGTAAACCGAGAACTTTATGCGGTACAGACTTCTCAAACTCAATGTCCGGAGAAGCTTTATGAGAATCAGGTATGCGTGCGAGAACCTCCTTAGAGTTGCTTGTCCATTTGACAAGATCAAACTGGCCCCGCTTGAAAAGCTGAATAAGCTCTTCACAAAGCGAAATTGCTAGCGGAACGGATATGACACTACAGGCAATGTCATCCATATACAAAGCGGAAGCAACAGCTGCTGCGGCGGGAAGATGATCGCCCTCGTCAGCGATCAACTGGCGAACAACCCGCAACGCGTGATATGGGCTAGACTTGAGTCCAAAACAAACACGATTGAACTGATACACGGATAAAGGTTCCTTATTGTTAAAACGATAAAAAATCCGTTGAAATCTACGGTTCCTAATCCGCAATCTTTCGTAGCATGCTCGGAATCTAATAATAATAATTCACAGAAGTGTCTGTGCAGTAATATAGTACACGACCATTTCTATAAATGCCCCGCTTTTAATAATTTAAATCCGAGTGCTCGTTTCAAATGTGTAAAAGAAAACAAAGCTTGCGTTAATTGTTTAAGTATAAAACATAAAACGAGTGATTGTTCTAGTAAGACGAAGTGTCGTTCATGTAATCAACGACATCACTCATTATTACATTTTGATAAAAGTTATCCGTTGTCGAGCCAATCCGGTAACCTTGACCCGATTTCTAGCGCGCCGACGTCGCAGGTGCAGGCCGCCACGGTGGCTTCCCCCTCCACGTCTCAGAACGAAGTATCGTTGTGTATGACGTCCATTGCGCGGGCAGCGCACACACGCGGACAAACCTCGCGCGCTTGGCGTGCTCAGCGCGATGCTAAACCGCATTGTACGGCGTCCAAGACGGTTCTGTTAGCGACAGCGCAAGTTTTTGTTTATGATATTAATGGAGCACCGCACATGGTACGTTGTCTGCTCGATAGTGCGTCACAGAGTAATTTTATTACTTCTGATTGTTTCTAACGCCTCGGACTGTGGGATAACTTTTGAAATACTAACTTGCCCTTGACTACCAGTCAAGGGCATCGGGGGATCGGAAAAACATTGCAAGGGTTCCGTAGATATTAAAATACATTCCGCGTTTTGATAGGAATATTAACTTTAACATTTCTTCGCTTATCGTGGAGCGTATTACGGACACATTGCCGAACGCTAATGTGGACGTATCGCTACTCACACACCTCGAAATAGCGGTAAGATATTGCGGTGCTGCATGTATTTGTCGCGGCGCGGCGATGCACCGGGACACAGCCGGTCAGCGGGACCGTTGATTCTTGACTGTCCCGCTGACCGGCTGTGTCCCGGTGCATCTCCGCGCCGCGACGAATACATGCAGCACCGCAATATCTTACCGCTATTTTATAATATAAACGAGAACAAAACCACCCGCGGGTGTAGTGGAGTGATCAGTGCAGCTTCAGGATTCTCGAAGACACCAGGAGGCCGCCATTTTGAAAAGAAGAAGACTGACTTACTAGGTAGGTGTGCTCCCATACTTCCGTCTCCAATTCCTCCCATGAACCCACTCCCTTTTCCTATTCTAGGCGATCAGAACCCATCCCTATACAGGCCACAATATTAATATTTTTCCAAATCGCCTAATACATACGGTTCGGTGCATAGCCGAACCATTTTTTGGTCCTTCGAGCCGGATTCATTTGCGTTTATACGTAACCTCTCGTTTATATCTCGCGTAGGTATCTTCTAGAAGTACCTACCTAGGTAGTTATAGCACCTAGCTATACTCCTAGTCCATTTACATACCCATTACGTGGTTATTTCCGCACGCTTTCGTAGGTAATATACTTTTATGTAGCTACCTACTAACCCAATTATTATTACTGGAACACAAAATAAGAACACCTAGAGTACCAAACATCTCTCTCCCTATACCAACCCGTTTGGCCAGCGTGGTATAGTAGGCCAATTCCTCCTTTCAAAGGAGAGGCCTAGTCCAGCAGTGGACTGTTAGAGGCTGATGATGATGAGGTCTCTGACATGGTCGAACGATTCCTGTCCTGAGGCAAGAACTTACTTGATTATAACTAACTTGATTGAGAGTTTCAAGGATATCAGCATTCAAAACAATTTTCGTTTTATATATTTTTATCTATCGACTATGTACACAATACTTAAGTAGTCGAAAGTGCGTTGCTGATCTGAATTTGAAAACGGATGGGAGGAGAAGTGGGATGAGGAAGAAGGAATACTTAGGAGATGGGGCGTCCGGCACTCTCAGTCACCGAACGAAGCGCAACAGTACCCCCTGTCGAACCGGCGTAATTCCTGCTGAAACGAACAAGACTACTAAATCGAATACTATGTAATATGTTTTAGGTTCACAGTGATCCCAACTATATCGTACAAGGAGTATGTGATAGGTGCGCTGGTCACGATAGCCGTTATCATTGTGGTGGCAGTGCTTGTGCTGGTAGCTGTGTTCGTTCCCAACTCGTGCAAATGTACAGGTAACGTAAAAAAATAACTAAAACTCCGGTGACGCATGACGTGTGGTTTGATAGAAGTAGTGTTTGTGCTATTTATTTTTCTTGCAACAATAGAGGATCGGACTGCCTAGTCAAATCAGTTACTTTTTATCATCTGTCAAAACGCTGGTTTTGAATGCCAATGAATGTAGTGAATATTAACATAGAGCATAGATATAAATATATAAATAATAGAGGCACATTTCTTATGGCCGCTCTGTAGACAAACTTTCTGTGACCAGTGTGACCCATATTGCCGCTTGGCGGCGTGGCAGTCGCGCTGTGACAGCTGACTCTACGAGTGCAAGAGAGACGAAAGTTTCTCCTGTGTCACTTAACTACGAGAGCAAGAAAGACGGAGAACGACGCCAGCGCCGCCAACGGCGCCAACTACGTACTACACTGACAACCGTCAATACGCCAACTTTAATCGGCGCACGACATCCTTAAGAAATACGCTTCTATTATGTTAAATTTGTATTCATTGGTATTGACTTATGATGTCATCATTTTTCATACACAATTGCTGTACTTTTTTATGGTCTTATTAATATGCAATTTTCTATAGTAGCAAAATTAAAATTTAAGGATTCTTCCAAGGGTGTTTTGAGACAATCATTTTGATAAATTATAATTCGCAATTTACTTTTAATACACTCCGATCGCCTTTTGTGTTACACTTATAAAAAGTTAGTCAGTAGGTCAAAAGTATTTTTATGTATCTTTCCTTTATTATGAGTGTCTTTGTCAGCGGCAGTGTAAGGGATTACGAATTATAAGGTTTTGGATTCGATATCTGGGTCGAGCACAAATGTCATTCGCTTCTAAAATTATATGTCGCAAAATTATTGCATGACAGAGGAGAATAATGGGGTAAACCCTAAAAAGGGCAATTAATAAATGGGTAAACCCGTTTCTCTTTCATATCCATCCTCACACAATTCATCTATCTTCTCCTTAACCTCCCTCTTTCTTTTGGTCGCCCTTCCTTTAATTAATAACTAATATCTGGTTGAAAATAAAAAAAACTGAATAGTAACGTATCTATTATATTACAGAGGAGGTAGTAATAATAGAAGAGGAGCCAATAATACAACCGTCGACGTCAGCGATGGCTAGCAGTAGCGGAGAACGAGACGATGTAGCGGGAGCGAGCGCGAGTCCGATAGCGATAGCGGGAGCGAGAGCGGAAACGGGAGCGGCGACCGCTGGTAGTGACGATGACTCAGATGGAGAGGAGAAAGGTCTGTATAATATAATTGCCTATTTGTCTATAGGTAGTCAGTAGCGAATATTTGAAGGCGAAGCGGGGAAGAACAGCGATTTCTTATTTTGGAAATATTACACGCTTCTTCTTTGCCATGGCATACGGTAATTTTAATTAAAATATGTGGTACTCCATGTATGCAATATACAAATTGCATTGAAATTTTCTAACTTCACAAGAAAATGCCGTAGTAAGGAAGTTAAATATAATTTTTCTCTAGACGGTAGTTATTTTCATACAATTGTACTAAGATTGTAATGTTAATCCGTTAAACGATTATTATTATTATTATTATATTTTTATTAACAGGTAACATTGGCAAAAGAGCACCAAGTCCGCCTGAAGGTAAGTCAGCCATTATTTACACCGACCTGCGTGTCGAAAAGAGGCAGTGCGTTTTATAAAGAAAAAAGTGTCTATATAGTTTTTGAAGTATAATATTCTACCACTTACACAAAACAACAGTTCGTCTGGAACTAAGCAGAACTTGTACCATGAGTACTAGACTATGAACTACATAATATACATAGAAACACTCAGACCAAGACCAACATCCATGTTGACGCACACAAATGTTTGAGTTGAGCAAGAACCCATCAAGCAATCTTCGGCGTGGCAGTCGCTTACACTCCCGCTACGCCACCGGGTCGTTTTGATATATATATCATTTTAAAGACAACTCCCGCATTAGGACTAAATCCTGTGTCGCGGGGGACTCTACAAACCTACAACTAACGGACACAATGTACACCCAGAACCGAAACAAAAATTTATGAATCACACAAAGTGTTGTCTCGTGCGGGGATCCAACCCACAACACTCGGAGGCGGCCGCTTAAACTACTACGCCAACCGTGCAGACAGATATGATATATATAAATATTGTTGCAGCAGAAGAGCAGTGGTCTCGTGCACATCCTCTCACAGTTCTGAAGTTGACTCGCGCGCCGCCGGAGACTTTGGCACGGAGATCTGATAGGTATGTCTTTTACCAACACTATTAAAGATTAAAAGATAAATTATTATATTTATATGTAACGAAGGCAGCGTTAGCCTAGTAGAGAGACCGACAGACTGCTACGCAGAGAGTTTCGAATCCACGGCACGCACCAATGACTTTTCAAATTTAAGTACGTATTAGATTGTTAATAGGCTTGTGTCCACTAAGAATAAATCGGTTTGATTGTAGTATCTATAGATTCATTATGATTTTAAGATATCAATAAAGTTTATTATTTATTATAAAAAGGTAAGATTAATGTTATTTTTAGGGTTCTAAAACTAAAAATAATGTATTTATTCTTGTGACAGTGAACACCAATCAGAGAGCATTACGTCAAACAGTACGTCCGCCATTCGTGTTGTTGACGTTTTAGTAGTAAATACAACTTAAACGTCATACTTTCTACCTGTCAAATCGAATATAATAAAATAAAAGTGGGTAGGTACATCAGACCAGAGTTCATTCACGGTTTGTTTTGTTTTGGACTTTGTGATATCACTCAACCGCCATGATGGTTTACAGTGTTTTCGTGTCAAATTCAAAAAGGTTTTTAAAAAGCCGTAATTAATAATGTTGCTGATCGATTTTTGAAGAAAAAATAAGGCAATTTAACATCTAATAAAGGAACGAATCAATCGCTAATTACATTTTAGGACACAAGCCTATTATCGCTTGCTAAACGATGAAGGAACATAATATATCACGAGGAAACCTGCATGTCTGAGAGTTCTCCATAATAAAGACAAAAAAAGGGCGACAGCCTAGTGATGTACGTCACGGACTGCCGACACGATGGTCTCGGGTTCGATCCCAAGTTACCCCGGGCCCAACTGAGTTTTCGAAGTTATGTGGGTATTAAAAATGTTGATTATCGCTCGTTTAATAATGTGCCCAGATTCCAATAGGCCCGCCCCTATTACATTGGGACCAAAATATAACTGGCGAAGTGTGGCTGTGTAAGATACCTCTGCCTACCCCTTCAGAGATAAAGGCGTGAAGTTATGTGTTATTTATTTATTTTTAAATTTCCGAACTCAGGGACTTCGCGAGTGTCAAAACTCGGTATTTTCAATCTCTGCTGGATCTGGCAACAGAAGTGTCATAGTATTGGGAATGTGTCCCAAACACAGATATAGATCTACATATATAACGCAAATATCACGATTTGTATTGAAACCAAGCGTGCCGACTTTTTAATACCTACTGTGACATTGCCTGTATCACGAAGTCGAAGCGATGCGCGACAGTATCGCTTGTGCGATATTCATCGTCTCCTAACACACAACGTCAGATCAAACGTCCAAAGCAAACGCGGCAACGTAATGTGAATAAAGTTTACTTAACGGTAATTTATAGTTAGGTATATTCTGGAAC
Source organism: Euclidia mi (assembly GCA_944739405.2). Taxonomy (NCBI): domain Eukaryota; kingdom Metazoa; phylum Arthropoda; class Insecta; order Lepidoptera; family Erebidae; genus Euclidia; species Euclidia mi. The sequence goes on along the minus strand of OX123211.2, from coordinate 10,293,053 downwards.
GACACAAAGCTTGGAATACTTAAAAACAGTTTTAATATGAATTTACGCATAATATAATTTTAAAATAACTTACCTGTGATAGGAAATATGTTCCTGCCTTTGGGTGCTCGAAATTTTTGGGCTATTGCAGTTAATTATCACGCAACGAGGCATTTTTTTAGTTTTTTGCGGACGTTCAGCTGCAACAACGGACGCGCGGGGACTTAAGTTAGCGGCGACCAATCTCAATCTCAACGCTTGGTCGGGGTTCAGAGACGCGAAGTGCATGCATTTGCGTTATCTATGTAGATCTATGTCTGTGGTCCCAAAATACTACTTTCTTAAGGTCTTACTGGTAATTTTGTTGTAGGTACTTCTGGGGTGCTCTGACGGTGGCCGTAGTATACGCGTTGCCTGTTGTGCAACTGCTGTTCACTTATCAAATGGTAAGTACACTAAACTTACGGATTTACTTACCTAGCATAAATAAATATGTATTATATTGCTAGTTTCAAAATCAAATTGGTATTTTTTTTTATTAAAGTTTAAACTACTGTTTTGTCCCTTTTACTAAGTAATAGGCGGCAAACGAGCAGGCTTATCGCCTGATTGTAACCCATAGTCATAAGTAACACCAGAGGAGTCACAAGTGCGTTGCTGCCCTTTGGACTGGGAAAGGAATAGGAGTAGGAGTGGGATGAGGGAGAATGAAAGGAGGATGGGTGGAGGCCCAGTGCCGGAGGGCACTCTACTCAACTTTTGGACCTTACCCTTCTCTTTGAGTGGAGGCTAATGATGATTCTCTTTTGACCCTACCCTTGCAGGCACCTTTGAGGAGAAGCCCCGTGCCCAGCAGTGGGACAGTTTATAGACGGGGTTAATGTTTTTTTTTACCGTACCTTTGCACCTGGCATCTTTGAGAAGAGGCCTGTGCCCAGCAGCAGGACAGCTTATATACGGGTCTAATGACAATATCTTTGACCTCCCTGAATCTGGCTTCTCAAGAAGAGGCCCGTGCGCAGCAGTGGCACAGTTTATCCAGAGCTGATGTTTTTCTTTGTTCTTACCCTTGCATCTGGCATCTTTGAGAAGAGTGCCATGCCCAGCAGTAGGTCAGCTTATACATATACGAGGCTAATGATAATTTCTTTGACCTACCCTTGCATTTAGCATCTTTGAGCAGACGCCCGTGTCCAACAGTGGAATAGCTTATATCCAAGGCCTTATCCTTCTCTCTGATAAGAGGCATAGGCCTAGCAGTGGCTCTAACAATGTTTTTTCTTCCAGATGGTTTTCCAGACGGGCGACCAAGACCTGTGCTACTACAACTTCCTATGCGCACACCCGCTAGGTTTCCTGTCAGACTTCAACCACGTGTTCTCTAACATCGGCTACGTTGTCCTTGGAGGGGTGTTTATGGCGCAGGTGCGCTATAGACAAGCGAGGAGCTATAGACAACACAAGGTAACTCTTTTATTACTTTTAATATTTATTTATTTGTTTAATTTAGACGGTTTCGCTGAAGCAGCTATAGCCGAGTGGAGAGACCGACAGACTGCTACGCAGAGGGTCTCGGGTTCGAATCCACGGCACGCACCAATGACTTTTCGAAGTTAAGTGCGTATTAAATTGTTGAAATGTAATTGCTTGCTAAACGGTGAAGGAAAACATCGTGAGGAAACCTGCATGTCTGAGAGTTCTCCATAATGTTCTCGAAAGACATGTGAAGTCTACCAACCCGCACTTGGCCAGCGTGGTGGACTATGGCCTTACCCTTCTCATAGTGAGAAGAAGCCCGTGCCCAGCAGTGGGACAGTATAAAGGGCTGATGATGATGAGACGGTTTCATAGCACAGGTGCAGTATAGACAAGCAAGGAGCTAAAGACAACACAAGGTATTTTTCTAATAAATATCTTAATAAATAAATATCTTTATCTTATCTTATTTTCATCCTAGCGTTATCCTGGTTGCATCCAAGACTTTCACTCTGGAGCCTGAAGTTTTTTTCTCACTAACACTTCTTGTGTCTTCGGATTAAGAATACTAAGTGCCACTATCTTATTTTATTTCGTAGGTCGTCACGAAAAAAAATACATGAAGCAAAAAGCATAATATGTACACATGGAGTGAAATAAAGATATTGAGTAAAATTAAATTACATGAAACTAATGGAAGGAAAGAGGAACCCACCACGCACCCTCGGATTGACCACCCCAACTATTGCAATAGAAAAAGGTTGACAATACCGAACTCCTTAAAAGGATAAGGGATATAGGAATGGTATGGGTTCCAGGAAGATACCTGACTTGCAGTATCCCGCTGTATGCGCTGACTATTGAGCGTGCGGCAACGACTGTGCAGTCGTTGCCGCACGCTCCCGCAGATGCCTCTGCAAAGGCGAAACACGTGTCGAAAAATAGTCGGCGCATACAGCGGGATAATATACTAATAAACTTAAAAAAATCGTTTCCCAGGTATTATTTTTGGTTAGTATGACTTGGCATGATGTCCACAATGAGTAGACTTCGGCTTGGTGATGGGTCTTGTGACACCCTGTATATTCTCTTTCAGGACATGGGCATCCCTCAGCACTTCGGTCTGCTATACTCCATGGGCCTTGGTCTGATCATGGAAGGTCTGCTATCAGCCAGTTACCATCTCTGTCCTAACAAGATGAACTTTCAGTTTGGTAAGTATTTATAGTATGGGTCCCGAAATCCTTTGTAGTGATATTTATGTGGGGAAGTTCATGGAAACCTTTAGCGGTAGTCATATACAATGTGTTGATCTGCATTTGCAAAATATTTTTATAATACAACATGAACAGTATACTTATTCAACTAAAATTATTCCAAAAAGTGTGTGATGATATAAGACCCTCTTTTCATTATTTATTTTATAATAATAATATTCTACCACATTCACACAACCCCATCTAGTGTTAAACTAAGCAGAGCTTGTACTATGGGTACTAGACAATGGATAAACATACATATATACTTTACTTTTGTAAATACATACATATTATACATAGAAACACCCAGACCAAGACAAATATCCAAGTTCATGCACACAAATGTTTGACTTGAGCGGGAGTCGAACGCGCGACCTTCGGCGTGGCAGTCGCTTACAGTCCCGCTGCGCCAACCGGTCGTCATTGAATGTTACATAAGTAGTAAATCAGAATAAACTGCTGACTGGTGCAGAATAAGACTGCATGGTAGGTTTGTGTGCTTGTGTGTATTAGCTACTTGCAAAGCTAGCTCGTGGCGATCAGCTGAGCGTTGACGGCGGTCAATACACCGAGCTGTTTTTTTTTTAATTTATTGTCCGTGTGGTGACGGATTAATAATACGCAATTTCACCACCCCATATCATCCCATGGGTGTCGTAAGAGCCGACACAGGCAGCATAGTATGCAGAGAACAGTACTGTAAGAGAAGGAAAACTTGATACAAACCCTATACCAACCCGTTTGGCCAGCGTGGTATAGTAGGCCAATTCCTCCTTTCAAAGGAGAGGCCTAGTTCAGCAGTGGACTGTTAAAGGCTGATGATGTATGTGAATTACGACATTTTCTTTAAAATTTTTGTGATTTATGTTTTCATGTACTTATTTGTATTAAATTATAGTAGTTTAGTAGTATATTCACCCCTGAAAGTATTTTGCAAATGTAAATCAACACCTTGTATAAAGACGACATGGCAATCTGTCGTCACGACATAAAGCGGGACCGCGGCCAAACTAGCGCCATCTGCCGTAAGATGACAAAGACAGAACAGTGGTGACATCTAAAGGACAACGATGGAACTACGAAGAGACAAAGTTCCTGAATCGTAATATTATAAGTCACAAGCACGCAAATATTATACAGAATGAATTATTGGTTATCAGACGCAACGATGTTACAAGTAAATTAGAAGTAGATGCGTTATAGGCGTACCAAAAGCAGGACGCTAAACAATAAGCCAGTTGGCAAGTCTGACATAATATATGTGTGTGTGACGTCGCGAGCCGGCGTCAAAGTGAAACTGACACATCTTGTCAACCGAAATTAAAATAAAATATGGAGTTATCGATGTGTGCGTTAGTGTACCGTTTCTACGGATTGATTACTACGTAGGTAACGTATCTATGACTTTTCTAATATCATTGATCAGACGCATTTTGACTAACGTCAGACCCCTGATTAAATATAAGTAAAAATAAAATAAGATACTTCCACAAATAAAAATACATAGTCATAAATAACAAGTAACATTTAAAAGTAAGTGCCATGATTTCATAGCACTGACAACTGTGACAAAATATCGGTTACTCGAAAAGAATCAAACACCTACAATTTTACATGTTCTTTCAGATTCATCATTCATGTACGTAATTGCTGTGCTAGTAATGATCAAACTATACCAGAACAGACACTCGGACATCATCCCCAGTGCGCATACAACCTTCATGGTTATAGCCTTCGTCATGACTTTGGGTAAGAATACCTCATTTAATTATAGAAATTAAAATCATTATTTATGTAAACTGTTTGTTTTGAATTGTGATAGTCTAGTGGCGATACTAATTTACGATTTCCACCAATCGGAACACGACGACGCGCATTTTGTACTGTGCCAAACGAAATTTAGTCTTCTATACAATTGCTAAGTTTCATATTTGCATGGCATTTTCACCGATATACATATAGATTATCGCTTACTAAACGGCGAAAGAAAACGTTGTGAGGAAACCTGCATGTCTGTGAGTCCTCCATAATCTTTTCAAAGGCGTGAAGTCAGAGTTCTCCATAATATTCTTAAAGGCGTAAAGTCTGGTAACCATGGACAGATAATAGTTGATGATTTACGGTGTATGTGGTCAGGTCTATTCGGGATTCTATTCCCGAGTGTGTACTTCTCGGTGCTGTTTACGATACTACATCTACTGACGTGTTTCGTGCTCACACTCAAGATTTACTATGCGGGCAAGTTCAAGATGGGTAAGTTAATGTGGTTTGATTGAACCGTAGATGGCTGTAATAATCTTAGACGTTGAGCAAATACTGTATGAATTACATTCTAAGATAATAATGTATTTTACTCTATATCTAATAATGTTATCAAAATTACAGTTTTTACAAAGAACAGTGCCCATTTCTGGCCCAGTTTGGAACTCGGAGAACCCATGAACAGCACAATAGAGTTTTAATTAGTTGTTGAATAATCCTTTTTATTTATAACTTAATTTAAAGGCATTCCTAGAAGTATGCCGTAAAACTTATTCAATAAATATGTTTAAAAAGATGAGTTAACGTCTAAATAGATCCAAAACGTTTGAAACGTTGTTGCCAGTAAATAAATCATAATATTAAATCGATCATCACGTCTTCTTAATGGATTTCACACTTTCTCTATGCAAAATGATTTTAGTGACTGGCAAATCTTTACTTGGTCCTTATACATTTTTGATGTGTGTATTTTTAAGGTATATTTGCGATTAACTACAAATAAGTTCGATTATGAACTAGATATATAGATTGATAACCTATGTTCGAACTTTCGAAGTCTATATCGATTAACACTTTTTTTACTCTTAGTAAATGTTTATTGTCATATTCAATTTATTTTTCACCTTAGCAGCTCAAACTTGCCACTATTGCTGTGAGTCAACAGTGAACAAAACGCGATTTTGATTCGAGCGTGAGTAAAAGTAGCTTTTTAATTTTTCAATCTTCGGTGCCACGAATTGACATTGTTCAGCCATAAATTTGACAACATTCTAATTTTACTGTGCTCTGTCTCTTTCACATGCATATAAAAAAGCGAGTGAAAAACAAACCCCTTCAAAATTCGATTTTGGAATTCGACCTCAAAGAAAACATGTTCGGAAACGCGTGCCTAATACTTTAAAATTTTAAGATATTTGTAATAAAGAAATTACGTATTTTTTAGTGTTATTGTTTATATGTTTAATTTATTATTGGACTTCAATGAAAATAAGTCTAATTAACAGTATAAATTGATATTTAACCAATACATTTTTAATTGGAATTTCGACAATGATAAATTTGAAAAATAAACATCAGGGATGCGGTTTCAAAACGTGATTTACGAAAATTGCGGAAATAAAAAATTCGCTGATGCTGATAGCGTATAGCGTAACGTGTTAAATTATATTAATATATATATAAAATTATCTAAAAAGATGAGCGAAACTAGCGATGATGACTGTCCTTTAACACCAGAAGAGTTAAAACAACAAGTGATTAATGCAGAATTAAGTTTTCAATCTATTCCTGTTCATTTCTATGTTTCCTAAGTAATATGTGTTCTCACTGCTGAGTTGAAAACTTATGTGTGCTACACGAGAGCAAAGATTTTTGCATCTCGTGATGTTGAGTCCCTCACTACGCTCAGAATTCTAACTTTGAATCACTCGCTCCGCTCGTGAATCAATCATAGAATCCTTCGCTTGCTCGGGTCTCAAAATCAGCACTCGAAACAAAAAACAACTTTGCTCTCTTGTTGCACAAATAACTATTGTTTGTTATTTGCTCGTGCGCACTGTGAATGTCTTTTTATGTTTTTGGATCGATTTTACGACTTTGGCTTTTTCTTTCGTATTTCTACCTTCTTTTACTATCCTAACAAAAGTCTAACATACCAAATTTTTTTGAGCATATAAAAGTACTTCTTGTAATTATGAATGTGGTGGACCTCTTATCATTCTCAAAATTTTAGTTTAGTACTTTATTATATAATGCAATAACAACTACCACAATTTTTGACTGTCCACATCTCTAAGAAAAATGGGCATTGTTCTTTGCATATTTTATCTCCTAACCAATAAAAAAACGTTATTTTAGTTCATAAAATAAGTAATCAGAAATCATATCATATCAAAATCAGAAAAAGTACAACTCGATGGAACTTATCGAATGAATAATAAAAAAAGTGTTTTCACAGTGAGTTATAATGACTTGAGGATGAAATTAAGACACTTTTCAAAAATGATGTTATACCCTGTTTTCACAATATAATAAGAATCTTTTTTTTTTCTGTAATCATGAAAAAATATACATTGTGTTTTATTTACATAAAACAATATATATCACAGAGTTATCAGCCCTGTCTCGCGGGGTGGAGAGCATACGAACCCGCGGCATACAAGCGTTGCGGCCCGCACACCCCATGCGGGCGATACTCATCGCGCTAGCTAACGTGGCTAACTGGTCCCTCGCCATATACAGGTATTACTTATTTATATATTAAATCTTCTGGCAAAATACATTGCACATGGTGGGCTTAATAATGCCTTTAAGTATTTTCTCTCAGTCAACCTTTAGGTGATGCAGAGATGTGATGCAATACAAACTGATCCCCTACTCCAAAATCAAAATCCTACCCCCTTATCAAACTGTAATACGTACCTTTTCGAGTTAAATTTGTCCCTCCTCAAACCGATATAAACGCCCTTTCCTAATCCAAGATACCTCTCTTTCCCTGAAACCGAAACAATCAAACCTCTCTAAACCGAAATAACTTGCCCTCCCTAGCCGAAATAAGTGTCTTTCCCTTCAAACAAAGTAACCTAGCCCAGACCTCCAAACAAAGATCTTGAATCCGCCACTGGATTGCCCGTAATTCTAAGGCCCAGTTTCACCGCTGACTGATTAGTTGCCGTTAAATTAATATGTTAGATAACTCATAAAAGCAAAATTTTAATTTGTGATAAACATAAGGTCCACATCTTTGATGTCCACACATCTTTTTCCCGCAGAGACTACGGAACGCCATTTGCAACGATCCTCACATACCTCTCTTGCTTCATTCACTCCCATCAAGTTTCTCATGCATGCTCTTCTGTTCAGGGTACTTCTGACCTGTCCCTATTTTAGGATGTCTCCAATTTGGTCAGAGAACGTCCGCCTAGGTCTTCCCCTTCGTCCTTTCCCATTCACACTTGCTTTATATACCTTCTTTGTCAGTCTTTCGTCATCCATCCTTTCCACGTGCCCAAACCATCTTAACATGTCTTTCTCGATGCTTTTCACTACATCTTCTTTTACCCCACAACACTCTTAGACTACAACTGTTACAAAACTAATATATTTCCCATTCCAGCACATACGAACATAACAAAGACTTCGCGCGACAACTGCTCGCCATTCTCATGGGCAACGCGATAATCTACACGCTGTTCTACATAGCAATGAAGCTGGTCCACAAGGAACGGATAGCTGTGTACACTTGGTTGTACTTCGTACTAGCGCACGTCGCGTGGTTTACAGCGCTTAAACTGTTCCTGCACTCCAATACTAAGTGGTCGGTGAGTAGATGACTTTTTTATTGGGATTGGCGTGGGGCGATTTGGTTATTGGAGATGAGTTCAGTACTGGGGGCGAGTTAGGTACTGGGGACGAGTTAAGTACTGGGACTAGTTAGGTACTGGATGGCGAGTCAGGTACTGGGGCGAGTTAGGTACTACGGGCGAGTATGCTACTGAAGCAATCAACGTCCAGTGCTATTCTACATAGCAATGAAGCTGGTCCACAAGGAACGGATAGCTGTGTACCTACACTTGGTTGTACTTCGTACTAGCGCACGTCGCGTGGTTTACAGCGCTTAAACTGTTCCTACACTCCAATACTAAGTGGTCGGTGAGTAGATTTGTTTTTATACGAATTGTGTATTGGGGACGAGTTTGGTACTTGGGGCCAGTTGGGTACTGGAGCGAGTTGGGTACTGGAGCGACCAACGCCCAGTGCTATTCTACATAGCAATGAAGCTGGTTCACAAGGAACGGATAGCTGTGTACACTTGGTTGTACTTCGTACTAGCGCACGTCGCGTGGTTTACGGCGCTTAAACTGTTTCTGCACTCCAATACTGAGTGATCGGTGAGTAGATGACTTTTTTTTGGAATTGGCGTGTGGATGATTTGGGTATTGGGAACGAGTTCGGTACTGGGGGCGAGTTAGGTACTGGGGATGAGTTAGGTACTGGGACCCATTAATTACTGGATGGCGAGTCAGGTACTGGGGCGAGTTAGGTACTACAAGCGAGTATGCTACTGAAGCAACCAACGTCCAGTGCTATTCTACATAGCAATGAAGCTGGTCCACAAGGAGCGGATAGCTGTGTACACTTGGATATACTTCGTACTAGTGCATGTCGCGTGGTTTACGGCGCTTAAACTGTTCCTACACTCCAATACTAAGTGGTCAGTGAGTAGATGTGTTTTTTATGCGAATTGTGTATTGGGGGCGAGTTGGGTACTCGAGCGCGTTGGGTTCTGGAGCGATCAACGTCCAGTGCTATTCTACATAGCAATGAAGCTGGTCCACAAGGAGCGGATAGCTGTGTACACTTGGTTTTACTTCGTACTAGCGCATGTCGCGTGGTTAACGGCGTTTAAACTGTACACTCCAATACTAAGTGGTCTGTAAGTAGGCACCCTCTAATTATACTTCATACGCTTTTTAAATCATTGAATTGGTTGCTAAATACTACTGAGGTCATCTAGCGAAAGACGTCTAAGACACGGCGACATCTATAGAATACAATATGTCGAAACCAAAGACCCGAATCGCCGAAGCGAAGCTTTCAGCATAATTATATACAAATTCTCAAGTACATCCGTCGGATAAGTAGGCTACTAATGCCTCAAAACAGCATATGGCACTATCACGATACCAAAAATATTTGCCTACTGTAAGCCAAGTCAGGTTGTGACTTTAGTTGCGTCTCCGTCGAAGAAACTTTTCTTCCACAATTTGTGTTCGAATTTGTGTTTTCAACAGACGATGTAACAAAAAAAATCGGGCAAGTGCGAGTCTGACTCGCGCACCGAGGGTTCCGTACGTATTTTACTGTATTTGAGGTTAGTGCTAATTACGCTAGTCCTCTTAATCTGTATGAGCGCCCATACAACTTATAGGACTAGGCTACTATGTATGGGGACACCCTTAAATATTGCACTTTTTTATTTTTTGTTATTCTTCCTTTATTTGTGCTGTAAGACCCTGCTTTTGGCAAAATTTCGTGATTATAGTTCAACGGGAACTACCATATAGGTTTTCGACCCAAAACCTATAGGGTACTTACGGTTGACCTAGAATTGTCAATTTTGGTTAAAACCAAGGTCTCACAGCACAAGTAAAGGAAAAATTCCGAAAATTAAAAAACGTTGAAAATTAAGGTTAATTTCGGTACTTACAACTTTTCGCAAAAATCTAATTTTGACCACCATTTTTATACACCCAATAGGAACCATAGACCTCAGTATCTGGTATAAATTTCAATTTGCTAGGTCCACCCATTCCTGAGAAAATCGGTGGTGACACACGGACAGACAGACAGACAACAAAATTGACAAATTTTGTGTGGTCAACTACTGGCAATTTTCTTAAATGGAGAGCTTTAAATAACCAAATTGTCTGACAGCAAACCCCAGCGCAGTCCCGCGTGCACAACGGCGCGTGCACGTCCCTGCAGCTGTTCGACTCGCACGACGCGTGGCATGTGTGCTCCGCGGCCGCCATGTTCCTCAGCTTCAACCTGCTGCTCACCGTCGACGACCCTAACGTCCACACGCACAGGGAACTGCTGCACACATTCTAGAGGACTTACCACTTACTTTTTAAAGGCTGTGCCTCTTACTAACAGTATGTTTACAGTGTACCTTGTGCCTACCAGTGTAGCTAGGTTCAAGTAGTAGGTTTTGGGCGGCTTAATAAGACAGGGGGCGAGTTATACACTGGGCGTGAGTCATAAAATGTGAGAGGGTGAGTAATTACAGTGTGAGGATAGGTCGTAAGTCGAGGCTAATTTTAGTCTGTGGGTTTATTATGATGAGGTAGGGTGTGGTATTTATAATGTTAGGAGTGTAGATGTTTACTAAGGGGCTGGCCTCCTTGTGACGTAATGATGAATGAATGAAGTTAGTTGATGTACTGTATGTCCCTTAAAGTATCAGCTAGATTCAGCGGCAGCAGCAGGTTAGGGAAGTAAGTCATAATACTCATAATGAATTGCTACATCCTTCTAGAATATTTACCGTACAAATAACTGGAGGATATATGTATTTTTAACCTCTAGAGACCCACGTCCTCAAAAGACGCTTCTTTTTTAACTTTACTCTCGTTGCTTTTACCGACTCCAATATTGTCGCCTCCCAACTAATATATGTAAGCCCCTCTCGAACAAAATTAGCCTGTCCCCACTCAACGACGCTCCGCCTACCTGAACATTAAAAATGCGCCCCTACCAAAAGTTCCTCCTGGCCACCTAGTAAGTACCCCTTACCCCCATAAGGAACTGTTGCATATAAATTATCTAAGACTTTCAGTCTTGTAAATTTTGTTACGATTTACAGTGTGTCAGTGTGACGTCTAAGCTAAAAGATGACTCCCTTGATGAGGCTTGTATAGTTATGACTGCTATTCTGCAGGTCTTAGTAGCAATAAGGAGCTCCAGCATATATGGTAACGTGTTGAACTGTAGATATCTGACTGAAGTTTTTGCCCAAAAATATTGATATGGATTTGTATGAACGCTGTGAAAGATTATATATTATTATTGTTATACAATGTTATTCTTAGAAAAGTGCATATTTCTTAAAATCTGCTTTTCCATGCTATGAAATAGCAAATCCTTTTCTTGATTTTTCGGCATTTGCCTAGAACGAATTTGTTTATAATAACAAGTAGAATCACTCCCTTAGAGCATTGCACTATACTCAAAATAATATTGTATAACAAAGTAAATTATTATCGTAATTTCTTAGAAAATAATTAACAAACAGGCGTGATTTACGCCACCATTTTAAATTTGATTATTTTATGACCTGGACTACTTTTTAGTTAAAGAAAGATATAGTTATTATTTATTATTTTTATTTAATAAAGAATATGGTAAAATAAAACTCAACCTTAGTAGGTTTAGTTTTATTTTACCATATTCTAAACACATTTTGTAAAACCATAAGATTCCGAAAACTGACTATTTGCCTTGCTTATGAGAAGATGACATTTATGAGTAAGTTAGTTCTAAGTTTTAGGTGCTTTTTGTATAAACTAAAATATTTAATGTAAGATTTTTGTAATTTAAAATATTGTGGTTACGCTTGGGTTGTTTTTAATATTTTATCAATACATAAACTTTTTGATCTGATTTACTTTAGCCTTATTCAAAAATATTAGTAAAACCGACTGATTTCATCATCACCACCAGCTCTTTATACTGTCCCACTGCTGAGCACGGCCCTCTTCTCACTATGAGAAGGGTAAGGCCATAGTCCACCACGCTGGCCAAGTGCGGGTTGGGAGACTTCATATGTCTTTCGAGAACATTACGGAGAACTCTCAGACGTGCAGGTCTCCTCTCGATGTTTTCCTTCACCGATTAGCAAGCGATAATTACCAATTTATTACGCACTTGACTCTGAAAAGTCATTGCTGTGCGCCGTGGATTCGAACCCGAGACCCTCTGCGTAGCAGTCTGTCGGTCTCTCCACTCAGCCATCGCTGCTATTATACTGATTTCATAATTAATCTATAATTTACTTTAATTAAAAATTAAGAATATCAATTGGATGCTATCCAAATCATAACGTTTAAAAAACTGCCAATATTTCATGAAAAATTAGTTTGCCAAATCCGCATATGTAATATCTTTGAATAAAATATTAAAAACAACCTGAGTATGTTCTAAGAGTATTTTTAATATTTTTCAAATCTTCAATTATTATTTACCAAGTTACGCCTTTAGTGAGCTGGCAACACAAAGGTAGTATTACCATTAAAATTAATACCTTTTTTACCAATTTATTAAAGTTATTTAGATTGGAAGTAATTCATATTACCAATGATAGGTGTAAAATTAGTAAGTAGGTACGTATTTTATCTTTGTTGATTGTCCAGGAGGAGCTGATATTTTCGTCAGAAAAAGGTATTCGACAATTTAATTGTAACCTGGCTGATTGAACAAGAGTTGATAAAATAACTTCATTAGACAAATTTTCTTTTTTCGCGATATGTCGTCTAGTCCTGACGTGTGTCCTGACGTTTCGACATGACATAAGTCATGTCGAAAATTCAGGACTGTTATGGGTCTATGGTTATAGGATATTTACTTCAGAAACTTGGCCCTTCAAAGAGAAACCATTGCTAGTATTACCGGTCAATATTCTCTTTTTGTGTTTTTAACTAATTCATTTTTAATTATTTTTCCACCTTGACATTGGCAAAATCATCGATTCATACGATGGAGCCATTATAAGTAAAATTGAAGTTGAAGTAGGATATTACATCATCATCATCATCATCAGCCTTTAACAGTCCACTGCTGGACTAGGCCTCTCCTTTGAAAGGAGGAATTGGCCTACTATACCACGCTGGCCAAACGGGTTGGTATAGGGTTTGTATCAAGTTTTCCTTCTCTGACAGTGCTGTTCTCTGCATAATATGCTCCCTCTGTCGGCTCTTACGACACCCATGGGATGATATAGGGTGGTGACATTCCGTATTCTTAATCCGTCACCACACGTAATATTTATATTACACTTTAATATAAATATTAGTCATCCTCTTAGCGTTATCTCAGTTTCAACCTGGGATCCGCTTACTAGTCTAACCTGCAGGCCGATTCAGAATCTCACGACAAGTAATCGTACGATATGTCAAATTATTGTCTTCGTCTTTTAGCCGCCTATCAGAGATATTTTGAACAAATATTCATTGAATTCGGTTTATTGATTAATTTACTTCATACTGAATGCATAAAATTGATAGGAAATGCGATAGTTTTGACAAAAAATGAGGTAGCCCGTTTGACAATTAACGGAATCGAATGTCAAATGAGATATCGAACGATTCTGAATCGCCCCCCGGATTTGGCTGAATATTAGCTTTTCCACAGAGCCACTGCCCGTGTGTCCTCCGCAATCCAAAGGGATAGCAATAGTCCATTGTTTAAAATAGTGTCACTTTATTTTGAGGTACCCACTGCCTCCCTATATCTACTCTTAAAGATGTACATGACAATAAGTGAGACCGACGGCTTAACGTGCTCGCCAAGGCATAACGAACATAGCTCCAAAAAGTTGTGGTGGATTAGAACCCGATATCCACTGCATGGCAGTCCGTTGATATCTTCACCCGGTTATCGCTGCCCAGTTCAATAAATATTTGTCGTCTAAAATTGTCGTATTAAATTGTTAATTATAACCGCTTGCCCCGTGCCTCGGAGAGCATTTTAAGCTGTTGGTCACGGCTGTCATGAAGACCTTTGACAGTCGTTATGGGGATATAGAACAGCAAATAAACTAATACTGGTCTAAGCCATGGCATATAGCTATCCCTTTGAGTTGCTGAGGGCAGACGGCAGTCGCTCTGTAGAAATGCTGATATTCTGTCGAATCTGGGGTAAGTAACGCTAGGACGATGATGACTATGATGAGTTACATAAATATTCGTATGAGTAAATAAGCCGCAAAAAATTTTTTTGCGGCTTAAAATTTGTTGCTTGAGGTATTATTTATTTGATCTGAATTTTTTTTTTCCTTTTTTTTCCTTTTTTAAAAAGACAACTCCCGCATTAGGCCTAAATCCTGTGTCGCGGGGGACTTTACAAACATACAAGTAACGGACACAATGAACACCCAGACTCGAAACAACAATTTATGAATCACACAAAGTGTTGTCTCGTGTGGGGATCGAACCCACAACACTTCGGCACAGTGTCAACCAGTGAGGCGCCAACCGTGCAGTCAATTACTTTGCTAGCGAATAGGGATGTTTCCAACTAGTCAAAAAAGACACTTTTACTAATTGTCGAAAACAATCTCTTGTTACGGATTTTGTATGTAAGTAATATGGAATAATACGTCATAATTTTTTGCTCATATTAGAGGACTAATTTATCAATAAATTGAAATAAAAATGTAAAATATGTGTAGTTTTAACTTTAATTGATGAATTAGACTGCCAATATTTAAAATGTTTGACTAGTTAAAACGACTTGTAAAATTTATGAAAATTCAACTTGCAGGCAACATCCCTATTTGACTTTTTTTATTTCGGCTGAGTCTATATTTCGTTATATTATTTTATCTTTTATTGTTAACTGTTAACCTAAATACTAACGGCCGGTTTCTGAATTGAGAATTTCGCGTTGAGAACAATTTAAACACTAATTATATACCACTTAATCAATTTTCTGTTTCACAAAAAAATGTTTTGATACCTTTTGAGTATTTGTGCTTGTAAAATCTTAAATTTGACACAACATATGATCAATTCATGATCAACTCCATATCAACTCTATATTCGCGTTTCTGAAAACATTTGACATTTGTCAAACCTCACTTAGCACTGATAAATTGAGAAAAAAATAATTACACTACTTTGGTCTTTTAACCCGTGATCACGAGTAATATGACAGCCAGTATGTCAAAATGTCCACACTACCGTTGCCAAGCAGCGGCTACGTCTATACTGACGTCTACACAACAAGAAGGCCGTTAAACAGAATTTATAGAAAAAAGGTTCAAAGCCTATTCAATATTTGGAACAAATAGATTACAACATCATTAGGAACAAATCGAAGGGATAGAAAATATAAATAAAAGATTTCCGTGTTAAATTAATCCAAATAATTACGCTGTGGCCTCCAAGGAAGTATAATTCTATATACCTCCATGGTGGCCACCATGGAGGTATATAGAATTATACCTCAAATATACCTGGCCACAAATATTTTGTATTAAAAATAAAACAAACTGACTTTGACATAACATACACGTTCCGTTTTCACTAAGATACCGAATTGAACAAATTCAACAAACTATTCATTAAAATAAAATAAACGTTGAAATAATTTTAAATACAACTTTATTTCGACTTTTTATTTGGTTCCGTATGAAAATAATTAACTGACAAGTGTGCTTCTTTGTAAAATGTTAATTAATACGAATTTATGGTTAGTACCGGTTTTTTTACTTGTATTGGAACGTACTAGTGTTGTTTGGTTTAATTTATTCATGATTTGAAGAAAACTCAAATGAAAGTGCTTTGAAAAAATATCACTCTGACCTGTGAAACAGAAAAAACTCAAGTTGACTTCAACTAGTTCCGAAATTTTCAACTGATGTAAGCTGAAATTCTCAATTCAGAAACCGGCCGTAAGTCAAATATTATGCTTGTGATAAACCACAATCAGTGTATGAAACTATGAACTAAATATGAACAATAAATAAGTTTAACAGGAAAACGAAGTTTTATTTGTATTGTGATAAGGTCTAAAATTATTTGGACTCTGAAGTTGATTATGTCATGATTAATTTGATGTTGTGAAATAAGGAAAATTATTCATAAGGATTCATATTAGAGGATTACTACTTTAAAACTATTTGTCTGTCACCAGATGTTGACAGATTCCAACAACTACTTCTGGGTGCCTAATCCGTTTTCGTCGAGAATAGGGTTTTGACTTGTATAACTGTTGCAAACAAACAAAATGCAGAAATAAATAAGATGTCTTTATGACGAAACCAATTGCCCTATTACGTGGGACCTAAAATTCATAAGGCGAAATTATTGTGGGTGTAATATTACACGTCTGCCCACCCCTTCGGAGATACAGGCGTGACGCTATAAAAAATAAAAATGGATCTAAGGCTTAAAGCTCACGCCGCGAGCCGCTCTTTTAGAAGTTTAAAAAAAAAATAAACTTGATTGAAAACAACATGAAGAATTCTGCCTATTGTGTTTTCTCCATGATGATCGCAATAGATATTTATTTTAAGTCTGCAACTCGCAATTAGCGCAGTGGTCTAGGTATGGCTTCTAATAGCTAGCTTGAGATCCCAAAAAGTCCCTGCCCCAATAAGTAACCACTTTTGCAAATTTAGTGTTACCGACGAAAATTATTCATTAAACATCAATAATTTATTACACACGTACCTAGGTACATTTTTTTATTTAGACGATTCGCGCCACCTGCTGCATGACAGTAGGATGGGCTTCTAAATAATGCGAAGTACCTACTAAATTAACGGCCGGTTTCTGAATTGAGAATTTCGCGTTGAGAACAATTTATACGCTAATTATATACTACTTAATCAATTTTCTGTTTTACAAAAAAATGTTTTGACACATTTTGAGTATTTGTGCTTGTAAAATCTAAAATTTGACACAACATATGATCAACTCATGATCAACTCCATATCAACTCTATATTCGCGTTTCTGAAAACATTTGACATTTGTCAAACCTCACTTAGCATTGATAAATTGAGAAAAAATTAATTATACAACTTTGGTCTTTTATATCGTGATCACGGTATGTGGAGTAATATGACAGCCAGTATGTCAAACTGTCCACACTACGGTTGCTAAGCAGCGGTTACGTCATACTGACGTCTACACAACAAGAAGGTCGTTAAACAGAATTTATGGAAAAAGGGTTCAAAGACTATTCAATATTTGGAAAAATAGATTACAACATTATTAGGAACAAATTGAAGCGTTAGAAAATATAAATAAGAGATTTCCGTGATAAATCAATCCAAATAATTACGCTGTGGCCTCCATGGAGGTATAATTCTATATACCTCCATGGTGGCCACCATGGAGGAATATAGAATTATACCTCAAATATACCTGGCCACAAATATTTTGTATTAAAAATAAAACAAACTGACTTTGACATAACATACACGTTCCGTTTTCACTAAGATACCGAATTTAACAAATTCAACAAACTGTTTATTAAAATAAAATAATCGTTGAAATAATTTTAAATACAACTTTATTTCGACTTTTTATTTGTTTCCGTATAAAAATAATTAACTGACAAGTGTGCTTCTTTGTAAAATGTTAATTAATACGAATTTATGGTTAGTACCGGTTTTTTTACTTGTATCGGAACGTACTAGTATTGTTCGGTTTAAGTTATTCATGATTTGAAGAAAACTCAGTTGAAAGTGCTTTGAAAAAATATCACTCTGACCTGTGAAACAGAAAAAACTTAAGTTGACTTCAACTAGTTCAGAATTTTTCAACTGATGAAAGCTGAAATTCTCAATTCAGAAACCGGCCGTATGAATACGAAGTGTCACTACACTCATTACCAACCACGATCCGTTGCGTTTGTAAACCGTAATGTCTAGTTTACACTCTCGCGCGAGTGGCAAGGCGAGCGACGAGGTGCGCGAGTGTAAACGCTCGCTCGTGGCTCGCCTCGTAGCTCGCCTCGCCACTCGTGGCGCTCGCGTCGGAGGCGGTTTTTTAGGCACGAGTCAAAGGGCCTCGCGAGGGCAGTACCGTCTTTACCATAGGGGCACTCGGGGCACTGGCCCAGGGCCCCCGTCCTCAGGGGGGCCCCCGAAGGACCGACAAATTTCTTCCAAATTTATTTTATGAAAACTTTTTTGTCAGAGAAATTACAATGTTTTTCAGATACAGGAGTGTAGGTAAATAGTGTTGTTTTACATTTTTAACTGCGGTCATTTTAATGTTATTTCATTCAATATTTAGATTATTTGGCACCCGCTGGCATAGCGCGACTGTAAAACAACTGCCACGCCGAAGGTCGCGGGTTCAATTCCCGCTCTAGTCAAACATTTGTGTGCTTGAACATGGATGCTTATCTTGTTCTCGGTGGTTCTAGTATGGTATGTAGGTATGTACTAACAAAAAAGAGGTAGTCCTTTGTCTAGTATCTGTAGTGGGTATAAGCTTCTGCTTAGGTTAGGACTAGATGGTGTTGTGTGGATGTCGTAGAATATTATAAATAAGAAACAAAACTGTTTTATTAGCGACTAGACTTCACCCGCGTCTACTGTTCGGTTTTTTAGTTTATATTGTTCAAACAGACATACAGAAAGAAAAAGGGACTTCATTTTATACCATGTTTAGATTTTACGTGTCAAATAGTGTCAGGGCGCACTCCCCATGAAGAATTCGATAGAAATGCAGAGAGAATCATAGTGTCTCCGCTGCACCAATGAGTCTAATCTAGCCGTGAGATTGGGACGATTGACAATTCGAATCGCGTGCCTTTGTACCTGGAGAGTCAAGTGGATCAATCTGACGTTTTGGCGCGCCGAACCTACGCTTTATGAAGTGTAAGTCGTTGACTTGGCATGAAATAGGTACAAATAATAACATTCTCTTCACCACATAAGGTACTGTCACCCACAAAGCAATGCATGTTTTTGAGCAACAAGTCATTGATATGCAGGATGAACAGCGTTAGGGAGTACATTAAGCTTTCTTCGACGCCAGTATTAATAGGTTCGGAGCAGCCTCCGTCGACTACGACTATGACCCTCTGTAACCGTTCTGTAGCTGGCACCCTTCCGCAGCTGACAAATTACAGTTGAGCCTCTCGAGGACTCGATAGGATTGAAGCTTCAATAGAAGTGGCCTATGCCAGACGTTGTCATAAGCCCTGGCTATGTCCCTCATCCTCACCGTGACGGAAGCTGAGTCGCATAAGTACTTGACGAGTATTGTATTTTTTGCTTCATCGTCTCGCAAAACAGGGACGTTACTGCTATGAGCCAGCAAGTTGACGGGTCTGCCTGACCACCCTTTTTAGAGATCACGTGAACAGAGGCTAATTTTATTGAGGATGTAACTTTTGGAGCGTTATAAAGTTATAAAGGGGGACAACTCAGGGGTGCTGGTCTTCAGGACTACTGCTGGGATGCCGTTCGACCCACTTGTGGATGTCCAAGAGTTGTAGCATCTGCCAGACCATCATCATCATCAGCCTGCCATAGTCAACTGGCTCACTGGCGTGCCATTATAGGCCTCCCTAATGGCACGCCAGTGAACCTGATTTTCGGCTCTTCGTGTCCTGTCGGCCCTGCCGCTGCCAGTCACGATATAAGTAAAGTGGTACTTATATCGTCAGAAAGAGAACACGACTACTCCAACGGTTATCGATTCTGCGCCAAATGTGGCCAGCCCACTGCCACATCAACTTGCAAATTCTCTGAGCTATGTCGATTACCATAATTTTCTGTCGTATCACTTCATTACGAAATAGAAGTGTTTTATTCAATCTGTGTATATAAAACCCTTGCGTTGTGTAAAAAATCGGGCAGGGAGCTTCCACACCACGGGATAGGGGGATTTTAATTTGAATAATCATAGAGCCACTCCAGTATCCATTACTATCCAAAGTCGAGTTCGAGGCAAATAGTTGGACCAAATACAGCCTTATCCTTTGCACTATAGGTCGAAATGTCGTTGGATTTACGCAGGTGCAAAAGATAGATTTGGCAGGATTTTTTGAGCACCTTTGGCAATCGAGCTGAAGTCACGAATTTCATATCACTTATTTTCTCTACTTTTATGGGGCATTTTAGTGTGCCCGAGGGCCCCCAAGTTTTCTGTGCCCAAGGGCCCCGGCACGGCTTAAGACGGCCCTGCGCGAGGGATGCGAGCGTTGTGTTTACACTCGCGCTCTCGTTTCAGTTTGTTTACGGCGCCCTTCCGTGCGGGTTGTGTTCTTCGATTTCAATTAAAAATGGACTGGTTCCAAAAAGAAACGCTGCAGTTCTTGGAACTCTATCAGGCCGAGCGGATAATTTGGGATCCAAAACATAAGATGCATAAAAATACCCAAAAAGTTAATGATGGGAGGCAAATATTTTCTGAGGTTATGTGCAGACCGCTAGCAGAGTTCTGTTCAAAGTAAAAAAAAAAAATCTTTTTAAGATGGTAAAAACTTGTTAAGGCTAGAGCTAATGCCGCTATTACTTCGACGTCTTCCATCGTTGCTGGCTCAACGCAAACTGAACGCATCGCGAGAGTGTAAACAGGCACTCGCTAGCTCGCAACAACACGCGAGCTGCGAGGCGAGACGCGAGGCGAGAGTGTAAACTAGGTATCACAATAGCGTAAGAGATCATAAGACGCGACTAAGAAAAATAAACTAAGCAAAAGATACGGAAAACTTGAGATTGTTTACATACATTGGTACTTACTAACTGTTCTAACTCGCCTGTCCAGCGTCACAGAGTACCTTTGTATGTCCAGCGTGAGCGTCATTTTATTCCTTTAATTAAGGCTTCTTGCATAAAACAAAATTATTTGTACAAAGGCGGACTTAACGCCCAAGGCATTCTCTACCAGTCAACATACAGTTGGGTGGTGCAGAGACAAATTAAGGTGGGTGCTAAAACAGCATGTAAAATGAAGAATTAATTACTTAAGTTAAGATACATAAAATATTACGTATAAATATAGGTACATATACAATTAATTTAAAGTACATACATACATACATAGACTCACGCCTGTTTCCCCGAAAGGGTAGGCAGAGGCATATTAAACGCCCACTTTTCGCCAGTGTTTTGATCCCACGTAATAGGTCTAGGCGAGCCTATTGCCGCTTATTGGGACATTTTGTTTGCCAGAGCCTCGTCCGTTGATCGGCAGGTGCACCACTTGCAGGTGAGGTTGGCTTGGGACCCTAAGATCTTGGTGGGAACCCTATGCACCACACATTTTTATATTAGTAGTAAGTAAATAATGGTTTTAACTCTTTCACACAAAGACGACTGAAAGGAATATGCTCGCTTCTTGAAGATTCCAATGTCGAACTGGTTTGGAAATACCGCTGCAGGTAGCTGGTTCCACAGTTTGGTCGTACGGTAGAAGAACGCCACTCATCAAGATGGTGAGGGCGGAATTTTAATTTGTGGCGAGTTGTACGGTGGTGAAATTCTGCAGCAGGTATCAGACCAAACAACTCCTCAGAACACTCCCCATGATGATACATACGATAGAGAAAGCAGAGGGACGCAACATCTCTACGCAGGTCAAGATGGTCGAGCCGGTTTGTAAGGACCGCGTCATCTAGATGACTAGAGCGATCTATATAATTATTACGAGACTGGGCTTATTGTGTCCGTTGGTAGTGTCTGTAAAGTCCCCCGCGACATATAGTGCGGGAGTTGCCCTCAAGAAATCCTCTTGTCTCACAATGCTATATTGACGCAAATTAGGAGAGGACTTTGTTCAGCAGACTATATAAAGCTTTATGGTATAGGAAGTGCGAATATTAGGTAATAAGCAATTTATTATTCAGGTTGAACTTATTTCACGATACCAAATGCAGGCAGGTTATAATTTAACGAAGACCCATCATATTATCGATCCACCGATGGTTTATTTAAAGCATGCAGCCAAGGCAGTACCTAGGTCAGTATTTCTTATTGAAGTTGCATGGCGGCGAAAGTCAGTTATCGATCGAACCTGCAAATGTATCCCATCATTTATGCAATGCTGACGTGTTACCATTGCTATTGGACAGTAATAAAGCTCAATCGAGTACCTAGTCGTAAATGTTTCAGTGTGGAAACAAATCATGTTCTGAGAATTGCTTGCAACGAGCGATCCACAAAGCATTTTGAAGTAGGTACCTACTAATTACTACCTACATACTCACCGATTTTTAACCGACTTCAAAAAAAGGAGAAGACTCTCAACTCGGTTAAATCTCTTATAATCTCTTTTCTATGTTTGTCAACTCATCGAAACCCGTCTATTATTAGGAACGATTGCGGCAAAAAATATAATTGGCAGAAAGTGTTTGGGACCTTCCGAATTTGAAGAACAAAATTAACTGAAGACTGAAGTAATTAAACTGTCAGTAGGTAGGTATGTAGCTAAACAGTGCAGCGGTTAATATGAACGATTTTTGGAAAAGCTCTTGACGCGCTTGCACGCCATTTCTACGCAATCCCGCCCTCTGCACCGCTACAAAATATGACCAATGTAACCCATTTTCTGAAATTTACTCACATGTACAGGATAAATACGAAAATACTGGATCCGCCCTGTGAGGGTAGATCCAGTATTTTTGGTTGGGGGAGAAGACTCATTGGGTCGCGTTTTGAAACGCCGAACACGTCGCCCGAATTTGAGGGTATTGGTGATGTAGGGGGCTTAAGGGAGTTAGTTTTAATCCCCTAAAAGTAATTTTGGCTGCCGGAGTTGCGTCTACATATTTTTAAACAATTTCCAAAAATTCTTCATTCAAATATGCAAAACGGAACGTAATTTTCCGAGACCTCCTCCCCTCCCCCCCAATTAAGTACTCACAAGCCCTAAAAACGGCAACGTATTTCGAAACCTTTACCGACTCATTTTAGTTTACAGGCGAGGAGGGTTGTTGTTCGTGGTAAGGGTAGGTTTAATCAATGGCAACACTATAAAGTCGTTTAATTGTAATAAAAGTTTTCGGGAGGATGGCATCAGCAGGGGCATTATCTTATTTCTGTATCTATTAAAGCACTCATGGTGTTGTGCAGACAGCGCCAAGTCAAGCTTCGTTAAACTTGACTTGGTGCAGGTTGCAATACGATTTTGATACTTATTCCGTACGCCGTAAGAACGGTACAAAGCTCAAATTGTCTAGCTCGACGAAGAGCCGTGTACAAACGAAGCAATTTTAATAGGCCCACTCAATATTCAAAGTTTAAATCATAGGTAGTTACCTACTTAATAGAGAGCGCAAGAGACCAGAAATATTATACAATTGCCTTAGTGCCTCTCGTCCTACGTTTTAGACAAGATTTTGTAATTTGATAATAAAGCAATATTACTAAACGATCCCTATCTAAGTACAGATCGGTTCACGAAAGTTGACCACAAATGGCGGCCGTCGGTCATATGTACATTCGTGCACCAATGGCGTGGCTCCATTCTTGACGCATTTAGGGAATGCGTCAAGAACGGAGCCACGCCATTGGCATTCCACCCGCGCCTTACCCCGCACCTCCACGTGGACCTAAAAAATTATTTCTGCGCAGTGGTCATCTGTCATGAACCGACCTATATCTCTCCTGAAAAAAGTTGTTTGAGCGTTGGCTGGCCTGTGATTAGATACCTACAGTCGAACATCGAAAAAGTACATCGAATGAATTTCCCGAATCGCAGACTCTTGACTCTCATATGCACAGATCACTACTAAATACTCATATGTAAAGCCAAAATCACTTCTGGATACGATGCACTTATGATTCATGCAAAAAAGCATAGGTACTTAGATATCTACTTAGTTTCCATGTATGATGCCATCTATGTCTATAATCTTGGGAACATGTGGTCAATTCTGGTGTCGCGGTCGGATTACCTATACAATTTATAGGCTACTCAACGCCTTTGACGTGGCCTAACCATTCTTGTCCTGAGACAAGAACTAGTTTAACATGTCATCAAAGCACAGTAGCGCTTTGATGTAAATGCCAACACAAACGGTCATCCATCAATTGGTGACCTATGCAAATGTTGCTTATCTTTGCCGATAAACTCTCTAAGTCATAGGTACTTATTTGAATGGAACTAATTAAAGAGTAGGGTGGAAGCTGTTTATTTTAAAGTACTAGGTAGGTGCGTGCTTACTAACATCCCAGATAGCAACAAACTTGCAGCAAGTTTAAATCAAACTTGCTAGTTTCACTGTGACAAACTTGCATCAAACTTGCATGAAGTTTGCTTTTGCAAAGGTTGCACAGGTACAAGTCACAGGTTGATGGTCCGACAACAGCTGGTCGTCGAGCACCTCCTGCTGTATCTAGGAGGTCGACCGACCACCAACCTGTGCTCGTCGTCATCCAAATCCTTTGAAAAACCAACTTCATGCAAGTTTGTCACAGCGAAACTAGCAAGTTTGATTTAAACTTGCTGCAAGTTTGGCAAGTTTGCATTGTTATCTGAACAAGAAAGTTTTTAAATTGGATAAAATTTAAATCTTTATTGAAATATGTTGAGGCATAGTTAAGTACACGTGGATAAATGACACCCAGAAACTGCCAAAAAATAATCGTACACATTACACAAAGATTTGTCCTGGATGGATATCGAAGTCAAGGTCGCTAACCACTAGATCAACAGGCCACTTATAATATCTGTTTCGTTACCGAAACTAGCACATAGTAAAAACACAGATAGTAAATAAGCGGCTGCGGACAATACTAATTAAGTCGGTACCTACTTAATTACACTAGGTACTTACTCATTAATTCCAATCCTTCCACTATTATAATGTAGGTACGTTATTTATTACTTGCCCATCTAGGACGATCTACTATTTTAACTAGGTCACAAAGACGTAAGTTGGGTCGTATTGATCCCAGGTAGATTCAAATGGATGTATCTTTTATTTTATTCAAACTTAGCAGTAATTAGAGCGTTGTTTTGTTTTTTGCTTTTCGTGTGAGAGTGTGGCCAACTCTGGTGCCGGATTTTTCAGACCGCCACCGCCCTGAAGGCCGCCAACATGGCCTAACGATTCTTACCCTGATACAAGAACCGGGACCGAAGCTTTATGTGCCCTCCGAAGCACGGTAGCGCTCAGATGTAAACACCACACTTGGTCACCCATCCAAGTAACTACCTGTGCAAGCGTTGATTAACTTTGCCGATCTGTTACGAACGGTAAGCCAAGTCTCGCTATGAGCGCTACAGAGTGTTGTAATGGTATTGGTATATCAATGTTATTTGTAGGTCATAAAGTCAGACTCTTGTATTCCTGCCAAATTAGGAATTGATACCTATAGTTAAGAAGACGAATTCAATCTGTGCTGCGACCTGTACAGTACCATTGGCAATGCCGCGAAAGAAGATCCCTTTGAGGCTAATCATCTATCATCATCATCGTCAGCCTGCCATAGTCCACAGCTGGATCTGGCATCTCCAATGGCACGCGACTGAGCCCAATTTTCAGTTTTCATGTCCAAATCAAATCCAAATCATCTATAGATAGGTACTGTTTACTCCACCAAGTTCCATGATAGAGTGACAAATCAAACATGATCATTGTTACTGCATATTGATAAGTTGTGATAATTCCATGGTCAACGGTGCCAAATGTGCAATTTAATTCATTAAAGCGTAGCGTAGGCAGCGGTTAGTCATTCAGTGAAATACTGAATGACTAAGGGTGTATACGACCCACAACTGACACGCGACCAATTTTATTTCCATAAACCATTAAACAAAACTTGGTTTATTCATCTTTTACAGTTATTATTTTAGCAGTAATTCTGACGTCAGTATTGGTAATAAATGAACTTTTAATGCGTCCTTAATGAAATTTAGAGCAGAGGCTCGCGGCCTAGATAGTAGATAAGTATGTACGTTCGTGTTTTGACCTAGGCGCGGGCTGCAAGGGCCAGTCGATGCCCTAGTGGCCCAGATCGCAGCCAGGGAACGAAGCGCGCATGTGCAGTCCACCCGCTGAATGGGACACCCGACTACGCTCCATGACAATATCTTAGCGTGTTCATTTACGTTGAGATTGCTCGGTTTGTGGTAAAATTATGTACAGTGGATATTTTACTGCAATACATACCTACATTGCAAATACGATGGCTAAAATCCGTTCTGCTTCGAAATAAACTTTATTAAAAAGTTTGTGACGGTTATTAATTTAAACTTATACTTATTTTCGTTTAAAATCCTCTTGCTATATTGTGTAAATAAAGCCGGCCAAGAAAATAATCTATTTTAATAAAAAGTTGTTTTCAAATGACTTTATTACGTGTCGGGAGATGCAATTTATAAAGTGGTAACACTCCCCGCTTTTGTTGTCCCTCGAAAGAAAAATGGCCGATTCACGTAATGTCAAAACTCTTAGGGCGAGAGATAATTTTAAAAACGTGTAAAAATAATACTGGAATTGTGAAAAAGTGTTTTTCAGTGCTAGTGAGGTGTGTCAGTGTCTACGTAAAGGTGTTTAGTGAAGTTTTTTTGGCAATACATCGTATGGTGACGGCCAGAATTGTATAGTTCCCACTGCTAAATAAATGCACAGTAAGTATATTTACCTTTAGTTTTACTGTAAAACACGTCTCAAACGTTAAAAAAGGTT
Source organism: Euclidia mi (assembly GCA_944739405.2). Lineage (NCBI taxonomy): Eukaryota > Metazoa > Arthropoda > Insecta > Lepidoptera > Erebidae > Euclidia > Euclidia mi. The sequence goes on along the minus strand of OX123211.2, from coordinate 10,266,193 downwards.
TGCAACACGTCATTTGTGTTTATGCGGCAATTGCTAATAATGCAATAATTGTAAAATCTACGTGGAATCTTTTGGTACAATCGCAATAGTTTTACGAAGTATATTTTTTGAAGGTCCTCTGCCGCGGAACTATAGTAAGCAGTCGTCAAAAGCGCCTCCAGCCTTGATAGCACGTATATAACGAGGTCATAATGCAAAAACAGCGATAATATCGCTAGTTGATGTGTATATTTTTCTCGGTCGCATTACGGTTTGTCACAACCATAAATAGATTATTACCACGACGTCTGACAAACACAGCTTTGTTCGTGTCATTGTAGAAACGTTTCGTGCTGAGTAAACGAGATAAATCACCTATTAAATGGTAACCAAAGCTCCAGAATGCACTATGAATGGTTTATTTTTCATATTAAAATTATGAAGCTTGTAATGCATGATGGAAGTATTCTTGTGCACACTGTGATAGCTCACCAGTCTATCTGTCAACTTTGTAAAGTGGTGACCAAGTGCTTTCTCTATAAACTTATATTTTAGATATTAAACATATTAAGCTGACTACAAACACAGATTTTTATCTCTCTAACAGTTGCCAATAAGTAATTTTTTAAACGGTCTGTCAAATTTGTAGTCAGAGGTACTATTTTGTGTAGTAACTTTGTGTTGTACGCTCGCTGTGATAGTATGTATTGCATACTGCTTGTACTAATGTGTATAAATAAACATCATGTATATTATAATATAGACATCACATCTTTTTTAAATTACGTTCCTTAACTACCACCGTTGGATTGGCGTTATTTTAGCACTCTATGGGCAACCTAAGATGCATCAAATTATAAAGTTAGTAAAATTATCTGGCAGATAAAGTATTTATTTAAGTATTTACATTCTGTAAATACTCAGCTATCGGGAACTTATTAAGTAAGAATACAAGCTGAGATTCATCCTTTTGATGTTATAAAATGCATTGGCATTTTTTATAATCTTATCACTCAGTGACTGCTGTGAGTTAACTTATTACATATTATGTTAACTTCCATTAATGTATGTTTATATGCTCTGTGGCGAATGACTTATTGTTATTTATTTTATTTTAGCCTTCTGAAAAAGTAAATAATATTAATTATTCTTCAAACAATTTACATACAGGCACCTGTTGTCTTCTCATACATGTTCATCATTCATGTTTAAAAAGCAGTCCAAGTTCTTGTACTTATGCCTCAGGTCCAAAAAGCTGTCAGAAATAGAACTTTATACTTAAAAATTTTTAACACACTATTATTGGTTGCATGCATTATTGATTTGACTGTTTTAATTGGCACTCCTGTTTCATTGGATGTGTCTCTCCCCTGTCTTGGATTCAGACCTTTGTGAATCGCTAATTTTTTTGACTTTACGTGCATACTAAGTGTTAACTTTTACCAGCCTCAGAGAGCATGTTAAGCCTTCATATCCAGCGGTCATAAAGATCTTCAATAGCTTCAAAAACAGCTGCCCTACTTGCATGGATTGTGAATGTTCATTATTGGGATTTAAAGTCATCACATGTGTTTATTTATTATCATTTGTGCTACTATTTGAGTAGTGATAACCTCTTAAGTGGGACATGTGTATTCCTATCGCAGGATCAACATTAAGTAAAAGCATTATCATTGCAAGGTTTGGGACTGTATTGTTAATGTTTCTATTGGGTGTTGAGGGATTAAAAACACAACGTCACTACCCCATTAAACAATGTACCCACCCGCCTGGCCAGCGTATTGTAGTAGGCCAAGTCCTCTTTTTGACTCACAGTGCTAATCTGAGGTAAAAGGAGAGGCTTAAGGCCAAAAGTCAAGTCTGAAAGACTCTAGAGATTGTTTACGTTCACCTCTGAGTGAGTTTCAGATGTTTCGTCACATGGTGGTCAGGTAGAACACAATGTTTCACATTCATCATTTTAATAAAACATATAAATCATTTGGATTTTACTCAGGAATCATCATCCTCCTAGCATTATCCCAGTTTCACCCTGGAATCGGCTTACTAGTCTAACCGGATTTGACTAAATATTAGCTTTTCCTCAGATTGACTGTATGTCTGACCTCCCAAAGGGATAGGGATATTCCATGATTTAATCTAGTGTCAGTTTATTTACAGGTTTATGACTGTCAAAGGTCTTGCTTTGCTTAACTTTACTGACATATTATGAACAGCAAGGCAGGTCACGCTATAAGCTACCAGGGTAATGAAAAATATAGCATATCAACTGCTAGTGGTTAGTGCCCTAACTACTAAGTCAGAGATTGTGCGTTTGGTTCCCTTCCAGGACAAAATTGTGTGGTCAGCACAACTATTAGATTATGGAGTAGTCTCAGACATGTAGGTTTCCTCACAATGTAATACACACTAGCTCTACATATTTAGTTAATCTTAATATATAAAATCCTTGCGTTACTGACTGACTGACAGACACGCTATAGCCGAAACTATTGGGCGCAGGAAGCTGAAATTTGGCATGTATGTTCCTTGGGGACCGTAGGGGTGCATTAAGAAGGGATTTCCCGAAATTCCCACGGGATCGGCCAAAACAGATAAATTAAAAAAAAATGCAGGCGTAGCTGCTGGCATCCTCTAGTTTGACATAAAATCTACTGACTCCATACAAAATATGTCAAATATGTAAATTGTAAGCCAGTATCTCTAGTAGCCAAATCTGTGCATGATATCAATAAGTTGTTGTTTTCATATGTCACATAAGTACTTACTTAATTGTGTATTTTCCTCATATCTGACCCTGGAGTTCAATGTATGTATTACTTATCCTGTATATTAGTAACATATGTTTATAACCTATTGAGATAATAAATAATACTTCTAGTGTTGAATTTGAACAAGAACATTGGTTAGAGCCAGTACTAATATTAAAATTAGATGAGCTTGCGTTACAGCTGCGTTATTTAGGATGACTGCTCCGCTCTCGTGGCTCATAGCCTGATGTTATATAGCATAATACGATTGTCTTCGATAAATAGGCTATCCAACACAAAAATAATTATTCACATCGGACCAGTAGTTCTTTTTTTTTTACAATATGCAGCAAACAAGCAGACGGATCGCCTGATGGTAAACAATTACCGCCGCCCATGGACACATGCAACACCACAGGAGTTACATAAGTGCGTTGGCGTCCCATGGGTTGAGAAAGGGATAGGAGGAGCAGTGAGTGGGATAAGGGAGAAGGAATAGGGGGATGAGCCCTCCGGCACTCTCACTCACCGAACGAAACGCAACAGTTTAGGTACTGTTACTTTACGTCGATCTTCTGTGAGAGGGTAGTACTTCCCCGGTCGAGCCGGCCCATTCATGCTGAAATCAGCAAGGCTCTACTACCTTGGCAACTTACGAAGTTCCTGAGATTAGCGTGTTCGTAAACTTTACCAAAGAAACAAAGTTTTCAGCTTTATGAATGAACTAGACGATGCCCGCAGTTACACCCGCGTTATTTAAGGCTACTGCTCTGCTCCCGTGGCTCATAGCGTGATGTTATATAGTCTATAGCCTTCCTCGATAAATAGGCTATCTAACACTGAAAGAATTTTTCAAATCGGACTAGTAGTTCCTGAGATTAGCGCGTTCAACCAAACAAACAAACAAACAGACTCTTCAGCTTGATATATTAGTATAAGATTAGCTGACTGGGCTAACATTGTTTTGCCATATACTCTTATTTAGACTACAAGCTCATATGGCAAGGAAAAAAGGATCGCAACCCTAGTTTCAACAAGAATCTTATCATGTCAGCCTAGAGACGTCCACTGCTGTATAGGCCTTCTCCAAGGTTCTCCATACAGACCGATCTTGAGTCACCCGCATTCAACCGCTTCCTACGATCTTCATCAGATCGTTGGTCCACCTTGCGCCAGGCCTACTCCTGCTGCGTTGCCTGTACGTGGTCTAACCAAGAATACAAGAATCTAACTCGAAACAGGCCCTTCAGTTTAATAGAAATGCAAAGTTAGACGCCCTATATCTATTCTAGTCTGTCTGGCTGCGAGCTAAGAATAGTCCCACCCCATCCATGTACCTGTCGCCGGACTGCATCAGGGGTGACCTACCCCCGTTTAAAAATACCTCGTGCAATATTGTAATGATGTGTGAATGACAGTACGACGAAGGTTACAGAGGTCGTCAACATTTGACATTTCGGGGATAAGAAATCTAAGAGAGATGCCATGCAGAGGATATCGGGCTTGAATATGAATTATTAATCAGCGCTTGTCCCGTTCTCCCTGCCCTCCTTGTCCTTCACGTTACATCGGTCCCGACTGTAATGAAGATCATTGACAGTCGTTATAGTCCGAGATCCGTAGAAGAGCGACCTTCACCGATCTGGTTATTGGCTGAAAAGTATTTTATATCAAATTTTGCATGTCAAAATATATATCGCGAATTGGTTAGCAAAAAAAATCCGGTCCAGACTAGGAAAAGTAGAAAAAAAATGTATTTGGGTTTTCATTTAACAGTGCATATATGGGTTTAATAAATAAATTTAGTACTAACCGAATGTATGAACCCTAAAAGGTATGTTTACATAAGGTTGTCAATTTTTCCTGGCGTATTTGATAGGGTTGCCAAGTATAAATTCTTCGACTGTTAAGTTGACACTAGTTATATTTATCAATTATTTGAATAGACAAATATTATATTAAAATGACCGCTACTCCACTGCAATCACGATGATATTGGGTTGCCTACGAAAAACCTGTCAGGAAAAGCAGTTGGCAATTTTTTTTAACCTGGACCGGATTTTTTTTACCAACCCAATCGCGATATATTTTTTAATATGCAAAATTTGATATAAAATACTTTTCATCCAATAAACAGATCGGTGAAGGTCACTCTTCTACGGATCTTAGGCCCGTATTAATAAACAAGTCTCAATAGTGATCTCAAGAGCGGTATCAGTTGATACGGTCTCAAGATGCGACCAGCATCTTAATGTCGACGCTAATTAATAAACCTATATCAACACCATCTCAGATGATACCGAGCTTAAGATCACGGTCTTATGATTCGTAATTCGACACCCAATGAAATCCTGATTTCAAGACTTGCTACGCAGTGTTGCCAACTCGACTTTATTAAATGTCGCTAAGAGGCAGAATGAAAAGTCGCTAGATGTCGCTAAATGATTTTAGTTCCAAAAGTCTCTAAATCTCGCTAACAAATTCATAACTGATAATACATAAAATTCAATGAGCGTTGGCAACAGGAAGCATAGTATCACTGATAGATACATCTGAGTTTACTTGAGTGCACAAAATCTGTCCTCAAGTAGGTACCTTTTGGTAGTTTGGGCTCCAGTTTTACCTATAAACTTCTTGGTTATAACCCATTTTGGTTTTCATAACCAACATTACGACAGCCGTTCAGGCCTTCGTAATATTGATTATAATAATGTTGAATGTAACTTTCAAGAACAATTTATTGTAGTTCAACAAAAAAAAAACTTGACGCTTTTTTTAATACGAGGCGAAATATCTAAAATCGCACGGAGCCAGATCGGGTGCTGAAAATCAAATACAAGTACTTGAGCGGCAAAGGCAGCCAGCACAAAACAATATACAATATCCGATTTTAAATCTATGCAGATAGAGTTCAGATTCAGAACCAGTCATAAATAGTAATGAGGTTGGCAGTATGTTTGTGTTTACAAAGTTAGCTATCAGTGACATTGATAAGTCGCCAGAAAAGTCGATAGATATTTTTTGTCGCTAAATGAAAATGAAATGTCGCTTTTGACGTAGAAATGTCGCTGAATCTAGCGACAAAGTCGCTAAATTGGCAACACTGTTGCTACGTCACAATGAAGGAACTATTTCATCTTTTGTTCGGTACGTTTAGTACTTGCTTTGCAGAAGAATAATGTTCAACTTTGTATGTGTAAAAAACATTTATTTTACAGTTTATAGTAATTAAAATTTTATCATTTATACTTTAAAGTTATATAAACTATAAAAAGTACAATTTATTTACTTAATAAGTTTTGAATTTTATAAGTCAACGAAACGCATACGCTTGCTAATGCGCGTCGCCGTCACTTCATTGATCATTATATTATAATCTGTGGCAATCTGTACTTGACTACTCAGCATCAGCAAAGTGTTTGTTTACTCTTCTAGTTGAATAGAAATACAATAGTTGAATACTAACCTAAATAATAAAATAAAAATGGAAACAGGTTTTTAGCCCGACGACGGAGAGAAAAGTTTTTTAGAAATACTCTATTTATGCTAGCTTAAGATCAAGCTAGCATAGAGTATTTCTGAAAAAATGTTCTGTGTGGATATTGTAATATAGGTAGTGTGTAGCAGTGCTTGAAGATGACGATACTTTTGTAATTATTATATTTGACACTGTAGGCTGTGATAAATTAATGAGATCTCCACAGACAAGCTGAAAGGTTTTTAACATTATTAATAAATCATTTTACCATTACTTCACTGAACACAGTATACACAACAAAGTCATATTTTCGTGTTTACAATTCAAGTGATAAAAATTTACCTGAAAGGATGCTGTAGCGCAATACCTTAAAGTTAACAATACAGCTATTTCCGGTGCAACTGGCAGACGTCTGTTATCACTTTTCACTAAATTATTTCTTATTAATGAAACAATATGTATAATATATAGCACTGATTCTTGGCTAAATCGAAATCGTTTTTAAAGTTTTGCGGAGGTAATTTAAATGGATTTGCCGCATCCGTTATATAAACTTTAGGTGTTGAATTTGAAAAGGCCATAGAATATCATTATAATAATCTACTTCATCGCAATAACTGATTTCGGAAATAATATTTTCGAAGTCCATAGTTACCGCCGATACAAGTTCACGATCTCAAGCCCCGGATCGACTATACTCAACTATCCTGATCTTGAGAACCACCTTGATACCGATCTTGAAACTCGAGTACTGTTTATTAATCAAAGCGATCTCAAGTGATGACAGGCTCTTAAACCGCATCTTAAGATTTGTTTATTATTATGTCGTGATCTCAAACCAGCTCTTAAGATCCTACTCTCATGCTGATATCGGTTTATTAATACGGGCCTTAGACTATTATAGGGAGTCAGTACGTCCGAATAAACTGACACTAGCCAGGCGCAAATTTTTGGTGCGCCAAAAAGCGGCCGTAGCTCAGTGGTGTACGTAACGGACTACCGAGATGATGGTCTTGGCTTCAATCCCCAGGACCCCGGGCATACACCTCTGACTTTACGAAGTTATGTGTGTATTAAAAATGTTTATTATCGCTCGCATAATAATGTGCCCGGTAGATGGCAATAGGCTCGCCTCCTATTACATTGGGACTGAAACATAACTGGCGAAGTGTGGGTGTGTAATACACTTCTGCCTACACCCTCGGGGATAAAGGCGTGAAGTTATGTTTTTAATGTGCGAACCTTGGGCCTCAAGGCGAAAGTCTTGGAAGCAATTGGGATAACGCTAGGACGATGATGATGATGATCTTGTCTCGTACAGGAATCTAACCAACGACACTCAGCGCAGTGGTAGACAGCGAGTCGACCTCTAAAATCACTACGCCATACGTGCAGTCTAAACCGAAAATATCTGCAAGCTTCTGAGGAATTTCTGCTTTTCTGTAGTTTTTTTCTCTTGACAGGACACACCTCACACGTGCAAAGATATGTCTCGTGACAAAGTGACAACTCAACATTGAGTCAACAGCTAATTACACACATAATGACCGGCTTCCATTTTTTACACATTTTGTTATAATATTATACTTTCATTGTTCTTGGAAATGTGATGATGAGTGCTGACTAACGGGCATGCTTGGGTGGGTTTCCGACCCTGGGGTGACGCGCTTTTAAAAATAAATGTTCTTACTATTTAGCTCGATAATTACTAGTATTGCTGGAAACAACGTAAGGCTGGTTTCAGAGTCACGCGTTTGACCGGCGCCGGCCACACACGCGCGCTTCAAATTACACTAGATTAGTAGTAGCGTTTCACAGTCACGCAGTTCAAACACGCCGCGTGTGAGACGCGCGCCGTCGGCCGGCGCTGCCGAAGCGCGCGCCGCCCGAGCTCCTTCTACGTGAAACGCGCACTCGTTTCAGTGTTCCGCGTGTTATGCGCGAGCTGTTGAGACGCGCTGGCCGACGGCGCGTGCCGCGCGCGTCACTCTGAAACCAGCCTTAGGCTGCTTTCAGAGTCACGCGTTTGACCAGCGCCGGCCACACGCGCGCGCTTACAATTACACTAGATTAGTAGTAGCGTTTCATAGTCACGCAGTTCAAACGCGCCGCGTGTGAGACGCGCGCGCCGGCCGCGCTGCCGAAGCTTCATACATTGCAATGAGAAACGCGAACTCGTTTCACAGTGGTCCGCGCGCCAAACGCGCTGTTGAGACGCGCTGGCCGACGGCGCGTGCCGCGCGCGTCACTCTGAAACCTGCCTAACTCTTTGGTTGAAGCAGCGATAGCCCCGTTGATTTCCTCGGGGCTATCGCCGCACTCTGTTGTAATACCAATAGACTGTCATGCAGAGTATCGGTTTTAAATTCCACAGCGCGCACTGCTGACTTTTCTCAGTTATATGCGTATTAAATTGCTAATGATCAGTTTGCGCCGTGCCTTGGCGAGCACGTTAAGGAGGTTAAGGAGGCATTAAGGTGATTTTCCACCAGAGTGGCGAGACGAGACTAGGCGAGAAGAGAATTGCACTTTTCCACTAAAAATTGCCATCGCCCGTAGGCTTCATTAGATAAAGATATAGGTACAGTGCTGTTTGAGTTCGTCTTGCAATACACACGCAATTTCTATCGCGAGAAGCGTGTTTCTGTTGCAAAGTTAATTATACTCTACGTCGGAAGCAATAAAGTTCATTTTTACACAAACAAATATTTCAATTCACGTCTCGCATATTCTCGCTAATCCACACTGTTTCCACCAAAGATGCGCTGGGAGAGAATTGAAAATGTGCCATACAAATTTCAATTCTCTCCTCGCCTCGCCTCGCCACTCTGGTGGAAAATCAGCTTTACACCTGAATAAACTGACACTAGTCTAAAGCATGGAATTTGGCTATCCCTTTGGTTTGCGGAGGTCAGACGGCAGTCGCTCTGTGGAAAAGCAAATATTCTGTCAAATCGGGTTAGACTAGTAAGCGGATCCCGGGGTCCATCGCGAAATGTCTATTTCGGCAGTATCTTGGAATAGAACTAGTTCACTAGGTATAAATAGTCCAATCACCTTTGAAAGGTTTCTGAAAGTTAGACCTGGTTTTATCATCGCGCTGTCGATCTTCAGTGTGTCGCACAAGTGTGCATTCGAACTATGGTGAATCGCCGTTTTGTCGCACAAGCGTTAATCGCACGTCCATTTGTCGAACTCACGTGGTACAGTCGAACAACTTCCCGCTAGACCACCATAAGGGCGAGAATCGCTCAGCAAGACATCGCGCTTCCTGTGCTACTTTACACGCACATTGACACTCGTATACAAAACCAGTTTCTAGTGTGCCTCGACTCTATGAGCGAGCTAAGGGATTTTTTTTCAAGCTGGTCCAGCGCCTACTTATTTTGATTGTACGCTTAATGACCACGTTAAAATTCCTATAACTGTTGTATACCTAGTTTTAAACTAGAGGACGCCAGCAGCTACGCCTGCAATTTTTTTAAATTTACCCGTTTTGACCGATCCCGTGGGAATTTCTGGAAATCCCTTCTAAGTGCACCCCTAAGGTCCCCAAGGAACATACATACCAAATTTCAGCTTCCTGCGCCCAATAGTTTCGGCTGTAGCGTGTCTGTCAGTCAGTCAGTAACGCAAGGATTTTATATATTAAGATTATTATTATTAAGAAGATTAGAATTCATCCTGGTTTTTTTCTTTGGTGTCGTAAGGGACTGCATAATTTCCTGTTGTGTGTTATGGTGCAATAGAGTGTGTCACCTCTCGTTATCGTACGGGTTCGATACTCTGTCGGTGTGGTGCAATAAATGATTCCTTCGCGTAACATTTGTGATTGAGTTTTCCCTCCAGGATAATTTTTCTTTCTCATTTGAATTATTATTATAAACTTGGCTTAATCACATTATATAGCACCAAATTCTAGTCCCAAGAACTTAATCACCTCTACTTCCCTTTAAGTTTTGGGGAAACCTCTATATAGGGAACCCTGTGAGCCAGTTTCGCCTGGCTGAAGTCAAATGCTGTAATGACAGATGACCATAGCGATGGAAACATGACCAAAGATGAGCGAGCTGCATAAGATGGTGTTGTTCTCTTTCTAGATTTCTATAAAGACAAGAGACAGCTTGTCCCTTTCTTAGTTCTGTCTCATTCTTCAGATTGGCTAAAGTCCTTGTCTCTCATCATCATCAGCCTTTTTTAAATTTATCCCACCGCTTAGCACATACCTCTTCTTATTACCAAAAGGGTTAGACTATACTTCACCACACGGGCCAAGTGTAGGTTGGCAGATTTCACATGTCATTCCAGAACATTACAGAGAACTTTCAGAAACAGGTATCCTCACGATATTTTCGTTCATAGTTAAGCAAGTGATAATGAACTATTTTATTTGACACATAACTTCCGAAAGTTTTGGTGCGCGGGTTTGAATTGAACTCAATGCTCTCTGCATGGTATTCTGCTGGTCTCCACTAGGCTATCGCTGCCTTTGTTTGACGTGAGTAATTTTTTTATAGACTCACGCCTGTATCCCGGAAGGGGTAGGCAGAGGTGTCATTACACCCACATTTTGCCATGAATTTTTAGGTCACACGTAATAGAGTGTGAGCCTATTGCCGTTACCGGGCACATCACCAGACTTCGTGCTGCTACTGAGAATTGCGAAAAACCCAGTACTTAACACTTTTTGACCGACCCCGGGACCTCTGATCAGCAGTCGCATACGCTATCCATTGGACCACAGAGGCAGTCGTGACGTGACGTGAGTGTTTATAAATAAACGAATGTACGTTTACCACTTACTTAATATAAACATGAACCTACATGTTTGTAAATAAAGGGTTAATGTAACAGATATCAGGCAGATATCAGTTAGATAGCGGATTGATTATTGTACTATCTGAAGTACACGACGTCATTACATTATTACAATAGTGTGACTCAATAATATTTATTTGACGTCAGTCTATTAATACTATCATCCAATCAGGTCACCACTTAGATGGGTGACCGCACCACTCGTTTTGGCGTTTACTCCAGAGCCCGATCAGGACAAGAACCTTTAAGCCATGATGGAAGCCTTTGGGCGGTCTGAATACTACTACACCAGAGTTGCCACACACCCACGCGAAAAGTTTAATTCTATCAGCACTATATAATCTGTCCCACAGCTGGGCATAGACCTCTTCTCACTATGACTACAGGCACGTCCACAACACTGGGCAACTGCAGGTTGGCGGACTTTTTTTTAAAGAGTCCCGAAAGTCTCATTTTCCCGGGACTTTCGAGACCAGACTGAGTCTCGATTTTTTTCCCGGTACTTGAAAATGTATCGAGACTGAAAGCCCTACACCAGACATAACATAAAATGAAGTCCTTTCAGCGTCTTGTCAGTCTATGAACGTGTCAAACTACCGAACAGTGTCATTTCATTCATCATCAGCCTTTAACAGGCCACTGCTGGACTAGGCCTCTCCTTTGAAAGGAGGAATTGGCCTACTATACCACGCTGGCCAAACGGGTTGGTATAGGGTTTGTATCAAGTATTCCTTCTCTTACAGTGTTGTTCTCTGCATAATATGCTCCCTCTGTCGGCTTTTACGACACCCATTGGGATGATATGGGGTGGTGACATTCCGTATTCTTAATCCGTCACCACACGGACAGCGTATTGTGCAGTTTTTCCCCATGGACAGGAGACCTGAGGAAGGTTTAGGTGTATAATTCACGTGGGCAAAGTCTGGGACTGTAGGTAATAAACGCCCAAAGATTCTAGGATTAATGTTTGTGCTTTAGAGGGATGGATGTTTGTTACTCTTTCACGGTATGACTGAGCAGATTTTGATAAAATTTAGAGTAACAGGCGAACAAGCCCTCGGAATAACACCATCAACTTATGTCTCTGTCCCTCTAACCGACCTCCACGCGGGGGAAGCCGCATGTAGAATCTAGTATTATTATAATAGTATGACTCAATGATTTTTCTCCAACGTCACGCCATATATATTCATGTAAGTCATGAAAATTGTCATTCATAAATGTTTTGTTGAGTTGAATGCACGTTTGTGCTCAGAAATAATTATTGAATTTATTATAATAAGTAATATGTTAAACATGGATTACAGATATAGTAAGTGTGTTTGTGATTATTATTATAGTGTGATGTGATGTGAGGCTTATTGGCATAGTGGATAGTGAGTTGGTTCGGTTCCCATCTAGGACATTTAATTGTGTGATGATTGTGATGTGCTTGATGATTTGTTCTGTGTCTGGGTACCTTTCGGCTTTTGGGATAGGCTGACCGGTGTCTTATGTTTATATTCTTTTCGTTTCACGGTAGAAATTTTAATGGGTACCCCTATTTCCCTTTCGCTTCGTGGGGTAGGTAGGGGGTCTCTACGGAATCCTTATTACAGGTTCGGAGCTTACTCGGTAAGACCACCGCGGTGTCCTTGACGTCCCTTAGCGAAGCGGTGGCTTGAATCGGTGTTAGTTTACTTTTTTGCGATTCCATGGAGAGTGTAGTGATTTATACAATACATATAATATTAAGTTATCTGTGATCTATTATTTACTTAATTTCATGTGAGTGAGTAGCCAACTGCCTCGTTGGTCTCGCGGCATAAATGTACGCGTGGGATTAGGAGGTCTCGGGTTCGATCCCCGGGTCGGGCAAAGTGTTATTGGGTTTTTCCGTTAGGAAATTCTCAGTAGCAGCACGGAGTCTGGTAATGTGCCCGGTACGGCAATAGGCTCGCCTCCTATTACGTGGGACTAAAATATATCTGGCGAAAAGTGGGTGTAGTAATACACCTCTGCCTACCTCTTCGGGGAGATAGGCGTGAGACTATGTATGTATGTATGAGTAGCCAACTGTGGTGTCGGTCGAATTTATAGGGCGCTGTATGCCTTCGACATGACTTAATTTTACAGTATACCTACATACCTAATTATATATTGCTGCAATATCAGATCGAGGAAGAAGGGAAGCTATGGGCTCATCTACCGCTTTTCGCTCCAAAGTCTGTTTCTTTTTTTTACAACGTCGTATGCCTTTTTATAAAGTGATAGCCGAGTGGAGAGGCCGACAGACTGCTAGGCAGAAGGGTTCCGGTTCAAATCCACGGCACGCACCAATAACTTTTCGAAGTCCAATGCGTATTAAATTGTTAATTATCGCTTGCTTATCGGTGAAGGAAAAGATCGTGAAGAAACCTGCATGTCTGAGAGTTCTCTATCACGGTCAGCGCCAGTGTATACTTAAGTATACACCAAGGGGTGAGTTGTCACAGGCCGGTGTATACTTGAGTATGCACAGTATTATGCCAATTTCGCGGGCCAGTGTGTAGCTCAGAATACACCGTTCCACACATTTTAGTATGGCGTTTGAAAGCGTTGGCCCTGGAGAATGTATTTACACCGGCCTGTGACAACTCACCCCTTGGTGTATACTTAAGTATACACTGGCGCTGACCGTGCTATAAATGTCTTTCAAGAAAAGACATGTCAAGTTCGCCAACCCGTACTAGGCCAGCGTGGTGGACTATGGCCTTACCCTTCTCATAGTGAGAAGAGGCCCGTGCCCAGCAGTGGGATAGTATATAGGGCTGATGATGATGATGTATGCATTTTTAGTGTTTACCTTGATAATGTTCAAGACCCTCCAAACCAAATAAGACAAAATAACAAATGTAGGGCTGCATAATGTATAAGCTACGACGATAGGGATACTACTTGATAGTGTTACTTTACGAGAACTCTACGTATGATTGGTTTTCCGATGTTATTTCCTCTTTACCAATTTATTATATTGCCGCAATGTATTGAAGTTGTTGCATCACCATATAAAAGCTATCTCCAGTAAGTCATCCTTCTTAGGGGATATCTTCTTTTGCCTGCCCTGTTCCCATATTACTTGGGGTCAGCGCAGAATGTATTTCGCTTCCATTCTCTCCTATCAGACGTCATCTAATTATTCACTCCCTTTTCATTCATGTCATCCTTCACACAATCTATCCATCTTTTTTTGGTCCTGTTGCCTTATATCCGTCAACTCTTATATTCATCACCTTTCTAGTCACATCTTAGGGAATATGTGAGATTTAATTTCTAATACGATATTTTTAAAAGGCAATTGTCGCACTAGGATTAAAACCTGTATCGCGTAGGAATTTATCTTTTTAGGGTTCCGTACCTAAAAGGTAAAAAACGGAACCCTATTACTAAGCCTCCGCTGTCTGTCTGTCTGTCTGTCTGTCTGTCTGTCTGTCTGTCTGTCACCAGGCTGTATCTCTTAAACCATGATAGCTAGAAAGCTGAAATTTTCACAAATTATGTATTTCGGTTGCCGCTATAACAACAAATACTAAAAACAAAAAAATAAAATATTGAGGGGGGGTCCCATACAAAAAACGTGTTTTTTTTCGTATTTTTTGCTCAAAATTACTAAGTGTAACAGGTAGACGCTTTAAATTTTCACGGAATATGTAGTATAATATTACCTTTCAAAATAAATAATTAAATTTAAAAAAAGTAAATAATATAGGGGGGCTTCCATACTACAAACGTAATTTTTAAGCAATTTGTTACTCGATCTTAATAAACAGGTAGAAACTTATAAAGTATTTAAGTATACATACAAAGAACGTGATTTTCTTTTATAGATGATGGTACGGAACCCTTCGTGCGCGAGTCCGACTCGCACTTGCCCAATTTTATTTTAAATTGACTAGTTACCGCAAGACTAGACACAACTTGTGGTTCTCAATATTGACTCGGCATCGAACCCACGCCACGCGTATCGCCAGCCAACCACTACGCCTCATGCACATACAGGGCGCGTATGAGATAAACCTTCGCACAGCTGATTCACTACCTGTGACGTATCGCACTGACTCAGTCGTAAGATTATCTTACATACTCATCGCGAGATATGCCTTTTGTTGCAATGAACAAGCAACTAGGTAGTACATAATTATGTATCACATGTTACTAGTCTACAAGATAAGTTTTATTTACTTACATCTAGCTGCCCCCTTAGAGATTAAAAAATCCTACAATTTATTCCATACTTTTCTCATTTTCTATATCAAATTTGATCCACCCCCCTCCCCCTAGGCAATCGGCTGGCGACTCCCTTGTCTACGTGGTCCTCTTAAATATACAGTACCTGGCCACATTATTAGACGCACTGCATTTTAAACATTCAATTACTTATATTTATTTCTATTTTCTTTCAGAGTCAATAAATACTTATTTGTTCTATAATAATTATACTTTATTTGTGACAAAAACAAGATAATTCAATGGATACCAAAAAAATAAACATTGTATTTGGTAATTAATTTTCATAAAATCATGTAGTGCCATTTATTTGGCCTGGGACGGTAGTGTGTCCTCTTAGGAGGTCATTGAACTCGACATACAGCCTTTCATAGTCCACTGCTGGACATAGGCGTCACCAGCATTGTGGGTCAAGGAGGAGAGATTTTTCCTGTTTTATCACGCCAGCCAGACGGGCTAGTACAATGATATTACAAGAATAAGGTAGATACCTTACCTGCGTAGTAAACAACCCGTAGAAACGGTACAATAACGCACACATAACTTCATATTTTATTTTAATTTCGGTTGACAAGATGTGTCAGATTCACTTTGACGCCGGCTCGCGACGTCACACACACATATGTCAGACTTGCCAACTGGCTTATGTTTAGCGTCCTGCTTTTGGTACGCCTATAACATATCTACTTCTTTTTACTTTTGCAACATCATTGGGCTGGTAGGGTATATAACTTATCTACTTCTTTATACTTTTATAACATCATTGTGCTGGTAGGTATGGGATGTGATGATGTCGAGATTTCCGTCTTCGCGGAGATACTATTTGCTTCGTGTATTTTCCTTAGTGAACTCTTAAGACATTCACGGAATGGAATGGTATTGACACTTTGTATTCAGTATTCGCCACCACATCTCTCTTCAAAATTTGCATCGAAAGGGTATATTGTAAGCCTCTTCAGGGGTCATTGTATTCATAATTAATATGAACAACTTTGGTTCTGGGAAATTGCTGAAATCACAAAGACATCAACTGTTCCATACATTTACTTCATCATCATCAGCCTGCCATAGTCCACTGCTGGATGTAGGCCTCTCCAAAGGCACGCCACTGATTTTCGGCTTTTCGTGTCCAGCCGCTGCTAGCCACTTTGCGTATATCGTCACTCCACCTAGCCGGAGGGCGTCCTACACTACGTTTGCCAAGGCGCGGTTTTCACCCCCTAGAACACGACTACTCTAGCGATTATCGGTTCTGCGATAAATGTACATTTATTTACGGCCGGTCCCAATAACTATTCCTCAATTTGGGGTTTAGAGATACATACTGAACATATTTTGTACGGAGCTTATGTCAAATATGCATCTATAATCTCCAGAAATAATCAATTGTATGTTGAATCTTAAAGTTCAGTTTAGTATGAAACATTTTGGTCTAACGTTTTGACCGCCTGTCGTAGTCAGCAGACTGATGTATAATTCTCTCAGTAAACAGAGACATCAATCAGACATCAAACGTTGGTATTATTTACGTGCCACTTGCCAATACGCGTTGACAATATACAAGCGTCATTCAATGATCATAATACGTAATGTATTATGTGTTTATGTTAGGGCATTAATTCTTGGGGAATAACTTCTATGTAAATGACTTCGCCTAAAATAAATACACTCTTATTGGATCAGGTTCCTTAAGTTTATAGATATTATACTTGTGTATTTTTGACAACAATACACGACTTTGACGAAGATTGACTAGACTATTCCATAATCAGTGCTTTTTTTTATTAATAATATGTCAATGTCGTCAGACTGCTAGGGTTCAGCATTATCCGGGTTGCATCCAAGATTGTCGCCTCGGAGCCTGGGGTTCGCTTTTAAGCCTTACATGCAATATGACTTAACGTTCTCTCCGAGGCATGGGACAGCATTCAATAATTCAACATCCCACTGTTGGGCTCGAATTGTTTCTTTTTTCATTTTTTTTTATGTAGCGTTCATAGCGTGACTTGAATTGATTTTGTAACGGATCAGCAAAGTTAAGCAACATTATCAAAGTTAACTAGGCGATCGTTTGTTGCGGTACTTACATCAGAGCGCTACCGTGCTTCGGAGGGCACGTAGCCTCACCAGTCCTAGTTTTTGTCTCAGAACAAAACTGCGAGGCCATGTCGAAGGCCTTGAGTCGGCCTATGAACTCCATCACTTCTCGTAGATTTGACTGTAGAAATCTTGCAATGTGATCGAAGGCTATGACAATCAATCATTAGGTAAAGCTTATAGATTTGTTCTGACATTACCTTTCTTGTAAAGAGTCTATAATGACAAATAATAATAATCAATAATTATAATCACTCCATCTTGTAATATGTACCTACGTAATATTTAAATTGGATGAACAATGACCTATGCCCTTGAAAATCATAACAATTGATAATGACATCATCCAAATATGAAAGCGCGAGTTGCGATAAAAAGTAAAATTAAAAATATTTATATTACAGACAAGTATAGGTCTGGTGTAACGGACGAACCGGATTTATCGAGAATCTGTCAAGAATCTCTCAAAACTAATTTGGTTCCGGGGTATGACTAGTGGCGATGCCACAGAATAAAGAATAGTACTAACGTACAGAAAATTCACTTGTCAAACCAATTTATTGAATTTGCGACTCTTGCTACTAAGCAACAAAGTGCAATTCAACTCGCATAAGCACTCAGTGCCTAATGCGATATTAACCTAACCGTTCCCTTTCTTTTCTAACACATAACGCTGTCACTGTCTGGCGCGGAGTGGCGCGCTAGGGTTGTTGACTTGCCGCTGCAACTATAATATTTATTCATCGTCTATCTACCTACTTGACCACGTACCTAATAATAAATAATTATCATATAAAATAAGTATCCTATCCCACTATTTGAGCTCGTAGAACAAATACCACAAAAATTCTGGTTGTTTACATTTTTACTATACTGATTCTTAGTTATTTCCTAAACGCGTGGACCGATTTACATGATTCAAACAGATAAAATGGTTTTTGAACTAGATCTTTAATTTGACACCATAATCGTTAAGATATCTCAACAAACAAAAAATCAAATTTTCAAGTTGCTCTCGTAATATAAATAAAATAAAATCAAATTTTCAAGTCGTTTTCGACACACAGTTAATTGAGCAATACTTTGCATTAGACTTGTGATGATACATTTTCGTTGTTAAAGGCGTTTAGGTACCTATATAATTTGAACAGTGTATGAACACGGCGCGTGAGAATACGGAGCGGTCGCACTCGTTGCGTTGCGTGACGTCTAATGAGCGGCGCGCGGCAACCCACTAAATCCAACCACGTCGACGTGGTCGGCCGAGGTACTTGTAAGTTTGTACCTAAAATGCGAAGTGCGCCAGGCCTGGCGATGCCAACAGACTGCTATGTTAGAGGATATCGTGTTCGAATCCACATACTTTTCCGAGTTATGTGCTCATTGAATTATTAATTTTATCGCTTGCCCCCTTCCTCGGAGAACATGTCAAGCTGTCGGTTCCGGCTGTCATGAAGATCTTTGCCAGCCGTGATTAGGATTCAAGTTCCCTTGTTCTTATATATCTTATATATGAGCGCGGTGCGATCTGGTGATAACTAAGTCCTTGCAAAATTGTCCAATCTTATATCCTAATGACACACAGCGTATTCGTATTTTTTGTGGTCGTGGTCTAGTATTTTCTGTACCCTGTGCCTGGGCAACGCTGGAACGGTCCTAGTAATGGCACGGAGCCTATGTCCTCGTCAGGGCTCGCCAGCACCAAACGATGGTCCGAATCCCAGGCAAGGTCGCGGTAAAGAATAATATACGATCCTCCTGATCTTGCCCCTAATGTGATCATGGACTTCTGTGTTTTTAGTTAGTAGGCTTTTCATTTATTCAGGACAGAGTCACACACCGGCTAGCCGTCAAAGTCAAAGTTCTTTATTTGCCAGAATGTAGGTATACAGAGTATTTATTTATTTATTTATTTAATCACACATGACAGAATCTAGTACATTTGTGGCAAACATATATAAGCAATAGTATTATAAACTTAACTAGGTTCCTAAATATGCGTATACATCATGATCTATAAAAATAGGAGAGTGAAAAATTATAATAATAAAAAGAAAGAAATAAACTTATTGTACGTTACGTTTATGCGACAAGTGTTAGTAGTCATTCAGACATAATATGTTGAACATCATTCTTAAAAGTTAAGAATTTATTATTAAATATATCCAATTTGGAACTGTGTTTAGGTAGCAAGTCATTATATAGTCGACACATCCTTACAATGGGGTTATAAAATGACGTATTATTCAGGTGCACATTTAAAATGAAACTTTTTAAATGAGGATGTCGCGACCTAAACTTAGTATTAAAGTTAATAAGAGACACTAAAGTTGGACAGTCTATCGCACCGTGAATAATTTTGTGAAGACACAAAAGATCAGTACTTTTGCGGCGAGACTCGAGGGAAAGTATCTTATAATTATTTAACCTATCTTTATAGCAGTGTAAATCTTGGTGACGCTCATATCTGTAGCATAATATTCTGAGACATTTTTTCTGAACTCGCTCAATTCTATTAATGTAAACAGCGTAGAAAGGCGACCAAATAGGAGAGTTGTACTCCAGGATAGTGCGAACCAAAGTAATAAAAAGGTAAACGAGACTACAAGGATGTTTGAAGTCCTTAGTAAATCTAAGTATAAATCCAAGTAAGCTGGTGCTTTTATTAATAATATAGTCATAATGTGCGTGAAATGTTAACTTTTCGTCAAACATAACCCCAAGATCCTTAACAACCTGCTTCCTGTTGAGGTAGAAGCCATCTAAATTATAATTAAAAAGTATTTTCTGTACTTTACAAGCAAAAGATATCACACAACATTTATTTAAGTTTAGATGCATGTAGTTGAGCTGACACCACTGATGAACAATTTGAAGATCCTGCTGAAGACTTAAGGCGTCATTAGTACTATTAACCACGCAATATATCTTCAGATCGTCAGCGTATAACAGACATGGGTTTTTCAATCTCGCTATCAAGTCATTTATAAATATTATGAAGAACAATGGACCTAAATGGGAACCTTGAGGCACCCCCGAAGTGGCAGTGACTGGTGATGAAACATTACCTTTGACCGATACCAACTGACTTCTTCTACTTAAGTAGGACTCAACCCAACGAAGCAAATTACCATGTACGCCGTAGTATGATCTTATAATATAAAATGGCCCATTTACATTCTACCATTACATATGGTATGCAAATATTTGTATTAGTAGACAAACACAAGTGATATTTTAATGTTAATTATTTTAAAACCTTAATTAAAACAACAAATTAATCTGAACTCCCGTAAATGATAATTGTGATACTAATTAAACAATGTAATTTTAATATAATATGTATGTCAGTTCAAGATAAAGAAATTATAATAATACATAAATGATTATCCACAATAGGCTAGTTGACAAAAACATTTTTATAAGTCCGTCCTTTACATTATTTAAAAATAAGCGATACGTATTTTTTTATTTGTAAATTAAACCAAAAATTACCAAGATATAGCTCATTAAAGTTACGTATAACGTCACGCCGTGCTGCATTTTTTCGCACTAGGTGACGTCACATGTAACTTTAATGGGCTATATCTTTGTTATTTTTTATTTAATCGAAAAAAGAAAAAATACGTGTCCAATATTTTTTTATAATCTAAAATACGGACTAAATAAAATGTAATTATTTTGACCCTGGAAACTACCCTATTATATTTTTAAATGTCAAAGCTTTTATTAACACATTTAAGCTTACATTTTAATTATAATCATAAGGTATATACCAATATTATTCATTAATTTTCTTCTCCGTGATATGACATATATTCGTTTAGATCATAAAACATCTTTCTTTCAACCACTGCATCAACTTTTTTTTTAAACTGGTCACAGGTAAATCTTTAAAGATATTGGGTAATTTGTTATATATACCTTTATGGCATTTACGTACGAGTTCCTTTTATACAATTCGAGCTTGCATTGCGGTAAACATAATTTATGCTTATTTCTTGGAGCTACATTTCTTTTCGTTACATCTTTAATCTTAATAAATAATTCCGGATGTCGTTGTACAAATATGCATAATTCTTTAATATACATACAAGGTAATGGCAAAATATTGTACTTTTTGAACAAATGTTTACAACTGTCTGTATACCAGGCTCCACAGATTGCACGCACACATTTTTTTTGCACTCTAAATGTTTTTATAATATCCACTGAATTTCCCCACAGTAAAAGAGAGAGAGAGAGAGAGAGAGTAAAAGAGAGTATGAGAGTACGGACGAAACGTATCCGTGATATGCACACAAAGCAGCTTCTGTGGATACCGTGACTCTTAATCTTTTTATAGCATAAACAAAGCGATCGAGTTTGTCACAAACGTAATCTACATGTGATTTCCAGTTGCAATTCTGATCCAACTTTATACCCAGAAATTTTGTACTTACAACTTCTTCAATTATTGTATTATTATATATAATATTTAACGTCAATGGTTTTCTTTTATATGTCTGGAATTGGATCATTTTTGTCTTATCTATATTAATTTGTAAATTATTAGAATTTAACCAGTGTATTATGTTTTCTATTGCTTTATTTATGTCTGATTAATAGGTGTTGGCATTTTCATTTTGTATGATAAGAGTTGTGTCATCAGTAAACAAGATTGTCTTATGGCAAACGGTATTTGGGAGATCATTAATGTACATAAGGAACAAGAATGGTCCCAATATACTGCCTTGAGGAACTCCAAAATTATTTTGCTGATAGGCACTTCTATATACTACTTTTTTGTCATTTTTATGGATTTTAGAGATTTCCACACATTGTTGTCTGTCATTTAGGTAGTCTCTCAACCAGTCGTTTGCTTTTCCTCTTATCCCATACCTTTCTAATTTATGCAGGAGCAATTTGTGGTCCACAAAATCGAACGCCTTGCTCATATCTAGGAAGATCGTCGCGACTGGTAAGCCGTCATTTATGGCTTGACTGTCAATTTTAATCAAATTGAAACATGCCAATGAAGTGCTACTATTCTGTCTAAACCCGAATTGCTCATCTTTAGCCGTCAGCCCCGATCGATGGCAGAGTCGAGACGGCTCGCAAAAGGTTTCCACCGAATCACAAACAACGTCCTTGTCTGGCAGAATACTGCTAGTGGCTGTATGATAATGATGACAGAGTGAAATGTTATGTGACGGGGTAGGGGCGTTCTTGATGTAGAATAATGTTATGTTGTAGGAAGCGCAGTGTGCCGCACGTTAGTGGTGTTAGTGGCGTGTAGTGACCGCGTTGTGTTGCGCAGATGTGACGCTGGCATGTGGGGCGAGGCGGGGTGGTGGTGCGGCGCGCTCGCGGCGGCCGCGCTGCTGCTGCTGCTGCTGCTCGCCGCGCGCTGTCGACCGAAGAACAACAAGAGGCTCGCCGCGCCGCACCAGGTTAGTAACAACATTATTTACTCTACCTTAAGGTTTGTTTTACCATTTTTGTGCATTGCGACTGAGCGCAGTCACACATGTGGCATAAGTTCGATGGCGCGTTGCTGATGCAAATTGGTGTGGTCGTGGTCGTTACCTGCGAAGCAGGATTCCGTCAGCTTAGCTAATAAGACTAATTAGGTAAGTATACATTTTGCACCGATCATCTTAAAAAATGCCCCTATTATTATTTGGTCCATGGCGGTATTAGTCTGTCATCATTATTTTACCCTTGGTACAAATTTATTTGGGACGGCGCAGTATGTCCTTCGCTTTCATCCACCTGCGACGCCCTTTATTTGATCATTTACTCCTTACTCTCTCATCATCTTCGCACAGTCCATTCATCTTATCACTTTCTCGTCTATGGGCGGTATTTCATTAGCTTGCGTTAAATAAATAAATCATATTCGGTGACGTAAAAGTGCATTACTTTCACTTGTACTAGGTACTTACTTATCACTTTAACAGTAATAATGTGTATTGTCATCGTGAATTAAATGACGATATCTGTTGCGATGATGTAAGCCTATGATTTCGTCATTATTGTATTACTTAGTCGTTGTTGTTTTATTTCACGCAATACTTACTGGCAATTGAGGTAGAATAGCCACATTAAGTGACATTTTATAAACCGAGGATTAATAATAATTTACCTTAGGTTTTTGAATACTTGGTCATTAGGTATACCGTATACAGTGCAATAGATATATTCACAATCGTTTTTTTCGTTCTTTTTCGTGGCTCTCTTCGTTGCATTGCAAACGTTATTGAATAACGTAAATGTTGTCATATAAATGTATTATTGATTTTATTTTAACTTTTACTTTGATTCATAAGCGTCACATTGCGACACAAGTGAATAGAATTGTTTAGCTGAAATATATCAGTATACATACTAAAATTTTACGGTAATTTCATACCTTCAGAGAGGGTACTTCTCCGAGGAAAGCTGGCTTTCTCATGTTAATGTTGATATAATTTTAGGCAGTTTTTTTTTGAAAAGAGCTTCTTCGAATTATCGTGTTGTAACTAGTAGTTGTAATGTTCCAGGTGCACGTAGTGAGCACTTGGGTGCCAGCGCGTGGCTCGACCGCTCGCCCCGTGGCCGTCGCGCGCGGAGCCCCAGGGCTCCCGCGGCGCGCGCGCGCCACCCTGGCAGGCGCCCCCGCCGACCGCCCCGACCCGCAGCCCGCCCCCCCACAAATCGTCGTCGTCAACAACCAACCACCACCCCCACAAAACCCACTTCCCGAATACAAAGGAATCCCAAAACTACCTTTACCAGAACAGTGGATACACAAACGCCCTATAGACTATAAATACACAACAATACCCCGACCCCTAGCTCAACTTGTGAACGCGGACTTAGGGGCAGATCTGACTCAGGAGTCCCGCGCTAAAAAGTACAGCGCTACACGATCGCCCTCGTTAGAGAAGGACGACAAATCGCCGTTTCTAGTGAGCGCTAGTAAGTGTGATAAGGATAGGGAAGTGTTCGGTTTCGACAGTGCCGTTGTCGATAAGTTGAATGAGATGGGTGATAGAATGGCGTCACCCAGCGAGGAGACATCTCCAAGCAATCTTCGAAGGTTTCGTTCTGTTAGCACGCGGTTAAATATGTGCAGCGTGAACGAAGGTCCGCATTTGGAGGGGCAGCAAGAGCGCCTAGAAATGCAGAACTCTCCAAGAGTGTTAGAATGCAGTTCTGCGAAAGAAAAGTCGTCTGCACCAAAGTTTGATTTCTCGCCCAAAATTTTAGCCGATACCATGGCATCACCACGTTTCTTTACGCCCCCAGAAACCGTTTCTCCAATGTTCTTCGCTGAACCTTCTCCTAAGTCCGTATATTACGACAGTGTTCGGTCGCCGAAGTTTTTCCCTGAAACGCCCCGAGACGCTGAAGTTCCTCAATCGCCAAGAGCTTTAGGCGATCACTTAAACCGAAATGGCATATCAGAAAAGCCAAGTTCTCCCCGAGTGTTGAACAAACCCAGTCCGAAAGTGCACAGTTACAATAAAGAAAACTATTTTACCTTCGAACAGACTTGTTTAGACGAAACAAGAGCTTCACCGCGACCGAGAAAATACGGTGGAAGAAATTCTATAGAAAAAGAAAGGTTTACACCACCAGCTGATAAAATAGATGTAAGGAAATACAGACGCCATAACAGTTGCGATACGAATTATAAAACAATAGAGCTTAATATTACGAAATGCGAAGATAATAAAGAAACTGAAGAAATTGTAGGCGATGACGTGACTGATTGTTGCGTCAAGATGGAAACTCTAGAAATTGAACCGAAAGCCGAAGAAAAACCGAACGAATTAGCACCAAGTCCTTCTAATACTGCTCAGGCGAGAAGACAAAGATTGAAGTCTATATCTTTGGATTCGGACAATGCGAAAATTATTGAACAGAATTTAGGATTGCCTATAGCTAAGCAAATGAAGGATCAAATGAACGAAGCGTATAAAAATCAAGAAACAAGTACGTCTTGCGATAGTATGGAACGATATCAAAAAACTCCGACAAACGAAAAACCAGCTTTCCAATTCGAAGAGGAACAAAAGGAAAAACCTGAAGTTGAAGAGGAGCCTAAATCCCCTGAAGTGAAGCACAAAAAGAGCCTCAGACAGAGCTGTGATACACAATCATTTATCGACATGCCGAGATTTTCACCGAAAGAATTTGAAATAACGGTAACTTCTGAAGAAGGAGATACCATCCCCGCTCAAACAGAGACTAAGAAGAAAGGAAAGAATTTAAGAAACTTAAGAATAGATTTAACTAAAAGAGACAGTGAATTAGAGAAAGAACTTCTAGAATTCGAGAAGTTGTACACGGATGCAGAAGAAAAGAAAGTCAAAACCCCAACCCTAAAAGTCAAAGCTACTTCTTTAGATTCTTCTGAGTCTGTAAATCTATCATTACCACAGAAGAAAACTCTTGAAGTGCCACAGAATTCTATATCGATGCCCAATACGCCGAAAAGACAACTGAAACGTATTTTGGCTCAAAAGAATGTCAAACATGATTTCTCTGGTGGCAAATTAGGGTATAACTCTATACAATCGAACGCGGAGCAACGGCGTCTCTACATGAAAGGCCAAGACTCTGGTATATATTTGAGAGAAAATCACGCTACGCTGATGTTGTACCAACCAGGAACTTCAAGAATGGGTTCGCGTACGATGGGGTCTTTTGACGAAAACATGGCAGACTTGGAAAACACGCCAGAAATAAATATATCTGGCGCAGATAACCGAGGCTACCAGGATCCCGGCCCGAGCTTAGGATCTAATCTATTGAATTATAAGCAAAATCTAAGCGTTTCCAGTACTAATTTAAAAACGCTGCCCGAAGGCCGGCCATCAGATGACTTTGAGCCTACAGCGGAAGATGAAAAAGTGGTCAAAAAGCTGCACAGAAGGAATTCCAACCAGAGTTTAATGTTAAGCACGCACAGTTTACAAAGTTCAAACTGTTCTTTAAATAGTGCTGGTGCATCCTGTCACAATCTAGCGACGGTTCGCACAAGCATATCCAATTTCAGCCTGAACTCTGACTCCAGGCAAAAGAAGCTTTCTTTCGAACGAAGAGATTCGAATACGTCGTTCAACAATGAACTGCTACCGACAACTCGAGTGATATGTTCCTCAAATACAAGTCTCTCTGGTGAAGCATCGTCCAAAAACTGTTTATTACAACGTAGGGGCTCGAACAATAGTCTTACTTTAAATATCCTGTCAGGGAACAACCTCAGTCGACATTCAAGTAACAGTTCCTTGAATAAAGACGCAAAACCTGGACAAAAGAAGGGTTTGCTAGAACGGAGGAGCTCGAACACCTCTCTGACGCTCAATATAAATAATTCGAACCCTCAGCTCTCAGTCAATAGAGGATTAAGCATCTCGAACTACAATCTTAACGGCTCGACATGTAACTTAAGTAGATATAATAGCAATCATAGTATTGATAATCCTCCAGCTGAGCCCAGAAAGGGCATTTTGGAGCGACGCAGTTCAAATACATCCCTCACTCTAAATATACAGCCACAGGAACCGCGGGAAATAGAAATCGAAGAGAACTTCATAGAAACAAATCTGAAGGATCTCCCACATCGGGATAAACATAGGAAGTCTTTAAGCACAGAGAATTTATTACCAAAATCTTATAAGAACCGCACACGTTTACGCTCAAACGAAAAGGGAGTAGGTTTCGGATCTCACGACAATCTTTGGTCGGCTTCATATACGACGGAACAAGAGTACGCGCAAAATCTGACTTACGTTTGTGGCGACCAAGAGAACGAGATCATTATTGCTCTGGAGGACCCTAGTTATCCTCAGGGCAATATTAGAAACATTACTACCAAACCACTGAGTCCTCAGAGCACTTCAGAAGATTTCAGACTGTATTTAGCCAACATGCAGCATCTTCAGAACGCGTCTAGTGTCCTTTCTAGAAAACAACTCAGAGATCTCAATGATGTGTTCCAAAATGGGTACTCTAAAGTGAAGTGCCATAATTCTGCAGAAGGTCAGCATTGCTGTTCTGGCAGGGTCGAAGATATGGCCAAAGAAAACCCTCAAATGGTCATACCAGACCCTGTTCCTTCCCAACCTTGCTCTGAATACCAGAAGATGCTGCTCAGGAATTTGCACCAGGAATTCTGGGATATGCCCACGAATTTTCAGGAGAAACCGATAGTGTCTGGGTCACATCCAAAGAACCGATATAAGACTATACTGCCTAACGAACATTCTAGATTCATGTTGACGTCGGAAACTACTGAGAGATATATTAATGCCAATTTTATTAAGGTGAGTTAAGATTTTCGTTATAATATTGTAGATTATGAGACAATGATAAGTGATTGATACTTATCATTATCATAATAGCCTGGTCAACACTTGTGTGATCCACAAATAGGTTTTTAGAATCTGGGTGACCCTTGTGTCCATTTCATGAATGATTATAAAGTCCCCAGCTACACAGGATTTATTCATAGCACAGGTGTTGCCTTTTTAAATAGGGCCAGAACTACTTTATCGTCACTGATTCTCATATAAGCTGGATGATTTGTGTATTTGTAAAACTTCCTACGTCGTCCGTGTGGTGACGGATTAAGAATACGGAATGTCACCTCCCCATATCATCCCATGGGTGTCGTAAGAGCCGACAGAGGGAGCATATTATGCAGAGACCAGCACTGTAAGAGAAGTAAAACTTGATACAAATGCTACATCAACCCGTTTGGCCAGCGTGGTATTGTAGGCCAATTCCTCCTTTCAAAGGAGAGGCCTAGTCCAGCAGTGGACTGTTAAAGACTGATACACATTTATGGCCTTGCATAGATAATGCATCCAGTTGCAAATTCCTGCGCTTGAACGTTGCGTCTAAATTCAGATATAATTATGTCTACTATAAATCAATTCGTAAAAAAGATGAATCTCGTAAAATACCATTGGTAAAGGAATACGGACCAGTCTTCTTGCTTTCCTACAGTAAACTGCATCAACAGATCACATTATCGGCTCAGGGATTTCCGTATTAGGTCCTCTCTAACCAAACCAAATATACTACCACATTAAAAGTATTGAAACTAACATCTCCAAATTTTTATCTTACAGGGGCATGAGTACACCAAAAATACATACATAGCCACCCAGGGTCCTCTCCAGAACACCATCCACGATTTCTGGCTCATGGTCTACCAGAACAGCATAGCTCACCGGTCCAGACTCCAAGAAGCCGCCAGCACACCCATCCAAAAAGTGGTGATGCTCACAAACTTCATAGAAAACAACCGGCAGAAATGTGAAAAGTATTTCCCGCTAGAACTGAGTGAAGAAGTCACTATCCCTTGTCCGGAATCCATGGATGATGAAGAAAATATCTTCATTATAACCAATTGTGGCATGATCAGAAAGCCAGGCTACACTATTCGGAAACTGGACGTCAACTACAAGAAATGTGAAGAAGAAGTCATTGTATACCACTATTGGTTCCACAATTGGGCCGATCACAAGTGTCCTAAAGATGTGAACGCTTTACTAAATCTCAGTTTGGACGTTTTAAAAGACTGTGTGTACGATTTCAAAAATACTTGTGATGTTGACGAAGACTTGTGCAGATGTGAGTCTCCTAAAAGTGACTCTAAATTTGTGTTTCCTCCCTTAGAGCATCCGGCACCATGTGAAGCAAAAGTGAGTGTGTCTACACCGTTTGATTTCTCTTCCGAGACGTTAAGTCCACCAACTATTGTACATTGTTCGGCTGGTATTGGACGGACTGGATGTCTAATAGCCATACTGAACGGTATCAAACAGCTGACGAATGAGCAGAAAGTGGACGTCCTAGGCATAGTTTGTAATATGAGGTTGAACCGAGGTGGTATGGTGCAAAATTCTGAACAATATGAGCTCATACATAAAGTGTTGTGTTTGTATGAACAGGCCTGTTTGCCTTTATAGCTAATTTAATGGTTTTTAGACTTAATTATATATGTTTGATATGGTTTTTATAGCGTGAATATGATTTTTAATTTCACCTGAATATTCGCAGTGAAGCTTTGTTGCAAAACTTATAACACCATGTAGTGGAACTACATTGAAACAAAATATTAATTGATTTTTAAAAGATAACCTATAACCTTCCTCACAGTTCAAATTATTCTTTTCATCTAAAGGAGCTCAGCAGTTTAGCGATATCTATATTTTATATAATTTATCTACGAGATGGCAGCACATACTATATAGTGTCAAAAAGAAATGAAATATTGTTTACGTAAAGCAGTTGTTCCTCCGCAGACGCGTAAGCGGAAGCGATCGAATGTACATATAATTGCTTAAGCTTATGTACGTTATGTAGAGTCGTTTAATCGTTTAATCATAAGAGTTGAACTTACATGATACTTTTTCTCTCGAGCAATGGCGGATTCCGGATTATTTTTGGCTCTTCGCTAATCGCTGTCAGTGATACAAATACCTTACGACTGTCGCGATGATAATAACATTTGTCAGCAGTACCGCTAGTTCTTGACTAGTAAGTGAATAAATAATGTTTAATCTAACTAATATTATGGAAATTTATGCAAGTTTTGCACACATCTGACAAGCGTTACGGTCAAAGGCAGCGATATACTAGGAGATATCAACAGACTGCCATAAGTCGCGGCGCGCACCACTGACTTTCCAAAGTTATGTGCACACTAGACTGTAAATTATCACTTGCTCTGTGCCTCGGAGAGCACGTTAAGCGGTCCGGGCTGTCTTGAACATCTTTGATCTATAGTCGTTATGGGCATATAGGATATAGGTGTATATAGGATACTGATCTAAGCCCTGGAATATCTCTATCACTCATCGCAGCGGTCAAACAGCAGTCGCTCTGTGGAAACCCCAATATTCTCTCAAATCTGGTAAGACTAGAAAGCGGATGTCCCACTCAGAGGCGAAACTCGCTCAGCAAGACATCGTCACTTCCAGAGCTACTGTACACGCACTTTGACACTCGTATACAAAACCAGTTTCTAGGGTGCCTCGACTCTATGAGCGAGCCATGGGAATTTTTTCAAACTGGTCCAGCGCCGACATGTTTGATTGTACTTAAGTTCGTATTCACACTATGTCGATCGTTAAATAACGCCATCTATCGGTATGCGGATGTCCCTTACTTGTAAACATTTTGTTCAAACAGTAGAAAATTAACACCTTTGCTAAGAATCAATGTGACCTTAGGAAATAAGGAAGCTAATCAAAATATTGATTACGATGACGCTAAAACTACGTGCTGCTTATAATTTCATATAAAGATAATCCCAACTAGGCAAAGCCAGAGAAATATACTTATATTTTTTTCAAGCGATACATATCTATCTACAGCCTTTCGCAGTCCACTACTGGACTAAAGCCTAATATGCTACACAACAGTATTGAGTCATCATCATCATCAGCATCGCCCTAGCGTTGAGACAAGACTTACACGCCTTGGAGCCCGAAGTCCGCTTACTGGTCTAACCAGATATGACAGAATATCAACTTTTCCACAGAGCGACTGCCGTCTGACCTCCGCAACCCAAAGGGATAGCGATATTCCAAGGTTTAGACTAGTATCAGTAGATCTTTGACAGTCGTTAAGGGGAGTCAGTGAGGGTACTGACTCCCCTTAACGACTGTCAAAGATCTTCATGACAGCCGGGACCAACGGTTTAACGTCCTCTCCAAAGGACGGGGCAAGCGATAATTAACAATTTAATACGTCCTTTCAAAAAGTCAGTGGTGTACGCCGTGGATTCCAACCCGATACCATCTGCATGGCAGTCCGTTGGTATCTGCACTAGGCTATCGCTGCCTACCCTCTCCACAGCAGTCTGTTATATCCACTCGGCTATAGCTGCCTACACAGTAGCATTGAGTCAATAGAATGATTTGGCCTACTATAGCACGCTAGTCAGACGGGTTGGTACAGTCATACAGTGATTAATGTCGAGTTTTCCGTCGGTTGGCAAATATACTATTTGCATCGTTTGTTTTCCTTAGTCGCCTTTTACGACAGCCACAGATGAAATGGGGTAGTTACATCTTGTATTCTTAATCCGTCACAGATACATATCTATTCTAATATAATAAAGCCAAATACTTCGTTTGAATGCCCGTAATCGGCACGACCAGTCAAAATTGAATTTTTGTATATGTCAATCAATGAGGCAGGATTATAAGCCATATAACATTACCCTATGACCTTTAGGAGCAGAACAAAATTTATACATTCAAATAAATAATTAAATACATGTTAGACCACAAGTAAAGAAAATATTCAGCACTCAAAGATTTACTCGGGTGGGAATCGAACCTACTACCAGCTTGAGTGACCAACAGGCCGGTCAAAAATTATATTCACGCTATCAAAACCATACTAACATAATACAGTGAGATAAAATCTATACTATGAAATTATTTAATAATAAAAAACTTATAAAAATATTGTTTTTAACGCACCGTGTTTTTGCGAATTACTGTGTTGGATAATTGTCGGTCTTACAATATTCATGACGAAAGACATCTGAGAAGATATAAAGCTTCATATCGCTTTTATTTCAGAATCTGGTAATTAATAGAACGGTTAGAAAATAGGATTATGCGCTGTCTGTGCAATTATATTACTATGTAGTTTCACGAGAGCATTTAATCGCATTGTGGAAACTGCGCACCTCTAACTACTTCTGTCTGAAAACAACACAGTCACACAAAACTTGCGGTTGCAAGACGTACGGTTCTCTCGTGTATGAACTAACTGTTATAGAAAGAAAAATCCGTCTACAGTATCACTTTATTTTCCTATCGTCAACAGCGTAAGTGACATTATAGATGGATGTTTCTCGCAAGCTGCTCACTTGCTTTGTATATCTCTGGTACTGGTAAAAGCGCCCTACATCCGACAGCATGTGTGTAGGAGCCTTTTTATATGAAGATGATGAATTTTTTGTGTATACGGCCGACAATTATCCAATACACCCTACTTAGATTAAGTTTTTTGCGTTAGTCAATGGCAAGTGAAAGTTATACAAATGTAATGTTGATTTTGGAACTGGCAACACTGCGTAGCAGATTTTTTTGCGTTGGCAATTTATTTGTAGACTTCGGTATTTCATACAGCTGTCGATCGTGGCATATATATACCTACTGTCTGTGCATTTCTTCCTCTCTTTCCTTCATTACCTAGGAATTTTCAGAATTCCTTAGTACTTATTGTTTTTCTTCGTTTATAAGCACAAATCATAAACACTCATGTGCCCTACATTATTCGTTTTCTTCTATTGTACTTTCTCTATAACACCTTATGGATGAGACTAGAGTTCTGAAACATAGTGTTTTTATAAGCTCATGCAAGGTAAACCTTGTAGCTATATTATATAGAATTTTTATTCACTTTTATCAAATATTTCAAAAATTGAAAAACAGACGTTAATTTGAAATCAGTACTGAATAAAAAATCGCCTGAAGTTCAAAATCAGTGTTGCCATTTTCAAACTATAATATAAAAAAAATGTGTGTAGATTAAATATTATTAGTATTTCTTGGTTTTGACCGCACAATATTTTTTAAATAATAAGTTGTACATTTTATAGTTTTAAATTTAATTTTATTAGATATGGAGGAAAATTTAGTATATAATAATTTATTCTTTGTAAGTAGATAGAAGTTTTTTATTTGTAATTTATTTGTTTTCTTTGTAAAAATAGTGTTAAGCGGATTTTAGACGGCATTTAAATTAAATATTAATGTGTATTATAGTGTGTGTGTATGTGTATTTTTTATTTTATGCCACAATTATACATTGTAGTACAAGATTTTTATTTTATTTTATTTTTATTTTGGCAATTCTTCTAGTATAATATAGGCTAGAAATAACTTGTTCTATGTTAAGGAGAGGCGCTCAATGTCAATATTTTTTATGACGTCAACATCGTTTAAAGATGTTTTTGCAAATGGCACGGTGAAGAAATATCAAATAGGGTAGGTATGCCTTGCGGTATTAATAGCGATCGTTTCTTTTTGGAGGACTAATTTAATTTTATAATGACTAATGTCACAATATATGCTTGACGTTAATACGCAAAATTACGAGAAGCTGATTATCAGATACAATTTTAAACGCACGGTAACTACCTAATCTTTCAAAAGTTAATCTAAACGAATTCTCTTCAAATAATTGTGTGGAAGTGATGAAATGAATACGCTGTGTACAAGTCGCTTTAACGTTTATAAATAGATACCTGGAAGAGGCTTGAGGATATAAATTGCGCCTTGGCTGCTTCGACTCCAGCTCTACAACGAATTTACTTTTAAACGGGCCAATCAGTGCTAGGCATCGACGACGAACTCACCCTTGTGTACGGCGGGAAACATTTGTTTAGCAGAAAAACAGCCAGACCCGATGACTCTTTTTAATCTCTTAACCGCTTGAACGCCAGAATTACACACACAAATTGAAATCTATGGTATCGCACTGATCCATGCTTTGCCATTAAACAGCTTAAGAACCTTTGCTCTCCCAATATCATCTGAGTACCTATTCCTATGGCAAATGACTCGTAAACGTTGCCCTTGAAAGAATTACCCTCACCAGGGTCAAACTTGTAAGTATCTTGAGTTCGCCCATGACAAATTCTTTTAGCGTTACCTCCTCTTATCAAGAGTTCTTGATAAATCTTACCATTACAAGAGTCATACCTCACCCAAACCACGGTAATAATATCTAACAGTATTGTAACTCCATACAAACGCACGAAACTCGAGTTATACCTACGCGCCGCGAGCAGAGTACCCATTAGACTGGGCGGACTGTACCTACAGTACCCGCAGCCGCTATCGTGCCGCAGCTCGCATGCGGCGCGTCTGGTAGGTATATAACTCACGAAGACGCACTATGGTTCGTCTAGAACAAGCTAGCTAGACAAAATTATTTTATTTGATTTTATGTCTAGATGCGGTTAATAAGCAAAGATATAAGGTTTTTGGTACTTTTTTCAAGGCAGTTTGTCATTTGAGCTGGTATCATGAAAAAAAAAACATTTATCGGGCATATGTGTATAATATATTTTTTGAACATTTTATAAAGTGATTTATCCCTCGACGTCGCTATAAAATCTAATAACAGATGCATAAAATATCTAAGAACTAAATCTATTACTCATTATCATCACTATCATCAGATGAATCATCCATTGAATAGTCATGATCGTGAGGGGCAGAACTATGAAAAGTAGAAATCATATTAACATTTTGTTCCTTACAGCTAGGTGGGACAATTAAATCTAATACTTCAGTTGGAAGCGTACCTATTTTCTTCCGAGGAACTTCTCGTAAACCGTTTATTACAGGGTCAGATGTTATCAATAACATATTAAGTAAATCTCTATTCGTAGCCTCCCGTGATCGCTTTCGTGTGTTGTGCTCACGAAATCTTCTGCAGTCCTTATTCCGAGCTTCCTGTGCTTCCTCGGAAAGCTGGCCTATAGGTAGAAGGGACGATCTAATTACTTCGCCACTGTGCAAAAGTATTTTGTGGACAGTAGCGGGCATGTAATACCATGAATAGAGATTTACATAAAGTTGTCTAGTTTCTTGAGCTAAGTTAACGAATTTTTCAATATTTATATCATATCCCGATGATAAAGTGCGAAGTAGTATGCCAAATTTTTGTATTAGTGAAACATCTAACCCTGTAATATCGGCACTAGCCTCGGGATTTCCAAAAAATCTTCGCGCGGTGTTCCCGTCATTAGTGTTACCGAACCCTGGTTTTGGTTTGTCTACAATCAAGCCCATTTCGCTTTTAAATCGTTTTTTAATGTCATCTGAACGTTGTCTCACACTAGCTTTGTCTTCGGCTGTTCTTAACTGCCATTTTTTTATATTTAGTCGATAGCTAATGTGAAGCAAGCATTCAAAGCACCTTATCCAAGCGTGCAACGTAGACAAACCAAAACCAAGATTATCTTTGTCCGCAGCAAACTCTTTTGACAGATCATTCATCATTGTTGGAGTTGCCCCACAAATAAAACATTTTTGTGAGGAAGAAGTTTCGGTCAGAGCATTGCAAACTTTTCCGTCAATCATTGTTAAAAGCATAACATGTGTGACAGATACTTCGGTCTCCATCACCTTGCAGGTTGTCGGCAATAAAGCGTTTATCTCTTCTAAAACCTAATTGGTTTCCGAAATCGTAAAATCTTTCGTTTCCTTAGAAAAGATAAACTTTATTGGCCGACAATACATTGTAGAACAGGGCCGAGGATTCTGCCACACAATATTACCACTTTCATCTTTCAATTGAAGAGGAACGAAAGAAAATACAAATAAAAACTCGTCACTATCGTCACAATTAGTGAATTTTTGTTTGTACATACTATGACCGGAACTTCCATCACAACCCCATTTACTGATTAATGTGAATGACGTGCAAGGTAACAGACTATGAACAACTTCTTGTTGTGCTGAAACTAAACGTTCGGCAGTCTTATCAAGAATTGCCTGAACTTTGATTTCAGCATGCGTTTCATTGACTGTAATTTGTTCACCTGACGGGTAGCAGGCTATTTTAGCCTTTCTAACACTGTACATTGACGGAAACACCTTATGTCCAGCTTTAATACTCCACTTCCGAGTCTGCTTATAGCTATGGCTACTTGATTTACTATCAACGTAGTACGCTAAAGCTTCCTCACTTGTTAAACTCCTGGGGGCACTTTCTTCACTCGTGGTCTTGGTTATTGAAGGATCACTAGTCACATCTTTAATTTGACGTGCTACACTTCTCTGACCCGAGATTCGAGCTGACACTTCAGCGGCGTAAATTAATTCACTAGCACTTCTGGACTGTAATAGATCGTCTACACGTCGTCTCTTCGTTTTGAGACTAGAATGTTCAAAATCTTTAGTAGGTCTTCCGGGTCCCGGTTCTCCAGATGTAGTTGGCAGAGATAAATAAACGGACACATCGAAAGATATGTCAAGACCCTCCAGCCACGTCGAATACTTTTGTAGGAATCGCTCTCGATTTCTTCCACAGCTGCTCCACTTTTCAGCAAATTTCGTTGAATATCTTGAGATTAGTACTTTAATATCTCGCAGAGACTGCTCCGTAACACCATCAAAATTATATCTCAAAGATATAAACCGAAAGAGCTCCTCATTCCGCGTTTCCTTCGGGTGTTTCAGCCATTCTTCGAAAAAATCCATTCTTGAGACGGTAAAAACTGTTGAAAGAAAAAAATAAATAAAAATTAGTTGTGCAAATATATCGCAATGAATTTTTTTACGTATAACTACTAGACACTTATGAGAATCGTATATGATAGGTTCTACGGTGGGGACAAGTGGGGACATGTTATTATTTGACCGATGAATTTGAAAAAATGAGTAAAAAAGTGGGTGAAAATTCAAACATTTCATTTTATAAGACTAAAGAATGAAGTTCCCATGTTGAAAATGAAATAAAATATAACTACTTACCCTTACGTATACAATCCATCACAAAAACACTTTCACAAATTTCTTTTAGTGACATAAACAATGCTATCAAATATGATGTAAAAATGCAAATGAATGCCCTTTAAATAGTCAACATCTTATAAACATACCTTAATGACGCTCTTAATGAGGGTAGTATTGATAATTAATAGGTGTAATCCTCAATGTATAGGGGTAATGAGTTCGTAATAGTAATTAACTTCCAGGAATTTAAGAGTTGTTTTTGTCTAGCTAGCTTGTTCTAGACGAACCATAGTGAGACGGCCGAGTTACAATACTGTTAGATTATATTACCGTGCCCAAACTAAAATTCTTATTATTACATTACATCATCATCCTCTTAGCGTTATCCCAGTTTCAATGTGGGGTCCGCTTACTAGTCTAACCGGGTTTGGCTGAAGATTAGCTTTTCCACGCTGCGACTGTCTGACATCCGCAACCCGAAGGGATAGCGATATTCCATGGTTTAGACTAGTGTCAGTTTATTAGAAGATACTGACGCTTAGTAACGAGTGTCAAAGATCTTCATGACAACCGGGACCGACGGCTTAGCGTGCTCTCCGAGGCACGGGACAAGCGATAATTAACAATTCAATACGCACATAACTCCGAAAAGTCATTGGAGCGCGCCGTGGATTCGAACCCGATACCCTCTGCCTGGCAGTCTGTTGGTATTTGCACTAGGCTATCGCTGCCTTCTTTATTCTATTGCTCATATTTACTCTCATATCTTAAAAAAAATAAAAGTACCATATAGCTAATCAGACAGAGGTGTGATTTTAATCTCGCAAATATACATGTATGTTTAATTTGACGACATATTTCGTCACGTTTTTATTTAAGTACCTACCTCAACGTGTATATTCTTTGACCTTGTCGAGTGGCGAAAACGTTTGCGAGTACTTAGACTAACTTCCGTATTGACCTAATTCGTTTGCACCTAATATATTATCATCTATTTTTTATCTATTCACAAAAGCAAGCGGAAAAATATACAACAGCTGTGAAAATAAACTCAAGTAAACAAATGATACATTTTTAAATAGTACCACAGTTGAGTTCTAAAGTTGCTTTATCAAAAACAGCCGAAAATTTTATGAAGTAAAATGACTTTATGAAGATTATTTAACACTATTTTGTTTGCAGAAAAGGATTATATTGCAAAACAAATATAGATCTATCTTGATACCAATAGTCTGTCATGCAGAGGGTATTGGGTTCTAGCCCACGGCACGCACTACTGACTTTTCGGAGTTATGTGCGTATCAAATTGTTAGTTTTGTGAGTTTAGTTAGGTATCGCTTGCCCAGTGCCTCGCAGAGCACTTAAGTCGTCAGTCCCGGTTGTCAAGAATCTTTCTTAACCGCTGTGAAGGTAAATTGACACTGGTCACACTGGTCTATACCGTGGAATATCGCTATCCTTTTGAGTTCAGATCAGCAGGTAGGCGCTCTATTAAAAAACTGATATTCTCATATATCTGTTAAGACTAGAAAGCAGATCTCCAGTCTTGGATGAAAGTATCGAAAGCTAGGACTAATCTTGTCTCACGGACATATTTAAAAACATACACTCAACGGACACAAAGAATACTTAGACCTGATGCAACAATTTGTTGATGACTCGTGTCTCCTGTGGGAATCGAACCCGCAATGCCTGGCGCTATTATAAAAGCGGAGGCGACCCTTTTGAACTCCTATTCTAAACCTGCAGTTGCCAAAAGGTTTCCTCGTCGATTTTGGAATCATATGGGTAGTCGTAACTACTAACTAGCCAAGTTAAAAATCCTATACGCCTTTCGGTGATAGTCAAGGTTTGATCTTTATCAAAAGCGTAAAAATACCACGCATTGCACTATGATTGACTAACTCATTAGCAGTAATTAGTCATATTGTACTCAAAATGGCCTAGCCTAAGGCAAACTTTTAAATTTTTTGTTTAGCGTTAAGTTCAATGCCTCGACATATAGCTTATTTTAACATTGCGAAGGTCGTTAGATAATATATTTTGCTAGGCATTAGATACCTATTATTCGATTCCAATTAGGCGGCAATGTCTTCGACTGTGTAGCATTGAAGAGACAATAGTATGACCCCAAAAATATCAGTATTAACCATTTGAAAGTTGCTAAACTGAAGGTTGGATTTTTCGACTTTTGCGCGCAATAACTATGCCTTACCGATTTGGCAAAAACTTTCCTTCTATAGATAGACTGTTTACTGATGAATGGTTTGACAACAGACACACACATTTAATTTATTTGTGGTATTTGCCCATGCCTTAGCTGAACTTCTAATTAAGTTGGTTACGGTTTCCAAGATAATCCAACATTGCCTCGTACTTCGCGAGTGTCAAAAATATCTATATACTGCTAAACCAGGTCGCACAGGTGATTCAGAAGTGGGAGTAGGATAGTATTTAGTCCCAAACAAATGTTGACAAACCTTGTGGCAAGGGATCGAGACATGCAGATATGGAGTTAGTAGTCCAGAGTTATTCGTTGATAGGAATATTTTACCCTACATTTTATAAAATGTATGACTGTCACTGACCCGAGGAACTACTCGAAAGTAAGTGCTCTAATCCTGAATGGGCCCTCTGGACAGTCTGGACTTACCTCTCGATTCGCCTCGTTTCGATCGGCAAAATCCAAACATAGATCTCCGCGTATATGATATGGGAAACCTTCATTCTGCTGGCTGTTACCACTCACTGAAAATCGAAGTACTTATCTGCCGGCAGTGGCTCTTCCTATATTTTGCGTCTGTGGCCTCTGTGGACACGTTGTCTTCAAACATGTCGTTTCTTACGGCAGATAAGAGCTTGACTGTTTTAGCTTTGTTTCGATAATTAAAGAGTAGAACAGCTGTGATGGTGGTTTACAATGCCTCATTTTCAAAACACCAAAGGTAGTGTACCGTGCTGTCTCATAGCCTATAACTGCTTAATTATTGGATATTCAACTGCAACCAATAACGCTTATAGCATGACTTAACTTGCCATTCGCAATAGATCGGCAAAGTGAAGCAACATTCACAGAGGTTACTCTTTATATGGGTGGCTGGGCTGCTTGTGTGTCCTTTATATCATAGCGCTACCGAGCTTCGGAAGGCAGATGAAGCCGTGGGTCCCAGTTCGTGTCTCAATACAAGAATCGTTATACCTACGGTACCTACCATACACATAAAAAAATAACGTTAATAAAATATGTACGTATTTTTCGGATTTATTTAGTATTTAGACATGAGTAAAACGTGATAGGTACTAATTGTATTATTATTTAAATATTGTAACACTACTATGATAAATGGAGAAGACATATCAAGTGTTGTTTTTCAAACCGCGCTGCTAGTATTTTTCATTAGCACTATTAAATCTCTGTAGTTCGTGCCACGAGAACATAGACTTTTTGTAAACAAATAATTTCTACTAAGTCACTCAGCGATAGTTCTATCAAAAACAAATTATGTCAAATTCAATGAGCGCAACGGTACATATTTATACTTTGAAAAGGGCGACAAAACCCTTTTGAAGAACTACAGACCCATCTCATTTCTGAGTCACGTCTATAAGTTGTTTTCTAGGGTCATCACGAATCGTCTCGAGATTAAGCTAGACGACTTCCAGCCTCCCGAACAAGCCGGATCCCGTAAAGGCGTACCATAGACCACATACATACGCTGCGCAGGTTATAGAGAGGTCCGAGGAGTATAACCAGCCTCTATGCTTGGCGTTTCTGGACTATGAGAAAGCCTTTGATTCGATCGAAACCTGGGCGGTGCTGCAGTCTCTCCAACGGTGCCAAATTGACTATCGATATGTCGAAGTGCTGAAGTATTTGTACGAAAACGCCATCATGTCAGTCCGCCTCCAGGACCAGAGCTCAAAACCTATTCGGCTACAGCGATAGGTGAGGCAGAGAGATGTTATAGGTACCACCAAAACTCTACCGCTGCGCTGGAAGACGTTTTCAAGCTTCTGGACTGGGAAGGACTCGGCATCAACATCAACGGCGAGTACATCACTCACCTTCGATTTGCTGATGACATCGTAGTCATGGCTGAGACCATGGAAGACCTCAGC
The DNA here is from genome assembly GCA_944739405.2 of Euclidia mi. Taxonomy (NCBI): domain Eukaryota; kingdom Metazoa; phylum Arthropoda; class Insecta; order Lepidoptera; family Erebidae; genus Euclidia; species Euclidia mi. The sequence continues at coordinate 10,225,229 of OX123211.2, read as the reverse complement.
ACAATGTTCGATGGCCGCTGTAGAGTCTCCCAACAAGTAGGTCTTAAGATGAACATAGACAAGACGAAAATCATGTCTAACGTCCATGTCGTACCTGCTCCTATCCAGTTTGGGAACTCTACACTCGAAGTTGTCGACAAGTACGTCTACCTGGAACATATGATCCAATTGGGTGGGTCCAACTTCAAGAAAGAGGTCATTCGTCGAATCCAACTCGGTTGGGCGGCATTCGGGAAGTTACGGCATATCTTCACGTCCGATATCCCGCAGTGTCTCAAGACTCTCAAGACGAAAGTCTTTGACCAGTGTGTGTTGCCAGTGATGATCTACGGCGCTGAGACGTGGTCGCTATAACTATGGGCCTTATTCGAAAGCTCAGGGTCACTCAGAGGGGGATAGAGAGAGCTATGCTCGGAGTTTCCCTGCGAGATCGAATCAGCAATGAGGAGATCCGCAGGAGAACCAAAGTAACCGACATAGCTCTCCTAATAGCCAGGCTGAAGTGGCAATGGGCAGGGCACATAGCGCGAAGAACCGATGGCCGCTGGGGCAGGCGGGTTCTTGAGTGGCGACCACGTACCGGACGACGCAGCAGGGGCAGGCCTCCCGCAAGGTGGACCGACGATCTGGTTAAGATCGCGGGAAGCGGTTGGATGCGGGCGGCTCCAGATCCGTCTGTGTGGAGAAACTTGGGGGAGGCCTATGTCTAAGCTGTGGACGTCTCTAGGCTGACATGATGATACATATTATACATAGAAACACCCAGACCAAGACAAACATCCATATGCACACAAATGTTGAATCAAGTAGGAATCGAACGCGCAACCTTCGGCGAAGCAGTCGCTTACACTCCCGCTGCACCAACCGGTTGTCAATTCTGCAAATCGGGCTTATTTACCGCATAATACGTATAGGCAAAACTGTACATGCTGCGTTCATCGTTTACTTTTATTAATAAAAATATTTGCCTGGCAGTTCCGACTGTCATAAAGATCTTCGCCAGTCGGCATATGGAGTTTGAATGGTCCTCCCTGGTCTAAACCCTGGAAGATCGCTGTTCCTTTGGCCTTTGGAATACGGTCACGAAAAAGGTCACCCGCCAACTACCGTCCCGGGTGCCACGCAAGCTAGCTACGCCACTGATTATAGGTATGGTACCTATGTTGAAGATCATACCAAAACAATCGTATTCGGTGTATCATTCTATCAGGGCATACAGCACCTATACCTACAGGTATGTTTAATTTTGAAACACACTGCCGATAGGTCGTAGTACCTATAACCTGACAAAAATTGCAAGTAATAAAGGAATTATTAGTACCTACTAATTAACGATTTTATAGTTAATTTTGACATTGAAGCGTCCTCCTTACATTAACCCTATCGATTAAATTTAAAAAATCTTGTAAATATTTGCCTAGCATAGAAAATAATAATGATAGGTAAGTATACTCGTAGGAATAATTAAAGTCAGATCAATATGTATGTACCAATTTAGCAGTGTGGTAAAAAATTGTTCTTGCAACTGAGATGTCTTTGGTTCGATATTAAAAATTGCTAAATAGTTAAATAACCATAGAATAATGTTGCTAGTTCACAATTTTGTGAGGGTTTCTTTTAAAAATCTGTTTAAAATGTACATGTGATCTTGATGATACTTATTACAAAAGATGAAACACTAATAGGTAAGTAGGTACCCAGATAACAACAAACTTGCAGCAAGTTTAAATCAAACTTGCTAATTTCACTGTGACAAACTTGCATCAAACTTGCATGAAGTTTGCGTTTTCAAAGGTTGCACAGGTACAAGGCACAGGCTGGTGGTCCGACAATAGCTGGTCGTCGAGCACTTCCTACTGTATCTAGGAGGTCGACTGACCAACAACCTGTGCTCGTCGTCATCCAAATCCTTTGAAAAACCAACTTCAAGTTTGTCACAGTGAAACTAGCAAGTTTGATTTAAACTTGCTGCAAGTTTGGCAAGTTTGCATTGTTATCTGGGTAGGTACTTGCTACTTGATCGACAAATATTTTAACAAATGAGGGTACGTACTTATTTTATGTAGCAAATTTATTTCATGTCGATAGGTAGGTATTTATATTAAAGTAACATTGTCGTCATAATTTAAATAAATGACTTTAATTATTGCTACGAGTAAAAATTACATAGATATAAGTATATCATTATGAAACCAAAACACCAAACTTATTTTACTTATAAGTAAGTAATTACTATTATAGTTAAATACTAGGTAATATTAGGACTTATAATATTATCTATAGAACAAAAATATACAATATACATTAATTTCTTTACGGGTAAGAACATTACCCGGGTAAAGTGAAGCACGACACTATTTAAATTGCCCGGTTAATGTTGGAATTACTCTTGATGTTTTAGATATATGAAGAGCTTTATGATACTGAGGGTCTAGTACGAGTTTTACACGGTGACGATAGCCTACTCGACGGGAACAATTTTCATACATTTTCTACATGCGCCCCTAGCGGACTCTATCTATGGCTACTGTCCGCTGTAAGAAAATGTATGGAAATTGTTCCCGTCGACTGGGCTATCCTTACCGTGACTACTGTATAGTATTGTGTTATCTGTGCCGTGACAATCGTGTCTAAAACTCATACTAGACCCTCTGATAATTTGTCTATGCGTCCGTGACTATTTGAGAAAGTAATTTTTGTCGTCGAATTTTTGTTGTCGACTTAACGCTATTGTACCCAAACCATTATTTTATGCAATTGTGCGTATTAAATTTGTTAATTATATCCTGCTCAGCGGTGAAGGAAAACATCGTGAGGAAACATGCAAGTCTTAAAGTTCTCCATGATGTTCTCGAAAGACATAGTATGAAGTCTGCCAAGCCGCAGTTGGACAGCGTGGTGGACTTGGTCTTACCATTCGCATGGTGAGAAGAGGCCCGTGCCCTGCAGTGGGACAGTTCATATACAAGACCGATGATGATGATGATACAATCGTTCAGTAAAAGCGTAGTCATGAAACGTTTGCTTACGAATATTTCTGGCCAATGCGTGAAAAACTGTTTCCGTGGATTCTTATTATTAATGCTTTTGTAATTATATTATGTCCTCTACCCTCGCGAGCGAAAACATCATGACTCGGTGTAGCGTGTTGGAATACCACCACGCAACAATACACCATCTGGTGGCGGTTAATGGCAACATTTTCGATGCGTTTCACATCCGCACTTACGCTTACCCGATCCCGATCCGATTGGGCCACTTGGGAGGAATACCCCTCCAAATAAAAGGATTTTCGTAATCGTTCCACGTGACTTGGATTAAGTAATAGAATTTGTTTCTAATGTCAGACCCGTGATTTTGCAGTAAAGGGCTTATGTTGTGTTATTGGAGAGTAATATTGAACCAATTGACGAAAGTTTTTATTTTATGCTTTTGGGGGTAGAGGATTGAACCCCTCACTCTCCCTCTGGATCCGTCGCTCCTCCTACCAAGTCCCGCGTCTTTAGCTGGCTGCTTATCAAATTTCGTCGTCGGACAGTGCTGTTGAGTATTTCTGTGCGGAAATTCTCCCTAGCAGCACGCAAACTAGAAAAGCCTGAACTATAATAGCCTTTATAAGTTAAAGAAAATACTGGCAAATCATTATAGACTTGTGCCTACCCTCTTTGAGTAGTTAAAGTAGTATATGTGACTTGCCAAATTAGACCGCGACGGCAGTCGGCAAATCGTCATGCCTGAAAAATAAAAAAGTATCATTAAATAAGTCCTTAAACGAAAGGAAGCAATGAGGAAATTATCACGATTTCATGAGGTCTGATCCCTGGCCTACTGTCAGTACGACTAGTGAGTTTTTCTTCTCTAAATGAATTTTTGCTTGTCATTTTATGTGCACCCCCCTAAAGATATTCTGACGGTGCTCACGATCTAAGACTTAAGCCCAGAACTTACGCTCTAGACTCTAGACCTTCTAATTAGACAGGTTATACTTAGTCTTCGCTTCGTATCAACGCCTTTATGGAATATGATGTCCCGTGTCAGCATAATCTAAATTATCGTCAACTAATCAGCATCTCGAAAGCATCTCAAAACAATGCTTACGTCAATAATGGAGTAAATTTACGTCTCGGTTCTAATACATAAAGCGTACACCTATGTGTTTACTAACTAACACATTTTTGTTTACATTTTCATTATGTCTTGCTCTTTGCAAAACAGCTCCTTCGTGGAATAGTGTGAAAACTAGGAAGGTTCTGTGAAATCTAGAATTTTCGAGATAAAATCATGCAGACTTTCTCAGTTTTTTGTTAATAATAATAATAATAATAATAAATCATTTATTTCTAAGTATATGGTACATTTATGGTCTTACATGTATTCTGAGAATCACATACACTACCATCACTGGTGTAGAAATATTTAAATGACGCATGCAAACTTTATTAAACAAATGTCATGTCGTCATTAAAATCGCGTAATTATATTTATTAGGTACTAATACAATAAAATACAATAAAAAAATGGAAGTGAATTAAGTAACAATATAAACGAATATAATTATGTCAATATAATAATTAAAAATGTCAAAATTTACTCCGAAATGTCAATATAATAATTAAAAATGTCAAAATTTACTCCGAAATGTCAATATAATAATTAAAAATGACAATATTTACTCCTAAAAGTCTAATTCTCTAACAATGTCAAATTTTATAATTTATGAATTCATTTACAGAATAGAAGCATTTGTCTAGGAGCCAAGAAAACATTATCGTTTTAAACTTACTAATTGAAAGCAGTCTTAGATCAGGTGGTAATTTATTATAGATTTTTATTGCCATACAATATGCATTTCTACTATGTAAATGTAGTCTTTGTGATGGCACGAGGAGTTTGCCAGGGTTCTTTTTACTAAGCCTGTCAGAGACTTGTTCATTTAGAGGGAACAAGTGAGGGTGCTTCTTCACAAATAAACTTATCTCTAAGATATATAAGCATGCAAGTGGAAGAATTTGCAATTGCTTAAACAATGGCCTGCAATGATCAAGGTATTCTGCACCACTTAAAGCTCTAATGCACTTCTTTTGCACAAGGAAAGCTCTATCCACATCCACTGAATTACCCCATATCACTAACCCGTAACGTAACACCGATGAAACATACCCATGATAAGCGCTTAAGGCTGTTTGTGTGCCAGATATTAGTCTAAGCTTACGGAGGGCGAATACAAATTTATCAAGCTTAGTGCATACTATTTTTACGTGTTCCTTCCAGTTAAGTTTATTGTCTACTGCTATGCCTAAGAAAATTGCCATTTGTTCCTCTTCTATGATTGAATTTTTATATTTTATTGATACCGGTGAAATTTTAGAGTTAATTGTTCGAAATTTTAACAGTTTTGTTTTATTGACATTGACGTGCAGATTATTGCCTCCTAACCATTGAATGATATTATTTAATTCATTGTTTGCATCGCTTATCAGATCGCTGTTATTTAAACATTTTATGGTTAGTGTAGTGTCGTCAGCAAATTGTATAGATTTGTGTTTCATTATTTTATTAAGGTCATTAATATATAATATAAATAATAATGGTCCTAGGACGCTTCCCTGTGGGACACCGGATTTATTGTCTTTTAGGTCTGAACTATATGTGATTTTTGTATTATTTGTGATTTTTGATATCACTGTCCTTTGTTTACGGTTCGACAAATAGTTTTTAATCCAATCGTGTGCCTTTCCCCTAATACCGTATTTCTCTAATTTGTTTAATAATAGTTGATGTGACACAAAATCGAATGCTTTGCTCATATCTATAAATAATGATAAAACTGACATTTTGTCGTTTAGTGCTTCCGTTATAAGCTTTACAAGTGAAAAGCAAGCAAGTGTCGTTGAGCTATTCTTTCTAAAGCCGAATTGGCTGTCAACTATTAGGTTTTGTTTATTTATAAAACTGGTAATCCTTTCATGCATAGCCTTTTCAAAAATTTTTGCAAGTATTGGTATGAGTGCAATAGGTCTATAATTATTCATATCTGTCGGATTACCTTTTTTAAACAGTGGTTTAATTACAGATTCTTTCAGTCTAGTAGGAAAAATAGCTTCCTGAAATGAAAAATTTATAAGATAGCTAAGAACAGGAGCTATAATTCTTGCGCTGAGTTTGATTATTTTTGTGTTTATGTCGTCATGTCCGGCTGATCTTGTATCATTTAAAGAACTAATGATTTTTATAACCTCAGTCACATTTATAGGAGTCAAAAATATACTATTGCCGTTGGAGTTAATGTTAATATGATTAGGAATAGAAGAATTATTATTTGAATTATCATTATGTGTCAGATCGATAAAAAAATTATTACATTGGTTACATATGTCAAAAGGATTATTAATTATTTTGTCATGAATTATTAAATCTGGTATGTCATTCTTGGTATTATTATTACTAATATTATTTTTAATTATGGACCATGTCGCTTTGCATTTATTTTTAGAACTATTAAAAAAATAATTGTTGTTAATTTGTTGCGATGTATAAATGCATTTCTTTAAAATTTTTGTATACTTACTATACTTATTCTTGTGGTATCTTTTGCCGATAGCATTATGCTGATATTCATAGTATAACATTCTCTTTTTAACGCATGATATTTTTAACCCTTTACTAAGCCATTTATTTTTTATTGGTTTGTTACTCTTTTTCACACGTATTTCAGGAAAATATAGTTTATAGAAAAGCGTATACAAGTCATGGAATAAATTGAAAGCTGTATCACAGTCCGTTACTTCGTATACTTCATTAAAACTTAAGGCTTCTAAGCATTGAAGAAATTTATTAATATTCATTTTACTGTAATCTTTCTTTGTTTCATACCAGAATTTTATCACTTTTACATTTCTTTTGTTTAGATGGAATGATATCGTTTGGGCTGTATCATGGTCAGAGAGAGCTAAGTTATGCGTCCTGCATTTCAAATCCTTTGTAAATATATTACTTGCGATTTGGTCTATGCTAGTATTCTTCCTAGTGGGAACGTTAACATGCAGTAACATATTAAAGTTATTTAGAATTGATCTAAGTTCTTTCGAATTTTTATCGTCTTTTAAAATATCTATATTCCAATCACCACATATAATTATATTCCTACTTTTTTGAGTAAGTTTGCGCAATAGGGATTCCAATTTGTTATAGAACGTACATATGTCGGCATTTGGTATACGATAAATGCAAATAACAACCAAATTATAGTTAATTATTTCTGTGCCGCAGCACTCGAAACAAAGATCCATTCCAAATTCTTTTGTTATAGGTAATGAATTAAAACCTACACCTTCCCTTACTAAAATGCAGGTACCACCCCGTTTCTGGCCTTGCCTTGAATAACTGGCTGCTAGTCTGTAGTTAGTAAGTCTTAGATTGCTTTCATGACCCGCCTTGATAAAAGTTTCACTAAGACAAATGAAATCTATCGCACCTATCTGATTTATTAAATTGCTGATTGTCAAATCTAATAATTCTGATTTATTAAGAACGCCAGCTATATTTTGATGTAGTAACACGAATTGCTGTTTCTCAACATATTGTTTGCTGGTATTTGGTAGGAGTGTTTTAGTCACGGGTACGAAAAAAATTATTTGTCGGTTGACTCTTATCGTACACAATTGGATAGGTCTCAATGTCTACAAGTAAGCGCTCATAAATACTTTTATAAATATTTTTTACACCGAGCCTATTTACTTTGCCTGTTTTATATGAGAATGTTTCATGGGATAACTCGCGATTACTATCAAAAATATAAATATTTTCTAGGTTCATTAAGTTCTTAAAAAGCAAATTATTGAACATTTCGATTTTATAGTTATATATTGGAGCCCCTTGAACATAGGTGGGACAGCATATAATAATATTTGTATTTGTAATTTTTGCGATAGACTCTTTGATCTGCCTGATCATTTCAGTGGATGCCAAATTACCTTTAAAATCTTGTTCCCCGATCATTATAATACAGTAGTCGTATAAACTAAATTTTTTTACCTTATTGATAGAATTACATATAATATTTTGAAGGTTATTATTACGTGATAGGTAATGACAGTATTCAAATTGCTTACTAAAAGTATCATCTATTATATCTATCGCACTATTATAATTACAATTACTAAGAATACATAGCTTTCTCTTGTTAACCCTGTGCGTAGTTAATAATTGTGGGCCTTCTTTACTATTGTTGCTATTGATTTCTCGATATGTTGATGGCCTATCAACAGTACATGTATTGCACAATTCTGTTTGTGTTTGTTTATCCTTCCTTTGCTGTATTGTTTCCAAGGTAGCAATGTTGTCGCAAGTATTATTGTAAGATTCAGCTAACGGGTCTGGGTTTGATGTTATCTCTGGACCAGTTTTGTGGTACGGTGAGTTTTCCGATTGATCTAGTGAAACATTACGTTGATTGTCAGTAATGGAATGCCTGTTTCTTTTCCTTGCTGACTGCAATTTTGATCTTTGTGATTTTGCAGGGCTGGTACATAAATTTTTTAGTGTATTTATTTGAAGTTGCAGCCGCATTACTGTATCTTTAAGTTCATTATTTTCGCATATTTGGTTATCCAATTCATTTGTCGTTGTTGTTAGTTGATCTTTTAACTGTAATATCTCAATTCGCATTTCCTCTATTTCGCTATCGCATACTCTCGTGGAGAGGTCAAGACTCTTTGTATTTAAGTCTAAGTTTGTTCCGTCGAAAGACGACTCGTTGCTTAATGAATCTATAGATTTTGATTTAAACAACTGTTTACGCCCACCTCGTCGTGTTGTAACATTGTAGTCTTTTTCTGTTGACATTATTTTAACGATACAAGCTAAATAACTCTCAAAAAGATTTCTCGGACCTCGGTCTCGAACTCAAGCCTCATTGATTTATAGACCGAGCTATGCTTCGATCGGCGCCATATAGTCAGTTGCAGATTGTTCGAAATTGTACTTCTTATTCCAGGCAACTTAGAATTACTTATGTCAATATTTCTTTTTGATTTTTTGTAGTACCCGACACAAAAACAGATGTCTGATTTATCAAATTGTAATTGTCATTTATCGAATTGAAAATATTTTCTTAACGGTTCGTATTTAGTTATAACTTTATCACTTTTACTTTAAATTATAGCAAGATTAATAATGATCACAAATGTCTCTTACTTATTGTTGGTGTCCGTTTATAGCAGTTTCTTGCATTATCACTTAGTTATTTACAATTTTGGAGCACTTGAAATACGAACGTATTGTTTTAATGTTATTGGATTATTTTACACTTTCGTTATTGGATAACAATTTCACAGTTTGTTTCTAAGTTTTTACACACTTTTATAACTCATTTACAGTAATTTTCTTATAAAAACTAATATAATGATTTTTTTAGTACGGAGACGATGTAAACATGACGGAACAGCGCCATCTTGATGGCGATTGTTAGACAAAGTCCTCTTCTAATTTGCGTCATGTCATAGTAGTGAGTTTTCTAATAGGCGGATTTGGTCTAGGTACTATACCACGCTGGCCAGAAGGTTTGGTACAGGGCAGAGCCGCGCCGACTCAATCCAGCGCCTGTGTGTGAAATCAAAGCGCCTTTTTGTCAACTGTAGTATTTCAACCGGCGCACCAAGGTGTGGTCTCCTCTAGAACACGACTATTCCAACGGGTATCGGTTCTTCGACAAATGTGGCCGGCCCACTGCCACTTCAGCTTTTACCTTGGTTCTCTGTAAGATCACTTCATTACGAATTCGATCCTTCAGAGAAACTCCGAGCATAGCCCTCTACATAGCTCGCTGAGCGACCTTAAATTGGTGGACCAGTCGCACTGTCAGTGTCCACGTCTCGGCTTCGTAAGTCATAACGGGTAGGACGCACTCGTTGAAGACCTTCGTCTTAAGGCTTTGCGGTAGGGGTGACGAAAAGACTTGACGGAGTTTCCTATTACTGAGCCTGGCACCTGTGTGCACCGCACACATTGCACATAAGGTCGGCTCGGCCCTGGTACAGGGTTTCATGTCAAGTCTGCCGTCTCTTCCCAAAAGATTCTATTTGCCTCATGTTTTTTCCATAGTCGCAATCTCACACGACACATACGGAATGAAATGGGGTCCCGACACTTTGTTTTCTTAATCTGTCACCACACTTAATGTCGCTTACAGTAGTCCCAAGTCATTAATACGACCCACAAAAGTGACTGACCTCGACAATGTCAGGTAGGTACATGCGTTTCCGTTACTTATTCCTAGAAAGGTTTTCATTAGACCGTGTTTGAAATAGTGGGAAAATGATAGTGTAAAGTGCAAAAATGAGTACAGTGCGATTGCGACGCCCTGCTGCACCTTATTCTAATTATTTGATACTAGAGGATTTTTTTTTTGGTGTCGGGTTGGAAAATCCTCATGGAGTCCCCTCGAATGGTGAAGGGGACTGTCAGACTCTTACTGACTATAAACCAACCCGTGTTCCTCATGTACCCGTGTGTCGGAGGGTCGGGTATCGCCGAAGCATTCGTCGCTACCCCCAGACGGGTATTGGCCCGCCAAATGGTCAGCTGGGCCCCGAACAAAACCCCCTTGGCGGCGGATGAAGGTGTTGGGCTCCACCGCCAAAACACCCAGCGGCCGCAGAGGATAGGGAGGACGGCAACCTGGCAACACCAATTTAACCGGTTTTATCTAATCGCACGTTTTAACCGGTTCCCGTGGAAACACGGTTGCTTATTTAAAAAAAAGTTATTTGTTTTTCTAAACAGTAAAAAGTAAGTAGAGCTTTTAAAGCTAAGCGCATACGCAAATTATTATAAATTAATATCTTTAAATGCCAATAAAACATAATTATCTGATTACCGGCAAACGAGGAAATAGATATATTTTGAATTCCTGTATTTATATTTTGACATTATTTACACATGCAACTAACCTAATTAAGATTATAGTCTTTAGACATTAATGTATTATAATTTTTTTTAATGGCAGAGCGAAGGACAACATTTTTAGTAATCTTTTTAAGATAATTTAAAAGCAATTTAATTAATGTAAAAGTATTGCGAAGAACAAAAATTATTTATATTTCTTTTTTGTATTTATGCGGCCATAACTTACTTTCTCTATAGTCAACGGACAATCTATGTAATGCTGAAATTGATGTACCTAATATAGTGTATTTGCGGTTTAAATGGTGTATAAATCCCATGAATTAATGCGAATGTGTGCAGAAATTTGGCGTTTGAGCTTAAAATTTATATACTTAAACATAATCATGTGAAGAAAATGAATGACATTTGTAAAGGGTTTTTCTAAAAAGTACGTTTGTTTTGGAGATGTTAAACATACCGGACAAAATAAATATACATGAAATTTTATAATAATCAAACATTAGTCTGTAAGGTTTTATTTGACTAAGTATACAAGCCATCTCGCTGTAAACTTTATCTTCTTACAATAATACTTATTTTTTTTACAATTGTGTATGCATTAATTACCATCTGCAATGGTAGAAATATTTTTATACTGGCAATATACCTATGTGCGAAAACAATTGAACAACGTTCTTTACTTGTATTTTTTTCACCGCTATGTATTCTAAATAAGTAATTAAAGTTCAAATGTAGCAATGCTGTGCAATAAAGGATTAGTGTGGCCAGTAAAAAATATTTTCTTCTAATTTTTTTAATGTATATTATTGTAATATAAAATAATACTGTTAATGAGAGCGTCAGGTTTCCGTTCACGTACGCATCATAAATATTAAAAAATAAATGTGTTAATGGAGTGTGTCTATGGTTATAATAATATAACATAATGTGATTTCTATTTCTTTGTATATCTGTATGTGCTACATAAATATATTAAATATTTCAAAAAATATATCTGTCTTTCTTTTTTTCATGGGACAAGCAGACATGGGAACCTCTCATCGCCCAACCTGGTTCTGGTGTTGGACGATGGTACCTACGGCCTGAAGCCATAGACCGAATACCCCTTCGCCCACGGCAACCGAGCACGCACGCTCTGTAGCTTCAAAAGTTGTATCCTGAAGATTTTTCTTACTATGTAAGCGGCGCGTCCAACTGCCTTAGGGAGAAATAGGTTTAGAATTTGCCTACCAAGGCAAATCAGTGCTTGGACAAGTCCTTTTTCAGGCTTTATATTAATTTAATGTAGGTAGGTACTAAATTATTGCAATGTAGCTAATAGGCTCTTATAAGAAGTTTAAATTATTTTATATAAAATTTTACAGAAGCTAAAAAAAAGTAGGGTCTATATTTTTGTCACATTCCAGAATCGAATTAGCGCCACTAAGTATCTAAATGTTGACTGGCCTTTTGGTCTAATGACTCGAATAGTTGGTGACCCTGACTGCTAAGCCGGAGTTCGTGGATTCGATTTCTACAAATCTTTTGTGCTTAGCGCTATTATTTGTTCTGTTCTGAGCGTCGTGTTATTTAGAGAGTGTAGGGGCGCGCGGACGCAGCAACAGGCAAAAGCAAGTCCTGTATATTTTGCTTCGTTGCTTGATAAATCTGCAGTTTTAACTTAGGTACGTTCGTCAAGTATTATAACATATAATTATAATTGAAGTGTCTGTCTGTGATTTTGAAATAATCACCTAGGTACGTTTTCTGAAGTGCATAAAGTTGTAGATGTTTACTTAAAAGAGTACTTATAAATACTTATGTGGAGGTCATGAACTCTGGAATGTATCTACCTACCTAACCTATTGTGGAATTTGAGAGATTGTGTGAGGTTAAGAATTATATTGACGCGATAAAGTTCGATAAGTATTATTTTAGTGAATGTTAAGTGAACCTAAAAAAGGTTCTCATTGAATAATCTGACGATTTGGGTGTAACACAAACTCGTGGCCATTATTAGAACGTGCAAAAACAATCGCCATTTTAAAATACTCAAGCGCGTCAGATTAAGATATGTATACCTACTCATACTACATCCTAACGTCCTAGACGTCTTTTCGTGTCTCAAAATCTGACGATTATCCAGAAAGGTAAATCATCGTCCTAGCGTTATCCCGCTTGCATCTAAGACTTACACGTCTAGGAGCCCGGGGTCCGCTTGCTAGTCTAACCAGATATGACAGAATATCAGCTTTTCCACATAGCGACTGTCGTCTGACCTCCGTAACCCAAAAGGATAGCGATATTCCATGGTTTAGACCATTGTCATTTGAGAGTACCTACTGACTCCCCGTAACGACCGTCAAAGATCTTCATGACAACCGGGACCGACGGTTTAACGTTAATTACGCACTTAACTTCGAAAAGTCATTGGTGCGTGCCGTGGATTGGAACCCGATACCCTCTGCATGGCAGTCGGTTGGTATCTCCACTAGGCTATCGCCGCCTTTTATCTGGAGGGAGTAATGCAACTAATATTGTATCACATGATTATAATGAAACTGAATGATAAGTTATTAGTTAGTTATTTTAAATATTAAATATTTTCTTCTATCGACATTTTTATTTCTTAGTCCCCGCACTATGCGAGTGATATTCGTAGGTGTGCTTCGTGGAATAGGAAATTATTTTTTTTTAATTTTTATTTGAAGCCCACATAACGGGTGTGCTAAGTGGAATACTTTAGGTCACAGATATGAGAAGTCATATCTGTGCTTTAGGTGTGCTTCGTGTGGGTGTGCTTCGTGGAATACCTCAACAGTATTATTTTACATTTTGGAAAATCTATACCCACTCCCCCAACCGATGAAAAGGTATACGGTATTAACATTTAAATCTTTTTATCATCTAAGCTTTGCAAGCCAATAAGTCTCTATGATGCTCGAGTAACTTCCAATTTAGCATCGTGGGCTCCCCTACTATTAGGTATTTATTTATCTAATCCTAGATAATACTGGAACGGGCGTACCTAGCCTGTTTCCAATATTATCTATCTATGGATTTGCCTATTAGAGGTAGATTTGACATAAGATCCATAGAAAATATGCTTTGATTATACACAGTGCCGAAAGCCCTATCCCCTATTCCTTCTCCCTCATCCCACTCCTCATCGTATCCCCTTTCTCAACGCCAAGGGGCGGCAACGCACTTGTGACTCCTGTGGTGTTGCTGGTGTCCATGGGCGGCGGTAATTGATTACCATCAGGTGAACTGTCTGCTCGTTTGCGTCCTATTAATATAAAAAAGACACATGTTCATAATCAAAGAAAATATGTCTAATATCTATTTTAGTAGCCAAATCTATCGATACATAAAATATTCGAAACGTATATCATGTTAACCAACTCATTTAAGATAGACATCTATAAATAGGTACCTACCTCGGTTTTACCGGTAACCCATCAAACCTAAACCGGTACCTGTCTATGTTATTTAAATCTTAAATTCAGGTTGGTTGAAGTAAAACGGTATTTGAACCTTAAATTAATTAGTTAACACGATTAAGAACCGTTAAATAAACTTGTATGATGTATAGGTAGAAATCGCGAATGTTTAAAATTGATTGCCTATGATAAAGTTCTGTGATGTTGTTAGAGATACTTTATAATAAGACTAGAGGATTCCCGCAGCTTATTAAAATAATTATTTAACATTTTAATTATTTTCTAAGTAAAACATTTGCGAAACCTGTATTATGTCAAATGATTGTTTTTAAAGTAATATGTTTGCGAAATGAAAGTTTGTCAAATGATTAGTTTTTCAAACGTTGTTTGTAAAATGATCTTTTGTCATACGTTTTTTGTTAAACAATAGTAAACCAAATTTTTCATGTGTGTGGCCAATTCTGGTGTTTTCAGACCGCCCAGTGGCTTCTAACGTGACTGTACTATACCTGCCTGTCCTGAGAGAAAATCTCCAAAGTATGGTAGCACTCGGATCCAAATACCACCCGTGGTCACCCATCCAAGTAGCGACCTGTGCAAGCCTTGCTTAACTTGCCGATTTATCACGAACGGCGAGCCAAGTCTCGAAGATGATGTTATAATCATACCTGCATATATATAACCACGTGTGATTTCGAGTGTCGCCATACATGCATATTGTAGTTTACCTTATTGACAGACTAATAGAGCAGTGCGCTTTGTGCTAATATTGTGTCAAGCTATCCATTAACACGTGTTGTATATCCGTTTGTGTGTTACGTTCTCGAAAACTGATGGACTGTGTCTGGTGTGACTTGGATATTGCGTTAAGTTACTTATGTCCGCTATCAAAATTATAAATTATTTAATATATTAGGTATTTACTTATTTCCTACGAATAAATGCCGTAGAAATGAGAGCACCGAGAAGTATGTGTGGAGTGTCTTTGAACGACAGATTAAAGAATTGTGTGATAAGAGTGTTGTGGGGTAAAAGAAGATGTAGTGACAAGCATCGAGAAAGATATGCTAAGATGGTTTGGACACGTGGAGAGGATGGATGACGAAAGACTGACCAAGAAGTTATATAAAAGGCGCTGATGCACTTGAGCATTCACCTGTAATGAGCATTCCCACGAATATTACAAAACAAATGAGTGTGTTTTAGCGAGCATTTTCACGAACAATCGGGCGAGCCTTAGAATATAGATAATACATAGAATTCACGCTACAATGGCGGTTAAACCCAATATATAAAACTTCACTTTGACTTATAATTTTAAACTAAGGAAGAATCTTCGTAGTTTATCACTAATTTTATCTTGACTAGTGAGTAAGCCACTCAGAATAAATATCGATAAAATATCGATAATGTTTACAATAGATCCTTAGATTTGTTTTACTCAGAATTAATTTTAATAGAACGTTGATAAACTCCCTATATCGATAAATAAATTTGAACGTAGGAATAGACACTTGTGAGATTTATTAAACCTGTTCCAATTGACATTTGTATTTTATTATTAAGAAACGTCATTTATTTATGTATCTTACTGTTACTCTATAGTCCGTGCCACGAGAACATAGACTTTTTGTAAACAAAGAATTTCTACTAAGTGACTTAGCGATAGTTCTGTCAAAAACAAATAATGTCAAATCCAATGAGCGCAACGGTACATAGATACGGTCACTAGAAACTAATATGTCAATGGATCGGGATTTCATCGATATTATGCGCTGTCAACAGGATTTTTTCATGTTTTGAGGTACTGGCGCCTAGAATGTCAACATTTGGAGTTAGTTCATTGAAATGTTGCATTCTTGGGCTTAAAACATGCATTTATCAGAGGACAAAATTAATGTTTCAGTTGTCAAGAAGGGGTAAACGTAAAGTTAAATACAGGTTTATAGGATCGCAACGCCCCTCCGCTACCGGCATCTCGGCAAAGCGGGTGCAGGATAGCAGATGGCAAACTATTAGTCGCGCAGAAAATTATTTAAGTTTACCTAAAAAAGAAATTGCGTTTTCGGACTACCGTAACTTTTAATGGATTTTGTTTAAGTTCATTCTGACGATTTCATTCACAGACAACGTAAAATCTCCATGCCTAGAATTTTTTATGCAATGTATTTACTGGCTAGTTATCTGTAATATTATTAGTTGTTGGTCAATAATTTAATATTTTGGGATAGGTAGGCTACTTTGAGCAAATGATTTATTGTCTATTATTTAAAAATAATCATGTGAATAATAGAGTAACATGTATGTACTCTATCATTAACATACATGGTACTCTATGTTTCCTTAATTTACAGGATAAATTATGTGTAAAACGACAAAAAAATCGGCAAATTTATGAACAAAACAAAATATTTCATTTTATTTCAGTAAAATTTAATAATATAAATTTAAAAACATAAAGGCATAATTACGCATTGAAAAAAAATTCTGTTAAAAAATTAAAGGTAAAATCTAAAACACAACTGTTTGAAAAAAGGTTGTAAAGCTCTGAATGTTTGTTTACAAAAAGTCTATCTTCTCGTGGCAACAACTTATAGAAATATTTCATAAGTGAAACTGAAGTAAACATATTGGGTAAAACTGCTGTTGTAGTGCGATTTCTATATTATTTCTGTATTCTACGGACTGTTTGAATTTAGAGTGTTCGTTAGAATGATCGTGAAAATGTTCGGTACCGAAAAAACAGAAAACGGCGAATGCTCGCTGTTCTGTTACAAGTGAATGCTCAGGTGTATCAGCGCCATAAGTCAAGTGTGAATGGGACAGGAGGAAGGGCAAGACCTAGGCGGACGTTCTCTGACCAGATTGGAGACATCCTAAAAAAAAGACAGTTTAGAAGTACCCTTAACCGAAGAGCATGCATGAGGAATTTGATGGGAGTCAATGAAGCAAGAGAGATACGTCAGGGCACAGTCAGAGTCGTTGCAAATGTCGTTGTTCTGCCTACCCCTCCGGGAAACAGGCGTGAATCTATGTATGTATGTATTACTTATTTTCTATAATAGACTTTAATCTGAGGAAGTGAAGTAACTAGTAAAAGTTGTGTTACGCTTCTTGCAAGTAGACAACTTAACAGACTTAAGTGAAGTTGAAATTAAACGCGTATTAAATTGATAATCGCGTATTAAATTGTTTAAAAGATACCTAACCATAATTGAAACGAGGCCGATGCCCAGTAGTATTACTATCTACAGGTCATTGCTATATGTACACATAAATAAAATTGGAGTGTATGTTTCTAATATTAAAATAACCGCTTTTTACTAAATGCATATGGATGTATACTTACACGTTAGGTACCTACATATACCGAAATTACATTTTTTACCATTTTTTTCTGTCTGTCTGCCTGTATGTTTGTTTTCGCTAATCTCAGGTACGGCTGGCTAATTTTGACGGGGCGTTCACTGGCGGATAGTTGATGTACCAAGGAGTAACTTAAGCTATAAATTAACCAGGTACGCGAAGTATCTCCCTCAGGACGTGGGTGAAACCGCGGGCAACAGCTAGTAGAAATAAGTACTTATAAAATATATCTATGAGTAGGACAGTTCAATTTAAAAACCTTTATTACCAATTTAAAACCAATTTACATACATACATACATAGTCTCACGCCTATAACCCCGAAGAGGTAGGCAGAGGTGTATTTCTACACCCACTTTTCGCCAGATATACTTTAGTCCCACGTAATAAGGGGCGAGCCTATTGCCGTACCGGGCACATTTCCAGACTCCGTGCTGCTACTGAGAATTTCGTGACAGAAAAACCCAATAACACTGCCCGACCCAGGAATCGAACCCGGGACCCCCCGATCCCACGCGCACATTTATGCCGCGAGACCAACGAGGCAGTCGTATAGGGTTTGATGTCGAGTTATCCGTCTCTACGCAAAGATGGTATTTGCATCGTGTTATCCCTTAGTCGCCTCTTACGACACCCACGGGAGGATTGGGGGTGGTGACACTTGTATTCTATGCCGTCACCACACGGCAAAACCAATTTTAACCTTTAAAAAAGTCTGTACTTTTGTCAGTAGGTATTTCAAAGCGCGTCATTAGAGCGTTTTGCTACAATGTAGTGTAAAAACAAATAGGTATCTACATACTTAGTTCTTAATAAATCTATGCTTAGTTCACGCAACTGTATAGATAAACACCGTTTGAAAACAAAGAATGATTATGCTTGCGTGCTTGTATTGATGCATAATTTGTAATCTGTAAGTGTACCCAGTGCCGTGCCGACCTAATCCAGCGCCTGTGTGCGAAATCTATGAAACGCCTTTTTGTTGTAGTTTTTCGAAAGTTATTTTAATAAATTGAAGCTGGCATTTCACCCGTCGCGCGGTTTCTTACCCTGTTTATTCTGTGCCCTGGCGCCTGTGTGCGCCGCACAGATTGCACATTGGGCGGCTCGGCCCTGAGTGTACCAATTAAGGCAGTTGTTTAATAAAAATTATAGCACACCTGTCGTTCGCGCTGTGGTAACCTAATCATCATCGTCCTAGCGTAATCCATTCAAGACTTACACGCGTTGTAGCCCGAGCTCCGCTTATTGGTCTAAACTGATGTGATAGATATCAGATTTTCCACAGAGCGACTGCCGTCTGACCTCCGCAAACCAAAGGGATAGCGATATTCCATGGTTTAGATCAGTGTCAGTGTATTTGAGGTTACTGACTCCCCGTAACGACTGTCAAAGATCTTCATGACAGCCGGGGCCGACGGTTCAACATGCTCTCCGAGGCACCGGGCAAGCGACATTTTTGTTTATATACCTATATATTTTTTTAATTGCACAAAACAAATTACAATCTTATTATAAATAAAAACAATCAAAGCTTATGTTTAGATCTAGATTGCAACTCAACACATCTGCATACATTGACACAATTAAACATCAAGTTAACAGACAGAAGAGATGTACAAACATACCTACACATGTTACGAAATTAACAATTTAATATTCACATAAATAACTTCGAAAAGTCAGTGGAACCCGATACCCTCTGCATGGCAGTCCGTTAGAATCTCCACTAGGCTATCGCTGCCTTCGTTGTGGTAAACTACCTAATATTTTAATTTTTAACTGGCTGTTCCCCGCGGTTTCACCCGGCCGCGTCCTGAGGGAACTACTTCGCGTTCCCGGTTAATTTATATTTTATAGCCTAAGTTACTCCTTGGTACATCAGCTATACGCCAGTGAAAGTCCCGTCAAATCAGTCCAGCCGTTCCAGAGATTAGCGAGAACAAACAGACAGACCGACAGACAGACAAAAATTGTAAAAAATGTAATTTGTGTTTAGGTACCGTGCATACATCCATATGCATTTAGTAAAAAGCGGTTCTTTTAATATTACAAACAGATAGTTCAATTTTATTTATGTGTATAGATGAATTAGTTTTTAATTAATATTCTTAACAATAACCACAAGGATTTGACAGTTGATTCGGACGTTCTCGTTTGTACTGGAACGGCCTCTAAATGTCCTATACAAATTTAATATTCTTCATGCATAGACTCACGCCAGTTTCCCGAAGAGGTAGGCAGAGACTTCGGACCGCTTTGGCATCCTGACATACCTCTCTTGCTTCATTCACTCTCATCAAACTTCTCATGCATGCTCTTCGGTTAAGGGTACTTCTAACCTGTCCTTTTTTAGGATGTCTCCAATCTGGTCAGAGGACATCCGCCTAGGTCTTCCCCTTCCTCCTGTCCCATTCACTTGCCTGTATATTTTCTTGGTCACTCAGACTCGGTTCAACAATTTGTTTTTTTTTTATAGTAGGTAATATGGCATTAAGTCCGCCTGTATACTTTGTGTAAGTATATAAAGTTTTAAAATAATAAATAAAATAATAGGCGGCAAACGAGCAGACGGATCGCCTGATGGTAAGCAATTACCGCCGCCTATGGACAAAAGCAACACAACAGGAGTCACAAGTGCGTTGCCGCCCCTTTGGGTTGGGAATAGGGATAGGATAAGGAGTGGGATGAGGGAGAAGAAATAGGGGATAGGGCCTCCGGCACTAATTTGTGAATAACTATTATGTCGTATGGAGATCGAACCCACAACGGATACCGGTGCAGAGACAAACCGCTGGCGACCGCTAATACCTGCAAACCTAACTACATCATCCATTCAGTCGGATTTTCGTCATTTAATTCAAATCTGTTTTGTTGCTTTTTGCGAATTCTCAGTAGCAGCACGGAGTTTTGTTGCTTTTTGCGAATTCTCAGTAGCAGCACGGAGTTTTGTTGCTTTTGCCGAATTCTCAGTAGCAGCACGGAGTTTTGTTGCTTTTTCCGAATTCTCAGTAGCAGCACGGAGTTTTGTTGCTTTTTCCGAATTCTCAGTAGCAGCCCGGAGTTTTGTTGCTATTTCCGAATTCTCAGTAGCAGCACGGAGTCTGGTAATGTACCCGGTAACGGCAATAGGCTCGCCCCCTATTACGTGGGACCTAAAAATTCATGGCGAAAAGTGGTTGTAATATAACACCTCTGCCTATCCCTTCGGTGATACAGGCGTGAGTTTATAAAAATAAAGTTATATAATTCTCAAAATATGCAAACATTAGATATTAAAACGAATGTAAACAATTTAAGACCGTTAAATGTATCTTCTTTATATTAAACTGGAGGATGCCCGCGGTTACACCCGCGTTATTTAAGGCTACTGCTCTGCTCTTGTCGCTCATAGCGTCATGTTATATAGCCTTCCTCGATAAATAGGCTATCTAACACTGAAATAATTTTTGAAATCGGACCAGTAGTTCCTAAGATTAGCGCGTTCAACCAACCAAACAAACAGACTCTTTTGCTTTATATATTAGTATAAGATTAGATAAGTATTAGTTATGATCTTATGATATAGTCTTATATACTCTCACTTGTAACAGAACGTCGAGCATTCGCTGTTTTTAAATTTTGTCGAACTGAGCAACGAATAAATTTTAATAAAAACAGCAGCGACAGCATAGTGGAGATACCAACAGACTGCCATGCAGAGGGTATCGGATTCGAATCCGCGGCGCATCAATTACATTTCGGAGTTATGTGCGTATTAAAATTGATAATTATCGCTTGCCGTGTGCCTCGGAGAGCACGTTAAGCCGTCAGTCCCGGATGTCATGAAGACCTTTTGACAGTCGTTAACCAGAATAATACTATTATTAGTATTATTATTAGTTCACCCCAAAATATTATTATTATTCTACAGCTGAGCAGTCGCCAGCTGGTCACATCGGTACCTACTGCAATAGGTGGGGATTGGGGATCGAAACCACGACCTTTTGACCGAAACTCGACGCCTTAATCACAGAGCCAAAGTTTCTAAAAGTAACTGGAATACCTTGCCCTTATTTATGAATGTTTCATTAAGATGAATTATTTAAAACCTGCATGGTGTAATAGTTGCACACCTCTTTTTATGGGCGATCGGGTAAGTATATGTGAAGGTATAGGTTACGAAACATACGAAATGTAACTTTGATATGTGACATTCAAATGTATGGAAAATGAATATGGTTTTTTAACTAGGTCAGGGGTCGGCAACCTACGGTTTGCAAGCCCTTTTGATGTAACGAGTTATTATAGCCCAATAAACATAAGTAAATTCTTATATTTTTTTAGTTTTTTTACAGAATCATGCCTGTATCCCCAAAGGGGTAGGCAGAGGTGTAATATTACACCCACATTTCGCCATGATTTTTTTTAGGTCCCACGTCATAGGGGGCGAGCCTATTGCCGTACCGGGCACATTACCAGACTCCGTGCTGCTACTGAGAATTTCCTAACGGAGAAACCCAATAACACTTTGCCCGACCCAGGAGTCGAACCCGAGATCTCCCAATCCCACGCACACATTTATGCCGCGATACCAACGAGGCAGTCTTATATTTAAAAATCACTTAATATTATTGCTATCGATGGAAAAGTGTCTTGTCTTTCGGTAGTTTTTGTGTTTATCACGTTCATAAACAGACAGGACGAAAAGAAGACTTGATTTTATATTAAGTATAGATGTTGATTATTATTATTATATTTGTCTCGCACTGCTGGGCAAAGACCTCAAACTTCCATCTGTCGCCAATCTCTCCAAAATGCGTCCAATGCATCCCGCTATCTCCTACTGACCTTTCCCGTTGCCGCTTCTTGCTACTGGGCATCCAATTTGTGGTTGTTCCTGCTCATGGTCGTTCTGGCATACGGCAATCGTGACCCGCCCAGTTCCATTTTAGCCTGGCAGCTGAGTGGCCTACATCGACAATTTGTGTTTTGGAAAGTAGTATTGTGTTTCTGATGCGGTCTGTAAGTTTGACTCCTAAAATACTACGTCCCATTGCCCTTTGACAAACCCCGAGTGTAGACTTTTGCTTTTTGGTCAATGACCAAGTTTGTGATCCGTAAGTAAGGGTGGGAAGAATGCACATGTCCCTAAGTTTTCTCTTCAAGGCACCCTTTCATTTGATAGATGTAGATAAATGTGAAAATTTGCTTCTATATCGGATCAGACCATAAAACCATTTATAGAGGCGATTTAAAAAAAATGCTTTTCCAAAAGGTTGCCGACCTCTAGACTAGGTAGTGGTTTCGACCTTGATATGACGGTTTAAGGCTGGGTGATGGCGGAAAGTGATAGTTCAGTCAACTTTAACATACATATAGTATTCTATCTATACCTACTCCATCTATCATATTATTATTATAAACTAGCTGTTTCCCGCGGTTTCACCCGCGTTCTGAGGGAACTACTTCGCGTACCCGGTTAATTTAGAGCCTCAGTTACTCCTTGGTACAGCTATCCGCCAGTGAACGTCCCGTCAAAATCGGTCCAGCCGTTCCAGAGATTAGCGAGAACAAACAGACAGACAGACAGACAGACAAAGATTTAAAAAATCATTTCTGTATATGTACCGTGTATACATCCAAATATGCATTTAGTAAAAAGCTATTATTTTAATACTACAAACAGACACTTCAATTTTATTTATATGTATATAGATGTAAAATACAAAAGGATGCATTGTAGGGATGGGTGGATGGATGGATGGACGGTTGGATGTTTCATGTTAGTTACTCTTTGTCGCTTGAACCGTAGTCCAAAAATTGTTCAAAACTAATTTCACACTGCAAAACCCTCTTATTTAATTCTTAAGTGTATGCTTGTGAATTTTCCCTCAAATTAGTTCAATAAGTAGCAGGTCTGTTGTGTCATCCAACGGCTGTCAATAAAAATGAAGGACATTTCTTTTTGTAAAAGATTAAATGAGAGCCTTCGCTACCAGCCGACAGCGTTGCGGATGAATCTTTTGACGCTTGTAGTTAGTTCTTTTTGACGTGACAACGTCTTATAAATTGGTTTGCCGGGTGACACTTCAAGAAACTGCGTTACGCTCCGCTCACGTTATGCGCTCACAATGAGAGCGAGTGAGAGGCACGCGTCCCGCCTAAGAGCGAGAGAGACAGACATAAAAAGTGAAAGGCACGCGTCTTTCATCCTTCTTCCTACTATACGAATGAATATTCACATTAAAATTATTTTACCACTCAAAGTCGTTGTCACGTAAAACTTTCGCCCGTATACCGACTTTACAGGCAACCAATTTTTTTATTGAATTTCGTTTTGTATTGTTATTATTACTTATTTAGTTTAGGATAGTTTAGTTATATAAGTAGTTTTATTCTGTTGTATATAGGAACGTTATGATAAATAATTCAGTAAAGAATGTTTACCTATCTTAAATAATAATCCATCATCAATCCATTAGAACAATGTCTGAAAATTTTATTTCGCTAGCCAGTATGACATCATGTTGCAAGATGTACTTGACTCGAAAAGCGATGAATT
Organism: Euclidia mi; assembly: GCA_944739405.2. Classification (NCBI taxonomy): domain Eukaryota; kingdom Metazoa; phylum Arthropoda; class Insecta; order Lepidoptera; family Erebidae; genus Euclidia; species Euclidia mi. Next base: position 10,200,993 of record OX123211.2, on the reverse strand, counting down.
GCGTCATACTAGCGGAACCGTGCCTACTTAGTACCTACTTATTGCGCTTGCAACAGTGCCGAAATATTGAATACTAGCAAAGTACAAAAGAGATTTACGCTTAGCTAAACAGAGAACCGGCAATCGGGCTCAGTGGCGTGCCATCTGGGAACACGGCCGTGCCCCCTCCAAGTCGAGCAAAAAATCCATACCCTCCTTTTCTCGAAGCAATTCAGGCCATTTTCGACCTCCAATAACTCCGTTGTCGATAAAACTAGAAGCCTGATTTTTCAGTAACCAAGCAGGCATTATATAAACATAGTATATTTCTAATTTCATTCAATTTGAACAAGTAGTTTAAGAATTATAACTTGCGATATTTTATTGCATGAGATGGCCGACTCAATCTATTTATCTCACAACTTTTTACGGTAGAAGAGCTGAGTAGCGAGACTTGGTTTTTGACAAGTAGGTACCTATTGTTTTTTATGGGATTAGAGCTGTATCTAGCAGTGGACTATGGCAAGCTGATGATGATGAAACATTAATTTCGGACTAGCCTGTGCTGGCACAAAGTAGGGATGTTTGGAAAGGTTGAAAATAATAGTAAAAAATAAACATTAATATTATTTACTGTCGCTCGTTTTCAATATTCTTTGTAAATGAGATATATGTATATTAGACATAAGCTCTATACAATATACATACATACATACATACATTGACTCACGCCTGTTGCCCAGAGGGGTAGGCAGAGACTACGGAACGACATTTGCAACGATCCTGACATATCTCTCTAGCTTCATTCACTCCCAACAAATTCCTCATGCATGCTCTTCTGTCTAGGGTACTTCTAACCTTTCCTGTTTTACGGATGTCTCCGACCTGGTCAGAGAACGTCCGTCTAGGTCTGCCCCTTCGTCCTGTCCCATTCACACTTGCCTTATATCTGCTTGGTGAGTCTTTCATCATCCATCTTCTCCATGTGCCCAAACCACCTTAGCATACCTTTCTCGATGCTTGTCACTACATCTTCTTTTACACCACAACACTCTCCTAACTCACAATTCTTTACTCTGTCATTCAAAGACACACCACACATACTTCTCAGTGCTCTCATTTCTACAGCATTTATTCTACTTTCAAGTCTCTTCTGCCATACCCAACTTTCACTACCGTACATAAGTGTCGGTACTAACACTAGGGAATGCAATCTCGTGATCTCGATTTCGCGAGATCTCGGCCTTTTTTAGCGAGATTAATCTCGGTCGAAAAATGAGCGAGATGTCGCGAGATTTACGAGATTGCACTCGAGCATAAAAACGTACTATTCGAAGCGCGAACTGACACGGACGGAACGCAATCTGTCGGTATCGGCATTAATAAAAAATGAAATTAATTTATACGAGTCCGGGGGGTCAAAAGGCAAAATTATGCAGTTCGTGGATGTCTGCCTGAGAGGTGCGGTTTCAATTAGCGTTGAATCCGAAAGGACCTTCTCAGCGGCTGGTTATCTGGCCAACAGAAAAGGAAACTGTTAGCAGACGATTCTTTGGACATTTTATGCTTCTGAAGGAGCTCCTTTGAAAATAATCCGTAATAACGGCTCGTGATTTGAACTGAACCAATCGTCCCTTTGATTGGTATATTTTGTTAATTAGGTTCTGTAATTTCTAATAGTCTGCCTTATTGGTATATTTTGTTAATTAATCTGTAATATCTAAAAAGTCTACTGAGTAGATATAGTTTTATTTACCTAATTGATAATAATACCTGAGTTTAGCAACATAGATGATAAGTAAATTTATTTTGACCTCTCGTTGTTTTGTTTATTATAAAATAAATGTTTTATTACTAAAAGATTTTTGTTTGATATTAGAAGGGAAGACTTGTTGTTACTTTCATTTCTTATTTGACAGATCCGTCCGTAAAAGTTTACTTCATAAAAGTTTATTAAAAAATTATAGACAGATGGGTACATCAAACAATTTTTAAAGCATATAAGTCTATTGAAAAGTTCGTGAAAAGTAATGTTTATCTTATAATACTTAAAATGGTCATTATTTATGTCCTAATTTATTCAAATATTGCGATTATTTACAAAAAAACATACAAAACTGTCAATCTCGCCAATTTCGAGATCTCGCGAGATTGGCTTCATAATCTCGCGAGATCTCGCTTGAGCCCAAATCTCGCGAGATCTGCATTCCCTAACTAACACCCCTCTGTGCACAGCTAATCGTGCCAATATGTCAAATATATATCTCTAGTAGTAGTAGTAGTAGTACCTGTTAATAGATAGAATATTGAAAACGGCTGCTAAGTACGTAATACGTCCTTGTATTTCTGTATTAGAAATAACGCCCGGAATTAAAAGTGTAGGTACTATGGTAGGTACAGATAAGCAACTTTAATAAGGATGGCTTGATAAAAAAAAAATTAAAATTAATCAAGAAAAACTGGACATTTGCTAGTCGTTCTCGCCCACCGAGGATTCCGTACAAATTAAGAGATACTCGTAAGTAAGAGGCGGCATGCCTTTTTGATTTTTTATACATATGTATGTATTTTATAAGATGTTTCATGTACAACATACTTAATGTATGTACGTTAAACATTCTACCCTTTCAGATTTGTTTTGATTTTGTTTTTTGTTTAACACAACTCCCACACTAGGTCTAAATCCTGTGTCGCGGGGGACTTTACAAACATACAACCAACGGACACAATGAACACCCAGACTCGAAACAACAATTTATGAATCACACAAAGTGTTTTCTCGTGTGGGGATCGAACCCACAACACTCGGCACAGTGTCAATCGGCGAGGCGGCCGCTTAAACCACTACGCCAAGCGTGCAGTCTTTCAGATGATAACGCAGTTGAATTACTAGCCTTAATTTCAAATATCATTAAATAAAAATGTATTGGGTGCATAGGGTTCCCACCAAGAACTTAGGGTCCCAAGCCAAGCTCACCTGCAAGTGGTGCTGATCAACGGACGAGGCTCTGGCAAACAAAATATCCCGATAAACGGCAATAGGCTCGCCACCTATTACGTGGGATCAAAACAATGGCGAAAAGTGGGCGCTCAATATGCCTCTGCCTACCCCTTCGGGGAAACAGGCGTGAGTATACATACATAGGTATGTATCTATGTACAAAGAGACGGACAACAAAATGATCCTATACGGGTTCCGTTTTTCGTTTTGAGTTACGGAACCCTAAAAATATAATTACATAGAAAAATAATTGTACGTTGCCCTTACAAACTGACCATATTTCTAATTAATGCCCCATATTTCTAAAATAATAAACTGTTACATTGTATGCCAGTGTAGTAACAGCGGTCTCGCGGCATAAATGTGCGTGTGGAATTGGGAGGTCTCGGGTTCGATTCCCGGGTCGGGCAAAGTGTTATTGGGTTTTTCCATTAGGAAATTCTCAGTAGCAGCACGCAGTCTGCTGATGCGCCCAGTAACGGCAATAGGCTCGCCCCCTGTTACTTGGGACCTAAAAATTAATGGCGAAATGTGGGTGTAATATTATCTACACCTCTGCCTATCCCTTAGGGGATAAAGGCGTGAGTCTATAAAAACAAATCTATCATGTAATAAGGTAGATAGGTACATCATTTATTACGAGTGATACCAAAAGACGATGACCGCGTGCTGCTACTGAGAATTTTGAAAAATCCATTTTTGCTCGACCCGGGAATCGAACCCGGGACCTCCGATTAGCCCACGGACCACGGAGGCATGCCAGAGTGTCAATTGCATATAACCGTCCCTACTGTTATTATTTGCTATTATTTCGCTATAGCAACACAGTGCAGTCGACACTTACCCAAATGTTTTAACCTCCGCGTCCGACACGATAGCGTTTTGTAACATCTAGAGTGGCTCGTTATTTATGGTGTAACTTATGAGTTTAGAGAAAGGTATTACTGGGCCAGTGTAGTGGTTATACTGACCCTGATTGCGAAGCCGAAGGGCATAAGTTCAATTCCCTTTGAAACTTTCATAAACAAGCCTACTTGTTTATTCTTAAAATTATATCATCGTCATCTTCCTTGCGTTATCCCAGTCGCCACCCGGAGTCGGCTTACTAACCGCAGTCTAGCTGCATTTGACTGAATATTAATAGTAATAGTTGTGGTAACCTGTCTCATGGCTTAGGCTGACATGCTTATGCATACACCTTCTGATGGCGTGGAGGCATAGTGATACAGATCGTGCTGGCTCCCTCAATCAAGGTTGAGCCGTACGATTGCTGTTGAATGCGGGCCATCAGTGGGCTGAGTCAGTCAAAAACGTCAGATGATTTCCTGCATTGTACTTGCATACTAAACCCTTTTTTTGTCTGGACTTTAAAAGATGAAGAAAATACTAAACAAATTGAAGTGACAAAAAAAAAAAACAATGGCTCTGAGTTTGTTTCGGCCTTGCTTCTCAAGAAGTCATTTAGCTAGGAAAAACCGGCATCATCTAGAATAGGGTTTTGACATGTATAAGTGTTGTAAACAACGATAGGCAGTCGATAGCCGAGTGGATATACCAACTGACTGCCATGCAGAGGGTATCAGGTTCAGATCCACGGCGCGCACCAATGACTTTTCGGAGTTATGTGCGTATTGAATTGTTAATTATCGCTTGTCCCGTGCCCGGTTGTCATGAAGATCTTTGACAATCGTTACAGGGCGTCAGTACCTTCTAAATAAAATGACACTAGTCTAAACCATGGAATATCGCTATCCCTTCGGGTTGCGGAGGTCAGACAGGCAGTCGCTCTGTGGAAAAGCTAATATTCAGCCAAATCCGGTTAGACTAGTAAGCGGACCCCAGATTGAAACTGGGATAACGCTAAGAGAAAGAAGAAGTGTTGTAAACAACCAAAATGCAGAAATAAATATGTCTTTATTAGTTATTCCACAGAACGACTACCTGTTGACTGCCTCGTTGGTCTCGCGGCATAAATGTGCGCGTGGGATCGCGAGGTCCCGGGTTCGATTCCTGGGTCGGGCAGTGTTATTGGGTTTTTCTGTCACGAAATTCTCAGTAGCAGCACGGAGTCTGGAAATGTGCCCGGTACGGCAATAGGCTCGCCCCTTATTACGTGGGACTAAAGTATATCTGGCGAAAAGTGGGTGTAGAAATACACCTCTGCCTACCCCTTCGGGGATAAAAGGCGTGACGATATGTATGTATGTATGTATGTATGTACGACTACCTGTCTTGCCTCCGCAACCCCTAAGCTATACTCCAAGTTTAAAACTAGTGTCAGTTTATTCAAAGATACTGACTGCCTATACGACTATCAAAGATCTTCATGACAGCCGGGACCGACAGCTTAAAACGTGCTCTCGAGGTACCGGGCTAGCGATAACTAAAAATAAAAAAAATAGTTTTAAAACTATAACCCGACTACGTAAAAAGAGGGTCTAAAAAGGACAAAACAAGAAAAGTATAAGTACAGAAATGCTCAAGCTAGAGCCGTGGTCGCACCTATTTGTATACCTATCTAATGTGTGGGTGCCAGGAATACTTAACCTGCAATAGACAAACGTGGCAGGTAATTTCATGTACACTAGTATACAATAGGTGCGACCACGGCTCTAGCTTGAGCATTTTTGTACTTATACTTTTCTTGTTTTGTCCCTTTTAGACCCTCTTTTTTACGTAGTCGGGCTATAGTTTTAAAACTTATTTTTTTATTTAATACTTTTCCGTATCCAGGGCAAGGGCATGTAAACTAACCGTGCAATATTAACATTGCCACATTTAAAGGAAGCAAGAAAGAAAAATAGGTAAGGTCACCCGGGGCAAATGTGTCTGCGGGGCTAATGTGCCGTTTCTGATTATTTGGAGATTTTATCAGAATTTAGAAATCTGCCATCTATTAAAAAACGCATTAACTACTTAGCAATTAAGTACCTAACTCACAGTCTGCAGCGATACATGTCACTGTTTTACCGACATTGCCATCTTTTCGTCAATGACAGTTTTCAGCTGAAGCAACGCTCACGTAAGGGTATGTTCCAAGGACGATTTTTTGTGTTTTTTTATTTATTTTTGAGCTGTTCTCAATGTAAGTAGAAAGCTAATACGATAAATTTTGATGTACATATATAGTTTTATAATTTCCATTTTAAATTAAAGAGAAAAAAGAGTAGTTACATTAACCCCGTAAATTTTGCAACTAGGGGCTAAAGTAACTATCGATAATATTTATCGATAGTCACAATAGCCCCTTGAAATTAACTATAGAGCCAGCAATAGTTAGTGATGGGAAATACTTATAGGTAAGTATATTATAAATGAGAGGGCTTACCTTTTTCTATTAATACTGACAGAAATTATCAATTTGTTTGATGGTATTTTCTGCATGACTATAGCACGCTTGGTTTGCGGAATTTGCCATCATATTAAGTGTTTTCTTTTGTTTAAGACGGTACGATATTACAAAAATAAATATCTTTGTACCTATTCTCAATATGGAAAGCATGACAATACAAGGTTTAAGAAAGTAGCTTACACAGATGTGGTACAGAGTAAAATGATTGTGAAGGCAGAAAAATTATTACCAATTAGTGAAACTTAATTTGTTTTTATGGACGCTGACGGCAATTTGTTTTATTTAAATTTTCCTTTCTTATAGTCAAGCAAATATAAAATTTAACCAAGTTAGATTTATAATTTACAAACATATTATTTTATTATTCGCATTACTTTATTCTTTACTGTCGATATACCTACTATCGACAACCTGTGCACATCACTAAATTATCGTAAAATAGCTACAAAAACCCCGAATAAGATTATTTTTTAAACATACTTAAAATGGTGTTCTTTTTTCATTTACAGTACCCCTAGCACGAACATTTTGTACTATCGTATAGTTTCCGTAATAGAATAGTTATAGTAAATAAATGTATGGAAATTTGTACAGCGCACCGTGGCCGTTTTAGGAACTAAAATTAGCGAGCGTCTAGAGTTGCGCGTCGTATAGTCATAGTATAGACATCGTGTAGTCAAGGGTGTAGTTAGATAAACAAATGTATGAAAAGTGGGAGCATGAACATTGTTTTGACATATAGTATCGCCAATTTACTATAGTAAGCTATCGAGAATCACGAAAGTCTACTCACCGGCATTTTTACAGTGAGAAGACTATTGAAATAAGTTTGGCTGGTTTTTCATTGTATTAAAATACTCAATTATTAACAAAATGTTTTTATTGGCACCATATAAAACGCATTCTGTGGCATTTTACTATTATTCGTGGATTATGGCTCAAAATGCAAGAAGAGAAATACGGGATTCAAGGTTCGTAAAGTCGTGTTTAGAATTACCTATATTTTTATTATAAGTACCTACTTGTATACTATCTAATCTGCATTTTAAATAAGTAATGATATCTATATAGCATTAATATATTAAGTATTAAACAAGAATTTAATGCCCTAAAACATAATTATAGGGACATAATTGAACGGACGAATTTACGAAAAATTGAAAATCCCTTAAGTCAATATTTCGGAATCCGAATTTAAAAAAAGATATAGACTAAGCAAGCAAGCCTTTAGATTCCTGTGTCAGGAACTTCGCAGCAAAACTTATTTAAAACCAAGTAAAATAATAAGTTTAGAGCTTAATGTTGGTATGGAAAAAAAGATAAAAAATTGGTACCTACATAGTTTATCATTATGAAGTTCATATTAAAATATTGTTTATGTTACAGGTTCTTTGTGCGTTGTCATTTTACGCCACAGGATCGTATCAACGCTTAGTTGACATGGCTAAGCACTTGGGATAAATAAGTGTTAGCAAATATGTGACCGAGGTAACAAAGGCAGTTAATAATCCAGCTATCACTAGCACATTTGTTAAGTTCCCCACTTCGAGAGCTGAGAGAGATCTCATAAAGCAAAAGTGCGTTTAAGTTATATTTTGATAACTTATTACTTATTATTATGTTATATGGGTACTAATTGATTGTTACTATTATATAGGTTTTTTAGAAAATATAGGATACCGGGCGTTTGTGGTTGTATAGATGAATCACACTTCCATATACTTACTTACACTACATTGACGCCCATTTGGCAGATACTGTGGCTTCTATAAATCTCCGTGCCACGATTAGTAGGTAAAACTACGACAAGTGTATGATATTTACCAATAATGTAGGGACGCTCACACACAATGCATGCATAACTATTATTAACATAATAAAGTACTTAGCAACTTACTTTTCCATGAAATCCACCATCATTGAAAATTGCGCGAAGCTTGTTCTTGCTGACATTTTTCTTAATATACTTAAAGGTAAATACTATAATTATTAAAACTTTAGAAGTAAATAAAATGTTTATTTATAATAAGTGGCGCCAAAACTGACAAGTAACACAAAAGATACGTTCAGAAATCGCAAAGGGAACGGGCACTTTTTAGTAACTCTATTAAAAAAAAAGCACGTCGGAATATGGTTATAACTTATAATTGTTACTTTTTAAGTTATTCATTTATATGTATAACATTAATTGTTTATATAATTGATTATAAACCACTTTAAATAATTTAACGAATGCTATCGTAACAGTTTTTGAACATATCATATATTTACATTCATTCTTTGTCATTGTAATCTTCGTTCTATTGAACTATAGTTAAGTATTCGTATAGAGGTCACGAAAGTAAGATTTAGGCTTCCGTGCTGCCGTTCGCCCGTAGTAATAGTTTCGTATCTGTAATCGAATAGTTGTCTCTCTACTATTCTATGACGAAATTGTTAAATGTTCGTGCTAAGGGTACAGTTTACATTTTCATGAATTCACTATTTGTAATCGACATTTTACTACCGTTATAATAAATAAAGCTCATATTCGGCTGGTATAGGCAATAGTTACAATAGCCCCGCAGCTGGGGCTATTGTAACTAATACTGTCCCTGTGTAGTTTCTGTCCGATATCTTAATAATATAAAGTTATTTTTAGGATTTTTACAGAAATTTAGGCAAGGAAGTAAATAATAAGGGTACCTTAGTTTAAGATTTCCGGCAATAATGATTTTAAATGTGACTAATAAATACTTCAAAGTGGCAGATGCAGATTTTAGCTTACAATAGCCCCGGGTGACCTTAACTCAAAGCGTCTGTACCGCGCGAATTGTAAATACAACCGCGAATAAAACTTATGTTTTGACTCAAACAGTATAATATATATGTACATATTTGTAATGTACACGTAATGATTATTCCAGTTTTATTTTTTTTGAGGTCGGAATCTGAGGTATTAATTCCGTAACAGAAAATTTAGATAATACCTATGTATATAGCCTATATCAACCGGGCTATTATTACCAATCTTTTGACACCCCATTTATTAAAATCGGTTCAGTAGTTTAGGCGCTACGGTGGAACATACAAACATATATACATAGACTGCCAAAAACATTACCCTGCCTTTTGGCTTCGCCGTAGTCGGGTAATTACGAAATGCATAATTCCGAAAAGGCAGTGGTGCGCACCGTGGAACCGAACCCGATACCCTCTGCATGGCAGTCTGTTGGTATATCCACTAGGCTATCACGATGTTAAAAAAAAACGTAACGAAAGTATCTATAACTTTTATTTATCACAACATTTTTGCCTGTGGTGGGATCGAATCCCTGAACTTGGTACGTTGCACGCGGTGACTAGCACTCGAAAAACCTTCGGCAATCAACCGCTTGTTGCAATATCCCATCATAACATATCATTGTCTTGCTCCCACACATGTAAGTTTTGACCTCGACTTATCGCGCTCCCTTTCTCGCAACCCGTTATGATGTAGACGAAACACCTCGGCGAATTCATAATATTACAAAATGGAAGTTTGTGATGATGGGACAGGTACTTTTTTGTTTATATTATTTCTACTTAAATCACTTCCACGCGATTGGGACGTCTATCACAACAAAAGTTATCCAGTGGATTGGAATGCAATAAACACTACTGATTCTAATGCAAAGGTAAGCATAGGTAACTTATTTAAAAACTTAATTTTAAATTCGTTTTGTACCTACTTTTTGCTTGAAAGAACATCCATTGCTTTTACAATTAAATGTATTTAGATCAAAAGCTTAATCAAAGTAATCAGTTTATTTTCCTTTATCAAGACATATTTATTTTAAAGAGATAGGATTAAATTAGTTTAGGAATAAAACAATTATAAATACTTAAAACTACAATAAAATAAAAATATTGAAATACTAGCTGGCCCGGGGATCTTCGTACAACCTGACAGTCGATTCTGTAATTATTTTTTTATTTAAATTTTTCTCTTCGTAAGATCCATCCTCGTACTTCAAGGAATATTATAAAAAAATAATTAGCGAAATCGGGTCAGCTGCTCTCGAGATTTGCGCTTACCAACACATTCAGCGATTTATTTTTAAATAATAGAAGATAATAGGTACACACAAAATTAATATATTCAAAGAGCGTCATGAAAGTCCTCTACATCGCCGTCTATTGGGAACGTGCCCAGAAGACTGGCAGCATTGCCACGCTGTATAGCAATGTTAATTTTTTGAGCTAGATACCTACATACCAGCCTTCTGATCACGCGAGGCGTCGACAAGTCCCTTCGCAAGCTCTCTATAAAGAGATCTAGAACTCACTTGGACCCCACGACCCTAACGTTTCGACTCCAAACGGCTCAAATAGGTACATAATCACCTATGAGATTTACGTATTTGCGCCGTTTGCTATACCACGCTGGCCAAACGGGTTGGTATAGGGTTTGTATCAAGTTTTCCTTCTCTTACATTACAATTTACAGTGCTGTTCTCTGCATAATATGCTCCCTCTGTCAGCTCTTACGACACCCAGGGGATGATATGGGGTGGTGACAATCCGTATTCTTAATCCGTCCATACAGACTGTGTATAGGTGGCTTGTGATTATCTGCAGGTCGAAGTTACACCAAACAAGCCATAAGTGCGTTGTCAGAATGAATGGAAAAGTATTGGAGGCGGAGGAGCGGCACAGGAAAAAGGGATGGGGGTTTCTGAACTTTATAGATACTGTTACTTTACCTCGATATTCTAAGGCAGCGATAGCCGAGTGGAGATACCAACAGACTGCCGACCCTCCTGCAATATACCTACGCCTATGGTGGTACACTTGATCATCCTCTGTCACTCTACTTGCACTGTTTTCCCTCCCTGTCACCTCCCTTGTGGACCGTTAAACATGTTAAAATGTGTCTAAACGGATAGCGTAATTCGCCTTGCCGTTAAATACTGCGTCGTGTGTCGTGGGTTCGATGGGCCCACGCAAAGTAATTTTAAAGTAAGTTTTTTTTTTTTTTATAGATGCCTGTATCCCCGAAGTGGTAGGCAGAGGTGTAATATTACACTCACATTTCGCCATGAATTATTTTTTAGGTCCCACGTAATAGGGGGCGAGCCTATTGCCGTTACCGGGCACATCACCTGACTCCGGGCTGCTACTGAGAATTCGGAATAAACCCAGTAATCGGAATAAATCGAACCCGGGACCTCCGATCAGCAGTCGCATACGCTATCCACTGGACCACGGAGGTAGTCAAAATAAGTTTGTGTAATTTATAAATTGTTGTTTCGAGTCTGCAGCTGTTTTTGGAGAGTTATGAAGTTCAAAGTCCCTTTCTTCAAATCAAGCATCTGCTTTCTCCTACGTCAATTGTTTTTTCAAAGGTTTCCCTTGATAAACCTTACTCTCACACATCAAACCCACTCTTACGCAAAATCCTAAGCTACAAAAACGTGTAACTAAGTGTTGCCCTATCATAAAACAAAAACATAAATTAAGAAACATAAAAACTTACATGCATTTAGTTTTTAAACATAAAACATATGTACTTATTATCCGTATTATTAAACATGTAATGCAAAATAATGATACATAATAATCATAGATGGGGTCTGACGAACTAAAACGTACAGTCAACTGCAAAAGTGACTACATATCTACCTGCCTCAAATTCTTTGCCAAGTCTTGCATCATTTTTTTTAAGACAATGCCAGTACTAGTTCTAAATCCTGTGTCGCAGAGGATTTGACAAACATACAATTAACAGACACAATGAAGACTAAGAATCGAAACAACAATTTAGGAATCACAAAAAATGTTGTCTTTTGGGGGATCGAACCCTTAACACTCTGCACAGTGTCAAAGGCAAGGCGGCTGCTTAATCCACTACGCCAACTGTGCAGTCATTTTTATACTATTAAATTACATCTCGTCGCTTATAATTTAATCTTAATTTATAAATTATAAGACAATTACCGTAGCTACGGTCGCTAGCTATCATTTAAAAAATTTAAATGTCTTACCGATCCCTTGGGAACTTCGGGAAATGCCTTCTTATTGCACCTCTACGGTCGTCAAGGATCACATAATATGTTAAATTTCTTTCTTTTCTGTCAGAATCATCATCCTATTATATATTTTATGTGTTTGTATTTAAGTATATAAGTAGATATATTTATGTATTGTAGATTTGTATAATATTTATATCATTAGTTTACCTACATATAAACGAAATATTTACATGTAATATTTTATGTATAGTATAGTATAATTTTATTAGTCCTTTATCTTACTCACAGTTTTAGCACCCACCTTGATTTGTCTCTGCAGCACCCAAAGGTTGACTGGTAGAGAATGCCTTGGGCATTAAATCCGCCTTTGTACAAATTATTTGTTTAGTGCAAGCAGTCTTAAATAAATAAATAAATAAAAATAAATTTCAGCTTCTTGCGCCTAATAGTTTCTGCTGTACGGTATCTGTCAGTCAGTGACGCAAGAATTTTATAACAGACTAGAGGACGCCAGCAGCTACGCCTGCATTTTTTTAAATTTACCCGTTTTGACCGATCCCGTGGGAATTTCGGGAAATCCCTCCTTAGTGCATCCCTAGGGTCCTCAAGGAACATACATGCCAAATTTCAGCTTCCTGCGCCCAATAGTTTCGGCTGTAGCGTGTCTGTCAGTCAGTCAGTAACGCAAGGATTTTATATATTAAGATGATTTAGGTAAGTTTTCTGTGTCTTAAAATCCTTACACTATTTCTACTTCCATACTTAGTCTCACGGTAGTAGAGCCTTTCTGATTTCAGCATAAATGGGCTGTAGCGTGTCTGTCAGTCAGTCAGTAACGCAAGGATTTTATATATTAAGATGATTTAGGTAAGTTTTCTGTGTCTTAAAATCCTTACACTATTTCTACTTCCATACTTAGTCTCACGGTAGTAGAGCCTTTCTGATTTCAGCATAAATGGGCCGGCTTGACCGGGGAATTACTACCCTCTCACAGAAAATCGACGTAAAGTAACATTACCTAAACTATTGCGTTTCGTTCGGTGAGTGAGAGTGGCGGAGGCCCTATCCCCTATTCCTTCTCCCTCATCCCACTCCTCATCCTATCCCTTTTCCCAACCATAAGGGGCGGCAACGCACTTGTGACTCCTGTGGTGTTGCTTGTGTCCATGGGCGGCGGTAATTGCTTACCATCAGGCGATCCGGCTGCTCGTTTGCCGCCTATAACTATAAAGAAAACCTAACATAACCTACTTATTAAGTTTTCTGAGTGGATAAGTTTACCAAGCGGACAAGACTTTTCATATTAAACTAGAGGACGCCAGCAGAAAAAATGCAGGCGTAGCTGCATTTTTTTTTAAATTTATCCGTTTTGGCCGATCCCGTGGGAATTTCGGAAAATCCCTTCTTAGTGCACCCCTACGGTCCCCAAGGAACATACATGCCAAATTTCAGCTTCCTGCGCCCAATAGTTTCGGCTGTAGCGTGACTGTCAGTAAGTCAGTAACGCAAGGATTTTATATATGATGCCCGATCCCGTGGGAATTTCCGGAAATCCCGTCTTAGTGCACCCCTCCGGTCCCCAAGGTACATACATGCCAAATTTCAGCTTCCTGCGCCCAATAGTTTCGGGCTGTAGCGTGTCTGTCAGTCAGTCAGTAACGCAAGGATTTTATATATTAAGATGATTTAGGTAAGTTTTCTGTGTCTTAAAATCCTTACACTATTTCTACTTCCATACTTAGTCTCACGGTAGTAGAGCCTTTCTGATTTCAGCATAAATGGGCTGTAGCGTGTCTGTCAGTCAGTCAGTAACGCAAGGATTTTATATATTAAGATGATTTAGGTAAGTTTTCTGTGTCTTAAAATCCTTACACTATTTCTACTTCCATACTTAGTCTCACGGTAGTAGAGCCTTTCTGATTTCAGCGTAAATGGGCCGGCTTGACCGGGGAATTACTACCCTCTCACAGAAAATCGACGTAAAGTAACATTACCTAAACTATTTCGTTTCGTTCGGTGAGTGAGAGTGGCGGAGGCCCTATCCCCTATTCCTTCTCCCTCATCCCACTCCTCATCCTATCCCTTTTCCCAACCATAAGGGGCGGCAACGCACTTGTGGCTCCTGTGGTGTTGCTTGTGTCCATGGGCGGCGGTAATTGCTTACCATCAGGCGATCCGGCTGCTCGTTTGCCGCCTATAACTATAAAAAAAATCCTACAGGATATTGAGAATAAGAATTACTTGGTACGATATAACCATTCGAAGTAAATATTAACATTAAAGCAAAAGTAAAGACCTTTGTAGTCGACTGTACATATGTGCTGACAATTATATTTATTTATCCATTGTTTTGAAATAAACTGCCCATTCATCGCTTCCCATGACGGATGTTTTTAATAATACCTATTTCAGCTATTTTTAATACCTATACTTTTTTTTAATTTTTGTCGCTAAAACCAAAGAGCTCAGATATTTACATAGAGGCGCATTTCCTATGGGCGCTCTGAAGACAAACTTTCTGTGACCCTAATTGCCTCTTGGCAGCGTGGCTGTCGCGCTGTGACAACTGTCTCTACGAGAGCAAGAGAGACGGGAGAGGGGGGCATAGTGGGGCCACTGTGCATAGTGGGGCAAGCCTTACACAGCTCGAAACAAACGCCGTGCAAACTGTCAAATGGCTCGCTTTGATTGATCGTGAGCTTCGTAGGCGAGCGTCGCCATTTCGACAAGCGTTTGTGGAATGCAAACAAAAGTATCAAATCAAGAATTTTGCTTAAAATTTTTAGTGACATTGAACAGCAATCCTTTCGAAACATATTTATGTACTGTGGTATGTTATACTTAGTTTATTATCAATCAGTTCCTTGCCGGCTTTCTTAGTCAATAAGCGCAAAAACATTGAATCAAAGGTAAGATGGCGTCAGTTTGCTTTTAAATTTAAACGAGCCGATGGGGCATAGTGGGGTATGGCTTCTGAGTCAAAGTGGGGCACAGTATTTGCATATAGAAAAGTGCCCCACTTTGCCCCGTTTTTCTGAGTTGTAAAATATTTATATTTTCACGGTTTTAGCCAACATAGTCCGCACATAGAAGAGAAAGACTGAACAGCATTCATGGTCCATGGAAGCTATGAAACAAGCTGTACACAGTGTTGTGTCTGGCGAAATGGGCTATAGGAAAGCAGCAAATATGCACAACGTTCCCCAAACAACATTAAAACGTTATGTTGCCAAATATCGGGGCAACCCTAATCAATTTGTTATGGTATAGTATTGTAGTTATTTTTAACTGTCGTTATATAGCCAAGATATAAAACTATTTCGTTTGGAAGTTGAGTTTTGTTTCTTATTATGACCCCCACAATGCCCCATAGGAGACCCCACTTTACCCCTATGCACGGGGCATAGCGGGTCAAATGCCTTTTTTTTATTAAGAAGTCACATCTCATAGATAAATTACGTTATCAACATAAATTTATCCATTATCATTCACAATCAATTAAGCTATGATTCTAAGTTAAAAGTTTTAATTTTATCACATTAATTTAGTTTTAAGGGATGTTTAAACCTTAAGTACCCTACTATGCCCCCCTCTCCCCTACGTTCTGTTGGAAACACTAACAAAAACATAACATGTAATAAGGTAGCTATTTTAATTTTAAGATGGCATAGACGCCGGCAAACTTCTTGAACACTACCATAGACCAAAAGAGCTGCGCAGTAGCAATTTTACGTACAAAAATGTCTCCTGCGCATGCATATTGTTCTATGGTAGTGTTCAAGAAGTTTGCCGGCATTTATAACATTTATTATTTTCCATTCACTCTGTCTATAATGCTATCTCATTCTTACACTGTTTCTCTCTCTCTCGAATTTTGGATCGCCGGCAAGGCAGATGTGTTTCTGTGTGTCTTAAAAGTAATAAAAGGTTCAGTGTCAAAACCGTCGTTTAAATTCATAAATCGCCATCAAGCCTCCGGCCCATTATCTACCAGCAAGATCGTCAACCTACAGTCCACTAAGAATCTATATTTCTACACGTTCCTGGCTACGAGAGCAAGAGAGACGGAGAACGACGCCAGCGCCGCCAACGGCGCCAACTACGAACTAAACTGGAGACATTCTCCACTTGGAATCGGCACACGAAATCCTTAAGAACTACGCTTTTATGTAAATCTGTATTCATTGCTAAAACTATGTAGTCCAGTCCAACATCGTTCATTCGATTGCTTAAGACCTTGAACATTATAATCTGCTTTCTAGTCTACAGATTTTACAGGCTATTAACTTTTTACAGACGAACATAGAGAGAAACGGAATATAATTTAATATACCTAAATACATTTTACATAATAAAAAAGCAACAATATTACAAACAAAAATAAAGTGGGCAAGTGCGAGTCGGATTCGTCCACCGAAGGTTACGTACAAATTAAGACATAAAGGAGGGCCGTATTATTTTATGTAAATAAGAATTTGTGGCTCGCAAAAAAATAAATAAAATTAAAAAAATAATAGTTTTGAAATACTCAGAGAGGTTGGTGCCTTAGGTTATATTTCTTTGGAAATACTTATAAGTATAAGTATCTAGTCATGTCATAAGATACCTCATTTGAATTAGTGGCAAAAAATTTAATCTTGACCTATTTTTAAGGCTTAGTTTTTTATGATTAGACCGATTTTTCCTGAGTGTGTACTAAATAGCGATGGTATTTGCCTATTTTCATAGTTCTCGGTAACGGCAAGTAGGTACCCTACGAATTTGATTCCCTTGAGAGTTTCTATTATACGTGGTTTAGCAACATAAACGGCCGTATCTTTTTATGTACCTAAATGTTGTTTTTTTTGTATTCCTCAATTTCGGAGGACCGCAGACTTGAGTATATGATTTTAATTTAAACTCAATATTTCTACGCGTTCCCGAAATAAAGGGTCTTGATAGACAGACATATGTAGGTATAATATGTATGTATTTACAAAAAAACGATTATGATTTATCCGTCGTCTGGTGCCCATAGTAAAAGCTCTTTTTTATAGTAATAGGCGACAAACGAGCAGACGGATGCCTGATGGTATGCAATTACCGCCGCCCATGGACACAAGCAACACCACAGGAGTCACAAGTGCGTTGCCGCCCCTTGGGCTTGGGAAAAGAGGTAGGATAAGGAGTGGGCTGAGGCAGAAGGAATAGGAGATAGGGCCTCCAGCACTCTCACTCACCGAACGAAACGCAACAGTTTAAGTACTGTTACTTTTCGTCGATTTTCTATGAGAGGGTAGTACTTCCCCGGTCGAGCCGGCACATTCATGCTGAAATCAGCAAGGCTCTACTACCTATAAAATATTCATGTATTTTAAGATCATTGCGTTACGGATCGACGTGTTTTAATAAACATGCATGTCAAAATTTAGCTCATGGCGACCGCTAGTATCAGATTAGAAAAGATTGGTTAAGATTAATTACAACAACAACATTGTTAACTGATTGATTCGTGATGTATTGTTATATAATTAAAATTGGTTAATTTTACTAACGATGTAAGTAAACAGAGGTATTTAATTTTAGATTTATGAAGTAATTAAGTTATAATAACATAATGCCTGCACTCTGTAGGCTATTATAGTTCTACGCTTTTGTGTTTCATCATCAGCCTTTAACAGCCCACTGCTGGACTAGGCCTCTCCTTTGAAAGGAGGAATTGGCCTACTATACCACGCTGGCTAAACGGGTTGGTATAGGGTTTGTATCAAGTTTTCCTTCTCTTACAGTGCTGTTCTCTGCATAATATGCTCCCTCTGTCGGCTCTTACGACACCCATGGGATGATATGGGGTGGTGACATACCGTATTCTTCATTCGTCACCACATATTTTTGTACATTGTTCTTAAACTTGAGTTTTGGGTGTCACCCCTTTTTTGGATGGGTGGCACCCCAAAAAGAGTGGCACCCGGGGCGGACCGCCTCCGCCGCCCGCCCCCCTTCCTACGCCACTGATCGGGCTGGTCATGTGCGGGTCAGCGGACTTCACATAGTTTCCGATAAAATTAGGTATGGAGAATTCACATAATACTTATACAGGTTTCCTCACGATGTTTTCCTTCGCCGTTCAGCTAGATAAATAATAATAATGATAAGTGTATTTATTTGCCATTCCAAATTACAGTTTTTATACATGCAGATTCCAAAGTGAGTACAGATTTTCGATTTAAAGCGATGGTACATGAACAGTTTCATCACTTATCCTAAAACTCCTCACACTAGCCATAGCCTGTCCTGCCAGGAGCCTTATTATACAAGTTACTAATTTATTTATTTTGCCAGTTTACTTATATCTTACACTCAAATCATAATACACTTGCAATGAATACAAACGGAAAACAAATAATAAATATTAATGAGTTCAAATTATGCGATGCAAAAAAATACTCAAATTGATTTCAAGTAGATCAATTACCAGCTATATTACAACCCATAAACACCAGTTTGTTACTTTAAATTGTTTTATGTAACAAATTGTTTTCCAAATGATAATTGAATGAGTATATTGTGCAAGCAAAAGACGATGGGAGGTCCGGCACTCTCACTCACTGAAAATGTAACAGTCACAGGTTACCTTACGTCGATATTCTGTGAGAGAGTTTTTTTTTTATATACTCACGCTTGTATCCCCGATGGGGTAGGCAGAGGCGTACCTAATAGGCTAAAAAGGCTTCATCATCAGCATCATCATGTCAACTGTCAGCCTAGAGACGTCCACTGCTGGACATAGGCGTTCCCCAAGGTTCTCCACACAGACCGATCTTGAGACTTTTTTTTTATAGACTCACGCCTGTATCTCCGAAGGGGTAGGCAGAGGTGTAAATATTACTCCCACATTTCGCTATGAATTTTTAGGTCCCACGTAATAGGGGGCGAGCCTATTGTCGTTACCGGGCACATCACCAGACTCGGTGCTGCTACTGAGAATTCGGAAAAACCCAGTAACACTTTTGCCCGACACGGGAATCGAACCCGGGACCTCCGATCAGCAGTCGCATACGCTATCCACTGGACCTTGGAGGCAGGCAGGAGCAGTGAGAGAGTAGTACCCTGTTAAGTCCGCCCATTCATACTGAAATCAGCAAGGCCTGTAATATCTATCTATTTCTTTATTTATACAATTTCTGAATTTATATCGTGCAACTATGCGTTCGGGGCCTATCCACTAAACCACGGCGGCGTCCGTCGACGTCGCAGTGAGGTTGCGCGAATCGTTTAACCTGGGTACTTTGTTGGGACCTCAGTCCCTGCCGGTATTATAAGCATCGTTTGTATTAAGGACATAAAGGTTCCCAACTAAGGAACCTTCTTTAATTTTTTTAAAATAATGAATGGTGCAGTGAGGGTTTCTAAATTTACACCCATTAGGCGGCAGCACTGAGACGTCAGGTCCTAAATCTGTCAAAATATTGGCGCTTTGCCACTAATTGGGTCCGTAAAGATGCTAGGCGACAACGTGGCAGGCCAAGAGGACGATGGCGGGACGAACTTGATGCGTATAAGGAGGATGGGCACCTTCGGGGACCCAATTAGTATCAAACTGCCTAGATTTTTATACATCTTTGTTTGTTTCATGTGTGTGTACGCCTCTGTCAAAGAGCTCAGATATGTACTTACATAGAGGCACATTTCCTATGGGCGCTCTGAAGACGAACATTCTGTGACTCAAATTGCCGCTTGGCGGCGTGGCAGTCACGCTGTTACAGCTGTCTCTACGAGAGAGACGAACGTTCCTCGAGTCTATCTTAATTCTTAACTGCGAGAGACGGAAAACGACGCCAGCGGCGCCAACGGCGCCAACTACGAACTAAACTGGAGACAGTCCCCGCTTGGAATCCTTAAGAACTGCGCTTCTATGCAAATCTGTATTCATTGCCTCTGTACCTTTCTGACAGCGTTTGGATCTGATCACCTGTCGGATATGAAGCGCCTTCTGGTGGCAGAAAAAGTAACAAATACCCTCATTATGGATATGATGACATTATGGATGTGCTAAAAAAGTAGTTATGTTGTTTTGAAAATAATGGTTGTTTCAACGTAAACAGGATGTTTACAGCTTCTTCACTAACATACAATTTTTTTTTGTAGTGCACTGCTGGACAATAGGCCACTCTTAATTTGCGTCACAATGGCATTATGATAAATGATTTATTTATTTATTATCTTAATATATAAAATCCTTGCGTTACTGACTGACTGACAGACACGCTACAGCCGAAACTACTGGGCGAAGGAAGCTGAAATTTGGCATGTATGTTCCTTAGGGACCGTAGGGGTGCACCAAGAAGGGATTTCCCGAAATACCCACGGGATCGGTCAAAAGAGATAAATTTAAAAAAATGTGCAGGCGTAGCTGCTGGTGTCCTCTAGTTTTATATATAGTCTCACGCCTGTATCCCCGGAGGGGTAGGCAGAGGTGTAAACATTACACCCATATATCGCCGTGAATTTTTAGGTCCCCAGTAATAGGGGGCGAGCCTATTGACGTTACCGGGCACATCACCAAACGCCGGCCTGCTACTGATTATTCGGAAAAACCCAGTAACACTTTTGCCCGACCCGGGAATCGAAGCCGGGACCTCCGATCAGCAGTCGCATACGCTATCCAGTGGACCACGGAGGCAGTCCCCTTAATTTACCCTCTAATGCTATGAATTTCAATCGATTGGAAAGAACACCATACCCCTGTACTAGTTATAAACTGTATCACAGGCGGTTGAGTCATTGTGAATCAAAGAGAGGCTTAGGCCGGGACTCCACCAAAGCGGAGACGAGACGAGCGGAGAGGAGATGTTGCTGTGCGAAGATGTGTACCTAATATTTGTATGGTGCGATGGCAGCGGAGATGTGAGCTGTGCGCGGACGACGCGCAGTGAAGACAAGAGATGTGAGCGCCGTGCAGTGAGCGATGTCACCCTCCCCCCTCTCGCCCGCCAGCAACCCGCAGAGCATCTTGCTAGCCAAAAAACATCTCTTCTCGCACAGAACACAGCACACCGCACACATCTCTGCTTTGGTGGAGTCCCGGCCTTAGGCCTACTGTACCACGCTGGCTTAGGGTTTGTTTTTGAATTTACCGTCTCTTTCACAAGATACAATTCGCTTGGTGTATTTTCTGTAGTCGACTCTTACGTCACCCAAGGGATTATAAGGCGTAGTGACGCTTTGTTTTCTTAATCCGTCACACTCATAATGGTTACAGCTTAATCATGCAAAACATTTTCTCCGAATCTAAAATATTGACTGCCCGCAGCTGCTTAGCACATACATGCCTTTTTTACTTTGACCGTTTCTGCCCCAAGGAACATACAGTCATGCCAAACAGCTTAATGCGCCTAATAGTTTTGGCTATCCGTTGTTTGTCAAGCTATTAGCAACGCAAGAATAAGAGGTTAAATATAATAACCGCCACAAAATGCATTGATATCCTTAGTTCTTTTAACCAAAAATATATACTACTTAGCACCAGAAAAATAAAGTCAAAAATTACAATAGTACTAGCTATTTTACTCACGACTGCACTTCAAATTGTATTCGAACACCAAATGTAGTAAGTAAATGATCACCGAATAAATAGGTTATGTTAGATTCTCTTGTGACCCTTTACTCAAAAATAGGAGCCCTGCGAAGCAGGGCTCCGACAACTTAGTTTATTAAAGTAGGTGGTGTAACCAAATCCAATTTACATACCTACATACATACATAGACTCACGCCTGTTTCCCCGAAGGGGTAGGCAGAGGCATATTAAACGCCCACTTTTCACCAGTGTTTTGATCCCACGTAATAGGTGGCGAACTGTGGTGGCGAACCTATTGGCGCTTATCGGGATATTTTGTTTGCCAGAGCCTCGTCCGTTGATCGGCAGGTGCACCACTTGCAGGTTGGCTTGGAACCCTAAGTTCTTAGTGGGAACCCTATGCAATTTATATCTAATAATGACCAATTTAATAATTTTAATTTATATCTAATAATAATATCCAATTTATGTGTTGGTATTTCATACAACATACAAAAAAACTTTGGTTATAACTTTATATTAAAATGCTGGTTTAATTATGGTCATCATTTACTACTTTTGGGTTAACAATGATTTATTTGGAGTCATTTTGCGTAAATAGGAAAACGAAATGTTAAAACTTTAGTTATGATTTTACATTAAAATGCGGGTTTCATTTTGGTGATCATTTACTATTTTTGTCTGTTATACTTATGTTACTAGTTACATCTGGTGGTAAGTTAAACATAAGCCCGAGAATATAATATACAGATTTGGAGGTTTATTGGACCATACATATTATTATGTACGCTTGTAATTTTGTATGTCTTAATTATGTATATAGTAGAAGACTTGTCCTATCACATGTCGAAGCCCAAATGACTGAAGTTGAAAACATGTTTCGTTGACATTTATAATGTAGACATCCATTCAGGAAGGATTGTTTTGTATAAAAACTAGCTTGCCCGCAAACGTTGATTTGCCTTATAGGGAACTCATATTTATTTTATTTAGGTACTTAATGAACAAGATTCGAGGCGATAGCCTGTTGAGATATCAACAGCCTGCCATGCAGAGAGCACGTTAAGCTGTCGGTATCAGCTGTCAGGAAGATCTTTGGCAGTGGTTACAGGGAGTCTGTACCTCTAAATAAACTGACGCTAGGTTAAACGCCTTTGGGTTGCGGAGGTCAGACAGGCAGTCGCTCTGTGGAAAAGCTTTCAAATCTACTATAAATACTTAGGATAATATATAAATACTAGTAATCCGAGGCTGCAACTGGGATAACGCTAGGAGAATGATTATTTACTTAATGCATAAAACAGATTACCAGCTTTACATAACAACAGTAAAAGAGTTAAGTATTTGGAGTTACAAGGCTTCGATCGAATGTTATAGGTATTTTGATGCCAAATCAAAAAAAATCGTTATCAACCTGCTACTGCTAACACCACTGCTAGTTATGGACCTCTCCAATAGCACGCCACTGAGCTTGATAAAAATATGATGACCAGAAAATAAAGGGTAGTAGGTACCTATTTAACCCTTCATCAATATTATCTCAGATTTCTACAAAAAAAAAATACCTTTTCACCACAGCAGCTCAAACATGCCGCTTTTGCTGCGAGACAACAGTGATCAAAACGCGATTTTGATTCGAGCGCGAGGCAAAGTAGCTTTTTAATTTTTCAATCTTCAGTGTCACGAATTGACATTCTTCAGCCATAAATTTAAAAACATTCGAATTTTACTGTGCTCTGTCTCTTTCACATGCATATAAAAAGTGAGTGAAAAACAAACCCCTTCGAATTCGAAATTCGATTTTGGAATTCGACCTCAAAGAAAACACCTTCGGAAACGCAAATAAAAAAAGATATTTACTTTTTTATATGTTATTGTTTATATGTTTAATTTATCATTGGATTTTAATAAAAATAAGTCTAATTAATAGTATAACATTGGTATTTAACCAATACATTTTTATTTGGAATTACAACAATGATACATTATCTAATTGAAAAATAAACATCAGGGACGCGGTATTCAAACGCGATTTAAAAAATTAGCGGGAATAAAAATTTCACTGATGCTGATACAGTATAGAGTATATGAATATATAAAATAATCTATAAAGATGAGTGAAACTAGCGATGATGACTGTACTTTAACACCAGAAGAGTTAAATCAACAATTAACACAGAATTTAATCTATTCCTGTTCATTTCTATGTGATATGTGTTCTCACTGCTGTGGTGAAAAATTATGTGTGCTACACGAGAGCAAAGTTTTTTGTATCTCGTGCTATTGAGTCCCTCACTACACTCAGGATTCTAACTTTGATTCACTCGCTACGCTCGTGAATCAATCATAGAATCCTTCACTTGCTCGGGACTCAAAATCAGCACTCGAAACAAAAAACAACTTTGCTCTCTTGTTGCACAAATAACTATTGTTCCACCAAATATACTCATTGCACCACTAAATATACTCACTAAAATATATCATAACGAACGTTTACTGACCGTTGCAAATCTCTAATATTAAAATTAATCCTTTTAGTTAAAGAAGTATTCAAATTTTACTTTTAGTCAACAACCAAATTATTTGATAAGCTAAGTTCACGGAGCCCTGCTCCGGCTCCTATTTTTAGGTGCAGGGTCACAAGAAAACCTAACATAACCTACATTGAATTATTATAACCTATTAAGTTTTCTGAGTGGATAAGCTTCCGAAGCGGACAAGACTTTTCATATTAAAATAAACATACATATTTTAATGGAAAGATTGGCATATTTGGTGTGCAATTAGTATTTTAGTGTTCGATTATTATTTTAGTGAAAACATACAGATTTTTAGCGTAACGCACTCTGTGTTGCTTAAGATTTTTGATGCACTGTTAAAAATGTCCCGAAAATAAAGGCCATCAGGCCTAGCAAATTTCATTAAAATCGGTCAAGACTCTTTTAAGTTTTGGAAAATACAATACGCAATGTTTTGTTTTACGTGCGTTGACAAACATCACACGAGCATATATGTATATCTATACATATAAGTATAAGCAATTCACACGTACCACAATCACATTAGGTAGGCGGGCGATAATTTATATGAAAACAAGCTTTTGCCCACCGCTTCGCGCGCGTTAAATTCGGGGTAACACAAATCTACTTTCAGTCTCAAATTGTGTGAAGACACTCCTGATTATTCTAAAGACTTCAGAAACTCTATAGGGTACAAAGTAGCTCGGTCAGTATTCATGACATTATCTACCGTTATCTACCAAAAGATACATAATAAAATCACCTTGCATACAGTCAAATGTCAATGCCATGTTCTAATACATGTTCAATACATCTCTAGACAGATTTTCACGTCTTTAATATTAGTAGGGAAAATCGTTTCAGCCCTTTAAGCTTATTATAAAGTTATTAGTTTATATATGCGAACAATTTAATCAACGCGCATAATATGACATTATGTATGACGTGACAGTACTGACAGATGTGCGATGGCACATGTGCAGCACTCAATTATTAGCGCATGCGTTCTTACTTCCAAAAGGTAAATTTGTGCCGTACAAACTTCTACCCTCCCTACAATCCCTCCCAGTTAAATTTTTGCAACTTATGGTAGCCTATGTCCGTCTCCATGGTCCAATATATCTCTACATTAAATTTCAACAAAATCGGTTCAGCCGTTTAAGCGTGAAAACGGAACATACATACATAGATACATACATAC
The DNA here is from genome assembly GCA_944739405.2 of Euclidia mi. NCBI lineage: Eukaryota > Metazoa > Arthropoda > Insecta > Lepidoptera > Erebidae > Euclidia > Euclidia mi. The sequence goes on along the minus strand of OX123211.2, from coordinate 10,175,391 downwards.
ACACTGTCGAATTTATAATATTATAGTAGGGAAGTAGGGATTGATAGGTAGTTCAATTCACACCGATCTCATTTTCGTTCCATCGCCTTTTTCCAATATTCCATCTGTTGATGGATTTGGTTTTAGTTTTGAGTTTTGTTTATAAATTTCCTAGGAAAGTTATAAATTTACGGTTCTTATTATTTTCCGGTGACATTATAAATCGCGGAAGTTTAAAATCGATTATCTCTAGTAGCCAAATCCAAAGATAGAAAAGAAAACAATGGAACCACAATGCAACCACAACGCAACCACAACGCAACCACAACGCAACCACAACGCAACCACAACGCAACCACAACGCAACCACAACGCAACCACGACGCAACCACTAGCGTCACTGTGAACTGAGGGCCTAATTACAAACACATCCATATACTTTGTAGCTCAACGCAACCGAATGAAGCCAATAACAATACTGACACGTAACAACAGGTTGACCATTGACCATGGGAACCTTAGGGTAGGCCTATATCCTGCAGTGGACGTATCTAGACTGATTCAATATCCTAGTAAAAAATAAATGTGACTAGCAGTTGCTCGCGGGTTCACCTACCCGAAACTGTCAACCTTTGTTTTACCCCTTAGGAAAGGCCTACGTCAAAAAATAACCTAAATCACCCTTACAAAATTCTTTAACCTAACTGAATCAGGCGTTACTTGGCGGAACTCCATTGTAACCTAACTTGTCGTTGCCCATCGCTCCTGAGGATGCCTCGTGCAGAGGCGAAACACGTGTCGAAGAATAGTCGGCGCATACAGCGGGATACTGCAAGTCAGGTATCTGCCTGGAACCCGTACCATGCCTATATCCCTTATTCTTTTAAAGGAGTTCGGTATTGTCAACCTTTTTCTATTGCAATAGTTGGGGTGGTCTTTCCGAGGGTGCGTGGTTGGTTCCTCTTTCCTTCCATTAGGAGTGGTTGCCCCTTCTTTAACCTATTGGTTGCTGATACATCTATACCTACTACTGCCGCTATAGTATTTTGTTGTTGTACTAATCGCATTTTTTTTCTCACTCATTTATTTCTACTCAGTGTGGCGAAGTGTTTTGGCTGTGTCAGCAATCCTGGTACCCAGAATTGTTTATTATTTAAGATGCTGTGTTTAATAGAGTGGCATGAGTTTCTTCCAGGCTCTTCTCATAGCCCTACCATTCCAAACCTAGTTATAAAAAAAATCGGGCAAGTGCGAGTCTGACCCGCGCACCGAGGATTCCGTACGCATTTTACCTTATTTGAGGTTGGTGTTATATGTGTATATGTGTTGGTGTTGGCCCATACAACTTAGAGGACTATCTTAAATGGAGTCTACTATGTATGTATGTGGACACCCTTAAATTTTCCCCTTTTTTATTTTTTGTAATTTTTCCTTTATTTGTGCTGTAAGACGCAGGGTCTTATTATTTTGGCCAAATTTCATGATTCTAGTTCAACGGGAACGGACCCAAAACTTTAATAATTGTCAATTTTGGTTAAAAACAAGGTCTTACTCATGTAAAGGAAAAATTCCAAAAATTAAAAAAATTGAAAATTAAGGTTAATTTTGGTACTTACAAGTTTATCTTTTTATCGGGTTGACCCAGGACCCTGATTTTTATACACCTAATAGAAACCATAGACCTCAGTATCTGGTATAAATTTCAATTTGCTAGGTCCACCCGTTCCTGAGAAAATCGGTGGTGACGTACGGACAGACAGACAGACGGACACTAAAGTGATCTTATAAGGGTTCCTTTTTTACCTTATGAGGTACGGAACCCTAAAAAGAATTGACGTTCATACATAAGTGTTGCTGTGCTACATGGATAAATGAATTTGACATTGACTTTGAACTGCTGTCTTTTCACTTTTCTAGCTTCAGTAGTTTGGGCTCTGCGATGATATCAGGACAAGTCATTTTATTGATTAGGTACCTACTAGAGGACGCATGCATAGGTACGCTCGCACACTTTATTTTAATTTATCCGTGTCTACCTACCGTGGGCAATACAAGCAGCGATAGCCTAGTGGAGAGACCGACAGACTGCTACGCAGAGGGTCGAGGGTTCGAATCCACAGTGTGCACCGATGACTTTTCAGAGTTATGTGCGTATTAAATTGTTAATTATCGCTTGCTAAACGGTGAAGGAAAATATCGTGAGGAAACCTGCATGTCTAAGAGTTCTCCATAATGTTCTCGAAAGACATGTGAAGTCTGCCAACCCGCACTTGGCCAGCGTAGTGGACTATGGCCTTACCCTTCTCATAATGGGAAGAGGCCCGTGCCCAGCAGTGTGACAGTATAAAGGGCTGATGATGATGACCTTCTGTGGGAATTTCAGGAAAACCCTTCTTCTTCTTCGTAAATCTATAATGCACCCCAGTGCACAGTCTCCAAGGCACATACATCTCAAATTTTAGCTTCTTGCAGCCATTAGTCTCGGCTGTTTGTGCCTGTCAGTCAGTCAGTATCGTAAGATTTTTATATATAAGTACAGATTTTAATTAATTAAAAAATAGGCTGCTTTTGCAGCCACTGTTAGTGCACTGAACTTGACCACATTTCATCGCGACGGAGTACTGTAGCTGGTACGTGTGAATCAACAATTGTACAACATATGTATATCGTTTTTAAATCGTTTAATCACGCATGCACAGCTCGCGTCAGTCAGTCGGCCTTAAACGCGCGTTCGCTACGTGCTTATAAACATACGCACTTGACATATATTATATAAAAAATAAAAATTGTTATACTCCAGTTCTAGTTCTAGTGATTGATATTGTGATTTAAATATAATAAAAAGGTGAGTGTTTTTTATTTTAGAATTTTTTATATAATTTTAGGTATTACTTATTATGATGTCTCGTCATAGAATTTTTACTTATATTTTAAATATTTATCTTCATTTAGGCTATTTAATTTCTATACTAGTTATTTAAAATAAATACAAATAGTACGATATTCCCAAAATATTTCAACATTAATAATTATGGTTTTGATTGTAATACCAATTTATAGTTTATTATAAATGAACTAATACAGATCCCAACGCTGCCTGATAGGCGGATTAGTATTAATATACTTTTATTTTTTAAAGACAATCCCTGGAATATATCCTTTGTCGATAGACTTTACAACATGTTTAAAAATAATATAAGCAACGAATTTTAATAAAAATACAGGCGCAGAAATCGTGCAATTTAAACTTATTTAATTCATTCTATTTTTAGAATAATATTGTACAGAGTAGAATGTACCAAAATATGAATATGATGTTATTTTTTTTTTTATAAAGTGCTTGCAGAATATGCTTACCGCAAATAAATACCGGTGACTAATATATGTATAAAAAAAGTAGAATTAAATACAAAAAAACATAATATGTAAATGCAAGGTTACCTATACTTGCCGCGATTATAATAACTGTTAAAAAAGACGACAAAACATTATAATGTTAATTTTAAAATAATCTAAACTTTAATAATCATGTCATCTTAATTTAAAAAGCAAAATTATTATTATAAAATATAAAGAAATTAAATTTTCATTGCAAACTAATTTTAATATAAACACTTTTAAATGGTTATGCTTTACATTTTTTAAATTTCAGTATGTAAATCCTTCATGTTCTTTCGTCCGTCATTTACCAAATGATGCAAAATATTTAGACCTGTCTTATTTGCATACATTACTTGTTTTCCTACATAAATGTATATCGACTGACTCACTGACTGACTGACTCAATGTACAGGGTTCAATTCTCATGTGAGACAAAGTGATAATTTTGAGATTCGACCTTATTTATTTGTAGTGTTGTAGGTACCTGTCCATAGGAAGGTCTCTACCAAATTTCAGTTTTACTACCAAGTTAGACTTTAGTTTTCAAGCTAAATTGATCGGACTAAAACCACGCAAAACTTAGACCTGGTCTTAACACCATATCCCAATATTAACATTGTCGGGGTATAGGTACTTCCACTTCTGGACCACAAAACTTCACAAAAGGACTGCTTTCGTGGTCCAACGGATAGCGTCTGCTGAATAGGAGGTCTCGGGTTCGATACCCGGTCAGTCAAAAGTGTTTGTTGTATTTTCAGTAGCAGCACTGAGTCTGCCAAAGTGCCCGGTAACGGCAATAGGCTCGCCCCTTATTAAATGGGACCTATAAATTCATAATATCGCGAAATGTGGGTGAGATATTACACCTCTGCCTACCTTTTCGGCGACACAGGCGTGAGTCTATAAAAAGGTACTTCCACGCTCCGTAGTTTCGAGGTTTAGTTATGACATCCTTACGATTTTAGTTGACTGCATGTATAGCGTTGTGGTTTATATCGACTCGCCGTTTAGAACTGAGCTCACTGTTGCGGGTCGATTCCCAAACGAGACAACACTTTGTGTGATTCACGAAGTGTTGTTTTAAGTCTGGTTGTGTCAGTTGATTGAATGTTTATAAAGGCCTCACAGAATTTATTCCTAGTACGTAAAAAATAATAACTATTATTTATCCCATTCAAATTCAATTTCCATTTTACAGTTTACCGTCCATCATGAAAAATATATACTTTTTCATTTCTTACACACGTATTATTTATTTATGATGGAATATCCGACATCGACATCATTCTCCAAAGTTCAAACTCCTTCATTATTTCCAAGTTAAATATCATCAAAACGGGTCCAGCCGTGAAACCTTCAGTATAGACCTTCGCCTTTTAATTGTTTTATAAATCTGTAAAAAGTATACCTTTATTTTCTTTATTTCATGTATCTTAGGCGAATTTATGATCATTAAGAAGTCAACTTATGGTTCGTACTTTTTGTACTCATGGCATTTTTAATAATTAATTATCGCTTGGTCCGTCCCTCAGAAAACGTCAACGTTAACCGTCATGAAATATAATTTATCGGGTCTTAATCGCGTAAAATTAATTTATTTAAGGTATAATATCTATTTGTTGCCGACGTTTCGACCGCCATGCACCGGTCGTGGTCGCGTTAATCCGACTCTCTAAACATCCCGACCACTGGCGTATCTAAGGTTATTTTCCAAAATTCCCACAGGAACGGGCAGAAACGGTTAAATAAAATAAATAAGGCTTATGTTTAACTTACCACCAGATATAATAACATATAAATATAACAGACAAAAATATTAAATGATCACCAAAATGAAACCCGCATTTTAATGTAAAATTATTACCAAAGTTTAAACATTTCGCAATCCTATTTAAGCAAAATGACTCCAAATAAATCATTGTTAACCCAACAGTAGTAAATTATCACCAAACTTAAACCAGCATTTTAATTTAAAATAAAATTATAACCAAAGATTTTTTGTTAGTTGTATGAAATACCAACATGTAAATTGGATTTGGTTACACCACCTACTTTAATAAACTAAGTTAACGAAGCCCTGCTTTGCAGGGCTCCTATTTTTGAATTAAGGGTCACAAGAGAACCTAACATAACCTATTTATTTGGTGATCATTTACTACATTTGGTGTTCGAATGCAATTTGAAGTGCAGTCGTGACTAAAATAGCTAGTACTATTGTAATTATAGACTTTATTTTTCTGGTGTTAAGTATATATTTTTGGTTACAGAACTAAGGGTATCAAAGCATTTTATGGTGATCATTATATTTAAGTAACCCGAAAAGAAATTGTGCGCGCGTAACTGCGGGTATCCTCCAGTACTTAATAAAGTTTTTCGCAGTTGCTTTTTTAAACGTTTAATGTTTTAATTTTGCATAATTTAAGATAAACGTGTCGCTTCGTGGGCACGTTCATTAATGACATATAAAACACAAAGAGTCTGGTAGCGACGTGCAAAAATGAATACTTATTTATATTCATTCTCATACATAAATAATTGTGAACTTAAATGTTCAATACAGAACGAGGTCTAACACGCCCGTGTGTGTCTTCTTGTGGTGTGGCTAAGGAAACCTTAACTATCCTTCTCGAATGTACGTAGGTTAGGTATAACTTCAATTTGATTAGCTTTGGGAAAAATATAAATATACTAGAGGGCGCCCGCGTCTACGCCTGCTTATTTTTTTACTTACCCGTTTTGCCTGATCCCGTGGGAATTTCGGGAAATCCCTTCTTAGTGCACCCCTGCGGTCCCCAAGGAACATACATGCCAAATTTCAGCTTCCTGCGTCCAATAGTTTCGGCTGTAGCGTGTCTGTCAGTCAGTCAGTAACGCAAGGATTTTATTTAATAAGATTTTGGGAAAATTTAAAAATAGAAATATATTTAAGACAGCCTATTAATACGGGGTCTAATAGGCCCGTTAGCGCCATAATGATAGTTTTGAAACAGCGTCTTAAACGCCACGTACCTATCTCAAGAATTAAAGCCACTTTCAACAATGTAAGTACGTAGGTAAGGTAATTAAAAGTAGATACCAAAAAATAACATTAGCATAATTAATATTAACGAAACTAAATTCATATTGTTACTTATGTTAAATATGAAATATGTTTAGAATGGCCTTGAAAATGTCCAAAGGTCTAAGATAAGAATAATTAATCTCGCCTAATGAATAAGTAGCGAATCCGTACTTCTAAGAAACTTCTAGAGTATTTGTTCCTTAGTGAGGAATATAAGTCCGTGTGGTGACGGATTAAGAATACGGAATGTCACCACCCCATATCATGCCATGGGTGTCGTAAGAGCTGACACAGGGAGCATATTATGCAGAGAATAGCACTGTAAGAGAAAGAAAACTTGATAACAAACCCTATACCAACCCGTTTGGCCAGCGTAGTATAGTAGGCCCATTCCTCCTTTCAAAGGAGAGGCCTAGTCCAGCAGTGGACTGTTAAAGGCTGATGATGATGATGAAAAATATAATAATAACATAATATTTTCGCTCTGTTCCTTAACTGTCCCAATGATGACTTCAAACTCTTCTCACCATGAGAATTGTTAGTCTGTCGAAAACATAATTGAGAACTCTCAGACATGCAGGTCTCCTCTCGATGTTTTCCTTCCTAGTTAAGCAAGCGATGATAAACAACTTAGCACATATACAAATAAAATATTAAATAACTGTCCCACGAAGATTCAACATAGTCACGTCTCTACACGATGTAGTGGGTACCTATCATACATAAACATCTAACAAAAATGTTCCGTTTACAATAACATGGGAACCGAATTCACATAACCACAGAATATATCTTTCTTTTGCCTGCCCTGTTCCCATATTACTTGGGGTCGGCGCAGAATGTCTTTTTATTCCATTCTCTCCTATCAGCCGTCATCTCATCATTCACTCCCTTTTCATTCATGTCACCCTTCACACAATCCATCCATCTTTTCTTTGGTCTTCCTCTTGCCTTATATCCCTCAACTCTCATATTCATCACCTTTCTAGTCACATGCTTTTCATCCATAACCACAGAATATATACAAGTACTAAAGTTCAGTTCGGAGCATCCACTATTAAGTAAACCAAGGCCAGGGGCGTGAAATAGTCCAATTTTAGTATTGTTGTCTTTGTATAAAATTCTTAAATACAGAGATAGCTTTTCTAATGTGACTATACGTATGCGTACCCGCTTGCTGTCCTTGGATAAATTCGCCCCGACACATAATCATCGTGCTCATCGCACAAACATTTCTCCTGAATGGGAATCGAATCCACGACAAGCAGTACAGAGGGTCTAGTACGTGTTTTACACATTGACGATAGCCTAGTCGACGGGAACAATTTTCATACATTTTCTAAATGCGCCCCCTAGCGGACTTTATCTACGGCTACTGTCCGCTGTAAGAAAATGTATGGAAATTGTTCCCGTCGACTAGGCTATCGTCACCGTGACAATCGTGTGTAAAACTCATACTAGACCCTCAGCAGGCTAATTATCGCTCGCTTAACAATGTGCCCGGTAGATGGCAATTGGCTCGCCCTCTATTACATTGGGACCTAAACATAACTGGCGAAGTGTGGGTGTTTTATACACCTCTGCCTACCCCTTCGAGGGTAAAAGGTGTGAAGTTATATCAGTACAGCAGGCCAGTAAAGAAAAATTAATTGTTTGTATGTAACTATCTTTATAAATAAAACTAAAGGACGCCAGCAGCTACGCCTGCATTTTTTTTTAAATTTACTCGTTTAGACCGATCCTGTGGGAATTTCGGCAAATCCCTTCTTAGTGCACCCCTACGGTCCCCAAGGAACATACATGCCAAATTTCAGCTTCCTGCGCCCAATAGTTTCGGCTGTAGCGTGTCTGTCAGTCAGTCAGTAACGCAAGGAGCTTGAATCACCGAAATACTTGAACCTGTGACTTGAACGCGCATATCTTCCAAACGGCTGCACCTAATTGGATAAATCTTTCTTTCTAATCTAAGCTATGTGTTCGTCATTATCAGGAGATGGTCTGTACGAAAAAATAAAATGAAATTATTTTGATAAAAAATAGCATTTCACGGTCAATACTATCATAAGCCTTAGTGAAATCCACAAAGACCATGTGGAGACTCTGGGCGTACTCCCATTTTTTCTCCATGAGCTGTTTTAGAAGGAATATCTGGTCCGTTGTATTGCGATTGCGGCGGAAGCCACACTGGTAATCACCTACCAGGAAAAGGTGGAAAGATCTCGTGTTGGAGGCCAAGACTCACTTTGGGTCGCTGCGCCACCACGAATGAATGAATGAATTGATAAAAAATATGGCGGTACGAACTTCGCCGGATCAGATAGTTTATTATATAGAAAAAGCTAATATCATGCATGCCCATGCCGTATGCCCATTTTTAGTATGGTCCCTTTCTACGGAATGTTTAATTATGTGAAGGTCTTAAGGTCTTTGGCCCTATGGGTGTACGCTATACGAAGTGAAGTGATGTTGCATCAATCTGTCCAAACCTCCGGTGAGCGTCGCGTTGTCTAAGGTCATAAGATACTTTATAGTATATTGTGTATAGTAAACATATTGTAACTTCAAAACACTGTTTATTGGTTAGTCTAAAGTTGTACCAGTAAGATATATCAATATGGGTTGGCGTTATCCCAGTGGCATCCCGGGGTCCGCTTATTAGTGTAACCGGATTTGATCATTTGACTTGTTTGTTTTTCGTGTGAGTGTGTGGCAAACTCTGGTGTCGGAGTTTTCAGACCGCTCGAAGGCCTCCGACATGGCCTAACGATCCTTATCTTTAGACAAGAACCGGGACCGACAGCTTTACGTGCTCTCCGAAGCATGGTAGCGCTCAGATGTAAACGCCACACTTCTACACTAAAATTGTAGATTTTCTAGAGGACAAATTGTAATTATGAATTATTTTTTCTTTTATTCATTTATATCGAATTAATTCTGATACTTCATTGACATTAATTAATGCACTTTTCTATTATATTGACATTATATTGACCTATCATTCATTCCAATTGACATTACATCTTTTTGACATTTTGATTTATAATCATGTGATCATTTAATTTTAAATTCAATTTCTATTTCATTTAGTCATTTTATTATGTAATTCTCACTGCCTATCTAAATTTTTAATAATTGTGCGTTAATGTTTATATAATTGTCTGATTTTGCCTTAATTTGTTATATTCTATCGGATTTTTTATTGCTATTTTGTTTTTGCATGCCTATTATGGTAAAATGTAGCTGAACCTTTTTTTATCTGTAATATCTATTGTATGTACCTACATTCAGAGCAAATAAAGAATCATTTCATTTCATTTCATTTCATTTGGTCACCCATCCAAGTGGTGACCTGTGCAAGCGTTGCTTAACTTTGCCGATCTGTTACGAACGACAAGCCAAGTCGCGCTATCAGCGTTACTCTATTTGACTGAATAATCCGTAGTGAGACTATGGATCTGTCTGACCTCTAACCTTAAGGGATAGTGATAATCCACGGTGTAGACTAGTGTCAGTTTATTCAGAGGCACTCCCCTAATGACTGTCGAAGATCTTCATGACAGTCGGGACCGACGGCTTAACGTGCTTGCCGAGGCAGAAGGCCAGCGATATTAAACTATTTAATAAGCACATAACTTCGAAAAGTGTATGGTACGTGCCGTGGATTCGAACCCAATAGCCTCTGCATATCAGTCTGTTAGTCCTCTACTTGGCTTTCGCTGCCTATAATACGGGTACGTAAATGTTGGAAATGAGGTCGCTCTAATAGGAACACTGCGAATCAGGGCTGCGGTAACTGAGTTATATGGCGTTTTTATTTTCAAATTAAAATTAATCGACTGCCTCCGTGGTCCAGTGGATAGCGTATGCAACTGCTGATCGGAGGTCCCGGGTTCGATTCCCGGGTCGGGCAAAAGTCTTACTGGGCTTTTCCGAATACTCAGTAGCAGCACGGAGTCTGGTGATGTGCTCGGTAACGGCAAAAGGCTCGCCCTCTATTACGTGGGATCTAAAAATTCATGGCGAAATGTGGGTGTAATATTTACACCTCTGCCTACCCTTCGGGGATACAGGCGTGAGACTATAAATAAATAATTAAAAAAGAAATACCACGCTGGCCAGAGAGATTGCTATTTGGCTTTTATGTCGGGTTGTCCGTCTTTATCCAAAGATACTGAGGGTCTAGTACGAGTTTGCACTCGATCGTCACGGTGGACGATAGCCTAGTCGACGACGGGAACAATTTCCATAAATTTTCTAAATGCGCCCCCTAGCGGTCTCTATCGATCGCTACTCTCCGTTAGGGGCGCTTTTACAAAATGTATGGAAATTGTTCCCGTCGACTAGGCTATCGTCCACCGTGACGATCGAGTGCAAACTCGTACTAGACCCTCTGTTTGCTTCGTCTATTTTCCTTATTCGTCTTTTAAGACATCCACGGAATGTATTGTGATAGTGATACTTTATATTCTTAATGCATCACTGCACGGATGAGTCAAGTAGTATCGCAATTGAAGAGTTCTTGGCAATAGGTAAAAACTATAACTAAAAAATAATATAAGTTTATAATTATATAATATATATTAATAAGGCGATCTACAGAGCCAACATGAATAATAGGTACAACTAATAAATTGTATATAAAAATGATACATGTTTGTAAAAATTAATTTTATGATTTGTCCTCAATTTTTGCTATACCTGTAAAAGGTTGCTAAGTTGTAAGCACATAATGTATGCCAAGTAAGACCATAAACTGTACACTTAGTTTGCAAATAAACATCTTTGAATCTTTGAATAAACTGACACTACTCTTAAAACCATGGAATATTGCTACCTTTGGGTTGTGGAGGTCAGGCAGACACGGTAGTAGAGCCTTGCTGATTTCAGCATGAATGGGCCGGCTCGACCGGGGAAGTACTACCCTCTCACAGAGAATCGACACAGGAGTAGGCAGAGGTGCTGCCAACTCCTTTGAGGAATAAGACGTGAAGTTATGTTGTTTCTTAAACCCGACCCATAATATATACTTACAGCGAAGCACACCGAAGAGTATTTTTCACTGTCTAACTAATATCTTAATGCAAAAAAAAATAACATTTCATGTTAATTTTTTATTTTATTTTACAGATGTGTAGGGAGGGCTAGTGTAAAGCTTGATCCAAATTTGTGGGGTCGTACCTTTTGTCCCTCGGCCGCCATCTTGGAAAGAGTCCGGGTGCAGATGGTTTTTTCTTGATTATCTGGTAAACTTTTGGCCGCACAAAGAATATGTGAAAGAATTTTTTGTTGCATATTAAATTCTCTACAACTTTGGTCTTGAAACTTTTGTCGTAAAGCCAATAATAAAAACTTATAATATCTTTATTTCAATGGACACTTTTCTAATTTTGAAATAAGTAGTACCTACAAAATCATTTATCACATGAAAGTTGTGAATGTGTGATTGTGCGTGTTTTAAACACTAGTTTCTCAATTGATTTTGAACATTATTCGTATTTAAGAACAATGTCCATAATAGTCTGACGGAAAAAACTCGTGCCGCTATACTTCGCTATAATTTCGCCAAAAGTCAGAAAGACCGACTAATTAATGAAACTTTTTCTCCATGTCACTTTCGTTTAAACCAGTATTATTTTAATTAACTTTTATTTGATATGATTCGCGTTTTTTCTCGTAAATCTCCACAGAGTTCAACATGTCACCTTGGTTTTAGTTCAAAGGGCATCGCGCTTGCGTTTCGAGTCATGGACGCCCACTAAAAAGGTTTTAACGAGATTACGTCGAAAGAAACTAAAGTTGAATCTCGTCAATCAGAAACGAGTTCAGAAAAGCACACTGCACGGTTGGCGTAGTGGTTTAAGCGGCTGCATCGCCACCTTCACCTGCCCGGTTCGATTCCCACACGAGACAACACTTTGTGTCATCTGTAAAGAATTGTTTAGAGTCTAGCTTCGAGTCTTTATGTCCGTTGCTTGATTTAGTTGTAATGTCCCCAGCGGCATAGAATTATTCCTTGTGCAGGAGTTCAGTCTTGTCTAAAAAAACGTAACTTTCTGAATTAGTTTAAAATAATATGATAATATTCTACCACATTCACACAACATCATCTAGTCCCAAACTAAGCAGAGCTTGTACTATGGGTACTAGATAATGGATAAACATGCATATACACTGATTTATGATTGTTTCATTATCATCATCATGTCAGCCTAGAGACGTCCACTGCTGGACATAGGCCTCCCACAAGGTTCTCCACACAAACTGATTTTGAGCCGCCCGCATCCAACCGCTTCCAGCGATCTTAACGAGATCGTCGGTCCACCTTGCGGGAGGCCTAGGCCTACCCCTGCTGCGTCGTCCGGTACGGAGTCGCAACTCCAGAACTTATGATTGTTTATAATGATATGATACGGAGTCTAATAAGCTCCTTAGCTCCATAATGATAGTTTTCAAACAAGGTCTTAAACGCCTCGTACGCTGGAATGGAAAGAATTAAAAAATAAGGCCACTTCAACGTGTTAAAATCTCTACTATAGGTATGCCTTCGAGCTATAGTGTGAACCACAAACTTTTGATTTGAGTCTTAGTATGCTTTGCATCCGTCGATTCAATGTTTGTGAAGGCTACCATGACATTGGAAAAATCCAAGCGGACACAAGTATTTAAAAAAAAACAAGAAATGTCTAATTCTGAAATATTATAGCTGCCATAATGATATAAAATCCTTGATTTAACATTGTCGGATCCTGTTTCGTAGACGTTATTAAAACACCTAAATCATAAAGCTTTAAACTATTTATATTACGAATATATTATTAATAAATATAACGAAGTCAATGTAGAAAACAAAAAAAAACGAATAGCTGGCATTTTAAATGCCCGGTTTTAAATGGCTTTTACAATACACATAGTGTTGTAGTACTTACTTGTAATAAATGCTTAAATCTTACACGGAAGTCCGTGTGGTGACGGATTAAGAATACGGAATGTCACCACCCCATATCATCCCATGGGTGTCGTAAGAGCCGACAGAGGGAGCATATTATGCAGAGACCAGTACTGTAAGAGAAGGAAAACTTGATACAAACCCTATACCAACCCGTTTGGCCAGCGTGGTATAGTATGCCAATTCCTTCTTTCAAACGAGAGGCCTAGTCCAGCAGTGGACTGTTAAAGGCTGATGATGTGTGTGTGCACGGAAATACACATGTCCCGATAATACCTTTCAGTTCATGACCAATGAAGGGCAATGCAACTTGTTTGAAACGGCGGGCAATGGAGTGATGCTTATCAATATTTTAAAATCTAATAAAAAAACCTGTAAACGAGCAATTCTTGTAAGTATATTTTAAATCTTCCTCCGTGGTCCAGTGGACTGCTGATCGGAGGTCCCGGGTTCGATTCCCGGGTCGGGCAAAAGTGTTACTGGGTTTTTCCGAATTCTCAGTAGCAGCACGGAGTCTGGTGATGTGCCCGGTATCGGCAATAGGCTCGCCCACTATTACGTGGGACCTAAATATTCATAGCGAAATGTGGGTGTAATATTACGCCTCTGCCTACCCCTTCGGGGATATAGGCGTGAGTCTATAAATAAATAAATAAATAAATATTTTAAATCTGAATCTCGGAAACAGCTCAAACGATTTTCATAAAATTTATGTTACAATTTATGCAGGTTTCGGGACGATTAATAATTGATCTGTCCGTGTGGTGACGGATTAAGAATTCGGAATGTCACCACCCCATATAATCCCATGGGTGTCGTAAGAGCCGACAGAGGGAGCATATTATGCAGAGAACACTACTGTAAGAGAAGGAAAACTTGATACAAACCCTATGCCAACCCGTTTGCCCAGCGTGGTATAGTAGGCCAATTCCTCCTTTCAAAGGAGAGGCCTAGTCCAGCAGTGGACTGTTAAAGGCTGATGATGTGACGTGTACACGGAAATACACATGTCCCGATAATACCTTTCAGTTCATGACCAAGGGCGATGCAACTTGGTTGAAACGCCGGGAAATGGAGTGGTAGTATTTATCAATAATTTTAAATCTAATAAAAAACCTTTAAACGATCAATTCTTGTAAGTATATTTTAAATCTGCCTCCGTGGTCCAGTGGACTGCTGATCGGAGGTCCCGGGTCGACAAAAGTGTTACTGGGTTTTTCCGAATTCTCCGTAGCAGCACGGAGCCTGGTGATGTGTCCGGTATCGGCAATAGGCTCGCCCCCTATTACGTGGTACCTAAATATTCATGGCAAAATGTGGGTGTAATATTTACACCTCTGCCTACCCCTACGGGGATACAGGCGTGATACTATAAATAAAAAATAAAAAGTGCGTATTAAATTGCTAATTATCGCTTGCTAGACGGTGAAGGATAATCTACATGTCTGAGAGTACATAATGATCTCAAAGACACGTGATGCCTGTTAATCCTCACTGGTCAGAGGAGGGTGGTAGACTATGGCCTTAAAGAGGATAGTTAGTATAGTGAGAAAAGGCCTGTGCCCAGCAGTGAGGCAGTTTAATTATACTGGGTGTAAAAATAACCCTTAACGGAAACTGAAATCCCATGTTGTACCAATAATTACGAACATTTTTTACTTCGGCACCATACCTGGAAGTTACTGGTTTAGGAGATATTGAAGGTCGAAGTCACTATACGATTTTTAATTTTTTATTTTATTTATAGCACAGTATGTGTTTATAGACTCACGCCTGTATCCTCGAAGGGGTAGGCAGAGGTGTAATATTACACCCACATTTCGCCAGGAATTTTTAGGTCCCACGTAATAGGGGGCGAGCCTATTACCGTACCGGACACATTACCAGACTCCGTGCTGCTACTGAGAATTTCCTAACAGAAAAACCCAATAACACTTTGCCCGACCCGGGAATCCAACCCGAGACCTTCCAATCCCACGCGCACATTCATGCCGCGAGACCAACGAGGCAGATTTTTTTAATAACCAAACATATTGTTATGAAAATATCATTTGCTTGACGTTAGTCTAGTTGTTATTGATACTTGTTTTTTTGTTTGGAAACATAGTGACATTCCTAGCAAGATGATGTATCATGCCAACTTAAGTTTTCTAGCCTTGAAAACCTAAAACGTAGACTAATTTATACAACAAAATATATTAGGTATTAATATGTACATCTAAATGTATATTATGAGTAAGTACATATACCTATGTATATTAGGAGTTCTAGTATCAGGTGTAACAGGTCCTTATTTTTTTGCCTGTCTACATATATGGTACGGTCGATATAATTATAAAATGTAAATAAAGTCGTTCGTTGCATCTGTTTGACTGTACGATTCGATATTTTAAAGTACAAAACGTCAAATGATAGATTTACATTATATTAAAATGAATGAAGCAGCGATAGCCTAGTGGTTAGACCAACAGACTGCTACGTAGAGAGTCTCGGGTTCAAATCCACGGCGCGCACAAATGACTTTTATTTGTATGTAATAATAGGCGGCAAACGAGCAGACGGATCGCCTGATGGTATGCAATTACCGCCGCCCATGGACACCCGCAACACCACAGGAGTCACAATTGCGTTGGGGTTGGGAAAAGGGATAGGATAGAGCCTCCGGCACTCTCACTCACCGAACGAAACGCAACAGTTTAGGTACTGTTACTTTACGTCGATTTTCTGTGAGAAGGTAATACTTCCCCGGTCGAGCCGGCACATTCATGCTGAAATCAGCAAGGCTCTACTACCTCGACTTTTCGAGGTTGCCACCAATTACTTGTCGAAGTTGAGTGAGGATTAAATAGTTAATTATGACTTGTTAACCCATTCTTGACCACTGGGCCAATTTGGGAACACGTAATAAAAGAGGGTAGATAAAAAAAGTTTTGACAGTAGTTAATATTGTGTTACTTTGTTGTGCAGTCGGAGGTGTGTTCATTAGTAAAACACATCGGATTATAATAATTTGTTCAAAATACTTTCGTTTTGGATTATTTGACTGTGCTACAGGTAAGTGTAATTTCTTATTTTTTATTACAGATGATGAATATCTTGAATATTGTTCATATTTTCGTAAAATATATACCTAATCTAACCGCGAAAGTTGTTTTATTGCAGTTATATTACATGTATATAAAATCAAAGTGACATAAATATTGGTGTGCCAATTTGGGTACAACGGCTACAAGTGTGATAAAACTAACCATTTTATTTACAGAATCAATATGAATCGCAAGCAATATTTTAGTGGTAGTAATGACTTCAGGAGCTTAGAAGAAGCTATCAGCACAATAGCTAAGGATAGTGACGAAGACTTGGAGTATGATTTAGCCATTGCACTAGAACCAAGCGTTGTGACGAAGAAGATGGAGATGATGATGTGGCACCTAGTACCCTACCAAACGATGTCCTAGGCAATATTGAGGTATTTGTTCGCAACGTGGGTACTCTGGAATCCGAAGATAGCAGTGATGATGAACCTTTAGCTGCTAAAAGGTCACGACCTTCCTTTAGATCGGGCCAACCAGAGCAGCCCAGTGTCCATACGCGCCAACAGTCATCCAGTCTTCCGCTTTGGCGAAAGTGTTCACCTAAGTACTAGACAACCTTTGAAAAATTGACGATATATTAGCTCTCGAAAATTGCGTCAAGCAGGAACTACAAGGTTTGACACCCGTTGCAATATTTGAGAAGCTTTTTGACATTGAAGTATTTACAGTGATTGCTGAGTTTAGCATATTGTAAGCCAATCAAAATGATCAGTACAACTTCATTGTTACTGCTACAGAGCTGAAAACTTTTTTGGGAATACTGATATTGTCGGGCTATCACACACTACCTCGTGAACACATATGTACTGGTCATTGAATGAGGATATTGGTGTTGCAGCGGTGTCAAAATCTATGTCCAGAAACAGATTCAGAGAAGTAAAAGAGGCAATAATACACTAGACAAGATGTTCAAAGTTAGAAAACTAAGTGACATATTGATGAAAAAATTCATTCAAGGGGTGTTTTTCATGAAACTTTGTCAAATGTATAGCGATTGCACGCTAACGCTAAAGAGAGCCAATGGACCAATTACTATTCCGCCGAAGTTTCGCCAGACACTATCTGAAACTGTCACCCCAAAGATGTTCTGCTCGTCCTTCTTCATCCAATATTGAAAGCTTACAGTTGGGTGGGGTTGATTATACATATACACATACATATACTCACGACTTCTTCTCGTTGGGGAAGGTAGACAGCAGAACGTCATTTACAAACCTCACGCGCTTCCTCTACACTCATTACTCTTTTCATACATGTTCGCCGGTTTCGGGTACTTCGGACATTGCCGTTTTTTAGGACGTCCCCAATTTGATCGAGGAATGCCCGACGAGGTCTGCCGCGACCGACTTGCCCATACACATTTGCCTTATAAATCTGATTCGTCATTCTTTCTTCACTCATTCGCTCCACGTGTCCAAACCACTTCGGCATTACTTTCTCAATCCTAGTCACGACATCTCCTTTTGATCACGTCCCTGAAAAGCTTCAAAAACGAGTGCGATGTGTTGTGTGCCATATCAAAAGTAGCTGGAGTTGCAAGAAGTGCAATAAAACCCTATGTATTGAAAAATCGTGTTTCGCCAATTATCACTCATAAGGCGCCGTTGTGCCAATTTGGGAACACCACTGAAAATTCATGAATATTATTTTATTTGTATTTTTTTATGATTCTATTTTCTCTTGTAGCCACAAATTTTCAATGAATAAAATAATTTTGGAAATCTGGTCTGTAGTTTTGATTTGGCCTCTAATGGGTTAATCGGCGAAGGAAAACACTGTGAGAAAACCTGTATGTCTAAGAGTTCACTATAATGTAGGTTCTTGGAGGATGTGTGTAGTCTCCCCCCGTGGGATCTCCACCTTGTCGTGGTGGGGGGCTCAGTAACCGTGGATTTGTCACCCGCGGTGAAGCTACGAGAGATTCCGGGAGGGGACGCTCCGCGTGGGCTGGAGGGGCCTGCGCAGGATGCGTCCAACGGTACGGGTGCGGGGGACAGTTCTGTCTGTCCCTCGCAGTCGGGTGCGATCGCGGGAGGAGAGGCGTGTCGGTGTTGCGTTGCCGCGCACCCTATCTCCCGCGACCAAATGGGGGCGCACCATTCAATGCGTCGCGGTGGGGCCGCAGAGGAAGAGGAGATGCGGTGTTGCGTTGCCGTCCTCCCTATCCTCTGCGGCCGCTGGGTGTTTTGGCGGCGGAGCCCAACACCTTAATCTGCCGCCTAGGGGGTTTTGTTCGGGGCCCGCCTAACCATCTGGCGGGCCAATGCCCGTCGGAGGGTGGCGACGAATGCTTCGGCGATGCCCTACCCTCCGACACACGGGTACATGAGAAAGTCGAGGTGGTTTTTATTGGAAACACCACATACTCCGGCTCTCGTTTCCCCCAAAGTCGGAGATCCGAAGGGATTTTCTACCTCGTAAAAAAAAAAAGGTAGTAGAGCCTTGCTGATTTCAGCATGAATGGGCCCCGGCTTGACCGGGGAAGTACTCCCCTCTCACAGAATATCGACGTAAAGTAACAGTATCTAAACTGTTGCGTTTCGTTCGGTTAGTGAGAGTGTCGGAGGCCCTATCCCCTATTCCTTCTCCCTCATCTCACTCCTCATCCTATCCCTTTTCCCGACCCCAAGGTGCGGCAACGCACTAGTGACTCCTGTGGTGTTGCTTGTGTCCATGGGCGGCGGTAATTGCTTACCATCAAGTGATCCGTCTGCTCGTTTGTCGCCTATTACTATAAAAAAAAGAAAATAGTCTGTCCAGGCAGAGCATACCGCAATTTGCTCTGCAGTGCTTAAATGCTCTGGGGCATTAAATAGGAAAATTATTGGCGATTACATAATTCATTTTGGAAAACGATGAATAACCGACAAAAATGCGACTTTAAGTACTTCATCAAAAATTGAATACCGGCGCTTGATCAGACATTGTGCTAAAGACTGGTGCAACAGTTCTAATGAAAAAAACGTTAAAATTTTCCAAATAAAATAATAATGAAGATATAACTTTTTATTTTTGGCTTTACAACAAAAATGTCAAGTTGACAGTTGTACTTAGACAATTATTTTGCAACAAAAACTCTTTCACATATTCTTTGTGCGTCCAATAGTTTACCAGATAAGCAAGAAAAACCCTCTGCACCCGCACTCTTTCTAAGATGGCGGCCGAGGGACAAAAGGTAGGTACGACTCCACAAATTTTACACTAGCCCTCCCTCCTCAAGCTGCCGCCAGCCGCCTCATATCTGTAAAATAAAATTGCGTCCTCTGAAAAATGCAACCCCAAATGTAACTTTTCAATGGACTATCGACATTGTTCTAATTTTGGAATAGTACAAAATCATTTATCACATGAAAGTTGTGACTTTGTGATTATGCGTGTTTTAAACCCTGGTTTGTCAATTGATTTTGAACATACAACGTCCATAATAGTCTGAAGGCAAAAAACGCGTGCCGCTGTACTTCGCTATAATTTCGCCAAAAGTCAGAAAGACCGACTAATTAATGGAATTTTTCCTCCATGTCACTTTCGTTTAACCCAGTATTATTTAATTAACTTTTATTTGATATGATTCGCGTTTTTTCTCGTAAATCTCCACAGAGTTCAACATGTCACCTTGATTATAGTTCAAAGGGCATCGCGCTTGCGTTTCGAGTCATGGACGCCCACTAAAAAGGTTTAAACGAGATTACGTCGAAAGAAACTAAAGTTGAATCTCGTCAATCAGAAACGAGTTCAGAAAAGCACACTGCACGGTTGGAGTAGTGGTTTAAGCGGCCGCATCGCCACCTTCACCTGCCCAGTTCGATTCCCACACGAGACAACACTTTGTGTCATCTGTAAATAGTTGTTTAGAGTCTAGGTTCGAGTCTTTGTGTGTCCGTTGCTTGATTTAGTTGTAAAGTCCCCAGCGGCATAGAATTATTCCTTGTGCAGGAGTTCAGTCTTGTAAAAAAAATAACTTTCTGAATTATAATATCTTTCTATAGAGTTTATTTAAAGTAACAAATAACATATAATATACAACAGAAAAAAAAAAGAGGTTTATAGCAGTATTTAAAGTTAATATGATAATATTCTACCACATTCACACAACACCATCTAGTCCCAAACTAAGCAGAGCTTGTACTATGGGTACTAGATAATGGATAAACATACATATACACTGATTTATGATTGTTTCATCATCATCATCATGTCCGCCTAGAGTCCACTGCTGGACATAGGCCTCCCGCAAGGTTCTCCACACAAACCGATTTTGACACGCATCCAACCGCTTCCCGTGATCTTAACCAGATCGTCGGTCCACCTTGCGGGAGGCCTACCCCTGCTGCGTCGTCGGCACGGGGTCGTCACTCCAGAACCTATCATTGTTTATGGAATATATAATGATATGAACGGAGTCTAATAAGCTCCTTAGCGTCATAATGATAATTTTCAAACGAGGTCTTAAACGGCTCGTACGCTGGAATGGAAAGAATATAATAATAAAGCCACTTGAACGTGTTAAAATCTCTAGTATATGTCTTCGAGCTATAGTGTGAACCACAAACTTTTGGTTTGAGTCTTAGTATGCTTTGCATCCGTCGATTCAATGTTTGTAAAGGCTACCATGACATTGAAAAATCCAAGCGGACACTAGTCTTTAAAAAAACATCAAGAAATGTCTAATTCTGAAATATTATAGCTCTCATAATGATATAAAATCCTTGATTTAACATTGTCGGATCCTGTTTCGTAGACGTTATTAAAAAACCTAAATCATAAAGATATGAACTATTTATATTACGAATATTATTAATATTACGAAGTCAATGCAGGAAACAAAAAAAACGAATAGCTGGCATTTTAAATCCCCGGTTTTAAATGGCTCTTACGATAACCTAGTATTGTAGTACTTACTTGTAATAAATGCTTAAATCTTACACGGAAGTCCGTGTGGTGACGGATTAAGAATGCGGAATGTCACCACCCCATATCATCCCATGGGTGTCGTAAGAGCCGACAGAGGGAGCATATTATGCAGAGAACAGCACTGTAAGAGAAGGAAAACTTGATACAAACCCTATACCAACCCGTTTGGCCAGCATGGTATAGTATGCCAATTCCTCCTTTCAAAGGAGAGGCCTAGTCCAGCAGTGGACTGTTAAAGGCTGATGATGTGTGTGTACACGGAAATACACATGTCCCGATAATACCTTTCAGTTCATGACCAAAGGCGATGCAACTTGTTTGAAACGCCGGGCAATGGAGTGGTACTTATCAATAATTTTAAATCTAATAAAAAACCTTTAAACGAGCAATTCTTGTAAGTATATTTTAAATCTGCCTCCGTGGTCCAGTGGACTGCTGATCGGAGGTCTCGGGTCGACAAAAGTGTTACTGGGTTTTTCCGAATTCTCCGTAGCAGCACGGAGTCTGGTGATGTGTCCGGTATCGGCAACAGGCTCGCCCCCTATTACGTGGTACCTAAATATTAATGGCAAAATGTGGGTGTAATATTTACACCTCTGTCTACCCCTACGGGGATACAGGCGTGATACTATAAATAAAAAATAAAAAGTGCGTATTAAATTGCTAATTATCGCTTGCTAGACGGTGAAGGACAATCTACATGTCTGAGAGTACATAATGATCTCAAAGACACGTGATGCCTGTTAATCCTCACTGGTCAGAGGAGCGTGGTAGACTATGGCCTTAAAGAGGATAGTTAGTGTAGTGAGAAGAGGCCTGTGTCCAGCAGTGGGACAGTTTAATTATACAGGGTGTAAAAAGATCCTTAACGAAAACTGAAATCCCATGTTGTACCAATAATTACGAACATTTTTTACTTCGGCACCATACCTGGAAGTTACTGGTTTAGGAGATATTGAGGGTCGAAGTCACTATACGATTTTTTAATTTTTTTTTTATTTATTTGTTTATAGACTCACGCCTGTATCCTCGAAGGGGTAGGCAGAGGTGTAATATTACACCCACATTTCGCCAGGAATTTTTAGGTCCCACGTAATAGGGGGCGAGCCTATTGCCGTACCGGACACATTACCAGACTCCGTGCTGCTACTGAGAATTTCCTAACAGAAAAACCCAATAACACTTTGCCCGACCCGGGAATCGAACCCGAGACCTTCCAATCCCACGCGCACATTCATGCCGCGAGACCAACGAGGCAGATTTTTTTAATAACCAAACATATTATTATGAAAATATCATTTGCTTGACGTTAGTCTAGTTGTTATTGATACTTGTTTTTTTGTTTGGAAACATAGTGACATTCCTAGCCAGATGATGTATCATGCCAACTTAAGTTTTCTAGCCTTGAAAACCTAAAACGTAGACTAATTTATACAACAAAATGTATTAGGTATTAATATGTACAACTAGGTAAATGTCTATTATGAGTAAGTACATATACCTATACTAGAGGACGCCAGCAGCTACGCCTGCATTTTTTTAAATTTAGCCGTTTTGGCCGATCCCGTGAGAATTTCGGGAAATCCCTTCTTAGTGCACCCCTACGGTCCCCAAGGAACATACATGCCAAGTTTGAGCTTCCTGCGCCCAATAGTTTCGGCTGTAGCGTGTCTGTCAGTCAGTCAGTAACGCAAGGATTTTATATATTAAGATTAGGAGTTCTAGTATCAGGTGTAACAGGTCCTTATTTTTTGTCTATCTACATATTTGGTATGGTCAATATAATTATAAAATGTAAATAAAGTCGTTCGTTGAATCTGTTTGACTGTACGATTCGATATTTTTAAACTACGAAATGTCAAATGTTAAGATTTACATTATATTAAAATGAAGGAAGCAGCGATAGCCTAGTGGTTAGACCAACAGACTGCTACGTAGAGGGTCTCGGGTTCAAATCCACGGCGCGCACCAATGACTTTTTTTAATGTAATAATAGGCGGCAAACGAGCAGACGGATCGCCTGATGGTAAGCAATTACCGCAGCCCATGGACAGAAGCAACACCACAGGAGTCACAAGTGCGTTGACACCCCTTGGGGTTGGGAAAAGGGATAGGATAGAGCCTCCGGCACTCTCACTCACCGAACGAAACGCAACAGTTTAGGTACTGTTACTTTACGTCGATTTTCTGTGAGAGGGTAGTACTTCCCCGGTCGAGCCGGCCCATTCATGCTGAAATCGGCAAGGCTCTACTACCTCGACTTTTCGAGGCTGTACCAATTACGTGTCGAAGTTGAGTGCGGATTAAATAGTTAATTATGACTTGTTAAACGGCGAAGGAAAACACTGTGAGAAAACATGTATGTCTGAGAGTTCACTATAATTTAGGTTCTTGGGGGATGTGGTTAGTCTGCCAACCCGCACTTGGCCAGTGTTGTGGACTATGGCCTTACTCTTCTCATAGTGAGAAGAAGCCTGTGCCCAGCAGTGGGACAGTTTGAACAGACTGACTGAGTCTCATGATAACTAGCAAAATATTGTCTTAAAATAATCTTATATCACACAACATAACTTCACGCCTTTATCCTCGATGAGGTAGGCAGAAGTGTATTACTCACCCACATTTCGCCAGTTATGTTTCGGTCCCAATGTAATAGGGGGCGAGCCTATTGCCATCTACCGGGCACATTATTATTTATTAAAAAACATCAAGAAATATCTAATTCAGAAATATATTATAGCTCTCATAATGATATAAAATCCTTGATTTAACATTGTCGGATCCTGTTTCGTAGACGTTATTAAAAAACCTAAATCATAAAGCTATAAATAATATTAAGAAGCTTATGTAGCAAACAAAAAAAAAACGAATAGCTGGCATTTTAAATGCCCGGTTTTAAACGTCTCTTATGCTCGGGCCACACTACCTTACCGTCTACCGGGCTGTTACCGCCATAATTATGGCAATAAATTACCGTTAAATTACTGCGTGAAGTCGTGTGGTTACACTAGAGTTTACCGAGATATGCCATTAAACTAGGCGGTAAAAATATCCTTTTTCAAGATGGCGGATGAAGCTGCAGCTGTTTGGTATTTTATGAGTGCCAATTATTTTAACATGAATCTTTTAAATTTTTAGCTTTCTGTCGGGGTATCCAAGAGAGACGGTTCGGATTGCAATAACTCCAAAAATTCGAGCGCTTTTTCATTTGACCACTCCATATCGCTAGATACGTGTGTCGTCGTCGAACTCGTGTTGCACACTGAACAAACGGTAGTGTGGCCACAAACGCATTAATTACTGCAGCAATCTTCTTTGATGTGCGAAAAAAGACCGCCGCCGGAACTATTGCCTACCGGCATATGCCATATTGATTGGCATTGTAAAATTATGGCCATAAATCGCGGTTACACCTAGGCGTTGTTGAAATTATGGCAATAATTATTGGCATATCCCGGTAGTGTGGCCCGAGCATTACAGTAGGCCTACTGCTGTAGACTTAAATCTTACACGGAAGAAGAACTGTCCCTATAAAACTTGTCAATTCATGACCAAGGGCAATGCAACTTGGTTGAAACGCCGGGAAATGGAGTCCTACTTATCAATAAGAGGCGAGCCTATTGCCATCTACCGGGCACATTATTATTTTTTAAGCGATAATTAACATTTTAATACACACATAACTTCGAAAAGTCGGACGTGTGTGCCCGGGGTTACTCGGGATCGAACCCGAGACCATCGCCTCGGCAGTCCGTTACGTACACCACTGGGCTATTGCCGCTACTTTCTTATATCAAAACTACTTTGAAATAAACTCTACTCAGAGTTTACGCGACAGTTGTCAACCCTTTCTCGAAGCGCCATTTCAAAAAGATCAAAGATCAAATACTGCCATTTTGTAATCATTACAGCATCCATACAACTTGTACCAAGGCTGGGGTCAATCTCTCTTCGGTATTATACAGAAAGGTTAAGGTTATACCGGAGATAAGTACGTTGTTACTCAATTTCTTACTTAATGTTTACCGTATTGATTAAATGTTAATGCTTAAGAGCACATGCTTAAGATGCGAATCATACTACATACTAGCTGTTTCCCGCGGTTTCACCCGCGTCCTGAGGGAACTACCTCGCGTACCCGGTTAATTTAGCGTAAGTTACTCCTTGGTAGATCAGCTATCCTCCAGTGAAAGTCCCGTCAAAATCGGTCCAGCCGTTCCAGAGATTAGCGAGAACAAACAGACAGACAGACAGACAGACAGACAGACAAAAATTGTAATTTGGCTAATATGTTGTTTATATAATTGTAATTTATATAATATGTGTATTAAATTGGCATATGTACCGTGAATACATCCATATGCATTAAAGCAAAAGCGGTTGTTTAAATATTACAAACAGACACTCCAATTTTATTTATGTGTATAGATGTAAGCACTAAAAGCACTTAATACTTGCTACAAGTGGGAAAAAAAAGGTCCTTGGGGGTGTATGGATGTTACTCTTTTATAAAAAAAACTGGTGAACGAATTTTGATGTAATCTTATACTAACATTTGCTTGCACGCGCTAATCTCAAGAACTACTGGTCCTATTTGAAAAATTATTTCAGTTTTAGATAGCCGATTAATCGAGGAAGGCTGTAGGCTATATAACATTACGCTATGAGCCACGGGAGCGGAACAGTAGCCCTAGTAATCTAGTTAATTAATAAATTACTCACATAACATAACATAACTTCACGCCTTTTATCCCCGAAGGAGTAGGCAGAGGTGTATTACACACCCACACTTCGCCAGTTATGTTTCGGTCCCAATGTAATAGGTGGCGAGCCTATTGCCATCTATCGGGCACAGCGGGCAAGCGAGCGTTAACATTTTTAATACACACATAAATTACTCGAAATTATATACCAACCTATCTATCAATTTACACCTGGGTAACACTAAGTAGGTATTGGCTGAATGAGGAATGGCAACTAAAATGTACGTCTTATATAATATGTAGGTACCTATAACGCATTGAGAATACGAATTGTGCCTACCACCTACCTACACCATAGCATTTCGTAGGTTTCGTAAGAGGCGGCTAAGGAAAAAACAAAATTTATCCAATTTGGTGCAGTTGTTTCGAAGTTATGCGTGTACAAACATTTCGATGATATCTTTTTTATTAATTTATTCATACATACATATATAGACTCACGCCTGTTTCCCGGAGGGGTAGGCAGAGACTACGGAACGCCATTTGCAACGATCCTGACATATCTCTCTTGCTTCACTCACTCCCATCAGATTCCTTATGCATGCTCTTCTGTTCAGGGTAGGTACTTCTAACCTGTCCTGTTGTTAGGATGTCTGCAATCTGGTCAGAGAACGTCCGCCTAGGTCTTCCCCTTCGTCCTGTCCCATTCACACTTGCCTTGCATATCTGCTTGGTCAATCTTTATTCCTATAGGTAAAATGAGGTAGATTTACTTATACCTAAAATCATACATATACTCAAGCCTGTTTCCACGAAGGGGTAGGCGGAGGCATATTAAACGCGCACTTTTCGCCAGTGTTTTGATCCCACGTAGGTAATAGGTGGCGAGCCTATTGCCGCTTATCGAGATATTTTGTTTGCCGTCGCCTCGTCCGTTGATCGGCAGGTGCACCACTTGCAGGTGAGGTTGGCTTGGGACCCTAAGTTCTTGGTGGGAACCCTATGCAGCCTAACTACCTAAAATAATTTTATGATAAAACATGAATGAAGAAATCTTACAGTGAGATATTAGACTATTAACAAATATTCGTAAACTTAAATTCATAACAATGTAGTAAAAACAAATTACGCGTAACATGCATTAACAACAACATGTCTAAATCGCAAACGTGTAATAATACGAAGAGAAAATTTTGCGCACTCAATAAGTTTGTTATCAACAATTAATGTGTTAGCATACAAGTCACGTATGTAGAAATAATTGAGTCACTAGTGACGAGGTTTAAACGATTGTTTTATCAAGGACTGGTTTTGAAGGTGGTCTTATGGTTTTCGTTAACATGTAGTTCGCACGTACTAGAATCTCATCTTAATGGTTTGTAATGAGACGACCCGGTGGCTTAGCGGGAGTGCAAACAACTGCCTCGAAAAGGTTAGATTCCCGCTCAAATCGGCCATTTTGTGCGTGACCACAGTATAAAGACATAGCGTGGCCATGAATGTGTCTTGGTCTGGGTGTTACTATGTATAAATAAAATCTTATATATATAAAGCTGAAGTGTTTGTTTGTTTGGTTGAACGCGCTAATCTCTAGAAATACTGGTCCGATTTGACAAATTCTTTCAGTGTTAGATAGCCTGATAGCCCATTTATCGAGGAAGGCTATAGGCTATATAACATCATGCTATGAGCAACGGGAGCAGAGCAGTAGCCTTAATTAACGCGGGTGTAACCGCGCGGGCATCCTCTAGTAGGTATAATATATATTTGTTCTAAATATAGCATGTACCTATTTATATAGACTCATAGACTCACGGCTGTATACCCGAAGGGGTAGATAGAGGTGTAATATTACACCTACATTTCGCCATGAATTTTTAGCTCCCACTTAATAGGGGGCAAGCCTATTGCCGTTACCGGGCACATCACCACACTGCGTGATTCGGAAAAACCAGTAACACTTTTTCCCGACCCGAGAATCGAACCCGGGACCTCCGACCAGCAGTCGCATACGCTATCCACTGGACCACGGAGGCAGTCTATTTACAAAAATATATATTTATATTATCCATTATATAGTACCCAAAGTACAAACTCTGCTTAGTTTGAGACTAGATGGTTTTGTGTGTTTGTGGTAGAATATTATTAGGTATATTAACTTAAAAATCATATTCTGATTCACATGGATCACATTTTGGTTGGTGGTTGGTGAGCAGGCCCAGAACGCGCGTAAGGGAGGGTCTCCATACACCAGCTCTGTTAGCCCCAAGTGACAGAAGCTGTGCTCGTAATTTAGTTTTCCATTGTGAGGAAGGAAAAACGGATAATTAATTAGTGTCACCTTACGACGAAGTGTCTTAAGGTCAAACCACACACGGGGCTAGGGTTGCCATTTTTATCAGCGATATATACGAGTATAACAACCTTTGTCTATGGCCTATCTCCTATGCCCAGTAGTGGACTGGGCAAGGCTGAATGATGATATGTCAGTCTGGGCAAGTAATTATATATCTATAATAATAATGATAGTGTAGGGCATCGGTTACGTGTGGTGACGGATTAAGAATACGGAATGTCACCATCCCATATCATCCCATGTGTGTCGTAAGAGCCGACAGAGGGACCATACTATGCAGAGAACAGCACTGTAAGAGAAGGAAAACTTGATACAAACTCTACACCAACCCGTTTGGCCAGCGTGGTGTAGTCGGCCAATTCCTCCTTTCAAAGGAGAGGCCTAGACCAGCAGTGGACTGTTAAAGGCTGATGATGATGAGGGCATCGATAGCCGAGTGGAGATACTAACAGACTGCCATGCAGATGGTGGTTTTAGTCTTCGACGCGCACTGCAGATTTCCGAAATTATGTGCGAATTGAATGATTAATTATCGCTTACCCCGTGTCTCGGAGAGCACGTTAATTCGTCTATCACGGCTGTCATGAAGATCTTTGACAGTTATAGGGAAACAGTACCTCTGAATAAACCCAAAGGGATCTTCCATGCTTAAGGCTAGTTTCATAGTCGAAACCATGGAATATCCCTATCCCTTTGGATTGCGGAGGTCAGACAGTCCTGTCGCTCCGAAACACTAGAAAAACACGCTTTTATAAATGCACGTAAAAACAAAAAATAAATTATGGATCGTTCAAGTTGTCTCTATTTCTGGGCTGAAGTGTAAACTATGTGCTTTTATTTATTTATTTACACTTTTTTGTACACAATGAAAAATATTATTAGAGACATTATATCGAAGTAAAGTACAAAGGGCGGCCTTATCGCTGAAAGCGATTTCTACCAGGCAACCTTTGGATGGAGAAATTATTGGTCGGAGGAAAACGGTAGTTGCATGTGTACCAGTAAACAAACTATATCATTTATATACATACTTAATGCATACATACATATATACTCATACATACATACATACATACATAGATTCATACATACATATCGAATCGATTTTAATTATAATATTTGATTAAAATTCAGTCGAATCCCCAGGACCCCGGGTCCGCTTACTAATCTTTAACCGGACCACTAGGATAACGTTAGGTGAATGATAATGATAGTAGGTACAGACGACAACCCTACAAAGGGCAAACATATTATGTATGAATCACAAATGGTTTTCGCACCGAGTTTTTATGTGGTGACATCTATAACTCTTGACAATCTGTTGAATGAAAATGATATGAAAAACTAGGTATCTACTTACCTGCTACGCGTTTCTAATACAAAAAAACTGTTCACGTGTTTAAAATAATTGTATATTTTCTTATTAGTAACGTCGTTAGTGAATGATTTCATTCCGGGGTCACTAAGGGCAGTATTGTATTGATGATGGTTTTTGTAGTAATCATCATTATCTTGTGTAGGGTGAAGTACTTGTCAACAATAGACATCTTGACTTAATTTTTTATGTCATATTTAGAAAATGGAGTATAAACAATACCTAGTATTCTATGCCGTCAACCACACGGCATAGAATCCCCTATCTTCCCGTGGGTGTCGTAAGAGGCGACTAAGGGATAACACGATGCAAATACCATCTTTGCGTAGAGACGGAAAACTCAACATCAAACTCTATACGACTGCCTCGTTGGTCTCGCGGCATAAATGTGCGCGTGGGATCGGGAGGTCCCGGGTTCGATTCCTGGGTCGGGCAGTGTTATTGGGTTTTTCTGACACGAAATTCTCAGTAGCAGCACGGAGTCTGGAAATGTGCCCGGTACGGCAATAGGCTCGCCCCTTATTACGTGGGACTAAAGTATATCTGGCGAAAAGTGGGTGTAGAAATACACCTCTGCCTACCCCTTCGGGGATAGTAGTGACGTTATGTATGTATGTATGTAACAATCTAACAATACCTAGGTACCGAATAGCGATAATGATGCATGATGAATATTACGATCTATCCATGT
Source organism: Euclidia mi (assembly GCA_944739405.2). NCBI lineage: Eukaryota > Metazoa > Arthropoda > Insecta > Lepidoptera > Erebidae > Euclidia > Euclidia mi. Next base: position 10,144,893 of record OX123211.2, on the reverse strand, counting down.
ATTTAAAGATTAGATATACAAAGTCAAATCATTTATTTGTTCATAGGTTCATTACACACACTCAAACAAAGTCATACGTTTTGTTTTTTATTGAACTATGATGCCGGTGTTTCCTACCTGCCCTGAGAAGAAACATCCGAAACAAACTCGGAGGTTTCTTTCAATGTCCAGAAAAAAATGCTTATTATAAAAATATATATAAAATAAGATAAAAATATCTGAGAACAATGTGAGAAGCCTACATTACAATATGGTAGAAATAAGTTAAAATTCTTTGATAGAATGGCGTTAACAGTTCAGTACATGTTTGACATATTTTGTAAGGAGCTTATGTCTACTATGTGGTGTCCGATCATTTGACAAAAAACAAATGAAAAAATTTCATTTGACAAAATTATACTTGATAAATTTATTATTTTACAAACTATTGTTTAATAAACTACTCATTAGGCAATATATTTACTACTAGCTTTCGCCCGCGGCTTCGCCCGCATGAAATTTTAATAAAGAGTAGCCTTTGTACTTCCCCAGGTTTCAGACTATCCATATCAAATTTCATTACAAACGGATCTGCACATAAGCCGTGTAGCACAGATAATAAGTACTTAAAATTACTTTTGTTTTTATAGTCGTCAAACTTCAGGTAAATATTAGTATGTAGTGTATATTATTAAAGTTATTGAAGAGCTTATATACCTACTGAATTGAATTGCATCAAAAATAAAAACTGAATGCATTACCACAAAGTACAAAATCAGACCGCCCCTCCTCCCCACTGCGCTTCAGCGCGCCAACTCATACTCTCGCGCTTTTAATAACGCTGCGCTTAGGTCAATTATATCATCAGCTCTATTCTGCCAATCAAGCCCTTTCATTTGATACCAATATTGCGGTATTTGTGGAAAATATGTCATCCGCCATTTTATGGCGGCAGCCATCTTAGATTTTTCATAGTTAGCCCTATTCTACCAATCAAGCCCTTTCATTCGATACCCATATTGAGTTATTTGTGGAAAAATGTAATACGCCATTTTGTGGCGACAGCCATCTTCGATTTTTCATAGTGAGCTCTATTCTACGAATCAAGCCCTTTCATTAAATACCCATATTGAGGTATTTGTGGAAAATAAGTAATTCACCTTTTTGTGGCGGCGGCCATCTTGGATTTTTCATAGTGAGCTCCATTCTACCAATCAAACCCTTTCATTAGATACCCATATTGAGGTATTTGTGGAAATTATGTAATCCGCCATTTTGCGGCGACAGCCATCTTGGATTTTTCATAGTGAGCTCTATTCTACGAATCAAGCTCTTTCATTTGATACCCATATGGAGGTATTTGTGGAAAATAAGTAATTCAACTTTTTTGGCGGCGGCCATCTTGGATTTTTCATAGTGAGCTCCATTCTACCAATCAAACCCTTTCATTAGATACCCATATTGAGGTATTTGTGGAAATAAGTAATCCGCCAGTTTGTGGCGGCAGCCATCTTGGATTTTTCTTAGTGAGCCCTATTCTACCAATCAAGCCCTTTCATTCGATACCCATATTGAGTTATTTGTGGGAAACATGTTATACGCCATTTTGCGGCGACAGCCATCTTGGATTTTTCATAGTGAGCTCTATTCTACGAATCAAGCCCTTTTTTTTGATACCCATATCGAGGTATTTGTGGAAAATAAATAAAACGCCATTTTGTGACAGCGGCCATCTTAGATTTTTCATAGTGAGCTCCATTCTACCAATCAAACCCTTTCATTTGATACCCATATTGAGGTTGTTGTGAAGTACTATGTGATTCGCCATTTTGTATCGGTGGCCATCTTGGATTTACAATCATTTAAATATTATCTTTTAATCTCGATGACAATATGAGTGTATACCAAATATCAGATCAATCATCAGGAAGGGGGTAAAATTCCAATTACTAAATTTGACCCAAGCAAACAAATAAAGATAATACAGGATTTTCGCCGACTTAGTTGATACTTTTCCTTATAGTATGGCAACATTATACAATTTTTTTATAAATTGTATCCTATGTGTTATTCTGATGTATAAACTATATTACTGTAAAGTTTCATCCAAATCCGTTCAGTAGTTTTTGCGTGAAAGAGTAACAAACATCCATACATACATCTTCACAAACTTTCACATTTATAATATTAGTAGGATTAAAAAAATATTATGCTAAAACATTAATTTACAAATTGATTATTTTTTTAAACATGTTATTTGGCAAAACAACGTAAAGCATAAATAACATTTTACAAAATGCATTGCTTGGTAAATATTTTATTAACCAAAATCTACGTTAATACAAAAATCTTTGTGTAGGGTCAACTGAAACAATGGCTGGTTAGGTTAGGTTAGAACTGCGACCACAACGCCAGAACAGAATTCTACTTATTTCACTTAATTTAAGCAGTGTGTATTTTTTTTTAAAGACTTAAGTTTCTATGGAAGTATTAATACAAAATTATTACTTGCCTATAGATAATCTGTCCAAGATTGAAATTGCAACCATGCAATTAAATATATTCCAAAGTTCGCGTAAGTATTGGTTAGAAATTAGTTATTTTTAAAAACTAATAATTTATCTTCTAACTTTTTGTACAATCACCAATTTGGCAAACGAATCATTTAGTCAAATGATTATTTTTAAAATAATTATTTAACATTTTAATTATTTTCTAAGTAAAACATTTGCGAAACCTGTATTATGTCAAATGATTGTGTTTAAAGTAGTATGTTTGCGAAATGAAAGTTTTTCAAATGATTAGTTTTTCAAACGTTGTTTATAAAATGATCTTTTGTCATACGTTTTTTGTTAAACAATAGTAAATCCTACTATGTACAATCAAACAAGTTAGTGGTCGAGCATTTTAAAAAAGTTTCCTTTGGCTCGCTCATAGAGTCGAGGCACACGCACACTAATAAAAAAACACAAAAAAAACAAAAACTATACGCGACCATGTCTTGCTGAGCGATTTTCGACCTTATGGTGTACTAGCGTCAAGTTTGGCAATTGTACCTATTTCAAATCTCCAAGTACATGGAAAGATCGAATATTGAAAGCATTAGTCAGCCAACCGTGCAGTCATATCATGAACAATATAAACAAAATATTAATTTAAATAAAATACAATTTACTTTAATTTATTCTTTTGCAAACACGCGTATCTAATCAAAACACTCATAAAAAACCTGTTTTATGACTTATTTTATGTATTAGTTACCTATGTTTTTTTTTACTTAAAAATTATAAATGTGCAGCAATTTCTATATTAGTATAGGTCAAGGATCTTATATGTGTTGTATAAAAGATTAATGAGCTGTATAACATTCTGCAAAGGTTTCCGTAATTAGGTAAACTAGTAGGACCCGCGACTGCGCCCGCAAGAATAGTGGGTAACATCAGACGTAGGTACATTATATATACTGATTTTTGTTTATTTCATAGCAATAAAAAATAATTTATTTTAGAACAGTAATACGAATAAAAACTAACTACCTAAGTCTTAAAATACTATACAAAGAAATATATATAGAACGAAAAGAAAATAATTTAGAGGGCGTTATAAAAGTCATTCACATCGCCGTCATTTGAAAGCGTGCCCAGAACGCTGGCAGCATTGCCACGTTGTATGGCGATACTCAACTTCTGAGCCAAATACACCCCAGCCTTCTGGTCACGCGAGGCGTCCACCAGTCTCTTTGCGAGATCTCTAAAAAGAGATCTCGCACTTGGACCCTATGGCCCCAACGTTTCGGGCCCAAACGGCTCAAATACGTAATCCGCTACTAGGTGTACGTATTTGCGCCGTTTGAGGTTGGGTAACTGATCTTCATACTCTTGCTTTTCGTGTGAGTATGTGCTCAACTCTGGTGTCGGAGTTTTCAGACCGCCCGAAGGCCTCCAACTTAGCCTAACGATGCTTTTCCTGAGACGTGGACTGACAGTTTTACTTGCCCTCCGAAGCACGGTAGCACTCTGATGTACCTAAATGCCACACACGGTCACCCATTCAAATGACGCCTTGTGCCAGCGTTGCTTTACTTTGTCGATCTATTACGAACGGCCGGCACCTAAAGGGATGGCTATATTCCATGTCTTAGAGTTAGACCATCATCGTTGTCTTCGTGGCGTTATCGCAATTGTGTCAAAGACTTCGCTTTAGGGCCTGGGGTCTTCTTGCTAGTCTAACCAGGTTTGACGGCATATTAGACATACATACATAGACTCACGCCTGTTTCCCCGAAGGGGTAGGCAGAGGCATATTAAACGCCCACTTTTCGCCAGTGTTTTGATCCCACGTAATAGGTGGCGAGCCTATTGCCGCTTATCGGGATATTTTGTTTGCCAGAGCCTCGTCCGTTGATCGGCAGGTGCACCACTTGCAGGTGAGGTTGGCTTGGGACCCTATGTTCTTGGTGGGAACCCTATGCACCCATATTACTTATATTAGCTTTTCCTCAAAGCGAATACCTACGAACCCAAAGGGATAGAGATATTTCATGACTTAGACCAGTGTCCAGATTGTCATTATTTTCGAAGGTATTGACTTAACATAACGATTGACAAAAGATCTTGGAGGAAAGACAGCCGGGACCGACGGCTTAGCGTGCTTTCTGAGGTACGGACAGAACGAAACTACTGGTCACAATAAGCTGCAATTTAACATGTATGTTCCTTGGAGAGTGTAAGGAAGCACTAATAGATGATTTTCCAAAATTATCTCCTAGTGGTAAAATATTTAGTTTGATTATGTAGTATTTACACATACATACATACATATCGTCACGCCTTTTATCCCCGAAGGGGTAGGCAGAGGTGTATTTCTACATCCACTTTTCGCCAGATATACTTTAGTGCCACGTAATAAGGGGCGAGCCTATTGCCGTACCGGGCACATTTCCTGACTCCGTGCGTGTGAGAATTTCGTGACAGAAAAACCCAATAACACTGCCCGACCCAGGAATCGAACCCGGGACCTCCCGATCCCACGCGCACATTTATGCCGCGAGACCAACGAGGCAGTCGTATAGGGTTTGATGTCGAGTTTTCCGTCTCTACGCAAAGATGGTATTTGCATCGTGTTATCCCTTAGTCGCCTCTTACGACACCCACGGGAAGATAGGGGGTGGTGACACTTGTATTCTATGCCGTCAACCAAACGGCATATGTAGTATTTATACGTAATATTTTATGTATCAATTTATTTATTCATTAGTTCTGTATTTTACACGCAGTTTTAGCACATTTGTCTCGCACCACCCAAAGGTTGACTGGTAGAGAATGCCCTGGGCATTAAGTAGGTACGCATTTGCACAAATTATTTTATATTGTGCAAAAAGTTTAAAATAAATATATAAATAAAATAAAAGTACCGAGCGGACCCGCTGACGAAGTCTAGATCGCAATAAAATAAGAAGTACAGTATTAGCGATGATCTAATAAACTATTTTTATATCCTTCTAATAATAATCCAGATCTACCTGAATGATACCAACAATAAATTAATATTTAATCAGATTTTGGCATAAATTTGCATTCGTTTGCTTTGCATGCATAATATCGTGGCTTTAATTTGTTCTATTATATATTTTTTTGATGAATAATTTACTTTATTTATAGAAAGGATTTTTAACAACAAACAAAAACTGACGTATACTTAAAATACTATACTAAGGGCGTTATCATACTAGCGGTTTGGGAGCGGTTGCGGGGCGGGGCGGACGCGCAGCGAATGCGTCGCGAACATGCCGCGGCTGCGCAGCGAGGACGTCGCGGACGCGTGGCAAATACGTAACGTTTTTGTCGCATGTTTGTAGCAAATTATCGACGTACAATACATCCAGTAACAAAATGGATTCCGACGAGGAAACACTGCTTTTGGCTTTATTACTTTTAAGACGCCGGAGACGAAAACGAAAGCATCGACGAATATGCGCGTCCGCAACGAATTCGTTGCGCATGCGCGGCGTGTTCGTTGTGAGCCCGTAAGTCCCTGTCATTTCAATATCTCTTCTTAGGGCGTTATCATACTAACGGATTGAGAACGTCCTCAAAGCGGAGCGGGTGCGCAGCGAATACGTTACGGGAGTATTCATGACTGTTTTACAATATTTGTACAAAATATCATATTACTGTAGTGCCTGCTCTTAAAACAGCCGCGGTGTCCTCGACTGCCCCACCTGTGGTCACGTTAATCTACCAATCGTGGTATATGGCACGCACACGCAACAATACAAATTAAATAAGTCCACAGACTTTAGTGTTAGACAAATACTTACTTTGAAATTTTAAGGTAATTAAGTAGATTTATATTTAGGTAATTTAGACTGCCTCGTTGGTCTCGCAGCATATATGTGCGCGTGGGATTGGTAGGTCTCGGGTTCGTTTCCCGGGTCGGGCAAAAGTGTTACTGGGTTTTTCTGAATTCTCAGTAGCAGCTCGGAGTCTGGTGATGTGCCCAGTACGGCAATAGGCTCACCCTCTATTGTGGGACCGAAATATTCATGACGAAATGTGGGTGTAATATTACACCTCTGCCCACCCCTTCGGGGACACAGGCGTGAGTCTATAAAAATAAAATAAATATATTTAGGTAGGTAACAAATCGTGTAGGGACGGATTAAAAATACATAGTGTCATCACCCTATTTCATTTCGTGGATGTCGTAAGAGGCTACTAAGGGCCTGGTCACGAGATCGGTCTAAGCGACGAGCGGCGCGGCATGCGATGCGGCGGCGATGTACATGGCGCATTTACCCTGAGGCGGCCGCGCGCCGCGTCACAGTAAACGCGCCATGTACATCATAAACGCTCGGCGCTGCCGCCCGCCGCTGTAGGCCGTGACCGGGGCCGTAAGGCGCTAAATAGACGAAGCAAATAATATCATAACTAGTGGTTGGAGTACTTGGAGTATGTAGTGCCAATTAGGGTGAATGACCTCAAATGATGATCTTTAAAATCCCGGGATTTTGAGATTTGTCTATTTTTGTTTGTTTTTTTGCTTGTGAGTATGTCCATGCTATGCCACGACTGTCGTTTCCCGGGGAATGGCACTATCTATTCCGACCATAGAAATATAAATAAGAGTAGAAGTGCCAAGAGGGCGAGTCGGTGTCCGCGCGAAATGCACCAAGAGTGCATATTGCAACCAAATGGCCGTTGCCACGAAAAAAAGGTGTGAGTATATGTATGTATATGAGAATGATAATGATAGTAGGTACAGACGACAACCCTACAAAGGGCAAACATAAGTAAGAGTCACAAGTTCACAACTGGTTTTCGCACCGAGTTTTTACCGACGCAGCCATATCTCATGACAATCTGTTGAATGAAAATGACATGAAAAGCTAGGTACCTACTACGCGTTTCTAATACAAAAAAAAACTGTTCACGTGTTTAAAATAATTGTATATTTTCTTATTAGTAACGTCGTTAGTGAATGATTTCATTCCGGGGTCACTAAGGGCAGTATGTATTGATGATGGTTTTTGTAGTAATCATCATTATCTTGTGTAGGGTCAACAATAGACATGTTGACTAATTTTTTTATGTCATATTTTAGAAAATTGAGTATAAACAATACCGAATAGCGATAATGATTCGGTAATTGCTTTCTCAATAAGCTAGCACACACAAGTATTTTAACAAAACTTCAAACTTTGTACATTGGTTCCTCAAACGACGATGGTGAACACTAAGAATTTGTTTTTTGAAAATGCCTACCCTCAGGGAGTAAGATAGGGGTTCAAAATGTGTATTAAACGAAACTTATTATTCCTTCAGTGGATTGAATTCAAACTGTGTATATTGGTTCCTCAAATTATAATTGTGAGCACTAAGAATATTTTTTTTGGAAATTCCTACTTTCAGGGGGTAAGATAGGGGATAGGGTACAAAGTGTGTATTAACCAAAACTTATTATTCCGTCAGAGGATTGACTTCAAACTTTGTATATTGGTTTCTCTAATGACATGTAAACATTAAGAAAATCTTTTTGGAATTTCTTACCCTAAAGGGTTTAAAAGGGGAGTTGGAATTGGTATGAAACCTTTTTATTCCTTCATTGGATTAACTTCAAACTTTGTATATAGGTTCCTCAAATGACGTTAGTGAAAACCAAGAAAGGAGCTTTCGAAGTCACTATGGGGAAAGATTTATTAGATTAAAAAAGGGTGTCCCGTTTTGTAATATAAAAAAAAACTTCAATGGATTTACTTGAAACTTTGTATATCGGTTCCTCAATGGATGGTTTTTTATATGACCAATAGAAGCCAAAATACTTAGAACCGTTATTTTGCTATGTTTATTTGTTTTTAAGCAGGTAAGCACTTTTTACCAGTGATCTACTTTGTCAAACTGATGACAAAGGCTTCTTTCATTTCTTTAACCTAAAATACTAAGAAAGGGTTTTTGAACATGGATAATTTATTTTTCATTTTTTAGGGTTCCGTACCTAAAAGGTAAAAATCGGAACCCTATTACTAAGCCTCCGCTGTCTGTCTGTCTGTCTGTCTGTCTGTTTGTCTGTCTGTCTGTCTGTCTGTCACCAGGCTGTATCTCATAAACCGTGATAGTTAGTTCACAAATTATGTATTTCGGTTGCCGCTATAACAACAAATACTAAAAATAAAAAAAATGAAAATATTAAGGGGGGGTCCCATACAATAAACGTGTTTTTTTTTCGTATTTTTGCTCCAAATTACTAACGGTAACAGGTAGACGCTTAAAATTTTCACGGAATATGTAGTTGTATATTACCTTTAATAAATAAATAATTAAATTAAAAAAAGTAAATAAAAAAGGGGGGCTCCCATACAACAAACGTAATCTTTAAGCAATTTGTTACTCGATCTTAATAAACAAGTAGAAACTTAAAAAATATTTAAGTATATATACAAAAAACGTGATTTTCTTTTATAGATGATGGTACGGAACCCTTCGTGCGCGAGTCCGACTCGCACTTGCCCAATTATTTACAATGTCGCTGAGATATATAGGTACAAATGTATACTGCTACAGAATCCTTGACTAATTTAATTTTAAGTAGCTTTCGCAAGCAGCTACGCCTAACTTCCTATTTTCATAGTTTGCAACTACAACTAATACCTACATCTAAATCAATTCAGCCATTTTTAAGATTACCCTGAATAAATAGACAGACAGAAAAACAATCTAAATAAATCATTGAGGTACTGGAAACGGGTTAGCAACAATATGCAATAGGTACAGTTATTTTGAGATTACAGACAGTATTTTTTAAAGTATCACGCCTGTATCCCCGAAGGGGTAGGCAGAGGTGTAATATTACACCAACATTTCGCCATGTTGCATATTAGGTCCCACGTAATAGGGGCCGAGCCTATTGTCGTTACTGGGCACATTGGCAGACTCCGTGCTGCTACTGAGAATTCGGCAAAACTCAGTAATACTTTTGCCCGACCCGGGAATCGAACCCGAGACCTCCCGTTTAGCAGACGCATACGCTATCCACTGTACCACGGAGGCAGTCAAATATTATTTATTTGTATAATCTGTCTGTATATAAAATCCTGCATTACTGATTGACTGACAGACGTCCTACAGCCGAAACAACTGAGCGCAACTAGATGAAATTTAGTATGTATGTTCTCTTACCCTAAGTGGATAAAAGGAGGAGCCATTATTTGCATAGAACATTTTATGCCTTCAAGGGATTAACTTCTTACTTTGTTTATTGGATCCGCAATTATTTTTCAATGGCATCACTTCAATCTGTGTAGGTATATAAAGTCCTTGCGTTACTGACTGACTGACAGACATGCTACAGCCGAAATTACTGGGCGCAAGAAGATTAAATTTAGCATGTATGTATGTTCCTTGAGGAGGGTAGAGGTGTTTGTACAATTTTTTTATCTAGTCGTAATTTACGCGTGCGAAGCAGCGGGCAAAAGCTAGTAAATAATAAACTTTATTGACATCTTAAAATCATAATGAATCTATAGATACTACAATCAAACCGATTTATTCTTAGTGGACACAAGCCTATTGCAATAACAATTCACTACATGTTTGACTTATTTTGTAAGGAGCTTATGTCAACGATGTACAATCAAACAAGTTCGTGGTCGATCAGTTTAACAAAGTTTCCTTTGGCTCGCTCATAGAGTCGAGTCACACTAATAAAAAAACACTCCCCCATATTACGATTGACTAGGGAACTGGACGAGACCATGTCTTGCTGAGCGATTTTCGCCCTTATGGTGTACTAGCGTCAAGTTTGGCAATTGTACCTATTTCAAATCTCCAAGTACATGGAAAGGTCGAATATTGAAAGCATTAGTCAGCCAACCGTGCAGTCATATCATGAATAATAAACAAAATATAAATTTAAATAAAATACAATTTACTTTAATTTATTCTTTTGCGAACACGCGTAATCAAAACACTTATTAAAAAAAAACTTGTTTTATGACTTATTTTATGTATTAGGTACATAGATAGATACCTATGTTTTTTTACTTAAAAATTATGAATGTGCAGCAATTTCTATATTAGTATAGGTCAAGGATCTTGTATGTGTTGTATAAAAGATTAATGAGCTGTATAACATTCTGAAAAGGTTTCCGTAATTAGGTAAACTAGTACTGACCCGCGACTACGCCCGCAAGAATGGTGATAATGTGATACTGATCTTCATATTCTTGCTTTTCGTGTGAGTACGTCGGCTCCTTACAAAATATGTCGTCCGTGTGGTGATGATTAAGAACACGGAATGTCGCCACCCCATATCATCCCATGGATGTCGTAAGAGCCGACAGAGGGAGTATATTATGCAGAGAACAGCACTGTAAGAGAAGGAAAACTTGATACAAACCCTATACCAACCCGTTTGGCCAGCGTGGTATAGTAGGCCAATTCCTCCTTTCAAAGGAGAGGCCTAGTCCAGCAGTGGACTGTTAAAGGCTGATGATGATGATCTTCCTATTCTTGCTTTTCGTGTGAGTATGTGCTCAACTCTGGTGTCGGAGTTTTCAGACCGCCCGAAGGCCTCCAACTTAGCCTAACGATGCTTTTCCTGAGACGTGGACTGACAGCTTTACTTGCCCTCCGAAGCACGGTAGCACTCTGATGTAAATGCCACACACGGTCACCCATTCAAATGACGACTTGTGCCAGCGTTGCTTTACTTTGTCGTGTCGATCTATTACGAACGGCCGGAACCTAAAGGGATGGCTTTCCATGGCTTAAGACCATCATCGTTGTCTTCGTGGCGTTATCAAATTGCGTCCAAGACTAACCAGTCTAGTCTTACCAGATTTGACGGCAAATTAGCTTTTCCTCAGAGCGAGTCCCTAAGAAATTGCGTTTCGTTCGGTGAGTGAGAGTGCCGGAGGCCCTATCCCCTATTCCATCTCCCTCATCGCACTCCTCATCCTATCCCTTTTCCCAACCCCAAGGGACGGCAACGCACTCGTGACTCCTGTGGTGTTGCTTGTGTCCATGGGCGGCGGTAATTGCTTACCATCAGGCGATCCCTTTGCTCCTTTGTCGCCTATTATTATAAAAAAAAAATAAGAAAGGAATAGGTAGATATATTATATTCCATGACTTAGACGGGCTTCAGTATATTCAAGGGCATATATTGACTTCCCATAACGATTGACAAAGATCTTGGCAGAAAGACAGCCTGGACCGACGACGACTTAACATATGCTCTCCGAGCTACAATTTGACATGTATATTCCTTAAAGAGAATGCAGAATGAAGAATGAAGAGAATGGCAATGAATACAGATTTACATAGAAGCGCAGTTCTTAACGATTTCGGGTGCCGATTCTAAGTGGGGACTGTCTCCAGTTTAGTTCGTAGTTGGCGCCGTTAGCGGCGCTGGCGTAGTTCTCCGCCTCTCTTGCTCTCGTAGTTAAGATACACAGAAGAAACGTTCGTCACTCTTGCTCTCGTAGAGACAGCTGACACAGCGAGACTGGCTAGCCGCCAAGCGGCAATTTGGGTCACAGAAAGTTTGTCTACAGAGCGCCCATAAGAAATGCGCCTCTATGTAAATATCAGAACTCTATGGTATAGACTAGCATTAGGGAGATGATTTTTCAAAATTATCTCCTAGTGTTAAAAAAGTATTAAGCGGACCCGCGGGCGAAGGCTTGTCCTAAATAAAATAAATCTACAGTTTTAGCGATGATCTAATAAACTATTTTTATATCCTTCTAATAATAATCCAGATCTACCTGAATGATACCAACAATAAATTAATATTTAATCAGATTTTGGCATAAATTTGCATTCGTTTGCTTTGCATGCATAATACCGTGGCTTTAATTTGTTCTATTATATATTTTTTTGATGAATAATTTACTTTATTTATAGAAAGGATTTTTAACAACAAACAAAAACTAACGTATACTTAAAATACTATACTAAGGGCGTTATCATACTAGCGGTTTGGGAGCGGTTGCGGGGCGGGGCGGGGACGCGCAGCAAATGCGTCGCGAACACGCCGCGGCTACGCAGCGAGGACGTCGCGGACGCGTGGCAAATACGTTACGTTTTCGCCGCGTGTTTGTAGCAAATTATCGACGTACAATACATCCAGTAACAAAATGGATTCCGACGAGGAAACACTGCTGTTGACTTTATTACTTTTACTCGTTGCGCGTCGCTTTTTACTCTTTGCGCGTCCGCAACGAATTCGTTGCGCGGCGTGTTCGTTGTGACTGTTGTGAGCCCGTAACGAATTCGTTGCGCGCCCGCTCCGCTTTGAGAACGTTCGCAATCCGCTAGTATGATAAGGCCCTAAGAAATAATTTTTGGGCATTTGGGCACCTTTGGGCAAAGTACACCCCAGCCTTCTGATCACGCGAGGCGAGCCGACCAGTGTCTTTGTGAGATTTCTAAGGGCGTTATCATACTAGCGGATTGCGAACGTCCACAAAGCGGAGCGGGTGCGCAGCGAATACGTTACGGGACTTACGGGCTCACAACGAACACGCCGCGCATGCGCAACGAATTCGTTGCGGACGCGCAAATTCGTCGATGCTTTCGTTTTCGTCTCCGGCGTCTTCGAAGTAATAAAGCCAACGGCAGTGTTTCCTCGTCGGAATCCATTTTGTTACTGGATGTATTGTACGTCGATATTTTGCTACACACACGCGACGAAAACGTAACGTATTTGCCACGCGTCCGCGACGTCCTCGCTGCGTAGCCGCGGCATGTTCGCGACGCATTTGCTGCGCGTCCCCGCCCCGCCCCGCAACCGCTCCCAAACCGCTAGTATGATAACGCCCTTAGTATAGTATTTTAAGTATACGTTAGTGTTTGTTTGTTGTTAAAAATCCTTTCTATAAATAAAGTAAATTATTCATCAAACAAATTAAAGCCACGATATTATGCATGCAAAGCAAACGAATGCAAATTTATGCCAAAATCTGATTAAATATTAATTTATTGTTGGTATCATTCAGGTAGATCTGGATTATTATTAGAAGGATATAAAAATAGTTTATTAGATCATCGCTAAAACTGTAGATTTATTTTATTTAGGACAAGCCTTCGTCCGCGGGTCCGCTTAGTACTTTTTACCACTAGGAGATAATTTTGAAAAATCATCTCCCTAATGTTAGTCTATACCAAAGAGCTCTGATATTTACATAGAGGCGCATTTCCTATGGGCGCTCTGAAGACAAACTTTCTGTGACCCAAATTGCCGCTTGGCTTCACGTGGATCACATTTTGGTCGGTCGTTGGTGAGCAGGATCAGAACGCGCGTAGGGAAGAGTCTCCGTACACCATCTCTGTTTGCTCCAAGTGACAGCAGCTGTGCTCGTAATTTAGTTTTCCATTGTGAGGAAGGAAAAACGGATAATTAATTAGTGTCACCTTACGACGAAGTGTCTTAAGGTCAAACCACACACGGGGCTAGGGTTGCCATTTTTTTTCAGCGATATATACTAGTATACCTTTGCCTATGGCTTATGTCCTATGCCCAGTAGTGGACTGCGAAGTAGTACGTCTGGGCAAGTAATTTTATATCTATGATGATAATGATAATGTAGGGTATCGATATCCGAATGGAGATACTAATACTCAATACTCAATACTTTATTGCATTCCATAATTACAATGAGGTGTTAAACATAAACTAACAGACTGCCATGCAGACGGTACGGGGTTTGAATTCTTGGCGCGTGCCACTGAATTTTCGGAGCTATGCCTTGTACCTTCCTAGAGCATGTTAAGCCATCGGACCTCGTTATAGAGAGTCAGTACTTCTAGTAATAATATAATAGTAAAGGGGATATGCAATGGTTTAGTCTAAAGCATGGAATATCACTATCCCTTTGGGTTGCGGTGGTCAGACAGTCCTATCGCTCCGTGGAAAAGCTAATATTCAGTTGAATTCCGAGGACCCCGGGTCTGCTTACTATTCTTTAACCGGACCACTAGGATAACGTTAGGTGAATGATAATGATAGTAGGTACAGACGACAACCCTACAAAGGGCAAACATATTATGTATGAATCACAAATGGTTTTCGCACCGAGTTTTTATGTGGTGACATCTATAACTCTTGACAATCTGTTGAATGAAAATGACATGAAAAGCTAGGTACCTACTACGCGTTTCTAATACAAAAAAAAAACTGTTCACGTGTTTAAAATAATTGTATATTTTCTTATTAGTAACGTCGTTAGTGAATGATTTCATTCCGGGGTCACTAAGGGCAGTATGTATTGATGATGGTTTTTGTAGTAATCATCATTATCTTGTGTAGGGTGAAGTACTTGTCAACAATAGACATGTTGACTAAATTTTTTTTGTCATATTTTAGAAAATGGAGTATAAACAATACCGAAAAGCGATAATGATTCGGTAATTGCTTTCACAATAAGCTAGCACACACAAGTATTTTAACAAAACTTCAAACTTTGTACATTGGTTCCTCAAACGACGATGGTGAACACTAAGAATTTGTTTTTTGAAAATTCCTACCCTCAGGGGGTAAGATAAGGGTTCAAAATGTGTATTAAATGAAACTTATTATTCCTTCAGTGGATTGAATTCAAACTTTGTACATTGGTTCCTCAAATGATAATTGTGAGCACTAAGAATATTTTTTTTGGAAATTCCTACTTTCAGGGGGTAAGATAGGGGATAGGGTACAAAGTGTGTATTAACCAAAACTTATTATTCCGTCAGAGGATTGACTTCAAACTTTGTATATTGGTTTCTCTAATGACATGTAAACATTAAGAAAATCTTTTTGAAATTTCTTACCCTAAAGGGTTTAAAAGGGGAGTTGGAATTGGTATGAAACCTTTTTATTCCTTCATTGGATTAACTTCAAACTTTGTATATAGGTTCCTCAAATGACGTTAGTGAAAACCAAGAACGGAGCTTTCGAAGTCACTATGGGGAAAGATTTATTAGATTAAAAAAGGGTGTCCCGTTTTTTAATATAAAAAAAAACTTCAATGGATTTACTTGAAACTTTGTATATCGGTTCCTCAATGGATGGTTTTTTATATGACCAATAGAAGCCAAAATACTTAGAACCGTTATTTTGCTATGTTTATTTGTTTTTAAGCAGGTAAGCACTTTTTACCAGTGATCTACTTTGTCAAACTGATGACAAAGGCTTCTTTCATTTCTTTAACCTAAAATACTAAGAAAGGGTTTTTGAACATGGATAATTTATTTTTCATTTTTTAGGGTTCCGTACCTAAAAGGTAAAAATCGGAACCCTATTACTAAGCCTCCGCTGTCTGTCTGTCTGTCTGTCTGTCTGTTTGTCTGTCTGTCTGTCTGTCTGTCACCAGGCTGTATCTCATAAACCGTGATAGTTAGTTCACAAATTATGTATTTCGGTTGCCGCTATAACAACAAATACTAAAAATAAAAAAAATGAAAATATTAAGGGGGGGTCCCATACAATAAACGTGTTTTTTTTTCGTATTTTTGCTCCAAATTACTAACGGTAACAGGTAGACGCTTAAAATTTTCACGGAATATGTAGTTGTATATTACCTTTAATAAATAAATAATTAAATTAAAAAAAGTAAATAAAAAAGGGGGGCTCCCATACAACAAACGTAATCTTTAAGCAATTTGTTACTCGATCTTAATAAACAAGTAGAAACTTAAAAAATATTTAAGTATATATACAAAAAACGTGATTTTCTTTTATAGATGATGGTACGGAACCCTTCGTGCGCGAGTCCGACTCGCACTTGCCCAATTATTTACAATGTCGCTGAGATATATAGGTACAAATGTATACTGCTACAGAATCCTTGACTAATTTAATTTTAAGTAGCTTTCGCAAGCAGCTACGCCTAACTTCCTATTTTCATAGTTTGCAACTACAACTAATACCTACATCTAAATCAATTCAGCCATTTTTAAGATTACCCTGAATAAATAGACAGACAGAAAAACAATCTAAATAAATCATTGAGGTACTGGAAACGGGTTAGCAACAATATGCAATAGGTACAGTTATTTTGAGATTACAGACAGTATTTTTTAAAGTATCACGCCTGTATCCCCGAAGGGGTAGGCAGAGGTGTAATATTACACCAACATTTCGCCATGTTGCATATTAGGTCCCACGTAATAGGGGCCGAGCCTATTGTCGTTACTGGGCACATTGGCAGACTCCGTGCTGCTACTGAGAATTCGGCAAAACTCAGTAATACTTTTGCCCGACCCGGGAATCGAACCCGAGACCTCCCGTTTAGCAGACGCATACGCTATCCACTGTACCACGGAGGCAGTCAAATATTATTTATTTGTATAATCTGTCTGTATATAAAATCCTGCATTACTGATTGACTGACAGACGTCCTACAGCCGAAACAACTGAGCGCAACTAGATGAAATTTAGTATGTATGTTCTCTTACCCTAAGTGGATAAAAGGAGGAGCCATTATTTGCATAGAACATTTTATGCCTTCAAGGGATTAACTTCTTACTTTGTTTATTGGATCCGCAATTATTTTTCAATGGCATCACTTCAATCTGTGTAGGTATATAAAGTCCTTGCGTTACTGACTGACTGACAGACATGCTACAGCCGAAATTACTGGGCGCAAGAAGATTAAATTTAGCATGTATGTATGTTCCTTGAGGAGGGTAGAGGTGTTTGTACAATTTTTTTATCTAGTCGTAATTTACGCGTGCGAAGCAGCGGGCAAAAGCTAGTAAATAATAAACTTTATTGACATCTTAAAATCATAATGAATCTATAGATACTACAATCAAACCGATTTATTCTTAGTGGACACAAGCCTATTGCAATAACAATTCACTACATGTTTGACTTATTTTGTAAGGAGCTTATGTCAACGATGTACAATCAAACAAGTTCGTGGTCGATCAGTTTAACAAAGTTTCCTTTGGCTCGCTCATAGAGTCGAGTCACACTAATAAAAAAACACTCCCCCATATTACGATTGACTAGGGAACTGGACGAGACCATGTCTTGCTGAGCGATTTTCGCCCTTATGGTGTACTAGCGTCAAGTTTGGCAATTGTACCTATTTCAAATCTCCAAGTACATGGAAAGGTCGAATATTGAAAGCATTAGTCAGCCAACCGTGCAGTCATATCATGAATAATAAACAAAATATAAATTTAAATAAAATACAATTTACTTTAATTTATTCTTTTGCGAACACGCGTAATCAAAACACTTATTAAAAAAAAACTTGTTTTATGACTTATTTTATGTATTAGGTACATAGATAGATACCTATGTTTTTTTACTTAAAAATTATGAATGTGCAGCAATTTCTATATTAGTATAGGTCAAGGATCTTGTATGTGTTGTATAAAAGATTAATGAGCTGTATAACATTCTGAAAAGGTTTCCGTAATTAGGTAAACTAGTACTGACCCGCGACTACGCCCGCAAGAATGGTGATAATGTGATACTGATCTTCATATTCTTGCTTTTCGTGTGAGTACGTCGGCTCCTTACAAAATATGTCGTCCGTGTGGTGATGATTAAGAACACGGAATGTCGCCACCCCATATCATCCCATGGATGTCGTAAGAGCCGACAGAGGGAGTATATTATGCAGAGAACAGCACTGTAAGAGAAGGAAAACTTGATACAAACCCTATACCAACCCGTTTGGCCAGCGTGGTATAGTAGGCCAATTCCTCCTTTCAAAGGAGAGGCCTAGTCCAGCAGTGGACTGTTAAAGGCTGATGATGATGATCTTCCTATTCTTGCTTTTCGTGTGAGTATGTGCTCAACTCTGGTGTCGGAGTTTTCAGACCGCCCGAAGGCCTCCAACTTAGCCTAACGATGCTTTTCCTGAGACGTGGACTGACAGCTTTACTTGCCCTCCGAAGCACGGTAGCACTCTGATGTAAATGCCACACACGGTCACCCATTCAAATGACGACTTGTGCCAGCGTTGCTTTACTTTGTCGTGTCGATCTATTACGAACGGCCGGAACCTAAAGGGATGGCTTTCCATGGCTTAAGACCATCATCGTTGTCTTCGTGGCGTTATCAAATTGCGTCCAAGACTAACCAGTCTAGTCTTACCAGATTTGACGGCAAATTAGCTTTTCCTCAGAGCGAGTCCCTAAGAAATTGCGTTTCGTTCGGTGAGTGAGAGTGCCGGAGGCCCTATCCCCTATTCCATCTCCCTCATCGCACTCCTCATCCTATCCCTTTTCCCAACCCCAAGGGACGGCAACGCACTCGTGACTCCTGTGGTGTTGCTTGTGTCCATGGGCGGCGGTAATTGCTTACCATCAGGCGATCCCTTTGCTCCTTTGTCGCCTATTATTATAAAAAAAAAATAAGAAAGGAATAGGTAGATATATTATATTCCATGACTTAGACGGGCTTCAGTATATTCAAGGGCATATATTGACTTCCCATAACGATTGACAAAGATCTTGGCAGAAAGACAGCCTGGACCGACGACGACTTAACATATGCTCTCCGAGCTACAATTTGACATGTATATTCCTTAAAGAGAATGCAGAATGAAGAATGAAGAGAATGGCAATGAATACAGATTTACATAGAAGCGCAGTTCTTAACGATTTCGGGTGCCGATTCTAAGTGGGGACTGTCTCCAGTTTAGTTCGTAGTTGGCGCCGTTAGCGGCGCTGGCGTAGTTCTCCGCCTCTCTTGCTCTCGTAGTTAAGATACACAGAAGAAACGTTCGTCACTCTTGCTCTCGTAGAGACAGCTGACACAGCGAGACTGGCTAGCCGCCAAGCGGCAATTTGGGTCACAGAAAGTTTGTCTACAGAGCGCCCATAAGAAATGCGCCTCTATGTAAATATCAGAACTCTATGGTATAGACTAGCATTAGGGAGATGATTTTTCAAAATTATCTCCTAGTGTTAAAAAAGTATTAAGCGGACCCGCGGGCGAAGGCTTGTCCTAAATAAAATAAATCTACAGTTTTAGCGATGATCTAATAAACTATTTTTATATCCTTCTAATAATAATCCAGATCTACCTGAATGATACCAACAATAAATTAATATTTAATCAGATTTTGGCATAAATTTGCATTCGTTTGCTTTGCATGCATAATACCGTGGCTTTAATTTGTTCTATTATATATTTTTTTGATGAATAATTTACTTTATTTATAGAAAGGATTTTTAACAACAAACAAAAACTAACGTATACTTAAAATACTATACTAAGGGCGTTATCATACTAGCGGTTTGGGAGCGGTTGCGGGGCGGGGCGGGGACGCGCAGCAAATGCGTCGCGAACACGCCGCGGCTACGCAGCGAGGACGTCGCGGACGCGTGGCAAATACGTTACGTTTTCGCCGCGTGTTTGTAGCAAATTATCGACGTACAATACATCCAGTAACAAAATGGATTCCGACGAGGAAACACTGCTGTTGACTTTATTACTTTTACTCGTTGCGCGTCGCTTTTTACTCTTTGCGCGTCCGCAACGAATTCGTTGCGCGGCGTGTTCGTTGTGACTGTTGTGAGCCCGTAACGAATTCGTTGCGCGCCCGCTCCGCTTTGAGAACGTTCGCAATCCGCTAGTATGATAAGGCCCTAAGAAATAATTTTTGGGCATTTGGGCACCTTTGGGCAAAGTACACCCCAGCCTTCTGATCACGCGAGGCGAGCCGACCAGTGTCTTTGTGAGATTTCTAAGGGCGTTATCATACTAGCGGATTGCGAACGTCCACAAAGCGGAGCGGGTGCGCAGCGAATACGTTACGGGACTTACGGGCTCACAACGAACACGCCGCGCATGCGCAACGAATTCGTTGCGGACGCGCAAATTCGTCGATGCTTTCGTTTTCGTCTCCGGCGTCTTCGAAGTAATAAAGCCAACGGCAGTGTTTCCTCGTCGGAATCCATTTTGTTACTGGATGTATTGTACGTCGATATTTTGCTACACACACGCGACGAAAACGTAACGTATTTGCCACGCGTCCGCGACGTCCTCGCTGCGTAGCCGCGGCATGTTCGCGACGCATTTGCTGCGCGTCCCCGCCCCGCCCCGCAACCGCTCCCAAACCGCTAGTATGATAACGCCCTTAGTATAGTATTTTAAGTATACGTTAGTGTTTGTTTGTTGTTAAAAATCCTTTCTATAAATAAAGTAAATTATTCATCAAACAAATTAAAGCCACGATATTATGCATGCAAAGCAAACGAATGCAAATTTATGCCAAAATCTGATTAAATATTAATTTATTGTTGGTATCATTCAGGTAGATCTGGATTATTATTAGAAGGATATAAAAATAGTTTATTAGATCATCGCTAAAACTGTAGATTTATTTTATTTAGGACAAGCCTTCGTCCGCGGGTCCGCTTAGTACTTTTTACCACTAGGAGATAATTTTGAAAAATCATCTCCCTAATGTTAGTCTATACCAAAGAGCTCTGATATTTACATAGAGGCGCATTTCCTATGGGCGCTCTGAAGACAAACTTTCTGTGACCCAAATTGCCGCTTGGCTTCACGTGGATCACATTTTGGTCGGTCGTTGGTGAGCAGGATCAGAACGCGCGTAGGGAAGAGTCTCCGTACACCATCTCTGTTTGCTCCAAGTGACAGCAGCTGTGCTCGTAATTTAGTTTTCCATTGTGAGGAAGGAAAAACGGATAATTAATTAGTGTCACCTTACGACGAAGTGTCTTAAGGTCAAACCACACACGGGGCTAGGGTTGCCATTTTTTTTCAGCGATATATACTAGTATACCTTTGCCTATGGCTTATGTCCTATGCCCAGTAGTGGACTGCGAAGTAGTACGTCTGGGCAAGTAATTTTATATCTATGATGATAATGATAATGTAGGGTATCGATATCCGAATGGAGATACTAATACTCAATACTCAATACTTTATTGCATTCCATAATTACAATGAGGTGTTAAACATAAACTAACAGACTGCCATGCAGACGGTACGGGGTTTGAATTCTTGGCGCGTGCCACTGAATTTTCGGAGCTATGCCTTGTACCTTCCTAGAGCATGTTAAGCCATCGGACCTCGTTATAGAGAGTCAGTACTTCTAGTAATAATATAATAGTAAAGGGGATATGCAATGGTTTAGTCTAAAGCATGGAATATCACTATCCCTTTGGGTTGCGGTGGTCAGACAGTCCTATCGCTCCGTGGAAAAGCTAATATTCAGTTGAATTCCGAGGACCCCGGGTCTGCTTACTATTCTTTAACCGGACCACTAGGATAACGTTAGGTGAATGATAATGATAGTAGGTACAGACGACAACCCTACAAAGGGCAAACATATTATGTATGAATCACAAATGGTTTTCGCACCGAGTTTTTATGTGGTGACATCTATAACTCTTGACAATCTGTTGAATGAAAATGACATGAAAAGCTAGGTACCTACTACGCGTTTCTAATACAAAAAAAAAACTGTTCACGTGTTTAAAATAATTGTATATTTTCTTATTAGTAACGTCGTTAGTGAATGATTTCATTCCGGGGTCACTAAGGGCAGTATGTATTGATGATGGTTTTTGTAGTAATCATCATTATCTTGTGTAGGGTGAAGTACTTGTCAACAATAGACATGTTGACTAAATTTTTTTTGTCATATTTTAGAAAATGGAGTATAAACAATACCGAAAAGCGATAATGATTCGGTAATTGCTTTCACAATAAGCTAGCACACACAAGTATTTTAACAAAACTTCAAACTTTGTACATTGGTTCCTCAAACGACGATGGTGAACACTAAGAATTTGTTTTTTGAAAATTCCTACCCTCAGGGGGTAAGATAAGGGTTCAAAATGTGTATTAAATGAAACTTATTATTCCTTCAGTGGATTGAATTCAAACTTTGTACATTGGTTCCTCAAATGATAATTGTGAGCACTAAGAATATTTTTTTTGGAAATTCCTACTTTCAGGGGGTAAGATAGGGGATAGGGTACAAAGTGTGTATTAACCAAAACTTATTATTCCGTCAGAGGATTGACTTCAAACTTTGTATATTGGTTTCTCTAATGACATGTAAACATTAAGAAAATCTTTTTGAAATTTCTTACCCTAAAGGGTTTAAAAGGGGAGTTGGAATTGGTATGAAACCTTTTTATTCCTTCATTGGATTAACTTCAAACTTTGTATATAGGTTCCTCAAATGACGTTAGTGAAAACCAAGAACGGAGCTTTCGAAGTCACTATGGGGAAAGATTTATTAGATTAAAAAAGGGTGTCCCGTTTTTTAATATAAAAAAAAACTTCAATGGATTTACTTGAAACTTTGTATATCGGTTCCTCAATGGATGGTTTTTTATATGACCAATAGAAGCCAAAATACTTAGAACCGTTATTTTGCTATGTTTATTTGTTTTTAAGCAGGTAAGCACTTTTTACCAGTGATCTACTTTGTCAAACTGATGACAAAGGCTTCTTTCATTTCTTTAACCTAAAATACTAAGAAAGGGTTTTTGAACATGGATAATTTATTTTTCATTTTTTTACAATGTCGCTGAGATATATAGGTACAAATGTATACTGCTACAGAATCCTTGACTAATTTAATTTTAAGCAGCTACGTCTAACTTCCTACTTTCATAGTTTGCAACTACAACTAATACCTACATCTAAATCTATTCAGCCATTTTTAAGATTACCCTGAATAAATAGACAGACAGAAAAACAATCTAAATAAATCATTGAGGTACTGGAAACGGGTTAACAACAATATGCAATAGGTACAGTTATTTTGAGATTACAGACAGTATTTTTTAAAGTATCACGCCTGTATCCCCGAAGGGGTAGGCAGAGGTGTAATATTACACCAACATTTCGCCATGTTGCATATTAGGTTCCACGTAACAGGGGCCGAGCCTATTGTCGTTACTGGGCACATTGGCAGACTCCGTGCTGCTACTGAGAATTCGGCAAAACTTAGTAATACTTTTGCCCGACCCGGGAATCGAACCCGAGACCTCCCGTTTAGCAGACGCATACGCTATCCACTGTACCACGGAGGCAGTCAAATATTATTTATTTGTATAATCTGTCTGTATATAAAATCCTGCATTACTGATTGACTGACAGACGTCCTACAGCCGAAACAACTGAGCGCAACTAGATGAAATTTAGCATGTATGTTCTCTTACCCTAAGTGGATAAAAGGAGGAGCCCTTATTTGCATAGAACCTTTTATGCCTTCAAGGGATTAACTTCTTACTTTGTTTATTGGATCCGCAATTATTTTTCAATGGAATCACTTCAATCTGTGTAAGTATATAAAGTCCTTGCGTTACTGACTGACTGACAGACATGGTAGAGCCGAAATTACTGGGCGCAAGAAGATTAAATTTAGCATGTATGTATGTTCCTTGAGGAGAGTAGAGGTGTTTGTAAATTTTTTTTATCTAGTCGTAATTTACGCGTGCGAAGCAGCGGGCAAAAGCTAGTAAATAATAAACTTTATTGACATCTTAAAATCATAATGAATCTATAGATACTACAATCAAACCGATTTATTCTTAGTGGACACAAGCCTATTGCAATAACAATTCACTACATGTTTGACTTATTTTGTAAGGAGCTTATGTCAACTATGTACATACCTACAATCAAATAAGTTCGTGGTCGATCAGTTTAACAAAGTTTCCTTTGGCTCGCTCATAGAGTCGAGTCACACTAATAAAAAAACACTCCCCCATATTACGATTGACTAGGGAACTGGACGCGACCATGTCTTGCTGAGCGATTTTCGCCCTTATGGTGTACTAGCGTCAAGTTTGGCAATTGTACCTATTTCAAATCTCCAAGTACATGCAAAGATCGAATATTGAAAGCATTAGTCAGCCAACCGTGCAGTCATATCATGAATAATAAACAAAATATAAATTTAAATAAAATACAATTTACTTTAATTTATTCTTTTGCAAACACGCGTATCTAATCAAAACACTTATAAAAAAAAACCTGTTTTATGACTTATTTTATGTAATAGGTACTATGTTTTTTTACTTAAAAATTATAAATGTGCAGCAATTTCTATATTAGTATAGGTCAAGGATCTTGTATGAGTTGTATAAAAGATTAATGATATGTATAACATTCTGAAAAGGTTTCCGTAATTAGGTCAACCAGTAGGTACCTACTGATCCGCGACTACGCGAGCAAGAATAGTGATGGTAATAATGTGATACTGAACTTCATATTCATGATTTTCGTGTGAGTATGTCGCCTCCTTACAAAAAATGTCGTCCGTGTGGTGACGGATTAAGAATACGGAATGTCACCACCCCATATCATCACATGGGTATCGTAAGAGCCGACAGAGGGAGCAAATTATGCAGAGAACAGCACTGTAAGGGAAGGAAAACTTGATACAAACCCTGTACCAACCCGTTTGGCCAGCGTATAGTAGCCTTAGTAGGCCAATTCCTCCTTTCAAAGGAGATAGTCCAGCAGTGGACTGTTAAAGGCTGATGATGATGATCTTCCTATTCTTGCTTTTCGTGTGAGTATGTGCTCAACTCTGGTGTCGGAGTTTTCAGACCGCCCGAAGGCCTCCAACTTAGCCTAACGATGCTTTTCCTGAGACGTGGACTAACAGCTTTACTTGATCTCCGAAGCACGGTAGCACTCTGATGTACATATGCCACACACGGTCACCCATTCAAATGACGCCTTGTGCCAGCGTTGCTTTACTTTGTCGATCTATTACGAACGGCCGGCACCTAAAGGGATGGCTATATTCCATGTCTTAGAGTTAGACCATCATCGTTGTCTTCGTGGCGTTATCGCAATTGTGTCAAAGACTTCGCTTTAGGGCCTGGGGTCTTCTTGCTAGTCTAACCAGGTTTGACGGCATATTAGCTTTTCCTCAAAGCGAATACCTACGAACCCAAAGGGATAGAGATATTTCATGACTTAGACCAGTGTCCAGATTGTCATTATTTTGGAAGGTATTGACTTAACATAACGATTGACAAAAGATCTTGGAGGAAAGACAGCCGGGACCGACGGCTTAGCGTGCTTTCTGAGGTACGGACAGAACGAAATTACTGGTCACAATAAGCTGCAATTTAACATGTATGTTCCTTGGAGAGTGTAAGGAAGCACTAATAGATGATTTTCCAAAATTATCTCCTAGTGGTAAAATATTTGGTTTGATTATGTAGTATTTACACATACATACATACATATCGTCACGCCTTTTATCCCCGAAGGGGTAGGCAGAGGTGTATTTCTACATCCACTTTTCGCCAGATATACTTTAGTCCCACGTAATAAGGGGCGAGCCTATTGCCGTACCGGGCACATTTCCTGACTCCGTGCGTGTGAGAATTTCGTGACAGAAAAACCCAATAACACTGCCCGACCCAGGAATCGAACCCGGGACCTCCCGATCCCACGCGCACATTTATGCCGCGAGACCAACGAGGCAGTCGTATAGGGTTTGATGTCGAGTTTTCCGTCTCTACGCAAAGATGGTATTTGCATCGTGTTATCCCTTAGTCGCCTCTTACGACACCCACGGGAAGATAGGGGGTGACGACACTAATTGTATTCTATGCCGTCAACCACACGGCATATGTAGTATTTATACGTAATATTTTATGTATCAATTTATTTATTCATTAGTTCTGTATTTTACACGCAGTTTTAGCACATTTGTCTCGCACCACCCAAAGGTTGACTGGTAGAGAATGCCCTGGGCATTAAGTAGGTACGCATTTGCACAAATTATTTTATATTGTGCAAAAAGTTTAAAATAAATATATAAATAAAATAAAAGTACCGAGCGGACCCGCTGACGAAGTCTAGATCGCAATAAAATAAGAAGTACAGTATTAGCGATGATCTAATAAACAATTTTTATATCCTTCTAATAATAATCCAGATCTACCTGAATGATATCAACAATAAATTAATATTTAATCAGATTTTGGCATAAATTTGCATTCGTTTGCTTTGCATGCATAATATCGTGGCTTTAATTTGTTCTATTATATATTTTTTTGATGAATAATTTACTTTATTTATAGAAAGGATTTTTAACAACAAACAAAAACTAACGTATACTTAAAAAACTATACTAAGGGCGTTATCATACTAGCGGTTTGGGAGCGGTTGCGGGGCGGGACGGGGACGCGCAGCGAATGCGTCGCGAACACGCCGCGGCTGCGCAGCGAGCACATCGCGGACGCGTGGCAAATACGTTACGTTTTTGTCGCGTGTTTGTAGCAAATTATCGACGTACAATACATCCAGTACCAAAATTGATTCCGACGAGGAAACACTGCTGTTGACTTTATTACTTTTACTCGTTGCGCGTCGCTTTTTACTCTTTGCGCGTCCGCAACGAATTCGTTGCGCATACGCGGCGTGTTCGTTGTGACTGTTGTGAGCCCGTAACGAATTCGTTGCGCGCCCACTCCGCTTTGAGAACGTTCGCAATCCGCTAGTATATTAAGGCCCTAAGAAATATTATATACAAATTTTTAAAAATAAAATAAATTGCGGCTTAAAAAATAATCACATTTTTTAAGCCGCAATTAAAATTGTGCGCGTACAATTTTCGAAATACCTACTTAACCATAGGTACAAAGGACATCCATAGAACAGGTTGGCATGGTAATTGCATCGATTTTGTACCTATAGTAACTTTGAGCCTCAATATCTCCTGAACCAGTAATTTCCCAGGTATGGTGCCGAAGTAAAAAAAAATCGTAATGATTGGTACAATATGGGGTTTCAGTTTTCGTTAAGGTTCTTTTTAAACCCTGTATATAAAAAGAAAATGGCTTTAATATTTTAAAAAAATAGCTATACTGTCTCAAATTACGTCATTGCCTAAACAGCCTTCACAGAATAACATGCCTCTAGCTGACAGTGAACTTGCTCTTCGGTCAATATTTGTCAATTTTAACGTTCACGTGCGAACACACACATGACGGAATTATTGTGTACGTAAGATCAATAAAAGTATGTCCTGGATTACGGTAATATATTCACCTTTTGTGGCAGTGTTAGAATTTTTGACTAGGAGATAACTCAATTTATATTTGACTTGACTTCTACGGCCGCGTCGACTGTCAAATAGCTTCATGACCATGACCATAGTAAAAAAAGAATAATAGGTTAGCAAAGGCCGCTCGGCGAGTTAACTTCCTACTCTTGCGTTGACGCACGGGTTGTCACTTGTTTACCCCGCTGCGCCGGCTTTGTCGGCGCGCGCGCTTTTTCGCCGCTTTTTTACGTGATCGCGCTGAATACTTCACAATTTAAGCTTGTATATATTATTTTCAAATACCTATTGACTACCTAAGCGTTATATAACTATCTAAATGCCTTTTATAACGAGAAAAAAGAAACAAGTTTAATTTACTGTCGTTTAACACATTGTATAATATTAATAACGATAATTACAAAACTGAATGTATATAAACAATTCGAGCGGGCGAGCAGTGTAGTACCTACATGAATGCGCGCGATCAGACGCGCGGCGCATCCCGTACTGACGCCGCGCTTGCCGCGCTCGTCTATGAGATTGTGTGCGTGAAAAGTGCGTGCGTACACGGCGGCGGCGACTCACGCGTACATTCAAACCGGCGGCGGCCCATTTGTATGAAGCTATCCTATTATTCTTTTTTTACTATGCCATGACAGTCAAGACTGACGTCTTAACTTGCTCTCTGAGCCACAGGCAATGAATACAGATTTACATAGAAGCGCAGTTCTTAAGGATTTCGTGTGCCGATTCAAGTGGGACTGTCTCCAGTTTACTTCGTAGTTGGTGCCCTTGGCGGCGCTGGCATCGTTCTCCGTCTCTCTTGCTCTCGTAGTTAAGATACACAGGAGGAACGTTCGTCTCTCTTGCTCTCGTAGAGACAGTTCTCACAGCGCGACTGCCACGCCGCCAAGCGGCAATTTAGGTCACAGAAAGTTTGTCTACAGAGCGCCCATAGGAAATGCGCCTCTATGTAAATATCTGAGCTCTTTGGCACAGGGCAAGCGATAATCAACAAATTAACTCCGAAAAGTTAGTGATGCGCTCTGTGGATTCGAACTAGATACCTACTCTCTGCATGGCAGACTGTTGGTATCTCCACTAGGCTATCGCTGCCTCGCTGTCACTGCGAATTAATTATATCTAAATAATCTTACTGGCCGTTGGGGCACGCGGGTTCTGGAGTGGCGACCACGTACCGGACGATGCAGCAGGGGCAGGCCTTACCGCAAGGTGAACCCACGATCTAGTTAAGATCGCGGGAAGCGGTTGGATGCGGGCGGCTCAAGAGCGGTCTGTGTAGAGAACCTTGGGGAGGCATCCGTGGACGATGAAATAATCTTACAGTACTACCTTCATACAAGATTTTTAGACATTTGGCAGACGATAAATGCAATATCTTCGGCAAAAGTAAGCAGTAAAAAGTAAATACCCAACTTATTGAACCAACAAGGATGTTCCAACAAAATGAAACGTATTACTACAACATAGTAATTGTAATGGCTTCCTCGTAACGTGGCTTACAATAGCCCATCATTCGAAATTATCCTTGTAAACAGTGCAATTGACCTACAGAATACTATGATGACGAGCCGGATAGAAGTCGTGTAAGCTAAATGTTCCGTCGAATCCGGTTCGTATGGAAGTTAGGACCAGATCGAGAAAATATAGATGTCGAAGGGGTCACAGGGGCTGGTATTACACGTATGACCACGCCACCAAGGGATCGTAGTTAGTAGACGTGGTTATCGTAATTTATGGATAGGGGATAGAAGGCTTAAAACTTAAGGAGGCTTAAAACATTGTAGCGGTAGCTACATACATCTAAGGCCATCTAGCGAGCGACGACGTAGTCTCAACAACACGGTGACATCTATCGGATACAATGCGACGGAAAAACAAGGTGCTGAATCGCACATGCAGAGTTCGCGCGCCGAGTTGTATATATACAACATCTGAAATACGTCCGTCGGACTGACAGTCCACCAGGCAAGATCACCCAGCCTGGTTAGAGGATCCTCCCTCTAGTTGGAGGAACACCACACCTTTCTTTCTCCACAACATCATCAAGGGTGGCAATTGTGTGAGACTCTTAAGATATCATAGACCTCCGAAAGCCCAACTTGGGTGGCGGGTGGCTCCAAAGACGAGCCAATCCAAGGAGGGACAAGCCAAAGACGGACCAATCTATTACAGGCCAAGCCAAGGTTGGACCGATTTGAAGGCCTATATAGCCAATTCAGACAGGGACACCGCAAAGTATTTTAGCGTGATTCTCACCATCTACATCCAAATCAGAAAGGTTTTGCTTTGGTACCCAAGTATCGGACGTCGCAGCATAGGTAGGATGCCTGTAAGGTCCCTACGATTTTATAGGCATCGTGCGAAGCTGGTGGATACGCGTGACTCAATGTCAGTCTTTGTGGAGAGTCTTGGCGGACGTCTATGTCCAGCTGTAGACTGCGAAAGCCCGGTGCGATGGAGGATCTCAACTTAGGCATATATTTGAAGAAACATATTAAGCTTAGGTCAATGGTGTCCATCAACGATCGCAGTCAAGCGAATCAAGTTCCCATACAATCATGAGTAATCTTGATAACCTTCCCACAGTGTACAAAAAGGAAAAAAGAAATACCCATTAATTTTATAAAGATTAAAAAAATTGGTTATTTCAAAATGACATTCACTATAACTTATCACGTAGCTTCGCCCGCGTGGGTGGCAGTTGTCGGGACAAAATCTAGCAAATGTTTTGTTCTGATGGAAAAGCTATATTCTTGAAAAGTTTCATAAATTCCGATCAGCAGTTTTAAGTGAAAGTCTGTACGATTTATGCCTAGTTGTAGTCTTTTTTTCGTCCTTCGCCTGTTATTTTTTTTTTTCTTTTATTTCATTATTTTCAAACGAAATACTTTCCATCCATCCATTATCATCGTCCTAAATAGTAGATTATCCCGGTTGCATCCAAGACTTCCGTCTTGCAGCGCGGAGTCCGCAGACTGTCTTACTTACAAGATACTAATAATACTAATAATATTTGGTACAAATTCTAATGTTTTTGTGTAATTTAAACAAACATTTTAATCTTCATCAACCGAATTGTAAATTAGAAATTATGTTATAAATATTTTTGTTTATATGTATTCTGTTTCGATGGAGATTAGTATACAAGCTTATTTTTATTATCATCATTCATCATACAGCCTTTACTTCCCTAGTCCACTGCTGGAGAAAGGACTAATTTGCGCACCAAGAACATTGTGAGCGCGGAACAAGAAGTAAATAAAATTGTGAGTAGAAGACCTAAGTAGAAGAGTTGGTTTGATGTCGAGTTTTGTATCTTTTTCCTAAGAACTTTTTGCCTCCGTGGTCCAGTGTATAGCGTATGCGACTGCTGATCGGTGGTCCCGGGTTCGAGCAAAAAGTGTTACTGGGTTTTTCCGAATTCTCAGTAGCAGCCCGGAGTCTGGTGATGTGCCCGGTAACGGCAATAGGCTCGCCCCCTATTACATGGGATCTAAAAATTCATGGCGAAATGTGGGTGTAATATTACACCTCTGCCTACTCCTTCGGGGATACAGGCGTGAGTATATATAAAATAAAATAATATAAAACTTTTTGCTTCCAGTATTTTATTAGGCTGACCGCATTCCGCCCAATCGCAATTAAAAATTTGTACCAGTACGATTGGAGCGATCGACCGGCAGCCGCATCTCAAGGCCTATCCACACGACACGATTTTACGTCCAACTTGACTAAATCACTTGATGAAATCATGACGTGTAGACGCCAGTTGTCCAACTCAAGTTGATCGGGTGGGCGGTACCACCAGATTTTAACCAATCGGGTGGACGGAATGCAAATCAGTGATTTGATTGTTTCGTGTAGACGGGCAAAGCCAATTCGATTGAAAATTTGATCAGTGGTAAAATTGTGCCGTGTGGAATGGCCTTCAGTGCGGATAGAAACTACTTTCTCGTACAATTTTTTTATTCCGGCTAACCGCATAGTGCGTTTGAGCCCTTAGGTTCATTAAAAACATGATGTAAAAATGCCATCGATTTGTCATCATCGATATATTTTGCCCATACTTAGAAAACAGTTTTGTTTAGGTTGTAGATTGTCACTAAATTGTTAATAACAGAGTCAACAATATCATTTTTATACATTGTTCTGTGATTGACGAAACTTCGTTATGCGAACAACAAAAGTCGCAAAATGTTGTGTTTTTCTACTAGTTTTGGACATCATGCCAAGTCATACTAAGCAAAAATAAAAGCTGGGTAACGATATTTTTTTAAGGAGACAACCTTTTTAATCCGCAATTAAAAGTGCAAGCGTGCAATTTTCGAAATACCTACTTATCCATGGGTGCATAGGACATCAATAAATCAGGTTAAATGCATCGAATTTGTACCTAATTACAAAAGTTATAAATTAACTTTGAGTCTCAATATCTCCAGAACCAGTAATTTTCCAGGTTCTATAATAAAAAAATGTTCGTAATGATTGCTACAACATTGGGTTTCAATTTTCGTTACGGGTCTTTTTACACCCTGTATACCAATCACCTATTTCATGACGACTAATAATTTCTAATAATGTCGATGAATGACGGTCGGTTTCGATCGTGTTTGATATATTTTGTATGGAGCTTATGACAAAATTGAATCTAAAATCTCAAAATAATAGATATTCTCAAAATACGGATGTTGAACTCAGCGGTAAGTCGAATCATTCTGTTTTCTCGGTCTGTATGACTCTTAGTGGAAACAGGCAACCGGGTTATCATTTCACCCAAAAGCATTTTTGGCATCGTTTGAAAAATCTATGATTTCTTAAGTCAATAACTTAGTTTGATCTACAAAATGTTGTTTCGGTTCTGAGAATTCTTTGTATCCATTTCGTGTTTCCATTGATAAACAGGATATTTGTAAAGCCTCCGCTACACAGGGTTTAATCCTGAAGAGGCCGTTGTCCTTTTAAAAAATAAACCATACCTATATTATGGTGGCTAGTAATTGTATAAAATAACTTGTTTAAACACATCTCTACTTGGGTTCTAAAATGGACAGCTAATAAGCTAAGTAAACGCTGAACAGAGCTACTTATTTGCGTAGTCCGTGAGTGGTGCTATTGTCATTGTAAGAACAAGTGACGTCAGAAGTTTCATCTGTTTAATGAAAAAAATTGAGTGTACTTACGACAAAATCTGCGCATAATAGTCAAGCCTTTTAAGTCATCGAATAAACCCAGATAACAACAAACTTGCAACAAGTTTAAATCAAAGTTCCTAGTTTCACTGTGACAAACTTGCACCAAACTTGCATGAAGTTTGTTTTCCAAAGGATTTGGATGACGACGAGCACAGGTTGGTGGGTGGTCCGACAACAGCTGGTCGTCGAGCACCTCCTTCTGTATCTAGGAGGTCGACCGACGACCAACCTGTGCTCGTCGTCATCCAAATTCTAAGTTTTTCACAGTGAAACTAACAAGTTTGATTTAAACTTGCTGCAAGTTTGGCAAGTTTACATTGTTATCTGGGAATGAATGGTGTAAATAAAGTTGATAATGACTTATAAGGTTTTTCATTAGCACTTAAGTGCGTGACACTTCTACCCATTATCTGATTATCATCATCGGCCCTGTATACCTATAATCTGTACCACTCCTGGGCACGGCCCTCTGGCCTCTTCTCTCTTTGAGAAGGGTGAAGCCAATAGCCTTCCCTCGCGAACAAATCTATGCTGACTCAACACCAAATCTCTAAAACCACTGGACGTATAAAGATGAAATTTAGCAGGCAAGTAGCTTACATATTAGGCATCCAATGACGCTTCGGAATTATGTGAATTGCTAATAATGGCTTACCCCGTGCCTCGGAGAGCACGGCTACCTCGAAAATGTATGCCCTTTTTAATAACTAATTGGAAGCAGTGAGACACACCAGCAAAGTGAAAATTTTACATATATTATTTATCACGTCTTTATCTAGGGACTCCTTGGACAGATAAGTACACGATTGGAAGATTTTCGCTCGATAGAATTTTAATTTGAAAAACATGCTTTCTTTTAATATTTTTATGAATAATATTTAAAAAAATACTTAACTAATTGCTACTCACCGAAAGAAGAGCTAGTTTAATAGGGACTGGTTGAACGAATTTTCTCTAAAACGATTATTACTTGAGTTATGAGCGAAATAAGATTTCGACCTCTGTATGATTTTTTGACCTTCGAGAGAGGCTACCTCTTAAGCCGTCGGTCCCAGGTGTCATGAAGATCTTTGACAGTTTTTATAAGGAGTCAGTTCCTATGAATAAACTCACACTAGTCTAAACTCTAAACCATGGAATATAGCTATCCCTTTATGTCGTGGAGGTCAGACAGGCAGTCGCTCTGTGGAAAACCTATTATTCAGTCGGGTTCTAACTAGGCTAACGCTAGAAGGATGATAATGATGATGAGGCATCCGCTAAGAACGGATCGTAAAAGGGGACATAAAATGTGGGTCTCTCGCAAGTTTATATGAAAGTTAAGATAAATTTTTATCTGTGACCGAAGCCAATGGCAACAGCTAGTTATCCATAAGTTCGACATCCTAATCCTTGCATTGTTTTCTTCATCCATCCAACCATGTGACGACGCTTAACACATGTATTCGAATGA
Source organism: Euclidia mi (assembly GCA_944739405.2). NCBI lineage: Eukaryota > Metazoa > Arthropoda > Insecta > Lepidoptera > Erebidae > Euclidia > Euclidia mi. Next base: position 10,110,737 of record OX123211.2, on the reverse strand, counting down.
TTTACACAAACAAATATCATTACACTGTGAACACATTTTGTAGCGAAACTAGTGAGGTGTCTGTTATTTGACTCGAGTCAGTCGGACTTGACTCAAATTAACTTAGCTTGAATAATTATGCTTAGCCGAAATAAACTCAATCTAACTCCAATATGGCTTAACTTAAATTAATTTGACTGAACACGAATTGAGCTTATCTCAAATTAACTCTACATAAGTCCAGTCGGATCTGGCTCAAATTACTTTGACATAAATACATATATTCACGCCTTTTTCCCGTCGGGGTAGGCAGAGACAACGGAACGCCACTTACTTTTATCTTTACAAACCACTTCGCGCTTCCTCTACATTCATAACTCTTTTCATATAAGCTCGCCGGTTCCGGGTGCTTCGGACCTTTCCGTTTTTCAGTACGTCACCAATTTGGTCGACGAATGTCCTACGAGGTCGGCCGCGACCGGCTTGCCCATACACGTTTGCCTCATACATTTGGTGCGTCATTCTTTCTTCACTCATTCGCTCCACGTGTCCAAACCATCTAAGCATTCCTTTCTCAATTTTCGCCACAACATGTTCTTTCAGGCCACATCGCTCTCGTATTACTGCATTCGGAATCCTATCAATCAGTCTCACACCCACATACTACGCAGTGATCGCATCTCAACTGCGTTAATTCTGCTTTCATGCTTTTTCTGCCATATCCAACACTCACTACCATACATCAGCGTAAGGCACAAGTACACCATTATGAACCACCAGTCACGCCTCTTTCGGCACAGTCTGGCCGTTCATAAAGGCATGCAGCGCTCTACTCACACAGTTTCCCGCAGTCACTCTCCTTTCAATATCTCCTTCACATCTTCCATCCCTCGTAAACATGCTACCCAATTACGGAATTATTATTAATTAATTACTTTGACTTAACTCGAATTTGGCTTACTAGAAATTAACGCAATTTGAGATCTTTCTAGCTAGAATTTGGGAGTAGGTATTCAAGAGTAGTTATCATTAGACTACATAATGATAACCTGATGTTTCTAAGTGAAATAAAAAATTCATGACACAATAAAGGTTCTGAATTGTAACAATCTTAATAAATTGTTTATCTTAATATATAAAATCCTTGCGTTACTGACTGACTGACAGACACGCTACAGCCGAAACTACTGGGTGCAGGAAGCTAAAATTTGGCATGTATGTTCCTTGGGGACCGTAGGGGTGCACTAAGAAGGGATTTCTCGAAATTCCCACGGGATCGGCCAAAACGGGTAAATTTAAAAAAAATGCTGGCGTAGCTGCTGGCGTCCTCTAGTAAATTGATAAAATGACGGCCTCCGTGGTCCAGTGGATAGCGTACGTGACTGCTAATCGGAGGTCCCGGGTTCGATTCCCGGGTCGAGCAAAAGTGTTTCTGGGTTATTCCGAATTACCTATCAGTCACAGCACGGAGACTGGTGATGTGCCCGGTAACGGCAATAGACTCGCCCCCTATTACGTGGGACCTAAAATCCATAGCGAAATGTGGGTATAATATTACATCTCTGCCTACCCCTTCGGGGATACAGGCGTGAGACTTTAAAAAAATATTAAAAAGAATTTCGTCCATTTCAACTCGAGTTCATTCGAGGTGAGTATGACGGAGTTGGCACATCACTAAACAAGCTAATAAGAAGACTACTCAACAATAATATTCCACATTCATGGAAACACAATCTTTGTGTGTTTGTATGTATAACATACAATCATTGGTCAAGGCACTGTCAATATTTACTTGTATAAGATGAAATCTTAGCGCTTTAATGTAAGTACCTACTTGTAACTCCAAGGGTATTTAATAACATGCAATGTTTAAGTATTTTGCAAAGGTACTTAGAAATACTATGTACTTAGATGACATCAGAAGTAGATACTTACTGTAAGCCTCTTGTAGAGGTGTGACATTGTACATCAAAATCGTGAAAAATACTCGTAATTTTTTTATTTCAAGATAACTTTAATCCCAACAAAACTATAATGATAAAACAATTTATGAACAAAACATTTCCTAAAAAATATGTAAAATACCTATCATTTTATACAGGACATCTCTAGAGCTTATTGGCGGGCTAAATGCATCGATTTTCTACCTAATCAGATAATTTGTATGGTGACTTTGGGCCTAAATATCTCCTGAACCAGTAGCGTATCCCAGGTATGGTGGCGAATTAAAAAATGTTCGTAATGATTGGTGCAATATGGGATTTCAGTTTTCATTAAGGGTCTTTATTGTATACCTTGTATATTTTTTCATACGGTCATTCTTCTGCCAATAACGAACACATAAAAGTAAGATTTATCCAATTTAGTGCAGTCGTTTGGAAGTTATTACAAATATTTCGGTGATTCATTTTATATATGTATTTAGATTAGACTAGCGGATCGATCTGGCTTCTCACAGATGGGCCATAAAATATAGCCCATCTTACTCAGGTGCATAGTTGCTTACGCCATGAAAATAAACCACTGGCCAAATTAACTAAAATCATTCTGGCTTCAGTAGATTTACGGTAATATGTCAGTCCGAATAAGTAATTTTACAGATTTGATAGACAATCGATATTTCTACCAACTCTTGTTATTCCAGGGCTCGATCCATACTTGTATTGAAGTTGTTTTAACTTAGTGTTTCTTTGTTCTCAGCCACGATGGTACCTCGACCAGTGTCGCCGTTGGCGTCGCCGCAGATTCCCAGGTTCTACGCCGGGAGGGACATTTTCATCACTGGAGCTACCGGGTTCATGGGAAAGGTGAGAACTTCCTCTGGTTTTTAGTGACTACAGTGAAACCTATTTAACTACCGTGCACTGTTCCACAGCTGGGCAGAGGTATGGTCAAATGTAAGAAGTGTTTCAGTAGAATTCATAACCGCAAGTCAACTAACGTTCGTTTATATCATGACCTTTATAGTTGCCGTTCGCAACAGATCAGTAAAGTTAAGCTACGTTTACAGAGGTATCCACTTGGATGGGTAACCGCTTGTGTGAAATTTAGGCACGAATGGCCGTCAGTTTTTGATCAAGGACAAGATTGTTGAAAGAAAAGCAGTTCTTTAGTGCCATATTTTCGAACTAAACTGCGGCCTTTATTAGAGGAACTAAATACTTTGTTTTTCCCCAGGTGCTGGTGGAGCGTCTACTGTCGACGTGTCCTGACATCGGGCGTCTGTTCCTGCTGATGAGGGACAAGCGAGGTCAGCCGCCGCATAAGAGACTCTCGCAGCTCAAACAATCGCAGGTAAACATACTGTCAGTTGGACATATAGTCCGACACAAACAAGTTTATACAAAACCATCGGTCATGCCTATATTTTTCATTTTCGCGTGGAACTTTACAAACATACAACTAACAGACACAATGAACACGCAGACATGCAACAATTTATGGATCACACAAAGTGTTGTCTCGTCAGGGAATCGAATCCACAACAATCGGCGCAGTGTCAAGCGGCGCCGGCCGCTTAAAACACTAGCCAACCGTGCAGCTTATTTAACGTCTAAAGCGTTTCAGCCACTTTGCTGCTGAGGAGCACTGACTGCACGCTTGGCGCAGTGGTTTAAGCGGCTGCCGCGTAACTTGACAATTGGCTAGTTGACAAAAAAAAATTATAAGTCCGTCCTTTAGATTATTCAAAAATAAGCGATACGTATTTTTTTATTTGTAAATTAAACCAAAAATGACCAAGATATAGCTCATTAAAGTTACGTATAACGTCACGCCGTGCTGCATTTTTTCGCACTAGATGACGTCACACGTAACTTTAATGGGCTATATCTTTGTTATTTTTTATTTAATTGAAAAAAGAAAAAATACGTGTCCAATATTTTTTTGTAATCTAAAATACGGACTAAATAAAATGTAATTATTTTGACCCTGGAAACTACCCTATTGCCGAGTGTCGTGGTTTTGACCCCCACACGAGACAACACTTTGTGTGGTCCATAAATTGTATTGTTGTTACGAGGCTGGGTGTTCCTTTTATCCGTTGGTTGTACGTTTCGACACAGAACTTATGCCTATTGCAAAAATGTAATTGTCAATAATTATATTCTACTAGAGGACGCCAGCAGCTGCGCCTGCATTTTTTTTAATTTACCCGTTTTGGCCGATCCCGTGGGAATTTCGGGAAATCCCTTCTTAGTGCACCCCTACGGTCCCGAAGGAACTTACATGCCAAATCTCGGCTTCCTGCGCCCAATAGTTTCGGCTGTAGCGTGTCTGTCAGTCAGTCAGTAACGCAAGGATTTTATATTTTAAGATTAGATGTCCTATGACTCCATGGATTAGTAGGTATTTCGAGCATTGCACGCGCGCACTTTTATTGCCGTTTAAAAATGTGTCTAATTAAAAAAAAATCGTTTCCCAGTTATTATTTCTGCTTAGTATGACTTGGAATGATGTCCAAAACGAGTAGACTTTGGGCTGGTGATGGGTTTTGTGACCCGCCCGTGGGATCTCCACCTTGTCGTGGTAGGTAACTCAGTAGCCGTGGGTTTGAGGTACACCCACGTCCCACGGTGAAGCTAAGCGGGATCCCGGGAGGGGACGCTCCACGTGGGCTTGCGTGAGGCCTGCGTAGGATGCGTCCCAAGGTGCGAATGTGAAGGACAGTTCTGTTCTGTCTGTCCCTCGCAGTCGGGTGCGGTCGCGGGAGGAGAGGCGTGTCGGTGTTGCATTGCCGCGCGCCCTGTCTCCCGCGACCAAATGGGGGCGCACTATCGTTGCGTCGCGGTGGGGCCTCAGAGGAAGAGGAGATTCGGCTTTCCGTTGCCGTCCTCCCTATCCTCTGCGGCCGCTGGGTGTTTTGGCGGCGGAGCCCAACATCTTCATCCGCCGCCAAGGGGGTTTCGTTCGGGGCCCGCCTGACCATCTGACGGGCCAATACCCGTCGGGGGGTAGCGAGGAAAGCTTCGGTGAAACCCTACCCTCCGACACATGGATACATGAGGAGCACGGGTTGGTTTTTAGTCAGTAAGAGTCTGACAGTCCCCTTCGTCCTTCTCCCCCAGGGCGGAGGGACTCCATGAGGATTTTCCAACCCGACACAAAAAAAAGGGTTTTGTGACACACTGTAGGTATATGTAATCTATGATGTTTATGAATATGATACATCATAGATGACAATAAGAGGTCATAAACCCTTGAGACCTTTCGGTCAAGACCAATGACTTTTCTTGACTAGACCTTCTTATGTATATATTTGTTTAAGTAGATATGTTTATATGTAGGTATATTGGGTGTTTTATGTACTTATTTATGTATGTATATATTTATTTATGTAAATAGAGTTTAGGGTCACCGACCTTAAGTTTTTTTTATTATGTTTATTGATGTCTTATTTTTGTTTAACAAATAGGCGGGCATTGTTTGTAGATTACCGTACAATCAGGTTAAGTATATGCAATGACTTAGATAATTATATTGTCACCGTTCAAGGTTGTTTTATGCAACATTTCCTGTTTAGGAAATGTTTAAGTAGAGAAAATATTTAAGGAATTGTAAATAAATAAACAATGGAGATGATTCAAATTCAAAGGTCAATGAACATTAGCATTCATACTTAGGTATATACTAGATAGGTATTTAGGTAGTAAGTAGGTACTTACATCGGACGCACTATTATTTTTATTTTTTTTGTCATATCTGTGATGTGAGCCGTGTGGTTGACGGCATAGAATACAAGTGTCACCACCCTCTATCTTCCCGTGGGTGTCGTAAGAGGCGACTAAGGGATAACACGATGCAAATACCATCTTTGCGTAGAGACGGAAAACTCGACATCAAACCCTATACGACTGCCTCGTTGGTCTCGCGGCATAAATGTGCGCGTGGGATCGGGAAGTCCCGGCTTCGATTCCTGGGTCGGGCAGTGTTATTGGGTTTTTCTGTCACGAAATTCTCAGTAGCAGGACGGAGTCTGGAAATGTGCCCGGTACGGCAATAGGCTCGCCCCTTATTACGTGGGACTAAATTATATCTGGCGAAAAGTGGGTGTAGAAATACATCTCTGCCTACCCCTTCGGGCATAAAAGGCGTGACGATATATGTGTATGTATGTATGTATCTGTGATGAGATTTACCTACATAGAAAAACCCAGACCAAGACAAACATCCATGTTTACTATTAGAACATTTAGAAGTATATTTTGTTTCTCTAATAATTTTATTTTTCCGACTTGCACCAAACTCACACAGATTTCATAGGTAGATAGTTTGTGCAATTATTTTTATTTTATTTTTCTCGTAATTTTTACGGATCCTCCAGTTTCTGATATACCTACCTGCAAATATTTATGAGTAGAATAAAAAAACATATAATTAAAAATACTTGACTTTTCCCCTTCTCTGGAGTATGCAGGCAAATACACACATGACGAAGGTATCTTCGTTTCTCCGTGCTACAAATCGTCATCAACATCAACATTATTTTATTTATAGTCTCACGCCCGTATCCCCGAAGGGGTAGGCAGAGCAGAGGTGTATTATTACACCCACATTTCACCAGATTTTTTTAGGTCCCACGTCCCACGTAATAGGGGGCAAGCCTATTGCCGTACCGGGCACATAACCAGACTTCGTGCTGCTGCTGAGAATTTCCTAACGGAAAATCCCAATATCACTTTGCCCGACCCGGGAATCGAACCCGAGACATCCCAATCCCACGCGCACATTTATGCCGCGAGACCAACGAGGCAGTCAGACCAACGAAGCAGTCAACATTATCTAACATGTATGAACATTGCAGATCTTCGACAACATCCGAGCACAGAACCCGCTACAACTGGACAAGCTGGTGGTCGTCTGTGGAGACGTGGCTCATCCACAACTGGGACTCGACATTGAAGCCATAGCTTTACTTAGAGAGGTATGTTCATAAGCGCATCTAGGGTTAGTTTTGAGGGTGGGCCTTTTCATCATCAGCCCTTTATACTGTCCCACTGCTGGGCACGGGCCTCTTCTCACTATGAGAAGGGTAAGGCCATAGTCCACCACGCTAGCCAAGTGCGGGTTGGCAGACTTCACATGCCTTTTGAGAACGTTATGGAGAACTCTCAGACATGCAGGGTTCCCCAAGATGTTTTCCTTCACCGTTCTTCTTTCTCCTAGCGTTATCCCAGTTTCAGTCTGGGGTCCGCTTTCTAGTCTAACCGGATTTGGCTGAATATTAGCTTTTCCACGGAGCGACTGCCTGTCTGACCTCCGCAACCCGAAGGGATAGCGATATTCCATGGTTTAGACTAGTGTCAGTTTATTTAGAAGGTACTGACGCCCTGTAACGACTGTCAAAGATCTTCATGACAACCGGGACCGACGGCTTAACGTGCTCTCCGAGGCACGGGACAAGCGATAATTAACAATTCAGTACGCACATAACTCCGAAAAGTCATTGGTGCGCGCCGTGGATTCGAACCCGATACCCTCTGCATGGCAGTCTGTTGGTATATCCACTCGGCTATCGCTGCCTGTTTTCCTTCACCGTTAAGCAAGCGATAATTAACTACATATTTATTACGCACTTAACATCGAAAAGTCATTGGTGCGCGCCGTGGATTCGAACCCGAGACTCTCTGCGTAGCAGTCTGTCGGTCTCTCCACTCTGTCGCTGCTTAGGTGTCCAGAATATAATTTTAAATCGTTTACTGAAATTCTGGAGTGGGCATTGGACCATACTGGGGTAGGCACGACTCCCCAGTTACATACGCCTATGGGTATGTAACAAGCAACTACAAACTTTTCTTTATTTTATTTTATTTATAGTCTCACGCTTGTATCCCCGAAAGGGTAGGCAGAGGTGTTATTACACCCACATTTCGCCATGAATTTTTAGGTCCCACGTAATAGGGGGCGAGCCTATGGCCGTTACCGGGCACATCACCAGACTCCGTGCTGCTACTGAGAATTCAGAAAAACCCAGTAACACTTTTGCCGGACCCGGGAATCGAACCCGGGACCTCCGATCAGCAGTAGCATACGCTATCCACTGGACCACGGAGGCAGTCAAGTTTCTTTCTAACTATAAAATTCATCGCCCATTCTTGGGCTCGATATTATTCTACCATTCTACCACATATACCGGTTTTCTTTTTGTAAATACACATATTATACATAAAAACACCCAGACCAAGAAAACATCCATGTTCATGCACACAAATGTTTGACTTGAGCGGGAATCGAACCCGCGACCTTCGGCGTAGCAGTCGCTTACACTCCCGCTGCGCTAACCGGTCGTCAAATTATTAATAATTATATTGAAGCTATAGCTTTACTTAGAGAGGTAAGTTACAAGCACATAAACATTTTCTTTCTTTGCGTACCTAGTGGCCAATACTGGAAGGCCTTCGGAGAGTCTAAAAATGCCGACACCAGGAAGTCTAGTGCGAGTTAGTTCGTATTTGCGAGTCGTTCCTCGACGGGATTTTTTTTTATTTTATTCTTCGTCCACTAAACTAGTTAAAACACATTATTCATACATTTACTATCAAACATATTTTATAGATTTCGTTTTACTTAGCAACACTCTCTTAATAGTAAATTAGTGTTACGAGCTGGGGTTCGTGATAAATTATATACACTATGCCAGAAAAACTGCACTTTATTCACTAACACAATAACACTAGATACACACACTTAATTTTCACTTCACTAATAAACACACTATTCACACCACTAGACAACACTAAACACTTCCGACTTATTTCCTTCGCTTCTTGTTGATCGCTTTCCGTATTCAATTGAACTGTGTGGTCCGTTCGCTCGCACTCTATTTATACTGGCCGGATAACATCACTAGGCTTTTCGAGACGACTCACGATATTTCTGGAAACGTGTAAGGTGTTTCTAGAATTGCGTAAATGTTCTATTTACACCTACGCCATCTATTAGAGGATAGCTGAATTACCTTCAAACCACCGATACATTCAATCTCTTCTAGTAGATTCACCGATAGATGGCGTAACACTGCCCCCCTCTTAAACGTGTTCGTCCCGAACATCGTTGGACCCATAGTAACGAGCCAACCGGTCCTCATGAACTATCTTCGGTGCACCTCGCGACCCCTTCTGGATTCGATAGGTGACGTCGTTCATCCTGATAATTATGCGATATGGCCCGTCCCACCTGGCTTGTAACTTAGGCGATTTACCGTTGCTTCGTACTGGGTTATGAAGCCACACCAATGATCCCTCATCGAAGCCTTTGTTGTTTGCCTTCCGGTCGTAGCGAGTCTTCATCCTCCCAGACATCCGCCGTCCCGACTCCCATGGATCTCCTACATTGCACACCTTGAATGCACCTCTGCTACGAGTGGGTGGCCTCTTGACAGCCGCACAACTTGTGCATTTGCCGCACCAATCCTCGACGTCGTTCCGACAGTGGAGCCAATAAAACCGCTCTCGGACCTTAGTAAGCGTCTTCTTAACACCCATGTGACCTCCCGAAGCACCATTGTGATAGAGCCGCAGTACTTCCGGCACCTTAGTCTTGGGCAATACCATTTGCAGATGGCATTGGTTACCTCGAGCGTTTTCCCATTTGCGGCACAGAACTCCATCCTGGACAACCAAGCTTTCCCACTGTGCCCAATAACCTTTGGTGACAGGGCTCATTGCTGCGATATCACTCCATTTGGGCCTAGGAGCGCCTGATTTCTTCCATTCGAGAATCGGCTGTACGTCCTTGTCTTCTTGCTGGGCACTCTGCAGAGCTTCTTTCCATCTGTCACTCAGATCCGTCTTCAACATTCTCACTAGCGCTGGCGGCTTCGCTTCCTGTCTTGCACAGTGTTTGCGGTGGTCAGGGTAAGGCCTACACGTCAGAGCATCTGCGCTACGTTGCTCTTGCCGCCAGACAGGTACATCAGGTGACCCCTTCGGTGGAGAGAGGGTATCAACGTGCCGCTTACGCTTTGGGCAGCTCAAGCGGATATGGCCTCTTTCCCCGCAGTTGTAGCACCGTGGTGAAGAAACAACTTCCCTGATACGGTAAGTTCGATCCTCGTGCCGCGCTGCTTCCACCTCCAGAGCGTAGGCTAAGGCTGCCTTCAGGGACTTGAAGTGCCCCAGCCTCACTGCTGCTCTTACCTCCAGGTCCCGGATCCCATCCGTAAACGCTTGTACGAGGTTCCCGTCAATGAGCGCAGGCGACGACTGGTATGCCTTCCTGACCAGCCTTTCCACCTCTAGAGCCCACTGCTGCAGAGTTTCTCCGGTGCGTTGTGTCCTGTCCTTCAGCTGAGCACGATACACATGTTCGAGGTGTGCGTCTCCGTACCTCGCCTCCAACGCCTCCATCAGCTTTTCATAGGAGACGTCTTGCCCAAGCACCTCCAACACCGTCAAGGCCTGATCACGAAGGCCCAAGGTTAGGGCGGTGAAGGCCTGTTCTTTGTCCCACCTATTCGTTCGCATAACGGCCTCAAACTGGACCTTGTATGCATACCACGATGATGAGCCATCAAATGGTGGAACCTTAAACCAACGAGGTGAGGGCGCCACAGCTGCAGGTGTAACGTAGTAGGACCCGAGCCTACACAATTTCTTCTCCAATTCGGCAATACGGGCCTCGAGTTGATCATGTACACGCTTCTCAATGTCGCTGATACGGGCCTCGTGCTGCTGGAGTTCCTCCTTGACCGCCTTCAAGTCCTTCCCCACTGCGGCGCTGAGGTCCTTCATGAGCACCAGCTGTTCCTCCAGACGGTGGGCGTGCTCCTCCTTGTCGCGCGGCAGCTGGTCCTCTAGGCGGCGCGCGTGCTCCTCTTTACGGCGAGCCTGCTCCTGTTGACGGCGGTCCTGCTCCTCCTTGTCGCGCTGTAGCTGTTCCTCCAGGCGGCGAGCCTGCTCCTCCTGACGGCGGGCCTGCTCCTCTTGACGGCGAGCCCGCTCCTCCTTGTTGCGCTGTAGCTGTTCCTCCAGGCGGCGCGCGTGCTCCTCTTGACGGCGAGCCCGCTCCTCCTTGTTGCGCTGTAGCTGTTCCTCCAGGCGGCGCGCGTGCTCCTCTTGACGGCGAGCCTGCTCCTCCTGACGGCGGGCCTGCTCCTCCTGACGGCGGGCCTGCTCCTCCTGACGGCGGGCCTGCTCCTCCTGACGGCGGGCCTGCTCCTGCATGAACGCCATCAGAGCCGCGATGTCGGGCGCCGTCACGGAGTGTGTGGCGCTTGCAGGCTCCAGTGCAGCCGCGTAGTCGCCTGGTCCACTAGACGATGGAGTAGGAACGTCTCCGAAGCGTCTCTGATCCAGGTCTTGCTGGCGCTGGTTCCTGGTGCGCACTCCTTCAGTTTCTTCTTTCGCCATAACCGGCATAATTTATCCCACTTCTGACACCAATTTGTTACGAGCTGGGGTTCGTGATAAATTATATACACTATGCCAGAAAAACTGCACTTTATTCACTAACACAATAACACTAGATACACACACTTAATTTTCACTTCACTAATAAACACACTATTCACACCACTAGACAACACTAAACACTTCCGACTTATTTCCTTCGCTTCTTGTTGATCGCTTTCCGTATTCAATTGAACTGTGTGGTCCGTTCGCTCGCACTCTATTTATACTGGCCGGATAACATCACTAGGCTTTTCGAGACGACTCACGATATTTCTGGAAACGTGTAAGGTGTTTCTAGAATTGCGTAAATGTTCTATTTACACCTACGCCATCTATTAGAGGATAGCTGAATTACCTTCAAACCACCGATACATTCAATCTCTTCTAGTACCCCCATTCACCGATAGATGGCGTAACATTAGTAATGACCAATGCGTTATAATATAAATGTCCAAATCGGTATACCGCGGTTTGCCCGAAATTTATTTGCCCTAATATCATTTGGCATAATAGTCAACAGCCATAATATTATATGACGTAATATTTAATCATTTGCCTACTCTTATTTGCTATAGGTATTAGTCACGTGCTAGAAGCTTTGTTTCCCATAAAGTCACTTACCATAACATGATTTTTCATAATCATTGTAAGGTCGAAAGTTTAAAATCCCGAATGTTCATTTGCCCGAAAGTTTAAAATCCCGAAGTTTAAAATCCCGAAAAATAAATTAAATATTATTATCAACAACTAGTGCCTAGGGTTAGGTGTGACGAACTAAATAAATAGGTTATGTTAGGTTCTCTTTTGACACTTAGTCCACATTTTTCACACTAGTTTAATAAACTGAAATTGACATAACATGACCTAAAATCCATTCGACGTTTCAATTATCGGGATTTCGTCCATCGGTATTTTAAAATTCGGTCTTTTAAAATTTGGGATTTTGATACGTACCCATTTAAATATTATGCCTAATAATTAACTATTATGGCAATTAAAAATATGAAAAACAATACGTATGGCACTCTTATCTTATATGGTATTAAGTTTCGGGCAATTAAAAGTATGTCATATGGTTTTTAGGGCAAACAAAACATTCGGGCAAATGAAATTCGGGTAAATTAAATTCGGGAATATGATGATTATGGTATATAGTCTTCGGGTAAACAATAGACAACCGTCTTTTCCAATATTATTATTATACCTACTTGGCACAAATAAGGTCAACATCCATCCATAAATTATAAAAACATGGCCCGAGTGGATAGTTATAGCGGTCAGTGGAAAGCACTAGGGGATGCTTTTAGAAAATGTATGGAAATTGTGACCATCGAGAAAAGATTTTGTTATTTGAGGCAGCCATAGACTAGTACAGATAGAGAGACCGACAGACTGCCATGAGTACGCAATTAACTTAAAAAAGTTTGTGCTGCTATTAGCTAATTAATTATAATAGCTTGCTCCGTGCCTCTGAGAATACGGTAAGCCGTCGGTCCTGTCATGAAGATATTTTTTGTGTTCAAAACATAACGCTCAGATCATGAAAGAAACAGAAACATTTATTAAAGGCATGATGATGATGACATTGTTATGTTCCAGGTATCCATCGTGTTCCACTCGGCAGCCACCCTGAAGTTTGATGAACCTCTTCCAGTGGCCATACAGCAGAACGTCCGCTCGGTAGAACGAGTGTTGCAACTCTGTGACAAACTACCCAAAATTGAGGTAAAGTTATATTTTGTGACAACTCACCAATAATTTAATAACTTAGGTCTCAATTTGATACTTATGAACGTCGTATTAATAAATTAATTACTCTTAATGATTCTTCACTTACCTACATTTAGTGCCTCGGTAGTACTTACATTTAGTAATTCAAGGTCGTAGAACCATGAGAAAGTAGGTATGGGCAGAATAAAACTAAACTACTGTTTTCAATCACCAATTCTTGAATTTTTAAACAAAAATTCAATTATGTAAGGCATGCAGAACCCTGTAAAAATCTATAAAGTTGAAGAGTTTATTTTGTATGTTTGGTTGAACGCGCTAATGTCAGCAACTGCTGGTTCAATTTAATGATTTGATTCGAGCAGTAGCCCGTAACCACGAGCTCAGATAGAAAAATACTATTTTATAAGCTACCCTTGGCTAGGGCACATAGCTCGAAGAACCGATGGCCGTTGGGGCAGGCGGGTTCTGGAGTGGCGACCACGTACCGGAAGACGCAGCAGCGGTGGGCCTCCCGCAAGGTGGACCGACGATCTGGTTAGCGGGAAGCGGTTGGAAGCGGGTGGCTCAAAATCAGTCTGTGTGGAGAACCTTAGGGGACGGTGAACGTCTCTAGGCTGACACGATGAAGCTACCCCTTTTAAATAAACTGATACTGTTGTACCCACAGGCTTTCATCCACATATCCACTGGCTACAGCAACGCCGACCTCAATCTGATAGAAGAAAGGGTGTACCCATCTCCTAAACCTCTGCAGCAAGTCTTCGCTCTCGTAGACACGTTGCCAGAGGATCTGCTCGCCAAGATCACGCCTGAGTAAGTCTATCTGTCACATACCACCTTATCTCAAAAATCTTAAGAGCTTTCTCATACTGTTCGTTGTGGCTAGCCTCGTAAATCAATTATTAGAGCCTTGCTGATTTCAACACGTCCCGGGAATTGCTACCCTCTCATAGAATATCGACGTAAAGTCACAGTGCCAAAAAGATAAAAGATCATTTATTTCGCAAATATGGGTATTATATACATTATTATTATATCGGATGGTACATAAGTAATTTTAGTTCAGCCATATTTCACCAGTCGGCATGCAGAATCTTAATTTAACATTGTACAATCAAATGTTTCGAATAATTATGATGTCTGAATTTGAATATATGTAAAATACTTACACTGAGTAAAGTTTTTCTGTTGATAAAGCATTAGAATTCAAAATTCCGTGTTAAATAACGCAGGCAAAGATACTTAATTATTTATGAATGTGCAAATACTTATAGTAATTCGCATTCTTATTATAATTTTCCGAATAGCATTTGTTTTATAATTTTCGGAATAGGTTAACTTTACTAGCACTGTGAGAATATGCTGTGAAATATCGGTAATTTCTTACTCTTGCGATCTTCTTCTTTTCGTGTCGATGGCAACACTTAGCATACGGTTTTAGCCCAGTACTCGGCAACGCGTATCGCATTTAGCCTTGCTTGATACATGTCGTCAAAAGTGTGCACGAGTCTGGACTTGTGGTGCACGTCAGCATATTGCTCATTGTCTGTGGTGATACGCCGAAGTCGCACTTATTTTCGCTTGGGTGGATATTACCCCACCTTGACAGATTATCTTTAGATCTGCCGACCTGGGTGTGCAGCCTATTAAGTTGACCAAGGAAGTTTTCTGTCGGTGGAATGAAGGTGGGGATGGAAAATTTGTCGCGCTACAACTTGATTCTATCCTTAAAAGCGTTGCTAGCTTTTGTTTCTCGACTTTTTAGTCTTTTGGCTGCTGTGTTTTCGCCACACAATGGGTGTCTTGAATCAGTTTCATTAGAAACTATAATGTTCCTACGTCTCCAAGTAGTTGTTACTTTATTAATCTCTCAAGGAAGACGATGATCTATAAATCCAGCATCAGAGTTGGCCGAAAGAAGAAACAATTATGGCTAGATTTGGACTCATTTACTACGTAGTTGATTGCTCAGATCATCATTATGATTTTTCTGTCTGCTAACGTATCATATTGTTCTTTTCTCAGGTACATATCCCCGAAGCCAAACACTTATACTTTCACGAAGGCGCTAGCTGAGACGGTGGTACAGGAACATGGAAATAAGGGCTACCCTGTCGCCATATTTAGACCAACTGTTGGTAAGACCGCTTTACAATTTTTTACTAAAACTAGACCTTGCACGCATTTTTCTAGGGTGTGCTTCAAAGCCAGTGAATTTTTTAAACAAATATTGTAATCTGTTTTAGTCTATTTGGGTATATTACAAGATCTTCTCATCATCAGCAGCCCTGTATATAAACTGTCCCAGTGCTGGGCACGGGCCTCTTCTTACTATGAGAAGGGTAAGGCCAAAGTCCACCACGCTGGCCAAGTGCGGGTTGGCAGACTCCACATGTCTTTCGAGAACCTTGTGGAGAACTTTCAGACGTGCAGGTTTCCTCACGATGCTTTCCTTCACCGTTTAGCAAGCGATAATTTACAATGTAATACGCACATAGCTTCGAAAAGTCATTGGTGCGCGCCATGGATTCGACCCCGAGACTGCCATGCAGGTGGCATGGCATTCCGTCGGTCTCTCCACTAGGCTATCGCGGCTGTTCCTCTCAGTCCTCTCTTAATGGTTCCCTACGTTACAAAAAGACCCAACTGCCAAATTTCATGTTTTTAACTACATCAGTTTATTCTCTGCGATGATATGTAAAGCTGTAGAGTTTGTTTGAAAGCACTTATTATCTCTAGAACTACTAGTCGGATTTGAAAATCTTTTTATATTTGACTAGATGAGTCCGCGGTTACACCCGCGTTATTTAAGGCTACTGCGCCGCTCCCCTGGCTCATAGCGTGATGTTATATAGCCTATAGCATTCCTCGATAAATGGGCTATCTAACACTGAAATTATATTTGAAACTCGTAGTTCCTGAGATTAGCACGTTCAACCAAACAAACAAACAAACTCTTCAGCTTTATATATGAGTATAAGAGTATAAGTTAGCCACATTCATGAGGCCTATAATCCACAACGCTGACGAAGTACACGTTGGCAGACTTCATATATTTCTTGGGCACATTCTGGAGAACTCTGTGACATGCAGAATGCTTCATGATATTTTCTGTAACTAGCTTTAAGCTAAACTCACAATTTAACACGCACATAACTTCCAAAAGTCAGTGATGCGCGGCGTCGCCAAGTGGAGGGGCAGAGATCCCTACCTACAATAGAATATCCCCCCCCCCCTTACGCCATCAACTGGTGACTTTGCCCCTCCTCCTAGGCAATCGGCTGGCGACGCCCCTGGTGATGCGTAGCACTCCGTTGGCCTCTCTACTAGGCTATATCTAGTCCTAATAGGCGGTTTAGGCGCAAAACAAAATGTCCCACGGTAAAAAAACGGCCCCATTCACAAAATGACTCATGTATCCACCAACCCGCTGCAAACATGCGAATGGACATTTTGCGCCTAAACTATTAATGGGCTTATTTGTATGAAATTTCCACATTCATGATGATTACCACAAGCCTCATATTAACTCTTCGTCTCATTTCCAGTGGTATCATCCCTGCAGCACCCATACCCCGGCTGGATAGAGAACCTGAATGGTCCCAGCGGTATCGTGGTGGGAGCTGGCAAGGGTCTCATGCATGTCTTCGTGGCCAAGACCAACGCTAGAGCTGACATGCTGCCTGTTGATATTGCTATTGATACCCTGATAGCGGTGGCATGGGAGACAGCTATTGACAGGTAAGAATCCTTATACTAGGTATTGTGAATGAGCATTTGTGAGGATTGACGGACGTTACTCCTTCACGCAAGAACTGTTCATCATCATCTTCTTGACGTACGTCCTTCGCTTCCATTCTTTTCTATCGCTCGTCATCTGATCATTTACCCCTTTCTCGTTCATATTCATCCACACACAGTCCATCCATCTTTTCCTTGGCCTCCCTCTCCCTTTCCGTCCCTCTACCTTCATATTTATCACTTGCTTACCTACATACATATCATCTCTTCACGTAATATGTCCATACCAAGCCAAACGACTTCCTTTTACTTTCTCGTCTATAGGCGCCACTTTCAGACTACCTCTCACGTATTCATTCCTAATCTTATCCATTCTCGTAACTCCACACATCCATCGCAACATTCTCATCTCTGCCACATGTAATCGTTTTTCATCCATCTTCTTAGTAGCCCAACACTCAGCTCCATACAATACGACAGGCCTTATAATCGCCTTATATATGCGTCCCTTGAATTTCAAAGGCATTTTAGGATCGCATATTGTGCCCGAGACCTGTCGCCATTTCATCCATCCTGAGTTGATCCTTTGCCAAGCATCTCGATCAATTTCGCCGTCGTGTTGCAGGAGTGTTCAATGGATTTAAAGAAAACTTTACAATAGTATAGTGGGTAGTGTGACAGGAACGCGTGGGACTGGTGTCAGATATTTGCTTTTTCAAGGATCCTACTAGCATATTGTAATAACGGGGGAGGAGTTTTAAAAGAAACACACTGTATAATCTTCATGTTTCTAACATCAATAGTTTAGTGTGAAAGGATATGAAAGAATGGCCGCTAATCAATGACAACTATGAAGACCGAGTGAAGTGGAGAAGATTGATAAGGAAGGCTTACCTACCCCACCACCATACGCGGTACATAGCCTGGAAGAGAGAGTGTAATATTAGGCTAGAGTAATTGGATCATTCTCACTAGTTCCACCAGCAATTAGTTCCATGAACTAGTGAGACATTTTTTTCTCAGTAGTTACACCGTAGTTGTTAAGTCACTTAAGTCCATGGAACTACTGAGAAAAAAAGGCTCACTAGTTCCATGGAATTAATTGATGGTGGAACTAGTGATTAGTATCTGTAATAATTTATCAGGACATGTCTATTTATACATACATACGTACATATATAGACTGACGCCTGTTTTCCGAAAGGCTAGGCAGAGAGTACGGCACCTCATTTGCAACGATCCTGACTTAATATCTCTTGCTTCATTCACACCCATCGAATTTCTCATGCATGCCCTGCTCCAAATTTTTATTTAGGGCGCCTCGTACAAGTCAGAGATTACTTCCGGTATTACAATTTTTTTTTCTTTTTTTTTTCCTGCTGTTTAGGGTACCTACTTCTAACCTATCCTTTTTTAAGTATGTCTCCTATCTGGCCAGAATGCCCTTCTAAGTCTTCCCCTTCGTTCTATCGCATTCACACTTGCCATGTCGTTTTATGGTTATGGTGATAATGATTATGACCGTATTTCAGACCTCAAAACGTCCGTGTATACAACTGCAGCACTTGCAAGAACCCTACAACGTGGGGCGCCTTCCGGGAAGCTCTACAGCAGCATCTGAGAGGGGCACATCCATTGGACAACACGTTTTGGTACCCTTACGGATACACAGTCAAGAACAGGTAAGTAAGCTCAATCTGCAATTTTTTTTTTATGTAGTGGACGCTAAACGTGCTGACGGATCACCTGATAGTAAGCCCCCACACGTTAGTCCGCGACGTTGTTGGTTGGCGAATCATACGGCATGGTGTCGTCAGTGTACAGGGAATCAGTCCCTTAAGCGTAGCAAAGGTCCTTAAGTGTCCAAGTTCAGAGTCGCCTTCATAGGAGCTCAGTTAAACGGAGGAATCTGTTCCTCGACGCCACTGTTGTAGAAAAATTGACTTCCTTGGGGAGTCCGTTTCTACACAGTAAAGCAGTGGTCGGGAGTAGGGCTGTGCTAAACCTATACCCACTCGTGCCGCAATAAGCTGTAAGTGAAATGTTGTGTGTCTTGCGCATATGCGAAGTCGGTATTACCGCCGCCCATGGACACCACCAACACTAGCGAAGTCACAAGTGCGTTGTAGCCGTTTGGGTTGGGAAAAGGAATAGGAGGAGGGGATGAGAGAGAACGAATAGGAGATGGGGCCTCCAGCATTCTCACTCAACGAAAGATTCATGCTAAAATTACCAAGGCACTGCTATAATAAATTGTGCTGCCTTCAAAGAAGTTTGTGACCATGATCACAATATGCGGCCGACCGCCTGATACTCAGCACTTTTCATGCAAATCAAAGTTTTGTTACCCTTTTGGGACTAGTCTCACTCACACTCCTATAACTGCTGGATCTGTGTAGCAAGGTTCAGCAGACCAGACCATTAATGAAAATGACAAATTTTGAACCCGCAAAAGTATAGTAGTAGGACTAAATCCTGTGTCGCGGGTGACATTACAAACATAAAACCAACGGACACAATGAACACCCAGACTCGACACAACAATTTATGGATCACATAAAGTGTAGTCTCGTGTGGGAATCGAACCCACAACACTCGGCGCAGTACCAAGCGGCGAGGCGGCCACTTAAACACCTACGCCAACCGTGCAGTCAAATTATGCCAATGTTTATATTTTTTGTTTCAGATTTGCACAGAAATTCTTGGAAGCACTTCTTCAAACCTTGCCGTTGCACACAGCTGAGTATATCAACAAACTCCTCGGCATCAAAACAAAGTATGTTTATCATAAGCAAAGTTTATCCAAATAGCTTCAATCTTTATGCTCGGTTTTAAGCAGTGATATTGTGGGTGAGCACGAAGGCTACTACTATAATACACATTATATGAATAGATACAGCCCAAGACCAAATTATGGCTGAAACTATATTTCCTTTCCTTTTTTAAAAGACAACTCCCACAGTAGGAATAAACCCTGTGTCGCGGGGGACGTTATAAACATACAACAAGCTCAGCCGCCGCACAAGAGACTCTCGCAGCTCAAACAATCGCAGGTATACGTACTGTCAGTTGGACCTATAGTCCGACACAAACAAGTTTATACAACACCATCGGTCATGCCTATATTTTTTTTTAATTTCGCGTGGAACTTTACAAACATACAACTAACAGACACAATGAACACCCAGACTGAAAACAACAATTTGTGAATTACACAAAGTGTTGCCTCGTGTGGGGATCGAACCCACAACACTCGGCGCAAGTGTCAAGCGGCGAGGCGGCCGTTTAAACCACTACACCAAGCGTGCAGTCCATTATTACATTGCACGTTCATTAATTGAGCGCCTCTTAGGTAGGTACGTTGAAACAACCCTTATGATACCCATTCAGCGTCTTCAGAGCCTCCTGACCCTCGAGGCCTAGAGCTACTGATCAGTTCGCTATATACATACAGGGCAGGTTTATCCATACAGGGCAGGCCCTGGATGGATAAACGGATGTAGGTATAAGATGCTATTTTATTTTTATATTTTCGCTTACTGAAGGGATTTTCAGCAGCAGTCACCTTGCAAAGGGGACGGGAGAAGAAAGTTCAGAAGTTATCACTTGATGTAAGACAATTCTCATAAGCTGGTGTGGGTAAAAATTCGTCCAGTACCTAGGTAGTTTCGGAGTCTGTCGCGAACCAACATACAAATACAGAAGAGAACTTTGTTACTGAGAATTCGGAAAAAAAACATGGCGAAATGTGGGTGTAATATTTACACCTCTGCGGTCTGCCTACCCCTTCCGGGGATCGAGGCGTGAGTCTATAAATAAAGAGCACTTTGTTTCATAGGTTAGTTGTCAACTATCTTTAAGCTTTTTACAGCAAGGTGTCTTGTTATTTAAATATAACATAAATTATGTAACGAGAGAACATAATGTTAATGTTGTAAACTTGTAAGACAATAGGAAGCGTGCGTTCCGTTTCACGTATGACATCGTAAACTAAGTAAGGATGTGTCCTTGTTAATAGATGTCAATGTTCTCTAGATACCTACGCATTCACGTGACCCAGTATGACTTGGCTTACTGTTCGTATTCGTAATAGGTCGGCAAAGTTAAGCACAGCTTGCACAGGTCACCACTTGGATGGGTGACCTCGTGTTACTTTTACATGAGCGCGCTACTACCTGAGCACCGTAGGTAGTTCTTCAGAGAGCAAGTAAAGCCCTCGGTTCCAAACTCGGTCCTGGTTCCAGTATTAGGACAAGAATCGTTAGACCATATCAGAGACCTGAATTAATTTCACTTTACAGATAGTGTAGTTAGATTAATATTAGGTGGCACTGGTGGCAGCCAACCGTTAGTACCATTTTCAGCTATAAATGTCAAGGGCCCAAATAAAATTTAACTTATAAACAAAATATTTCCGTACGTATTGGTTAGTGCGACACATTTATTGAGTAAAACGAAACGTCGCGTCGTATCAACTGTTGCCATACTTTTCAAATGCTACTATAATGGTAGTTTTATTATAAAAATTTGGCACGCAGTTTTATTATCTAATAAGAGTGGTTGTAACTACGCTTACACTTTTTGATTACTTTTTTTATATGCCTATCCAATTGACGTCAATGCTAATTTCATATTAATTAATCCTATCCAACACTATCTAGTAACAAACTAAGCAAAGCTCTATACTTTTTTGTAAGTACATACATATTATACATAGAAATACTCAGACCAACCCTAACGTCTCCATCCACTTCCACATAAAGATGTTTGACGACTTTCAGCGTGGCAGTCGCTGACACTCCCGCTACGCCACCGGGTCATTTGCTATGACCACAGATTATTACTATTTATATGTAACAAGCTAGTTATGGCAGCTATAAATTTATATATAAATGTGTTTAGGTGTAAAATTATATAAAAATGTCTACTTCGATTTCATCAGACCGTGTTCAGTGTTATGTACTCTAAATACTATCAGTGAAAACTTTTAATTGACCTTCATTTTCTATTTTTATATAAATTTATTTTTAGCTGTAAGTTTTCCTTAAATGTAAAAAAGAACAATTATTGTTATTTGTTTCAGATTAAGTTTGATAAAAGTAAATCAGCGTCTGACAGCGATGAATGATGTGCTGAGGTTCTTCTCGACACGGGAGTGGGACTTCCAGACCGACAATGTTCGCCAGCTCCAAGCTAGACTTTCAGCGCAAGATGCTGCTATTTATAATTTAGACCCTCACACTATTGTGTAAGTATTTCTTTTTAGTACTGAATAAGCCTAAAGTACTCAAATAACTTGAAAATACGTCATTTACAGAACAATGTTTCATCGTCATTGTCCTAGCGTTATTCGTACACTAACTAGCCTAACCAGATTTGATAGAATAGTATCTTCTCATAGTGCGACTGTCCTCTGACCTCCACAACCCAAAGAGATAGCAGTATAGCGATATTCCAAAGCTTAGATCATAAAACGCAACACATAACATAACTTCACGCCTTTTATCCCCGAAGGGGTATGCAGAGGTGTATTACACACCCACATTTCGCCAGTTATGTTTCGGTGCCAATGTAATAGGGGGCGAACCTATTGCCATCTACCGGGCACATTATCAAGCGAGCGATAATTAACATTAGCTTAGATCAGTGTTACCATATTCAAGGATACTGACTCTGTATAAAGATTGACAAAGATCTTTGTGATATATAGCCGGGACCGAAATCCAAACGAGCGCGCCGAGGCACTCGGAGTCTCCACTAGGCTATCGCTGCCATGATCTACCTCAATATTTTTTGTCTTAATATAAGTAATCTAAATTATTTAAAAAGGGACACACTTCACCAAAATTACCAACATCGGCTTGTTGATCCCTCGAATTAAACTAATCTTTTTGAAATTTTTTGAGATTTAATTAGCCTAAAAATTGATCAGCATTTGATATTCCACAGGTGGGCCGATCATTACGAGAACTTTGTAAAAGGTACAAGAAAATATCTCCTACAAGAAAAGGACCAAGATAAAACTGTAGCCAAAAAACATTTGAAAAAGTAAGTACCTAATCATGTAATAAACTATTTGAGATCTTCTTATGGGAGTAGCACGATCGTAAATAGTTTATTATATGAAAAAGAAGCAATTACCCACGGCCTGCGTAGAATGTAGCCGATATTTTACCTCGTCTATTCAAATACATAGCGTATAACGAAATGCGAAATTTCATCACAATCGATTCAGGAGTTTGGCCTTAAAATTTAACAGGCAAGCAGACAGACAGACTTTTGCATTTGTAAATTCCCAGAAGGACAGATTTTTCCTGGGCTGTAACGTAACTCTCCGGCTTAACATTCAGGGTCGCTAAACACATCAATTTTATTGTACACTAGCTGTTGCCCGCGGCTTCAGCCGCGTCTTTAGAGAACTACTTCGCGTACCTGGTTAATTTATAGCCTTGCTTACTACTTGGTACATTAGCTATCCGCCAGTGAACACCCCGTCAAAATCGGTCCAGCCGTTCCAGAGATTAGCGAGAACAAACAGACAGACAGACAGACAAAAATAAAATAAAAATGACTGTTCAGAATATGTACCTCCATATGTATATATATATACATCCATATGCATTTAGTAAAAAGCCGTTATTTTAATATTACAAACAGACACTCCAATTTTATTTATATGAACTATAAATTTACTGAATTTCCTTTTTGCAGGATGTACTTCGTTCACTACGGAGTGATCTTCTTCATGCTCGCGTTATTCTTCAGATTGATTCTCCGCAACGAATACCTACGAGCTTTCATCTACAGGACAGTTAGAATGCTACTAGCACTCTTCAACACGACGTACTTGCGTATCAAGCAGTCTAGCTAAGGATCATGAAACGTTAATTATAATAATTATAATTAATTAGTACTAACACGCTTATTTTTACTAAGCGCCTTTTCATACGCGTCTGTACCACACGAGTAGATAAACGGAACAGAGACACAGCTTCATACAACAGCGCGAATCGGTTGCCCTACTACAAGAACGCGGCGCATGTGTGCGTGACCACTGGCCGCTTGTCGTGTACGCGGCGAGATTGGAAAAACCGGTTTACGTAGGCACAAGCAGTTAACAATCTTAGGGTTATTACGACGTACGTTGTTTGTTTAGGACGTTGCAAGTTTTAATATTTTAATGTAAAAACGTGGTGTTTTATTATTAATAATGGTTGTTTATTGTACTGTGTGCATGAATAATACTAGATGAAATAATTCAGTCATTATAAAGATTTTAACGATGGTAACGTACGATTGGGTTTTTTTAATTAGGTATACCTCCTGATAATTTTGCCGCAGTTGCTGAATTGCTCGAGCAAAAGTTTCGCGAATATTTCGATCTTGAAATAAATATTGTCAATGTTGGCAACGAAATACTTAACATGTTTGCATGTTGTCCACCAGGATCTCTTAGCCCAATCCTCCAGAGGATCCTCATGAGCTCATAAGTTGTGAAATTGTGTAAAAGCAATAAATGTTTACAAAACCAATGACTATTAGAAAGTGATCAGCCATCGATAGGGATTACAAAAAACAGGTGCATGCGATTTTCGACCTTATTGACGTAACTCAGAATTTATAATTTTATTCATGTCAGTATCAATGTCAGAAAGCAAGAAAATACAAAAAAGTCTGTCATGAATTGTCAATAAGGTCGAAAATCGCATGCACCTGTTTTTTGTAAGCCCTATCGATGGTTGATCATTTTATAGTCATTTGTTTTGTATACGTTCATTTGTCTTACACAATTTCTATATAAACTTATTTTAGGTCCCTATCCCCGCGGTAAAACTAGTGGCACATAATAGCTAAAGGAGATTCCTATGTTTATTAGCAAAATAGATCATATTACCAGAAAATATTCAACACTATTAGTGGTATCGTCGGGAATGTCAAATAAATCACGTCGTGACGTCGCGCGTCGTGTCCTTGGTAACAAATTTATATTTTTATTCCGTGCTTTTAAAAGTTTCAGGTGCATGCCTTTGTTGGTTTCACTCGCTATTTTATTTACAATTGTACTTCTGCCGTATAGCGAATCCGTCGATTCCAAGAATCTGCCCAATCCACGAATCTGTCGAGTTGGGAATCTGCCAAATCACGAATCTGTCCAATCCAGAATCTGTCGTATACCGAACAAGCGATTTGTCTTAACCTATTGTGACAACACTACCAGAATAGGTAACAAATTTACAAGCTCTTAAGAAGCTGTCTCTCTGTTCGGTTTATTTACTCATGTGTCTGTACTAAGTACCTACTCCAGAATATAGGCGATAATGAAAACTTTGACAAGTAGTGGGACGGATTATTCGAAATGTTACGTTTTGCGAGGTGTGGAAAGGCGGTAAACGGCTGGTGACATGACTAATTTTATGTTATTTATTTGTATAAGTTAGAATATTATGTATATTTTATGTAAATAGGTAATAAAAAAGAAACAAGCTCAACAGTTGCAGCACGGTTTAGGTTCTAGATTGACGAGTAGCCGTGAGTACAACTTTATTTTTATATTAGTGCAAACCTGAACGTGATTGTATGTGTTATGTTAAAAATCTTTGTTCTCATACATTGCCGAAGTCACGGAAAACGAGACCGTAAGAAGTTTGCACTATACGACGAATAACGTTGAAAATAAGTAAAAAAAAAAAAAAAACTGGATTTTTAAAAGTTCATATTAAACCTCTTGATAGCTACTATATTCAAATTCTTCAAATAGATATATTTTTAGCAGTTGAGGACACATTAAATTCTATTGTGCCCAGGACAGCCCTAGCTCAGGGTCTCATTATCGTTATAACTGATGTATATTACTGCTAAGTTTCATCAAAATCTGTTTTGTAGATTTAAAATGACAGAGTCCCAAACATGCATGCATCAATCTTCACAAGCTTTCGTGTGTAGCCTGCTACATTAGTTCATAGGAATCTGTGGTTTATAATGATAGTAGGACCTTCAATGTTTTCATTATTTTTGTGTTTTTCGGTAGCAATAAATTGCACATGCCTAATAACATAATAATATATAGTGAATGGATTAGGTTGTTATTGATTTAATGTACTTAAGTTGTTGAAGTGGTTGAAGCTCAACTTATTTCTCAAAAATAGGTAAGACGCCACATTTCAATCTTTAAACAGGGATTGGTACATAATAAAAAGTATATTTTAAGTACAAATGTATATTACGCTTTAATACTTTTAACTTAATGTAAAATACGGTGTTGAGGAAATTGTACAATATATTTTTGATATTAAATGAAAATATGTTTCTTATGTTCTTGTTTTATTTTAATTATTAACTAGCTGTTATCCCTATTTTCATAATGCTTCATAATCAGCGAATTTTAAACAAGTTCAGGCGTAGAATATAAACAAAGAGATGTAGTTCTCGCCAAACTTCTAGTGCTCTCTGAAGTTGCTGCGTATAGCTGCGCAGTAATAAAAAAGTAGGTGTCAGCGGGACGGGGGCGGGTAGCGAGAGGGGTTTATTCGATTTAGAAGAAAGAAATTTGGCGATACCTATGCCAAAGAACTCAGATATTTACAAGGAAGCCCATTTCCTATGGGCGGTCTGAAGACAATCTTTCTGCGACCCAAATTCCCGCTTGGCGGCGTGGCAGTCGTTCTCCCATGGTTGTGTGCAAAAACACAACGAAGAAACATTACGTCGCGTCGATATTCTGTGTGCAACCCGCACACAGAATATCGACTACTAACTTACGAATACTACTTCACTGGTCCAGGCAGCCCATTCATGCCGAATTCGGCAAGGTTCTAGTCGCTATAAAAAATATACCGCAGGGTCACGTTCGATATTCTGTAGTGTCTCAAGACTGAAGACTTTGACCAGAGTTTGTTACCACAGCTGATGTGATGTCTCAGTTGTGTCCACTCATAATAGACCTTTTCATAAAATTCAAAGTTACTCAGAGGGTGATGGAGAGAGCTACTTGCAGTTTTCCTGCGAGATCGAACCAGACTTACGGATATCCGCAGGAAAAATAATAGCCGCGCTTACGTGGTAGTGGCTAGGGTAGATAACTAACAAAACCGATCCTCGTCGGGGCAAAAAGAAATTGGAGAGTTATGACGATCTTATTACGATTTAAGAAAGCGGATGCATGCAGGCGGCTCAAGTAGAGAGCCTTGGGGAGGCCAATGTCCAGCTGTGAACTTTTATTGGCTAAGATGATGATGGTAAATTATAAAATCTAATAGGCAAGCTTTAGATAGGTGCTTGCCAACACGAGAATACTTCGAAGAAACTAGGTTGATTGGGCTTTGCGCGCAACATACTAAACTTAGTTTACCTAATATTGCCAATTTTTTTGTTGAAATTAATATGAAGAACAACTTCGAAATTCGTATAGTCGGTGCGGAAAGAGAATGGTCGTGGCGAAAATTGGAACTAACATTAAGATTTGTACCTTTAGTAATTTTTAACTTATGTACGTACGATTGAAAACCCTCTGTCTGTCTGTCTGAGTAACACAGGCTCAACAGATCAAGATTTTTAGTCGCACTATAATAAATTAACAATGTTGCCAACATGAGAAATACGGTAAGTACGTATTGTTGCGCCCTCAAATCAAAAGTCTGTTCTCTTTCCGCACAGACTCTACCAATATTTTATCATAGGTCAGGCTAACTTACCTTCGAACTATCAAGAAATAACAAATTAATTATTCTAATGTTACAGAGTGCCAGTGTTATATAAGTAGTATTTTGAAATTATTACGCGACATTACACCTCCATACTACTAATGTCATTATGACAGTCAAATTCGAAAATGTGACGTTTTAAACGTCAAAGTCAATAGTGTCAAACCAGTGATTGCGAGAGGATGGAATTCCGATGTGAAAAACAATAAAAATGTTCAATAAAGTTCTTCAGCGTGCGTTAAAATTCCGGATAAAGAAGAGTTATCCGACCAATATTTATGATTTATCGAGGGGATCCGCTATCGCGGTAAGGAGGCCTTATAGTGATGAAGTGCGTCGCGCGCAAGCGCAGAGCGTTGCTGTGCCGGGGCCTACTATATTCGACAAGATTATAACGAAAGAAATTAAAGCAGACATTATTTACGAAGATGATTTATGTTTGGCCTTCAACGACATCTCGCCGCAAGCTCCCGTGCACTTCCTGGTGATCCCTAAGCGGCGGATACCGAGACTTCAAGACGCGGAACCCGGCGACATAGACGTAAGTATAAACCGGTCGGATAGAAATGATTGATTATGATCTGTGGAGTTTTTTAAAGGCGCCAATTGAAAAAAAGTGGACTTTAGCTTTAATTTTTTTATGCTCTTAAAGTGTAAACACGTTTACGTTATGGCTGATAACCGCGAACGTAACTTCGTTATAATTGTATCGTCAACGTCCTGGTATCCATTAAAAATAATGTAAGCATTAAGCTCTCCTACAAATACATACTTTCTTTGAACCAGTACAGTCTCTGAAATTCTTGGTCAATACAAGAAAATTCCTAGTCAAACTTACTATTAAAAAAATATTGTCTGGTTATTAACTGTGGCACATGAAAGCTGGCGCTGAAGGTTTAACATGCTGTTTGAGGCATGAGGCGACAACTTACACATGCTCATCTGATGCTAAAGTATAAGTCTTTACAACATCTGCTTGGGCACCTTCATCGACATAGAAGGAGCCTTCGACAAGACAAACTTTTCCAGCATAAGCAACGCCCTAGCCAGGCATGGTGTGGATCAGATGCTCATACAGTGGATCCAAAACATGCTCAGCAAAAGGGTAGTGCGCCTGCAAGGCGACAATCAGACAGCCTTGATAACTAAAGGGTGCCCGCAGGGAGGTGTACTCTCCCCGCTATTGTGGAACTTAGTCATCAATGAACTCATAGACAAACTCAACGCGAGATACTTCTATACAATAGGTTATGCAGATGATCTAACCATACTCACATCAGGTAAGGTAACCAGTACAGTGTACGACCTAACCCAACAAGCCCTACGCATAGTGGAGTGGTGGTGTAATGAGTACGAATTATCTGTAAACCCGACCAAGACCGAACTAGTTATGTTCACACACAAACGCGCGCTGGGTACTTAGCGATTGCCCAGGTTATTCGATACAGAGCTTAAGCTGTCTACCGAGGTCAAGTACCTAGGTGTCACTCTCGACAGCAAATTGACATGGAACAGCCACATGGAAAATAAGCTCAATAAAGCCAGCATCATTATCTGGCAGTGCAAGAAGATGATAGGAAAACGCTGGGGCCTATCCCCCAAAATTGTCTTATGGCTCTATAAGACAATAATACGTCCGATGGTAAGCTACGGCGCAGTAGTGTGGTGGCCTAGGACCAACCTAATTACGGCCGCCAACAAGCTTCAGAAGCTTCAAAGACTTGCATGCCTAGCGGCCACGGGCTGTATGAAAACAACGCCAACAGCGGCACTTGAAGTGTTGCTGGATCTGCCTCCATTGCACCTGTTCATACAACAGGAAGCAACGATGTCGGCAGTCCGGCTGAGAGCCCTGAAGCTCTGGAAAGACACGAATATACCGCACACTAACAACTTAAATACACTCTTTAAAGAAGTTCCTATCACACAAGCAATAAGCGACCGCATACCGAAACAATTTGTTTTCGACAAGAAATACAAAATCCAACTGTACGAGGATCTACACGGAGGAGCAGTTAACCACAACGAGCTCACGATCTTCACAGATGGGTCCAAAACGGATACAGGTACGGGTTCAGGAGTATTCTCCGAGGACCTAAACATCAACATCGCAGCACCGCTGGGAGCCTACAACACGGTCTACCAGGCCGAATGTTTTGGCATAATCCTAGCTGCCACAGCAATCATGGCACGTGAGGTAAGGGAACGATCCATTAGGATCCTCTCAGATAGTAAGGCTGTCCTCTCAGCCCTCAAAAGCCATACTATCACCTCGGCACTCACGCTTGAATGCCACCAGAAACTAACAGAGGTAGGTAAACTAAACAAATTAACACTGCAATGGATCAAGGGCCACAGTGGCTCAAGAGGGAATGACGCAGCCGACGTACTCGCCAGAAGAGGGGCCACTTTAGAGGTGGTGGGACCCGAGCCCATAATTCCCCTCCCTTCTGGTTTTTATCGCAACCTGGTAAGAAATAGGACCAGGACCAAACACAACCAGTCCTGGATTGGTATTGAAACATGTAGGCAGGCCAAGGAGGCTCTTCCCGTAGTAGACGGTAAGATAGCCAAACAAATCCTCCGGCTGTCCAAACAACAACTACGGACAGTCACGGCCGCCTACACAGGACACGGATTCTTTAATAAACACCTATTTACTATAGGTATCACCGACAGCCCGCTGTGCAGGGCCTGTATGGCAGCAGACGAGACGGCAGCCCACCTGCTCCTCGACTGTCCTGAGGTCGCACAGTACAGGCAGCAGTACCTGACCAGATACAGCACCCTGAGGGAGGCCGTGGGCCACATCAAGAGTCTGCTGGCCTTCCTCGAAGAGCTGGGGTGGCTCGAATGAAGACACCATTCCCACCCGCACGCAAAATACACGCCAAGACGTGGAGTTGCGGAAACAGCCCGTGCCATCAAATCAAATCAAAAAGTCTTTACAATGGCTACCTTTTTAGGTAGCCATTGTAAAGACAGTTTTCACTGATAATACTTATATGTAAGGCGACAGCGTTGTTTGAGTGTATGCCCAGAAGTGTTCGGCATTCACTCTGTAATACAAAGTGGACACTGGGCAGATGCCGAACGGACGCCGAGATTACACTCGAGAAACGCTCATGAACAATGTGAGGGAGGCCGTATAGTTACACCCAGAACAGTTACACACTGAACAAATAAGCATGTTGATCAACATCATGCTCATTGCACAACAATTTGTCCTGGGTGGGTATTGAACCCACAGCCTCTGGCTTAAAAGTCAGGTCACTAACTACTAGACCAATAGGACAGTAGGTCTTAAACTGTAATAGCATATGACCTAATGTCAATGTTACGAACGTGTCAACCTGATGATAAGAGTTGAACAATTTTTGTAACAATTGATAAAGGGCTTGCAACACTGTAATAAATGTATTTTTCAGATTGATTTTATCTATTTGTAGCTAGTATAATATTTAGGCCATTACATATTATTAATAGCTTAGTCAAGTGTTGTTTTAGAACACTTAAGAGAACTCAGTTATGAAAGATTTCTTACAATGTTTTCCTCAACTCAAGGGGCAAGCAATAGTTAACATTTTAATATGTACACTTAACTTTGAAAATGCATGCCATATATGTTTGAATTTGATACCTTCTACTTAGCAGTCTGTTATTGTGTCTATTAGTTGCTGCTTAGCAATCAGTTTAATTTGCTGTACATGCCCTCTAGAGCATGGTAGCCCACTGATGTAAATGGCAAACAATGTGGTCACCCACCCAAGTTGTGACCTCTGTGGACGTTACTTAACTTTGCCAATCTATTAGGAAAGGCAAGTGATGCTATGAGGTATTTTGCCAGGTTCAGCACTGGTCAGCACACTATTCATCATCATCATCATCAGCCTGCCATAGCCCACAGTTTGATATAGGCCTCTCCATTCGCACGCCATGGAGCCCGATTTTTGGGTTTTTCCTGAACAAAAATTCTATCGGTTTTTCAGGCTATCGCGGTCACGCAATAGACAGGATGTGGCAGGGACTTCATTTTTTATTAGATGTGTTAGACAGTACAAAAAATAATGTAATATTGAATAAAATTATAGATCAGATGACTGCCTCCATGGTCCAGTGGATAGCGTATGTGACTGCTGATCGGAGGTGCCGGGTTCGATTCCCGGGTCGGGCAGAAGTATTACTGGCTTTTTCCGAATACTCAGTAGCAGCCCGGAGTCTGGCGATGTGCCCGGCAACGGCAATAGGCTCGCCCCCTATTACGTGGAACCTAAAAAATCATGGCGAAATGTGGGTGGTAAATATTTACACCTCTGCTTAACTCTTCGGAGATACAGGCGTGAGACTATTAAAATAAAATAAAAAATATCAGATGAAGATTGTAAATAAAATTATATTTTTTTCTGCTTCTCCTGTCGATTCTACGCAGACTAAAAGTTTCAAGAATCTAGACAGTGTGATCTTACTCTTTCTTTTCAAGAAAGTATCTCCGTCGTAATTAATTAATTACAAATGACACGTGATGATTCACCGCTCAAGATTGCCGCCGGCCCATAGATAAAGCGTTGATTACTTTAGATAAGGCAAGAATTCGTGCGTTGGTGTCATTGTAATACTATATGTATTTACGCCATTCTTATCGCGTGGACTAATGTTGGGAAATAATTATAATTTATTACTTACGCAATTATGTGCGGCAGCGATAGCCGAGTGGATATACCAACAGACTGCCATGTAGAGGGTATCCGGTTCGAATCCACGGCGCGCACCAATGACTTTTCGGAGTTATGTGCGTATTGAATTGTTAATTATCGCTTGTCCCGTGCCTCGGAGAGCACGCTAAGCTGTCGGTCCCGGTTGTCATGAAGATCTTTGACAGTCGTTACAGGGCGTCAGTACCTTCTAAATAAACTGACACTAGTCTAAACCATGGAATATCGCTATCCCTTCGGGTTGCGGAGGTCAGACAGGCAGTCGCTCCGTGGAAAAGCTAATATTCAGCCAAATCCGGTTAGACTAGAAAGCGGACCCCAGACTGAAACTGGGATTTAAACGCTTAGAGAAAGAAGACTTACGCAATTATGTAGGGCTACATAGCTTTTTTTTCCGTGTGGTGACGGATTAAGAATACGGATTGTCACCACCCTATATCATCCCATGGGTGTCGTAAGAGCCGACAGAGGGAGCATATTATGCAGAGAACAGCACTGTAAGAGAAGGATAACTTGATACAAACCCTATACCAACCCGTTTGGCCAGCGTGGTATAGTAGGCCAATTC
Organism: Euclidia mi; assembly: GCA_944739405.2. NCBI lineage: Eukaryota > Metazoa > Arthropoda > Insecta > Lepidoptera > Erebidae > Euclidia > Euclidia mi. The sequence goes on along the minus strand of OX123211.2, from coordinate 10,077,916 downwards.
CTCCTTTCAAAGGAGAGGCCTAGTCCAGCAGTGGACTGTTAAAGGCTGATGACGAACGAACATAGTTTTTGGCTACGGCTTCGCGTGGGGGTCAGTTATCGGACTTATCGGTCTTATGGTCGGTTCAGTTGATTTTGCGTTAAAGGGGTTCTGTTTTGCTCTTTCGTGATTACGAAATAACATAACATATCTTCACGCCTTTTATCCCCGAAGGGGTAGGCAGAGGTGTATTACATAAGTTGATTTACTTTATCTAGATTGTACTTATTACACACCCATACTTCGCCAGTTATGTTTCGGTTCCAATGTAATAGGAGGCGAGCCTATTGCTATCTACCGGGCACATCATTAATCGAGCGATAATTAATTTTTAATGCACACATAACTTCGAAAAGTCAGAGGTGTGTGCCCGGGATACCTGGAGATCGAACCCGAGACCATCGTCTCAGCAGCCCGTTACGTACACCACTGGGCTGTCGCCGCGGTACTGGCGAAGTGTGGGTGTGTACTGTGTAATACACCTCTGCCTACCCCTTCGGGGATAAAGGGCGTGAAGTTATGTTATTTAATTGTATGTACGTCGTAGTTGTTTAAGCGACCGCCTCGCCGCCTAACATTACACCGAGTGTTGTGGGTTCGACCCACAATTTGTCGTTTCGAGTCTCGAGTGTTCCTTGCATCTTTTGGTTGTATATTTGTATCTCCTCATCCTATCCCTTTTCCCAACCCCAAGGGGCGGCAACGCACTTGTGACTCCTGTGGTGTTGCTTGGGTCCATGGGCGGCGGTAATTACTTACCATCAGGCGAAAAGGCTCGTTTGCCGCCTATTACTGTAAAACAAAAACGCCCCCGCCTTAATTTTTTTGGAAGCTCGGGGCACAAGGAAGGACTCCGCCAGAGATTTAAATAGTTACTATTTAAATCTCTGGCGGAGTCCTTCCAAACAAGCAGCCAATGGGTGCAAGGAACCTCAAACTCGAAAGGACAATTTGTGGATCAAACCCACATCAAATTGGCGAAGTGTTAAGCGGGGACGACGCGGGCGCTTAAACAACTACAACATACGTGTTCATTGTGCATTATAATAATCTACTTACTGCTTCGCGATAATACAGGATTCATACCTAGAGCGGGCGGCATTTCTAAATCTAATACTAATATGCTGTCTCCATGGTCTAGACTGCCTCCGTGGTCAAGTGAATAGCGTATGCGACTGCTGATCGGAGGTCCCGGGTTCGATTCCCGGGTCGGGCAAAAGTGTTACTGGGTTTTTCCGAATACTCAGTAGCAGCCCGGAGTCTGGTGATGTGCCCGGTAACAGCAATAGGCTCGCCCCTTATTACGTGGGAACTAAAAATTCATGGCGAAATGTGGGTGTAATATTCACACCTCTGCCTGACCCTTCGGGGATACAGGCGTGAGACTAGAAATAAAAAATAAAAATACTAATATATAAAGCTGAAGAGTTTGTTTGTTTTGCGCTAATCGCAGGAACTACTGGTCTGATTTGAAATATTCTTTCAGTGTTAGATAGCCCAGTTATCGAGGCAGGCTATAGGCTATATAACATCACGCTATGAGCCACGGTAGCGGAGCAGTAGCCTTAAATAACGCGGGTGTAACCGCGGCTCAACTAGTACTATTTAAAACGGCTGAATCCGCGAAGAATGGCTAGACTCATAAGGGCATTCATTTAAAAAACCGTAAAAGCAAATCTTTAAAGTAGATCGCCATACCTACTTGGAAATGTGGAATTAATTATAAGTATAATGACGTTTATCTTTGCTCATATTTGCGTAGATTAAACATGTGCTATGTACATACGGTATTTGAGTACAAAATCATGTGATTGTTGTGTACATACATAACATTCTTGGGTTAGTTGAACTTAGTTCTACACGATTTGGAGTTCGAGTCACCCAGTGGACGGATTCGCATACATTGCTTTTTTGCCAGATTCATACGGAAGAGTTTTATTGCAATCTGTCTATGTATATAAAATTCTTGGGTTACCGACTGACCTGTAGATAACGCACAGCCAAAACTATTCGCCTCCTATTACGTGGGACTTAAAAAATAAACATGGCGAAATGTGGTTGTAATATTACACATCTGCCTACCCCTTCGGGGATACAGGCGTGAGACTAGAAATAAATAAAAATAAAACTATTCGGCACAAAAAGCAGAAATTTGGCCTCCTTGGAGACGGTAGGGGTGCAATAAAAAAGGATTTCCCGAAAATCCCACAGGATCGGCCAGAAACGTTTAAATTAAAAGCTGCGGGTATCCTCTAGTAATATAATTTAATCATAATCATCCTGCTAGCGTTATCCCAGTTGCAACCCGGGGTCGGCTTAGTAGTAGAGCCTTGCTGATTTCAGCATGAATGGGCTGGCTCGACCAGGGAAGTACTACCCTCTCACAGAAAATCGACGTAAAGAAACACTCAGTACCTAAACTGTTGCGTTTCGTTCGGTGAGTGCGAGTGCCGGAGGCCCTATCCCCTATTCCATCTCCCTCATCCCACTCCTCATCCTATCCCTTTTCCCAACCCCAAGGGGCGGCAACGCACTTCATATCGCTCCTCCATAGAGCTACTGCTTTTCTAACTTCTGCAAACCAAAGAGAAGTAATAGTTTGTAGTCTGAGTTGACTACAAGGTAGTAGTGGTTAAGCCGCCGCCTCGCAGTTTAACCTATACCAAGTGTTGTAGCTTCGATACCCATACGAAACAACACCTTTGTTTTTTTTTTTTTCATTGTATTAGGCGGCAAACGCGCTGACGGATCGCCTGATGGTAAGCAATTACCGCCGCCCATGGACACAAGCAACACCACAGGAGTCACAAGTGCGTTGCCGCCCCTTGGGGTCGAGAAAAGGTACCTATAGGAGGAGGAGTGGGATAAGGGGGAAGGAATAGGGGATAGGGCCTCCGGCACTCTTAGTCACCGGGCGAAACGCAACAGTTTAGGTACTGTTACTTTACGTCGATTTTCTATGAGAGGGTAGTACTTCCCCGGTCGAGCCGGCCAATTCATGCTGAAATCAGCAAGGCTCTACAACCTGTAAAATTGTGTTATGAACTTAAAACTTGTTGACTCGAGTCTATATTGTGTTCGTTGTGTCCGTTGTGTCCGTTCCTTAACTGTTTTTTTTGTCTCGCAACACAGTATTAATTCCTAGCGCGGGAATTGACTTTTTTAAGAGAAAATAATAGACCAATGACGCACTCATATTTAAAATCATTACCTATTATATTAATGGTTGTTATCGTTGCTCATATATGAATAAATAACACGTGAGCCGTGTAGGTATGTACTTAAGCCGTTGTTCAGAGTTATCGTAAAATTAGATGCTCTTTGAAATAAACGTACATCTATTATTTTAAAAGTTATCTGCAAACTTGTACCGTCTTTTAAGATTTTGAAAGCAAGTTTTTAACCACGTGACTATTCGTTGACTGCCTTCGTGATCCTGTGGATAGCGTATGCAACTGCTGATCGGAAGTCCCTGGTTCGCTTCCCGGGAAAAAATGTTACTGGGTTTTTTCGAATACTCAGTAGCAGCCCGGAGTCTGGTGATGTGCCCGGTAACGGCGATAGGTTCGCCCCCTATTACGTGGGACCTAATTGATGGCGAAATGTGGGTGTAATATTTACACCTCTGTCTACCCCTTCGGGGATACAGGCGTGAGACTATATATAAAATAAATAAATACTATACGTTGGAAATAGATCTTCAAAGTAATGCAACGTTTGCAGAGGTCACCATTTGGTTGGGTGGCAGCTTGTTTTGGCATTAAGAGCGTTACATTACAAGGCTTCTTACAGCACATAAATCGTGGATTCCTTTCTCAGTAAAAGAAACGTTAAGCCATGTTGAAGGTCTTAGGGAAGTCAATGAACTTCCATACTAAAAGAAAGAAAGAAAGAAACCCAAATTGTTCTGCTGGTGGCGATGGGTTACAGAGAATGTATGTCTGTAACTCATTTCCGTACTCATCCTCATAGCATGTATATATGTTATATGAATAGTGCCACTTAAATACTGTCGGATTCAGTATAGATCCTTGTGGTACACTAACTGTTAGGACCAAACAACAGGGCGTGGGTACAGTATTAACGTTAAAAAAAATATTAGAAATCAAACACTACACTGCTTAAAAACAACCATTTAAATAAATGCACTAAAGGCATAGAAAAACAAGATAGAAAATAGAAAACAAAATTAAACATCTTATAAGCAAAGTAGTAGTAGCGGGCGGAAACCAATTGCAAAATATAATAAATCTCTATCTGCCTGGGATAAGCCTGCCCTTAGCACTCTAAATAAACCCTATCTAGCTATACGCACCATGGCACTTCAGAAAACATATGTATTTACTTTGAAACACAAACAAATCAATTATATTTCATCATCATCATCAGCCTTTAACAGTCCACTGCTGCACTAGGCCTCTCCTTTGAAAGGAGGAATTGGCCTACTATACCACGCTGGCCAAACGGGTTGGTATAGGGTTTGTATCAAGTTTTCCTACTCTTACAGTGCTATTCTCTGCTTAACATGCTCCCTCTGTCGCCTTTTACGATACCCATGGGATGATATGGGGTGGTGACATTCCGTATTCTCAATCCGTCACCACGGACACAATTATATTTACCTGCATCATAATTATTTTCCAGCTCCTGGGTCATCTAATGCTGGTCGCCCGTTCCTTGGGCTCGTCACGAGCGCCCTCTGGTTGGCGTCTAGTCGTTAACAACGGGAGGGACGGAGCACAGTCGGTCTATCATCTACACCTTCACGTGTTGGGGGGCAGGCAGATGGGCTGGCCTCCAGGATAAGTGTGACAAAAGTGCCAAGTAAATGTCTCTGTTTTTGATTATTTGTCATATTGGATGAAATTTTGGAAGATTTAAGAAGTCATCTACAATTTGGATTGATATGATAACGTTGAAAAGTTTTATATTGTATCCGCCATCTTGAACTTAATTTTTGTTGTGTAGACGTTATTAACGTTACTGCCTTGTACTGTTGTCGAAGCGTACCGTTATCGTATTTGTAACGTTTTTAGTCAACTGTTACGTGCTTTGTTGGTTTGTTGACACGTTGTAACGTAATAAAACGATAACGTAACTTACCGTTATTTTACAATAACAATACGTAAGCTTACCGCTAAATAACGTTTGCATTAGGCGTTTCAGATAAATGTAAAATTTTAACGAGTTTTGAAGGTTGTTATCTGCCAATTAGTTTAACTGGAACTTATCAGACCGCGATGAAAGTGGCCTGATCTTTTCAACATGATAGACCAATAATATTATTGCTCATGAATTATAACTTCCAAATAGACTTTCTCATATATACGTAACCGGATTATTGGTATTTCTGATTGCATTCGATTGAACGCACCAATGATAAATAATCAAAACAGATGCATTATTTACATAACAATTGATAAAGGTCTTTATTTATTTTGTAATGATGAAAATTGTATCGATTACGGCATTATAAATAAAAATCTGGATGCTTGTTAATTTTCTGCTAATGGAGAAAAGTTTTATTTATGGCAATAATGTGTTACCTCGCAAAATGCATTTTAGTATTCAGCCATTAGTCGGATAAAAATGCGACATACGGTTATAAATATATAGTTTGTCTCCGCGTTCGCGCGCGTGGCTGTCAGTAATCGCGACAAAATATATCCTATGTGCTATTCTGATTTATAATCTATGTTACCGCCAAGTTTTATCTAAATTCTTTTAGCTGTTTTTGCGAAAAAGAGTAACAAACATCCATGTTCATAAACTTTTGCATTTATAGTATTAAAAAGTTGTATGAAAACTAACCTTTTTTTGCAGTTGACGCATTGTTGCCGTAATTATAGAACGGAATTGTTTAAAGTTAATTTTCTTTTATTTACCTTGCGTGGGTTTTTGGGGACTTTTTTGAAGATTTATATTTGTCTTAGTATCTTCGTTGCTCAGTAAAGCAATATGATGTGATATGTGGAACGAGGGAATACAAACTAAAAAACTAATACTTACTTTTGGTTTTGAAACATAAATTGCTCAATATTAACAACATTTTTCGATTCTTCAAATGCGGTTTAAGGTTAGTCGTTAAATCGGAACTCTTTTCGATAGTGCAAGATACTTAGGGAAAGCGTTATTGTAAATATGCGCTTAAGCTGCTCTTTTTGGGCTTTCTAAAATATCTGTTGTGCGAAAGGGATACTGGCCTAACTTAAAAGAAGTCCCTTAAAATAACATGGTTAGAAACGAACACACACTGAATAAAGAGTACCTATCAAAAAAGCAATCAGTTCTAATCAGTAATAGATTAGTAAATAGATAAACAGTACGACTTCAAATTCAGGATCACCTTAATATGATAACCATCAGATCATAAATACCACTGAAAAAATTTGAGGAGTTCCTCAATTTCCGGAGCTCATTATCAGATTTTGACCAGATGACTCTGGAGCCAATTGGACAGTATACCCTTTCAACAAAAGATTCTTTCCAAATCGATCCATGCGTCGTTGAAAATAAAGGAAATAATCCGATGAATTCAGATCTTCCTCCTTTTTTGAAATCGGTTTAAAGAGCCAAGTGAACCTCCTTTGTTTTCCAACTTTGGGAAAGAATACGACTACCCAAACCTTTTATACCTTAGTAATATCTTTTTGTTGAATCAAAGAGATATTTTACTTTTCTTTTCCATATTTATAGTTGGAACCTGCCTTAACTATATACATCTTAGTTTAGACCTAGGTATTCCATACTAAAAACCAATCCCTGGTCTCCACATTTTCACATGATATTAAATAATGTGCCTTATTATACTAGTGTTTTTGTAGGAAGCTTGACGACGTAAATGTTTTGGATAAGCTGAATTTGGAATTTCAGTGGAGTTTTCAACTGTCTTGCTAAGGATCCAAGAATGTATTAAAACTGTATTAAGTACAATTTTATTGCTTGGACTTAGTAGGTGTATTTTGGACCACAGCTCAGGTGTATTTTGGACCACAGCTCAGTGAAAGCATTGTTTCAAAATTAACAGTTTATTTGGGACAAATAATGACGACATCTCAAAATTTATAATACACCAAATTATAGTCGTCACAGCCATCGATCCGCATTGGAGATATACCTTGTTAAAGGAGCTTAACCTGAAAGTGTCAAATTATGATGATTTAAGGAAATCGTGTCATATCGAAACCATTGTTTAAATTAGATATTAGTGCAATAGGTTTGCCAAATTAGCTTGTAGAAATTTATATTGTTTTATTTGTTAAGACACAAGGTAAGTGGGTAAGCGGTATGTTATTATATGGCGAAATATGTTCTGAAGGGAAAAATTAACTCTGGTTCGAAAATAATTTATTAAATATGGATTAAATTTCTTCATTAAAGTGTATTTAACTTAAACCTGCATGAAGCAATTATACTTCTGAATTGTTTTTACTGGAGATTCGCGGAGTAATCTGAAACTGTTTCTTTAAAATTATTTCACATATATTATTCTTTTATCTGCACACATATTTCATCTACCTACATCTTGTGATACTGCTTACCCGTTCACCTCAAAACGTCGCCACAGTTTGATGCGTTCTGCTAGTCTACACGTGGGGCGGTTAATGGACTGTTAACGTTATTTCCGATACGTAATCCACATCTATACAGTTAACGTTATATCGTTATTTCACGCTATAACCTAGTGTTAACGTTACAGTTATAAAACGTTAACGTTACGTCGTACGTTATGTAACGTTATCGTGAAACGAGCCGTTATTATTTAACGCTGTTAATTTTATCGTTATTTCTGTAACTTAACTTTATTTTATAGCGTTACCGTTATACACATACAGTTGAATGATTCACGTTGTCGTGAAAGTGACTTTACAAATTACAAACAAAACGCAGTTATCAAACCTTTATTATGATTTTCTATTATTTATTATGCTTTGTTATTGATTTCTGAAAATAGTTTATCGGATTTCTATTAAAATTTTATTTAATCTATAATTCGAGTCTCTTAGTTATACATAATTAATAGTCATAGACCTACTATATACCTCAGTGTCTTTTTTATTAGATAAAAAAGCTTATTAAAATATCCTATGTAATTTCAAATAGTTGTTAGTCCCTACATATTCACAAAATGACTGATTCGTAGTGTAATAAGTAGTGCCGTCTATTCAGTATTTAATATATTTTATTTCATACCTTAGAGTATAGTATCTGTTAAACCGTAAATCTGTTTCACAAAATCGCCTCTTAACTCAGATCAAAAAATTATAGTATAAAAACTGCAATCATAACTCTCAACTGCATGAGGGTGGTATTGGCGTAAATAATATTAAAAATATTCGACAGTCCCCACATTTTTACTCTGTATTCAAATTGAAAATAGTATGGATAAAATATAATAACTTATATTATACCTTATTAGATTATCTACATATTAAACTGAAAATTGCTTAGCAAATAAAAACTCCTCCTTAAACGATCTGAGTGAAATCCGGAATCTCTTGATGGTGGGTTTTAACGTGTCATTATTCTAGTCAGAACAGCACTGTGAACACGGTGCTATTCAAACTGTGGTAATACTGGTGTGATTATGTTGTGGCCGAATAGAGGGTAGTTGGTGACAATATGAAACAACATGGCGGCAGTTGAGTCACTTGAACCGAAGGTCGCTAAACGAACGTTATGTATATGTCGCAGGCGATTTGTATGATTTCACCCTTTTACAAATGGTGTTTTTTGATCTGTCCATGGATTAAGCTATTAGAGGTACATATTTGACATAAGCTTCATACAAAATATGTCAAATAGGTATGTATGTCTAGTAGCCAAATTCATGGACAGATCAGATATTGAAACCGGCCGTATAACAATCTGCCTGCGATCATTCCATACATAGGCATTAAGCCATAGAAGTTTTAAAGTAATTTCCTCACTTTATCGCCACTATATAATCGCATCAGTTGACGTACTTAGTCGCTGTTGTATGCATATCCTTAGTTGTAACGGTATTTTTTTTTTCATTATTTTATTTATCATCGTGACTCGCCTGACTTGTCAAATGTAAAAAATAATATTAATACTTTTACAAAATTTGTTAATTAGTGTTGTAGCTACTAAATCGCTAAGATTAGTCGTACAATGAATATACCAAAAAGTAAATTAAATTATAAGTAATTTTAAAAAATTGCTCAGCTCAACTAGTCTTTAATTTTCTCTCAATGTTCAAAATAGTCTTACTAGTTACTACTTAGTATGTAGTGAGTAAACCTCCTTTTTTGTTCCTACTTCCAGTTAAATCATTGAACGACTATTCAATGCGATTGTAGCAAGCGCTGTTCACAGTACAGCTAATTAAACTAAATTGTAATATTATTCTGTTATACATCTATAATAACTGGTAAATTAAGCCTATGCAATTCTGTTCCTTGCATAGACTACTCTGAGCAAGGTGTCTTTCTCGCATAGGCTAGTCTAAGCAAGTTATGTGGCACGCATAGACTAGTTTAAGCAAGTTCTGTTTCACGCATATACTAGTTTAAGCACGTTCTGTTTCACGCATATACTAGTTTTTGCAAGTTGTGATTTTTACACAGACTAGTGTATGCAATTAGTCTATCTTGCATATACTAGTCTAAGCAATTTGTATTTCTCGCTTGCATAGAATAGTCTAAGCAAGTTGTATTTCTCACTTGCATAGACTAGTCTGTGCAAGGTCTGTTACTTGTGAAGACATGTAATTACTGTGTCTCGCATAAACTGGTCTATGCAAGTTGTTTTGCTTGCATGGATTAGTCGAAAATTGCACGTACAAGTCGGTGAGTTGTAATTTTAGTCGGTTGTGGGACCGGCGTCCGCTAGTTCGGTGGTTTTTGGTTTTGTTACAAAAACACATACGAACAGGCGTGTGCCCATGAGTCATGTTAAGAATTTAATGTAACTTTTAAATTCTGTAACCAACGTTTATTAAATGATTTTATGATTGTATATTTGTTTATTATTTACTTGACTTCCCCCTGACCTAAATCTTTCTCAGGATGCACACTATCCATTCGTGGAAACCATAGAAAACAGACAGACAGGAAAGAAATAGTTTATTTCTGAATGCAAACACAATATATTTTCCATTGTATTAACTACACCATCGCCTCATAAAACTGCTAACATCATTCCTGTCCATCCAAAGGCTGCCTGGAAGAGATCGCACCTAGCGATAAGGCCGCCGATTGTGCATTACTCCTAGTTTTTAAGCCTTATGTATTGTAAACATTTCTTTTGGTGTGCAATAAAGTATAATCTAATCTATTCTATTCTATATTTACTAATGCATCGTTCATTAATCACGTGAGGGTCGATAGAGGGTTGTGGTCTATAGTGGTGTATCTACCTTGTGTAGCACATAGTGCGAAAGTTGAAAGCGTCACCCCATCATGAGTGATCCAGAGAGCATGACGCTATTGTTTTTGTACTCATTCTATGTACATTAACATGAGTACAAAAACAAAGGAACCCGTCTTAATGCCTACAATAAACTGTTGGAGATTTAAAAAAAATATGATGTCGAGAAAAAAAAAGTCATTGCGAGCTTCTTTAGAAAAGAACAAAATAAAGTTACTGCAAGCATGAGGACGAGGTTGCGATTCACACACGACTGTTTTGCACGCTAGTCGATCAGCACCTACGAGTCGCGACTCCGCCAGTAAAAACCGCCGCCGTCTCCAAAGTAGGTATATGGCTCGCCCGTCAATCACCCACTTAAGGGATTCTTGAAATTGTAGTGTACTATGGCTAATAGTAGGTATACCTACCTTGTTCTTTGCCACATTTTGGGCCATTGTTGGAATCTCGCGAGTATTTTATTAATATTGATTTATTGAAACTCTTCTCACATAAAGCTACAAACACGCAAACTGCCAATACAGTCATAAACATTTTAAGTGCAAATAAACATTGGTCACTGCCTGTAGGAGAGTCCGAGAAAGACCGCAATGCTAATTACCTGCCTGTGTGTAGGAATATCTTGTGTCTGAAGTATAGTCAATTTTTTTTTGTTTTCTTTTAACTCCTCCGCGATATATGATATTTTAATACTAGTGCGAGAGTTGTCTTTAAAAAACCAAAATGTAAAAAATTGAGTAGGCGGGTACTACCGGTACCTACCTACTATCTAAGTATCTAAGAATGCTCTTACTGTAGAGCCATACTATCTGAGATTCCGTTTGTTTTGCTATAAATCTTTAGGTTATCAGCGTATATCAGTGCATGGCATATGCGTTACTATAAAAAGGAGTGGACCGAGGTGTGACCCTTGCGGAACACCAGAAGAAAGTGATTCAGATTACATATTATTCTTGATTCCACATACCTATAGTGTTAAAGAATAACAGTTACAGGAATAATAAATATTTCACCGGAAGCACGATTTGAACCTCGAACTTGCCTTTTACCTACCGATATGAGTAGAAAGCTAGGCCATAGCTATTGCTCACTGGTTCTCTCCTATTGAGATGTTGCCAGTGAAACTGTTCTCTATATTATTATAATAAATGTGAATAGTTTGTTGAAACAGGTTGAAACGTGCTAATATCTGGCACGTTCGCGAGGCTATTAATTATTAATATGAAGCTGTATCAAAACATAAAGAACGCGAGAAGGATGTAACAGCACGGGCGAGCAATGTGATACGACGTGACGATTCAATGGACGCAGTAGCTGTGGCGGGTGAAATCACGAGGCACAGCTAGTATTAAATAACACCGATAGGTACGTTTTAGTTAATAACAAACTCCTAACACTCAGTCGCAAGGCGGCGCACAAAATAATGCCACAAGGTAGCGATTCAAGACCCTTGTTTTGCAGCCTGGGGACAGCCAAATACACAAGCCAATAATTCAACCCAGGGTCGGCTAACTAGGTTTGATTGAATATTAACTTTGCCATGTAGTGACTGCCTGTCTGACCACTGCAACACAAAGGTATAGCGATATTCCAGGGTTTTAACTTGTGTCAGTTTATTCGTAGGTACCTACTGACTCCCTGTAACGACTGATAAGATCTTCATGATAGCCGGGACCAACAGTTTTACGCGCTCGCCGAGGTAATGGATAGGTACTTAACAATTCAATACGCACGTAACTCTGAAATGTCAGTGGTGCGCGCCATGGAATCTAACTCAATACCCTCTGCATGGCAGTCTGTTGGTATCACTACTAGGCTCTCACTGCTTTTAGGGATACATAAAAGCGCCTGTTAAAAATAACATAGCTGTTATTGCTTAACATCACCCAACCGACATCTAGCAACTGCTATGTTATTTTATCAACATGACGCAACAATATGAAGAAAGTGTAAAGAAAGCAGTGTTATTATTACATTTCTGACTATTTTAGTGTGCAATAGTGTTAGTAATACATTCGAATTAGAGATAACGCACCAAATATAGGGCTCCAGGACAGTCGAACAACCACAGTGTTCTACAGGCAGTCCTTCAATATGAAAACTATTGTCGTTTTCTGCAGCCTAGCGGCGTTCGTTCAGGTAAATATGACTTTCTGATTTATTTATTTTAAAAATTTCGTGTTAAAGTACCTACGTACCTACTCTTAATTCATCATCATCGTCCTGGCGCTATCCCGGCTGCATCCAAGACTTTTTTCTCTAGAAGCCCGGGTCCGCTTCATAAGTAGTTTTACCAGATTTTATAAAATGGTAGCTTTTCCACAGAGCTACTGTCATCTGATCTCCGCAAAGGGTTAGGGATATTCCATGGTTTTATCAGGTCAGAAAGGGTCAGTAAATTCAAGGGTACTCGCAACTACTCACTGCCGCCAATTACTTTCCAAGATATTCATGACAACCGGTATCGACAGCTAAACTTGCTCTGCAAATCACGCGTTTTTTAATAAGTTTCATACATCCATGTGTCACAAAACAGCTGCACTGTTATTATCGCGCTTATATCATCTACTGAATCTAGAAACATGTAAGTTTGACATTGGGTTCTTATTATGGCACAGACATCCAATAAGGCAGGATTTTGTAATGTTCCACCAATGGATAGAATAGGGGTTGGAAGAATGTTCAAAATTCTAGTTATTTTGAAGCTGGTGAGTTCCCATGCTTAGGTATATCATTATTTTGAGACCAAATCAAAGAGCTCAGATATTTACACTGTATTCAGTGACCAAATCAAGGGCTCCATAGATAGTACCTATAGGTCGGTTCATGAAAGATGACCACTGCGCAGAAATCATTTTTAGGTCCCCGTGGAGGTGCGGGTGGAATGACAATGGCGTGGCTCCGTTCTTGACGCATTCCCTAAATGCGTCAAGAATGGAGCCACGCCATTGGTGCACGAATGTACATATGCGCGACGGCCGCCATTTGTGGTCAACTTGCGTGAACCGATCTATACTTATAGTCCGTTCACAGTTATTTTACCTCTAGCTGTTAGATTGGCCAACCTGGGCGTTGTGTTGCTATATTTGGTATATAATACCCCCATTTTAAATATACATTATTGCTAAAAATGTACTTATTCTTTATTGCCTAAGCGATCGTATTAAATATTTGGAAGTAATGTTTGTAACAAAACCTCTTGATATTGGCATGGCTATGCATGTACATTTATTTTCTTACGAAATAACTAATTTCCTATGAAGATAAGTAGTTATAATAAAAATGTTGTCTATTTAATATATAAAGGTAAATGCATCATAATTACTCCAACGTGAGGTTCTAATTATCAAATACAAAAACTGCAAATTTAATTTTCATATTTATTTTGAATAAGAATGAAGTGGGTGTAATATTACACCTCTGCCTACCCCTGCATGGAAACAGGCGTGAGTCTATAAGAATGATCCCTGTGGACTGCCAATGTTATGATGATTCGTAACTGCTGTCATATTCTGTATCAGACTCAGAATTTAATTCTGTTATGAACCTGTCCATTTCAGCATCCGTGGACCCATCTGTTTCACGAAGCTTGTCTTCAATGTGGCGCTCATGTTAGCATTGTTTTTGTCAGTCTTCTGCAGTGATAGATTGAAAAGCTTCTTCAGCTAAATTCACAATGTTGGTTGCCTCTTGTCCTAAATTTTTGCTTATGACTCGCCTATTAATGAGACTCCACATAACTTCAATTGCGTTTAGCTCGCAGTGGTATGGCGGTAATCTAACCACTTTGCGGTCATGAGCTTCAAGCATTTGAATTTTTGAAGCATTTCCACTAATATTGGGTAAAATGTTATGCACGGGTAGCCCTATTTTACATTCCTGTCATCACAGAGCACAATTCCAACATAAAGAAAATAAACACCGACATCTGTCAGAGGTAAAATAACTGTGAACGGACTGTACCTACTTTGTGTCGTCTACGTACTTTGACACTTACAGTGACATAATTTTTCACAGGTGGCGTATTCCCAGTATTGCTACGCCTGCTCCGCGCCTGCCCCTGCACCTCTCATCCTCCCCGCTCCTGCTCCCCCTTGTCCTTGCGCAGCCGTTCCCCCAGCACTAGCTGCACTCGCCCCTAACTTGCCTCTCCTCGCTCCAACCCTAGCCGACTCCATATCCGCTTCCATCGCCGCTACTCTTCCTCCTCTCCTAGATGCCGCGCTCCCTCCTCTTCTAACATCTGCTTTGGCAGCCGCTGGACCTCTACTTGAAGCTGCGTTGCCTTGCGCGTTGCCAGCTCCTTACGGATTGCCTGCTGCCCCGTGCGCGATGCCTGCTCCACTAGTACTGCCTGCTCCCATGCCTGTTGCCGCTCCGTGCGCGTATGCCGCCCCATTGGCACCGCCTCCGATGTACGCTGCCCCATGCGCTTACGCTGCACCAACTGCGTGCTTGTGCTATTAAATTGTTTATGGAAAAGACAAGTACTTAATAAAAAATATTTTTATAGTTTGGACTTTTACTGTTTAACTTCTTTCTACAGCTGATTGGAGTTTAAGAGGTACCAATACCTCGTATAAATAAGTACCTAGGTCTGGCAGCCCTGGGATCTTGGACTATAAACTGTATGGCTTTTACGGGTAATTTGACTCTTGAGCCTCGAATCGCCCTTGTGTTAGGTCCCTACTACTACTATATGAATCAAACTGAAAAAGCCTGACCTTTTATGGTAGGTACCGAAATAAAACATTGTAAAGTGTTCCTATTGATTATTTCCGTTCCTGGCTGAAAGCGTTATGGGCAGGGGCCGTACCGCCGTATGAGCCGTATATGTAAGTATGAACCGTATCAATGACAAGTGGAGCTTCAGCTTTAAGGGCTCTTGGCTTCTACTTTACTACCTTTTACCAAAAACCGATTGCCATAGAAATTTTGCTCTTGTAGGGCGTGTCTAGAAGTTCTGCAACTGTAGTCGTCTGGCCCTTGCCGCCCATGCTACGCCCTGTTTGACGCGCTTACCTCATTCGCCAGGATCTGCGTCTCAGTAAAATGTAAGAGCGCGTCTGGCATTCAGGTACAGACAACTTTTTCTTGCTCACTTGCATACGTAAAGTAGGCAATTTGTAGGTATGCAGAAAATGACAAGTAGGTACAAGAGGCATTATTATAATATTGCTTCACGTTGATGTTTCCTTTCATTATGCTAGCACGAATTTTTATCACGCCAAACGCCAATAGCCAACACAAGTTTTGAAAGTAAGTACTCTTACGTAGTATTTGTATACTCTTTGGTAAGTACTAGGTTGAGTTGATTGATCGTCTTGTCTTGCCTAAGTCAGGTGAAGTCACAGAGTGTGTGCGGACGCGGGACGGCTCGCGGACGGCTAAAGATCACTCTACAACTCTGTGTAGAGAGACTTATGGGAGCGGCCTATGTCCAGCAGTGGATAATTATTAGGCTTAAATGATGATGATGAAACAATAAATATGAAAGATATATTGTAACTATACATCATAATTTTAATGTTTATTAGCTCAGCCTATTGTTTAAAGGGTAAATTAGGTGTACTTATACAAACGCGACATCAATGCAATTTGTTTGTTTAAACTATTTTTATGTGAACAGTTATGATTTGATACAAAAATATTGTAGTGTTATCTTGTAGTGATGATGAAGAATAATCAGTAATTTTAATTAATTACTGTTAACGTTACAATATGTGATTATGATTACGTAAGTGTAACAAAACGCATTGGCACTGATTTTTATTTACAGTGGCAACACCTCTACCTAAACTTCAAATCAAAGTGCTGTGAGATTTGCGAACTGGCTTTTATTTGATTATGATTAATTTTACTACGAAAATAAGCTGAAAATTGTACAATAACCTAGTCAATTAACGTGTCGGATAGTGGAGCAATACGCTGTGTCCGAGGTAAGCACGTAAATCGTTTATATTTGGTGGTATTTCGACATGGTTGTCACTGCTGCGTTAGATATTATTTTTGTTTTGTGCGATTATCGCTGAGTAATTTCGGGATGGTGTTCTGTGTGCGCGGTTGATGCTGCGAACTTGTCAGCGTGCCAACTCTGGCGGAGCGATACCTAATATATTGTTACGATTCTTCCGTCTAGGTGCTTTACGGGTGATTCTCGCTTAGCAGTTTCCTCGACCTTAGTGGAAGTACTCCGCAGGGTTGAACCAGCTGTAAGGTGCTGACCTTGCACCCCTGCACCCGCGGAAAGTCGCCACATGAGCCCAATAACAATGACTTGCTTCTTTAAATTTGACCCACATATACACGAACTACAGTGCGTATTCTTACGAACAAAGTAATTAAAATGTCATTTGTAATGAGTTTACACATCTATGCCGTATATTTTAGGAATTAACTTGATATTATCACTAAAATGACAATGTTAATATTATAAACAAAGGGACTTTTTATTTTGACAGTCCTTACAATGATAAAGCGAAATTACATTTTATGTATGTTAGTAAACATTCAAGACTTTACCTACAGCTGCTGTGAAAAGAACACCTTATACCAATTGTGGTTATTTATTCAACAATACAACTGGTAAATATTACAAATTTTATATAAATTTACCATTATCTGTAAATTTGTTTTCATTTACACAAAAGTAACCACATTTTTTTGGCAAATTTGTTAGAATCAGTTAAGTGTATACACTTTTTAGTTATATGCATACAGTATTGTTCAGTGGTGAAATATTATAAAAAGAAATAGTGGGTAGTCCGTTTGAAGATGCTTTATAATGGTTATGCATGTTATTTAGAGTATTTATGACAGAAATTATTTGTTATACTTTTAACAGAGTAAATAGGAAAAAGCATATTATGCCTAGTCATAATATGCTTTTCCTTAATACATTGATTAATCAGTGCTCATTTTACAGAAGTGTTTTCAAAACTATGGTCATCATCACTGACTTTCCCTAGTTACATGCATATTTAACTGTTGATGATCATTTGCTAGATGATAAAAGAAGACACTTTGAATATCTGCATATTAGTTCTCCATAATATACTCAAAAGATATGATAATATGAAGTCAACAAACCAGGCTAGGGAAGCTGAATATGACATTACCTTTATCATAGAGAAAACTGGTGAATAGCCAGTACTTAATATAATTTTTAGAACATTTGTGGGCAAGTAAAATTTTTATGATTTTCTTTATACCACTGATACTGCTAAACATTTTTTGATTGAACATCATAATGTGATAACTAGTATAATTTAGATCTAAACACAGTTTATTTAGTATTGCTGCATAGCTTCATCCTTAATTGTTTTGTTTTTAACTCATTAAAATGGATTGAGGTTTTTAAGCAATAGCATTTTAATCACTTATTACTTACCTTTAAATACAAAGTCAAGTAAATTTGAATGAAAGATGAATATTTTAAATCCAACAGCTTTGTTTATTTGAAGGTTATTATTTATTGGGCTCGAAATAAAAAGTGTTATGATATTTATTGACCAATATAAATGAATAACTCAAATTGATAGCCTAAAAATTGCTGTAAACATATTACATTCTATAAGGTCCGTCTTGTTAAGAAATTTCTTTTCTAATTTTCTATGTTATGTATAATTAAGAATGCAAAGTAAAATTGTGTAGGGGTAACCAACCCCCATCTCATAGCATGGGTGCCGCAAGAGGCTGCTAACGAAAATACATGGGTAAAATTCAATATCAAACCTCATACTAATCCGTCAGGCCATTGTGGTAAAGAAGACCATGGAGGAATGCCATTGCGGCGGAAGTAATCAGTGGCCTATGTCCAGCAGTGGATTGCAAAAAGCTGTATGTATTTTCTCTGTTTTAGCAACTTAGGTCAGTCCTTACATCTATAGGGAAAGAATAGGCCCAACAGCATTATTAAAAAAATCGGCATTGACGGCTTCTAGATAAAAGGCGCCAATGCCAAATTTTATTTTTGATTTAGGTTAGAATAAAACATTTCCATCCCTCCATACTACTCGGTTCGCTATATGAACGAGCTGGCCCTTGGCGTGAATTTTTTGTAGTAATGTTTGTTGTTTGTTGCAGGTACATGGTAGGTGTTTGTGATGATGTCTCTGAAGCCGAGGAACGTGGACTTCACGGAGACGTGGGCACACCTCAAGGAAACGGTACACACACATATAAACACTTTATCTAACCAGCTAATCCTAGGGCCAGTGGCGTAGGAAGGAGGGTGCGGCGGGGGCGGTGCGCCCCGGGTGCCACCCTTTTTGGGGTGATACCCATCCAAAAAATGGGTGACACCCAAAACTAAACTTTAAGAGCAATGTACAAAAATATAAAGCAACATAGGCACTAGCTCAGCACTACGAGAGTTAGCCCGAAATTGTTAGGTATCGACTAAAAAAAAAAAGGTCATCGGCCAACTTCCGCACCGGGTGCCACCCAAGCTAGCTACGCCACTGCCTAGGGCTGCCAACCTTTGAATCGCTGAACCCCTAAACCATATGTTTTCGTGCCCCATTTTAATTCTAAGTTTGAATTGTTTTTGTTAAAGTAGAATACTTAGGTAGAAGATACTGGTATACATCATACTTAACAATTTAGCGTGTCTTAATCGCTTAAAGTTAATTTTACTTTATTAAGATCCGCTAAATTATTTTGTATGATCTATAAAAATCGCGACAGCTTAAAATCGAAGATACTACTTACTATGTTCAGTTTGTTCTATACCAGTTAGATGATTCTATTTTTCTATGAACATATTTTGCACCATTTATCTCCTTCTTGGAAACTCCTGAAAACCCTCCCGAGAACCTCCTCCTACATTAATTGAAAATATAAGAGATTCTATATCAGGGATCAACTCCAATTTTACCAGGCTTTAAGTTTTTGTCGGAGTCTGGTCAAAATATTTGTAAAATGCTCCATAAATTGACTCGCATCATAACGGCCCAGTAATTTTGGAGATTTTTGACAAAGATAAACATATTTTTTACGGAATGCAAGTAAATGCGTAACGATGCCGAGTAAACAAGTTAATTGTTTTGTATTGTTTGCTTGGCGTCGATTCAAAAATAACTCAAATATGTTTATATTGAATTTTTGGTTGGTTTATTTTTCTGTTCAAATGTATTTTTTTATAATTTGTTTGAGTTTTGTTCTATTAATAAAATAACATTGAACGTACAATATTATTAAAACGCGTAATGTAGCGCGCGTAGTTGAAACAACGGTAAAAGCACAGAAAAAAACACTTGGCTGATATTGCCAGAAATGACAAGTAGGTAAATTGCTGAGTAAGAGCTGTGCCGTTGCCGTGCTTGTATAAAGCCCGCTTCCCACGGAGCATGCTTTTGTGGACGCGCGCGGCTCCTTTGAAGTAACATTTCGACGTCCGCAAAACTACGCACCATGGAATGCCGGCTTAACGTTTTTATTCCAGTGTTATATTATAATCCTAATAAATATCTTGATTTAGCTGCCTCCGTGGTCAAATAAATAGCGTATGCGTCTGCTAATCGGAAGACGCGGGTTCGACTCCCAGGTCAGACAAAAGTGCTACTAAGTTTTTCCGAATTCTAAGTAGCAGCAGAGTCTGGCAATGTACATACTTGGTAACGGCCATAGGCCCGCCCCCTATTACATTGGGACCGAAACATAACTGGCGAAGTGCGGGTGTGTAATACATCTCTGCCTACCCCTTCGGGGATAAAGGCGTGAAGTTATGTATATAATTATGTATGTTTGTTTGAACGGGCGTAGCTGCGGGCATCCTCTAATAGTCCTTATAACTAAATATTTTGTGTGTCTCTAGGTGGCCGGTGTAGTAGGTCTTCGTGCAGTGGAGCGATCTGTGTGGAACACTCGGTTCTCTGATGTGTACGCGCTATGCGTCGCGCACCCGGAGCCGCTTGCTGACAGACTTTATGACGAGACCAAGTAAGTTACTTTAATGCTTTTATTAATATGAATTTTAATTTTTAAAGTAAAATTTTTAAAAATTAAAAATTTAACGTTACGTAACGTAAGGGAGGGTAATGTGTTTATCAGTCCATGTATGTATGAATGTTTGTTTGTCCGTAAGTGGAGTTTTAGAGACCAAGTGTGTATTCCGTTATTGATGATTCTAACGGGGGTGCATAGGGTTCCCACCAACAACTTAGGGTCCCAAGCCAACCTCACCTGTAAGTGGTGCACCTGCCAATCAACGGACGAGGCTCTGGCAAACTAAATATCCCGATAAGCGGCAATAGGCTCGCCACCTATTACGTGGGATCAGAACACTGGCGAAAAGTGGGCGTTTAATAAGCCTCTGTCTACCCCTTCGGGGACACAGGCGTGAGTATATGTATGTATGATTCTAACGACAATCGATTTGTCTTAACACTCTTAAACTTGCGAGTGCCACTGAAGACATAACGATAATTAGAATTCACCACAGCAACAATCAGAAATAATTTTATTGAAAACATTGAGGTAACATAACAAAGTGTTGTTGATTAGATTTCGTCAGTTTCTCTTTAAAAATAAAGGAATTAAATCTTTAAGACAAAACAGGATCAAAACTAAATTAAAATAATTATTATTTACTGATTTGTATTATAGGAGGAATAAGTCTTAATAGAGTGAAATGAAATATTCTGTCTCTTTACCAACGTGAATAGCAATATTTCACTGAGTATCTCACTAGTCCCTTTTTACGATCGTTGCCTTTTGTGTCGACATATTTGACACTTACCTAATTACAATGTGACAGTAATAGGTCCACGGACCCATAACACATGGCAACAAATCTAAGCGCTCTTTGCTAATCTAGTCGTTATACAGATCAATGGTTGAAATCAACAAAATTACTCTCATTTGTCCATAAAAGAATCATTTTTTATACGCAATTTAGTATTTTTTTTTTATTGTAATAGGCGGCAAACGAGCAGACGGATTGCCTGATGGTAAGCAATTACCGCCATGGACACAAGCAACACCACAGGATTCACAAGTGCGTTGCTGCCCCTTGGGATTGGGAAAAGGGATAGGATGAGGGGTGGGATGAGGGAGAAGGAATAGGGGATAGGGCCTCCGGCACTCTCACACACCGAACGAAACGCAACAGTTTAGGTACTGTTACTTTACATCGATTTCCTGTGAGAGGGTAGTACTTCCCCGGTCGAGCCGGCCCATTCATGCTGAAATCAGCAAGGCTCTACTACCTGTGAGACTCTACTACTTGGCAACTGGAATAACGCTAGGACGGTGATGAATAACGGTTACTCATAATACTATTTTTTCTAAGATTCATTTTTATCTGTGTTGCCAGAAACTTCTTGGAGGAGCACGTTAGTGGTCTGCTGGCGCGAGTGAGGGGCACCGCGTCGCTCGACAATAACGATCATAACGATGGACTACTCACCAGGTAAACATCACTTATTTATCTGACTTTCTGTAGCCTGTCATCATCATCATCATCAGCCCTGTTTATAAACTCTCCCACTGCTGGGCACGGGCCTCTTCTTACTATGAGAAGGATAAGGCGATAGTCTGCAGCTTGTAGCCCGCAAGCATTTATAATGATGGCTTCAAAATCCACGGATTTTCAAATAATCTTTTAACGCGTCCTTTTCCCTTGATTTCTTTCTCAATGACCTTTTGTTATGAAAGGACTTATGTACATACTTTTGGTAGGAGTCTTGAGTATCCACTGTTATTCGCTTGCACTACCAGTTACCACCGAGATAGTCAAAGATAATTTAAATATCTGCTATGTTTCTGTCTACAGATATGTGTCCGCTTGGCGGGAGTACAGTCAAGGCGTCGCCTACCTCAACAGCCTCTACTCCTACCTAAACTTGCAGCATGTCAAGCGGCAGAAGGTAAGATAAATCTATTCTTATAAAGATGAAGAATTTGTTTGTTTGAAGTCGCTAATCTCAAGAACCGATTTGAGAATTTTTCCAGTGTTAGCCCATTTACCGAGGAACGCTATAGACTATATAAAATCACGCTATGCGCCACGGGAGCGGAGCAGTAGCTCTAAATAACGCGGGTGTAATAGTGAGCTCATCTAGTTATATTGTTACGAGCTGGGGTTCGGTGATAAATTAAATTCTTATGCCACTAAAACTGCACCTTATTTTACACACTTATACACAAGTAATTTCCAACACTAATAAAACACTATTTCACACTACTAGAAAACACTTCCGACTTCCTTAATCTTCGCACTCTTTCGCTTCTTGATCGCTCCGATTATTCAACTGTAACTGTCTCTATTCGCCCGTCCGCGCGGTATTTATACCGGATAACAAACTAGTTTATTCTAGACTTGAATGAATGAATGAATTATTTATTTCACTTTTAAATTTCTT
Organism: Euclidia mi; assembly: GCA_944739405.2. NCBI lineage: Eukaryota > Metazoa > Arthropoda > Insecta > Lepidoptera > Erebidae > Euclidia > Euclidia mi. Next base: position 10,055,120 of record OX123211.2, on the reverse strand, counting down.
ATAATCTAGATATTCCCGAGAATATTCTCGTAACAGACGGGAAAAGTCGATACAGCAATGCCATCTAGTAGAGAGTAGATGAAGTACCTTTAAACTACCTATATATCCACTCTCTTCTAGAGCGGTTTCAGATTAGCGTATTTTTCTGCGCGTACACGGTCGTTTCAGCATACGCGCTTACACGCGCGCTACATTACGAGCTTAAAAAAATCGAACGGACATATTTCGTCGTGTTCGCTCGAAACGGTAGTGACATCTTGTCAGTGTCAACATGGATTCTGACGGCTTGCGGCTATACTAGCTTAGAAGCGCGTCAACGCTCGTACGAGTTGCGCGTGTGCCAAAAGGCGAGCCTTTACGCGCCTACATGCGCTTCCAAAAACGAGCTTATACGCGCGTATAAAACGCTAATCTGAAATCGCCCCTAGTTCTCTCATTCACCGATAGATGGCGTTATTTTCAAATATCGCCATTCGTAACAATTTTATAAACCTTAAAATGTTGTACATTTAACTTTGTTACTGCAAACATGTATATTTAAATGTAACAAATACTGGTAGTCCAAAAAATATAAATAGGTAAATAAATAAACCTGAAGAATATGGTTCATTTCAAGAACTACTGGTTCGAGTTGAATAATATATTTTTTTGGCAAATCTGACACATTTATTGAGGAAGGATATCTATACATATTATAAAATTAAGTCCTTTTTTCTTCCTGTATGAACGCAATAAACTCAAAAAGTATCGAAATGATTTTTGTACAGTTTTCGCCAATTAATAGCGCTCTAGGTAGTAGGTAACAAGAATCAATTTTGAAAAGCAAAATTCGTAAATATTTTTTCAAACAGCTATTAATACGTCTATTAGATATAAGGTATTTCAATATGAAAGTGTGTGTATTAATCCACGTTATTTTTTCTACAGGTATCAGATGCAGAAATTATCTACGGGTCAGCTGCGACAGTCTCTTGTCCGGAACACGACGCGCGTCAGCTAGAGGTACGTTTATAATTATTATTCTGTAGGGCCTACAGTACAGTATACGCAAGTGGTATGCGGGTGCGCGGCACAAAAGCCGATGGAGCGCGTACGCGGGCTAAACACGCATGCGTGAGATATATGTATGCAGGCAGGTGGTACGCGTAGGATGGCGGCTCACCTATTCAGGCTGTACACACTTACGGGTGGAATGCGTTGCTATAGCATGTTATACGCAAGCAATCAGTACACGTATGCGGGTGGATCACACTAGGAGCGTTACACGCAAGCGATCGGTACACATATGCGGGAAGAACACGTTGCGGGCGTTATACGCAAGCGATCGGTACACGCATGCGGATGGATCACGCAGGTAGCGTTATATTAAATTAAAAGTTACACGTGTGCGGGTGGAACACGTTACAGACGTCATACGCAAGCGACCGATAAACGTATGCGGGTGGAACACGCAGCGAGCGTTCAACACAACTAAACGATGCAGGCATGCGTGTGGAACACGTTGCGGGCATTATACGCATGCGCTGTTACCCACGCGTAACGGTAAACGCTTACCGTCAGGTGATCCGCCTGCTCGTTTGCCACCTATCCGCTTGCCGCCATATATAATAGATATCTTTATCGAATGCTGAAACACTAAGACCCAGTTTCACCACTTCTTCACAGACTTTTAAAATTGAAATTAAATTTGTATGAGTTATTTAAAATATTTTTTACGTTTATTTATCAGGAATATATCAAAGAGCGGTGAAGCCGGACATAAAGATTTTATTGCTAACTTAGAATTTCTTTGATCTCACAGGTAGGAGAACTCGGTCTCGAGATATGGGAGCGAGTGTTGGTCCGGCCGCTGTCTACAGCGCTGACCGGCCGCATCGTCAGCGCGTTGGCAGCGGCGAGAGACAGCACGCCTGACCCGGCGCTGGCAACCACGCTTAGAGAGGCTATACACAGCACTGTGCAGGTAAGGAAATATGGCAAATCATTATTTTTATCACGGAAAATATAAAGAAAATAGCCTAAGGCAACCAGAACCTGCTTATTTTTGAATAACCAAATTTATAGAATGTACACTGCCAGTCTGCCAAACATATGTGCCATGCCACACCTTTTAACTGGGCGGTAACTTCACCAAGCTACGAAAATGTTCTGTATTGAAGTTCATATGTAAAGCTTAGGACATTTTTGATATTGTCTTACTTTTATCATACAGTATCGTCAGCCCCATCCTCGACGATGTCACCTATTCCTAGATGATGTTAATGACCGTATCCATTTTCTATTCCCAGGTCCGCTCATTCAGAGTGCGTGCGCCATTGCAGCTGTATCAACAGCTAGTGTTGGAGCCGTATCTATCCGCAGCGTGCGCGTCTCACGCTCGGCTCGCGGCGTCGCTACTGGCCACGGGAGACGTCGCGCACTACACTAAGCACGCGCTCGCGCAGTTGGAGAGAGAGGTCAGTAGAGAGAGAGAGAGAGAGTAGTCAGTAGAGTGCGTGCGCCATTGCAGCTGTATCAACAGCTAGTGTTGGAGCCGTATCTATCCGCAGCGTGTGCGTCTCACGCTCGGCTCGCGGCGTCGCTACTGGCCACGGGAGACGTCGCGCACTACACTAAGCACGCGCTCGCGCAGTTGGAGAGAGAGGTCAGTAGAGAGAGAGAGAGAGAGTAGTCAGTAGAGTGCGTGCGCCATTGCAGCTGTATCAACAGCTAGTGTTGGAGCCGTATCTATCCGCAGCGTGCGCGTCTCACGCTCGGCTCGCGGCGTCGCTACTGGCCACGGGAGACGTCGCGCACTACACTAAGCACGCGCTCGCGCAGTTGGAGAGAGAGGTCAGTAGAGAGAGAGAGAGAGAGTAGTCAGTAGAGTGCGTGCGCCATTGCAGCTGTATCAACAGCTAGTGTTGGAGCCGTATCTATCCGCAGCGTGCGCGTCTCACGCTCGGCTCGCGGCGTCGCTACTGGCCACGGGAGACGTCGCGCACTACACTAAGCACGCGCTCGCGCAGTTGGAGAGAGAGGTCAGTAGAGAGAGAGAGAGAGAGAGAGTAGTCAGTAGAGTGCGTGCGCCATTGCAGCTGTATCAACAGCTAGTGTTGGAGCCGTATCTATCCGCAGCGTGCGCGTCTCACGCTCGGCTCGCGGCGTCGCTACTGGCCACGGGAGACGTCGCGCACTACACTAAGCACGCGCTCGCGCAGTTGGAGAGAGAGGTCAGTAGAGAGAGAGAGAGAGTAGTCAGTAGAGTGCGTGCGCCATTGCAGCTGTATCAACAGCTAGTGTTGGAGCCGTATCTATCCGCAGCGTGTGCGTCTCACGCTCGGCTCGCGGCGTCGCTACTGGCCACGGGAGACGTCGCGCACTACACTAAGCACGCGCTCGCGCAGTTGGAGAGAGAGGTCAGTAGAGAGAGAGAGAGAGTAGTCAGTGGAGTGCGTGCGCCATTGCAGCTGTATCAACAGCTAGTGTTGGAGCCGTATCTATCCGCAGCGTGCGCGTCTCACGCTCGGCTCGCGGCGTCGCTACTGGCCACGGGAGACGTCGCGCACTACACTAAGCACGCGCTCGCGCAGTTGGAGAGAGAGGTCAGTAGAGAGAGAGAGAGAGTAGTCAGTGGAGTGCGTGCGCCATTGCAGCTGTATCAACAGCTAGTGTTGGAGCCGTATCTATCCGCAGCGTGCGCGTCTCACGCTCGGCTCGCGGCGTCGCTACTGGCCACGGGAGACGTCGCGCACTACACTAAGCACGCGCTCGCGCAGTTGGAGAGAGAGGTCAGTAGAGAGAGAGAGAGAGAGACCTGAGTAGTACGACTCACTTCACGTGAGTAGTAAGAGTGTTAATCAGCGGCGGAAATAGGTGTCAGTAGAAATTATAAGGTCAGTAGTGAGTCAGGGCAATAGTGAGAGTTAAGAGTGACGATGAATCATTTAACCAATACAGTTTCATATAAAAAAGCGTAAATTCTAATTATAACTTTATCTTTGTACCCAGGTATCGCTAGGCGCCCGTTTCCTAGACCCTTCATCCGCGGAGGCGGTGCGCGGGTGCTACGAGCGCGCCGCCGTAGCCGCCCACCTGCCGGCGCTACACGCTACCGTAGACAAGCTGATGCGAGACGCCGCCGCTGACGAACCGGACGCGCACGAGGTGAGGCTACGACAATCTTGTTATATGCTACGAAGCATGCTCCTTGCGTTTATTATGTGCTGGTACTTTCATCTACAAGCTGCATTTAGGATTTAGTTTAGATGGAGGGAGGTTCGTTTTATGCACTACAGTCCGTTCACAGTTATTTTACCTCTGACAGATGTCGGTGTTTATTTTCTTTATGTTGGAATTGTACTCTGTGATGACAGGAATGTAAAACAGGGTTACCCGTGCATAACATTTTACCCAATATTAGTAGAAATGCTTCAAAAATTCAAATGCTTGAAGCTCATGGCCGCAAAGTGGTTAGATTACCGCCATACCACTGCGAGCTAAACGCAATTGAACTTATGTGGAGTATCATTAAAAGGCGAGTCACAAGCAAAAATTTAGGACAAGAGGCAACCAACATTGTGAATTTAGCTGAAGAAGCTTTTCAATCTATCACTGCAGAAGACTGACAAAAACAATGCAAACATGAGCGCCACATTGAAGACAAGCTTCGTGAAACAGATGGGTCTACGAATGCTGAAATGGACAGTTCATAATAGAATTGAATTCTGAGTCTGATACAGAATATGACAGCAGTTACGAATCATCATAACATTGGCAGTCCACATGGATCATTCTTATAGACTCACGCCTGTTTCCATGCAGGGGTAGGCAGAGGTGTAATATCACACCCACATCATTGTTATTCAAAATAAATATGAAAATTAAATTTGCAGTTTTTGTATTTGATAATTAGAATCTCACGTTGGCGTAATTATGATGCGTTTACCTTTATATATTAAATAGACAACATTTTTATTATAACTACTTATCTTCATAGGAAATTAGTTATTTCGTAAGAAAATAAATGTACATGCATATAGCCATGCCAATATCAAGAGGTTTTCTTACAAACATTACTTCCAAATATTTAATAGGATCGCTTAGGAAATAAAAAAATAAGTACATTTTTAGCAATAATGTATATTTAAAATGGGAATATTATATACCAAATATAGCAACACAACGCCCAGGTTGGCCAATCTAACAGCTAGAGGTAAAATAACTGTGAACGGACTATACGTACAAATCCAGTAAACTAGTGAAGTAGGCTCTTTACGTTTATTATCTCCTAGTACTTTTATATAAAAGTAGTGGTGGATCTAGGATTGGGTGACCAGGGAATATGAGGCTAATTTTACTTTGTGGGGATCTAACCTGGTGAGGGTAGGTAGGTAGGCTTTATCAAAGGAAAATATTGTGTTTTGAAGAAACAGATGCTTTTGGGCAGGGGAAGAGAACTTCCCCCTCTGGTCTCTCCATCTGGATCCTACTGACCAACTGACGCGCCATCAGACGTGGGGAGCAGAGCGCGACAAGTCCATCGCACGTAAACATTTCCGCGGTTGTTTATCTTATACTAATATATAAAGCTGAAGAGTTTGATTGTTTGTTTGTTTGGTTGAACGCGTTAATCTCAGTAACTACTGGTCCGATTTGAAAAATTCTTTCAGTGTTAGATAGCCCATTTATCGAGGAAGGCTATAGGCCATATAACATCACGCTATGAGCGACGGGAGCGGAGCAGTAGCCTTAAATAACGCGGGTGTAACCGCGGGCATCGTCTAGTACTGTTAATAAGTGCAAAGAAGCTATACGTGTCTGTTTGTGTGTAGCGTCGCGCAGACCTCCGCCGCATGTACGCGCTGCTACGTCCGCTGGGCGGCGCGGCACTGCGGCCGCTGGTGGACGCGGCGCATGCGCAGGCCGCCGCCGACGGACACGCGCTACTCGCCGCGCCGCATAACAAGGACGAGGTGAGTACCTGCACTACTTAGAAAAGAAGAAAGAAGGAAAGAAAAAAGAACGAAAGAAAGAAGGAAAGAAAAAGAAGGAAGGCAAAGGAAAATTTAACTGTGTGTGTCTCCGTGTGTTTGTATGTGTGTGTGTATGAGTGCGAAAGTCGCCGCCGATTGGCACGAGCTGCTCGCCACGCCACACAACAAGGACGAGGTAAGTAGCTGACTTAAAGAAGATGAAACAAAGAAGAATAAAGATATTGCTTATGGAACGAAATGAAGAAACGAAATGTATGAGTGTTGCTGAGTGTGAGTTTGTTTGTATGTGTGATTTAGTGCGCAAAATGGTTCCGCGCTAATTACTGCAACTTATAGAAAACTAGCTTTTGCCCGCTACTTCGCACGTGTAAATTACGATTAGATAAAATATTTTGTACAAACACCCCTACCCTCCTCAAGGAACATACATGCTAAATTTCACCTTGTTTAGCCCAGTAATTTCGGCTGTAATGTGTCTGTCAGTCAGTCAGTAACGCAAAGACTTTATATACACAGATTGAAGTGATTCCATTGAAAAAATAAAAGATTTTACACAAACTCTGAATCCCTTTTCCACCTTCTTAGGGGAAAATTTTCAAAATAAATGTCTTTGTGTTCGCTAACATCATTTGCGGATCCCATACAAATTCTGACAGAGTTAGGGTAAGAATTTCCAAAAAGACTTTCTTAGTGTTCACTAACTTCATTTGAGGAACCAATGTACAAAGTTTGAAGTTAATCCATAAAAAGTTTCATACAAATTCTGATAACCAGTTTAATCCCTTGGAGGAATAAAAAAAATCCGGGAGGAATTTCTAAAAATCCTCGCTTAGTGTGCCCCTACACACCTCAAGGAACATACATGCTAAATTTCACCTACTTGTGACCAGTCGTTTCGGCTGTAGCGTATATGTCAGTCAGTAAGTAACGGAAGGATTTTACATATTAAGATGAAAGAAATGAAGACCGAATGAAAGAAAGGAAAGAAGAAAAAGAAAAAATTAAGACCGAGTGAAAGAAAGGAAAGAAGAAAAAGAAAGAAAGAGGGATTTTATTTCGTGAAGTATACTTCCCATTTGATCCCATACAAGTATCCGTGGAGATCTTTTTGTACATTTAAATTCGGATCGCTGTAGAAAAAAATTGTCGGACTGTGTTGTGTGACGACGCAGAATATATAGTGCGGGTGATCTCTTTTTAACGAAAACTAAATAACTATGTTTGTTTTATTTCCAGGCGCACACACACTTTGTGAACGCGATGCTGACTTTACACGGCAAATACAGCAAGCTTTTCGCTGATGTGTTCGGCGGTGCGCAAGCTTTCATCGGAGCATTGGATAAGGTAATTTTAAAACTTGTTCAGACAAGGCCGGGGATCACGCGATTTTTAGAAATGCACAGGACTATGGTTGACGGCATAGAATACAAGTGCCGCCACCCCCTATCTTCCCGTGGGTGTGATATAGTAGGCCAAGCCCTCCTAATTTGCTCACAATACTATTGTGACGCAAATTACGAGAGGTCTATGTCCAGCAGTGGACGTGAGTAGGGAGTGAAAGGCTGCAATGATGATGACAGGAGCAGAGTGACTTGCATTTACCTAGATGATCATGTACACTGACAGAATACAAGGGCGTGCATATACTGAATCTCTTGAATGTGTGTGGCGTAAAGGTGATGTGTCGGGGAGTATTTTTTTTCTGATACCCAATTATATTTACCTTTACGGAATTATACAGCTGGTAAATATACACAGTAAGGGTATGCCTGTATGTTTCGATCGTTTGCGCGCGATCTAACGATTTGATGTATCAGGCTTTACATATTAAGGCCGCTAGAAGGAGTTGATACAGACGATTTGAACTGTTTTAACTATCAGGAGGTGCAAATGCTCTCTGTCTCTGCCAACGCCTAAGCATTTTAAGCATTGAGAAGTATTTTAGTAAGCAGAAGAAATTAAAGGTTCGATTAACTTGCACTAGCAATATATTCTCCACAGTCGATAAAATGATAAGATATGACACCTCGCGATCGAGCAAGATCTAACTCGCCTCGAAAGAACACATTGAATATGCTTCTTTAATCCCCACAATGATGATGTATTTATCAACAGGCTTGCAGCGCTGTAGTGAACTCTCGCGGCCCGTCAGATAGTTGCGCACGAGCTCCCGAACTATTAGCAAGATACTGCGATTGTTTGCTGAGGAAGAGGGGTAGCAGTGGAGGTAAGGATTTACTACTTAAGCGATACTAAATACTATCAAGTACCTAAGTAGATACTAAGACTTATTACAGATCATCATAGTCCTAAGTTTCTCCCGGTGCATCCAAGACCTCACGCCCTGGAGCCCGGAGACTAGGGGCTCCAGAAAATCAACTTTTCAACAGAGCGCATGCCGTCTGATCTCCGCCATGCCCTGGTAACTGTCGAACAACTTTTATTTTTGTGAATAATGCCATCTAATTACCAATCGAGGGAACTTTTTTGTCAGTGTTGCCATGCTACACAAATTGTCAAAATTGATATTTTCTTTGATAAATCCAAAGTTTGATAAGAATTTATTTATAAAAAAAACGTACTTTTATTACCATTATTATTATATTATTTTACTAGTTTGAAACAATTTTGCATGACCACAAAAATTTTTGGTTGGCAAACAATGGAAACCGTTATATAAATTAAAAACAAACAATAAATTAAACTAAATGTCAGTAATGTCATTGTCACAAGAAAATTTGCCGGCTGTGTGTTTACATGCTTTTTCTTGTGATTCTTGGTATTTTATTGGTATTTACGTAGAGTTGAGCTTCAGTTCCTACGTTATACTATTCAGGAATACCTATTTCAGCATTACCTGTGTTGTTTGTGTAGTGTTTGTGACATATTTAAGATAGGCCCTCCTAAAGGAGTTTGGACCATATATCTAAGTGTAGTGTTCTGCTCATTTTACTGGCAAGAGCTTTTATAATTATGGTATGGTACAGCAGACCATGATCAAATGGATCCTATTATACAACAGGCTCGAAATCAATATATTAAAGGAAAGAGCAGAAAAAGAGAAACACAAACTGGTGTAAAATTAATGTATAGCTAAATAAATACATTTGATATTATATTTTGCATTATTTATTCGTAACTAAATATACCTATACAGCAGGACCTCTAATCCGAACCCATTGTAACTGATTTGGCTGATTCAGATTAGGAATTATCATATTTATTTTCTCTAGTAAAGTGTTTAATTTCTTAATGTAAATCAGTCGAAATGATACTTCACGAACTTTGAAATTGTATTAAAAGTCAAATGTTCGTGATATTTCCCATGTAATAACGTTTTTCTTTTGGGAAAACGTTACATGGGAAATATCACGAACATTTGACTTTTAATACAATTACGTATGTTACGTAGCGATTGCTAAAAAAAAAAAAATTCGTTTAGTTCCTTGAGTGGCATTCAGGTGGCGCTCAACGCTAAGATCTGATCGAATTGACAGTTGCCAGTCTATCTCCAGTTATAATATATATTAGTCTATGATCTCCGCAGCCCAATGGGATAGCGATAGTTTAGACGCACTCTTGAATATACCCACGTAATAGGGGGCGAGCCTATTGCCGTACCGGCAATAGGCTAGATAAAAGTTCATGGCGAAATGTGGGTGTAATATTACACTTCTGCCTACCCTTTCGGAGATACAGGTGTGAGTCTATAAATAAAAATTAAATTTGAATATACCCGACACTGGTTTAGCCCGGGGTCGATACCATAAGTGACATTTTTATTGCTTTCCATTTTTTTATATGAAAAGAAATATTGCTATTCCTTTGAGTTTTGACGGTCATACAGTCATACTATGGAAGAACTAATATTCTGTCAAACCTTATTAGACTAGTGCGCAAACTGCGAGCTCCAAAGCGAAAGGCTTTAGAGTCGCGATTTCGCTACGACGATGACTACCCTCTTGTTTATTTGTTCACAGGGTCCGGAGGTGAAACAGACATAGACGACAAACTGGCCGCCGCGATAGTAGTATTCAAATACGTGGACGATAAGGATGTATTCCAGAAGTACTACGCACGAGCTCTCGCCAGAAGACTCATACACCAGCTTAGCGCTAGCATGGAACAGGTATACTATATAATACATACGACATTAGTCTTTAAGCGCATATAAATAAGTATGTGTTTTGAAAAAACTATGTACGCACTTTAGCCAGTGGTGCCATCAGTGCACAAGAACAGCCATCTGTTGACCGTGGGTGCTGTTACAGTTTCTAAATTTGACAGATAGATGGCGACATTGGTGCACTACCGCTAGCTCTAGCTTTTGTCTAGTCATCTAGTAAATATGTTGCAACGGTTCTATGATATATATACACCGATAGATAGCGCCATTGGTTCTCTATTGGTAGCGCCATCTATTGTCAATTGAATGCTCCTTAAATTCCTTCGTTTGAGCAATAGATGTTGCCATCGGTACATTACCAGTAGCGCCATCTATTGTCCAGTGGATGCATTTAAAGTTTCTTATTATGACCAATAGATGGTGCCATTGGTGCATAACCGGTTGCGACATCTATGGCCCATGTAAATGCTGTTACAGTTTCATGGGTTTGAGTAATAGATGGCGGAATCAGTGCGCAACTGGTATCGCTATCTATTGTACAGTTGACTATTGTGTTATAGTTCCATAGTTTGACCCATGAATTGGCCAAACGAAGAAATTAACATCATCCTCCGGATAATAGATGTCGCTTACAAAAGTACTCTTATGGCAAGCAATAGATGGCGCCGTCGGTGCATTACCGGTAGCGACATCTATTGTCCAGACGATGTGTTAGTTTTTTCGTTTCATCAAAGTTAATTTTATGTTAAACCAGTTGTACGACTCTCTATAACAAAAACTACTTTGACCGGTCAATAGGCTACTTTTACTTATAATATAATTCACCGCTCTGATCTCTTCTTCCACCTTAACATAGGCAAGGCAAAATCATCGATAAACGATGGAGCCATAAAAAGAAAAAAAAAAAAATGTATGCCTTTTCCCCTTCTCATAGTGAGAAGAGACCCGTGCCCAGTAGTGCGACAGTATTTATACAGGGCTGATGATGAATGAAATTCCTTTTCCAGGAGGAAGCCATGATAAATCGTCTAAAAGCAGCGTGCGGCTACGAGTTCACGAACAAACTTCATCGCATGTTCACGGACGTGGCGGTGTCTGCCGATCTCAACGCGAAGTTCCAACAGCATCTTAGAGATACGCACGCCAATACTACGCCCGGATTCTCTATACAGGTAACTTGATATTATACAAGGTGTCGAAAGACCAATCACCAAGCCGAAGTCTACTCGTTTTGCACATCATGTCAAGTCATACTAAGCAAAAAAATAACTGGGATTTTTTTATTAGGTTTAAATAAGTTTATAACTTTTCATTGGTTCATGGACATTTAAAAGACAAGTTGGCACGAGAAATGCATCGATTTTGCAATAATTAGAAAAAATATTATGCTGACCTCAATATCTTCAGAAGCATTTATTTCCAGGATATGGTGCTGAGATAAGAAATGTTCTCGATATATTTTTTTCTTATAGTCTTATGTCTGTAGTCATAAGACAGAAGGGGTAGGCAGAAGTGTAATATTGCACCCACATTTCGCCATGAATTTTAGGTCCCACGTAACAGGGGGCGAGCCTATTGCCGTTACCAGACACATCACCAAACTCCGTGCTGCTATTGAAAATTTCAAAAACCCAGTAATTCTTTAGTCCGACCCGGGAATCGAATCCGGGACCTCCACCTCCGATCAGTAGTCGCATATGCTATCCACTGGACCACGGTCATAATTGGTACAATATATAATTTTAATTTTCGTTAAGGGTCTTTTTACACCGTGTATACAAAAATAGTGTGCCCTATTTTCAAATTTAGGAGCTAAGAGAGTGCCAAGTAACTGTCTCCTCTATTTCAGTTTTATATATTGTCCAAAACATTTGATAAAGATGTCAACAAGAGAGTAATAAAATGAGAGTAATGAAATTCAATTCGGCTTACGAGAAAACAAATCAACAGAGGACGCTGTGTTAGCACTTACATCAAACTTAGTCACGAAATCAGATAAAGGTAAAAAATGCCTTATTAGACCTTACTTTCTTCTTAGGGGTTTTCTTAGACCTTGCTTACTCCAATGGTTCATCGACCCAAAATGTGCCTTGGCCTCCAATACGAGAGAAAGCCACTTCGCCCGACCTTTGGCCACTACTCGCCAAAGACCAGCTTGAAGTTCCCCCTGCTCTAAAATATTTTTCCTGTGGTATCTGGGGACGACCAGTAGGACGACGTCCTAGGCATGAGACCGATATATCAAAACGAATCTGAAATCCGATTGCAGTCAGAAATCGTATCGTATCGATATTCCAATGTGAGAAAACCGATTTTAGAAAACGTAAAACAATACCACGATAACGCAAACAATCTAATCCGAACCAAACGGTGCAAGCGCAACCAAACTATAAAGTAAATCTAAGTTTACGTTTTCGATAGTTTTCATATTCATTCGTTCTCTTTCAGACTGCCAAACGACTAGTTAGTTAGAATGAGACAGAGCGAATTTAATTTCTTTGAAAGAGCGAAAGAGATGAAGCGAATTGTCACTAAGCAAGCGAATCGTTTTGGATTTTGGCGGTTTTATGAATTCCAGATTGAATAGAAAAAATAAAACTAAATATCGAGGCGATATTATCTAATTCAGCATTCGTATAGGTAACACATAAGATTGTTCATTTTTCTAAAATATTGTTTAATATTCTTCTCAGACTTAAATATACTTTATTTCTTGTAAAAAACGTTGGCAAGCCTACTCATGCCTAAAAGACAATAAGATTTCGATTGTTTGTGTTTGTCGTAAGCTACGCTCCAACATCCGCTGCTGATATCGATGACTAAAATCGGTTTTTGAAATCGATTTCAGAATCTGAAATCGGTTTTTTATCGGTTTGCATAAAAATCTGAAAACGCCCATGCCTACGACGTCCTGTTGGTCGACTCACATTTGCTCTCTTAACTTTACGATCCTCTCGCATTCTCCGAAACCTTCTTAGAACTACAAGAGGCGTTTGATAGTGTCTGTCTCAATCCCACTGACACGTTTGGATAACGTTGGTAAAAGGGGAGTGGTCTTGGAATGGTTTTCCAACTTTGTAACTAATAGATACTACAGGGTTAGAGCTGTTGGCTATGAAAGTGGTGACTCTAGGTGCATAGACGGTGTGCCGCAGGGTAGCTCCTTAAGGCCCTACATTATTCCTAATATATGTATATCAATGACCTCGGTAACATAGGTGCCGTGACACACATTAATCTTTAAAAGGCCAAACGTGAAACATGGTATTTTAACATCTACTTGTTAGGTTTATAGTTAAAATGCACGTAGCATTTTTATCTCCGAATTACCTCAAGGTTGACAGACAGATACCAGCAATTCGTAGTATGTTTGCTTTACCAAAACATCTATGGGTAAGCCAGCCGCGTCACAGGTCCTCAAAGTACTTACTCTCAAGTATAATAGACAGTATCTTTGGTATTGAAACTGCCCTACACTCACTCGTTTTGGGTCTATGAAGTACTTGGGTGTAACATAAGACGTCAATTTTCCCGGACTATTAATCTCACGTCGACAATCTCAAGAATCAGTAAATGGAATGTATGTTTAAAATACACCATATGTGGTCCTTAAACGACATCGCGGTAGGCCTAGCCGAAGATGGCGGGATGAGCCCGACTCCTTTAAGAAGAATTGGTTCCAAGAGGGAAAAGATAGGTATTTACGAAAGAAGTGGGTAGGACTTTGCCCCGCAGCGAGACGTTGAAAAAAATAATTCCTTGTCGTTTTGGTTTCTCGGGACTGTTTTTTTTTTGTTTAATCTATAAGTAAGCTATTTTTTAAAAGAGCTTTTTTATTTACAAAGTAAAACACAAACGAAAACACACTCGCGTGTTATACGCACGTGAACGGGTATGCTTTGCCGTTCATAAGTGTCACTCTGTGGCTTAGATGTATAAATGATTTTGACTTTGGTACACACGCGACTCACGCACATGCGTGACATATGCATATTCGTGATATACGCTACTTACGCACATGCGTGACACACGCCAAGCGTTGCGCACTTACTTGCGTGACACACGCGACACGCACATGCGACACGAACACGTACACTCGCGACATGCGCACACACACGCTCACACGCGCACTTGCACCCGCAAACACCCAAGCTTTTAAGGGACGGCGTTGCCTACAGTACGAGTCTGCTTCAGGAGATGTGTGTAGCGGGTAGAAAGTTGCATTTAAAGTAAAGCACACGGTTAATATGTGAATGGTTGTGGTTGTAAGGTGCTGCAGGCGGGCGCGTGGCCTCTAGGCGGCGCGATGGCCCCGCTGGCGCCGCCGCAGCAGCTGGAGCGGCCGGCGCGGCTGTTCGAGGCGTTCTACCGCGCGTCGTTCAGCGGCCGCCGCCTGGCGTGGCTGCACCACCTGTGCACGGGCGAGCTGCGCACGCGCTACACGGCGCGCGTGTGCCACATCAGCGCCACCACGCCGCAGTGCGCGCTGCTGCTGAGCTTCGAGGGCCAGGACACATGCTCGCCGCGCGACCTGAGGGACGCGCTACAGCTCAGTAAGTACTACCGCGCGTCGTTCAGCGGCCGCCGCCTGGCGTGGCTGCACCACCTGTGCACGGGCGAGCTGCGCACGCGCTACACGGCGCGCGTGTGCCACATCAGCGCCACCACGCCGCAGTGCGCGCTGCTGCTGAGCTTCGAGGGCCAGGACACATGCTCGCCGCGCGACCTGAGGGACGCGCTACAGCTCAGTAAGTACTACCGCGCGTCGTTCAGCGGCCGCCGCCTGGCGTGGCTGCACCACCTGTGCACGGGCGAGCTGCGCACGCGCTACACGGCGCGCGTGTGCCACATCAGCGCCACCACGCCGCAGTGCGCGCTGCTGCTGAGCTTCGAGGGCCAGGACACATGCTCGCCGCGCGACCTGAGGGACGCGCTACAGCTCAGTAAGTACTACCGCGCGTCGTTCAGCGGCCGCCGCCTGGCGTGGCTGCACCACCTGTGCACGGGCGAGCTGCGCACGCGCTACACGGCGCGCGTGTGCCACATCAGCGCCACCACGCCGCAGTGCGCGCTGCTGCTGAGCTTCGAGGGCCAGGACACATGCTCGCCGCGCGACCTGAGGGACGCGCTACAGCTCAGTAAGTACTACCGCGCGTCGTTCAGCGGCCGCCGCCTGGCGTGGCTGCACCACCTGTGCACGGGCGAGCTGCGCACGCGCTACACGGCGCGCGTGTGCCACATCAGCGCCACCACGCCGCAGTGCGCGCTGCTGCTGAGCTTCGAGGGCCAGGACACGTGCTCGCCGCGCGACCTGAGGGACGCGCTACAGCTCAGTGAGTACTACTTACTGCTCAGCCACGGCCTACAGCGGCGGCGGCAGCGGCGAGCGATTTCAATGTACAGTTGTACAACTGCCCGCTAGACCACCATACGGGCGAGAATCACTCAGCAAGAAATCGTTGCTTCCATTGCTACTTTACACGCATATTGACACTCGTATACAAAACCAGTTTCAAGTGTGTCTCGACTCTATGAGCGAGCCAAGGGATTTTTTTTCAAACTGGACCACCGCCGGTCGACTTGTTTGATTGTACATGGCGCGTTTACTCTGACATGACATCGGCCGCAGCGCGCGGCGCGCCTTGTACATCGAAATCGCTCGCCGCTGTAGGCCGTGGCCGGGCCGTTACAGCTTCAGGGTTCAAGCCGAGAAATCAGCGCTTGAATGCTGCAGCTCAGTCAGTACTACTTACAGCTTCATCATCATCCTAGCGTTGACCTGGTCGCGATCCAAGATCTTCAGCCTTGGAGCTGAGGGTCCGCTAATATCTATTACAGCTTATCATTGCGATGTCACGCCAAAGGGCCTAGACAAGTAACATTCGCTCCTCGTGTTCAATGTTGCATGATTGCCATAACATAAGCTATTCGTTCTTCGTTGAATTCGTCACTTTTTGATCATGTCAATGATCTAGAAACTACATTTTTGAATTTATTACTAATCGACTCTGGAGATTCGGTTTAATCGTAATAACTCAGTGAAACCAATATAACGCGATTTTATTTGTAAACTGTTGTTTAATTTCAACGTGTAACATTCGCGTAAACCCAAGAAGATATTAAGAAAGGGCGAAACAAACTCATAGCCATTGCTTTTTTTGTCACTTTACTTATTACGTCTATGATTGCAGGCGGCGACGCGTGGGCGCGGCACCTGCGACCATTACTAGACGCGGGTCTCCTTCTAGCCACAGGCGACGCAGGACAAAACGAGGGCGAGCCGGCGCCCGACGCCACTCTATCCCTCAACCTGGCCTTCAGCTGCAAGCGCACCAAGCTGCGGCTCACGTGCGCCAACGCGCCCGCGCACACGTCTGGCGCCGGCCCCGCCCCGCCCGACGCCGATGGACAGGACAGCGCTACACACTGTGATGATGACCGCAAGATGTACCTGCAGGCCGCCATCGTGCGCATCATGAAGCAGAGGAAGGTACGTACATACTTACAGTACTTACACCAACGACAACCCAACACATAAGACGGCAAACATAACGCGAACACTTTCTGACAACACGTTAGACTTATACGTCTTACATAAGTATACTATGAATTATGAGGAGCCGCAAATTTGAATCGGCCATTTTTAGCCCCCTTCACCCCGCATACCTCACCGCTTTGACAGAATAGGGAAGATTACCGCCAAGTTAAACCACCAGATGGCGGTATCACCGACTTACAGTAAACAATGAATTTTGGCAAGTATGACATTTGAGTGACAACTTGACAACTCGTTTAGACTTCAAATTTTGGATGCGCGATCTCATTATCTCATCTCAAACAAGTCACTAAAACAGAAACATTGTACTATTTTTAGTGTTATTGATAATTACGTATATGATAACTGTTTTGTCTATATAAATAAGTATAGACATATTGTTGTCTTGTTGATGACAATATTTGAATAGCGCGCTACGAAAGTTTGTTTACTGTAGTTGCTCGTGCTGCCATCTGCGTCGAGCTTTGCGTAATGTTCCCTATTGTTTGTTTGTAGAAATGAAAACATTAGGTGTCTAGTAGGTTGGGTTGCCGTTGACTTACACCCAATACAGTTCATTGTGTAGCTGTAACTACAATAGGCTTGTGTCCTAAAATGTAATTAGTGATTGATTCGTTTCTGTACCTATTAGACGTTAAACTGAAATAACTGATTTTTCTTCATAAATCGATCAGCAACATTACTAAATACGGCTTTTTAAATACCTTTTTGAATTTGACGCGATGTCACTATAAACCATCATGGCGGCTGAGTGATGTTAGGAGGTGCAAAACAAAACAAACCGTGAATGTCGTCTGTTATGGTGTACCTTCTTTAATTTTGTTATATTCAATTTGACAGGTAGTAAGTTTGACGTTTTAGTTGTATTTACTACCAAAACGTCAGAAACAACAATGGCGGACGCACTGTGTTACGTAACGCTTTCTGATTGGTGTACAGTGTCACAAGAACAAATAAATTATTTTTATTTTAGTGTCCTAAAAATAACGTTAATCTTACCTTTTTAACAGTAAATAATTAACTTCATTGACATCTACAAAATATAATAGTGAATCTATAGATACTACAATCAAACCGATTTATTCGATAATAGACATAAGCCTATTGAGACCCCATCTAGCGAACGACGACGAAGACAATCACAACACGGCGACATCTATCGGACATGACACGATGACATCTATCGGACATGACACGACGACATCTATCGGACATGACACGACGAAACTAAGTGTTTAAACACACTATGCCGAAGTTACGCGACCGAAGTTCGGCATGATTACGCCTGCAATGCTATTTGAATTACTGACGACACATTACACCGAAATTACGTTGCGCAGGTTGCGCTATAGCGTACAGCGTAACTTCGGTCGGGCGTAAGTTCAGCGGCAACTTTTCTAACACTTGTGCTCTATACAAGCGTAGTTTGTAGCACGAACGTAAGTTCGGCACTTATGGTGTGTCTTATCAGCATACGTCGATGTGTAAAATTATTTTTTAGTTTTCCAAAAATCTTTCCGTATGGTTTCATCCAAGTCCGGGGTAAGGGAAAGCATTTTATAAAAAAAAAAAACACATTTATTAATTAAGTAATGTGTATTTGTCTGCAGATCCTCCGGCATACAGAGTTGATCCAAGAAGTGGTGTCA
Source organism: Euclidia mi (assembly GCA_944739405.2). Classification (NCBI taxonomy): domain Eukaryota; kingdom Metazoa; phylum Arthropoda; class Insecta; order Lepidoptera; family Erebidae; genus Euclidia; species Euclidia mi. Next base: position 10,036,814 of record OX123211.2, on the reverse strand, counting down.
CAGGCTCGCGGCTCGTTCGCGCCATCCGTCGCTATGATCAAGAAATGTATCGAAGCACTTATCGACAAACAATACTTAGAGCGAGCGCCCGCAGCGTTAGACACCTACAGCTATCTCGCGTAGTCCCCGACACCCGTTGTCGGACAACTACCGACTGTCGGACAAATATGGACCGTCGGAAAAATTCGGACCGTCGGACAAATACTGACTGCCGGACGAATACGATCTTTCGGACAAATACCGACCGTCGGACAAATACCGACTGTCAGACAAATACCGATTGTCGGACAACGCGCTGTCGTCCAAGCCGCAGACAGCATGTGGCACTATTTTTGGTGTAAGACCGGCGGAACGAAAACTGTACGAAATTCGGTCTTTACTGTTGTAGATTTCTCGTTCAATAATTGAAATATCCTGAGACGAATCAAACATAGTCAACTGATTATATTATAGATAGATTTGTCCTGTGTGGTAATCGAACCTTAACTTCAGGCTTAGCAGTCAACCACACTAACCATAAGACCAACGAACCTTAACCTTGTTGCTTTTCAAGTCATTTTTGTGTACATCCTGTACAGCAATTAACGTTGCAGATAATTTAGCCCGGCTTTTATATTCTTGACAAGCTGTTCCCTGTAGTTTTAACCGTGTTATTTTCGATATCTCTTAACTCCCATTCAAATCGGTTTAGCCATTCTAGAGATTACCCCGGACAAATAGAAAGGCAGACAGACTAAAATTTAAAATGATTTGTTTATGACTTGGTATAGTGTAACTAACTGTTATGCACTTGAAAAACAGACACTTCAATTTATTGATATGTATAGATGATTTTATTTACTATAGTTTATGATAGATCAATTTGGAAGTTTTCGTTCGTGTTTCTTACATCTCAGAGCGTGTTGGCTCTGGGTATTTTCTGAAATAGTGTAATAATTTTCCGACAAAGCGTAAAAATTGTCCGACAGAGCGTAATAATTGTCCGACTAAGCGTAATAATTGTCCGACGGAATAGTATTTTGTCCGAAACTAACCTACAAACGCACTATGTGACAGAAAACTGTGGTCTTATTTCATACTAGCTGTGTCCGCAGCTTCACCCGTGTTATAATAATTTGTGTATCACGCTTTAAGGCATGTTGCAGAGCAGTAGATGTACATACTTATAACGCAAGTAACTAAGGGCACATTTTCTTCAATATTTCTTTAAAGCTATCGTAACTTGAATTATGTCATGGCAACTTTGAAAATAAATAAGATAGCCTAAAATACGACGCAGCAGAGGAAGGCCTCCCGCAACGTGAACCGACGATCTGATTAAGATCGCGGTGCGCGGTTGGATGCGGGCGGCTCAACATCGGTCTGTGTGGAGAACCTTGGGGGAGGCCTATGAAAATAATATATATCCAGCAGTGGACGTCTCTAAGCTGACATGATGATGATGAACCTAAAATATTGCCGAGTACTTTTATTGTTATCTTCGTTTCCTTTCTCTATAATCTGTTCCTTGATTTATTAGATATTGGGCCTTATTTTAGACCAGAGCTGTAAGTCGATCGTCGGCGGGAACAATTTTCACACATCTTCTTTAAGCGCACCCTAGTGGATAGTAACGATCGAGAAAGTTGGAGGGCGCATTTAAATAATGTATGGAAATTGTTCCCATCGACATTTAACTCGATAAAAAGTCATATTACGGACTGAATTCATAATTTATGTACTTACTTTTCCAATAGTCGTATGTAGAACATTACAATACAATTATATATGCAGATAAACAAATCAATCTATATGTCACCGTAAAATACCGTTATATAATAATACTAGAGGACGCCAGCAGCTACGCCTGCAATTTTTTTAATTTACCCGATTTTGCCGATCCCGTGGGAATTTCGGGAAATCCCTTCTTAGTCCACCTCTACGGTCCCAAAGGAACATACATGCCAAATTTCAGCTTCCTGCGCCCAATAGTTTCGGCTGTAGCGTGTCTGTCAGTCAGTCAGTAAGGCAAGGATTTTAATTTTAGAAGATAACTAGCGAAATTATAACCTATCGATAAATTATGATTTTATAGTACTACTTGTAACGTATGTAAACATGTACGCGTTGCGCTTTATAGTTATTGAACATGACCACACATTTCTGTCACATGGTGAGAACACTTAGAAATCGGTGTCGTAAGTTAACATCCTTTTGACTGGACTGTCATGAAAAAAATATGTCAATTGTGGACCCTACTTCTATGTGTCTCGTCTTCCATATTAATATAATGATAATGAATAATATAATAATAATGATAATGCTTAAAACGTATCGACTGTTTTTATTAAACGCGAATTTTTCACAGAGTTTGTGTCTAAATTGTAGGTTATGTATATGAATGGTGTCTGTATGCAGGCGATGCCGTGTGCTAAACTATGTTACACATACAAGTATTGTCCACAATAAGTCTATTGCCGGTTTGTTAATATTTTACTTATAACATATTATAAACTGCTAGACATTTTTTTCAATTTTGTCTTTTACGCCCGATCCTTTGGAAATTTCGGGAAATCCCTTCTTAGTGCACCCCTACGGTTCTGAAGGAACATACATGTCAAATTTCAGCTTCGTGCGTCCAGTCCAGTAGTAATGGCTCTGTGTTGTCTGTCAGTCAGTCAGTCCGTAACGCAAGAATCTTATATGTACAGTCGCACAACTTCCCGCTAGACCACCATAAGGGCGGGAGTCGCTCAGCAAAACATCGTCGCTTCCAGTGCTATTTTACACGCACATTGACACTCGTATATAAAATTTTCGTTTCTAGTGTGCTTCGTGTAGTCTAGCGCCGACTTGTTTGATTGTACAGATGAATGGAATTTCCACTATTCTGGCATGTTCTGGATAACATACTTATATCATTAATTCTACTTGCAGATAACATGTCTATTACTTTTCTCGTATATCAAAACATCCCTATACAAGTCTCGAAAGTTTAAAAGAATTCTACCGTTCGGTCGACCATTCAAAGTTTTATTTTTCTCTGAACGAATATATTATATTATTAGCTATATAGCATATAATCTAGCAGGTTAAATAGCAGTTGTTATAAGTGAAATATTCGTGCGCCGGCGATATGTATGTCTGCGAGACCAACGGTCGTTACTAGGCACCCACACAAGATGTAATAATATATATTATTAGAATAAATAAAACATGGAATTGGAATTAAATAATATTACAAAATATATTGTGATTTTATTTTTACAACCCGATGCTCGTTTAGTTAAGTTAGTTAAAGTTTACTAACTTTGATCTATCCATAGATTTCGCTACTAGAAGTACAAGTTTGACATATTTTGTATAGAGCGTATGTCATAGAGCATATATATTTACATATAGGCGCATTTCTTATGGGCGCTCTGTAGACAAACTTTCTGTGACCCAAATTGCCGCTTGGCGGCGTGGCAGTCGCGCTGTGACAGCTTTCTCTATGAGTGCAAGAGAGACGAACTGACGATACCCGCCAACTCGCCACTTGGAATCGGCACACGAAATCCTTAAGAAATGCGCTTCTATATGTAAATCTGTATTTATTGCTTATGTCAAATATGTATCTCTAGTAGCCACATCCGTGGATAGATAAAATATTGAGACCAGCCGTAACACTGTTTCCATCCGATTTTTGATCCCAAACCAAGCGAAGCCTGTAGATACTGTGCTAACAAGTCAGCTAGTATAGGGACATAATGTAGTATTAAACAACAGATGCATCATACACTACACCTACCAAATGGTAGATGTCATGTATGTATCATTTAAGGCAGTTTTATTGTCCGTACTTTCACGTGGCTCTATCTATTGATTTGCGAACCAGGCAGTAAATGTAAATGTAGATTCATAAAGCTTATTATTTTGCAAGTGACTAATAACTTAAAAGATGACTAAATGTTTGCAACTAATAAAATAACTTGCTAGCGATTAAATATTTTCGCGACTATTATAAGATTTAAAACTAAGGGTGTTATAAAAACTATACAAGTCAATTAAAATATGACTTGACGACTAATAATGTTAGTAGTAGGTTAGGTAGGTAGGTTATGGTAGGTTTTCTTGTGACCCTGTACCCAAAAATAGGAGCCCTGCGAAGCAGTGCTCCGTCAACTTGGCTTAAAAGACAGAAGCATCTCATTTACTCATACGAAACACTTCATTTAAGATAAAATCATTTGCCAAATATTGAAATTTGTATTATTTATGAATGCCCATTTTCTATTTTTTGTTCATCATCAAGTTTCCGCTTAGATACTAATTCAGTTCCCAAAAAAAGTAAGTACTGCTAGTTTAAATTAAAACGCAGCTTATAACTGACATTTTATATGCTAGCTTTTACTTATTACGATACTTCTTATTAGCTGCCGACCCATTATATAATTATGGTACCCACTCAAATTATTTTTGAAACTTGTATTCGTTTTACTTAGATGGCGCATTAAATACATGTCGATTCATAAGTCAAAACTTCTAAAACATTTTAACCAACTTCAAAAACAAGGAGGTTCTCAGTATGTATGTATGTATGTTTGTCCGCGATTATCTCGCGTTTGGCTGAACCGATTGTGATGCGGTTTTTGTCAAAAATTAACGTTCATAAGCGTCACCTTATGAACTAGACGAATAAATCATTTTGACTTTAACACATCATAGCATTGCGAATCAATAGTTGACTTTGGCCAAAGAGCTCAGATATTTACATAGAGGCGCATTTCATATAGGCGCTTTGAAGACAAACTTTCTGCGACTCAAATTGCCGCTTGGCGGCGTGGCAGTCGCGCTGCGGCAGCTGTCTCTCTCTCCTCTAGTGTATCTTAACTATGAGAGCGAGAGAGACGGAGAACGACGGCAGCGCCGACAGCGCCGGCGCTAACTACGAACTAAACTTGGCCTACTATATCACGCTGGTCAGACAGGTTTGTATAGTGTTTGATGTGGAGTTGTCCGTCTCTTCCTAAATATACCTACCTACTATAGGCTACGTGTATTTCGTTAGTTGCCTCTTACGATATCCATGGCATGCAATGGGCTAGTGACATTGTATTGTAAAACCGTCACTACTCGGACCATAGCACTCAACACTCAACAGACATTATTGGCGATGTTAAGATTCTAACTAGCGACTCTAGCGGTGACATTTAAAAGTTTCTACGTACTACTCTTTCACAGATCATTACTACTTTTGACACTTTCAACAGCTCTCCATAACCTTGAAGGAAAGTTGTAGGTATCCCAGATAACAATGTACCTAAACTTGCCAAACTTGCAGCAAGTTTAAATCAAACTTGCTAGTTTCACTGTGACAAACTTGCATTAAGTTGGTTTTTCACAGGATTTTTGGATGACGACGAGCACAGGTTGGTGGTCGGTCGACGTCCTAGATACAGCAGGAGGTGCTCGACGGCCAGCTGTTGTCGGACCCCCAACCTGTGCTCGTCGTCATCCAAATCCTTTGGCAAACAAACTTCATGTAAGTTTGTCACAGTGAAACGAGGAAGTTTGATTTAAACTTGCTGCAAGTTTGTTGTTATCTGGGATGGAAAACTATCGAAAGTGTCGTACAAAGACAACTTCAAATTTTGCCGCTAGAGGCGCGCGGATAATCTTTGCATCGCCGATGGTATTTGTATCAAATATTAACGAACATATCCCAAGATAGAGCAAAAAAACAAATTAATAGTTAAAAAAGCATTTATTAAGAAATTACTTTTATATGAGATGAATTATTTTGTGTGTCATAATGAAGTACCTTTCTAAATTGCCAGTGAATGCCGGTCTACATTAAAATAATGCCTTCGATCGCAACCGAGACAGCGCTAGGATGATGATGAATATCCAAATTTTATAAAAGCCACCAAATATACCTATTGTGGCTAGCAACAAATTATCGTGACTATAACCGGCTTTAATCTGCTCAAAAAGCTTTCTGGAAGCTCTTTCACAGCATTATTAGTTAAGTTTAACTTATAAACGTTGGATAACAAGACGAAATCGTCTTCATGAAAATTCTGAATTTTATTGTCTGCAAGATTCAATGTTTCTAGGTTCACTAAATTATCGAAAATACCTGACCTCTTTTTAATACTATCATTTAAATTGCTTGCCATTAAAGGTGCCACATTTACTAAGATTTTTCCTGGAAGCTCTTGAATATCATTGTTGTTTAAATTCAAGTGTTCTAGAGATTTTAGTGAGGAAAAAATGCCTTCGGGCAGCGCCTGAATATGGTTGTGATCTAAATTTAATGTTGTTAAAGAAGTCAAATCCCTGAAAATGTTATCTTGAAGTATAGTTAGATGGTTGTGAGACAAACTCAATCGTTTCAATGCTTTTAAATTGGCGAATATTTCATCTGGTAACTCCCTCAAAGTATTGTTGTTCAATTTTAGTATTGCCAGTGTGGATAAATGTGAAAATATCTTCGGTGATATGCTTTTTAAATATAAGTTGTCTCCAATATCTATAGTCCCTATGCTTGTCGAATTGCTGAATAAGGTTTCAGGTAGATTGTTTATCTTGCAATACCCTAGCTCTACTTCATGCAATGTACTTTGGTGAGCAAAAGCATGGGAGCCTAGGTCCAATTCGGGCTGATTTTCGGTAGGTACGCATGTGACGATAATCTGAAAAAGAAAGAAAACATGGAATTCTTTTTGTACCTCAGAAATAGCAGTAGATACGTGCAACTAACGCCATCTATCGTGAAAAGGCGAAGATGTTAAGCACTGTGAGTGGCGACATCTAACGGACAGAGGGTTCAAGATCCTGCATGGCGCTATTGAAATTTCCACACGCGATAACTATAATTGAATGAATAACAGAATGCATTCCACCAGACACGATCAACAAGCATGGTCAGAGGTCAGAGGATCCTAACTCTAGTTGGAGAAAAACACACACCTTATTCGGGCCTCATAAGGGCTGTCTACACATAACTAGGTTGGGTCTGGTATATGAACTAGCCATGTTAACCGCCGCTCGAGTGAGGTTTAAATCTACAACATTCGGCTCAATACCAAACGGTGTATCGACAGCTTAAACCACTTCTGGCCATAATCCCGGTTTATACTAGGGTCCGGCTTCTTATTAAACTTTCTCCATATTTTGCCCGTTGTTCTAGAATTATTTTCCTTAAGATGCTGCCCAGGGACACAAGCAACACCACAGGAGTCACAAGTGCTTTGCCGAGCCTTGGGATTGGGAAAAGGGATTGGAGGAGGAGTGGGATGAGGGAGTTGGAATAGGGGATGGGTGATGATAAACACATTTTTTTACACAAAAGAAAGCTACTTACAGATTTTAATGATTCCAGTCCATTTAAAAAGCCATTTTGTAATGACTCCAATGGCATCAGGTCTAATTTCATCACCTCCAGTTTTGGCGTATCTTCAAATGCACCGACTTCAATTCGTTTTATAGGCATTTTGAATATTTTCAGGTTTTGTAACGTATGCAGCCCTAAAATATAAAAAATAAATAATAATATATAGGTACCCAAGGACAACTCATATACGGTCATCTCATCTTAAATTAAGCAGAGTTTGTACCATAGTAAATCAGGTAGGTCATCAATGATGACCTACCTGATTCATCAGCCTTTAACAGTCCACTGCTGGACTAGGCCTCTCCTTTGAAAGGAGGAATTGGCCTTCTAGGTATACCACGCTGGCCAAACGGGTTGGTATAGGGTTTGTATCAAGTTTTCCTTCTCTTACAGTGCTGTTCTCTGCATAATATGCTCCCTCTATCGACTTTAACGACACCCATGGGATGATATGGGGTGGTGAAATTCCCTATACTTAATCCGTCACCACACGGACGGCGGAATCAGGTAGGTATGTACTGATAAATTCTTTCATCCATATTAAAGATTAATTACAATCAGATAAAGAATAAAACTGACTGCCTCCATGGTCCAGGGGATGGCGTAAGCATCTGCTGATCGGGGGACCCCAGGTCGGGCAAAAGTGATACTGAGTTTTTCCGAATATTCAGTAGCAGTACGCAGTCTAGCAATGTGCCCGGTAACGGCAATAAGCTCGCCCCCTACTACGGGGGATCTAAAACTCATAAGGCAAATATAGGTGTGTGAATACATTACGCCTCTGCCTAACCCTTATGGAATACAAGTCACACAGGCGTAAGGCTATAAAAAAAAACTTACCTACCTTTAAAAGTGCCGGCTCTCATATAGTCTGTATCAGTAGTCCAATCGATGAGAGCTAGTTTTTTCAGCTTTGGTAACCCAGAGAAAGCGTTTACAGTCCAATTACTTATTTTATTGCTCTCCAAATATAAAATACCTAGAGAGCTATGGTTAAAACTATCTGGCACTAGGTGTAGATGTCCTTTCTGTATAGTAACTTGTAAGAGCGAAGGCCAGTTGTTGATTGTTGAAATTGGGGCTAATACATCGGTATCTGAAAGTTAATATTTTTTTAATTTTGTAATCCATACATAAAAAAAGGCTTTTGCGTGGGAAGAAACCCTGTGTCGCGAGGGACTTTACAATTATTCGCTAAATGGGCAGAAAGTACACGCAGACTCGAAACAAAGATTTGTGTGAATGATGTTGGATTTGTGAATTTTATGTGATTAAGACTGGACAGCTCCTGTACCCAGTGTTCCTCCCGTAGGGCGTCTTTGGTTGGCAGTCGAGGTGGTTTTTAGTGGTAACACCACATACTCCGGCTCTCATTTCCCCAAGAGTCGGAGATGCGAAGGGATTTTCCATTATTCCATGGAAAAATACAAAAAAATGGTACTGCATATGGTACTGTGCCTACCTATATTATTTACTTAAGTGTCACATAATTGATTGCACAACACTTGCATCATTCAATCCCTAATTTGGTAGACTAGAATTATAATAATAAAATATGTCTTAGTTTTAGTCACTCTCGGATATCTGTCTGTAACAACTGTGTACAACCTTGTTGGAATATATACATATATCGTGTTGTTCCTGTGTTTCAATTATATCTCATCGAAGTGACCTTCACTCACCTTACACCAAATATACACCCCACAACAATACTTACACCATATCAGGCAAAGTACCTTGTGTACCTAAGTTGATTATACTTACTTATGTTTATGATGTCCCCTGCGACACAGGATGCATAACTTGCAACTATAGGCGTTGTTTGCTTATTATAACGAAACAGATTGGTAATCGATGGAAATAAAAGCCAGCAATCTTACCAATAAAGCAGAAAAGAGTGGTTTACACATCACTTCCGCAATAAACATGGACTTTTCGAAATAAGCAAAACACCTAGAGCCAGCTCCATCGCCTCTGGATCAGCGTTATGTGGCAGATAATTTCAAAATTAGAACGGGTTAAGCATAGGTTTATCTGCCAGGTAATTTAGTCTGGACTTATCAGACGTTAGTGAATGAAGCCCTTAGTAAACACTAGAGCCCTCTCACAGAAAATCGACGTAAAGTAACAGTACCTAAACTGTTGTATTTCGTTCGGCGAGTGAGAATGCCAGAGGCCCCATCCCCTATTCCCAACCCAAGGAGCGGCAACGCACATGTGACTCCTGTGATGTTGCTTGTGTCCATGGGCGGCGGTAATCTCTTAACATCGATTCGTCTGCTCGTTTGCCGCCTATTACTTTAAAAAGAAATATAAAGATACTAACCTTGATGTCTCAAACTCAAAAATATCGCCTTATTGAAATCTTTAACGTGCTCCGTAGTCAAGGGTTTAGTGACGTTATATAAAATGACTGTGTCTACTGCTGGCTCTATAAGCATATCCTTGGCGCAAGCTAGTATAGTATTTGGACATTGTACTGAGTGAAACTGTCTTGCGCCTCGGACGTATTGCTGCGGCAGATCGGCGCAAGTGAAGTCTGTGCCCTGAAATATAAAAAGGATTAATTGTCAAACTGCCGCGATAGGAATCATCATCATCAGCCTTTAACAGTCCACTGCTGGAATAGGCCTCTCCTTTGAAAGGAGGAATTTGTCTACATACCACGCTGGCCAAACGGGTTGGTATAGTGTTTGTATCAAGTTTTCCTTCTCTTACAGTGCTGTTCTCTGGATAATATGCCCCCTCTGTCGGCTCTTACTACACCATAGGATGATATGGGGTGGTGACATTCCGTATTCCTAATCCGTCACCACACGGACAATACGGGCGATAGGAATAGATACGGCATTTCTTTTTTGGCAATTTTTACGAGTAAATCCAAGTCGTAAGATTGAATCATATCGTGTACCTACTCAAATTGCATTGATTGCCACTTTTCTACTTTTATTTAATACATTTTCTTTCATGTCTCTATTTCACATTTTCTAATTCACTTTGTCTCTTTACTACATCGATGAAATCACATCAAGTCACTTTACGACACTTGTAGTCACGTCAAGTGACGTAACGTCTCAATCTCGTCACCAGCGCAGTTTTTAAGGATTTCCAGTGCCGATTTCAAATGGGGACTGTCTCCAGTTTAGTTCGTAGTTGGCGCCGTTGGTGGCGTCTCTCCGTCTCTCTCGCTCTCGTAGTTAAGATGTATAGTTAAGACACTGGAGGAGACAGAGACAGCTGTCGCAGCGCGACTGCCACGCTGCCAAGCGGCAATTTGAGTCGCAGTAAATTTGTCTTCAAAGCGCCCATATGAAATGCGCCTCTATGTAAATATCTGAGCTCTTTGTCGTTACGTCTGGGTATGAATCAAACTTTAGCTTCGCAGCAGGCACAAACATGGTCTAGTAGCAAAGCGAAAAGGTATAGAGTGCGTCCTGAAATGAAATGTAAGGCGACAACGACTGATTTTAGTTTTCCTTCCCTTTACGCCTCTATCCTTCCATTTATGCCCCATTTTTATCACAAAACAGCTAATAAGTGAGCCTCAAGATTGGAATTCTTGTTGGATGGGTTGGAGCTTAGACAACTTTGGGTCTCACCGCTCTAGACAAGTTCAAGGGTTTAATTTAAAATTTGTTTACCTGACAAGTAACAATTAACGAGCCCACTAAAGCATTTAGAAACCACGCTTGCAGCCGCACGGCAGTGTTATTGTTGATAGAACAGTATGTGTCATACTGGTCACATTTGCAGTGCGATGGACAGTTTTTGACATCAGCCTGCGTGCCCTTCAGTAGCAGCATTAAGAAGATAGTTGTGAAGACCGCAATTCTTGTGGCGAAACTAGAAATTGAAAAATAATGTTTAACTTTTTAGTTAGATTTTTATAAATTGCCGATTTAGTTCGATATTTAAAGGACATCATTCATTTCGTACCCAAAAAATGAAAGTGCCGGCCATAAAAAATTACCTATACTAGATTATTATGGGAAATAATGTCCTAATGATTTTTTACTACTACAAGAATCGTCTACAATTAACCCCTAGGATGTATTTGCGTTTGAAAGTGCAAAAATTAATTCTTCTCTTGCAATGTTTGGAGCATCACATTACGTTTAAAAGTTGACAAACAACTTAGCTACCTTCCCCAGGCTAACGGAAGAAGACTTGGTGCTATTTAGTCTTGGTAGCTATATGCCAAATAAAACAAGTGAAGAGCTACTACGATGTCCTTTATATTATTGCATTGTCATCGGTACCTACTTGATAAATATGCAAAGTTTGAAATGCATCCGATGTTTGAAAGTCGGTCAAAATCGCGTCCAAAGTTTCCTTTACATAAATATAACATACAACCGAAGCTAATAAAAGCGTGTTAAAAAACATCCACAACATATATCCTATTTTTTTAAACCAGATCAAGATTTATACCTACTAAAGAATGTCAGGTTTTATTTTAGGTAGCGATATGTGGAGACACGAACAGACTGCCATGCAGAGGGTATCGGGTTCAAATCCACGGCGCGCACCAATGACTTTTCGGAGTTATGGGCGTCATCATCATCAGCCTCACACAGTCCACTGCTGGACTAGGCCTGTCCATTGAAAGGAGGAATTGTCCTACTATGTATACCACGCTGGCCAAACGGGTTGGTATAGGGTTTGTATGAAGTTTTCCTTCTCTTACAGTGCTGTTCTCTGCATAATATGCTCCCTCTGTCGGCTCTTACGACACCCATGGGATGATAGTTATGTGCGTATTGAATTGTAAATTATCCCTTGCCCCGTGCCTCGTAGAGTAGGACGTTTAAGCCGCCGTTCAGTATTTACTATAACTGGTCTAAATTATAGAATATCGTTATTCTTTTTGGTCGTGGAGGTCAGACGACAGTCGCTCTTTAGAAAAGCTACTATTCCAGTTAGTGTTGGTGATCAATGCAGGTGTCTAGTAATTAGCACTACACAGGATAGGATAAGCAGCGATAGCCGAGTGGAGAGACCGACAGACTGCTACGCAGAGGGTCTCGGGTTGAAATCCTCGGCTGACACTAATGACTTTTCGAAGTTAAGTGCGTATTAAATTGTTAATTATCGCTTGCTTAACGGTGAAGGAAAACATCGTGAGTAAACCTGCATATCTGAGAGTTCTCCATAATGTTCTCGAAAGACATGTGAAGTCTGCCAACCCGCACTTGACTAGCGTGGTGTAAGTACCATGGCCTTACCCTTCTCATAGTGAGAAGAGGCCCGTGCCCAGAAGTGGGACAGTTTAAAGGGCTGATGATGAGGATAGGATAGCATTTGATTTGTTCGAGTTCACTAAATATTCATGCGGGGCACTGTAAACTTGAACAAATCGCTCACAATACTAGTATCTACTAATCGATAGTGACTTGCACTCGCAAGAAAGTGACCTCAGGAAAGATGAAAGGTGGAATCGGAAAGTAAATAATGAAATTATATATTTTGTTTATATCATAACGCCTGTATCTCCGAAGGCGTAGGCAGAGGTAGCATTGCACACATTTCACCATATGAAGTTTAGGTCCCACGTAATGTTGCCATTGCCGGGCACATTGCCGGACTTCGTGCTGCTATTGAGAATGCAGAAAACTCAGTAACACTTTTGCCCGACTTGGGAATCGAACCCGGGACCTCCCGATCAGCAGACGCATGCGCCTTGGACCGCGGAGCTAGTCTATGGAATAATATTAATAACATAATTATATGCCGTGTGGTTGACGGCATAGAATACAAGTGTCACCACCCCCTATCTTCCCGTGGGTGTCGTAAGAAGCGACTAAGGGATAACACGATGCAAATACCATCTTTGCGTAGAGACGGAAAACTCGACATCAAACCATATACGACTGCCTCGTTGGTCTCGCGGCATAAATGTGCGCGTGGGATCGGGAGGTCCCGGGTTCGATTCCTGGGTCGGGCAGTGTTATTGGGTTTTTCTGTCACGAAATTCTCAGTAGCAGCACGGAGTCTGGAAATGTGCCCGGTACGGTAATAGGCTCGCTTATTGCGTGGGACTAAAGTATATCTGGCGAAAAGTGGGTGTAGAAATACACCTCTGCCTACCCTTTCGGGGATAAAAGGCGTGACGATATGTATGTATGTATAATTTATTAAAAATAGGGTTCCCACCAAGAACTTAGGCCCGGCGCCCATTATCGGCATCGGCAAGGAAAGGGATCCTTCGGCATCCCTACATGCAAGCGCACACAGTCGGAAACTATGCCTCGGCATGCTGCAACGTTCTTAAGGATGACGAGGCGTCCGCCCCGAGTGTTGCCTCGGCGCCAGCGGCGGCGGCGCGGTGGGCGACGGCGTACCGAAGGATCCCGAAGTATCCCGAAGCATCCTTAAAGCTGCCGATGCAGTAGCCTCAAGCATACCGAAGCGGTATTTTTGTTACTACGATCATATATCATGGAAATTTCTACTTTATTGCCTATAAGTTAATGTACAATGCTTTTTATAACAAAATATCCCGATAAGCGGCAATAGGCTCGCCACCTATTACGTGGGATCAAAACACTGGCGAAAAGTGGGTGTTTAATATGCCTCTGCCTACCCCTTCGGGGAAAAAGGCGTGAGTCTATGAATGGATGAATAATATATTAAAAACTTACCATGTTCTATCCCAGCTCATCTTCACACGTCTTTAAGGACACGAAGCTTTGAACGGAATGACACAGCCTGTTAGCTTATTTAGAACATGAAACATTATATTATGCGCATACGTGCAAAGCATGTGTGGCTTCGACCGGTCTGCAGTTTAAAGTATGTTATCCACCAATATATCCAAGATATTTCATATATTTTGATTAATGCTACTGGTGGTTCGTCCGTGTGGTGACTGATTAAGAATACGGTATGTCACCACCCCGTGTCATCCCATGGGTGTCGTAAGAGCCGACAGAGGGAGCATATTATGCAGAGAACAGCACTCTGAGGAAGGAAAACTTGATACAAACCCTATACCAACCCGTTTGGCCAGCGTGGTATAGTAGGCCAATTGCTCCTTTCAAAGGAGAGGCCTAGTCCAGCAGTGGACTGTTACTAGACTGATGATCAAATGTTACTGGTATCTACGCCATACAAGTTTCATCATCATACAAAGTCAAATCATTCATTTGTTCATAGGTTCATTACGAGTACAAACACTTAAACAAAGTCATATTTTAAATTATCAGTAGCTTGGTGTTTCCTAGCTGACTGCCCTGCGAAGAAACATCGGAAAGTAGCTCAGAGGTCATAGTCTCTTTTAAAGACCAGACAAAATAGTCCTCCGTGGTCCAGTGGATAGCGTATGCGACTGCTGATCGGTCCCGGGTTCGATTCCAAGGTGGGACAAAAGTGTTACTGAGTTTTCCGAATTCTCAGTAGCAGCACGGAGTCTGGTGATGTGCCCGGTAACCGCAATAGGCTCGCCCCCTATTGGGTACGTGGGACCTAAAAATTCATGGCAAATGTGGGTGTAATTTACACCTCTGCCTTCCCCTTAGGGGATACAGGCGTGAGTCCTATAAAAAAAACAAGTACCAATACAAAAGAAATCTAAACATATAAATAAAATTGGAGTGTCTGTATGTAATATTAAAATAACCACTTTTTACTAAATGCCTATGAATGAAATGGTACATATACCGAAATGTGTTCTTTTACAATGTTTGTCTGTCTGTCTGCTTGTTTTCCCTAATCTCTGGAACGGCTGGACCGATTTTGATGAGACGTTCACTGGCGGATAACTGATGTACCAAGGAGTAACTTAGGCTATAAATTACCCACGGGATCGGCCAAAACGGATAAATGAAGAAAAAAAAGGCAGGCGTAGCTGCTGGCGTACCCTAGTATAAAATAAAAATATGCGAGAACAATGAGAGACGACTGTACACTACAGTAGAGTGGAATATTGACAGCCTTTTGCAGTTCTCTCCTAGGCAAAGACGTCTCCCAATTTACGCCGCAATAGAATTATGGATTGAATGCATAATATCAGCATTTTAACGCCATTAGTTAGCCCAACCCAGAACGGACAGAAACGTTTAGTGCAGTCTGTTTAAGTATTCACCAATATTCTAAAATATACATAATTTAGAACACTTTTTATATTATCTCCGCTGCTGGACGCTGGCCTTATACAAAGAACTCGCAAGGACTACAAAACTCATTTATTTTCGAAGAATAATTGGAATTATAATATGAGCATAATATTAGGGTGTGTCCACTATTGGACATAATATTATTTTACATCAATGTTCTGTATCTTAGCGATACTAACTGGTTTTCAAAACATAATTCCAAATTAGCTTAATTTTTAAAAGAACCTGATTTCTTTCGCTCGAGGCTTAAATATGTGTAATGAGGTCTTTATTGAGCAATATACCTAAACCCTTCTAACTGCCATTAAAAAGCCTGCTCAAATCGGAGTATCAAAAATCCATACAAACGTTCATCCATTATACTACCATCATAAGTCGTAGGACTAAGCGTACGGCGAAGTATTTTATTCGTTCGCCATTCGTAATACAAATACATGTTCATATGTGCTGATGTAGACCCGGTTTTATAAATAAGGGCAGGACACTGACCTTACCACATTAAAATAAATGACAATGTTTACGAATAGGTATTGATCGAATGAATTGAAAAAAATATTGGATACCATTCGAAAATTTACTTGAGATAGCCAAGTGGAGACTGCCATGCAGAGGGTATCGGGTTCGAAACCATGACCACCAATGACTTTTCGGAGTTATGTGCCTATTGAATTATTAATTATCGCTTGTCCCGTGCCTCGGAGAGCACGTTCGAAACCATGACCACCAATGACTTTTCGGAGTTATGTGCCTATTGAATTATTAATTATCGCTTGTCCCGTGCCTCGGAGAGCACGTTAAGCCGTCGGTCCCGGTTGTCATGAAGATCTTTGACAGTCGTTACAGGGCGTCAGTACCTTCTAAATAAACTGACACTAGTCTAAACCATGGAATATCGCTATCCCTTCGGGTTGCTTCGGGTTGCGGAGGTCAGACAGGCAGTCGCTCTATGGAAAAGCTAATACTCAGCCAAATCCGGTTAGACTAGTAAGCGGACCCCAGATTGAAACTGGGATAACGCTAAGAGGATGATGATGACTTGAGATGCCAACAGACTGCCATGCAGAGGGTATCGGGTTCGACTCACGGCGCGTACTATTGACTACTTATATCTGGGTATTAAATTCTTAGTTATCGCTATATATCTCAATCTCTTTGGATCCCGGAACTTAAACGGCGGCAGTCGCTCTGTGGAATCATCATTACCCTAGCGTTATCCCGGTTGCATCCAAGACTTACAGCCTTAGAGCCAGAGGTCCGCTTACTGGTCTAACCAGATATGACAGAATATCAACTTTTCCACAGAGCGACTGCCGTCTGACCTCCGTAACCCAAAGGGATAACGATATTCTATGGTTTAGACCAGTCGCTCTGTGGAATCTTAATATATAATCTAACTCAAAATGTATTTTACAATCTGCGCGAGTATTTTGAGAAAAATCATGTGATGTTATGTTAATTATTATTATTATTTTCTATTTGTTATTTAACTTAACTATTGATAAATACAAGTTGCACATCCGAATCGGGTAAACTGTTGGAACTATAATATTATATTGTATACACTAACACCTTGTATGTACACAGTTATGCAATAAATGAATCTTTATCTTTATAAAATCCTTGCGTTACTGACTGACTGACAGACACGCTACAGCCGAAACTACCGGACACAAGAAGATGAAAATTAGCATGTATGTTCCTTGAGGAGTGTAGGGTAGCACTCAGAGAGGATTATGGGAAATTCCATCCCTAAGGGGGTAAAACTGGGGGTCAAAGTTTGTATGAAACTTTTTATTCCTTCAATGGATTGACTGCAAACGTTGTATATTAGTTCCTCAAACAACGATAGCACGGTAATAATATCTAACAGTATTGTAACTCCATACAAACGCTCGAAACTCGAGTTATACCTACGCGCCTCGAGAAAAGTACACATTAGACTGTGCCGCACGATCGCGGCTGCGGGCTATGTGCCTAAAGTACACACAGCCGCGATCGTGCCGCAGCTCGCTTACGGTGCATCTGTAGGTATAATATAACTCACGAAGACGGGCGAGTTACAATACTGTTAGATTATATTACCGTGACGATAGTGAACACTAAGAATATACACATACATAGATACATACATAGACTCACGCCTGTTTCCCCGAAGGGGTAGGCAGAGGCATATTAAACGCCCACTCTTCGCCGGGGTTTTGATCCCACGTAATAGGTGGCGAGCCTATTGCCGCTTATCGGGACATTTTCTTTGCCAGAGCCTCGTCCGTTGATCAGCAGGTGCACCACTTGCAGGTGAGGTTGGCTTGGGACCCTAAGATCTTGGTGGGAACCCTATGCACCGACGAATATTTTTTTTGAAAATTCCTCCCCTAAGGGGGTTAGATAAGCGGTCAAAGTTTGTATGTAAATTTTTATCTCTCTAATGGATTGACTTCACACTTTGTATATTGGTTTCTTAAACGACGATAGTGAACACTAAGAATTTGATTTTTTAAAACTTCATTCCCTCAGGGGGTAAGATAGGGGTTAAAGTGGGTTACTTATTATTCCTTCAGTGGATTGACTTCAAACGTAATCATAAATCATAAATCATTTATTTGCATGAAAATGGGTGTACAAAGGCTGTTACAATTTCGTTGAGTCCATGTAACCATATTCAACCTCATCAGGTGTGCAAATTTAAAAATACTGTTTTTATTACATAATGAAATTCAGAAAAAAAATCGAAAGATGAGCTAGTATGTCAAAGAGTTATAACCTCAGTCAGCAATAATAATACCATAATTAATAATACAATGTCAAATGAGTCAATATTTCGAGAAAATGTCAAAAAGTAATAATTAATAATACAATAATTGCAATAATTGAATATAGAGAATTCAAATAATAATAATAGTTAATAAATATATAATAATCAATTCAATGTTTTAGAGCCATTCATTTACAGAATAGATCATTCTTTAAAGAAGTAACAATTTCAGCTTTTTCTTGAATTTTGATAGAGGTAGCTCTAGAATATGAGATGGTACTTTATTGAAGATTTTAACACACATGTAGTAGCAGTTTCTTTGAAACAAAGTTATCTTTGGAGCTACATCTAGTACAAGCCGTTCTCCACGTCTTGTGTTTCGATAATATACATCTTTTGCCTTTAAAAATATATGAGGATTAGTTTTTACGAAGACGCATATTTCAAAAATATACATTCCAGGTAATATATTGGTTCCTCAAATGATGATAGTGAACACTAAGAATTTGTTTATTTGGAAATTCCTCCCCTAAGGGGGTAAGATAGGGGTCAAAGTTTGTATGAAACTTTTTATTCCCTTAATGGATTAACTTCAAAATTTGTATATAGGTTTCTCAAACGACGATAGTGAACACTAAGCATTTGTTTTTCGAAAATTCCTCTCCTCAGGGGGCAAAATAGGGGTGTGTATGAAATGAAACTTATATTCCATCAGTTGATTGACTTCAAACTTTGTATATTGGTTTCTCTAATGACCTTAGTAAACATTAAGAATATCTTTTTGGAATTTCTTACCCTAAAAGGTTAAAAAGGGGAGGCGGAATTTGTATGAAACCTTTTTATTCCTTCATTAGATTAACTTCAAACTTTGTATATAGGTTCCTCAAATGACGTTAGTGAACATCAAGAAAGGAGTTTTCGAAGTCACTCCCCTATTAAGAAAGGGTCCTATTAAGAATTAAGAAAGGATGACCCATTTTGTAATATAAAAAAAAACTTCAATGTATTCACTTGAAACTTTGTATATCGGTTCCTCAAGTGACGTTAATGAATTCACCATTAAAACGAGGAGTTCAAAAAGGGGTCCCAGTTTGTATGAAACTTTTAATTCCTTCACTTGATTTTTTTCATCGTCCCTGATTTGCATTTAATATTCATATTTTCATTAATTTCAATTTATGCGGCTGGCTCTCATCTAAGCGCTCTTTATCTTCAATAACTAAAATGTGGGATGGTTCTTCATATGACCAATAGAAGCCAATATACTTAGAACCGTTATTTTGCAATTTTTATTTATTTTTAAGCAGGTGACACTTTTTATCAGTTATCTGCTTTGTCCAACTGCTGACCAAGGCTTCCTACATTTCATTAAGCTAAAATACTGAGAAAGGGTTTTTGAACTGGGATAATTGAACATTGTTTTATATTTTTTTACAATGTCGCTGAGATATACAAATGAATACTGCTACGGAATCCTTGACTAATTTAATTTAAACTAGTTTTTGCAAGCAGCTACGCCTAAATGAAATTTTCATAGTTTGTTCGAGAGTTTTCATGAACATAACATAACGTCACGCCTTTTATCCCCGAAGGGGAAGGCAGAGGTGTATTACGCAACCACTTTTGGCCAGGTATGTTTCGGTCCCAATGTATTGCTATCTACCGGGCACATTGTTAAACGAGCGATAATTAACATTTTTAATACACACATAACTTCGAAAAGTCAGAGGTGTGCCTGGGGTACCTGGGAATAGTGGGAATCGAACCCGAGACCATCGTCACGGCAGTCCGTTACGTACTCCACTAGGCTATCGCCGCTAAACTAGGCTATCGCCATATTTCATGAACCATTAGTAAAATACACATCTAAATCGATTCAGCCATTTTTAAGATTACCCTGAATAAATAGACAGACAGAAAAACAATATAAATAAATCATTAGGGTACTGGAAACAGGTTAGCAACAATATGCAATACCTAAAGTTATTTTGAGATTACAGAAAGTTTTTTTTATAGTGTCACGCCTGTGTCCCTGAAGGGGTAGGCAGAGGTGTAATATTACACTCACATTTTGCCATATTGCATATTAGGTCCCACGTAATACGGGATGAGCCTATTGCCGTTACCGGGCACATTGGCAGACTCCGTGCTGCTACTGAGAATTCGGCCTACTGAGAATCGAACCAGAGACCTCCCGTTTAGCAGACGTATACGCTATCCACTGTACCACGGAGGCCGTCAAATATTATTTATTTGTATAATCCGTCTGTTTATTCCGTATGTTGCTAATATTACACTTGGTCGTAAAAAGAGTGGTAGAATAAATTACAAAGAGTCTTGGTGGTGGACAGAAGCAGTAAAAACTGCAATTCAAAGGAAAAAAGATGCCTTTAAGACCTGGCAGTCTACCCAGACTTCTGAAGACCAAGACGAATACAAAAGAATGAAGAAGGAGACCAGAAAAATAATAGCAGTAGAACGCGCAAATTCCCAAAAGACTATGTACGAGCAATTGGGGACCAAAGAAGGTCAAAAATGTATATATAAGCTCGCTAAGCTACGTTGTCAGAGCACAAAGGATCCCGCTAGATGCAAAACTGTTAAAGGTCCAAATGGCGAGCTGCTATACAAAGATAAGGATGTCCTTTCAGCCTGGCATCAATATTATCAACAGCTTCTTAACCCTACTCAAGCTGCTATACAGCTCGAAAACGCCAGTAGAAACATTGGACTTATACCTCCAATACATCCAGTGAGGTCGAAATGGCGCTTAAAAAGATGGCCAACAAGAAAGCCATGGGGCCTGACGGTATTCCAGTGGAAGCTTGGAAGTGCCTTCGCGAGCAGGGAGTCGTATTGCTGACCAACCTCTTCAACTGTGTGTTGCTCTCTTCCAAAATGCCAGAGGGATGGAGATTGAGCACCATAGTTCCTATTTATAAGGTAAACGGCAGCAAATACGAATGCAATAACTATCGTGGAATCAAGCTGTTAAGCCATACTATGAAGCTATATGAAAGAGTGATTGACAGCCGCCTAAGATCAGAGTGTTCGCTGTCTAAAAATCACTATGGCTTTGTACCGGGCTTATCTACCGCCGATCCTATGTTTGCTCTAAACACGATCGCTGAAGAATATCGAGCAAAACTTCGTCCATTGTATGTCGCATTCTTGGACATGGAAAAGGCATTTGATCGTGTGCCAAGGGATACGATCTGGTGGAGCCTTCGCAAGAAGAACGTCCCCGAACATTATATTAACATCATAGCCGACATGTACAGGGGTGTGAGATCAATGGTACGAACAGTAGTGGGTCAGACAAAACCAATAGCGGTTGCAGATGGTGTGCATCAAGGCTCAGTACTGAGTCCTTACCTGTTTTGCTTGGTTCAAGACTCACTCACTGAACTAGCGCATTCCTCAGCGTCGTGGACTTTCATCTACGCAGACGACGTTGCTATCTGCACCGAGAGCCGCGAAGAGTTGCAAGAGGCGCTTCTGTCGTGGAAACACCGGTTACAGGCTTAGTGTTGAGTGTTGCAAAGACCCAATACATATCTTTTAATGACCTAGACCCAGATAACAATAGTCCGATTCCTATCGACGCCCAACTTGTAACCATGTGCGATCAATACAAGTATTTAGGTGGTATGATGCACAGATCTGGGCACCTAGAATGCAACATTCAACACAGAATAGCCGCAGCGTGGCTTAAGTGGCGTGAAGTAACTGGTGTCACTTGTGACAAGAGGATGCCCGTCAAACTCAAGGGTTTAATCTATAAGAGCATGATAAGGCCAGTGCTTATGTATGGCAGCGAAACATGGGTTGTAACCCAAAAGAGCGTGCATACCATCCAAGTTGCTGAAATGAAGATGCTAAGGTGGATGTGTGGCGTAACCAGGCTCGACAAAATCCGCAACGAGTACGTGCGAGGAAGCCTCGGTGTACGCGACATCGCCGACAAGATGCAGGAAAGTAGGCTGAGATGGTATGGTCATGTGAAAAGGAGGCCACCAGACTACGTAGGGAATTTGGCACTACAACTTGACCTCCCTGGTCGGAGACCTAGAGGACGACCCAAAACAAGGTGGAGAGATGTAGTGTTAATGGACCAGAGGGTATGTACTGACGATGATGTCGCAGATAGAGCGAAGTGGAAAAGTAAAATAAAGAAAGCTGACCCCACCACCATGTGGGATGCATAGCTAGGAAGAGAGAGAGAGAGTCTGTTTATAAAATCCTTGCGTTACTGTTTGATTGACAGACTTGCTACAGCCGAAACAACTGAGCGCAAGTAGATGAAATTTATCATGTATGTTCCTTGAGGTGTGTAGGGACACACTAAGAGAGGATTTTTGGAAATTCCTCCCCTACAGGGGTTATACTGGTTGTCAGAATTTGTATGAAACTTTTTATTCCCTTAATAGTGATTAACTTCAAACTTTGTATACCTATTGGTTCCTCAAATAAAGTTACTGAACACTAAGAAAGTCTTTTTGGAAATTCTTACCCTAAGTGGATCAAAAGGGGAGTCATCATGTGCATAGAACCTTTTATGCCTTCAAGGGATTAATTTCATACTTTGTTTATTGGATCCGCAAATGACGTTAGCAAACACAAAGTCATTTATTTTGGAAATTTTCCCCTAAGAGGGTGTAAAAGGGATTCAGAGTTTGTGTAAAAGCTTTAATTTTTCAATGGAATCATTTCAATCTGTGTATATAAAATGCTTGCGTTACTGACTGACTGACAGACACATTACAGCCAAAATTACCGGACGCAAGAAGGTTAAATTTAGCATATATGTTCCTTGAGGAGGGTAGGGGTGTTTGTACAAAATATTTTATCTAATCGTAATTTACGCGTGCGAAGCAGCGGGCAAAAGCTAGTATCTGATATAAATTAATGAACCCATATACACACTACAGTGTAGTCACTGACGCCGACACTAAGGGAAGTCGGGGTCACTGTAGTAGTTTCTTGGACTTTAGTGCGTGGGCCGAAAATTTTTCGGGACTCACATTTACTACTTTAAGTCTAAATTAACTATCAGTCGTGAAGAGCGCCAGGAATTTCCACCACCAAATAAAAATGCCTGATGCTAGTTCACAATACTATATAATATAATATAAAACACATGATTATAAATAAATGTACACATGACGATAGAAAACAAAACAACATACAAACTTAAAAAACACGGTCGAATTCCGACCACTTACAAAAATAGTCTTAGAAAAATAATGAAAACACACTTACTAATACATAAAATACCAACAAAACAAGCCTCCAAAGAGCGTAAAAATATATCATGCAAACAAAGGTATGTAAAATCTTTAACCAAAACTGTTTTTTCTGAGCATATTTAGTATCTTTTAGACCGTCTTTGAAAATGAATCTCCTCAATCCAACTACCCAAACGGACACATATTCATCATGATCTATATCTTTGGCATCAAAGTTAAAAATGGCTTTGTCACTTTCGGTCAAACTTTTGAAGAGCTTTTCGGTGTTGGTCTCGCCGAATGTCCAACTATGAGTCGTGAAGTATGCGAGTGCTGAAGATATTTTGTACATCTTCTTTGTGAGTCTCGTGAATCTGAAAATAAGACGTTATTATTGTTCAGATCAGGGCATTAAGAAGTAGTTTGGCATTAAGAAGTATTATTTCCCAAAAGATAGTATCTTTCGGGAAGTATACCAAGTAAATTTATTTCGAGATTCCGATATTTCGACACTGTTGCAAGCGCCAAGTTCACGGATGTACTGAATATCGGATACTGGAAACAAAGGTACATGGTATATATTCATAAATATAACGTAAAATTAAAAGCAGCGATAGCCTAGTGGAGAGACCGACAGACTGCTATGCAGAGGGTCTCAGGTTCGAATCCACGGCACGCACCAATGACTTTTCGGAGTTAAGTGCGTATTAAAGTGTTAATTGTCGCTTGCTAATCGGTGAATGAAAACATCGTGAGGAAACCTGCATGTCTGAGAGTTCTCCATAATGTTCTCGAAAGACATGTGAAGTCTGCCAACCCGCACTTGGCCAGCGTGGTGGACTATGGCGTTACCCTTCTCATAGTGAGAAGAGGTCCGTGCCCAGCAGTGGGACAGTATTAAGGGCTGATGTGATGATAACGTAAAATTAATGTTATAAGTTATAATATAAGCCACTGTAGCGGCTGCTGACGCTACTTGATACCCATACACCACGAAAGTTTAAATTTATATATCAAAATATTAATATGTTTATATAATAAGACATGTCGTCATTGACGTAACATCAGAGAGCCTATACTATTAAGGTTAAATACAAAATATGAATGATTATTTTTATATAATTCTAAGGTAAGATGTGTACAACTCTTATTGGTAGCAAGTTTGAAAATGTTGGAGCTTGCACTATGAAAAAGCGGCCAGTTAAAATTAAAAACAAAATACGGTAAAATTGGGAAAACCAGATAACCATACTTAAAAAGAACAACATACCTGGGTTTCTTCCTCAATAATAAAGATATCCCATCTGCTATATATCCAGGAATAAAGTGGAAAATGGTCGATAGAATCAGAAACATATATTTACTCGATACAACCAGTACAAATATATACCAAACTGCAAATGGAGTGGGCAGTTCTATAGCTATGCGGGCCAAGTTGGACGTTAAAGTGTCTGAAAATGAAAAAATACATTTATAGTAAACTGCACACAGAGTATTATGTAACCAAGTTCTGTGAAACGGATGGAGAAAACTTTAATGTGATTAAATTCGGATACGCAAATATTTTTTAGATTCAATGTACCTACTTTGTTCAGGAAGAGAACGAAAATGTAGAACCAATTTGTATTACATACGTTGAAAGTGTTGATTTGGATGGTAAAAATCGTTATCTAATCTAATACTAATATATAAAGCTGAAGAGTTTGTTTTTTTGCTTGAACGCGCTAATCTCAGGAACTACTGGTCCGATTAGAAAATTTATTTTAGTGTTAGACAGCCCATTTACCGAGACAGGCTATAGGCTATATAATATCACGCTATAAGATACGGAAGCGGAGCAGTAGCCCTAAATAACGCGGGTGTAACCGCGGGGCTCATCTAGTTTAATGATAAAGGAAATACACGTCTGGCTAGCTAGCACGCACATTAAAGTGCTTGCTAAGCAGTGAATTTATTTATTTATTTATAGTTTCACGCCTGTATCCCCGAAGGGGTAAATATTACACCCACATTTCCCCATGAATTTTTAGGTCCCACGTAATAGGAGGCGAGCCTATTGCCGTTACCGGACCAGACTCCGGACTGCTACTGAGAATTCGGTAACAGTTTTGCCCAACTCGGGAATCGAACCCGGGACCACCGATCAGCAGTCGCATACGCTATCCACTGGATCACAGAAGCAGTGAATGAAAACATGAGAAATCCTGTATTTCGGATATTTCTCCATAATGTTCTCGAAAGACATGTGAAGTCCGCCAACCCGCACTTGGCCACCACGGTGGACTATGGCATTACCCTTCTCAAAGCGAGAAGGAACTCTTAACCGAATGGAATCGTCAACTTTTTCTATAGCAGTAGTTGGGGTGGTCAATTCGAGGGTGCGTGGCGGGTTCCTCTTTCCTTACATTAGGTTATAATGGAGTTCCGCCAAGTAACGCCTAATTCAATCAACTATAGAGATGATTTTTATACTTACTCCAAGATAGTACGTTATTAGCACTGGCGACTGTATATATCTTTGGCTCATCAGTTGATCTGTTCTTTGCTGTCTCGTATGCGGCTACTATGATAGCGTTATTGACGTAGTCAACTGGTATCATGTTAAACTCAATGTCATCCCGGGCGTACATCACATGCATCAGGCCTAAAGCGGGGGCTAAGACAAGCTGAAAATAATAGAATGTATACACCAATATCGCTGACGTCACTCGGAAAGCTGCCACGCTAAAATGAAGCTGGGCGGGACATATCCGTTGCATGTCAGATGACGAATGGGCCAAGTTAACTACCCTATGGACCCCTATGGCAAGCGACATCGCGACAGGCCTAGACGGAGATGGCGGGATGAGCTAGACTCCTTCAAAAAGGATTGGTTCCAGGAGGGGAAAAGTCCGGGACTTATGGAAGAAGAGTGGGGAGGCCTTTGCCCTGCAGTGGGACGTAACAGGCTCCTAAAAAAAAATACACAGTTTTATATTCATATGGTAGCGGGCAGGGAATGGAAGAGAAAACTGAAGACCGAGCTTATTAGCGTGCCATAGGAGATGCCTACATCAGCAGGACTAATCATCATCAGCCTTTAACAGTCCACTGCTGGACTAGGCCTCTCCTTTGAAAGGAGGAATTGGTCTACTATACCACGCTGGCCAAACGGGTTGGTATAGGGTTTGTATCAAGTTTTCCTTCTCTTACAGTGCTGTTCTCTGCATAATATTCTCCCTCTGTCGGCTCTTACGACACCCATGGGATGATATGGGGTGGTGACATTCCGTATTCTTGATCCGTCACCACACGGATAAAATTAGCTTACGGCTGTAAAAAACATCTTTGTCAGTGCTTATGCGGAGTCGATATTCTGAATAAACTGACACTGGTTTAAGCCATGGAATATCGCTGTCCCTTTAAGTAGCAGAGTTCAGAACAAAAACGAAAGCGAAATATTCTGTCAAATCTTTCTAAACTAGAATGCGGATCTCGGGCTCCAAGGCGACAGTGTTGATTACAACGTTGGTTAAGGCGCCGAGTACAGCTACTGAGTTGAGCTGTTGCTGTCACTGTCGGATTGTATACATAAGAAAGAGAAGCGCGACGACGACGGGATGTTCAGAACTTTAAAAAAACATGAAATAAATTTATTACAGAAAATGTATAGATTGGATTTAAAAAATAAAGCAGTATTTCGTTAGTATATTTGTCAAAAAATCAGAATGATTGTATGTACACATTTTAATATGGTTTTTAGTCGTTAAAATATTTTTTTAGAGGTATCTTTGTGATTTTTTTCTATAGATTAAAGTTAGTTGTATTATGTTTTCAACACAGTACTTAACTAGATTATATCCTGAAGAATATCATATATTTTTCTGATTGTGTTAACTGCATTGAATCATATACTTTAAAGCATTATAAAACTCGCGTTTAGCTCTTGTAGTCCCCTTAAAATACGAAGTTGGATAATGATTGTATAATTTATTGTTGATACTTACACCACTCGCACTATACGCAGTACTCATATCAGTCCAGCCAGGCGAAGGTTCTCGATACGAAGATATCACTGGAAATAAAACATAATTAAATAAAGAGACTGACTAAGCATATTCCATATACGAAGGATGGACGCCTTCCAGCCATCGTATTATACTGTGGAAAGCGAACGAAAAAGACAAGCGGTTAATGACCTGGAAGCCGATCTCTTCAGAATTCACTCCCTTTGCATAATTAACCAAATTGGATTTCTTGAATAGAAAAAAGATAAAAAAACAAGTAGAGTTGGGTCTTCGGCACTCCCACCCACCAAACAAAACGCGTGGTTGGAATACTCTATGACGATTTTTTAGTTTGCAGAAGAGAGTTTACGAATAGATGACGGTTACCGTGCTTTTGAGGGCACGTAAGTTATCGATCCTTTTTTTCCTCAGAAGCCTGTAATATGGCCTATAAACTCCGACACCAGAGAAAAGAAGAAGAGTTCTTGCTTCTTTCTGAAACCAACCTGGTGCTGGAGCCATATTGAGCAATGAAGTAGGTTTAACATATTTTAAACGTACCTATACCAGGTCGAACGATGCATATTGGAAACTTGCCGCTCCACTTTCTAACTTCAGCCTCAGCTACAGATTTGGCAAATGTATACATATTCGGATAGCCCTGGATGAAGCTGCAACAAATTAAAATTATGAGGTGTAAGCAATCCTGCTAGAATCACATCCTTTTTATTTTTATTGGAAGATCGATCCCTTGACTAAGAATACGCAGTTTGCGAGGCACCGATATTGCATGGGTCGAGATAACCACGTGGATCTTTTTTTATTTCTGTCTATCGAATTGATTCCATGACGCCTGATGTTAAGCAGCCGGTGGAATCGATAAGTTCCATGAAGGTCATTATCAAATAGCATAACTATATAGCATAAACCCCTTCACCTTGTCGTTCTAGACTCCAAGTGTTTTCACACCCCGTTTTATGTAGTCAGGACCAAATAGGAACGGATCAGTGAGCTATTTCCACGTCATAATATCTTATTAGTAAGGCAAAGATGAGACATTGTATAGCGTTTTTATAATTTGCAGCGGTATTCCAACCATATTGGTAAAAAAACAGCGCCTTTTGTATAATGCCATTTTAAATAGACGTATACTATAATTTGCTTCTATTAAGCAATAAAAAGCGTTATTTTAATATACTCACGATTTTTCCACTTCTGCCAGCCTCTGTGGCTCAACGTTCTCAACGAGAGAAATGAGTGTGTCTGGTGGTATAGGAGTTGGGTAGAATTTCTCTTCAATTACTTCGTCGAGGGTCTCCGTTTTGGCGTTTGTGTAAGCGGTGGACACGTGGACAAAAGACCTGGAATACAAAAATACTTTTAAAATAACTGTAAAAATACTTTTTAGAACACAAAACAAAGCGACTATAGTAATGTTTATATACTGGGTATAAATTGGGTAATTATTTGACATTAAAGGTAAAATATTTTTGCCTTTATTGTGTCATTTCGTGATCACGGCTGGTGTAACCCATGCCGAAGCGTCAAATGTGAGTAGTTCTACCTTTATTTTCATATTATCATTTTCTAATTATTATGCGATATAGATCCGTAACATAAATATTAATATGTGTATAAGGCACGAGAGTTTAAAAGTATTCAGTACAAATTGATCTTTTGGAGCAATGCAATTGTTGTGGCTTTCATATTTTATGAGAAGCTCGTTTGTGCCAGGGTCAGAATTTAGGAAAACGCTGATCATCTATCTTTGTAACCTTGGATAAGGGATTTTGGTTGGAAATATGTGGTAGGGAAAGTCTTGGACTCCGATATCGCAGGGCTTTATGAAAGGAAACACAAAATAATTCTTACGGGGGACACAGATGTTTTTGAGGAGAATAAAAGGAGGAAATTGAGGCCTTCTCTCTATTCTCTACGGTAGATACATTTATTTGAGGTGCAAAACTGACCTTAATTTAGTGCAGGTGCTGGCAAGCGTCAATGTTTCTTTGGTGCCTCGTACATTGATCAAGGTAGCCACTGGAAGCTTTTCGTCAAACCTGGTGGTTGCAGCTACATGGAATATTACGTCTACCTGAAAATTCATATTATAAACTTATGGTTATACAATTTTTTTTATAGTCTCTCGCCTGTATCCCCGAAAGGGTACGCAGAGGTGTAATTATTACACCCACATTTCGCCATAAAATTTTTAGGTCCCACGTAACAAGAGGCGAGCATATTGCCGTTACCGGGCACATCACCAGACTCCGGGCTGCTACTGAGAATTCGGAAAAACCCAGTAACACTTTTGTCCGACCTGGGGGTCGCACCCGGGACCTCCGATCAGCAGTCGCATACGCTATCCACTGGACCACGGAGGCTGTCATACAAAATTTCACAAAATAACGCCCATTGCTACTCCCTGTAGTTGTTGGCTAGCACGACAAAAGGTCTTTTGTAGAAAATGTGCTGAATATATCGTAGTAATCCGTGCCTCGTAGAGCACGTTACACCGTCGATCCCGGCTGTCATGAAGTTCTTTGACAGTCGTTAAAGAGAGTCAGTCCTCAAATAAACTGATACAGGTCTAATCCATGGGATATGGCTATTCCTTTGGGTTGGGGCGGTCAGACGGCAGTCGCTCTGTAGAAAAAGCTGATATTCTGTCGAATGGTTAGACTAGTAAGCGGACCCTGAGTTCTAAGGCGTGTAAGTCTTGGATGCAACTGGGATAACGCTAGGACTATGATGATGATGATGATGATTGGTTGCTCGCTCACTGGCGCTGTTGCTTGCACAATAAAAAGTGATATTCACCTCTTTCGAGAGCATATTCCAGTGGTCATCACTGATGCCCAGTCTGACGGCAGCTACATCTCCGAGCAACGGTACTATCTTCTTTTCAAATCCAGGTTTCTTATGGCGTACTGTATCGAACACCTAAATAGTGTAAGAAAGAATATATTGAAGAAAAAAAGAGTAAATTCGTCAGGTTCGTAAAAAGAGTAAGATCTTCTACATAGGTGCAGTCAGCTACATAATTATGTCAATACACATTTACAAGAGTTTGAATGGTTTTATCGACCAACGCTCTGACCAGATTGTAGACATCCTAAAAATCGACATGATATGGCGCTGATACACTTGAGCATTCTCGCGAATGTTACAAAACAAATGAGTGTGTTTAGCGAGCATTCTCACGAGCATTCGGGTGAGCCTTAGAATATAGATAATACATAGAATTTGCGCTACAATGGCGGTTAAATCCAATATATTTACTTCACTTTGACTTAAATGATTTTATTCTAGGGAAGAATCGAAAGCGTTATTGGAGTGGATGATATCGTGAAGGCACTGGAAAATATGAAAGTAGGTAAGGCTGCAGGATATGATAGGATTACAGTCGAAATCCTGAAGGCTGGACAGGGCATCATATCATCGGTCAGTTGCAGCGGTTATATAACTTGTGCTGGAGCACCGGCCGAGTACTAAATGACTGGGCCACAGCTGAAGTTGTGCCTCTTTATAAAGGAAAAGCCTCGCAACAAGACTGCAATAACTATAGAGGCATTAGCCTTCTCAGCATTGTTGGCAAATTGTATGCAAAGGTACTGATTGAAAGAGTTATGGAAGTAACCGACAAGAAAATATGGGATGTACAAGCGGGATTCCGAAAGGGTATGGGATGTATGGATCAAGTATTTTCCTTGCGAAGCATAGCCGAAAAGTTTTTGCCCAAAGGTCAAAAGGTCTATTGCGCATCCGTGGATTTGGAAAAGGCTTACGATAAAGTGGTGAGGAATGAAATGTGGTCGGTGAATGGGGTGGACAGCAGCCTCATTCGAGTTCTGAAATCCCTTTATGAGGATTTTAGAGCTTGTGTGAGGATAAACGGGGCATACACTGACTGGTTTACCATCGACACAGGTGTTAGACAGGGATGTATAGCGTCGCCGTGGCTGTTTAACCTCTTCTTGGACAGTTGTTTGCAAGATCCAAAACATAGTGACTGCGGATTAATGATGAATGGGTTACTTTTCCAATGCCTCCTTTATGCTAATGATGAGGTAATACTTGCGTCTTCAGCGGAGGAATTGCAAGAGATGATAACAATCATGCATGGTGCGTTAGAGGGGAAAGGAATGAAAGTGAATGTAAGTAAAACGAAAGTTATGGTTTTTGAAAAGGAGGAATGCGTTACTGCTTGTAATGTTTTGATCGATGGACAACAAGTGGAGCAAGTGAATGAGTTTGTATACTTAGGTACGTTGTTTACAAGAGATGGTAAGAATGAAGAAGATATTGAGAGAAGAGTTAATGCAGGTAATAGAGTGAATGGAGCTCTGAAGGCTCTTATGAATAGCGAAAACGTGTCCAAAAAGGCACGTTTGGCTGTGCATAGAGGGGTATAAGTGCCTACCCTTATGTACGGTACTGAAAGTGGGGTATGGCAGAAGAAATTTGAAAGTAGAATAAATGCTGTAGAAATGAGAGCACTGAGAAGTATGTGTGGTGTTTTTCTGACTGACAGAGTAAAGAATTGTGTGATAAGAGAGTGTTGTGGGGTAAAAGAAGATGCAGTGACAAGCATTGAGAAAGGCATGTTAAGATGGTTTGGGCACATGGAGAGGATGGATGACGATAGACTGACAAAGAAGATTTATAAGGCAAGTGTGAATGGGACAGGACAAAGGGGAAGACCTCGGTGGATGTTCTTTGACCAGATTGGAGACATCCTGAAAAAAGGACAGGTCAGAAGTACCCATAACAGAAGAGCATGCATGAGAAACTTGATGGGAGTGAATGAAGCAAGAGAGGTATGTCAGGATTGTTGCAAATGGCGTTCCGTAGTCTCTGCCTACCCCTCCGGGAAACAGGCGTGAGTCTATGTATGTATGTATATTATCAAAAAATTTAAAGTATGATGCGTCTTATGTACCTAGTTGACTGTACATCCATTCTCACGGGATTTCGTGTCTTTAATAGTAATCGGTTTATACATACTTTCTATGTAGCTAGTGGTGTAGTGCTCTCAAAAAACTGTCAGGGGTTTAACATCTCATATTAAATTATCGCAATCTCTCAATCAATGAAAAAAAAAACTCTCAAAAATGGTCCGCGTGGTGACGGATTAAGAATACGAAATGTCACCACCCCATATCATCCCATGGGTGTCGTAAGAGACGACAGAAGGAGCATATTATGCTGAGAACAACACTGCAAGAGAAGGAAAACTTGATACGAACCCTATACCAACCTGTTTGGCCAGTGTGGTATCGTAGGTCAATTCCTCCTGTCAAAGGAGAGGCCTAGTCCAGCAGTGGGCTGTTAAAGGCTGATGAAGATGAAGAATCTCTCAATCATCGCTCTATCGCTTCGAACGATAAGACAAATAGCTTGGATACAACCGAAATAACACTAGGGCGATGATTCCAATGACAAAATTTCCAATCATCATCACCTATTCATTACTGGTGTCAAAGAACATGTTTATCTCCCAGAGTACCTCTACAATTATAGTGCTTTAGTTTTTCATATAAGTATTGGAGCTTACCGGATCTTCTAGAATTTCCTGAAGTCTTTCGTTGACTGACTTTCCTTTCTTGGGTCGTAGCAGCAAGTAAAGTTTACTGATGTTACACGCCCTGGAATTTTGGGCATGTATAAGCAAAGTGTGATTTAAGTCCCGAAGCATAAAAGTATTGGTATAAAAAGCATCAACTCTTTCAACAGCCATAATTTAGTATTGTTATTTTGTTGTATGTGATAAGATGCAAAACAGCAGACGGATCGCCTGATAATAAACCCAATAACACGAGAAGTGGTCAGCTGTTCATATTACAAGTGCGTCGTCAACCGGGATGGGAATAGGAGGAATAGGAAGAGAAGCGGGATGAGGGAGAGGGAAAAGGAAATGGAGCTTCGGGCATTATCACTCATCAAACGAAAAACAATAGTTTAGATACTTTAGATAATATTACTTAATGATATGAAATGAAATGATGAAATTAATGCAATGAAATGCAATGATATGAAATTATTTATTTGCTTGAATATGGTATTACAGATAGTAGGTATCATTTACATAATATTGCTTTCGGCATATTCTGTCCATTGGGACGTGCAAATGGTACATAAAATTATAATAATGGCATTACAAAAGAAAATTAATATATTCTTAGTCATATACCTAGTGTTACAATAGTAATTAGGGTGTGGATCTGTCTTCAAAATAGGTATGCCTTAATGCTATAGTACGTTTTACTAAAATAACTCAAACAACACTCTTATGGGTATTTCTCTTATATGTAGATTGGAGGAGATAGTAATATAATTTAATTGTCATGCACTATGCGATATTAGTGGTAGTGCTTCTCCGGTCAAGCCGGCCCATTCTAGCTGGAATCAGCCAGGCTTTTGAAGTCTGCCTTTATAGATGACTACAAGTGTTACCTAAATATCTTCTCAATAAGTTGTTTGCCCAGAAACCCGGAGCCCCCCGTCATGAACAGCACGGCGCCTTCGTAGAACTTCTGCACGGGAGAGTCACCGCGGTCTATCACAGCATTCATCGGCTTCAGAAGACGAAGAGCTCTTTGCTCCACGGCCAGCGCTGGGTCGATTGATTCGTCCATAGCTAGGTGTTTTCTGGGAAAAGAAGAATAGGTTAGAAGGGGAAAGAATATGTTGGAAGAAGAAAGAAAGTACATTGGTGTATTTTGAGTATGTTGATTGAATATTGCGTCGGATGATCCTGCATTGTATATACTCGCATATCTCGACTTTAAAATTATGAGAAAGGATGAAAGTAAATGAAAGGACGGACAAATGCAATGACTTTGAGTTTCTCCTCAAGAGTTCATTAATATATCTAGAATCTAGATGATACCGGCTTTTTCTAGCTAAATGAATTCACGCATGGCACGGTGGTAACTCTCCTTATGAGCCATCTCAACTTGACGCCAACCCAGCCAGAGTGTGATCGACCGGGCTTCGGACTGGCGGAGGAGGTGTGTGGAGGCTCTCCCCAGGTGTTCGGGGCATACCCACTAAAACCACCTCGGTGTCCCTACGGGTCCCGTGTATTGGCGAGGTCACGCGATTCGCGGATAGCATACTTTTCCGTGACCCCGCCCGGGACTGGCCCGCCGTTAATGTTGGCAGGCCCTGCCTCGTTATGCTACTTGGGAGGCGGCGCGGACACTACGCCGCCTCCTTGCCTTTTGGCGGACGGGGAGCAGCCCCAGCGCTCGCCGTCCGCAGGCACTAAAACGGCCGCAGAGGTTAGGGAGGACGGCAACCTGACAACACCGCATATCCTCTTCTTTTGCGGCCCCACCGCAACGCATCAAATAGTGCGCCCCCATTTGGTCGCGGGAGATAGGGCGCGCGGCAACGCAACACCCGACACGCCTCTCCTCCCGCGACAGCGCCCGACTGCGAGGGACAGACAGAACTGTTCCTCAGACCCGCCGACTCACCCAGGCCCACGTGGAGCGTCCACACCCGGGATCCCGCGTAGCTTCACCGTGGGTGTGAAAACCACGGTTACTGAGATCCCACGGGGGGGAGGGGTTAGGACCCCTAAGTTTTGTTAAGAATCTTGATTTCTAGTGCTGCTGTGAGTAGATAGAGTTATAAGCAAAGTTTCTTTGATTGTTTATATTTTGCCGTCAAACTAAAATCATCATCATCCTCCTATCGTTATCCCAATTAGAACGTGGGTTCCGCTTTCTAGTCTAACCGGATTTGACTGAGTATTAGCTTTTCCACAGAGCGACTGCCGTCTGACCACCCAAAGAGATATTCTATGGTTTAGACTAGTGTCAGCTTATTTATAGGTACTGACTCCCTATAACGACTGTCAAAGATCTTCATGAAAGCCGGGACCGACGGCTTAACGTGCTCTCCGGGGCACGGGACAAGCGATTATTTACAATTCAATACGCACATAAATCCAAAAAGTCATTGGTGCGCGTCGTGGATTCGAACCCGATAACCCCTGCAAGGCAGTCTGTTGGTATCTACAAACTATGTGCCGCTAAAGTTCAAAATATAAAATAAATGAATGAAGCAGTAGCGTGTCCGATTATTGTACAAAAATATTCAAACGGAAAAGGAAATAATAAAAATATTTAAATCACTATCCTACTTCTTTGTTTTGATTATATTTATATAAAAATATTAACATAGAAATCAAATTTATAATAGAGCAAAGAAAAATTAATTTAAGTGTCTGTTAATTCAAAATATTTATGTTATCTCAAGTACTCGTCTGATATACGAAACCGATACACTATTTTTTTATTAATAAATTCATCAGTTATTTACTTCAGAAGTACTAAGAATGCTTTTCAACTTTGGCAGCCCATCTTAAAATGAAAGATTAACTCCAGTCCCCGAGCTACCAGACGGACAGACTGGTTGACTATCTTATACTAATATATAAAGCTGAAGAGTTTGTTTGGTTGAACGCGCTAATCTCAGGAACTACCGGTCCGATTTCAAAAATTCTTTCAGTATTAGATAGCCCATTTATCGAGGAAGGATATAGTCTATATAACGTCGCGCTAAGAGCGACGGGAGCGGAGCAGTAGCCTTAAATAACGCGGGTGTAACCGCGGGCAACCTCTAGTCAAACATAAACTAAGAACTGATATGTTTTTTTTTTGTATTAAACCTCAAACCCATTCAGCAACAGTACCTTTCATCTTCCTAGTGTCATCCCAGCTGCAACCCGAGGTCCGCTTACTAGTCTAACCAGATTTGTGTGAATAATATTAGCTTTTCCACAGAGCGACTGCCAGTCCGACCTCTGCCACCCAAAGTTATTGCGATATGCCATGGTTTAGACTAGTATCAGTTAGTTTTTTTCAGAGTTTACTATCTATAATGACTGTCAGAGATCTTCATAACAGCGAGGACCGATGGCTTAACGTTCTCTCCGAGGCATGGAACAAGCGATAATTGTCAACTCAATACGACGAAACTCGAACAGATGGTCATCATCATCGCCCTAGTGTTATCCCGGTTGCATCCAAGACTTACAGCCTTAGAGCCCGAGGCCCGCTTACTGGTCTAACCAGATATGACAGAATATCAACTTTTCCACAGAGCGACTGCCGTCTGACCTCGTAACCCAAAGGGATAGCGATATTCTATGGTTTAGACCAGTATCAGTTTATTTGAGGGTACTGAATCCCCGTAACGACTGTCAAAGATCTTCATGATAGCCGGGACCGACGGTTTAACGTGCTCTCCGAGGCACGGGGCAAGCGATAATTAACAATTTAATACGCACTTAAGTTCGAAAAGTCATCGGTGCGCGCCGTGGATTCGAACCCGATACCCTCTGCATTGCAGTCCGTTGGTATCTCCACTAGGCTATCGCTGCCTTAACTGGAACAGGGTTCGAATCCAAGGCAAACTCCGAAAATACAGTGGTTTGCCACTGACTCGATACCATCTGCAGGGCAGTCTGGTGCTATCTCCACTAGGCTATCTCCGCCTTCAGAGACAATACCTACTAGAACAATACACATTTTGGCGAATCGCTTGTGGTTCGAAGCGACCTGCCTGAATTGTTTTTTTTTTTTATAGAAATAGGCGGCAAACGAGCTGACGGATCGCCTGATGGTAAGCAATTACCGCCGCCCATGGACACAAGCAACACCACAGGAGTCACAAGTGCGTTGCCGCCCCTTGGGGTTGGGAAAAGCGATAGAAGGAGGAGTGGGATGAGGGAGGGAGAAGGAATAGGGGATGTGGCCTCCGGCACTCTCACTCACGGAACGCATCGCAACAGTTTAGGTACTGTTACTTTACGTCGATTTTCTGTGAGAGGATTCAGCATGCATGGGCCGGCTCGACCGGGGAAGTACCACTTCCCCGGTCGAGCCGGCCCATGCATGCTGAAATCAGCAAGGCTCTACTACCTATAAAAATTTGAATAGATTGAGTAAGCCCGAACGCCTCTTAGGAGCAACTATTCTCATTTAACTTGAAACAATATCTATGATTATTCATTATTTTATCTAAATGTACAATCATTTAAGTTACATCAACACAATCATATTTTGAATTGGATTAGCATATTTTATCCACCAGTTATAAGAAAATATTTTTTTCACTACATGAGTCAGTAATACGCCATGACGCTGAATATACCTACTGAATTGTATAAATATGCGTTACAGCAAGGAAAATAAACAATTTTTAATATATAAGTAACTATTTTCTGCAAGTTTATGTGCTACACTGAAGTAAGAGGTACATTACTGCAGAAAATCATACAAAATTTTTTTGTAGTTTTTGAGTTAAGGAGTAACAAACATCTATGCATTCTTACAAACTGTTGTTTTTAACAGTATTTAATTACGACTAGCTGTTTCCGCGGTTTCACCCGCGTCCTGAGGGAACTACTTCGCGTACCCGGTTAATTTATAGCCTAAGTTACTCCTTGGTACATCAGCTATCCAAGTAGAAAGTTCCCGTCAAAATTGGTCCAGCCGTTCCAGAGATTAGCGAGAACAAACAGACAGACAGAAAGACAGACAGACAAAAATTAAAAAAAAATCATTTCGGTGTATATACCGTGTATACATCCATATGCCTTTAGTAAAAAGCGGTTATTTTAATATTACAAACAGACACTCCAATTTTATTTATGTGTATAGATTAGCGTGAAAGGGCAGGGAGGTTGACAAAGGATAAAATATCGTACCTACGACACAGTCGTTAAACACCTGCAGTTCCTTTTGTAAAATAGCGTCGGCAAAGAAACGATGGTAAGCAGGTATCCCTAACATTCATATACTCTTCTGATTCCAAACAGTTATCAATGGTGTCAAACCTCGCGAAATAGTGAAGGTAAAAATAAACTCGGCTTCTCCTCCCAGTATTCCTTCCCTCCTTGAGGAAGTAATGGAAGAAAAGGTGAGGTCTTCATTCTCTCTCCTCTTCATCCCTTTTTACTTTTCGTTTATGAACACCACATCGGAGTTGACAATATGTTTGTTTGTCTGTTACGCTTGCACAGCCAAACCGCAGTACCGATATTGATACAATTTTGGATGAACGTAACAGAAGAACCGGAGTCAAACATAATTTACGTTTTTTTACACCTACCAAGGAGCTGACAACTTGGATTAGAAGAAGAAGCAGAAGAACGAAGAAAATGCATTTATTTTTATAACATACACAGCAATTAAATATTATATAAATATCATCTCATCATCAGCCTTTAATAGTCCACTGCTGGACTAGGCCTCTCCTTTGGGAGGAGGAATTGGCCTACTATACCACGCTGGCCAGACGGGTTGGTATAGGGTTTGTATCAAGTTTTCCTTCTCTTACAGTGGTGTTCTCTGCATAATATGCTCCCTCTGTCGGCTCTTACGACACCCATGGGATGATATGGGGTGGTGACATTTTGTATTCTTAATCCGTCACCACACGACAGACAGAACAAAATAACAGACGCAGGTAGGTATGTTATAAAAACGAGGTTACCCTTCAGGCTTATGTTGGTTGTGGCGAAAACCACTAACCAAACCTGATCTTAATTGGCAACCCCAAGTGAGGGTACAGATATCAGATATGAACGTAATATTATTATCTATACCTAAACACATAATTATAATCTATACCTAAACACGTAAATGATTGCATGTTGTCTTTATAAAATCAGTAACGCTGGTTGAAACTGATTGGCGAAACCGGTTTTTCGATTAAAGTAATATCATTGAGTAGAGGCGGAAAACGCCGCATGAACCTTCTATAGATACACAATACTATTGTGGCGCTGATATGGAAAGCTCTATATCCAGCAGTGGATTGGAAAAGGCTGTGGGTATGATGTTACGGCGATAGCCTAGTGGAGAGATCGACGGACTGCTACGCGGATCTGGGGTTCGAATCCACGGCGCGCACCAATGAATTTTCGAAGTGGGGCCCTCTGCGTAGCAGTCTGTCGGTCACCCCACTAGGCTATCGCTGCCAGGGGCATCATCTAGTAAATAATAAAGTAGGTACTCACAACGCACAACTGCTTTTCACAAAACGTAACGCACTACTGCGCTGAAGATTATTAAAATTATATTCTTCGAAATAATAAGATGGGTGATGAATATTTTTGTATATTGTTATATTTTGTAATGCTCTGGTGCCTTTGAGAAGTTACTTGTATGCAAAATATATTTTTCTTTATTGTTAGACTCATCTTAACAGCGATAGCCTAGTGGAGATACCAACAGATTGCCATGCAGAGGGTATCGGGTTCGAATCCACGGCGCACACCAATGACTTTTCGGAGTTATTTGCGTATTGAATTCTAAATTATCGCTAACCTCGTGCCTCGGAGAACACGTTAAGCCGTCGGTCCCGATTGTCATGAAGATGTTTGACAATCAGTACCACATGAGTAGATAAATGGAACAGAGACACAGCTTCATACAACAGCGCGAATCTGTTGCACACGGCTCATGTGTGCGTGACCACTGGCCGCTTGTCGTGTACGCGGCGAGACTGGAAAAAACCGGTTTACGTAGGCACAGGCAGTTGACAATCTCAGGGTTATTACGACGCACGTTGTTTGTTTTGTACGTTGGCGTTGTAAGTTTTAATATTTTAATGTAAAAACGTGGTATTTTATTATTAACTAGCTGGTACCCACGGCTTCGCACGCGGATAGTTAGATATTTTATTTTAACTTTCATTCTTTGCGCGAACCCTACAACCTCCTTAATCAAGTCGTTTCGTAAAATTCGTTCTTAGTGGACGCCTAAAATAAATAAACTGCATCTCAGCCAAATAAATTTTTTATACGCCTGGCTATTTACGAAAGTTAATAATAACTGAAAATATACACATATAGGTATATATACTACATAGATTCGGTATCGTGACAACAGCGCTACCTACCGGGTCAAATTGTAGCCTATAAGTAGCGCTATAAAGTCCTCTACCTTGTAGTAAAGTCTCATTTGAATCGGTTCAGCCGTTCCAGAGATTACCCCCAACAAACAGAAAGACAGACAGACAGACAGACAAAAATGTTAAAAAGGGTTGTTTTGGAATTAGAATCGTGTAACTAACTATATGCACTTGAAAAAACATAGTTATTTTGAAATCACAGACAGACACTTCAATTTTATTTATATGTATAGATGAGTAGAAGAAGTAAAGACTTGTTATCGCGACAACAGCGCCAACTACCGGGTCAAATTGTAGCCTATATGTAGCGCTATAAAGTCCTCTACCTTGCAGTGCAAGTCTAATTTGAATCGATTCAGCCGTTCCAGAGATTACCCCGGACAAACAGAAAGACAGACAGACAGACAGACAGACCGACAGACAGACAAAAATGTTAAAAAGGGTTGTTTTGGACTTAGAATCGTGTAACTAACTATATGCACTTGGAAAAACATAGTTATTTTGAAATCACAGACAGACACTTCAATTTTATTTATATGTATAGATGTATAGATAATGGTTGTTTATTGTACTGTGTGTATGTATAATATTAGATTAAATAATTCAGTCATTATAAAGATTTTAACGATGGTAACGTACAATTGGGTTTTTTAATTAGTTTTTTTATATAAATTTTTTTTTATATAAAAAGTTATCAGCCATCGATAGGGATTACAAAAAACAGGTGCATGCGATTATCGACCTTATTGACGTAACTCATAATTAATAATTTTAGTAACGTCTCAATGTCAGAAAACAAGAAAATACCAAAAAATAGTCTGTCATGAATTGTCAATAAGGTCGAAAATCGCATGCACCTGTTTTTTGTAAGCCCTATCGATAGTTGATCATTTTATAGTCATTTGCTTTGTAGACGTTAATTTGTCTTACACAATATCTTTTTAAACTTATTTTAGGTACCTATCCCTGTGGTAAAACTAGTGGCACATAATAGCTAAAGGAGATTCCTATGTTTATTAGCAAAATAGATCATAAAATATTACCAGAAAAATATTCAACACTATTAGTGGTATCGTTGGGAATGTCAAATAAATCACGTCGTCACGTCGTGTCCTTGGTAACAAATGTATATTTTTATTCCGTCCTTTTAAAAGTTCAGGTGCATGCCTTTTTTGGTTCCACTCGCTATTTTATTTACAACTGTACTTCTGCCGTATAGCGAATCAGTCGAGTCCAAGAATCTGCCCAATCCACGAATCTGTCGAGTTGGGAATCTGCCGAATCACGAATCTGTCCAATCCAGAATCTGTCGTATACCAAACAAGCGATTTGTCTTAACCTATTGTGACAACCCTACCAAAATAGGTAACAAATTTACAAGCTCTTAAGAAGCTGTTTCTCTGTTCGGTTTATTTACTCATGTGATCAGTACCTATGAAGAATAGGACACTAGTCTAAACCATGGAACATAGCTATCCCTTTGGGTTGCGGAGGTCTGACAGGAAGTCGCTCTGTGTAAAAGCTAATATTCAGTCAAATCCGGTTAGACTAGAAAGCGGACCCCAGGTTCAAACCGGGATAACGCTCGAAGCATTATGGTATTGTTAAACTCATTCCTACTAATATTTTTCAATCAATCAAAACAATTAGTATTTATCTAAATACTAATTGTTTTGATTGCTAATAATAATATTAGATTATTATGCATTTAAAACGAAGTATTTCTAATTACTTATATTTTCTGCTTGCCATCATGTTACGGTCGATTTTATGAACAGTTCTTGTTAGTTGCTTATTTTATTGTATTTTCTTATTTATATGTATTCAAAGCGGCCATAGCCTAGTGGAGATACCAAGGGACTGCGATGCAGAGGGTATCGGGTTCGAATCCACGGCGCACACCAATGACTTTTCGAAGTTAAGTATGTGTTAAATTGTTAATTATCGCTTGCCCCGTGCCTCGGAGAGCACGTTAAACAGTCTGTCCCGGCTGTCATGAAGATTTTTGACAGTCGTTACGGGGGTCAGTACCCTCAAATAAACTGATACTGGTCTAAACCGTGGAATATCGCTATCCCTTTGGTTTGCGGAGGTCAGACAGCAGTCGCTCTGTGGAAAAGTTGATAGGTATTCTGTCACATGTTAGACCAGTAATCGGACCTCGGGCTCCAAGGCGTGTCAGTCTTGGATCCAACCGGGATAACGCTAGAGCAATGATGATGGACTTATTTATATGTATTCGTATTATAAGATGAAGACCCCACCGTATCCTCGCTGTATAAACGCGATAAACTTATACCTACCGGACAGGTTTTGTACGGTTTTCATCGACAGATAGTGTGATTCTTGAGGAAGGAGTATCATTTAAG
Organism: Euclidia mi; assembly: GCA_944739405.2. Lineage (NCBI taxonomy): Eukaryota > Metazoa > Arthropoda > Insecta > Lepidoptera > Erebidae > Euclidia > Euclidia mi. Next base: position 9,994,072 of record OX123211.2, on the reverse strand, counting down.
CGGGCAGAGCCAAATCTTATAAGTTAATACTAATATACTAATACTAATCTGTATATATAAAATCCTTGCGTTACTGACTGACTGACAGACAAGCTACAGCCGAAACTACTCGGCGCAAGAAACTGAAATTTAGCATGTAAGTTCCTTGGGGGCCGTAGCGGAGCACTAAGAAGTAAGACGGGATTTCCCGAAATGCCCACGGGATTGGGCAAAACGAGAAATTCGAAAATATGTGCGCGCGAAGCCGCTGGCGTCGACTAGTATATTTATAAAGCTGAAGAGTTTGTTTGTTTGTTTGGTTGAACGCGCTAATCCCAGGAACTACTAGTACGATTTGAAAAATTCTTTCAGTGTTAGATAGCCCATTTATCGAGGAAGGCTATAGGCTATATAATATCACGCTATGAGCCACGGGAGCGGAGCAGTAGCCTTAAATAACGCGGGTGTAACCGCGGCCTCATCTAGTCTTATACTAATACAACGCTTATCATAATTATACGCTGCCAAACTGTGCTAAGAAAGTCACATCAGTAAGAATATTTAGAAATATAAGGCCGCGCGCACATTGGATACGTTTTCGTACGAATTTTACTCGTGCGTACACGTACGAACGGTTTACTATTGTTTGACAAAAACATATGACAAAAGATCATTTTACAAACAACGTTTGAAAAACTAATCATTTGACAAACTTTCATTTCACAAACATATTACTTTAAAAACAATCATTTGACATAATACAGGTTTCGCAAATGTTCTACTTGGAAAATAATTAAAATGTTAAATAATTATTTTAAAAATAATCATTTGACTAAATAATTCGTTTGCCAAATTGGTGATTGTACAATAAGTTAGAAGATAAATTATTAGTTTTTAAAAATATCTAATTTCTAACCAATACTTACGCGAAATTTTGAAAATATGTAATTGCATGGTTGCAATTTTCATCTTGGACAGATTATTTATAGGCAAGTAATAATTTTGTATTAATAGTAATTCCATAGAAACTTAAGTCGTTAAAAAAATACACACTGCCTGAATTAAGCGAAATAAGTGGAATTCGGTTCTGGCACTCGCCGGCCGCTACCGCGGCACGCTCACTTCGCTCGCTCGGCTCGTGCGTTGTGGTCGCAGTTCTAACCTAACCTAACCAGCCATTGTTTCAGTTGACCCTACACAAAGATTGTTGTATTAACGTAGATTTTGGTTACTAAAATATTTACCAAGCAAGGCATTTTGTCAAATGTTATTTATGCTTTACGTTGTTTTGCCAAATAACATGTTTAAAAAAATAATCAATTTGTAAATTAATGTTTTAGCATAATAACTTTTTTATAGTAAATATATTATCTAATGAGTAGTTTGTTAAACAATAGTTTGTAAAATAATAAATTTATCAAGTATAATTTTGTCAAATGTTAGTTGTCAAATGAAAATTTTTCATTTGTTTTTTGTCAAATGATCGGACACCCGTACGAACACCGTTTACATTTTCAATATATTAATTCTTAGTTATTTCCATAATCGTCGGGATATCTCAACAAACAAAAAATCTAATTTTCAAATTGCTCTCGTAAAATAAATAAAATCAAATTTTCAAGTTGCTTTCGACACTCATCCGTTTAATGAGCAAGACTTTGCATCAGACTTGTGATGATACATTTTTGTTGTTAAAGGCGTTTATATAATTTGAACAATGTTTTCGCACGGCGCGTGAGAATACGGAGCGGTCGCACTCGTTGCGTGACGTCTGTGAGCGGCGCGCGGCAACCCTCTAATCCAACCATGTAGACATGGGCGGCCGAGGTACTTGTAAGTTTGTACCTAAAATGCGAAGTGCGCCAGGCCTGCTCTAAATCAAATAAAAATCGTCATTAGAAAAGCGTGTAACATGCTCAAATTATACACATTATAAATTTACTATGCAGAACATGGTCAACCAATATTTTACTAATTCATTGGATACATAAAACCATAATAATCAGGGCCGAACCGTCCCTATGTGCAATGTGCGCGGCGCACACAGGCGCCAGGGTGACAGGGGCGCCGCGCGCCGAGATATGCGTTCATTATAACAGTTATTTTCGAAAAAGGATGGCAAAAAAGGCGCTTCACAGATATCGCACACAGGCGCAGTGGCGTAGAAAGGGCATATAAAATTAAATTTAGGCCGGAATTGTTAGATATCGACTACAAAATAAAAAGGTCATCGGTCATCCGCCCTACGCCACTGTACAGGCGCTTCATAGATTTCGCACACAGGCGCTGGATAGAGATGGCACGGCCCTGATAATAATTATGTATTGTATGTTTCTCATTGAAATCAAACTACGGTTTACGGATTCTATCGCGATATACCTACTAATTTTCTTACGGAATTCAATATTAGATCTATAGAAAGATCTGTAGATTTTAGATTCATTTTTGACATACCTAAGCTCTATACCAAATATGTCAAACACGAATCTCGAATCTCAAAATCCCTGTATGGATCGAATATTGGAAATGGCCGTTAGTTAAATTACATTTAAACGGAATGAGCTAGAACTACATTTTTTTATTATTACTAGCCAACGTCTATACCGTAAAATGGGGATACTTTGATTAATTTTAAAATTCAATTGATCATAACTTTGCCAGTTTATGCTAGAAAAATACAAAATAAATACTGTATTGCCAACCTGGGATCTGCTATCATAATAGGACAAAAAAAAGCGTTTATAGTTTTGGCGTAAAATTCACTAAGTGTCGATTCAACTTTATACTTGCAATGGGGTTATTTTGATAGGCCACGACTTTATGACGGAATATCATAGTATCCCTGAACAGGAGTAAAAAGCAAAAACAAAAAGAAATATTGATTACTTAGATTTAAAATTAGAGCAATTTAAAAATCGGTGGGGTGACTTTGGTTAAAGGGGTTACATTGATAACAGATTTTAAGCAGTTTACTAGATTGAAAAATAAAACAATTGTTTTAGCATAATCGAATATATGACACAAAAAACAATCAAACTGTAACATCATATCTATATCTATACTTATAATAAAACTGTAGAGAAGTCAATTCTGTACATTGAATATATATTCAAAATTAATATTGGAGGATGAATGGTGATCAATACTGATGCCAAAAATGCAATCAATAAAATTTTTGTCTGTCTGTCTGTCTGTCTGTCTGTCTGTATGTGCACGCATGGGTCAAAAACTACTAAAGGGATTTTAACCAAACTTGGTACGATTGTAGTGCATACTCCTGGGCAGGTTATAGGCTATTTAACATAACGCTAAGACACAAAGGAGCTGAGCAGTGAGGACAAATTTGAAGGAAGTCAGATGAAAATGCGCTTTCGAGCTCTTATCCTCGCATACGTTGATCATACACCAAAAGTATGTACTACAAAGATGATGTTCTTCAAAAGATCTACAAAAAAGTCCTTAACAGTATATATCTACCTTTTATAAATTTGCCACAATAACGTGTTTAATCGTTAGGCATTTCTTCAAAGTGTACTAAATACATAAATATATTGTTTTTCACAAAGATATATCTTTATCAAACTCCCATATTCAAAAAGTACACTTTAATATGTATTTTATAAAAAAATATATAGAAATCTCGCCGCGCCAGTATGGATACGGCTATACGGTTGATTTTTGTTTAACGTGCCCAATTTTAATTGAGCTTAAATCTGTATGATTAATTATATTCAATAGGGTTCAGCTTAGGCTGGACGTATTCGCACATGTAAACAGCTCACAGAGTGAGGAGATCTATGGTGGCGAGTCATTTAATTTTACTGTATGGGGATAAACACTGGGATGACATTATCTGAAGCAAGTATAAGTAAAAGTCCTCATCGATTACGCCATGGGTTTGAGATGCTGCATAATATGAAGACAAATTGGCCGAGGATACCTATTTTTAGTTTCCCACAACAATCTAATAAACCGTTGCTTGACAGTTGACATATCTATCCTATTACTCAATATGGCCTGCCCGAACCATCATTTTCTGGTGTATGTATGAATAAAGATTACGCCATACACTAAATAAAATATTACCCATTAAAATTAGAACTAGCCGAAAGCCTGCAAAATTATGTCACGAGACCTACTGAAGAACAGCGTTTAATATAATTATGATCGGGTGTGTCGTAGCATGGATAGTGATTCGGGAAAAATACTATTTGTAGATGCTGGGGTGGAACGGGAAGACTTTTCCTACCAATGTGATTTCGGCAAAGGTACGAAGCTAAAGTAAGATTGCGCTTGCTGTTGCTTCATCGGGAACTAGAGGATGATCGCAGCTATACCCGCTCATTTTTATTAATTTTACAATTTCTTCCCGATTCCATGAGAAATTTGAGAAATCCTTTTATAGTACAAGCGGCTGGTCGCCAAGCAACATATAATACTTATGTCATTATGAAATAAAAAAAATAAGAAATGTCTTGCAACCAATAAGTGGTTTTGGCTGCACATTGTCGGTCAGTCAATCGGTAACGCAATGATTTAATATATGTATACAGACAGGAAACAGCCACATTGTTGCAAGGATGAATAATTAAATCAAGAGCGAATCGGACTCGCCCATGAAGGGCTCTGTGCTAGAGGTTTACATTAAACATACCCATTATCTTCACCTAACCATATACCACTATCACTTTTTCACCGGTACAAATATCTGTTTTTCATAATGTTTGTATTAACGACCAAGTTATATTTGCGGTTTTTGAATGTAAAGGCTGCAGAACACATATCGTTCAAACTAATTTTCGTTGGAAGTTTTTATTACGATCTACAGCATAGGTATCTTTTTTCTTAGATTTGTCATTCTCTTACTTCAAAATTTTGTGGACGGAGGGGCGGGGAACGATACTCATTTAACCACTTTGGAAGCATTTATCTTTCAAACGATTGACTTTGAGAAATTGATAATTTCAGGTACCCTAAAATTATTTTTAAATACATGCCATAAAAGTATTTTTACGTCAGCTCCATGTATGGAGAGGACCCCTTAATACTGTCTTTCCTTTTTTTTTGTACAAAAGTCGGGCAGCGGTTCACAGAATACATCTTTCTAAATATACCTATTCAATGATGTAGTCTTAATGGTTTCGGTATAAGATGGCAGTGACATACGGAAGTACAAACAGACAGACAGACAGATATGGCGAATTTATCAAAATTCCGAATTTTGCATTGGCGCTGTCCTAAGCGACTGTTTTGGTAAATGAGGGGGTGAAGCAGGGGAGGTGAAGGGAGCTTAGCTCCGTCTACTGCGGGGCGTCCCCCTTCATTCTCGTCGCGTGCGGCCGTATTCTGGCGACATCCGTATTCCAATATTTCAAAATCGCAAGCAAAACGTTTTAGCATATTGAATTGAGATACTGATGTTAAAATTTATATTACATACATCAGTCTGTTAGCGCAATTTTTGTTCTCAGTGCAGCCATGAGCAAAACTGGTTTACATTAGACGTTATAGGTATTAAATGTTGACGAAAATAGGTAAATACCTACGTGCCGTAAGATGATAAAAATAATTAAGTCAGTTCCATGTATGGAGAGGCCATTATTATGTTTGTTTTGTTTTTGTATAAAAATAGTGAAGCAGTTCATAGAATACCTACATCTAATTCCATTCCTGCCAGTTTTCAAATCTGTTTTGCAATAAATTGGCTGTGACATACGGGCGGACAGACAGACAGACATTGCGAATCTATAAGGGTTCCGTTTTTACAATTTTTGGCTACGGTACCCTAAAAAACACAATACTGCTCTACTAAGCGCAAAAGCCGTATTTCAACTAAAGCGAGTTACGAAGTTTAGTAAAAATTGATTTATTTTATTTATTAATGGATGTTTATTGTTATTATAGGTATAATTATTATGGCAAAGGTTTCGAAATACGTCGCCGTTTTTAGGGGTTGTGAGTGATTGGAGAGGGAGCAGGGGAGGTCTTGGAACCCCGCTCACCATTTTCACTTGCCGGAAATACTTGGTTTCCTCTGAAAAAAAAATCTCCAAACATCGGTGTGTATGGCACTGCCAACTTCCACATTCATCACACTAGTTTAATAAACTAAGGTTGTCGGAGCCCTGCAAAGGGCTCCTATTTTCAGATTAAGGGTCAAAAGAGAACCTAACATAACCTATTTATTTACTTATTGCAGTCGCACCTAACCCAAGGCACTCGAAAGCAATGACGCGCAAATTTGACATTAGCTGTCAATATGATCATTCCAAGATGGCAGTTTTGCGTTTCGTTTCACGTTTTTCACATAAAACCTAAAAATTACATTTGTAAAACTGTACTAAAGTATAATAACTATGTTCCGTTTTGCATAATTGCCGAAGTATTTATGAAATTTTGGAAATTGTTTAAAAATATTTATACGTAACTCCGGCAGGCAAAATTACTTTTAGGGGATTAAAACGAACTACCTTAAACCCCCTACACTACCAATACCCTCAAATTCAGGCGACTCGTTTCGAAACCCAACCCATTATTATTTTTCAAAATAGATGAAATATCAAAAATATATGTGGATATACCTTATTCATGAGATACTGCTATGTCGCTTAGAAAATTATAGAATTAGAATTTGAGTTACTGCTTTTGCGTTAGCTCTCGTCATACATGTTTGTATGGAAAAATATAAAAAATTTCTTTCGCTTCAAATATGTATTGTTTCAAAGAAAATAAATATTAAAAGATATTTATTTATATTCATTTATAATTTATTAACGAAATACAGAGTTTACAGCTCATCAAAAGTTAGCTGTCTGCTACAACCCGGCAGGATTTCTTTATTCTCATCGAATGTTAAAGGCAGTGTGTGAGGTGATAAGACTTATTATTTGCTGTTGTTCACGAGGCACAGTTTCATTTACTTTCCTTTTACGGCTTGGTATTGTAGAAATTTCAAGCACTGATGAAACATTTTCCTCTCCGTGATCTCGCAATGCCATCCCTTGAGTTTGACGAGAATCAACAATTTCAGGCAACTGCCAATTCATATAAAACGCCACAAGCTTCTCCCAGAAAACATCATCTCTTTCTATAACTTTTTAGTGGTACTATTTTTAGTGGTATACTTTCGCCACTCCACACAGCAAATAAACACTTTTGTTTGCGTGTAACGTGGCGTTGCCCCTGAATTTGGTAATAACAATTACAATATTTGTTTAGACTAGTCAGTTCACTTTTTTATCATGTTTCCATATTTGTATTTTATTTGCTCTTATACTATTCTCTAGGCCATTCTTAATTCTTATAGGCAACTTTAGAACATTAAATTTCCACAATCGTGTTTGGACCTATTAATCTATCTGGCGTGGCACCAATAATCGAATAATCCACAAGGCTCGATTGTTACATTTTCTTGCTTCGCCAGTTGTTGCAAAGCCAGTTGTTCATTTTAGATTCCATGCGCAACTGATTTTACATTGCAAATATTTTATTTGTACAAAATATTTTTTACTAAGTTGGCTTTACTGCTGTTATCTCTTCTTTTTACCACTATACAAAAATTTCAATCTGTCAACATATTCTTACGCAATTCGAACCAGTCACTGCTATCCCTCTTGTAATTTTTGCTAATCACTACGGAATTTGAGCCAAATTTGTTAAAAAAATTGTTTGGCATTTCTTGGCTAGCTCTTGAACAGATCGTGTTAGGAATGACTGAAGTCAAATGTGTGTAAGACGTTGCAGAACTGTTATCTTTAACTTCACTGTAATTACAATAATGATAATTAGTTACGTACATTATTATTAAAAAAATACTATATCTTGTGTTATAGCAAACAGAGAAGTCACCTTCTTACTTATAAATGATTGATTTTAGAAATTAAAAAGATATGAGATGTACTGAGACATACCTAATAGTTTATGAATAATCAAAATGTTTTACCCGATGTACCAAAAAGGTTTATGTTCAAAACACAATAATACAACATTCGTTACCGCTTGTGTGCGGATTGCGGAGCGCCATATTAGCGCTGTCATCATTATTGTTCGCCGTGGCGGCATCTTAGCGCTCCAGGCGCCCTGACAAGCTAATGAATTTGAAATATAGGTACATAAAATGATTCGATTTTATGTTATTACTCTTTCAAAAATTGAAAACTGTGGCAGCTATGTATTGTGAGAATAATTTATATAATTATATTATGCATAATCGATAATATATAAGTAACATAGTTAGTCATAAAAGACTCCTATGAAAATAATTTGTGTAAAAATGTTACATATTTCATAATCACTTGGCCATGGATGAATTTCTATTTTATTACGACGCTTTCTTGTACAAATCCTTCGTAGAACTTAATTTCTCTAATTGTCCATATTTTATTCTTCTAATTATATATTTATAAGCACAGAAACAATAACACATTAAACGCAACAAGAGTATAAACTTAGGTCCTAATTATATGTGCCCATAGTTACATGAAAAGCCTATTTGATTCAAAGTATTCAGTCTATAACATAAAACATGAAATTACGAACTCAAATTGGCGTATTATAATAACAAACAGGTTTACGTAAAATTTCGTGCAGCGGAGACGCAAGCGACATGACCTATCTCTCACAGGGCTCATAGCCGAATGATGAGGTCTGGGCGGGGCGTAAACTAGCAACTGACACTCAGTACACTGCTTATGCTAATAAGGTTTAAATTGCTGAAGCGTTTGATATTGATGGGATCTACCGAGCGTCAAAATCATAGACGTTTAGCAGATTTTATTTAATTTTACAAAATATACACGTATAATATGAAAATAAATAGGGTAATTCTTTAGTTCATTAGATTTCCTACAACATTATCAAAAAAAATATGACAGCTTACGATCAAAATATTGCAAACAGTGAGACGAAAGATTATTTTCTGCCTCGATTTTGTGATTTTTTTACCGTGATTCTATTTTACGTACATGAAAAATTCTTTCAAAAGTCTTTTGTTCAGACTTTTGACTTTAAGCTCTAATTTTTGCTAGTTTGTAATATGTACCGTTATGGCTAGATGCGCGACGAAAAATTAGGTGTTTCACGGCTTCTGAGGTATAACAGCGCCTTAAAGACTCCTAAAACGTGCCTACAATGTTTAAAATTCCGATCGACTTGGACCACGCAGTGCTCCGTTTGTTATACCTCTAAAAGCAGTGACAAAGCTAAGATTTAACTTTATTGTCATCTTATCATATGAGATGAATATACGATGGCAAGCCGTGAAGCGGTCTACTATGCTTAGACCGCTTCACGGTCTAGATCGCAAACCAAGGGAAATCAAGGAAAATGACGAACCCTATAATAGTACTTTTTCGTGGCGATTTTCGTTAGACTCTGTCTGTTATACCACCATACAATATGAGACCAGAGGTGATGAAAAAAGATGTCTAAAGAGTTCATAACTATGGTATTGTAGCATCGCTATACATTTGACATTAAATATGCGAACGCGATTATGAGGCAACGACCATACACAGGCATTCTCTGATCTTTAACTCGCGATTGGTAACTTCGCGATGTGGAGTCGCACGTACAAATAAAAGTCATTTGAGCTATTTTCAGGACATCTACATCTACACTATTCAATATAAGTATTATTATGCAACTTAAAACATTCTGGGTATCAATTCTGTAGCCTAATGAAAAGACAAATTCCGCGCGAACGGAGTCGCGGGCACAGCTAGTACTAAATAAAGGTTTAAAATCTTTAAAAACTTAAAATCTTTAAAAAACTCAAAACTCCTTGGAAAAAAGAAAAATCAAAAATGTTTCATTACTAAATTATTACTTAGAATAATCAGCCAATACACATACATGTAACATACATAACGTCACGCCTTTTATAGGCAGAGGTGTATTTCTACACCCACTTTTCGCCAGATATACTTTAGTCCCACGTAATAAGGGGCGAGCCTATTGCCGTACCGGGCACATTTCCAGACTCCGTGCTGCTACTGAGAATTTCGTGACAGATAATCCCAATAACACTGCCCGACCCAGGAATCGAACCCGGGACCGCCCGATCCCACGCGCACATTTATGCCGAGAGACCAACGAGGCAGTCGTATAGGGTTTGATGTCGAGTTTTCCGTCTCTACGCAAAGATGGTATTTGCATCGTGTTATCCCTTAGTCGCCTTTTACGCCACCCACGGGAAGATTGGGGGTGGTGACACTTGTATTCTATGCCGTCAACCACACGGCTATCCATCGGTAACTTTTTGCAACACTTCTGCAAGTGTTTCTTCCGTATAGTTCCTGTAATTGGGGTACAAGGCGTTTTTTTATAGTTTCGCACCATTTTATCTGTAAAAGTGGGTATCTTTGATAAACTGTACTTATTACATTGAGATTTGTTTAAATTAATCTTGGGGTTACTTTGATTGTATATCAATGTTGCCCCGTACCACCTATCAAAATAAACCCAGGAACAAATACTCATAATAAAACAAAATATGGCCACCATCTACCCAAGGCAATCAATTAATTTTACTCGGAAGATACCATTTCATCATTTGAAATAACTAAAAAATCGACAAAAATAATACCAACCTTTGTAGCATTGAAGTTATCCCACACACTATTTCTTGGATTTGCAAGTACAGGAAATACATATTTTTTTAAACGAGGAACGTTATGTATACCAACGCTGACCCATTGAAGAAAGATAATTGAACAGTCAAAGACGCCAACAAAAAAAAAATCAAATGCCTGCGTTCCATAGAAAATGATATTTTAATAAAAAAGGCATCCATAAAAAGTAATCATCAAAGTTACCCCGCTATTTGAAAGTAACCCCATTTTACGGTACAAATAATACTGTTCTAAATCTTATATTTAAAGAGCCTGCCTACCAAATTAGTAAATTAATTACTGGCAACATTCTCCAGTCGTTACTTTGGTTTTGTTTATGGTCTTACCGGCAATAACCTCAAAATATTTTACAATAAAGTGCTGTTATCTAAATACTTCCTTGTGAAACGATATTCTTTCAGTATTATTTTCACTTCTGAATTGTTTTTGCACAGTTGAACTACACACGACGACATATTTTTGTTAAACTTATTGTTTTTTTACTAGTGTACTGCGTTTGTGTGCGTGGCTAGTGTATTTACAGCAAATGGTTTGCCCCGCAACTGGTTTGCTGCTGTTTTTGGCTTCAAACGTAATGTAGGGCGTGCTCTGTCTGTTCTTTTTGTTCGTCTATGATTTTAACATAAGAAAGAACAATGGCCAGATTTCTACATGAGCTGGACTTGACTTTTATTTTTGATTTCCCTAAATAAACTATTGTGAGAATGGTTTGTTTTTATGTTGTAAATACTATCCCGTTTGAAAATCTTATATAAATAGCCACGATTTTTTACAATATCGCCACTAATACTTTTGAGGTTAGAATCAACAAGTACCTTTTATCCGACTGCGGCGAAGCCCAAAATGTAGTAGCGAAAAGCGAAGAGGGTAATTGGCGATCTCATAGCTATTTTATTCGTTGACTCATAGAAAACAAATAGGACTGAACTAAAAACCACAAGTGGGGCATTTTTCTGGCAGTGCCGACTAGAGAGTAAGTCGTTAGACGAGACTAGATACCTGCTATCTTTCACTCACTGACTAATCGAGTCGAAGTAATAATGGTACCCATCATAAAGTAATAATGGTACCTATCATAAAGTAATAATGGTGGGTATGGGGATAAATGAAAGATAAGTCTTGACAAAAATATTATTGCACATGCACAACACCCAATCGTTCTTCTACTAACTAAACAATTGCAACAATATTCTACAATTCCTTCCCTTCCAGACTCATTATTTTCTATTAATATATAAACATAATATATTTTTCTAGAAATGTGTCTGGATTTTAATTTTGCCTCTTATTACCTAGTGAATTATCTCCACTCCCTCTCAAACGATACTCTGATATATTAATATTTTCTCTGGATATTTCAATTCTGTAACCTCCATGAAACCATTAAATCATTTCATGTGCGAAATTAATCGTCAAAGGGTGCGTTCTGAACATGTTATTCCAAATAATTTCAAATAAATAACCAAAACACAAAAAAGGTATATCTTTTTAATGCGGGAGAATATGGATATTTTGCTTATATTTTCTAAAACCTTTAAAAATAAGGGATTTTTTGATATATATGGCATATTGGGACGTCATCGTTTCCTCATCAGGTACGATTTGACCATCCTTCTTTACATTCATTAAATATTTAGATTCAAGCCGTGTGGTTGACGGCATAGAATACAAGTGTCACCACCCCCTATCTTCCCGTGGGTGTCGTAAGAGGCGACTAAGGGATAACACGATGCAAATACCATCTTTGCGTAGAGACGGAAAACTCGACATCAAACCCTATACGACTGCCTCGTTGGTCTCGCGGCATAAATGTGCACGTGGGATCGGCAGGTCCCGGGTTCGATTCCTGGGTCGGGCAGTGTTATTGGGTTTTTCTGGCACGAAATTCTCAGTAGCAGCACGAAGTCTGGAAATGTGCCCGGTACGGCAATAAGCTCGCCCCTTATTACGTGGGACTAAAGTATATCTGGCGAAAAGTGGTGCAGAAATACACCTCTGCCTACCCCTCCGGGGATAAAAGGCGTGACGATATGTATGTATGTATGTAAATGGATGTAGAAAAGTTAATTAAACCTGATTGACGAACATAAATGTTTGTGGGACTAAAGTGAATAAGGAATGTTATAAGTCTTCCATGATATGATGAAATTCACCAAAATCGTGTCTTTTTAAATATATTTCACGCACCAATTCGGTTCTACGATAGTGACGACGCCACCGCAGTCTTCGAATGATAAGAGAATTGTCGTGAAGATACAGAATAAATTATTCATCGCGCTCCAACCAAAGCAGACTTCACAAATCTGATATCACTAGAACACTGCTCATTTGACTAATAAAAACGTATACAGTGTGCGCACTCAATTCGTACGACCACGATCGTACGTACATATACTGTACGATACGAATTCGTGTCCAAAGTGCAGGCGGCCTAAATCACGTTCAAAGTAACACATACTTTATTTGCGAATTTAAAACAAAACGACTGCGAAACCAGTCGCTTAGCTCATTATAGATATTTTTCACTTAGGTATAGACGCAATGTTTGTCAAATTCTTTGCGATAGGATTTATTCTTCTTCTTACAGAAATAAAAATATGTACCATAATATTGGCGATTTAAAAGAGTGGCCTCGAGTTTTATTGCCCGTTCTTTCTCGTGGCTCTACCTATTGCTTTGCGAACGAGGCAGTAAATGTAAATGTAGAAGCATTAAGTAGTTTAATTTTAAAATTGACGTTCATAAGCGTCACCTTGTGACCTAGATGAATAAATGATTTTGACTTTTGACTTTTATTTCTAGTATATAAAGCTGAAGAGTTTGTTTGTTTGGTTGAACGCGCTAATCTCAGGTAGATACTACTGGTCCGATTTGAAAAATTCTTTCACTGTTATATAGCCCATTTATCGAGGAAGGCTATGGGCTATATAACATCACGCTATGAGTGATGGGAGCGGAGCAGTAGCCTTAAATAACGCGGGTGTAACCGCGGGCATCCTCTAGTGCATTATAAAAGCGAAAGTTTGGATGGATTAATTTCTCATTGTGAGAACAGGCCCGTGCCCAGCAGTGGGACAGTTTCGTCATAAAGCTTTTTCCACCGTCCACTAATAGACGCCTTGGATTTGGATTGGGTAGTCCTAAATTGCGTCCCAACAGAATTGTGAATAGGAAGATTACGCCTAATTTAAATCCACGCTGACCAATGTGAAGCGGTCGGTCCCGGCTGTAATGAAGATCTTTAACAGTCGGTATAGGGCGTCAGTACCATCTAAATAAATTGACACTGGTCTAAACCATGGAATATCGCTATCCCTTTAAGTTGCGGAGGTCAGACAGGCAGTCGCTCTGTGGAAAAGCTAATATTCAGCCAAATCCGGTTAGACCAGTAAGCATACCCCAGATTGCAACTGGGATAACGCTACAGCTAGGAGGATGATAATCGAGTTTTCCGTCTCTTTGCGAAGATTGTGTCGGCAATCTCTATTACGTGGGACCTAAAATTCAAAATGGCGAAATTTGGGTATAATAAATATTACACCTCTGCCTATACCTTCGGGACACAGGCACAGACGTGAAACTATAAGTAAAATAAATAAATATTGTTTATACTTTTGACGATGATTATTACTAATCGAAAATAATAATCCTACCGATTATGAAAACAATAGGAGGCGGCGAACATACTTATTATGTGAAAAATAGAAGAATGCAACATTTTATTTAATTTACATTAATTAAATATTTAGATTATTGTAAATAAGATACGAATAAGTATTACTTAACCTCTATTTTAATATGAATACAATAAGGAATATATTTAACAGCGTATCAAAAATGTTATGTAACACACTAAAGTGAGTTACGCAAAAAACTTTATTATTTCACTAAAATACTGACTTGCACACTAAAATACTATTTGTACACCAAATATCATGATCTTTTTACAAAATATCATTTGATATTATTTCGTCCGCTCGGGAAACTTATCCACTCAGAAAACTTAATAGGTTATGTTAGGTTCTCTTGTGACCCTGCACCCAAAAATAGGAGCCCTGCGAAGCAGGGCTCAGTCAACTTAGCTTAGTGGTGCAATTAGTATTTTTGGTGGAAAATTGGTATTATTGACTAACAGTTAAATACAATCCATACAATAATAGAATCAAAACAAATATATTTTATACAAATATAATTATATTTTCCTGTCACCTTTTAACAGCCTACTTTCTGCGTATTTATTAGAGAACTGAGCTAGTGCTCGCGACATCGTTTGCCTGGAATTTCATATTTATATTAAACTAGCTGTTTCCCGCGATTTCACCCGCGTCCTTAGGGAACTACTTCGCGTACCCGCTTGATTTATAGCCTAAGATACTCCTTGGTACATCAGCTATCCGCCAGTGAACGTCCCGTCAAAATCGGTCCAGCCGTTCCAGAGATTAGCGAAAACAATCAGACAGACAGAAATTGTATAAAAAACATTTCGGTATACGTACCGTGTATACATGCATATGCGTTTAGTAAAAAGCGGTTATTTTAATATTGCAAACAGACACTCCAATTTTATTTATATATGTATAGATGTATAATTATTTATTTTACCAGAAATTAGACACAACACAGAATATACTACTATTATTATTATTACTACTATTATTATAAATAATTATTAACTACGCAGAACTTGCTGTAAGGGTAATAGACATTCATTGGATAAACATAGGTACCTCAATAATTTTGGCAAAGTATAATAATTACTTATTTTTGTCAATACTTACTTAATATTAATAAGAATACTATGTAAACATAGAAACACCCAAACCAAGACAAACATGTTCACGCAAACAAATGTTTGACTAGAGCGGGAATCAAACCCGCGACCTTCAGCATATTTCTTCATACAGCATAATTATCTAATATGACAAACCACTTGGTGACACAACTGACACAGCGTTAATGTACGTGACTGGAGAGCTAGAGGCCCCGGGTTCTATTCCCGGACCGGGCAAAATTTCATTGAAATTTCTGAGGGAAAAATAGCCTAAGTTAAGACAGCTACTTGATAGTAAATTATTACCAAAATCGGTCCAATTTGAAGACAGAGAAAACACTGGTATTTAGGCATATTGATAGATACCATGCCAATAACCATTTGAGCATGAAAAACAAACAGTCAATTCAATTGTAAATATATAGAAAATAATATTTTAATTTATTGAAATACAAGCCATATGAACTCATGTAGGTATATAACTTGACCTACGCAACATGGGAATATAATTGAAACACTTGAAATTATAATTATGAGAGAATATTTAGCATACAAACATAATAGGTTACCATTTTTTAAAAGTATGTCTTTGATACTTAATAATAGTCTTATAAGACGCCAAAATTATTTTCTTTGGGCCCCGAACCCCAAGTCACCCGTACCGGAGGGCCCCGATTTGTTTATATGTTTTGGTAAACTCTATTAAAAGTAAATTTAGCTTAAAATTACCGTCGACAGCAACATACCGTTTATAAAATATTATTAGTTACTTCAATTAAATACTTAACCTTAAGTATCAGGAAAAATTATTGAGTTTTGCTTGGTAATAGTAATAGGGTAAAGTTGCGACCATTGGACCAGCGCTTTGATTGGACCACTTCAATAACTCACGAACGATTTGGTTTAAAATCGTTTATTACATCGAAACGCTAGCTTTATGACCATAGGCACAGCTCGTATACCGCCTGTGTCGCCGGAGGCTTGGTTGAGGAGAGACGCGTGTCGTTTAATTGCACGCGCTTTTGATATAAAATTGTCGCAATATATGTCACCATGTAAGTACAAATCTATTAAGTACTATAACGTATTATTCGTGGAATGAGACAAGTATGGATTTAGCGTTACAAGCGTTACGTAAAGGTAAGGTGGGCTTAAATGGGGCAATCAGGATTTACGGCGTGCCTAAAACGACACTGAAAAGACGATACGATGACGTAATGCGAAGGCCAAAGGTTGCAAGCAAATTGTTGGTTCAACGGGAGATCTGACTCCAGAGTTGGAGAAAAAACTAGTTGAACACATTTTAGAATTGGAACGATGTTAATATGGTGTAACACCAACTGTCATGTAAATTTTGGATGCACGAGGAGTGTGCTTGTGTAAAAAAGGGCAAAAAGAAATATGTGTAGAAATAAGTGATGAATATGAGAGTTGAGGGATATTAGGCAAGAGGAAGACCAAAGAAAAGATGGATGGATTGTGTGATTGGCTGACATGAATGAAAAGGGAGTGAATAATCAGATGACGGCTGATAGCAGAGAATGGAAGAGAAATACATTCTGCGCCGACCCTAAGTAATATGGGAACAGGGCAGGAAAAGGAGAAGTATAAATTTAAGATTTAACTGTACTTGTCTTTCAAATGTTGAATAAAACTTGTGTTTAAAAAAACGTTGTCTTTTGTGTTTCCTAAAAATAACACATTTTTCTTAGGCACTTTGAATGGACCAGTACTAAAACCCACCGCGGTGTCCCTACGGGTCCCGTATGTTGGCGGGGTCACGCGATTCGCGATTAGCATACTTTCTCGCGACCCCGCCCGGGATTGGCCCGCCGTTGGTGTTGGCGGGCCCCGTTTCGTCATGATCTCGCAATCATCCATCAAACTTCTCGCATCCATCACCGCACAAAGCTACTTGGGAGGCGGCGAGGACACGCGCCGCCTCCCGCCTTTTGGCGGACAGGGAGCAGCCCCAGCGCTCACCGTCCGCAGCCACTATATTTAGGGTGGTCGGAGGTCGTCTCTTGTGCGACGTCCTCGACGCCCGGACCTACGGTTGGGGAGAGGGCGGTGTATTTCCCTCTCTCGCTCCGCCGCCTCCTTGCTCAGCATGACTGCTTCGCAGAAGGAGGCGACGTCGTTCCAGGACCTCTCACTCCGGACCATAGACAGAACTACGGCCGGGAGCGAGAAGACAACCGCATTCAGAGCCGCGACCAGATCACGGCGCTGCGATGCCCAGGCTGGGCATTCCGCCAAAGTATGCAACACCGTGTCTTCGACGGGGTCGCGGCTACTGCCACAATGGTGACATCCGGGCGTTTCCTCCCGGCCTATCCTCCACAAATACCGGCCAAAACAACCATGGCCGGTAAGGATTTGAGTTAACCGGAAGGTGAGGACGCCGTGACGTCTCTCCAACCACTTTTCAACCACGGGACTTACCGCTACTATCGTGGCGTGCCCACTTTGAATGGACCAGTAGGCCAATATTGTCTAAGTCCAATGATAGCAACTGAGTGGTCCAATCAAAGATACAGTGGTCCCAACAAGGCGACCATATTTTATTTACTTATTGTTCTTTTGGCACTAAACGCTTAATTTAAAAAAGAAAATATGAATTCTGCGGATATTTCAATAAAAGTACAATTCAACACCTTCCTAAGTTTCAAGCACCACATTGATTTGTTCTCATCACGAGTACGCAAGTTAATGTATGTACTAAATTTACGCCAGTGTGCAGATAAAGCAGTCATAAAATTAGTGTATACATCTTTATGCCAATCAGTGCTTACGACTGCATGATATGCAGTACGTTAGCAGTATGGGGCGGTGCTTGCAAAGCAAGTCTGATAAAGGTGGAAAGCGCGCAAAGGGAAGCAATCCTCAAGCAGTCCTCAAGTTCAGTCTCTCCTTGCCTTTCTTGTTTCCTACACGAGATCTTTATCAACTTTCGGCTGTGAGCCAACTGTATATCCTAAGCGCCATTCTAAAGCAGGCAAGCAGGCAGTTACAGGTGAGTATTTTTATTTATTATATAAAATTGAAAAATTTATATGTATATACAGGGTATCACAAGACCCATCACCAAGCCGAAGTCCACTCGTTGTGGACATCATGCCAAGTCATACTAACCAAAAAGAATACCTGGGAAACGATTTTTTTTTGAGTTTTCACATTTTATGAACCGCAATTAAAAGCGTGCCCGGCAATACTCGAAATACCTACTTATCCATGGGGTTATATATATCTGAAGAACATATTGGCGGGGTAAATGCATAAATTTTGTACCTAATTAGAAAAATTCCATACTAACTTTGAGCCTCAATATCTCCTGAAGCAGTAATTTCCCAGGTATGGTGCCGAAGTAAAAAATGTTCGTACTGATTGGTACATCATGGGATTTCAGTTTTCGTTAAGGGTCTTTTTACACCCTGTATACAACGTGTAAATGAAATAACGCACATCCTCAGACACCCCAATTAGAATAACTTGTTACAATCATAATGCATGCATTGAATTTTGTTTTTTATTTGCGTAAATATTGTTTTTTGAAGAAAGTATAAACTCGATTATAAGTAAAAAGCGTGGTCACTATAAATTTGCGCACGCACACAAACACACGAAACGGTTGCTATGGTAAACAGACGACAGCGATCTGATAGGAACGAAATACGATACGATTTATACAAAATGTTTCAAATTTAGTCTTTACTTTTTTTATTTTGTTTTTTAACACACTCTGATAGAGCGGGCTTTACAAAAATGATGTTTGAGTAATTTGTCAGCTAGTGTTGATATTTCCAAAGATATGACTACCTATTTCTTTCCATCACACTTTTCGGCTTTGGAGTGGACAGTCGACTTTGTATAATGCACACGATCCATTGTTTCATAATATTGTAAATGACTATTTAGTTACCTAGCATTATTGATAGATAAAGTAAAAGAATATCAATGAGAGAATAAAGCAAGATCGACGTGTTTAAAGTTGTAAATTAATAGTTACATTAATAGAATAATCAAATAATTTACAGGATAAAATCACATTATTTTAATCCACTTAACACTTCACTGTTCCATCACGCATCACATCTTTTCACTGTTTCAAAAGCAGCTAA
This sequence comes from Euclidia mi, assembly GCA_944739405.2. Lineage (NCBI taxonomy): Eukaryota > Metazoa > Arthropoda > Insecta > Lepidoptera > Erebidae > Euclidia > Euclidia mi. The sequence goes on along the minus strand of OX123211.2, from coordinate 9,974,570 downwards.
TATGTATAAACTTAAGTCCTAGGCACTTGTTGTCTCCTCACAATAAACTAGTGATTTAATATTTTCCCACAGTGAAAAAGTCCGGGGGCGACAAGTTAACATCAAGATGATGCAGAACGTTCCAAACCAGCACCGTCATGTTGATAATTACAATTTCTTTCACACAATTAAAATATTTTTTCGCAACTCTCGCTGACAGATTCCCGATGGATGACTAGATACTTGTCATAACTTTTCAAAGCGCATCGCCAGCGCTTGTCATTGGCCAGCGCGGGCGACACATTACGTCTCGCTCTTGCCTGTTGATTGTTACGTAAGCGAAAGATAGATGATAGATATTTTGGTGGTAAGTTGTGTGTTATTGTCTTTTGCTGCTATTGTGTTGTACTAATGTGTGCGTTCGTGTGACCCAACGTCGAACCATTAAACAAATGCATTTTAAAAGAAGGCGTTCTGCTTTGACATAAGGTTTATTTTCGTATATTTCAACTTTTGAAATAAATGAGTGTCTATAATTTACGTTATTTTTATTATTTTAGAACAAAAATAAACAATATTAAAAATGACAGTAATGGATTCAGTAGCCGATTCTGAACAAACTACTTTCAGGAAGTGCATTTAAATTTGTTACATGTTGTATGTGTATATTTTAATTTATGAAATTGAATTATAATCATGCAATCAGTCTGTACAACTATTAAATATAATTCTATTTTATGTTCTATCACTTCACAGGTGATAATTAAATATTATTTTGTTTTGAAACTAACCCACAGTTTACGGATTTTATCGCGATATATTGGTTTGGCTGAGATTACATTTAAACTAAATGATCTAGAAATTATATTATTCAATTTATTAAGATCCTGGGGAATCCGCTATCTCCTAAATTATTTACGAGTGTCCTTCAAAAAGTTTTAGCAGTCTGTCGGATCTATGGACATTGGACATCAAGGCATGTCACTGACAGAAAATTAACAAATCTTCGGTTTGCCGACGACATTGTCCTTTTCTCATCCTCTGCATTGGAGCTCGAGCTAACGCACAAAGACCTCAGCTCTACAAGTCTTCAAGTTGGACTTGAAATGAATCAATAAAAATCTCAGCTCATGACACAGCACGAAACGTAGGGTCATGGTAGATTGGCAGGTATATGTCGACGAGTATAATTACTTGGGCCTTGGGCCAGATAGTATCCTTCGATTACAGGCAAGACAAGAAGACTACACTGAGAATCGAAAATGCCTGGAAGAGCTTCTGGTCCATGAAGCAGATGATGAATAGAAACCTTCCGCTCTCACTGAAGCGGAAACTCGTTGACATGTGTATACTGCATCATAACCTACGGTGCTCAAACGTGGTCCCTGACCGAGATTCAGAAATTCAAGTTAAAGATTTGCCAAAGAGCCATGGAGTGAAGCATTCTTGGAGCGAAGAGGAGCAATCACGTCCGTAACACTACGCTACGCTCCAAGACAGGTGTAGTCGACGTAGGAGTAAAATCAGCCCGACTACGCTGTAGTCCGACTAGGCTGGACATGTCTGCCGCATGGATCCGGAAAGGTGGGCTCATGCCGCTACCAATTGGGTACCAGGCGGTCGGCGGCGCCGGGGACGTCCCAAACGGAGATGGCGGGACGACCTAGATACATTTAAGAGTGACTGGCCACAGATTGCAAATAACCGTGATTTATGGAAATCTAGGGGATACTACACTGCTGGACATAGGCCTCCCCCAAGGTTTTAACCGCTCCCGCGATCGTACCCAGATCGTCGGAAACTATACTTACTAATTACTCTTAAAATACTCTTATACGTTTCTGATATGCACTTACTATTTTGTTTAATTGTTTGTCATCCACCAAGTATATTCCTCACCTCTACCGTTAATAGATAAGAAAAATGGGGATGTATGTAGGTAGATAATATATGTTTATAGTTTTCAACATCTTTTTGCCTAAATATTCCTTGGTTCACATTTGGTTCATCACTTTGTTGTCACAATAAACTAAAACTTTATTTATTTGTCATTATAGTAACAAAAATATGTATAAGTACTGAAATATATTTTCTGTAAAGATTTTCTTTTTGACTCTACCTGCGCAAACACCTGCGTGATTCAACTTCAGAGAGTACTAGAAGTTTGGTGAAAACTATACCTAGCAAAAACGCTATCAGCCATCTGAGTCTATATTATTATATCCTCTGTGCTGTGACATTGTACAGCAAATAAACAATTCATCACCATAGCTGCCATCACAAACTGAGGCCCAAATCTCCTAATTATATCTGTTCAAAATGCAGTTTCGATCTAATGTCAGTGTCATACTCATGTCACAAATGGTATTCTCCTAAATTAACAGATATTTGAATGATAATGAAATGTTATCGGGACTAGACCGTAATTTGAACTATATGTCAACGTCGAACTATAGAAGTAGAATTAGACGATAACGACATTAAATTAACAGGATACCGATTCTGATTCAATTCAAAATCTAATCTCATTTCGTTCAAAATATAGTTTCAGTGTCGTATACAATGCGAGAACTGGCCTACAGATTGATGTTGCTGCTATTGAGATTGCATTGCACCCGTGACATATGAAGTCTAGCAATGGAATGATAGCTCCATGATCAAATTACTTAACCACTGACGTCAAATAATAACCGATCGCTTTTGAAGGAATTTAAATAAAAAAATAAAAAACAATTTCAAATTATGCAGCAAACTTGCACATTTATTTAACAAAATCGAAATATTTTGATTTCCTAGACCAAATATTGCAGGAAATGTTAGTTTAATGTATCATTCGTATGAGGAAAGCAGCCTATTATACAAACGCTGTACTACACAATATTTTACCACATACACACATCACCACATAGTCCCAAACTAAGCATAGCTTGTACTATGGGTACCAGATGATAAACATACATACCTATATTATTTATCCTTTTTTTTGGAAATACATATTAGGAATACATAGAGCACCTAGACCCAGACAAACATACATGTTCATGCACACAAATGTTTGACTTGAACGGGAATCGAATACGCGACCTTCGCCGTAGCAGTCGCACACTATCTCTGCGCCAACCAGTCTTCAATGGAACAGCGCCATCCCTTAAGATGTCGGAGGTCAGTCACCATGTAGAAAAGCTGATATTCTGTCAAATCTGGTTAGATTATTGCCTAGACACCGCGGCAAGGCGATAATCTTGGGTCTTGGAAGAAACTGGGATAACGCTAGGACGATGCATAAATACGACGGCTTAAATTATTTTGAAGACCCCGCCCTATTGTTGGATGGCCGCAGCTACGCCAGCAAATCTTTTTAATAGTACCGTTTCTGTCCGACCTCGTAGGAATTTCATGCATCCCTACGGTCCTAAAGGAACATACATGCCAATTTTTTGCCTTTTGCACCCTTTAGTTTTAGCTGTGCGTTTACTGTCAGTCAGTAAAAAGTTGTTAGTTTTGTTTTCTTTCCATGACGCGACGTTTAACCTGCAATGAATATGCGTAAAATAATGAAGATGGTTTCCGAATTTCAGTTATGATCATGAAGATGGCCGGTCTCTACGGGGCTAATTGACTACGCAGGAGATAATTATAATAGTGCCAGTACACTCTCTATTCGGTCACTCTCATAGACTGCTGAGAGAGATTGGACGCAAGACCAAAGGTTTAAGTTAGCTAGGTTTGGTTTTTTTCAGATGCCCTTTTATTAAGTCTGCGCGAATGAATGAGTGCGTTAAGGAATATGAATGTGTAAATGCTAGACTATTGTGGATGAGAATGAAAGTAGGACTTACTCGTCTCTTTATTGTAGGGGTTTACGCCCCGGTCAATATAGTAGCGGGTATGTCACAGCAAGAACAAGACGAAAGGCAGGAATTTTGGGAGAACTTAAGAGCGATTTTGAGGAAATGTAAGGATAACGAAAGATTGATCTTGTTAGGTGATTTCAATGGATGGGTGGGAGTAAAACGAGATGGATTTGGAAGGGTTTTAGGTGGATTTGGTGATGAGAGTGTGAATGAAAATGGAAAAGTTTTGCTTGAGGTTTGTTTAGAGTGGAGCCTTTGTGTGACAAACACCATGTTTGATCACAAAAGGATACACATGTATACGCGTGAGGCTAAGAATGTTAGAAGAAGTATGATTGATTTTGTAATTGTAGATGAACGTTTGAGAAAGAATGTGTTAGATACAAGGGTGTATCGAGGGATCGGCATCCACACAGACCACTTCTTGGTGATGAGCCGGATAAGTGGACTCTTCAAAGGATGGCGAAATCGAGAAAATTATGAAAATAGGGTCCTAGAAAGAATAAAAGTAGAAAATCTGCAAGAAAAAGATGTGAAAGATGAGTATAAGCGAAGATTGATAGCAATATTTGAGAGGTTCGATGGCATAAATGATATGGAAGAATTATGGCAATCTTTTAAAGAAGAGATAGTATATGTAGCGTCTGAAGTATGTGGTGTGATCAAGAGACGGAAAATACGAAAGGTTAAGAATACATGGTGGGACAAGGATGTACAATCAGCAGTGTCAGAGAAGAAGAAAGCTTGGTTAGATTGGTTGGCTCCCAGAGCAAATGAAAGAATGGGAAAGGCAACGAGTGATGACATAGATGAAGCAAGAAAGGAGTTTGTTAGGTCAAAAAGAATTGTGAAAGAAATTGTTAAAAAGAAAAAAGAGGAAAAGAAAGATGAGTTTGATAGCAGACTATCTGAAGATTTCCGGAGAAACATAAAGTTTTTCTGGAAATCCGTTCGTGCAGTTCGAGGAAGAACTCAATCCTCAGAATACACGTCAATCAGAGACAAGAATGGAAAGATAGTGAATGGTGAATCATGCGTGCTGAAGATATGGAAGGAGTATTTTGAAGGTCTATTTGAAAGAACGGCGATAGAGACATCGATCGACGAAATTAATGGTAGGTGGACGAAAATAATAGCAATGATGAAAGCGATATTGGTGTGGATGAGATTGTGAAGGCGTTGGGAAGTATGAAATTAGGTAAGGCTGCAGGATATGATAGGATTACAGTTGAAATGCTGAAGGCTGGACAGGGCATCATAGTCGGTCAGCTGCAGCGCTTATTTAACTTGTGCTGGAGCACCGGCCGAGTACCTGATGACTGGACCACAGCGATGGTTGTGCCTCTTTATAAGGGAAAAGGCTCGCAACAAGACTGCAAGAACTATAGAGGTATTAGCCTTCTCAGCATTGTTGGCAAATTGTATGCGAAGGTACTGATTGAAAGAGTTATGGACGTAACCGACAAGAAAATATGGGATGTACAAGCAGGATTCCGAAAGGGTATGGGGTGCACGGATCAAGTCTTTTAGCAAGTAGCCGAAAAAATTCTTAGCCAAAGGTCAAAAGGTCTATTGCGCATTCGTGGATTTGGAAAAGGCTTACGATAAAGTGGTGAGGAATGAAATGTGGTCGGTACTGTCGATGTATGGGGTGAACAGCAGCCTCATACGAGCTCTGAAATCCCTTTATGAAGATTCGATCTGTCAAAAGTTGTCAAAAGTGCAAGACGTGTATCTCTCTGCTCCGTAAATATTAAATTATAAACAGAGTAAAAAGTGATTAGTGCCGTGTAAAAATTAAATAGTTGGCATCATTACTTAACCAACTATTACGTACAAACAACAAAATACTGAAACACTTCGTGTAATTTGTGTATTAAGTGTAATTATAAAGTAAATTTACAAGTTTTCTAAGTGCGATTATAAACTACCTTCTACTTGTGATCTCAATATATTCAAAAGACTTATTTAAATCGCGCACATTATCGCCTGATACTACCAACAGATAGCGTCCACTAAATTCACCGCTCAAGTCTAGATATCCGTGGCGCGGTGGCTACTAGCGTCTGGTCTACACCACCGACTATCATCGTTGCGTGCGTTCGAGCCTCAACATCGGAAATACTTTTTGAGATTTATCTAAATATATCAAAATGAATTGTGTAGTATGCAAACAAAAAGTAAACACGGGCGGATACTTGCAGTGTTATCAATGTTGTTCACTATTTCATTACCGATGTTTAAATATAACAGACGAGAAATTTTCATCGATAAGTGAACAGCAACGATCGACTTGGCTATGTTCAACTTGTAGTAACGTAACTCACCGCAGTAAATCGAACTTAAATAGTACGGTTCGTCATACGCAATTGACATCGCCAGAGGATTCAATGAATATGTCATTTGACAGCGTTCAATCACCTTCTCATGCCGACCAAGTAACTATGGAAAATATTGGCTGCTTGCTGGATCAGAAACTTAACGACTCGATGTCTATACTAATGGATAAATTTCGAACTATGTTGTGCGAAGAGGTTAAGAAACATGTTCAGGTAGAAGTTGAGTCTGTGGTGAAAAATAGAATTGAAAAATTGCAGGTAGAATTTACCGAAACCACGGATCATATATGCGCTAACCAAACGGATTTGAAGTCTGAAATGGAGAGAAATATAAAAATCATCAAGGATCTAGAGGCCGAGAATTTGCGACTGCAAAAGGACATAAATAGTCTTAACAGCCGTCTCTCATCTATTGAAAGAATGACCCGTAGTCAAAACTTAGAAATACAGGCTGTTCCCGAGGGCAAGAATGAAAACATTATGAATTTATTTTTGAACTTATGCAAAACAATCAATGTACAAATAAACGATGAACACATCATTTCATGCAGAAGGGTTGCTAAGTTGGATAATACGAAAACTCGCCCCCGTAATATCTTAATTACGTTAGCGAACTCACGCCTAAGAGATCAAGTCATTTCTTCATGCCGACGTTTCAACAAATCACTAAAAGGGGACCAGTTGAACACTACACATATGGGACTTACATCGAACCTGTGCAAGATCTATGTCAATGAACATATTTCACCTGAGTGCAAGAACCTTCATGCTGCTACCAGGCTTAAAGCAAAGGAACTCAATTATAAATATGTTTGGGTCAAATATGGACGAGTGTACATGCGTAAGGACGACCGCAGTGATCATTTGCACATTAGAAATTTGGAATTTCTCAATAAACTTAGCTAAGCGGCACAAGTTATGATACTATTTTTGTCTGTATACAATTTTTTTTCCTGCATACTTAGACGTAAAAATTTTGTTCTTTCTTTTTTATTTTTATGTTAGTTTACTATCAAAACCTTAACAGAATTAGATCTAAAATCAGCGAGTTTTATTTAAGTGTTAGCAATAGCAATTTTGACATAATATGTCTAACTGAGACTAATTTAAATGATAGTGTTTTTGACGCAGAGCTATTTGATGCTCGTTACACTGTTTTTCGAAGGGATCGGTATGAAACATGTATTAGGAAAGTCGAAGGCGGCGGTGTACTCATTGCAGTTAAGAAAGATATCAATGTTAACCGTCAAATTTCCTGGGAGAGCGACATTGAGGATCTTTGGGTCTCTATCGACGTATCATACGACCATTCTGACAAATCTCTAACATTAAATTTGTGCGTCTGTTATCTTCCACCAGATCTTCCCTCTGAGTTAATTGACAAATTTTACCACAACTGTCAAAAAATAATCACTGAAGATAAAAACCTAGGTGACTTTATCCTAATTGGTGACTTTAACACTCCTTCTCTCACTTGGACAAGGTCTCATAACTCTTATTGGTTAGAGCCCAATCAACCCCAAGACCATAAAGCTAATATTTTATTTGAAACCTTGCTGCTGTGTGGATTACAGCAGTTCAACAGCATTCCTAACAAAAATAATCGCTATCTGGATCTTATATTAACAAATATGAGTTATGTGCAGGTCTACGGCGCTGAACCTCTGAGCAGATTGGATGAACACCATCCGCCATTGGTAGTTAATATATATCTCAGTGGGCATAAAATTAAAAATTTAAAACCAAACAAACGGAAGAAATTTAACTTCTATAAATGCGACTACGTTAAACTCAATTCAGAATTAAGTGTTGTTGATTGGGTAACAGTTCTAGCTGACCCAGACATAGATAGGTCGGTTGATAAGTTTTACTCAATACTGAATGAGATAATATCACGTTACACACCTGTCAAGAAAAGTGATTCGCAGACATATCCAGAGTGGTTCTCTCAGGGTTTAAGAAGAAGTTTGAAGGAGAAGCATAAATATCACAAATTATTTAAAAAGTACGGCAATCCCCGTGATTATGATACATTTAGTATGCTGCGTTCGCGTTGTAAAAGGTTAATGAGTGAGGATTTTAAAATATTTGTCTCGTCCGTGGAATCTTCCCTTGATACTAGCATCAAACATTTTTGGCGATTTGTTAACAGCAGGAAAGACACTAACTCGATGCCGCATACTATGAAATGTGGTAACCTTACTTGCTCTGATCACAGGGGCATATGTGAGCTGTTTTCGCATTATTTTGGATCAGTCTTCGACCCTGCAACTGCTACTCCTCTTGATAATCCTGGGTCTAGTACGAGGAATAAAGGTACTCTTTATAGCATTCCCATAAGCGAAAAAGATATTCTTAGTAAGATAGAAAAACTAAATCCTGATAAAGGAGCTGGACCTGACGGCATCCCTCCATATTTCATAAAAATGTGCAGTAAAGAACTTATTCAACCGTTATTTATTCTATTTAACCAATCTCTCCGCTCGGGTACGTTTCCGACTGTATGGAAAACGGCTCACATCGTACCGATACACAAATCGGGTGATAAATCTCGCTGCGAAAACTACAGACCTATTAGTATTTTATCTTGTTTAGCAAAATTGTTTGAGTCTACTGTTTATGATTCGTTGTACCACCATATTAGCCCACTCATTTCACAAAGACAACATGGCTTCTTACGAAACCGCTCAACATTGTCCAACTTGTTGGTATATAAAAATGATCTGTGCTCAGCTTTTGGTAGGAGATCTCAGGTTGACTCAATCTATACAGACTTCTCTAAAGCATTCGACAAGGTAAATCATGCTATATTATGTTCTAAACTTTCTGGTTTTGGCATACATGGCAACTTACTCCGATGGGTTGAGTCTTATCTCTCCAACAGGAGTCAACTAGTAGCTATCAAGGGATATGTATCGGCACCTATTGTTTGCACTTCTGGAGTACCCCAGGGATCGCATTTGGGACCCCTTTTCTTTGTCGCCTTTATTAATGACCTTGTAGATCGTATTAATAACTCGTGCTTATTGTATGCTGATGATCTGAAGATCTATTGTACTGTGAATTATTTTTCAGATGCTCTTTCTCTTCAGTCGGATCTACAACAGGTTGACATATGGTGTCGAGAAAATCGCATGTCCTTAAACGTTGAGAAGTGTTGTGTCATATCTTTTAGTAACAAGGCGCAGAAAATCTTATATGACTATAACTTACGTGGATCTAATCTAAATAGAAAATGCGTAGTCAAAGATTTGGGCGTCATGTTTGACGAAAAACTAACGTTTAACGCCCACATAGATCACATAATCAATAAAAGTACTAAGCTTCTTGGCTTTATATGTAGAATAACTAAAGAGTTTAAGAACACTAAAAGCCTATTGTATCTATATTATACCCTTATTCGCAGCATCTTGGAGTATAATTCAACTGTATGGTCGCCTTTTTATGTCGTTCACATCAATCGCCTGGAAAGAATCCAGAAAAAGTGTTTGTACATCATGTGCTACAGGCTTGGACTTGCTAGAAAAATTGGGTCGTATAGCGAAAGACTCAATAAATTTAAAATGCAATCTCTCGAAAGTCGCCGTAAGTGTAGCGACCTTATTTGTCTCCATAAGATAATGCATTCTATTATTGACTCACCTGAACTGTTATCAATGTTAAACTTAAACACAAAATTAAGAAGCCGTCAGCCACAACTTAAAAGTTTTATTTTAAACGTTCACATGAATAACATATCATACTACAACTCCATTGTCAGAATGTGTCGCCTATACAACGAACTTTTACCTCAACACAGTGACGAGCTGGACGTTTTTAACCGCGGACTGCTATGTTTTAAAAGAAACGTTAGACGTATTATGACAAGTGGTGCGTAACTCGCTTAGCTATAAGTATATGAATCGATTGTGTACTTGTACTATAATTTGTTTTTGATTTTTCTTTTTTTTTTGTGTCTAGTCACTTTTGTTATTTATTATTGTCATGTTGAGTACACATGTTTTGGAATGCTGTCTTGAACTTAACCTTTTGTTAATATTGTATAAAGCATGTTTTGACTGTATTCTGTTTTGTGTGCCAAATAAATAAAATAAAAATAAAATAAAAATTCTAGAGCTTGTGTGAGGATAAATGGGTCGTACACGGATTGGTTTACCATCGAAACAGGTGTTAGACAGGGATTTGTAGCGTCGCCGTGGCTGTTCAACCTCTTCATGGACAGTTGTTTGCAAGATTTGAAAAATAGTGACTGTGGATTAAGGATGAATGAGTTACTTGTCAAATGCCTCCTTTATGCTGATGATCAGGTTATACTTGCGTCTTCAGCGGAGGAGTTGCAGGAGATGGTAACAATCATGCATGGTGCGTTTGAGAGGAAAGGAATGAAAGTAAATGTAAGTAAAACGAAAGTTATGGTTTTTGAAAAGGAGGAATGCGTTACGGCTTGTAATGTTATGATCGATGGACAGCGAGTGGAGCAAGTGAATGAGTTTGTATATTTAGGTACGCTGTTTACAAGAGATGGTAAGAATGTAGAAGATATTGAAAGAAGAGTTAATGCAGGTAATAGAGTGAATGGAACTCTGAAGGCGTTTATGAATAGCCAAAACGTGTCCATAAAGGCACGTGTGGCTGTGCATAGAGGGGTGTTAGTACCTACTCTTATGTATGGTAGTGATAGTTGGGTATGGCAGAAGAGTCATGAAAGTAGAATAAATGCTGTAGAAATGAGAGCACTGTGAAGTATGTGTGGTGTTTCTTTGACTGACAGAATAAAGAATTGTGTGATAAGAGAGTGTTGTGGGGTAAAAGAAAATGTAGTGACAAGCATCGAGAAAGGTATGCTAAGATGGTTTGGACACGTGGAGAGGATGGATGACGAAAGACTGAACAAGCAGATATATAAGGCAAGTGTGGAAGGGACAGGACGAAGGGGAAGACCTAGGCGGACGTTCTCTGACCAGATTGAAGACATCCTAAAAACAGGACAGGTTAGAAGCACCCTGAACAGAAGAGCATGCATGAGGAATCTGATGGGAGTGAATGAAGCCAGAGAGATATGTCAAGATCGTTGCAAATGGCGCTCCGTAGTCTCTGCCTACCCCTCCGGGAAACAGGCGTGAGTCTATGTATGTATGTATTTTATTAAGTAATTGTTAACTGGAAAACCTAACCAACCCAATTATAAATAGAGAACGGCGGGACGACCTAGATACATTTAAGAGTGACTGGCCAGAGATTGCAAATAACCGTGATTTATGGAAATCCAGGGGATACTCTTATCATCATTATGTCAGCCTAGAGTCGTCCACTGCTGGACATAGGCCTCCCCCAAGGTTCTAACCGCTCCCGCGATCTTACCCAGATCGTCGGAAACTATACTTACTAATTATTCTTAATACTCTTATACGTTTGTGAAATGCACTTACTATTTTGTTTAATTGTTTGTCATCCACCAAGTATATTCCTCACCTCTATCGTGAATAGATAAGAAAAATGGGGATCTATGTAGGTAGATAATATATGTTTATAGTTTTCAACATCTTTTTGCCTAAATATTCCTTGGTTCACATTTGGTTCATCACTTTGTTGTCACAATTAGCTAAAACTTTATTTATTTGTCATTATAGTAACAAAAATATGTATAAGTACTGAAATATATTTTCTGTAAAGATTTTCTTTTTGACTGTACCTGCGCAAACACCTGCGTGATTCAACTTTTCATAGAAGTTTGGTGAAAACTATACCTAGCAAAAACGCCAAAGAAATATAACCTTAAGTCATAGAAGTAACACTAAATAACAACAGCGGTTGCTATGATTGATATCTTCTTTCTAATGGCACATGCAGTATGATAAAAAGAGCTGTCGATAGGTTTAGCAGCACGCTCTTATAGCAGCCTCGTGGTAGCCCAACAGTAGACAAAACATAGAGTTAGGAAACCGAGTGTTGTTCGTAACAGTGATGATTTATCGATAAATATTTTTGGTCAAATGTCTAACTTTAGTATGTGTCGATATATTTAAGCCGTAGAAGTAAACAACTAAAATATTGAAATTGTAGTTTTTGCTGTCGACGCCGGACAGTGCTTTGCAAAGACTTGCCAGTCAGACAGTACTAAAAAATTTCACGTGTTTAATTGTTCGTTTTAGCCATAAAATCTATTGGCAAAAAGTATTCATAAAGTAATGAGCGATGCGTTGCGATGAGATGCTAAGAAACTGTCATTTAGATTATGTATTGTACGAATTATACCGGTGTTCGATCATTTGACAAAAAACGAATGAAAAATTTTCATTTGACAAATAACATTTGACAAAATTATACTTGATAAATTTATTATTTTACAAACTATTGTTTAATAAACTACTCATTAGACAAAATATTTACTATAAAAAAGTTATTATGCTAAAACAGTAATTTACAAATTGATTATATTTTCAAACATGTTATTTGGCAAAACAACGTAAAGCATAAATAACATTTGACAAAATGCATTGCTTGGTAAATATTTTATTAACCAAAATCTACGTTAATACAACAATCTTTGTGTAAGGTCTACTGAAACAATGGCTGGTTAGATTAGGTCAGAACTGCGACCACAACGCACGAGCCGAGCAAGCGAAGCGAGCGTGCCGCGGCAGCGGCTGGCGAGTGCCAGAACCGAATTCTAATTATTTCGCTTAATTCAGGCAGTGTGTTTTTTTTTTAAAAGACTTACCTAAGTTTCTATGGAATTAGTATTGATACAAAATTATTACTTGCCTCTAAATAATCCGTCCAAGATGAAAATTGCAACCATGCAATTAAATATTTTCAAAATTTCGCGTTAGTATCGGTTAAAAATTAGTTATTTTTAAAAACTAATAATTTATTTTCTAACTTTTTGTACAATCACCAATTTGGCAAACGAATTATTCAGTCAAATGATTATTTTTATAATAATTATTTAACATTTTAATTATTTTCTAAGTAAAACATTTGCGAAACCTGTCTTATGTCAAATGATTGTTTTTAAAGTAATATGTTTGCGAAATGAAAGTTTGTCAAATGATTAGTTTTTCAAACGTTGTTTGTAAAATGATATTTTGTCATACGTTTTTTGTTAAACAATAGTAAACCATTATACCAGATTGGCTAATGCGGCAGGCTTTGGCAATTTGTGTGCGTCGCATCATATCACGTTGCTTGCTATCGCTTACGTTGGACACTGCTCTATTTTTTTAGAGTTGTAGGTAATCCGATTTGTGATCCGCCAGCACAAATGATTCGCCTTTATGTAAATACTAGAGGACGCCAGGAGCTACGCCTGCATTTTTTTAAAATTTACCCGTTTTGGCCGATCCCGTGGGAATTTCGGGAAATCCCTTCTTAGTGCACCCCTACGGTCTCCAAGGAACATACATGTCAAATTTCGCCCAATGGTTTCGGCTGTAGCGTGTCTGTCAGTCAGTCAGTAACGCAAGGATTTTATATATTAAGATTAGTACAGCAGTGAACTACTTTGACAACCCAGTTGGCGTGGGTGCAACCGACTGCCACGCCGAAACTTGCGGGTACGATTCAGTTTTACATTCATGTCCGATAGTTTGTTTCCGTATTTATCCCTCATTAAAAAAATATCGATATCTCCTTTCACTGTCAAATTCCATCACTCCTTAATGATGGGATTTGACAGCACGGCTATTTAGAGAATGCAGTCAAAGATATGAGTCTGTAAGGAATCTATGCCTCTTTAAATGATACGCGTAATTTGACGTTATGATTAACCAACTAAGACCAACTGACATTACAAGTTGCACGTTCGGTATAAGGAAAAATAGTCTCTCTAGTCTAAACGTAGTCCAACCTCTCTGAAAAACGCTATCAGCCATCTGAGTCTATATTATTATATCCTCTGTGCTGTGACATTGTACAGCAAATAAACAATTCATCACCATAGCTACCATCACAAACTGAGGCCCAAATCTCCTAATTATATTTGTTCAAAATGCAGTTTCGATCTAATGTCAGTGTCATACTCATGTCACAAATACTATTCTCCTAAATTAACAGATATTTGAATGATAATGAAATGTTATCAGGACTAGATCGTAATTTGAACTATATGTCAACGTCGAACCATAGAAGTAGAATTAGACGATAACGACATTAAATTAACAGGATACCGATTCTGATTCAATTCAAAATTTAATCTCATTTCATTCAAAATATAGTTTCAGTGTCATATACAATACGAGAACTGGGCTTCAGATTGATGTTGCTGCTATTGTGATTGCATTGCAGCCGTGACATACGAAGTCTAGCAATGGAATGACAGCTCCATGATCAAATTACTTAATCACTGACGTCAAATCATTATCGCTTTTCAAGGAATTTAAATTAAAAATAAAAAACAATTTCAAATTATGCAGCAATCTTGCACATTTATTTAACAAAATCGAAATATTTTGATTTCCTAGACCAAATATTGCAGGAAATGTTAGTTTAATTTATCATTCGTATGAGGAAAGCAGCCTATTATACAAACGCTGTACTACACAATATTTTACCACATACACACATCACCACATAGTCCCAAACTAAGCATAGCTTGTACTATGGGTACCAGATGATAAACATACATACCTATATTATTTATCCTTTTTTTTGGAAATACATATTAGGAATACATAGAGCACCTAGACCCAGACAAACATACATGTTCATGCACACAAATGTTTGACTTGAACGGGAATCGAATACACGACCTTCGCCGTAGCAGTCGCACACTATCTCTGCGCCAACCAGTCTTCAATGGAACATCGCCATCCCTTAAGGTGTCGGAGGTCAGTCACCATGTAGAAAAGCTGATATTCTGTCAAATCTGGTTAGATTATTGCCTAGACACCGCGGCAAGGCGACAATCTGGGGTCTTGGAAGAAACTGGGATAACGCTAGGACGATGCATAAATACGACGGCTTAAATTATTTTGAAGACCCCGCCCTATTGTTGGATGGCCGCAGCTACGCCAGCAAATCTTTTTAATAGTACCGTTTCTGTCCGACCTCGTAGGAATTTCATGCATCCCTACGGTCCTAAAGGAACATACATGCCAATTTTTTGCCTTTTGCACCCTTTTGTTTTAGCTGTGCGTTTACTGTTAGTCAGTAAAAAGTTGTTAGTTTTATTTTCTTTCCATGACGCGACGTTTAACCTGCAATGAATATGCGTAAAATAATGAAGATGGTTTCCGAATTTCAGTTATGATCATGAAGATGGCCGGTCTCTACGGGGCTAATTGACTACGCAGGAGATAATTATAATAGTGCCAGTGCACTCTCTATTCGGTCACTCTCATAGACTGCTGAGAGAGATTGGACGCAAGACCAAAGGTTTAAGTTAGCTAGGTTTG
Source organism: Euclidia mi (assembly GCA_944739405.2). Classification (NCBI taxonomy): domain Eukaryota; kingdom Metazoa; phylum Arthropoda; class Insecta; order Lepidoptera; family Erebidae; genus Euclidia; species Euclidia mi. The sequence goes on along the minus strand of OX123211.2, from coordinate 9,959,003 downwards.
GTTTTTTTCAGATGCGCTTTTATTAAGTCTGCGCGAATGAATGAGTGCGTTAAGGAATATGAATGTGTAAATGCTAGACTATTGTGGATGAGAATGAAAGTAGGACTTACTCGTCTCTTTATTGTAGGGGTTTACGCCCCGGTCAATATAGTAGCGGGTATGTCACAGCAAGAACAAGACGAAAGGCAGGAATTTTGGGAGAACTTAAGAGCGATTTTGAGGAAATGTAAGGATAACGAAAGATTGATCTTGTTAGGTGATTTCAATGGATGGGTGGGAGTAAAACGAGATGGATTTGGAAGGGTTTTAGGTGGATTTGGTGATGAGAGTGTGAATGAAAATGGAAAAGTTTTGCTTGAGGTTTGTTTAGAGTGGAGCCTTTGTGTGACAAACACCATGTTTGATCACAAAAGCATACACATGTGTACGCGTGAGGCTAAGAATGTTAGAAGAAGTATGATTGATTTTGTCATTGTAGATGAACGTTTGAGAAAGAATGTGTTAGATACAAGGGTGTATCGAGGGATCGGCATCCACACAGACCACTTCTTGGTGATGAGCCGGATAAGTGGACTCTTCAAAGGATGGCGACACCGAGAACATTATGAAAATAGGGTCCTAGAAAGAATAAAAGTAGAAAATCTGCAAGAAAAAGATGTGAAAGATGAGTATAAGCGAAGATTGATAGCAATATTTGAGAGGTTCGATGGCATAAATGATATGGAAGAATTATGGCAATCTTTTAAAGAAGAGATAGTATGTGTAGCGTCTGAAGTATGTGGTGTGATCAAGAGACGGAAAATACGAAAGGTTAAGAATACATGGTGGGACAAGGATGTACAATCAGCAGTGTCAGAGAAGAAGAAAGCTTGGTTAGATTGGTTGGCTGCCAGAGCAAATGAAAGAATGGGAAAGGCAACGAGTGATGACATAGATGAAGCAAGAAAGGAGTTTGTTAGGTCAAAAAGAATTGTGAAAGAAATTGTTAAAAAGAAAAAAGAGGAAAAGAAATATGAGTTTGATAGCAGACTATCTGAAGATTTCCGGAGAAACATAAAGTTTTTCTGGAAATCCGTTCGTGCAGTTCGAGGAAGAACTCAATCCTCAGAATACACGTCAATCAGAGACAAGAATGGAAAGATAGTGAATGGTGAATCATGCGTGCTGAAGATATGGAAGGAGTATTTTGAAGGTCTATTTGAAAGAACGGCGATAGAGACATCGATCGACGAAATTAATGGTAGGTGGACGAAAATAATAGCAATGATGAAAGCGATATTGGTGTGGATGAGATTGTGAAGGCGTTGGGAAGTATGAAATTAGGTAAGGCTGCAGGATATGATAGGATTACAGTTGAAATGCTGAAGGCTGGACAGGGCATCATAGTCGGTCAGCTGCAGCGCTTATTTAACTTGTGCTGGAGCACCGGCCGAGTACCTGATGACTGGACCACAGCGGTGGTTGTGCCTCTTTATAAGGGAAAAGGCTCGCAACAAGACTGCAAGAACTATAGAGGCATTAGCCTTCTCAGCATTGTTGGCAAATTGTAGGCGAAGGTACTGATTGAAAGAGTTATGGAAGTAACCGACAAGAAAATATGGGACGTACGAGCAGGATTCCGAAAGGGTATGGGGTGCACGGATCAAGTCTTTTCCTTGCGGTGCGTAGCCGAAAAATTCTTGGCCAAAGGTCAAAAGGTCTATTGCGCATTCGTGGATTTGGAAAAGGCTTACGATAAAGTGGTGAGGAATAAAATGTGGTCGGTACTGTCGATGTATGGGGTGAACAGCAGCCTCATACGAGCTCTGAAATCCCTTTATGAAGATTCTAGAGCTTGTGTGAGGATAAATGGCTCGTACACGGATTGGTTTACCATCGAAACAGGTGTTAGACAGGGATGTGTAGCGTCGCCGTGGCTATTCAACCTCTTCATGGACAGTTGTTTGCAAGATTTGAAAAATAGTGACTGTGGATTAAGGATGAATGAGTTACTTGTCAAATGCCTCCTTTATGCTGATGATCAGGTTATACTTGCGTCTTCAGCGGAGGAGTTGCAGGAGATGGTAACAATCATGCATGGTGCGTTAGAGAGGCAAGGAATGAAAGTAAATGTAAGTAAAACGAAAGTTATGGTTTTTGAAAAGAGGGAATGCGTTACGGCTTGTAATGTTATGATCGATGGACAGCGAGTGGAGCAAGTGAATGAGTTTGTATATTTAGGTACGCTGTTTACAAGAGATGGTAAAAATGTAGAAGATATTGAAAGAAGAGTTAATGTAGGTAATAGAGTGAATGGAACTCTGAAGGCGTTTATGAATAGCCAAAACGTGTCCATAAAGGCACGTGTGGCTGTGCATAGAGGGGTGTTAGTACCTACTCTTATGTATGGTAGTGATATTTGGGTATGGCAGAAGAGTTATGAAAGTTTATAATTGGGTTGGTTAGGTTTTCCAGTTAACAATTACTTAATAAAATACATACATACATAGACTCACGCCTGTTTCCCGGAGGGGTATTCAGAGACTACGGAACGCCATTTGCAATGATCCTGACATACCTCTCTTGCTTCATTCACTCCCATCAAGTTTCTCATGCTCTTCTGTTTAGGGTACTTCTGACCTGTCCTTTTTTTAGGATGTCTCCAATCTGTTCAGAGAACATCCGCCTAGATCTTCCCCTTCGACCTGTCCCAGAACGAAGAATGAAAAATGAATACAGATTATTTAATTTATACCTTAATCTTAGTGTAAGAATTGTATTGTTACTCCAAACCTACTTCGTATTTATTAATAGATACCGTTATTGACACGTAGCTATTCCGTGTCTAATCTAGAATTAACTACCCGGTGTAACTTTGGAGTAAGAGAAGAATAAGCCATTTTTATTAATAAGACTAAGAATAGGAAGAGATGAAAGAAAATTAAAATACAGGGAGAAAATTAAAAAGCAATGACTCTGAGTTTGTTTCGGCTTTTCTCCTCAAGAGGCCATTCATCGTCTTGAATAGGTTTTTGATTTATATACCTAAGTGTTACGTTTACGTTACCAAAATTAAGAAATAAATATGTCTTAAAAAACCGGCCTACCCAATAAGTTAGACAACGCCACTAAAAGCACATTTGGAAGCATTTAAAGCACAATAGTGTCCGTGTGGTGAAGGATTAAGAATACGGATTGTCACCACCCCATATCATCCCATGGGTGTCGTAAGAGCCGACAGAGGGAGCATATTGTGCAGAGAACAGCACTGTAAGAGAAGGAAAACTTGATACAAACCCTATACCAACCCGTTTGTCCAGCGTGGTATAGTAGGCCAATTCCTCCTTTCAAAGGAGAGGCCTAGTCCAGCAGTGGACTGTTAAATGCTGATGATGAAAGCACAACAAACGTGCTAGAAGCGTTACACGACATAATTCATACGTCGACTCTTTCCAGAGGGCCCATTCTCCTAATATTTGTTCAAAATACAGTTTCGATACAATTTCAGTGTCATACTTAAGTCAGAAAATAATGATATTCTCCTAAATTAACTGATAATTGAACGATATTGTAATTAGATCGTAAATTGAACGAAGTGTCAAACTATGTGTCAACGACGAACTGAATTATTAGTATTGTTGATCGAAGGTATAAATTAAATTATACGATAGTGACATTGTTAGCAGAATAACGATTATGAGTCAATCCAAAATCTAATCTTATTTTGTTCAAAATATAATGTCGATGTCACATAAAATACGGGAATTGGCCTTCTGATGCAACCACAGCTTGACTGCATTTTGTCGCGTCGGTGTGGTGTGGTTGTGGTACGTGTGAATCATGTTTTCGACTAAGTATTGTGCTAAGAAATTAAGAATATAGTACTGTTTCAGATTTTTATTAACATTTGAGATTCTTACACGACTTTTGACGACCGGTTGGCGCAGCGGGAGTGTAAGCGACTGCTACGCCGAAGGTCGCGGGTTCGATTCCCGCTCAAGACAAACATTTGTGTGCATGAACATGGATGTTTGTCTTGGTCTGGGTGTTTCTATGTATATTGGGTATTGAATTGTAAATTATCGCTTGTCCCGTGCCTCGGAATGCTGTCGGTCCCAGCTGTCATGACGATCTTAGACAGTCGTTACCTATACCTACCTAGTATAGTACCTATGAATATACTGTCAGTATTCTAAACCATGGAATATAGCTATTCCTTTGGGTTGCAGAGGACAGACAGGATCTGTGAAAAAGCTAATATTCAGTAAAATCCGGTTAGACTAGAAAGCGGAACCCGGGCTATAATTTGGATAACGCATCCTCCGGTTTTTTGAAGTTAATACATCCACATCCTCCTAGAATAATGATGAAAGTGTTAACTTGTAAATTGCTGCAGGTTCATATACCATTACTTTTCGGAACATACTGTTCCACCATAGATCAGAACAGTCATGTTCGCGAGTTGCTTACATCAAAAGACGTAAGTTGATGCTCCTGTTTCACCATATTCACTTTGGGAGGCTTACTAAATGAACATAATTTATTGCTTGAGTATGATATCAATAACTATTAACTTTTGCAGTAGTAGATAACTCACAATGTGAAACAGTTGCAGCTCCTTACAAATATAACATGTAAAACCATTATACTGGCAGTTAAAAAGAGTGGCCACGAGTTTTATTGCCTGTTGTTTCTCGTGGTTCTACCTATTGCATTGCGAACGTGGCAGTAAATGTAAATGTAGAATCATCTAGTAATTAACTTTAATTTTTGACGTTCATAAGCGTCACTTTGTGGCCTAAATGAATAAATGATTTTGAGTTTGAGTTTGAGTTTGAACTTAAAAAACACGGTAAAATTTTGGCAGCATTCAGTAACAATCTATGGAGACACGTTTACAATTTTTTTTAGAACGCTATGCTTCAAAATTCTATTAGCATTCAATAACACACAATAGTCACAGTGACACTCAAAATAACTTTTAATTACTCATTAATTAGTCAAGGCCAATTCAACAACTTCATTATATGTACCACGTGCAACTTCATTTTAGGGTAAAATGACTTATTCAACTTCACTTTTATGTAAGGTAAGTCGATTTATGTAAATAATAATAAATAATATTCTACCACATACACACATCACCATCTAGTCCCAAGCTAAGCAGAGCTTGTGTTATGTGTACTAGAGAATGTATGAACATACTTAAATACTTTTTTTTTGTAAATACATACATATTATACATAGAAACACCCAGACCAAGACAAACATCCATGTTCATGCACAAAAATGTTTGACTTGAGCGGGAATCGAACCCGCGACCTTCGACGTAGCTGTCGCTTGCACTCCCGCTACGCTAACCGGCCGTCATATATAATAAATAATGCTAGGAGGATGAAATCGCAATAAATTAGTATTCATACGTCAAATTGGTGCTATTGTCTTTTTATAAATTATTTATTTGAATTGGGGTTGGTGCTATTTTTGCTGCATAGAATATACTTCTAGATTTAATGGTCATGGCCATACATAGGTTAATGAGAATATGCTAATTATCAATTGTAATCAATAAACATATTATTAATGCGAAAGTGTGTTTGTTTTTTTTTCCATCGTTTATGTCACAACGTCGACTGCCTCCGCGGTCCGGTGGACAGCGTATTCGACTGCTGATCGGAGGTCCCGGGTTCGATTCCCGGGTCGGACAAAACTGTTAGTGGGTTTTTCCGAATTCTCAGTAGCAGCACGAAGTCTGGTGATGTGCCCGGTAACGGCAATAGGCTCGCCCCCTATTACGTGGGACCTAAAAATTCATGGCAAAATATGGGTGTAATATACACCTCTGCCTACCCCTTCGGGGAGGCGTGAGTCGCTAGGACGATGATGAGCAAGTGAGCCGTCAGTAGAGAGAGAGATAGAGAGATAGAGAGAGAGAGAGAGAGAGAGAGAAAACCGAATTGTTTCTTAAATAACGATTTCCGACTTCTCAGTAGCAGCACGGAATCTGGTGATGTGCCCGGTAACGGCAATAGGCTCGCCCCCTATTACGTGGGACCTAAAAATTCATGGCGAAATTTGGGTGTAATATTTACACCTCTGCCTACCCCTTCAGGGGTACAGGTGTGAATCTATAAATCAAAAATGCCTACACTTGTATCATTATCTAACCATAGAACACTTATCGTCTCACACAAAGCTCTTCGGTGCCTTTTATTTTTGCCGTACCATAAATATGTGGCACTCAATACCAGCCCACGTGTTCCTCCTTTGATCCCAGGTGCTTTAAGCAGGGCGTGGAAATCCTTTACTCTAGGCCATCAAAGGAGCCATTGGGATGACCCTTACTATGGCACTACATTACTTCTTTAGATCAGGGGGCATGGGGTAAATTTTATAGTCGAAAATAATAGAACAGTCATGATACAAAAATAATGTTATTCTAATTAAAGAATATACTGAATCATTGTTATTCTTATTTTATAACATGACTCGTAATTTGTCCTACACCTGTATAATAGCTATATATAATTAGCAATGTCATTACTGCTTGCAGAATGAATTGTAATAGTGCTGATACATTTGAGCATTCACCTGCAATGAGCATTAATATTGCGAACGTTAACAAAAGAGAAAAACAAACGAGTGTGTTTTATTGCATTCTTACGAACGTTCTGACCAGCATTCTAGCGAATAGACAGTAAAGCTTTGACGTTTTTGTTGATAAGAGCGTTTTTTTTGATAATTTCCCGGGGGTTAAAACCGCCCCCGAGAGGAGTTTATTGCGATATAGTGCACCAAATTTCTGCTATTTGATACAGAAATAGAGAGAACAATTTGAGATCAAAAGGAAAAATATGTCGGTGTTATTGTTTGTGTGTATAATAATAATAATAATAATAAACTTTATTCAATAAAATAAACGTTACATGTTACATAGGAAAGTGTTACATTAAAAATAATAAAATTTTTATGATTAAGTATAATGTCTATGATAAGTGCTTATGTTAAATTGTGCTATATTCATGCGTATGTACTTTATTTATTACGGTACCTAATATAATATATTTGGTAAATATAGCTATTTTAATGTTTACCTGAACTAGGCTGTAACACCTGTGTTTCAGGAAAAATCGTAAATAATAATATTATAGGGCTACGCTTTTACAAAATGATCATGAACTGCTAATGATGACTTAATATGATTTATTGTAACTTACAGTACGTACTTACACACTATTTTATAACTGTAAGCAAATTCTCTGTATCAGAGTAGGTCATTGTCATAAGGTGTTTTGTAACAATAAGGTGACACTGCTTATAACTTATGCTATATAAATCTAAGGTTTTATTTAATTTATTATATAGGAAAGGTCCGAGGAAAGCAAAGAATCTATTTAAATAAACATGTTTACCTCGAGGTTTGATGCAGACTAGATCTTTCCGTCTTTTGCCTGATGGGATTGGTGTATAAGGAACAAGGGTGTGTTGTTTTAGTATGGTGCGTAGAATGAATAATATATGCGTGATTATGTGTTGTTGAAAAGTTTGAGCGTGACGACGATGTGCGTTAGGTGTGTCATGAATGTGTTGGTGGCAGTTGCATCGATTTGATAAGAGGGTTTGCTAGAAATATTGTGAAAATGTTCGTAGCAATGTTCGGCTCTGTTCGTTGTTCGGTTCGACAAAACAAAAAACGGCGAATGCTCGCTGTTCTGTTACAAGTGAACGCTCAAGCGTATCAGCATCATAACACAAGGGTGCAACAACAAATGAGTGTATGTATACATTATACATACACTCATTTGTGTATTATTGTATACATAAATTGGTCCGTCCAGTCGCTTACAAATAATGGTTCCGATATTTTATAATACAGGTCATTTAAATCCAATATTTAGTCTGAAACTGTCGTGAATTCGTTCACTTGTGTTTTCTTTTAAATTACATACTAGACTTAGACTAGACTTAGACCTTAATCCAAATTCTTTTGTCCAACGCTAATATTCAATCAAAATTCTAGAAAATATTAATTTATCAATTAAAATTTTTCTTGCAGAAAATCAAATCTAAGTGTAAAATTTCATCATTGTTTGTTTTTTAATAATACTAGCTATTTTGCGTATTTTATTTTTATTTTGGGTATGAAAATAGTACAAGTTCTGCTTAGTTTGGAACTAATTTTAAATCATTAGCGTACTCGAAGGTCTTTTAAAATAGCAAAATAATATTGGAAAGTCCTTTCGGTGATCGGTAATCAATAAAAAAAGTACATTCTCATTTTCGTAGATGTTTATTGCTTCTGTTGAGAATTCTTTCTTGAGTACTTAAATATGAATAGTTACCATATTATTATTTGCAACGTGTTTTGATTTATCTTCTGTAACTGATCTACAGTGACAAATCTTCGAATCTGGTTAGAGACGACCAGCTTAACTCGTTCTAAAATCCACTTTGACTAATTTATTTCTTTCAACTTATGTGAAAATCAATAGTAAAAATCAAGTAAATTGATTGTAAAACTGAATCTAATCCGATAAAATAATAATTGTGCGTTCAAAATCTACCTTAACAATAGTGTCAATATCTGTCTGGAGCAGTTTGATATTAACCATTGGATATTCTGGTAAGTAGAATCAGTGTCTGCCCTTTCATTTAGTGGTAATGTACAAGAGGAGATGAATGAATGATGATGAAATTAAAGGCAGCGATAGCGTAGTGAATATACCAACAGACTGCCACGCAGAGGTTACCTATCGGGTTCGAATCCACGGCACGCACCACTGACGTTTCGGAGTTATGTGGATAAGATCTTTTACGGGGAGTCAGTACCCTTAAATAAACTGATACTGGTCTAAACCATGGAATATTGCTACCCCCTCGGGTTGCGGAGCTATGAGAAGCGTAAGGCGTTCACCACGCTGGCTTTTTTATTTTTATTTTATTTTAGAAAGACAATTCCCGAACTAGGAGTTAATCCTGTGTTGCGGTCCCCCGCGAGTGTCGGCCGCTTAAACAACCACGCCAACCGTGCAGTCGATATTATAATTATCAGATTTTTCTTTCCTGTAAGGCTTAAATTTTTCAAAAATCTTAAACAGAACTGTCAGTTGTGCAGCAAATATAAATCTTGCGTTAACTTTGGGCCTTTGTTTGAATTTTTTCCAGTTAAAAAAAGTTAGTCATGATTTATGAAATGAATTTTTATCTAACTCGTTACTTTATTGACTTTATTAAATACAGAAGATATTTAATTGAACAAGAGGTAATCTACAAATAAATATAAATGTTGTTAAAACTAACTATAATTAAGTGGCTATTTACACATAAATTAAAACAATAATTTCTATACTTAAATAACTAACAAATAAAAGGAAATACATAAAAAAAAGTAAAAGCAGAATTTAAAGGGCGTCATGGAAATCCTCCACATCGCCATCAATTGGAAGCGTGCCCAGAATGCTGGCAGCATTGTCACGTTGTATGGCAATGCTGATACTCGTTACTTCAAATTCATATGTACTGTAAAAATGTCTACCACTTTAAGGATTCTGTAGACCATTACCATTTACTTTTCGAAGTTATGTGCTTCATACATTGTTATCTATAGCTTGTACTGTTCTTCAGCAATTATGCTAAGTAGTGAATAGGCTAGTTGACAAAAAAAAAATTATAAGTCCGTCCTTTATATTATTCAAAAATAAGCGATACGTATATTTTTATTTGTAAATTAAACCAAAAATGACCAAGATATAGCTCATTAAAGTTACGTATAACGTCACACCGTGCTGCATTTTTTCGCAATAGATGACGTCACACGTAACTTTAATGGGCTATATCTTTGTTATTTTTTATTTAATCGAAAAACGAAAAAAATACGTGTCCAATATTTTTTTATAATCTAAAATACGGACTAAATAAAATGTAATTATTTTGACCCTGGAAACTACCCTATTGCGGTTAATAATCGCTTGCCTCGTGCCTCGGAGAGCACGTTAAGTGGTCGGTCCCGGCTGTCGTGAAGATCTTTGACAGTCGTTATAGGGCGTCAGTACCTCTGAATAAACTGACACTAGTCTAAACCATGGAGATTCTTGGACGCAAGCTGGATAACCGAAAATGATGTTGACGTAAATTTATATGCAAGACAGATTGTCTAGTGATCAGCAATAATAATAATTTGTTGTTTAAAAATGTATGGCACAGACTCAAATTAAAAATTAATGAGGTTTAAAATATACAATAGGAATGTACAAGTCATGTCGCAAACAATTATTGAATAGGTGGATTATAAATTACAACTGGTTGTTTGTATAAATATGCATAAGAATGGGCCTAATTGATATAAATTTGTTTAACATAACTTCACGCCTTATATCCCCAAAGGGATAAGTAGTTGAGGTGTATTACACACCCACACTTCGCCAGTTATGTTTCGGTTCCAAAGGGCGAGCCTATCCATGCCATATATCGGGCACATTATTAAGCGAGCGATAATTAAAATTTTTAATACACACATAACTTCGAAAAGTCGGAGGTGTGAACCCCGGGTGACTGGAGATCGGACCCGAGATCATCGTCTCGGCAGTCCGTTAGGTACACCACTGGGCTATCGCCACTCTTTTACATAATAATTTAATTTATTATTTATTTTTATTTATTTATTATATACTTTACTGTACACCTATATAATTATTACAAAGTAGAAACTTAGACTATAACAAAAGTACAGTGGGCGGCCTTATCGCTAAAAGCGATTTCTGCCAGGCAACCTTTGGATGGATATAGTTTGCAGAGGAAATTATTGGTGGTTGCAGGCGTACGAAGTAAATACATATAAATACATATTTATAATATATACATAAATACATGATAATATTAAATCAATACTTATAATTCAAAATTTTAATTATAATTTTATAATATATACCTATGTAACTAAACATATATACATCTAAAAAAATATATACATACATCTAAATAATCATACTATAATAACACGACTTATAATGATATAAATTATTATAGTAGAATGATAGCTTAAGCTACAAGGACAGATAGTGTTCCTTTACCATCGCTTTAACCACTTGAGTTGCGTTCGAAATTGTGAAACATGATTATATTTGCGTAATCCAAATATGAATCGTATACAGACATTTTGGAGGCGCTCAAGTTTGTCAAGTTGGTTTTCGGCGAGATCTAGATAGCTGACATCCGCATAATCGATAATGGGTAAAAGAATCGAGTTGGCAAGCGCAATTTTGGTGGCAGTGGGGAGAAAGTTCCTTAATCTTCTCAGCGAGCCTGCTGAAGCGAACACTTTTCGACTTACTTCTTGGATCTGTGGTCCCCAAGTAAGAGCAGAGTCGATCGTAACACCCAAATCCTTGACTTGAATTTGTGCCAGGTCACTGTTAATTACATTAATGGACTGTATTATCTGCGCTAATGGTGACTGCGTATAGATCTGGAGATCATCTGCATAAAGGTGGTAGGAAGAGCGAAGATTGTTAGAGATAGAATTTATAAAAATTGCGAAGAGTAATGGAGACAACACGCCACCCTGTGGCACACCAACAGTGATGTTACACCAAGCAGAAAATGTATCCTCAATGCGAATACGCTGTCGGCGGCCACACAGGTAACTACGAAGGCAATCAATCACTGTTGGAGATATGTTAAGAGAGCGAAGAACACCAACAAGAATCTCAAAGTCCACTGTATTGAAGGCGTTACTGAAATCTAACTGTGCAAGAATAGTGAGCTTTCCGCCTTCCATACCGGACCTGATGTCATCCGAAATATTGACAAGGGATGTGACTGTACTATGACCCGGGCGGAAACCAGATTGGAAGGAATTAAGGAGATTATTTCTGCAGAGGAATGAATTTATTTGGTTATGGACGAGGCGTTCGAGGACTTTGGATAGGAATGGTAGTATGGAGATGGGACGATAGTCGGCAAAGGATGAGGGATGACAGGTTTTTGGTATGGGAGTAATTTGGGCGTCTTTCCATATCGATGGAAATACCATACTGGACAAGGAGTAATTAAGGATGTGGGAAATGATGGGTAGGATTATATCGAGAATAGGAAGGAGCATATTACGGCTGACACAGTCACTATCAACTGCGTTAGATGTGATTGAGATTATGCTCTTCTTAACATCACAATCAGAGACTTGATTAAAGACAAAAGGTGAATAACTAGGGGTTGGCAGAGATGAAAGATAGTCAATTGTGTGTGCCTTAGTAGTCCTGTCAAAATTGGACGAGGCAGAGAAATGTTGATTGAGCAAATCAATATTGAGGTCTTTAGGATTGATGTCTTGACGTGATTTGCCTACCCCCAGGGTCTTTAGAAATTTCCAAACTTTTGCTGGATCTCCGTTTTTTACAGAATCGTGGATATGTTGGCGTTGTGCGTCCCTACACACCTTATTGCAGTGATTCCTAATCTTGACATACTGTTGCAAGTTGTGTGCATCAGGCCTAATTTTGTACCTAAATTTAGCTGCCGCTTTTTTCCGTATAAGCTGTTTAATGTTGTCAGTGAGCCACGGCGAGGGAGGATGTTTGATTTTCACTGGACGAATTGGCGCATGCTTATCATAAAGTTTAATTATTTGATTGGTGAAGATATCGACTTTATCATCAACTGATTCAGAGTGAGTAAGTGGAGTCCAGTCTACATCACTTGCATCTTTACGTAAACTATCAATGTCCTGTCCTATCTGTACCCAATAGTTTTGGCTGTGCGTTGTCTGTGAGTCAGTCACTTACGTTAGAATTTATATATTTAAACGATTTTAAACTGTTGCGATTTGACCCGACCCGAGTGATAGTAGTTCCGCCGCGACCACGACTGGAGCAATTCGGTCGAAACGTCGGCAAATGCCGAGGTATTTATGCCTAAAATATCTTAGTTATTGCGAGTAAGGCCTGCTAAATAACCTTGTATAATTTTATATTTATAAATTATTTTCAATCTACAGTATACCGAAATGGATCCAGCCCAGCAGATAGAGTTGGACGTGCTACGTCACCAGGAGCCGATGAACTCTGTGATAGACCGCGGCGACTCTCCAGTGCAGCAGTTCTTTGAGGGCGCCACGGTCTTCGTGACTGGGGGGTCTGGCTTCATCGGGAAACAACTTATTGAGAAACTGTTCAGGTACCTAAGTTCAAATTCAAATTCAAAATTCTTTATTGCCATGATATCTGTATAGGACAGATGACAAATAATAAATAAAGATTGATAGTTGATTTAGAGTAGCTGAGAATATACACCGTGTGAAAAGACCAGTCACCAAGCTAAAGTCTACTCGTTTTGCACATCATGCCAAGTCATATTAAGCAAAAATAATACCTTCCGTGTGGTGACGGATTAAGAATACGGAATGTCACCACCCCATATCATCCCATGGGTGTCGTAAGAGCCGACAAAGGGAGCATATTATGCAGAGAACAGCACTGTAAGAGATCAAGAAAAACTTGATACAAAACCTATACCAACCCGTTTGGCCAGCGTGGTATAGTAGGTCAATTCCTCCTTTCAAAGGAGAGGCCTGTCCAGCAGTGGACTGTTAAAGGCTGATGATGAATACCTAGGAAACTTAGAATTTTTTGCTGTAAACAGTTTATAAGCCGCAATGTAAGCGCGCGCGGGTACTGCTCGAGATACCTGCCTATCCCTAGGTGCAAGGGCATGTATAGGACAAATTTGCGCGAGTAATACGTCGATTTTGTAATAATAAAATTAGTAAAAATATATGGTGACTTTGAGCTTCAATATCTCAAATCGTTCGTAATTATTGGTACAATATGAGATTATTTTCGTAAAGGGTGTTTTTATTTTACACCGTGTATGCTTCATTGTACAAAATTATTTATATTATTTTATAAAACATGTCATGTAAAGCGAAATGTACAAAAGGTGGCTTTTTCGCTAAGAGCGATCTGTTTCAGGCATTGGGATAATTGATTTTTACATACATACATACATACATAGACTCACGCCTGTTTCCCGAAGGGGTAGGCAGAGACTACGGAACGCCATTTGCAACGATCCTGACATACCTCTCTTGCTTCATCCACTCCCATCAAGTTTCTCATGCATGATCTTCTGTTTAGGGTACTTCTGACCTGTCCTTTTTTTAGGATGTCTCCAATCTGGTCAGAGAACGTCCGCCTAGGTCTTCCCCTTCGTCCTGTCCCATTCACACTTGCCTTATATATCTTCTTTGTCAGTCTTTCGTCATCCATCCTCTCCATGTGCCCAAACCATCTTAACATGCCATTCTCGATGCTTGTCACTACATCTTCTTTTACCCCACACCACTCTCGTATCACACAATTCTTTACTCTGTCGATCAAAGACACACCACACATACTTCTCAGTGCTCTCATTTCTACAGCATTTATTCTACTTTCAAGTCTCTTCTGCCATACCCAACTTTCACTACCATACATAAGGGTAGGCACTAACACCCCTCTATGCACAGCCAAACGCGCCTTTTTGGACACGTTTTGACTGTTCATAAACGCCTTCAGAGCTCCATTCACACTATTACCTGCATTAACTCTTCTTTCAATATCTTTTTCATTCTTACCATCTCTTGTAAACAATGTACCTAAGTAAACAAATTCATTCACTTGTTCCACTCGCTGTCCATCGATCAAAACATTACAAGCCGTAACCCATTTCTCCTTTTCAAAAATCATAACTTTCGTTTTACTTACATTCACTTTCATTCCTTTCCTCTCTAACGCACCATGCATGATTGTTACCATCTCCTGCAACTCCTCCGCTGAAGATGCAAGTATTACCTGATCATCAGCATAAAAGAGGCATTTGACGAGTAACCCATTCATCCTTAATCCGCAGTCACTATGTTTTAAATCTTGCAAACAACTGTCCATGAAGAGGTTAAACAGCCACGGCGACGCTACACATCCCTGTCTAACACCTGTGTTGATGGTAAACCAGTCAGTATATGCCCCGTTTATCCTCACACAAGCTCTAGAAACCTCATAAAGGGATTTCAGAGCTCGAATGAGGCTGCTGTCCACCCCATTTGACAGCACCGATCACATTTCATTCCTCAGCACTTTATCGTAAGCCTTTTCGAAATCCACGAATGCGCAATAGACCTTTTGACCTTTGGCCAAAAACTTTTCGGCTATGCTTTGCAAGGAAAACACCTGATCCGTACATCCCATACCCTTTCGGAATCCCGCTTGTACATCCCATATTTTTTGTCGGTTACTTTCATAACTCTTTCAATCAGTACCTTTGCATACAATTTGCCAACAATGCTGAGAAGGCTAATGCCTCTATAGTTTTTGCAGTCTTGTTGCGAGCCTTTTCCTTTATAAAGAGGCACAACTACAACTGTGGCCCAGCCATTAGGTACTCGGCCGGTGCTCCAGCACAAGTTATATAACCGCTGCAACTGACCAACTATGATGCCCTGTCCAGCCATCAGCATTTCGACTGTAATCCTATCATATCCTGCAGCCTTACCTACTTTCATACTTCCCAGTGCCTTCACAATCTCATCCACGCCCATAACGCTTTCATCATTGCTATCGTTACCATTCATTTTATCGGTCGGTGTCTCTATCGCCGTTCTTTCAAATAACCCTTCAAAATACTCTTTCCATCTCTTCAGCACGCACGATTCACCATTCACTATCCTTCCATTCTTGTCTCTGATCGATGTGTATTCTGAGGATTGAGTTCTTCCTCGAACTGCACGAACGGATTTCCAGAAAAACTTAATGTTTCTCCGGAAATCGTCAGATAATCTGCTATCAAACTCATCTTTCTTTTCCTCTTTTTTCCTTTTAAATCGTTCAAGAAAAGAAATCGTTCTTTCACTATTATTTTTGACTTAACAAACGCCTTTCTTGCTTCGTCTATGTCCTCGCTCGTTGCTTTTCCCATTCTTTCATTTGCTCTGACAGCCAACCAATCTAACCAAGCTTTCTTCTTCTTTGACACTGCTGATTGTACACCCTTGTCCCACCATGTATTCTTAACCTTTCGTAGTTTCCTTCTCTTGATCACACCACATACTTCAGACGCTACACATACTACATCTTCTTTAAAGAAATGCCATAATTCTTCCATATCATTTATGCCATCGAATCTCTCAAATCTTGCTATTAATCTTCGTTAATACTCATCTTTCACATCTTTCTCTTGTAGATTTTCTACTTTTATTCTTTCCAAGACTCTATTTTCGTTATGCTCTCGGTGTCGCCATCCTTTAAAGAGCCCACTTATCCGGCTCAACACCATGAAGTGGTCTGTGTGGATGCCGATACCTCGATACACCCTTGTATCCAACACATTCTTTCTCAATCGTTCATCTACTATTACAAAATCAATCATACTTCTTCTAACATTTTTCGCCTCACGCGTATAAATATGTATCCTTTTGTGATCAAACATGGTGTTTGTCACACAAAGGCTCCACTCCAAACAAACCTCAAGCAGTAATTTTCCATTTTCATTCACACTCTCATCACCGAATGCACCTAACATCTTTTCAAATCCATCTCGTTTTACTCCCACCCATCCATTGAAATCCCCTAACAAGATCAATCTTTCGTTATCCTTACTTTTCCTCAAAATCTCTTTTAAACTCTTCCAAAACTCCTGCCTTTCGTCTTGCTCTTGCTGTGACATACCCGTAACTATATTGACCGGGGCGTACACCCCAATAATAAAGACAAGAGTAAGTCCTACTTTCAATCTCATCCATAGTAGCCTAGCATTTACACATTCAAACTCTTTTACACACTCATTCATTCGCGCAGATAGTATTACACCAACTCCCTTGCAGGCTGTGGTGGTACTATCTACCCCAGACCAATACGCCGTATATGCGCCATGCTGGGTGATTTTTAAATATATTATATTCACCTGAGTTAAATCCTCCGTAGGGCTTATAACAATTTTCTCAATTTGGTAAAACATAGAAACAGTATGAATTCTAGAAAGCCGAAAATGGATTATATTGCGGAGATAATCAACATCCAGACATCTCACATTATCCGTGTCATCATCTCATAACTCTCTTATAAACATAATTCAACTTTTATAAATGCAATTGATCCTTAATGGACACAAACCTATTGCATTTAATTAGAAAAATAGTTTATTCACCTCAGTCACAATATGACGCATAAACGAATATTTTTTTATTTACCTACTACCTATTAATTCCATTAACATTGGTCAGAAACACCTCTTGTTGCCTCTTGTATTAAGTTTTAATAGTGAAACATTTGCCAAGTCACTTGAATGGGCACACTGCTTTTTTCTTCAAAGTTTTCCTTATCTATATCTACTTTAAATGTCAATAAAGTATAGCCAACAAACTGTAATATGTCGTATATCAAGTAAAAAGGTAAAACAGGTATGTAAACAAGAAGGGCCCTAGAATACCGCCTTGCGGCATTCCTAAACTAGTGTCAGTGACTTTGGAGTGATTTATTTCCACTCAATAGATTTTGTTACTGATTTCATTTTTATTTATTTATTTATAGTCTCACACCTGTATACCCGAAAGGGTAGGCAGAGGTATAAATATTACACCCACATTTCGCCATGAATTTTTAGGTCCCACGTAATAGGGGGCAGCCTATTGCCGTTACCGGGCACATCACCAGACTCCGGACTGGTACTGAGTGTTCGGAAAAACCCAGTAACACTTTTGCCCGACCCGGTAATCGAACCCGGGACTCCGATCAGCAGTCGCATACACTATCCACTGGACCACGGAGGCAGTCTTTTGTTACTTAAGTATTAGTAAATCACATCTGATGTAATAGTTTTGAATCATCCTTATGCATGTGATGGTTAGCAAAATCGAATGCTTTAGAAAAGTCGCAGAATACACCAATAGAATTTGAGAGCTCTCTTATGCACGTGTTTGACTAAAGCTTGTGTCTAGTGATGATGAAGGTTCATTATTTAATACTTTTTTGAACTTTTACTTCTACCGAGTGTAGATCGCATTCACTATTTTGACCAGCTCTTTATTGATCCAGTAATACAACACTTTAATTGTAATTTTCAGATCGTGTGCAATAAAGAAATTGTACTTACTAGCGAGGGCAAAGAAAGGAAAGACAGTATCAGAAAGACTGCAAATCATGTTAAAAGATCCCGTAAGTCTTATTTTAAGAATTATAAATTAAGTTTGTGTTTTTATTAAATCTAGCTGTATCTGGGCACCTAACAAGAAGTTGTTTGGTTCCAGAAAGCGTGCTGCCTACCTGCCTTTGGCATTTAATATTTGCGTTAGGTTTAAATTAAAGCTCTTTAAATGACAAGTTAAACGTTGTAATGGAACGGTGATGTCACGTGGTGTGCACATTGTGCCACGAATCTTCTCGCTTAGGGTTCATTTTGCTCAGTTTGTTAGGCTCATAATTCCTTAATAGACGCGTGGGAAAGAATTATACAAAGCCGATCTTTTGTTCCTGAGATTAGCTCGTTCGAACACATAAGCTGTTGAGCATTTATATAATTCGTCTGTCTATGGTTATTCTATGCAAATATAATTCAGTTTATCCGATACAATAAAGAGTTACGTACAAAGAGACAAATCCAGGATTTTTGTTTAGGAGGGCTTTCATTTGGTTTTGATGATGAGAGAGCTCTTGGTGAGGATAGGTTTTATCAAGGGGAACAGTAAAAAGACATCTTATAAGAGGACTCTTAGGGCAATCTCTATTTTAGGGAAATTTGTTTAAAATTAATTCTTTAATCTCTTAATTTATTGAATTGCAGGTATACGACATGCTAAGACAGAAGCAGCCAAACTTTTCAGATTTAATAGTTCCCGTGGAAGGAGATGTTGCTGATATAAGACTTGGACTTAGCGACGGAGACAGAAAAATGATTACAAATGAGGTAATCTTGAAATTTTTCTATTTATGTGGCATTTGAATTCTGAAGAGAAGATAATATATAGTGTAGAAGATAAGTATGTGGAGAAGAAAAAGACAGAAAGATTGTGTGAGGTGGGATGGATGGAGATCATATACTTTCTTGAGCGGGTTCGATTCCCGCTCAAGTTAAACATTTGTGTGCATGAACATGGATGTTTGTCTGGGTGTTTATATGTATTATACGGCGACGACCGCTACTGTTAGCTATACCGGGAGCCAGAACTAATCTTATGGCTAAAACACCACTTGTGCATACCATCCACATTATTAATAAGTTACATGAAAGAACGGATGTATTTTTTAGTAATGTGAGTGAAGTCGCAAGGATTTTAATTAATATTGTGAGTTATAATTGTATGTTAGAGTAGTAGTTAGTAAAATAATATGTATACATATATGCCACACTATTGTATTAGGCTTAAAGCCTGTAATGATAGTTGATAAGGATTATTCAATAAATCAATAAATAAATATGTATGTATTTACAAAAAAAAGGTATATACGTATGTTCATCCATTATCTAGTACCCATAGTACAAGCTCTGCTTAGTTTGGGACTAGATGGTGATGTGTGTATGTGGTAGAATATTATCTTAATATATAAAATCCTTGCGTTACTGACTGACTGACAGACACGCTACAGACGAAACTATTGGGCGCAGGAAGCTGAAATTTGGCATGTATGTTCCTTGGGGACCCTAGGGGTGCACTAAGAAGGGATTTCCCGAAATTCCCACGGGATCGGCTAAAACGGGTAAATTTAAAAAAAATTGCAGGCGTAGCTGCTGGCTTCCTCTAGTATTATATACAGGTTGTCATAAAACCCATCACCAATCCGAAGTCTACTCGTTGTGGACATCATGCTAAGTCATACTTACCAAAAATAATACCTAGGAAACAATTTTTTTAAGTTGTCACATTTTTTAAACCGCAATTAAAAGCGCGCGTGAGCAATGCTCGAAATACCTACTTAACCATGGGGTCATAGGGCATCTAAAGAACATATAGGCGGGGTAAATACATCGATTTTGTACCTATTTAGAAGAATGCCATACTAACATTGAGCCTCAATATCTCCTGAACCAGTAATTTCCCAGGTATGGTGCTGAAGTAAAAAAAATTTCGTAATGATTGGTACAACATGGGATTTCAGTTTTCGTTAAGGGTCTTTTTACACCCTGTATATTATATTTATAGTTGCTACGAGTAGTTTTCGTGAAATAAAAGTGTAATTTTAGTGAAAAGTGTTATCATGGGCGATATATTGATTTGTTTTGTTTGTATTATTAGTAAGGTACTTCTTTTAAACCTTTACCATCTGGTAACTGCCAAAGTAACCACAACCAAACTCTATAGTCACTGGTCGTCCTTACCTTTATGGTGAGCATGCACAGGAAAACTTTCAGCTTTTATAAAGTAGCGAAGGTCTGGTAGACGTGGGCTCTTGTTTTATAATGTTAAAGACCACGAAAGTTTATATTCATACAAAGGCAATTGAATTCTATATGCCTGGTTTTAAAATAGCTAAGTATGTAAGGTCATTCATTACATATTAATATAAATAAATGCATACATTTAAATTATAAGTGATTTGTGCATTTTCCAGGTCATCATTATCAGCCTTTAACAGTCCACTGCTGGACTAGGCCTCTCCTTTGAAAGGAGGAATTGGCCTACTATACCACGCTGGCCAAACGGGTTGGTATAGGGTTTGTATCAAGTTTTCCTTCTCTTACAGTGCTGTTCTCTGCATAATATGCTCCCTCTGTCGGCTTACGACACCCATGGGATGATATGGGGTGGTGACATTCCGTATTCTTAATCCGTCACCACATTTTCCAGGTGAATATTGTTTTTCACGTGGCAGCAACAGTGAGATTTGACGAACCTCTCCGAGTAGCTACATTGACGAACGTCAGAGGAACCAGAGAGGTGCTTTCACTTTTTAAAGAGTGTGTCAACTTAAAGTAAGTTTCATTTGTAATATGTAGAGTGACATCACATGACTGCCACGTTGGTCTCACGGCATAAATGTGCGCGTGGGATTGGGAGGTCTCGGGTTTCATTTCCGGGTCGGGCAAAGTGTTATTGGGTTTTTCCGTTAGGAAATTTTCAGTAGCAGCACGGAGTCTGCCTCTGGTAATGTGCCCGGTACGGCAATAGGCTCGCCCCCTATTACGTGGGACCTAAAAATTCATGGCGAAGTGTGGGTGTAATATTACACCTCTGCCTACCCCTTCGGGGATACAGGCGTGAGTCTATAAAAAAAAGAGTCTCATTGCGTTATGCAACCCGGGGTCTAAAGTCTAACCGGATCCTGAATATTAGCTTTTCCACAAAGCGACTGCCTGTCTGACCTCCGCAAACCAATATGATATTCTAGGGTTTAGAATAGTGTCAGTTTATTCAAAGATAGTGTGACCCTACAATTACTGTTAAAGATATTTATGACAGCCAGGAGACCGTCGGAGACCACTGATTAAGAGAGGACTTAGCGTGCTCTCCAAGGCACGATTCTGTCCGGCACCTATTACATGCTCCGCGTTATAATAATTATATTAATTTGTTAAACATCTTGATTTCCAGGAAATTCGTCCACGTATCAACAGCATTCACTCACGCTACTAAAGACCGAGTAAACACAGACGTAGCAGAAGAGTTCTACCCAAGCCCAGTTCCACCAGAACTGATGATACAGATGGCTGAAACTGTTGATGAGAAGAGACTGGACGCCATCACACCTAAGTGAGCAAAACCTGCAATACCTAGCGCTGAATTCAATATTCGACCCATCTATTTTTAGGGTTCCGTACCTAAAAGGTAAAAAACGGGACCCTATTACTAAGCCTCCGCTGTCTGTCACCAGGCTACATCTCATAAACCGTGATAGCTAGAAAGCTGAAATTTTCACAACTTATGTATTTCGGTTGGCGCTATAACAACAAATACAAAAAATAAAAAAAATGAAAATATTAAGGAGGTCCCATACAATAAACGTGATTTTTTTCGTAGATATCTTTTGCTCAAAATTACCAACGGTAACTTTCTTGGTTTCACAGAATATGTAGTTGTATATTAACTTACAAAATAAATCAATAAATAAAAAAAGTTAATTATAAAGGGGGGCTCTCATACA
This sequence comes from Euclidia mi, assembly GCA_944739405.2. Lineage (NCBI taxonomy): Eukaryota > Metazoa > Arthropoda > Insecta > Lepidoptera > Erebidae > Euclidia > Euclidia mi. Next base: position 9,936,924 of record OX123211.2, on the reverse strand, counting down.
ACAAACGTAATTTTTAAGCAATTTGTTACTCGATCTTAATAAACAGGTAGAAACTTAAAAAATATTTAAGTATGCATACAACAAATGTGATTTTCTTTTATAGATGATGGTACGGAACCCTTCGTGCGCAAGTTTGACTCGCACTTGCCCAATTTTTTTAATTTTGTGATACATATCTGACATTAAGCTCCATACAAAATATTTCAAACAGGTATCTCGAATCTCCTAATCAATGGATAGATTGAATATTGAAACCGGCTGTTAGTATGCCTGTGCAAAGGCAAAGGCAAATAAAGACCAAGAGTTTACCAACCACACGTTACAACTCGTTTCGACAGACGTTTTACACACTGATTTGCTTGTGCCAAGTGCTTCCAGGATATGAGCATGTAGTAGACAAATTAAAACGCCGAACGGCTATTGAAACAACGTAGGACGTGCGGTGGCTAAACTGATATTAGAGTCACTGTCCAACGAAGTGAAGGGGACTTCATCATCAACATCAGCCTGCAAGAGTCCACTGATGGATATAGGCCTCTCCAATGGCACGCCACTGAGGCCGATTTTAGGCTTTTCGTGTCCAGCCGCTACCAGCCACTTTGTGTTTATCGTCGCTCCATCTAGCCGGAGGGCGTCCTACACTACGTTTGCCAAGAAGGGGACTTATTACGGAACTTTTACTATTAATTGTTAATTTGACGCAAGTCCACTTTTTTGCGCTTCGACGAACAGGCACCCTTACACTTACTCCTTCGTTCGAGTATGGATTACATTATTTATTCAAATATCGTTATGCCTGTATTCCTGAAGGCAGAGGTGTAATAATACACCCAAATTTCGCCTTATGAGTCTTTAGGTTCCACGTAATAGGGGGTGAGTCTATTTTCCGAGCACATTGCATGACTCCGTGCTGCTACTGAGAATTCAGACAAACTCAGTAACAGTCTTACTCGACCCTCGACCTACCGATGAGCAGACGCATACTCAATCTACTGGACTACGGAGGCAGAGTATAAATTGGATGATATATTTTTGTAATATCCTGGCAATCCGTAATTTGATACCACCTATTTAAAGCCGGTACTAAACACAACCTGTTCTAATAATTGAAAACATTCTTATGTACAGCCTGTACTATACACGACCTGTTCAAATAATAATTGAAAACATAGGTACAGTCAACTACAAAAATTGCTACCCACCTCAAATTATATGCAGCCGATCATACATATTAAAGTCGTACTCAACACACCAAGATTTGTTTGGGTGGGAATCAAACCACGACCTTCAGCTCAGCAGTCAGGGTCACTTTTTTAGAGTCGTCGCCGTCGTCTTTCTTCATACAAAATAATTTTGTGGGTATTGGTCGCGGCGAGACTCAGTCCCTCCGCGACCACGCTCGGTGCAAGACGAGCGAAACGTCGGTAACAAATAGGTATTTATACCTTAAATAAGTAAAGTTTACGTGATTAAGACCCGCTAAACTATTTTGTTTTTTATGGAATAAGGGGCAAACGAGCAGACGGATCGCCTGATGTTAAGCGATTACCGCCGCCCATGCACACACGCAACACCAGAGGAGTCACAAGTGCGTTGCCGGCCTTTTAAAAAGGAATACGCTCTTTTTTTGAAGGTTTGAAGGTCGTATTGGTTCGGAAAAACCGCAGGCGACAGATCATTCCACAGTTTACAGGTGCGAGGCAGAAAGTTTCTAGAAAAACACACCGTTGTGGCTTGCCAACCATCTAAATGATGGGGATGGAAATTCTGTCGCGTAGAACGATGGCGGAAAGAGGCGGCAGGGATTAATCCGAACAACTCTTCGGAGCACTCCCCATAGTAGTAGCGATAAAAGTTGCATAGCGAGGCTACATCTCTACGCAGCGCCAAGGGGTCTAACCGGTTGCAAATATTTTGGCAATCGACAATTTGAGCGGCTCTCCGTTGGATGCGGTCCAGAGGGAGAAACTGGTACTGGGGTGCCCCTGCCCAAAGGTGAGAACAGTATTCCATATGTGGCTGGACCTGCGCCTTATAAAGGAGCAAGCGGTGGGCCGGAGTGAAATACCGTCTCGATCTATTGAGCACGCCAAGCTTCTTCGAGGCTAACTTAGCCTTAGCCTCTAAGTGACCGCGGAACTGGACTTCACCCGATATGTCGATACCAAGTATTCCAATACTGACGGAGGCAGTTAAGGGAGTGCTCTCAAAACGAGGATATACGACCAACGGCAGTTTTTTTGCGGTGAACACGCAAACTTGTGTCTTTGTGGGGTTAAATTGGACCAAATTAAGTCTTCCCCAATCTGAGACCATCTCCAAGGAGGTCTCAATTTTAGACACAAGTTTATTTCGGCTCTCGATGACTTTTTCTCGAGAAATGTTGGCTCGGCCGGTATATAAAGCATCGCCCGTGCTGTCATCTGCATAACAATGAATGCCACTGTCTAGCAACATGTCATTGATATGCTGGAGGAACAGAGTAGACGATAGCACGCAGCCTTGAGGGACATCAGCATTTACAGACAAGGCGTCAGAGCATTCACCGTCAACTAAGACCTTTATGCTTCTGTCTGTAAGAAAGCTGGTGACCCATTCGCATAATTTCTCGGGCAGCCCATAGGAAGGGAGCTTCGAAAGAAGCGCTTTGTGCCAGACCCGATCGAAGGCCTTCGCTATGTCCAAACTGACCGCCAAAGCCTCCCCCTTTGTCTCGATCGCCTGTGCCCAACGATGTGTCAGGTATACTAGAAGATCACCAGCCGACCGACCCTTACGAAAGCCGTATTGCTGGTCACTAAGCAGCTGATTATCCTCTAGAAACCGAAGGAGCTGACAGTTAATAATGAACACCATTATCTTCGAGAAGAGGGAGGTTATAGCTATCGGTCTGTAGTTGGACGGGTTAGAGCGATCGCCTTTTTTAGGGATCGGGTGGACCAATGCTGTCTGCCACGATGTTGGGACTACGCCAAAAGAGTAAGACAGACGAAAAAGGCGTGTTAAAACTGGTGCCAACTCTGGAGCGCAGATCTTCAACACAATAGGAGGAATTCCATCAGGCCCACTCGACTTATGGATATCGAGGGACAGAAGTGCCATACGGACTGCGCGTTAGTGGAACCGAATATCTGGCATACAGCCCTTGAACAGCGGTATAGTAGGAGGTTCCTGTCCCCCGTCATCCAAGGTCGAGTTGGACGCAAAGAGTTTGCCCAGAAGATCGGCTTTCTCCTTTGCGTCGTGGGCCAAGGAATCATTTCCCATGTGTAGCGGTGGAAAGGATGGCTTACAGAAGTTCCCTTCGATAGCTTTGGCAAGAGACCAGAATGCACGAGTTCCCGAAGGAAGGCGCTCAAGCCTCTCGCCAATTCTTGTATGATGTATACAATATAATTCTTGTATAATATATCTCTCTGTATGATGTATACAAATCGCGAAAGTTTAAAATCGATTGTCGTCTTTCTTTTCAACATTTTACAAAAGATCTAGTTGATATAGCTTCCATAGCCAAAAACGATATACAATCGTCTCCTTTAGGAACCACAATGGTGAACAATCTTATAATCTTTCTTGCAGTTTGATCGACGGCTGGCCAAATACTTACACATTCACAAAAGCGTTGGCAGAAGAATACTTAAGACGTTCTGCTGGAGATCTGCCAGTGTGCATCGTCAGGCCTTCTATAGGTAAGCCTTCGTAATATCATGGGATCTTAAGCGGAATGCGAAGTTTACAGATTAAAAATATAATAACAGATTTCACCATAATATGGTAAATATTTAATCAGCTGTAATATATTATGTTACAGCTGAGAATTCATGCGCAGTAAAAATGCATAATGTCAGTAAGTGTCCATGTGGTGACGGATTAAGAATACGGTTTGCCACCACCCCATATCATCCCATGGGTGTCGTAAGAGCCGACAGAGGCAGCATATTATGCAGAGAACAGCACTGTAAGCGAAGGAAAACTTGATACAAACCCTATACCAGCCCGTTTAGCCAGCGTGGTATAGTAGGCCGATTCCTCCTTTCAAAGGAGAGGCCTAGTCCAGCAGTGGACTGTTAAAGGCTGATGATGACATGAAAAATGCATAATAATTCGTAAGAATTTGACATAAGAGCAAATAAAAATAACGAATTTTCATATTTTATCAGTATCATCATCATCATTAAATATATCAAATTATTGAGAGCGCGAATGCGTATAATTTATATGCGTGCAGATACGCCAGCTGTGATGCGGCCACTGGACTGGTGTCCTGGCCAAGGCTTCCCCCCGTATCACACGCCTTCTCGCGCCACTCTGGCGCCGAACTACCTATAACTATTTCATGGACAGTGACTAGCACACTAGTCTAGCGTTTACACTTTTGCTATTTACACGTATTATGTTTTAATAAAATATTTATTTACGTAAATTTATTACTATTACATTATTTATTTTATATTATGTACCTACCTATCTATTTATACCTATATATTTTCTGATATCTCTTTCGTGACTCACTTGAGGGCCTAATTGAAAATCGGAGCCAGGTATGCGCCTGGCACATGCCGAATTGGGTCCTTTTTTGACCACACACACCTAATCTTGAACTACTTTTTTCTTCTCCTGTCTGTACCTATAAGTATGTTATTATTTATTATTATTCTGTTTATTCTGTTGTAATTGTTATGTAATTTTTTTTTTCTTCTGACTGTTCTTATATGTTTTTTTAATGTATGTAACTTGTTGTGTGGATTCAAAATAAATTTATTTCATTTCATTTCATCTTTTCAGTATCATCATCAGCATGCCATAAACCACTTCTGGATACATCCAAATTCACAAAACATCCAAAAATAATTGTCATTGGAGAGGACTACAGTCCTCTCCAATGGCACGCAATTTATCAAAATAGGTAATGCGATTAAGGGCCGGAACATATATGACGGAAGATCCGTCGCGTTTTATCGGTCGCGTAACGCCAATACATACAAGTGTATAGAAAAACGCTCAACCATTCACACCTGACCGATTATCCGTTAGTACGTCGAGCGTACTGACGGATTATCCGTCGACGTCGCGCGCACCACGCACCACGTGAATTTGATGTAAGTAAGGAATATAAATGGAGAGGGCAAATAGTAAGTACATATAGAAAAATTACATTATTCACATATATTATTTTATTTTATATTTTTATAGACTCACGGCTGTATCCCCTTAGGGGTAGGCAGAGGTGTAATATTACACCCACATTTCGCCATGATTTTTTTTATACACATATATACGAAACCGACATAAAGCCACCAAACATAGTGTTGTCTCGTTTTGTCTTAGGGATATCTCTGAATATATAAAGAGATAGCCATAGTTTACTGAATAAATTAATCATGACGATATTTTATTAGAAATGTCATTCGTGCCACTATCGCTATATTTTTCGCCAAGGTTTGTGGTACATCTGCTGTGAAATCGTTGTCTATCGAACATAATAATTTTGTTTTTGTGCATAAATATGTCTAAAAATCCGATATTGGCTCTCAGAGAATATTTTGTTACATGTTTCATACAAGGGTCGTCTTTCGCTTTGCCATGTTTGCCCACATTTGCATTATGGAATAAACTAATCTGGCAAAAGATTTAAACTAACAAAGGTAACTTACTACAAAAATGTATTATTCTCCTCTAACCGGCTCCATGTCGATATCGATTACATTCTGGAGAACAACCCAAATGGCAGCCATTTTATTTGCCCAACGTTTCGTAAGGTGTGCACGCTAATTTCGTAGGTGTGCACGCTAAATTCGTAGGTATTGGACATACCATATCCATGTCATTCCCAGATCGGTGATTTTAAGATCGTAAGATTCCAGGGCCGTCAGACCTTACTTATTTTTTCAGAAACGAAATGTGTAGAATAATGTAGTATTAGTATGTGCTATGAGTGTACGCATATTTGCTAGCTTGGATCGAGGGCCAATTTTTGGGTATGAGGTGCTAAAGGTCCACGGGAACAATTTCCAAACATACCTATAGAGAAAACATTTTGTGTCTTACTCTGCAACTGTAGTCTGAAACCCCTTCTATATCATTTGTATAAGTTTTGTGAAAAACCGTAACCAAATCGTATTATCGTCTTTTATTTTTGAATCTCCATACCTAAATAGGATATATATTCAAATAACGCTTGTTGGCTACTATAAAAAATCTTCGAAGTCCGACATATTTTTAATAGTCAAACTCGAATTACAATATAAATAACTACCGGACTTCAGTGACTACATAACATCAGGGAACACGAAAAATGATTAGGTAAAAGAATATGACAGTAAAATATTGAGCTGCCCTGAGTACGGCCCTGCACGAACAAACTTATATGTGTGCATAATAGCCACGCTTTTAGCGAATGTGTGCAGATACGCTCGACGCATTTTCCGTCAGATGTGTACCGATTCATTCGACGGAATAAACGCGACCGAAGATACGTTCGACGCATCTTCGGTCAGGTATGTGCCGCCCCTTAAACGAAGTTATTGTATGGTTTCTGAACATCGATAAATTATGAATTTCTTTTCAGAAATTAGCCACATACCATGATCACGATTCTCTAGTTTCATTTCCACTTTTCTCATGCGTAGGTACAGCTAATGTTTGGAACTTTGTCTGCGTTCGCTGATGAGTAAAATCTGAGTGACTTTAGTCATGGGGAAGAGTACCTTTCTGGAACAAATAGGCTTAATCATAACCTATAAGCAAAAAAATTAAGTCTGTTGTCATACATACATACATAGACTCACGCCTGTTTCCCGAAAGGGTAGGCAGAGACTACGGAACGCCATTGGCAACGATCCTGACATATCTATCTTGCGTCATTCACTCCCATCAAATTCCCAACTTCGGTTAAGGGTTAGGGCTTCTAACCTGTCCTTTTTTTAGGATGTCTCCAATCTGGGCAGAGAACGTCCGTCTAGGTCTTCCCCTTTCTACTGTCCCATTCACACTTGACTTATATAACTTCTTGGGCAGTATTTCGTCATCCATCCTCTCCATGTGTCCAAACCATCTTAGCATACCTTTCTTAATGGTTGTCACTACATCTTCTTTTACCCCACAACACTCTCTTATCACACAATTCTTTACTCTGTCGTTCAAAGACACTCCACACATACTTCTCAGTGCTCTAATTTCTACGGCATTTGTCATTCTTAAAATTCAAGAATATTTCATACAATTTTATGGAAACGGATTTTACTCGCGATATTTATTTGATTTATGGTAAAAATACCTCTGACTAGTTTACATAAAATTGTATGATTTAAGTATACAAATAGCGAAATTTTAAAATCAATTAAAGATTTTTTTGTCCATTGGCAGTAGGTATATGCCAAAAGCTACGTATTTAGGAAAATAATAGTGAGACGATTAACAATAATTATTTTTTGCAGTTTTGCCAGCTTACTACGAACCTGGTCCTGGATGGCTAGATTTATCCACGGTAATTGGCCCAAGTGGGGTAAGTTACCGTTTTTTTATAGACTCACGACTATATCTCCGAAGGGGTAGGCAGTGTAATATTACACTCGCATTTTGCCATGAATTTTTAGGTCCCACGTAATAGGGGGCGAGCCTGTCATCGTTACCGAGCGCATCACTAGACCACCAGACGCCGTGCTCCTACTGAGAATTCGGAAAAACCCAGTAACACTTTTGCCCGACCCGGGAATCGAACCCGAGACCTCCGATCAGCAGTCGCATACGCTATCTTCTGGACCACGGAGGCAGTCATAGTTATTTTTTTTTTTAAGTGCACAAGAAAACATCTTGGCCCATCATATTTGTCACCAAAGATGATGAATTATGACTTCGTAGAATCCGGCTATGAATTATCTCGATCTATATCTAGTCGAACAATAGAAGTAATTGCACCATAATCGGTCCATTTATTTAAGAGATATACGATCTCACACACAGAAACACAGACTCGTCAAACTTATAACACGCCTGTAGCGGCTACATACCACAGGAGTCATCTATCGTACGACAGCAAAGACAATCAACACGACGACATCTAACGGACGTGATGGAACTAAAGTCCTGAATCACGCAAGCAGAGTTTGCTCACGCAATGTCTAGACTTACAAATTCCAAACTACTTCTATCGCACTGCAGTCCACCAGGTACGATCATCTAGCCTGGGCATCCTCCCGCTAGTTGGAGGATCAGCACACCTTATTCCTCCTCAACCTTTTCCTTCAAAAGTAAAAATCGATTATTATTAGGCGATAGCCCAGTGGTGTAGTTAACGGACAGCCGAGATGATTTTATTGACATAGATGATCTTTTATTTTTTTGACAGTAATTAACTTTTTGACATTTTATTGTTGTATATTTTATGTGTATTTATATTAATATTTAAACATAATTGTAATTATTGTTTGTGAATAAATGAAATGAAATTAAAAAAATATGGTCTCGGGTTCGATCCCCGTTACCTCTGACTTTTCGAAGTTCTGTATTAAAAATGTTAATTATCGCTCGCTTAATAATGTGCCCGGTACATGGCAATAGGCTCGCCCTCTATTACTTGGGACATAAAAATTCATGACAAAATGTGGGTGTAATATTACACCTTTGCCTACCCCTTACTACCTACCCCGAGGATAAAAGGCGTGAAGTTATGTTATGTTATATTTATTACTAAACTTGTTCGTTTTCAGGTATACTTGGCATCTGGTCTGGGCGTCATGCACGTATTCAAGACAGACGTAAACTTTTTCATGCCCATGGCTCCTGTGGACTACGTCAATAACGCCATCATAGCGTCTGCATGGGACAGTACCAACTCTCCAAATGACACCAAACAAGAAATACCCATTTACACTATAAGAAGGCCGATGAGATTTGGTGAGATTTTTATTTTAAGATATATCATCCTCCGAGCGTTTTCTCAGTTGCAACCCGGGGTCTGCTTACTAGTCAAACCAGATTTTACTGAATATTGGTTTTCTACAGAGCGACTGCCTGTCCAACCTCTGCAACCCAAGGGGATAAACGATATGCCATGGTTTAGACTAGTTACAATTTAATCAGAAGTAACGACTGTAACGACTGCCCAAGATCTTCATGACAGCCGGGACCGACAGCTTAGCTTTCTCTCCGAAGCACGGGGCGAGCACATAATGTAAGTGTGGGTATTTCCGGCATGTTAAGGGTCTTGCGACTTTCAGGTGAATTTGTCCTATTTCAGGGAACGGTATCGGAATGAAAACTTTTATTTAAGAAAGAACAGTTTTTTGAGAGAAGACTATTGTAATTTTTACGATCAATAAGCTCTTGGTTTTTTTTTAAATTAATTTTTATGTATACCTTTCATTTGCATGCTATTGCGTGTGTAAAATTTGCCTTGCTGCCAATTTCGTGAACTCGTGTTGGCTATTTCGTGATCGTGTTTTAAAAGATGATTCTCTGTATTAATTTTGAAAAATCTTTATAAATCATATAAGGGGTATTGTTGTATAAATAAGTAGACAAAAAATAATAATAAATGTTTATTATTATTATTATTATCGGTTAATAAAAATCTGGATTTTTTTAAATTACGTTCCTTTGACTGATTTATTTTAAACTAACATGATCAGTCCGAATTTATTCATAAAAAGAAACGTAGATCCATTTTCAACCATATGAAGATTAACACTTTATTGAAAGGATCTTATGATAACATAGATCGTACGATGAATTGACCATGAAACTTCAAATTTAGGGAAGTTCAAGGTCGTATTGTGACAAATATGTTCCCAAAATGATATACCGAATTTACCTCAGACGAACAATGAACTATTATACAACTGAATTTTGAGGTTAGGTTTATTATAAAACGTTTAACTTAATAACAAATGAGCTATGAACTAATTAGTAAAATATTGCTAATCCGGGAGTTACACGGAATAGTCAACAAAAGAAAAATAATATGCTGGGTATTCCGTGTATCGTAATTTTGCTATTTTTACGAAATCTATACTAGAAAACTACCCGAACTTGATACCAAATGAATAATGACGAAATACAGAATAGAATTACCTTAAGATCTACATACATAGACTTACCCGTGTCTTGTAGGACCCTTAGGAAATGTCGAGCAAGACCTTGCGTTCTCAGTAAGACCGGGCTGCTCCCACAGCTGTTTGTGGGCGACTAAAAGTTTCGAACGTTGTTTGCCGCGAAAGCGTAGATATTTTGTTTTCTTGATAGGTTAAAGTGTAGAGAATACACAATAATATTTAGTTTTAAAATATTTCATTAGAATTTCTTAATTTAGAACCGAAAAGTAAAATACACGGAATAACCCACATACCCGCAATACCCCGCACTTACCTTCACTCCGAAAAGTCAGGGGTGCGCGCCGTGGATTCGAACCCAATACGCTTTGCGTGGGAGTCTGTTGGTATCTCCACTTGGCTATCTAAATCTAATCTTTCTTAGTAACAACATAAATAAATTTAGTGTTTCATAAAACATCAGTATATCAAAAGTGCCTTCAATAGATATGCTGACACTGGTCTTACTATAGAATATCGCTATTTCTTTGGGTTGCGGTGATCAGATGGCACTTCTTACGTGGAAAACCTAACATTCCGCTTAATCTTGGATCCCGCTCTCAACCCTCTAACCAGATTAAGCAGAATGTTAGCTTGCTCGCCTGCATCCAAAATTTTCGCTGTGAAGCCGATGGTGAGCTTTCTATAGTTGGTGCCACGAGAAGATAGACGTTTTGTAAACACACATTCAGGGCTTCACATCCATTGTTTCGAACAGTTGTGTTTTACATTATAAGCTTTAGTGAAGTTTGATACTTTTTTAACAGTATTTTTTTTATGTATTTGACTTTATATATGTTAATATTTATTTATTTATCTTACATGCTACTATTTTTACAGGATCTATTAATCTATATTATTATCTATGCCAAACATACATACATACATAGACTCACGCCTGTTTCCCGGAGGGGTAGGCAGAGACTACGGAACGCCATTTGCAACGATCCTGACATACCTCTCTTGCTTCATTCACTTCCATCAAGTTTCTCATGCATGCTCTTCTGTTTAGGGTACTTCTGACCTGTCCTTTTTTTAGGATGTCTCCGATCTGGTCAGAGAACGTCCGCCTAGGTCTTCCTCTTCGTTCTGTCCCATTCTCATCTCATTGTCTCTTCCCATCTTCTTTGTCAGTCTTTCTATGACTTCCAGTCATATCCAGAAAAATGTAAATTTGAATGAAAATAAACATTTTTGATTTTGTGTAAGAGTGCACGTTTTTCTTGGAAGAATTTTCATTAGTTTGGCGACCTTTTTGTAGTTTTTTAACACATAAGTAAATTCAAGTCATTAATAGAGTAGGTACCATGTATGTCAATGATAGAGTACAAACAGGATACTCTATTACGGACTTTAATTTTTTTTAATCATAGTCAATAAATAAATTGCTTCTAGCCTAGCTATCCTAAAATATTAAATAATTGTCCACAAATGTGATATATTACAGACAACTAGCTAGTACATCGCATTAAAATTCTAGGCATGGAGATTTTACGTTGTGTATGAATGAAAACGTCAGAATGAACTTAAACAAAATCCATTAAAATGTTACGGTAAATTTACATTCGGGGTAACCTGCGTAAAATGACGCAATTTTAACTAGGTGTACAGAATCTTATGTGCGAATAATAGTTTACCATCTGCAATTTGCACCCGCATTGACGCAATGTCGGCCGCGGGATGAGCATTGCGATCCTATAAACGTGCATTTAACTTTACACTTACCCCTTCTTGACATCTAAAAAAAATATTGTTTTCATAAGATAAATGCAAGCTAAGCCCAAGAATAATATTTAAATGAAGTTTAGTAAAACCAAATGTTCCAGTACCAAAAAATATTAAAAGATCCTGTTGACAGCGCATAACATCGCTAAAAACCCGATCTATTGACATACCTATTAGTTTTCAAAGACACGTACAGATAGTTCAACTCAGTTGTGCGCGCGGCCCTATGTGTGCGTGGGCTTGTAAATATACAACTTTCATTCGTGTGGCAGTGACGCGGCAGTCGTCGTCCGAGCAAGACGTGTTCTTACGGGTACAGTCGTTTACGAAAATGTCTAGTTCTTCACGGAGAAAATGTTTAAGGAGTCAGGTAAATATTTTTTAATTTTAAATTTAGATGTAAGTAATATTTACTATGATTCTATATACGAAAAAAAATATCCTTGTTAACGTTTACGTATTATTGTTTTAGACTCGAGAAACCATTGCTAAGGTATACACGAATTTCAGAAAATAGATGCGAGAGATATATTGGAACTAGAATATATTGGCTGAAGGAAAAGAATCTGACTCTAAATTTAAATCTCCGCATAAAGACCGTAAAAAACGTTTAAAGAAGTTAGAATAAGACAACTTTAACGTTGATGTTATACGTTCCACTATTCAAAATTACCATTTAGAACATCGCGAGTTATCTACCTTGCTAAAGTTGAAAAGAATATTTCAAGATAAACTTAACTATGATGGAAGTATTTCGACTCTGCGTACAGTTTTGTTGCTGCGTAAAGTTGGGATACAAATGGCGAAAAACTGTGGATAACAGACGTGTTATTATAGAGCGGCATGACATCCAAAAACTACGATTTTCCTACCTACAAAATTTACTCAGATACCGTCAAGAAAATCGGTGTATCGTATATACAGATGAGAGCTATATGGTTTATACATTTTTTTTATTCTGTCAGAATAACCTTGAACCCAGCTTCCTTAGGTTTGATTCGCCCCTGAATCTACCAAAAAGGAAATGAGATATAAACCAGGAAAAGTGGCAGGCCGATATCGACATGAACCGCACTAGAAGGTATTTTTAGCAGTGATGGGACATATCAAAATAAAGGAATATCGAAAATAAAACAGAACTATCGTACATACCAGAAATGAAGATTTTTATTTAATTGTGGCTGTTTTGAAAACATTACACGCAAAGATTCATATTGCATTGCCTGCAATAATTTTTAATTCTTTTTTACTATTTTTTTTTCTTTGTCGCTACTGAAGGTTTGCCGCAATCTCTCAAAGCACCCTGCACAATTTCATACGATTGAACAGAAACAAAATTATTAAAAAACAGGACTTTATATATAATTGATATGTTTTATTACATAGTAAATTCCATAAAAATGTTATAAAATTCATCATCATCATCATCAGCATCATGAACATTTGAAATGGGTACGTCACACTGCTAGCGCGGTCGTGAAGTGTCTGAGAGTAGGTAAGCTGTGCTAAAAATTGTAATTAAGCACAGTTTGATTGGTGCCGTTTTTCGAGCCGCGATCGTGCATCTATTATATATTTAATCGAAGCTTTAAAATCACGTTTCAAGCAAAAAAAACTAGATCGAAATCGTTTTAGCACCGCTCTGTTTGCGTCGAGGGTTAAAAAGCGAATATCACTGCACTTTCGCAGATAACCGTATATTTCCAAATATTATAAGTACTACTATAAATATACGTGTAGGTAGTAAGTAAAACTTACCGCTTTTACTTGTTTTTCCATGATGTTTTGTTCCTAAATACTTTTTATTTTTCTTAATTGGAAATATTTTATGACTACTGTCACTATCAGTTATAATTGCAGGGCGAATAAAAATCTTCCAAAATTTGTATTATTCTTTTATTGTTTGCCAACGTCAATTTTATCGACAGAACACAACACTAAATGGCGGCGCGTGCGCTCTGTGCGGTATCAGATCGCCGGCGGCCTGTTGGGTCGGCAGGCCGAAAAAGACCCACTGCCGCACTGAGCGGATATATTTCACCGCTAGTGCGTGGTAGGTCGAAAAAGGCCTGCCGTGATGTTTTTATGGGGAATACCTACAATTTTGACTACAAGCCGAAATATATATTTGTCTCTGTCAAAAACTTAAAAACACCTAAAATAATCGTTCCGCACCAGCGAGAGGGACATAGTTTTCTTAGTCCGCACCAGCTGTACGTACAACGGCAGGCCGAAATCGGCCTGTTCCGCAGTGAACGTGTTAAAGAGAAACCTGTCGAAAGGACAAAGAACTATCATTGTGCATGCTGGTTCAGAACAAGGTTTCACCTAACTCTGTGGTTGTGCTTGATAATGCCTCATACCATAACGTTCAAAATGAGAGAGCCCAAAATTCTGATTCCAAAAAAATAGAAATGCAGAGATGGCTGACATAAAAAATATAGCTTTTAATCAAGATATGAAAAAAATTAACCGTATGATTTGATTAAAAAAATAAAGAAAAATATATCAGTTACAAGATTGACGACATACTTCAGCCATATGGCATAAAAGTTCTTCGATTGCCACCATATCATCCTGAACTAAACCCCATAGAAAATGTGTGGGGAATTAAAAAAAATTATATTGCACAAAAAAATTATATCACATAATGTCGACCAAAATGTGACGGAAATAATGAAACTCATAAATGAACGTTTAAGTCAAATTGATGAAGGGATGTGGTGTGGTGTAGTGATACTTGTCGACATGTACAAAAGAAAGAAGAAGAATACTATAGACATTTTGACATGGAGTCGGAAATCATAATTAACCTTGGTGAGAGCAGCGAATCCGAAAATTCATCATTTGATTTTTCAAGTAGCGGTTCAGAATAACGTTCAATAAATAAACATTAAATTACGAAATAACTGCTTTTTTTAAAACCCGTATACATATAACCCGTAAATAACTGTACTTATTTGTATTTGTACCCGACTGTACCTCTTGTCACGCACACAAAGTCACTGTATATGTACAAGGTTTACCCACACATAGGGCCGCGCGCACAACTGAGTTGAACTATTTATACCTATGTACCGTTGCGCTCATTCGATTTGACATTATTTGTGTTTGACAGAACTGTCGCTAAGTCACTTAGTAGAAATTCTTTGTTTACAAAAAGTCTATGTTCCCGTGGCACGGACTATTGACTAACCAGCCCCCTTAGCCAAATAGCATTTGATTAGCGATATCGCTAATCGCTAAGTGCAAAAATGTATGGAACCATGGAACTGACAAAGGCTTTCGATATGTCACGTGGTCATCGACGAAGAAATTCCTTATGTTGCCATGGCAACCAAGCGTTAGCAAAAGTAGAAACCATAGTCAAAGAGCTTAGATATTTACATAGAGGCGCATTTCCTATGGGCGCTCTGAAGACAAATTTTCTGCGACCCAAATTGCCGCTTGGCGGCGTGGCAGTCGCGCTGCGACAGCTGTCTCTTTCTCCTCCAGTGTATCTTAACTACGAGAGCAAGAAAGACGGAGAACGACGCCAGTGCCGCTAACGGCACCTACTACGAATTAACTGGGGCCAGACCCCACTTGGAATCGGCACACGAAATCCTTAAGGACTGCGTTTCTATGTATAAATCTGTATTCATTGTCATAGCGAATGCCATTTGACTAGGCCTTCTAGTTGGACAGAATATTACTATTGATAGCTTTTCCCTGAAAGTAACATAGTCGAAGGTTTTCCACAAAGCGACTGCCGTTTGACCACTTGAATTTAATGGGAAAGCGACAACCCGTGGCTTAGACCAGGGTCGTATCGTAGACCGAATTCAATAACGATTGTCAAAGATGTTCATGACAACTGGAGCCGACGTCTTAACTTACTCTCCGAGGCCTGGGACAAGCGATAATTACTAATGCAATAATAGATAAGACGATCGACGACGAATAATAGATAAGATATTTTGTGTATAACAGAACATTGGCTTAAAGATCACCAGTTCATGTGCAATTTTAATAACCATCTAGTTGGTAGTTCGTTCAGCAGACAAAATGCAATACATGGTGGATCGTTGATTTTAGTTAACAAGCTGCTTAAATTTAAGAATCGTAGTGACATTGTTAGTTTCTCTGTTGAACGGACAGTTGAAATAGCCTGTGTGGAGTTGGACCAACTTCTTGTTTTGAGTGTGTATAGGCCACCATCATCCTGCTATGATAACTTTGAAAGTGTCATGGATGATGTGTTACGGAAGCTATGCCAACAAAATAAATCTATAATAGTAAGTGGCGATTTTAATATTAATTTACTAGAAGATTCCCTGAATTGCCACAAAATTAAGAATTTGTTCAAGTCATATAATCTTGCATGCTTATTTTTGGAACCCACCAGGATAACTTCCACGACATCTACTTGTATAGACAACATATTTACAGATATTGTACCAGTTAGAAAGCAAATAATTAACAAATTAACATCAGATCATTGTGGACAATCTATACGAGGGGAGTTCAATGTATTCCCGGTATCGATCGGTATCGATACTAACGATAAGGGTAATTTAATTATCTCATTAGTTAATGACACTCTTTGAGGGTATAAATACAAAATTTCGTTTAATTGCCACCATTAGTATTCAAGATATCATTGCGAAAAGACAACTATGATGACTGATTCGACAATGTTGAAAAAAATCGAGCATCGTGCAGTGATAAAATTCCTCACAAAACAAGGAAAAACTCAAAAAAATATCCATGAAGAAATGGTGGCTGTTTACCAAGATTCTGCGCCTTCATTATCTACAATTCAGGAGTGGTCAAGTGAATTCAAACGGGGTAGAGAGAGCATTGACAAGACGACCCCCGCGCTGGTGGGCCAATTTGTGCCGCTACTGAAGAAAACGTCAAATTAGTCGAAAAACTAGTAGTTGAAGATGCCCGTGTAAGAGTGAAAAAATTAGCAGAAATGACTAAGCTATCCGTTGTTACCATTCACACAATCCTTCATGAGCGCCTGAATTTGTCAAAGGTCAGTGCAAGATGGGTGCCGCGAATGCTCACCGCGCTACAGAAACAAGTGCGAGTTGACTGTTGTAAGGAGTTTTTGGACCTCTGTGGTGAAAATCTGCAAAGTATTTTCGATCGGATTGTTACTGGTGATGAAACGTGGGTTCATCACTATGACCCTGAGAGCAAGCAAGAGTCTATGCAGTGGCACAAAAAAGGATCAGACCCGCCGAAGAAGTTCAAAGTCACTCCGTCCGCAGGAAAGCTCATGGCCACGGTGTTTTGGGATTCTAAGGGAATCTTGCTAATCGAGTACACAAAAAAAGGTCAAAGTATTACTGCTGCATCATACGCAACCACCCTGCGTAATTTAAAGGAGGCAATTAAAGAAAAAAGACGTGGAAAATTAACCGCAGGTGTGTTGCTGCTTCACGACAACGCGCCGGTTCACAAGGCGCGCCTTGCCCAGGCTGCTGTGCGGGAGTACGGATTTGAAGAAATCAATCATCCACCCTACAGTCCGGACCTGGCCCCTAGTGATTATTATCTATTCCCTAATCTTAAAAAAGACCTCCGTGGAAAGCATTTTTCGGACGATGAAGAGTTGAAGGGAGCAATAAACGAACATTTTTCGGGCCATGAAGAAAAATATTTTTTAGAGGGAATTGAAAAGTTACTTTCACGAACAAATAAATGTATTGAGATTTTAGGCGAGTATATTGAAAAATAAAATTTATTCAGAATTTTCCGCCTTTTCCTTCATACCTATACCGAGAATACATTGAACTCCCCTCGTAACATTTGCTATGCAGTCTAAAAAAGTAGGTAGAAAGGAATTGAGTGTGGTGCCAAAAACTTTGCGTCGTCTGGAGGGACTTAAGGATAAACTCACAAGTACATTACCATACTTATGCTATAATAACGATCCTAATAAGTTGTAAAATTCTTTCTTTGACATGTACTGTACTATATTCAATTCTATCTTTGTCCCTAAGAGGATCTCAGTTGCTGGTACATCCTTCAGTGAATGGGCAACCACTGGAATTTATAAAAGTAGAAATAAGCTTTACGATTTATATGAACAGAAAGTAATTAATAAAAATGACGAACAATTTTGTCAATATGTAAGAAATTATTCCAAGTTATTTAAAAATATTTGTCGTGAAGCTAAGACACTTTATTTAAAATCAAAAATTAAAAACAGTGACAATAAAATAAAAGCAACGTGGGATATTATAAACAATGAGACTGGAAGGGTCAAGATTAAAAGTAACGATTACACTCTTCAATTAAATAAAAAGATATTAAAGTCAGATTTTGAGGTTGCCACAGCATTTGAAAATTTCTTCACAGACATTCCAGTCTCAACCACTAAATCCCTCAACTCGTCCCCTATTGACGCCGAATCTCTATTGAAACAAAATGACAATAGGTGTAACATTGAATTTAGTTTTAGTTATGTCACTGACAGAGATATTGTAAATCTTTTAATAGTCTTAATTTGAAGAAGACTAGTGATCTTTGGGGCAATTCTGTTGTGATTACGAAATCCATAATCAACACAGTAGCACCTGAACTGGCAATGATTTTCAATAGATGCATTGACTGTGGTGTGTTTCCTGATCAAATGAAAAGTAGTAAAGTAATTCCGTTATTTAAATCAGGTAGCACATCTGACCCCACAAATTATAGGCCAATATCTGTGCTACCCACGTTTAGTAAAATTTTTGAAAAATTAATTCTAGGTCAGCTTCAAATTCATTTTAATAACAATAAGCTGTTACATGAAAAACAATTTGGTTTTACTAGGGGTCGCTCAACTACCGATGCTGGAGTTGAGCTTTTAGATAGTATTTTTGATGCCTGGGAGGAGTCGCATGATGCTCTGGGAGTCTTTTGTGACTTATCAAAGGCTTTTGATTGCGTTTTTCATGAAACATTGATCAGTAAATTACATTACTATGGAGTTAAGAACACTGCTTTGGATCTCCTAACATCATATTTGAGTAATAGGATACAGAGAGTTGAGGTAAATGGAAAAGTTTCTATGGGTTCAGTGGTCACAATGGGAGTGCAGCAAGGTTCAATTCTTGGTCCATTCCTTTTCCTTGTATATATTAATGATTTGCCATACATTATGCAAAATAATGAAGAGATAGTGTTATTTGCTGATGATACATCACTTATTTTTAAACTTAGACGACAACAATCAAATAATGACGATGTAAATAACGCTCTCTCTAAAGTAGTTCAATGGTTTACTGCTAACAATTTACTGTTAAATGAAAAAAAAACAAAATGTATACGATTTTCAAGACCGAATGTAAAACAAGTTAAACCTAACATATGTTTGAATGGAGAAGAGTTGGATCTTATAGATAACACCGTATTCTTAGGCATAACCTTAGATTCTAAGCTACAGTGGGGCCCACATATAGGTCAGTTGTCGAATAGACTTAGCTCTGCAGCGTACGCGGTTTATAAAATTCGTCAGTTAACTGATATAGATACGGCCAGATTAGTATATTTTAGTTATTTCCACAGCATAATGTCATATGGCATTTTATTATGGGGCAACGCAGCTGACATTCAAACTGTGTTTGTACTGCAGAAGCGGGCTATTCGTGCAATCTACAGTCTTGGTTCAAGGCATTCACTGAGGGAAAAATTTAAAGAAATTAAGATAATGACTGTCGCATCTCAATACATTTATGAGAACTTGTTATATGTCAGGAAAAATATAAATATGTTTTCCAAATTCAGCGACATTCATAAATTAAACACACGAAATAAAAACAAACTTGTTCTACCTTCAACTAGACTACAAAAAATAAGTAACTCCTACAAGTGTCAAAGCATACGTTTTTACAACAAAATTCCAGGCAATATTCAGGAACTAAGTATTAATAAATTCAAAGTATTTATTAAACAGAGCTTGTGTTCAAAAGCTTATTACACAGTTAAAGATTATTTAGCAGACAAAAATGCCTGGAATTGAGTTTAAAAATTATGAATTTTGACATTTTGAAATTAGTGACAAGATATTTTTATTTACATTTGTAATACTTATATTTTTACATTTTGACATTTTTAATTTGACATTTGTAATTTTATTTATTTTGTTTTGACATTGTTTGATTTGACATTGTTATTTTATTTATTTTCTTTTGACATTTAAAATTACCTAAGTAATATATTATTATTTTTAAACTGACATTCAATAATATTTTCTGACATTTTAAATATATGACATTTTATTGTTTAAATTTTTACTATTTTTAAAATTACTTAAGTAATATACTATTATTCCTGAATTGACATTCAATAATATTTTCTGAAATGTTAAATATAATATGACATTTTATTGTTAAAATTTTATTATTTTTACATATTGTTTGCAACATGTATTTACTATGTATTAGCATGTAAAGTTGTGAGTATGATGTGGGCATTATTAAACATATAAACAAATAGTTGTGGCAACCTGTCTGATGGCTTAGGCTGACATGCTTATGCATACACCTTCTGATGGCGTGGAGGCATAGTGATACAGATCGTGCTGGCTCCCTCAATCAAGGTTGAGCCGTACGATTGCTGTTGAATGCGGGCCATCAGTGGGCCGAGTCAGTCAAAAGCGTCAGATGATTTCCTGCATTGTACTTGCATACTAAACCCTTTTTTGTCTGGACTTTAAAAGATGAAGAAAATACTAAACAAAATGAAGTGACAAAAAAAAAAGACTCTGAGTTTGTTTCGGCCTTTCTTCTCAAGAAGTCATTTAGCTAGGAAAAGCCGGCATCATCTAGAATAGGGTTTTGACATGTATAAGTGTTGTAAACAACCAAAATGCAGAAATAAATATGTCTTTATGTCTTTATGATCATGATATTTCTGATAAATTGTAGTCATACCTTGCTACACCATGGAAGCATGGCATATCGCTTTTATCCTATGAGCTGTGGACGTCAGACGGCAGTCGCTCTGTGAAAAAGTTGATATACTGTCGAATCTGGTTAGAAAAGTAAGCGACCCCGGCGCTACAAGAAGAAATATCTTGGATTGTAGCGCTAGGACTACGATCATAATATGGTCATAAGCTGCTGCTGGTTTAACGCTAGGAGGTTGAGGATGCTCAACCTCCTAGCGTTATACCAGTTAGAACCCGGGTCCACTTTCTAACTGGCATAAGCTGGATGGTCATATAACTCCTTCAAA
This sequence comes from Euclidia mi, assembly GCA_944739405.2. Taxonomy (NCBI): domain Eukaryota; kingdom Metazoa; phylum Arthropoda; class Insecta; order Lepidoptera; family Erebidae; genus Euclidia; species Euclidia mi. Next base: position 9,915,895 of record OX123211.2, on the reverse strand, counting down.
AATATAGGCTAATAATGTAAATTATTTTTCAGGTCTTGCATCTGAAATAATAAGTAAAGAAGCACATAGATTAAATACTCCATACGCGGTATGGAAAATTGGGGTATACCAAATAAAGAACAAAATATTGTACTATGTTCTAGCGCTGTTATTGCACTATATACCTGCAATTGTATTAGATATGTTGTGTACGATAACAGGCAAGAAACTGAAGCAAATTCCTTCGTAAGTATTTATAATTTTTTTATAGACTCACGCCTGTATCCCCGAAGGGGTAAGCACAGGTGTAATATTACACTCACATTTCGCCATAAATTTTTAAGTCCCACGTAATAGGGGGCGAGCCTATTGCCGCTACCGGGCACATCACCAGACTCCGTGCTGCTACTGAGAATTCGGGGAAACCCATATTGAAAATATAGTTAAAATACCTTACATTTACTTTGACGTTTTGGCATGGGCAAAGAACTTACATTTACATAGAAGCACATTTCCTATGGGCACTCGGAAGACATACATTCTGCGACCCAAATTGTCGCTTGGCGGCGTGACAGTCGTTACCCCAGTGTAAGAGCATGAGGGACGGACGTTCCCCCAGTGTATCTTAACTACGAGGGCAAGAGAGACGGAGAAACGACGCTAGCGCCGCCAACTACGAACTAAACTGTGGGCAGATCCCACTTGGAATCACACACGAAATCCTTAAGGTCAACGGTTATATGTAAATGTGAGATCTTAAGCATGGGTTTCAGCCAGCCAGCCAGATCACGAGATGACTCATATCCTGCAACGCCTTCTCCGTGAAGAGTGGGTTTCGGCACTTAAGATGACCAGTAAGGGTCGCTTGGTCTTCACAAATATTTTTATCAACTGAACTGTAGGAACACTAACAACGTCTTCACACGCGTGTATTTTATCACTATGTCGGTTTCTACATAATATACAGAGTGTAACAAGACCCATCACCAAGCCGAAGTCTACTCGTTTTGGACATCATGCCAAGTCATACTAAGCAAACATTATACCTGAGAAACAATTTTTTAACTAAATACATTTTTAAACCGCAATTAAAAGTCCGTGCGTGTAATGCTCGGAGCACCTACTTATCCATTGGTGCATAGAACATCTATAGATCAAATTAACGGGGTAAATGTATCGATTTAATACCTAATTAGAAAAAAATATATTGACTATATAATTATATTGACTCAATATCTCCTGAACCAGTAATTTCCCAGTTATAATGCCGAAGTAAAAGATGTTCGTAATGATTGGTACAATATGGGATTTCAGTTTTCGTTAAGGGTCATTTTACACCCCACGTATGTTGATGCCAGGATTCCAAGATGATTGATAATCCATCCATCATTATTGTCATCAGCCCTGTGCACTGGCCCTGTGTATAAACTTTACCACTACTGGGCATGAGTCTTTAAAATTGTTCCTCCACGCTGCACGCTGACATGCGAGTTGGCAGACTTCACAAGTCTTTCAAGAACATTTTGGAGAACTCTCAGACCTGCAGGTTTTCCCACGATGTTTTAATTCGGCCTTTAGCGAGTAATGAATGAGATGAATTTTATATGCACTTACATCGCAAAGTGAGACAGACAGACAGACAGACTGTATTTTTATTATTATATATTGTATTTTTATTATATTACGGACTCTGCAAATTTTCAGTTTGTATGTAGTTAGAACGACTGTAAAGCAACCGCGCACGCGCAGTCAGATTGCAGTAAGCAACTTGACTGCAAGTTAATTGATAGTCGAATGCAGTTGATTTGCAGTTTTATTGCAGTTGTATTTATTGCATTGCACTGCAATTTACAATCGGAGTAGGTACTCGAAATGCAGACCATCTCTCTAGAATCAAAGTCTTTCCACTATATTTGCAACAAAACTGTTACTAACATTTAACATCTTTTCTTTTCCAGACTTCTACAAGTTTACTTGAAGATAGAGAAACTAAGTTTAGTCTACGATTACTTTATGATGAACAGATGGAACTTCAAAGACGACAATCTACAAGGGATGGTTAAGAGAATGAATGCATCAGACAAAGCAATTTTTAACTGTGATGTTTCAACTATAGATATCCATGAATACATCATGATTTGGGGAGTTGGTTTAAGGAAATATATTATCAAAGATGGGTTGAAGAATACGCTAAAGGCTAATAGAAGGCAACAGCTATTCACTGTTGCTAATTATTTTGTTCTTGCTTTGTATGGTTATGCGTTGTGGTATATATTTTGTGTTGTTTATATTGTTTTTAAAAATATAATTCTACTCTTTTACTAAAATATGGTTTCATTTTCAACTTCATAAGTTTTGTTTATAGTTTGTCCTACTGGTATTTCTATGTATAATAGGTTTGTATTTACAAAAAAAGTATATTAATTTGTATGTTTATCCATTTTTAGTACCCATAGCACATGCTCTGCTTTGTATACTATTTATTATTATATGAATTTAACGGATAATAAATGTAAATGTTCTTAAAACTAACTATAACTAAGTGGCTATTTACACATAAATTAAAACAATAATTTCTATACTTAAATAACTAACAAATAAAAGGAAATACATAAAAAAAAAGTAAAAGCAGAATTTAAAGGGCGTCATGGAAATCCTCCACATCGCCATCAATTGGAAACGTGCCCAGAATGCTGGCAGCATTGCCACGTTGTATGGCAATGCTGATCTTTTGTGCCAAATACAGGCCAGCTTTCTGGTCACGCGAGGTGTCAACAAGTCTCTTTGAAAGATCTCTAAAAAGAGATCTTGCACTTGGACCCCATGATCCCAACGTTTCAACTCCAAACGGCTCAAATACATAATCATGCTCTGCTTAGTTTGGGACTAGGTGGTGATGTGTATAGGTGGTAGAATATTATTATTAATTGTTTCTCTATCTCGCTTACTTTTCTAACCGATGGTGTTAAAAAAGTACACGGGTCTTATCCAGGCGTACACGGAGACATAGGTCTAACGCGCATAGGCCCTTTGAGAGTTTTAATCTAGGGTGTGATGGGACACCTACTGAGGATCCTACGTAACAGCACTATGAAGTACAGCGACTGTTGCTACTTGTAGGGTAACTAATTACTCTGGGCTATTGTGATGGGTGTTCAGTGGATTAGTTCATATGAAAAACTATGGATGAAAGCCGGATGTTATCATTATTATTATGTTTCTCTTTTCCACGGGTATTGTTCTTACTACGTCGTCAAAACAATACCCGGTCCTTTGGAAGGCTTACACGGGGACATGGGTTCAAGGTGCAGAGGCCCTTAGAGATTTTTAATCTAAAATGGGATGAGACACATGCCGCGGAGCCTCCACAACTGCACTACTGAGTACAGCTATGGACTAGCCGCAGCAAATGTAGGACTATTGCAATGATGTGGAGTCTAATTTAGGTACTGGTTTATAGGGCTGGGTGTTAAATGGACTGGTAATAATGATACTACGGATAACAAACGGCGCCTGCCAGTGATACTCCTATAGCATCCGGCCGCGTGGCAGGTGGTGACTCGCCAACTCAGTACATGGGCCCTTTCTAAACAGCCGCCCAAAGCAAACAAACTCTGCCATAAAGGCAGCCAGAGGGCAACACCGGTGCGAGTGGCTAGGGGTGTCGAGCAGTGCGGCACCGGTTTCGCCCTCGAGTGAGTAAATAATAAGATTCAGCACTATGCCGTCACTGCGTACTCACTCTACCTGCACTTTTGAATTCTCACCAGCACTCAGTTGGACAGCTTACAAGTGACGGCATAGTGCTCATTATTATTATTTTATGCTCTTATATCGTCCTATATACGTCACCTGGTGGTTCATATGACCCATCCATTTTGGATATGGGCCTGTAGTCTATTACTAGTCTTACCGGATTTGATAGCTTTTCTCACCTCCGCAACCCAAAAGGTTTTAGACTAATATTAGTTTACTTGGAGATACTGGCATCCTATAACGACTGTCAAAGATCTTCATGAAAGCCGGGACCGACGGTTTTTTAACGTGCTTTACAAGGCTTATCTAAAAAAAAAACGAATTATCCAATACGCACATAACTCCGAAAAGTCAGTGGTTCGCACCGTAGATTCGACCCCGACATCCTCTGCATGGCAGGCTGTTAGTATTTCCACTAGGCTATCGATGTTCTTTTCTCTCAGTGCAACGAAAATGCGTCACAATATATTCGCACCATCATGATAATGCTGGGGGGTAAGGGGAGAATGGACATAACATCTAGCCCAGCCTTAACGTCAACCTCACCTGCACGCGCCGATAGGCGACGGCGACCAACTGGTTTCCGTGGTGCCCCCTGCCAGATAACAAACGAGGCTCTGGCGACCGAGCATGGGCGGTATAACCCTACACCTAGTTAGGTAACTGACTGGAAGAGGCTACAGCGAGTCTTGGGGCCTAAATTGCCCCTTAAATGTCTGGAGAAAAGGAGAGACCAATCATGAGTGTAGTATTGAAAAAGTAACTACCCCAGGAGGGTACCAGTGATGCTGGAGAATCCCTCCCTGAGTCTAGTTCAGGCTGCCCTACGTATTCTGGGATGGCGAAGGAGAAGAAATAACTAAAAAACCTACCAAGCAAACTCTGGTACAACAAACATTCCACCCAAGTATGTTCAACACAAGACCCAGAAATCCATTCGGCGGAAGCCTATCAACCACCCCTACTAATCTAACTGACCAGATCCACGAAACACGCATTCAGACTGGAACACCTATCATCCACAATGTGCTAGAACCTTGCCCACCACCATGGCAGAGAGTACCCCAGAGCAGAAATCCCAAAATAAAAAAACACTACCTCCATCCCCAGAGGCTATAAAAACCACAAATAGCTTTAGCGCACTGCCTATTAATCAAGTGGATGATAGTAAACCACCAGATAAAAAAAAGCAGAGCTCTCCGCCGCCCATAATATTATATGGCGTAGATGACCCAAAAAAACTAACGGAGTTATTGGTGACAGCTGTTGATAAAGATGAATTTACTTACAAGACTGTTAATAAAAACCAGTTAAGAATTAACTGCTTTGATGTTGAGGTTTACAAGAAATTAATAAAAATAATAAGGGACAACAAACTCATTGGACACACGTTTAATAGAAAAGATGAAAAATGTTTTAGGATAGTCATCAGAAATCTTCACCACAGTACTCCTATAACGGCAATCAAAGAAGACATAGAAAGTACTGGTAATGTAGTCTCGGGAGAAATTATTAATGCGAAATATGGCCCAGAAAAGAAACCAACCTCGACTTTCTTTGTGAACCTGTTACCAAATCCCAAAAACAAACTTGTGAAGGATCTGAAATACATCTACCATCAAGCCGTAATAATAGAAGATCCAAAAAAGAGAAGATCGGTAGTCCAGTGCCACCGATGTCAACAATATGGACATAGCAAAAACTACTGCATGAGACCTTATAGATGTGTCAAGTGCGCCAAATCTCATATGACATCGGATTGTCCAAAACAAGACCGCAATACCCCAGCCAAATGCGCCTTGTGCCTAGGTGCTCACCCAGCTAATTTCAAAGGATGCGAAGTATATATGGGAATATTTAGACGAAAGTGCCCTAATCGAAATAATGACACAAAAACTACCAAATTGACAACAAAAGTAAACACTACACCAGTAGTACAGCCAGCAACACCAACTCCTAGGGAACAACTAGCAGAAAACACAGAACACAAACGTACTACTAACTACGCAGACGTACTAAAACAAAACAAAAATAGCACAAGCCATTCCACAAATACACCAGACACCACAAGTACTTTACAAAAAATACTAATTCAGCAATCCGAAAAATTCGACCTCCTCCTTCAACAAATGAGTACTTTAATGACTCTTATAACCACACTCTGCTCTAAATTAATAAAATGACTGGCCTGCGTATAGCAACTTGGAACATCAATGGACTAGCCCCAAACAAGGAAGAAGTTCAAATATTATTAAAAGAACATAATCTTGATGCAATTCTTGTCTCAGAAGCACACTGCACCAATAAAAGCTGCGTAAAAATACAGGGGTACTCGACGTACACAACAAATCACCCTGATGGCACAGGACACGCCGGCACCGCAATAATTATACGCAATAGCCTGAAACATCACCAATTGCCTGAATTCAAAACAGAATATACCCAAGCAACAGTTGTTGCTGTCGAAGATAAATGTGGGTATTTCGCCCTTGCTGCTGTTTACTGTCCTCCAAAACACCGAATCAGCCAAGAGAATTTTTCTGACCTTTTCTCACATTTCGGGACACGCTTCGTCGCTGGCGGTGATTGGAACGCCAAACATATACACTGGGGCTCCAGATTATCTACAACCCGAGGAAGGCAACTGAAGAACGCTATTGATAGTGGCCATTTGTCAGTTATTACGACAACTGAACCTACCTACTGGCCCACCGATACTAATAAGATACCAGACCTCTTGGACTTTTTTATAATAGGAGGACTCTCACGACACTATTTTAAAGCAGAATTATGTCTAGATGGTTCCTCAGATCACACTCCTGTGATACTTACGATCAGTGCTATCATTATAGATATAAGATCTCGGTGTTTGGTTTGATTCTAAGCTTACGTTTATCCCACATTACGGACATCTAGTTACGAAAGCTAATAAGGTCATTGGATTCATATGGCGCATAGCAAAACCGTTTCGAAATCCAGAAAGTATATTACTATTATATTTTACATTAGTCAGAAGTATACTGGAATATGCATCTCCCATATGGTCTCCCTTTTATCACATACACACCGATAGAATTGAAGGTGTCCAAAGACGCTTCCTTCGCTACTTAAGTTCTAAGTTTGGTTTGAGACGAAAGTTGCCATCATACGAATTGAGACTTAAGCACTACAAGCTGGACTCCCTTGAATCTAGGCGCGTAACATACGAGTACTCCACGCTGTATAAAATTATTAATGCTCACTGGGATGCGAACGAGTTATTGAGCCGATTTTCTCTTAAGATAGGTGGTAGCAAACGCACTCAAAAGCTATTTTCTCTGCCGACTAGTAATAACAATGTGAGTCACTACGATCCAGTTGCTAGAATGTGCAGAAAGTATAATGACCATGCCAAAGAGCTTGACATTTTTTATGATAGTCACAGCGAATACCTGCGAAAATGCAAACAGATAGTCCAATCTGAATTTGACAATCGTTAAAATATGTTATGATTTGTTTAATTTTATTATATTTTAATTTTTAATTATGTTTTGATTTGATTAATTTTAATTTCTCTATTTCTTTTAATTATGTTTTGATTTGATTTCTTTTTATATTATTATGTTTTGAATTGTTTAATTGTATTTAATGTTTATTCCAATTTGTTAATTTTATTTAATTTGTATAATGTCATTTATTTTCATAATTAGTTCGACTTTTCTCTATTCTTACTTCCTAGTTAGCTCTTAATTATCTACTATTTTGACTACAAATGCTGTGCTCGACCGTAATCGGACTTCAAATTCACATGTACATACTTTCTAATTATTATCACCATTCAATATTGTAATTTGATCTCTGTAGTTGTGCCTATTATTAAATAAATAAATAAAATAAATAAATTATAAGTCGTGAAAAACCTGAGGCCCTTTATAACAAATACACAGACTGGGAATCATTTCGTAAATATATTAATGACAACATGTCGCTAACCGTTCCCCTGAAGACTTCCGATGACATAGAATGTGCTACTCAGTATATCACCAATATTATACAGGTAGCCTGCTGGAAAAACACACCCCTAATAACTGAAAAAGAACTAACTACCAACAATATACCACTGGCCATTAAAAACAAGATAAAAGAAAAGCGTCGATTGCGAGGAGTATGGCACACAAGCAGACACCCCGAAGACAAAACCGCGCTTAACAGGGCCTCCCGGGAGCTTAAAGAAATTATCAAAGAAGCTAACGATGCCTCCCTAGAGTCAAGGTTAATGTCACTAACAGCCACTAAAGCAACTAATTACTCTTTGTGGAAATTCACGAAAACGCTCGATAGACCTCGGCTAAGCTGCCGCTTAAATTGAGTACTGGACACTGGGCTAAAACAGGCCAAGAGAAGGCTAATGCGTTCGCCAAATATCTTTCGGAAGTATTCATCCCGAACGATATGAATGACATGGAATCAGAGGAGTATGTGCAACGGATTTTGAATCAAGATCTCCAGCTTGAGCTTCCTCCGCAACCAGTAACTCCGCGTGAGGTATCGAAACTAATAAAAGGCCTTGATAATAAAAAAGCACCTGGTTTTGATCTGATAACCAAAGAGGTTTTGAAAGAGCTTCCTCACAAAGCAATAATGTTCTTGACTTATTTATTCAATGGCATATTACGAACTCAGCACTTTCCTAATCAGTGGAAAGTATGTCAAATTTTGATGATACTTAAACCTGGCAAAGCACCCAATGATATTAAATCATATAGGCCCATAAGTCTGCTGCCTATATTATCAAAATTATTTGAAAAAGCCCTCTTACACAGACTCCATCCGATCTTGAAACAAAACAAAGCTATCCCTGATCATCAGTTTGGGTTTAGGCAGCAGCACTCCACAATAGAACAGGTCCATAGGGTATGTGACAGAATAAGGAAATGCTTAGAACAAAAAGAGTACTGCTCATCAGCATTCATAGACATCCAACAGGCATTTGATAAGGTCTGGCACAAGGGACTACTGGCAAAACTAAGAAACTATCTACCCCACAGCTACCTTCCTCTGCTGAAGTCATACCTGTCAAAAAGATTATTCCAGGTGAAGGAAGACGGAACAACATCAAAATTCTATGATGTCCTGGCTGGTGTCCCACAGGGCTCGATACTGGGGCCTATCCTTTACGTACTGTATACAGCAGATCTCCCTGTAAAGCCCAACATTACAACTGCTACGCTGTTTTAGCCAGCAGTACAGATCCAGAAACTGCCTCAAACATACTGCAACAGGGTCTTAATGAAATTAACAAATGGTTAAAAAAGTGGAGGATCAAAGCCAGCGCAAGTAAATCGGTACAAGTGACGTTCACGTTACGAAAAGGCAATTGTCCGCCTCTTAGCCTAGATGGTCACATACTACCACACAGGGACACTGTTAAGTACCTGGGTATACATCTTGATCGTCGCCTGATCTGGAAACATCACATTAAGACTAAAAGGGACGAAATTAATATTCGCTTCAAAAGCCTATACTGGTTATTGGGTCGACAGTCCAAACTATCAACCGAGAACAAGCTGCTTATATATAAGATTGTCTTGAAACCAGTATGGACATACGGCATCCAGCTCTGGGGCAGCGCTAGCAATAGCAACATTACTATGCTGCAGCGACTCCAAAATATCATACTGAGGACGATAGCAGGAGTACCATGGTTCATTACAAACGACGAAATACACGCAGAATTCAATATCAATACCATCAGAAACGAAATTTGTTCTTGTAGCAAAACATATAAATCAAGGCTCGCAGCTCATCCCAACAAGCTTGCTAATGAACTCTCAAACCATAGCTACGTTAAACGACTTAAGCGCAAGGACGTAATGAGACTTGACGTCGAGTGAGACAATGGGCTTCAGCCTATAATGCATATAGTTGCGATCTTCACCGGAAGACGCGTACTACACACGCGACTACATCCACCACATCCGCTTATAGTTTATGACTGATTGCGGATTAACAGTATAAAAAAAAAAACATGATAATGCCAAAAAAATTCACTCAGACAAATCTTCTCCTTCTATAGGTCGGTCGGTTTAAAATAAAACAATAAATACTAAAAAGCTATGTATTTTACTATTGAATACATGTAGTAAAATATACAGTACAAAACATATACATACAAGCTTAAGAAAATAATATTAGCGTAGAAATAATACGTCTGTCTCTTGCAAGCCGCAGCCGATCCTACCAGACCGTCTTTCACGATATACTTCCTTAGACCGATGACCATGACTTTGGAATATAGACCATAATCAATGGTGTTAACGTCAAAATTGAATATGTCCCTGTCTTTCCTTGACATTCTGCAGATCATATCAGTGACGTTTTCATCGTTGAACAGCCATTCGTTTCTGAAGAAGTATCCGAATACTTTCGACATCGTGTAGACTTGGTGCGCCAAATATAAAAAGAGCAATATTTCAATAAGCTACTAACTAGAATAAAACGCAAAGAAACTGATGAATTAATTTTAATTCAATTTTAAAGGTAAAGTTAAATATTCGTCATCGTCGTCAGACAAAATATACAGGTGTATGTAAACTGTTCCGCTGCTTGACACAGGTCTCTTCTCACTGTGGCTAATACTACTATATGCCCACAGAAATGCCCACACTACCTCCGTGGTCCAGTGGATAGCGTTTGCGACTGCTGGTCGGAGGTCCCGGGTTTGATTCCCGGGCCGGGCAAAAATGTTACCAGGTTTTTCCGAATTCTCAGTAGCAGCACGGAGTCTGGAGATGAGCCCGGTAACGGCAATAGGCTCGCCCCCTATTACGTGGGACCTAAAAATTCATGGCGAAATGTGGGTGTGATATTTACACCTCTACCTACCCTTCAGGGTACAGGCGTGAGACTATAAATAAAAAAATGCCCACACTTGTATTATTATCTCACGTATGTATGTAGAACACTTATCGTCTCACACAAAACTGTTTGGTGCCTCTTATTTTTGCCGTACCATAAATATGTGGTACTTAATACCAGCCCACGTGTTTCCTTTTTGATCCCAGGTGCTTTAAGCGGGGCGTGGAAATCCTTTAATCTAGGCAGTCTAGGCCATCAAGGAGCCATTGGGATGACCCTTACTATGGCACTCCATTACTTCATTAGATCAGGGGGCATGGGGTAAATTTTATAGTCGACTAGTCGACGCCAGCAGCTTCGCACGCACATATTTTCGAATTGCCCGTTTTGCCCGATCCCGTGGGAATTTCGGGAAATCCCGTCTTTGTGCACCCCTACGGTCCCCAAGGAACATACATACTAAATTTCAGCTTCTTGCGCCCAGTAGTTTCAGCTGTAGCTTGTCTGTCAGTCAGTCAGTAACGCAAGGATTTTATATATTAAGATAATAGAACAGTCATTTTGCAAAATAATATTATTTAATTAAAGAACATATTGAATCATTGTTATTCTATTACATGACTCGTAATTTGTGCTACACTTGTAATCAGCAATGTCATTACTGCTTGTAGAATGAATTGTAATGGTGCTGGTACATTTGAGCATTCACCTGTAATGAGCATTCTTGCGAATGTTAACAAAACAGAAAAACAAACCAGTGTGTTTTATTGCATTCTTACGAACGTTCTGACGAGCATTCTAGCGAATTAGTCCAATCAATATAGGGGTTGACCTCGGAAAATCGACATACCCAGTATATCACCAAATAAAATCTTGTATTTTGGCATCCTTAAACTGTTCTCAAAACTCACATATAATTGAATGTCCGCAAGTTTTAAATTCAGTTGTCCAAGTTCACAAAAATCGATTTATTTTACATTTTTGGCAATTATCGCGTTTTCTATGGGTTTTACGCTATTTGTATTTATAATCAATATTGTAGAGACTAAATCCTCTACAACTTTTCTATTTAACATTTATTATACCTTGAACTGTTTTCGAAATAGAGGGCGTAGAGTGCGCAATCAGAGAATTCTCTGAGGTCAACTGGTAGTCCAGATCAAAAACTTGTAATATTAATGTTATAATTTATTGCTAAATCCCCCTGAATTTAAAACTTGCGGACATCCAATTATATATGACTTTTGATAACAGTTTTAGGATGCCAAAATACAAGTTTTTACGTGGTTAAATACTGGGTATGTCGATTTTCCGAGATTTGCACTTAATTTGGCCTAAAATGACTGGACTAAAATAGACAGTAAAGCTATGACGATTTTGTTGATTAGGGTGTTTGCTAGAAAGATCGTGAACACGTTCGTAGCAATGTTCGACTCTGTGGATGCTCATGTGTATGAGCATCATAACACAAGGGAAGGTATACATTATACATACACTCATTTGTGTATTATTGTATACATATGTTGTTCAGTCCAGTCGATTACAAATAACGGATCCAATATTTTATAATACAGGTCATCTAAATCTAATATTTAGTCTGAAACCGTCGTGAATTCGTTCACTTGTGTTTTCTTTAAAATTACATACTAACTTAGACCTTAATCCAAATCGGGATTCGTTTGTCCAACGCTTATTCAATCAAAATTCTAGAAAATATTAATTTATCAATTAAAATGTTTCTTGCAGAAAATCAAGTCTAAGCGTAAAATATCATCATTGTATTTTTTTTGTAATACTAGCTATTTTGGGCTCTGCTGGTAGTGTATTTTATTTTTATTTTGGGTATGAAATGTAGTAGGTAAAAGTTCTGTTTAGTTTGGGACTAATTGGTGTTAAATTATCAGTTTTAAAACACTAAATGAAATAAAGTACCACTAAATAAAACAGCAAAACACTAAATAAAATAGCAAAAAAAATACAATTCTTTTGTTGGCCTGTATTTTATTGTCATTTTCGTAGAAGTTAATTCTTCCTTCTGTTGAATTTTTTTCTTGCATCCTAAAATATTTATATTATTTGGAACGTATTTCGATTTAACTTTGTAACTAACCTACAGTGACAAATCTTTTAGAGGACCAGCTTAACTCGTTCTAAAATCTACTTTGACTAAGTTTGTACTCTTATTAGATTCATCTGTTTTAACTTAAGTGCAAATCAAAAGTGAAAAATAATACAAAATAATTGTAAAAGTAAATCTTACTCGATAAAACAATAATTGTGCGTTCAAAATTTGCCTTGACAGTCGTGTCAAAATCTGTCTGGAGAAGTTTGATATTAACCATTGGATATTCGCTTGGTAAGTAGATTTGAGTGTCTTTCTTTTCATTTAGTGTTAATGTACAAGATATGAATGAATAATTATGAATGAAATTAGAGGCAGCGATAGCCGATAGTGAAGATATCAACAGACTGCCACGCAGAGGGTATCGGGTGCGAATCCACGGCACGCACTACTGACTTTTCGGAGTTATGTGCATATTGAATTGTTAATTAACTCTTGCCTCGTGCTTGAAGTGCACGATAAGTCATAGGTCCCGGCTGTCATGAAAATCTTTGACAGCCTTCAGTACCTCAGAATAAACTTACACTCGTCTAAATCATGAAATATCGCTAACCCTTCGGATTGTGGAAGTCATACAGGCAGGCGCTCTGTGGAAAAGCTAATATTCAGGCAAACCCGGCTAGACTAGAAGGCGGACCCCGGGTTGAAACTGGGATAACGCTACGAGGATGATAATGATGTACACGAGGAGATGAATGACTTAAAATAAATTATATTTTAAGTTTTGCGTTTTTCATACAGTACATACATAATTGTTGTTGATCGATTTTTCATAGTATTAATATCAGTGTGTTTTCAAATAAAAGTTAATCTATATTTGGGCTACTTATTTGTTGTATGTGAAATGTACCCCCTTTTTCACATACTTTTGTTTTGTAATCTCTTAGTGGCTTCTTTAAGGAACCAATGTACGTATTGCCCAAATTTCGTGTTCCTTACTTCAGCTTTAATTGGATATCATTCCAGTCTTATAGTGTACAAGTAGATAAATAGTCTCACACAAACTAGGGTTCCGTACCTAAAAGGTAAAAAACGGGACCCTATTATTAAGCCCCCGCTGTCTGTCTGTCTGTCTGTCTGTCACCAGGCTGTATCTCATAAACCGTGATAGCTAGAAAGCTGAAATTTTCACAAATATAATATTCCGTTGCAGCTATAACAAAAAATACTAAAAACAAAAAAAAAATGAAAATATTAACACTTTTAACGCCAATCACGGGACGTTCACGTGATGAATAAATAAAATGATCTAATACGCTGATCACGTAAGGGTGACGTGATCCGATTTCAATATTTTTTGTTCTAAAATCACGCGCCGTTCATGTTTTTGTCTGTTATTGGTCATTAGCTACATTATTAATGCACACATGTGCAAAATTATAGGCACGTAGGTCTTTTTATGTGTGTGTCAAGTCAACAGGAACGAATGCGCTCCGTCGCTCAGTACGGCGTCTCGCTTCGTTTCGAGTTATTCAGTGCTTCGTTTCGCGCCAAAATGCCGTTCGGACGTATTTGCAACATAAATACATTTCATTATATATTTAATAATTTTATTTCATAAATTACAAACATAAACCTAAATTCAAAATGTATAAAAAAAATTAGGTATCTGTAATAGACTATTATTTACAAATTTTCAAAATAATGCAACAATCGCCGGCGTACGGTATTAGACTAGTTCAAAAACGCGTGGCGTTCAAAGTGTTAAGGGGGGTCCCATACAACAAACGTAATTTTTAAGCAATTTTTTTCTCGATCTTAATAAACAGATAGTAGCTTAAAGATATTTAAGTATACATACAACAAACGTGCTTTTCTTTTATAGATGATGGTATGGAACCCTTCGTGCGCGAGTCCGACTCGCACTTGGCCAATTTTTTTAACTTGCATCGACTTTACATATTGATGCCTAGGAGCCGCTTACTAGTCTAATGAGATTTGGTAAATATAACTTTACCACAGAACGACTGCCGTCAGAATTTCGCACTTTTCTCAAGAACTCATCATGGTTATTGTACTTATACACTCCTTTCTGTTTGCCGAATTGTAAAATCTGGATGTCGAATAATAGTCCACGGATTATATTCAAATGGCAAAGCAAAAAGTCGTGGTAGAGTTATTGTTCAGTATCATCTAAGTACCCAGTGACCCTGATTTTTTAATTTATTTCTGGACAATTGACGAAATTTGAATTAGCATAATATACCTATTGCTATTATTTCGCTCCGCGGCGCGGCCTCTAAATTTTAATTGCCTTTGTTTGATAATGAAGTCACATTAAAATTTGTCTATTGTTTTGACAGGGCCGGTGGGCTAATAATTGGTGATCGGTGCCCACTATGACACATTATTAGTGTGATCTCGTTATTACACAAGTAACTTACTCGTAACTCTTAAGCATACATATGTAAGTGGGACTATCAGTTATCTAGTAGCCATTTACTAGTTCTGTTTAGTTTGGAATCAGAAGACCGTTTGTAAGTTTTTTTATATTTTATTTTATAGACTCACTCCTATATACCCGAAGGGGTAGGCAGAGGTGTTAAATTACACCCACATTTCGCCATGAATTTTTAGGTCCCTCGTAAGATGTTTGTAAGTTGCGCTAAGATTATTATAATTATTCATCATCAGCTCTTTATACTGTCCCACTGCTGGGCACGGGCCTCTTCTCACTATGAGAAGCGTAAGGCGATAGTCCACCACGCTTGCCTTTTTCTTGTAGAAAGACAACTAGGACTAAATCCTGTGTCGCGGGGGACTTTACAAACAACTGATGGACAAAATGAACACCCAGACTCGAAACAACAATTTATGAATCACACAAAGTGTTTTCTTGTGTGGGGATCGAACCCACAACACTCGACGCAGTGTCAAGCGGTGAGGCGGCCGCTTAAACCAATACGCCAACCGTGCAGTCGATATTATAATTATCAGATTTTTCTTTCCTATAAGGCTTAATTTTTTCAAAAATCTTGAACAGAACTGTCAGTTTTGCAGCAAATATAAATCTTGCGTTAACTTTGAGCCTTTATTAGAAATGGGTCACTCGACAACAGATGCAGGACTACTTAAACACATAGCACTGAATATGTGTTTAAGTAGTCCTGCATCTGTTGTCGAGTGACGATGGGACAGTGCCCAAAATGCTATTGGTGTGTTTTGCGACCTTTCGAAAGCATTCGATTGTGTCTGCCATGAAATGCTCTTATGCAAACTTAGACATTACGGCGTACAGACTAAAGCATTGGAAGTCATTAAGTCATACTTAAGTGACAGAATCCAATGTGTTGAAATAAACGGCTCAAATTCCAGTGGCTTACCTGTTGATTTAGGAGTGCCGCAAGGCAGCATCCTAGGGCCTTTCCTGTTTCTTGTTTACATAAACAATTTACCTTTTTACTTGAAAAACATTTGCGACGATGTACTGTTTGCTGACGATACTTTTTTGATATTCAAAGTAGATAAAAATAAAGAACATTTTAACGAAATAAACAGTGCGCTCATTCAAGTAACTAAATGGTTTAATGTAAACAATCTAGTATTGAACACCAAAAAAACAAAATGTATTAAGTTTGCTCTACCTAATGTCAGAAACCTTGGTCCTAGTATAGCTCTAAATGACGATTTTCTCGAAACATCTGAATCTACATTATTTCTAGGAATAACACTTGATTCGAAATTACAGTGGGGTGCGCACGTTACATATCTCTCAGGGAAACTTAGCTCAGCTGCTTATGCCATTAAGAAGGTTCGTAGGTTGACTGATGACGATACGGCTAGATTGGTTTATTTTAGCTATTTTCATAGTGTTATGTCATATGGCATATTATTATGGGGTAGGGCCGCTTACATCGAAAATATTTTTATATTACAAAAACGAGCAGTTAGGGCCATTTACCAGTTAAAAACAAAAGTCTCACTTAAAGAAAATTTTTAAAATATTGGTATTCTTACTGTAGCATCACAATATATTTATGCCAGTGTTATGCATGTACGACTACATATAAATTCTTACAAAATGAATAGTGACATGCACAATATTAATACTAGGAACAGGCACAAATTATGTGTACCATATTTCCGTTTACACGAAACGCATAGGTCTTTTATTGGGCTTAGTATAAGAATGTATAATAAAATACCAAGTAACATTTTAGACTTGCCCTTAAGGTCGTTTCAGACCATTGTTAAAAATAATCTTTTACTAAAGGCATATTATAGTTTCAATGAGTATCTTGACGACAAGTACGCTTGGAAATAAATATTCTTTTATTAGGTCAATTTCTTTTTATTATTAGGTCAATATGCAGTTTTATAGTGTAGTTAATTACCGTATTCTCTTTTATACTACATTTGCATTCTTGTTCTACTCTTTTTATTATAATTTATCGGATTTGTAAGGTGAGGGTAACTCGTGGTCATGAACTGCTAACTAATAGATTGTACATTGCTGCAGGTTCATATACCATTACTTTTCGGAACATACTGTTCCACCATAGATCAAAACAGTCATGTTCGCGAGTTGCTTACATCAAAAGACGTTAGTGGATGCTCCTGTTTCACCATATTCCCTTTGGGAGGCTTACTAAATGAACATAATTTATTGCTTGAGTATGATATCAATAACTATTAACTTTTGCAGTAGTAGATAACTCACAATGTGAAACAGTTGCAGCTCCTTTCAAATATAACATGTAAAACCATTATACTGGCAGTTAAAAAGAGTGGCCACGAGTTTTATTGCCCGTTCTTTCTCGTGGTTCTACCTATTGCATTGCGAACGTGGCAGTAAATGTAAATGAGGAATCATTCTAGTAATTAACTTTAATTTTTGACGTTCATAAGCGTCACTTTGTGGCCTAAATGATTTTGAGTTTGAGTTTGAATGTTTGTTGTTGACGAACGGTTGGCGCAGCTGGAGTGTAAGCGACTGCTACGCCGAAGGTCGCGGGTTCGATTCCCGCTCAAGTCAAACATTTGTGTGCATGAACATGGATGTTTGTCTTGGTCTGGGTGTTTCTATGTATAATATGTATGTATTTACAAAAAAAGTATATATGTATGTTTATCCATTATCTAGTACCCATAGTACAAGCTCTGCTTAGTTTGGGCACAGACAATATAATACCCTAGTCTAGATGGTGTTGTGTGAATGTGGTAGAATATATTATTATTATCGTAATATATAGAATCCTTGCGTTACTAACTGACTAACAGACACGCTACAGCTGAAACTATTGGGCGCAGGAAGCTGAAATTTGGCATGTATGTTCCTTGGGGACCGTAGGGGTGCACTAAGAAGGGATTTCCTGAAATTCCCACGGGATAGTCCAAAACGGGTAAATTTAAAAAAAATGCAGGCGTAGCTGCTGGCGTCTTCTAGTTATTATAATAAAAGTTAGTCATGTTTAATGAAATGAATTTTTATCCAACTCGTTACTTCAAACTCATATGTACTGTAAAAATTTCTACCACTTTAAGGATTCTGTAGACCATTACCATTGACTTTTTGAAGCTATGTGCTTCGTACATTGTTAACTATCGCTTGTACTGTTCTTCGGCAATATTATGTTAAGTAGTGAATTGCGGTGGTTAATAATCGCTTGCCCCGTGCCTCGGAGAGCACGTTAAGTGGTCGGTCCCGGCTGTCATGAAGATCTTTGACAGTCATTATAGGGCGTCAGTACTTCTGAATAAACTGACACTAGTCTAAACCATTATGTTACATTAGTCGCCGTTGCGTACAGACGTGTGCTCTATAACAATAATATAAATTTACGTTGACCTAGATCTATTGCGTTTTTTGATGTGGTAGGCGCTTTGTCATTACAATAAAGCAGTTTGTTTACATAATGAACAGTTACAAATAAAATACAAGTAACTTCATCAACATGGATAGTCCCTTTAGTAGGAGTGATAGAACACTCCGCTCTCCACCACCGACCCCGGCACCGAAGACCTCTCAACATCAGAGACAAGACCATGAAGAGAGAAGATAATGATCTCAACACCGGAGTTACAGAACTGGTTAGGAACTATTGAGCAGAGTCTTAATGAAGTTTGTGCTATCGCCTCTGAAGGTAAGCTTAACACCGAGCAAAAGGTGAAGATCAATACCAACTGCCACAATATTGCACAGGGTGTGTCCAGAATGATAATTCAATACCAGTCATTAAAGCTAAATGCGTTGCAAAACCACCAAGCCCTTTCAGCTTTGACAGAAAAGCAAGACCTTATGGAGGAGTTAGCCCAGATAAAGCAGACCATCCAGGATTCGAGCGCCAAACAAGCTCCAGCCAGTACATCGTTTGCAGATATGGTGAAAAAGGGAGCCAACAGCTATATTCGTCCAAATAGTCTAAGCTCGGTAGCTATTTACCCTAGTGATACTTCAAAAACAAGCGAGGACACAAAAAGTATGGTTCAGAAAATCATAAGGCCTGAAGAAATGAAACTACAAGTTCGCGGTGTCCGAAAGACCAGGAATGGAGGTGTAATAATAAGCACGGAAACGAAAACTGATATAGAAAAATTGAAGCAATCAGTCCAACTCGCTGCATCAGGCTTAAAGATCGATGAACCATACAAGCGTAAACCGCGCATTATTATAATAGGAGTCCCGACAGCAATGCGCGAAAATGAGGTCTTTAAATGTATTTTTGAGCAGAACTTCGCTGATAAGTTACCAGGTATGACCCAGGATACATTTTTGTCTAATTTCAAACTGAGCCACAAATCGGGCAAGAGAGACTCTGAATTCTGCAATCTTATATTAGAGGTAACAGCCGTAATCCGTAAAGCCCTGATCACACAGAATAGAATATTCATCAACTGTACCTCCTGTCCGGTAAGGGACTTCACACTTGTGACCAGGTGCTATAAATGTCAGCAGTACGGTCATGCGGCTAAGACTTGCAAGAATACGACCTCCACATGCGGACATTGTGCTGAAGAAGGACATTCGATCCAGGACTGCAATAAAAATCACAAGCACCTAAATGTGCAACGTGCCTGCGCTTCAACAAACAGAGCAATCACTCTACGGGTGACGTCGACTGCCCGGCTAGAAAGGCTGCCGAAATCAGGTATATTAATACCATAGACTACGAAGGCGCCTAGGAGCGCCGCAACATAGCTTTATAACATTATTATATATTATGTGATTTAATCATCCTACGTAATTCATTTGCTTTTAATATTCATCTTTCTGTTCAATCATAATAGTTATTTTATGTACTTAACATCATTCCATTAGCATAGTGACCTACTAACATTGTAATAGGTATTGTGAATACACTTAGTTTTATAAAATGCATACATAGATGTTATAAACGTAATTAATAATTATATTGCTAAATCCAATAACATTGACACTATTAGCAATTCCGCTGACTTGCTTCTTTCATAAAATGATTAGCAAGCGATTATAATGATCAATTTTATTGTTTATATATAAATTAGAAACTAAGCTTAATATCTTACCTTAATTTAATTATATTGTTTACTTTTGAATACTGTACTAACCTACCTACAAATAATTTTGAAAGAGAGACCCAATCTCCTGTGATACAGTTTTCTAACTAGTACAGGAGACTGGTGTTCTTCCCAATCAATAGGAAAACTGTAGCCTTAAGTTTAATTATGTAAGAGTATATTAATTTTTGTACCCTTGTGTTTTTCTGATAAATAAATTATTATTATTATTATTATAAATTATTATTATTTATTATTATTATTTATTTAAACCATGGCAATTCTTGGATGCAAGTTATATGTATAACCGACGATGATGATGATGTACCTAAATTTATATGCAAGACAGATTGTCTAGTGATCAGCAATAATAATAATTTGTTGTTTAAAAATGTATGGCACAGACACAAATTTAAAATTTATGAGGTTTAAAATATACAATAGCAATGTGCAAGTCATGTCGCAAACAATTATTGAATAGGTTGATTATAAATAACAAACGGTTGTTTGTATAAATATGCATAAGAATGGCCCTAATTGATATAAATTTGTTTAACATAACTTCACGCCTTTTATCCCCAAAGGGGTAAGTAGTAGAGGTGTATTACACACCCACACTTCACCAGTTATGTTCCGGTTCAAATGTAATAGAGGGCGAGCCTATCCATGCCATATATCGGGCACATTATTAAGCGAGCGATAATTAAAATTTTTAATACACACATAACTTCGAAAAGTCAGAGGTGTGTGCGGGACTGGAGATCGGACCCGAGACCATCGTCTCGGCAGTCTGTTAGGTACACCACTGGGCTATCGCTACTCTTTTACATTATAATTTGCGGTCGAAACATCTTAGTTATTAAAAGAAGTTAAAATAACATTTTTATCCATAAACAGTACGCTAAGTTGCATCCATCCATTTCAGCCAAAAGGGCGTACACTGTTGAACTTAGGCTTCCTCCAAAGATTTCCTCAGAGACAGTTCTTGAGTCGCTCGCATTCATGCGCTTCCCGTGACCCCAATAAGAATTTCCTCTACATACTAGTATACGCTAAAGGTAAAGCTACGCTCGCACATTTTATTAAATTAAACCGTTTCTGCCCAAACTTTTGGGAATTTCGGACAGTCCTTTCTTAGTGCAGCCAGTCATAACGGTTCACAAAACAAATACACGCCAAATTTCAGCTTTTTGCACCCAATAGTTTTGGCTGTGCATTGTCTGTCAGTCATTCACTTACGCAACAATTTATATATTCAAACGATTTTAAACTTTCACGATTTGACCCGACTCGAAGGATAGTAGTCCCACCGACCACGACCCAGCGACCACCACTGGAGCAAGTCGGTCGAAACGTTGGCAAATACCGAGGTATTTATGCCTAAAATATCTTAGTTATCGCGAGTAAGACCTGCTAAATAACCTTATATAATTTTATATTTATAAATTATTTTCAATCTACAGTATACCGAAATGGATCCAGCCCAACAGATAGAGTTGGACATGCTACGTCACCAGGAGCCGATGAACTCCGTGATAGACCGCGGTGACTCGCCGGTGCAGAAGTTCTATGAGGGCGCCACGGTCTTCGTGACTGGGGGTTCTGGCTTCATCGGGAAACAACTTATTGAGAAACTGTTCAGGTAAGTTGATTTAGAGTAGTATGAGAATATACACCGTGTGAAAAGACCAGTCACCAAGCTGAAGTCTACTCGTTTTGCACATCATGCCAAATCATATTAAGCAAAAATAATACTTAGGAAACTTAAAATTTTTGGCTGTAAACATTTTATAAGCCGCATTGTAAAACGCGCGCGGCAACTGCTCGAGATACCTGCCTTTCCATGGGTGCATAGGACATGTATAGGACAAATTGGCGCGGTAATGCATCGATTTTGTAATAATTAGAAAAAAAAGTGACTTTGAGCTTCAATATCTTAAAAATTTGCGTAATGATTGGTACAATATAGAATTTAAATTTTCGTAAAAGGTGTTTTTACACCTATGCTTCATTGTACAAAATTATTTATATTGTTTTATAAAACATGCCATGTATAGCGAAATGTACAATAGGTGGCTTTTTCGCTAAGAGCGATCTGTTCCAGGCATTGGAATGATTGATTTTTAAATATATTATATTCACCTGAGTTAAATCCTCCGTAGGGCTTATAACAATTATACAATTTTATTGAAACGGGTCTTATTCGCGATATTTAATATTAAATATCGCGAATAAGACCCGTTTCAATAAAATTGTATGATGTATACAAATCGCGAAAGTTTAAAATCGATTACTTATAACAATTTTCTTAATTTGGTAAATCTTAGAAACAGCTCGAATTCTAGAAAGCCGAAAATTGATAATTATTGCGGAGATAATCAAAATCCAGACCTCTCACATTATCCATGTCATCATCTCATGACTCTCTTATATATATCTCTTATACTATACACTATATATAGTACTCTCTTATAAGATATATAAGAGAGTACTTATATAAGTACTCTCTTATATATCTTATAAGAGAGTACTTACCTCAGGAGTGACTCAAACACAATGTTATACACACTGTGTTTGAGTCACTCCTACCTGCCGAAAAATTTGATGAAAACCCATGTAATACCTATAATTAAAGACAAGACGGGTGACACATCTGATCCCGCAAATTACAGGCCAATATCACTTGTAACTGTAATGGCTAAGGTACTGGACGGTCTGATAGATAGACACATGGCAACCCGGATCAATTTGAATGATGCACAGTTTGGTTTCAGGCCGGGATTATCCACGGAGACTGCAGTGCTGTCTCTTAAGCACACCGTCCAGTACTACACGTCACGGAAAACGCCCGTTAATGCGTGTTTCCTAGACCTTTCCAAGGCCTTTGACTTGGTCCAATATGATTTGCTTTGGGATAAGTTGAAAAAAGAAACCACGGTAGACAGGGCTATTGTTTCAATAATGAGATATTGGTATTACAATCAGATAAATAGTGTAAGATGGGCAGGAGCTTTATCCGATGCTTACGTGCTGGAATGCGGGGTGAGACAGGGTGGCCTAACATCCCCCAGGCTTTTCAGTCTGTACATTAATCAGCTGATTGTTGAGCTTAGCAATACCTATATAGGATGTCACGTAGACGGCATTTGCTTGAATAATATCAGTTATTGTGATGATATGGTGTTGCTGTGCCCATCAATAATCGCTATGATGAGACTGCTTGGTCTGTGTGAGAGGTATGCAGAGGCCCATGGACTCAGATACAATATTGTAAAAAATTGTGTTTAAAGCTGAAACAAAATTTTACTCAGACTTACCAGAAGTAAAACTTTATGGAAATCCACTGAAAATGGTAACGAGATTTAAGTATCTGGGTCACTGGGTCTCTGAAGACCTTAAAGATGACTCAGATATTGAGCGTGAGCGTAGGGCGCTGGCCGTCCGATGCAATATGTTGGCCCGTAGATTTGCACGATGCACGAAACAAGTGAAGGCAACGCTCTTTAAAGCGTACTGCCAGTCCTTCTACACTTGCAGTCTATGGGTTAACTACACGCAGAGGTCATACAGCACCCTACGCGTACAGTATAATAATGCCTTTAGGATGCTGATGGGTCTGCCGCGCTACTGTAGTGCATCTGGCATGTTTGTTGAGGCGGCAGTAGATAACTTCCATGCAATCTTAAGAAAAAGATGCGCTTCGATCATGCACAGGTTACGCGGTAGCACCAACAGCATCCTCAACCCGATATCAGACCGGTGGGATAGTTCGATACTAGGACATTGGCTACGGCTACACAAGCCCGTGGTACAAATGTTAGATTAAGAAATATATAGATAACTGTTACTACTAACATTAGCTTGTAAGAATAATGTAATACTAACACAATGGGCTTTAGTCTGAAAATAAATAATTTATTATTATTATTATATATATAAACATAATTCAACTTTTATAAATGCAATTGATTCTTAATGGACACAAACCTATTGCAATGAATTAGAAAATTAATTTATTCACCTCAGTCACAATATGACGCATATACGAATATTTTTTTATTTACCTACTATCTATTAATTCCATTGACATTGGTCAGAAACACCTCTTGATGCCTCTTGTATTAAGTTTTAATAGTGAAACATTTGCCAAGTCACTTGAATGAGCACACTGATTTTTTTTTCAAAGTTTTCCTTATTTATATACATTCTTTAATATGTTGGCAAATTGTATGCGAAGGTACTGATTGAAAGAGTTATGGAAGTAACCGACAAGAAAATATGGGATGTACGAGCAGGATTCCGAAAGGGTATGGAGTGCACGGATCAAGTCTTTTCCTTGCAGTGCATAGCCGAAAAATTCTTGGCCAAAGGTCAAAAGTTCTATTGCGCATTCGTGGATTTGGAAAAGGCTTACGATAAAGTGTCGAGGAATGAAATGTGGTCGGTACTGTCGATGTATGGGGTGAACAGCAGCCTCATACGAGCTCTGAAATCCTTTTATGAAGATTCTAGAGCTAGTGTAAGGATAAATGGGTTGTAAACTGATTGGTTTACCATCAAGACAGGTCTTAGACAGGGATGTGTAGCGTCGCCGTGGCTATTCAACCTCTTCATGGACAGTCGTTTGCAAGATTTGAAAAATAGTGACTGTGGATTAAGAATGAATGAGTTACTTGTCAAAGGCCTCCTTTATGCTGATGATCAGGTGATACTTGCGTCTTCAGCGGACGAGTTGCAGGAGATGGTGGCAATCATGCATGGTGCTTTAGGGAGGAAAGGAATGAAAGTGAATGTGAGCAAGACAAAAGTTATGGTTTTTGAAAAGGAGGAATGTGTTACGGCTTGTCATGTTATGATCGATGGACAACGTGTGGAGCAAGTGAATGAGTTGTATATTTAGAGGTGCGCTGTTTACTAAGAATGGTAAGAATGAAGAAGATATTGAAAGAAGATTTAATGCAGGTAATAGGGTGAATGGAGCTTTGAAGGCTTTTATGAACAGTCAAAATGTGTCCAAAAAGGCACGTTTGGCTGTGCATAGAGGGGTGTAAGTACGTACACTTATGTATGGTGGTGAAAGTTGGGTATAGCAGAATAGATATGAAAGTAGAATAAATGTCGTAGAAATGAGAGCACTGAAGAAGTATGTGTGGAGTGTCTTTGAACGATAGAGTAAAGAATTGTGTGATAAGAGAGTGTTGTGGGGTAAAAGAAGATGTAGTGACAAGCATCGACAAAGGTTAGCATACCTTTGTCGATGCTTGTCACTACATCTTCAGGTGGTTTGGGCACATGGAAAGGATGGATGACGAAAGCCTGACCAAGCAGATATATAAGGCAAGTGGTAATGGGACAAGACGAAGGGGTAGACCTAGGCGGACGTTCTCTGACCAGATTGGAGACATCCTTAAAAAGGACAGGTTAGAAGAACCCTTAACCGAAGAGCATGCATGAGAAATTTGATTGGAGTGAATGAAGCAAGAGAAATATGTAAGGATCGTTGCAAATGACGTTCCGTAATCTCTGCCTACCCCTCCGCAAAACAGGAGTGAGTCTATGTATGTATGTATGTATGTTTAAAATGTCAATAAAGTATATCCAGCAAATCGTAATATGTCGTTTATGAAGTAAAAAGGTAAGACATGTATGTAAACAAGTAGGGCCCTAGAATACCGCCTTGCGCCATTAGTAATTGAACTGGTTGATCAGTGAATACTGAGCGGTTTATTTCCTTACACTAGATTTTTTTTTTTTTTTTTTTTTTTTTTTTTTTTTTTTTTTTTAGACTGCCTCGTTGGTCTCGCGGCATAAATGTGCGCGTGGGATCGGGAGGTCCCGGGTTCGATTCCTGGGTCGGGCAGTGTTATTGGGTTTTTCTGTCACGAAATTCTCAGTAGCAGCACGGAGTCTGGAAATGTGCCCGGTACGGCAATAGGCTCGCCCCTTATTACTATTACGTGGGACTAAAGTATATCTGGCGAAAAGTGGGTGTAGAAATACACCTCTGCCTACCCCTTCGGGGATAAAAGGCGTGACGATATGTATGTATGTATGTAGATTATTTTACTTTAATATGAGTTAATCAGATCTAATGCAATGGCTTTGAATGATTCAGACTGAAGTCTCGTTGTCATTATGTCTAAGTTTGCATTTGAACCACTCTTATGCACGTCATGCTAAGCAAAATCGAATGCTTCAGAAGGGTCTCTGAATACACCAATAGAATTTTGGAGCTATGCACTAAAGATGTGTTTGAGTAAAGCTTGCTTCGATAGTCGAGTGATGATGGTGGTATTCTTTCATACTTTTCTGAACTTTTAATTCTACCGAGTGTTAATCGCATTCATTCACTATTTTGACCGGCTCTTTATCGATCCAGCAATACAACCATATAATTGTAATTTTCAGATCGTGTGAAATAAAGAAGTTATACTTACTAGCGAGGGCAAAAAAAGGAAAGACAGTATCAGAAAGATTGCAAATCATGTTAAAAGACCCGGTAAGTCTAATTTTAAGAATGATCAATTTAGTCTGTGTTATTATTGAGGAAGCCCGTAGCAGAAAAAGTGAGATTTAAACATGGGGGAATTTCGGGAAATCCTTTATTAGTGCACCCCAATGGTCCCCAAGTTAGTTTTGGCTCTAGCTTGCCTATCAGTCAGGCAGTCAGTAACGTAAGAATTTACATATACAGACTGGCTGTACCCAGTGGCTTAATGTCATGTTATATTATATAGGCACCTTAACGGCGCAGCTGCAACATAACGCTGTGTTGAAGATGTTTGGTTCCGGTAAACGTGCTGCCTACCTGCCTTTGGCATTTCATATTAACGTTATATTATTCAGCGTGAGGTTTAAAGGTCTTCAAATGATAAGTTTATCGCTGTATTAGACTTGCATAATGTGTTCTGAATCTTTTCCATTAGCATTCTTTTTCTTTTTGCTTAGTTTCTTAGGCTCGTAATTCCCTAATAGATGCGTGTGAAAGAATGTTTCTAAGGCGATATTTTTATCCAGAGATTTGCCCGTTCAAACAAATTAACTGTTGAGCCTTAATATGTTAGTAGTTCAGCTTATCCGATGCAATAAAAAGTTACGTACACAGAGGCAAATCCAGGCTGTTTGTTTAGGAGGGCTTTCATTTGGTTTATGGGGATGATACAGGTCTTAGTGGGGATAAGTTTTATCAAGGGGAATAGTAAAAAGACATCTTATAAGAGGACACTAAATCATCAGGCAATCTCTATTTTAGGGCAATTTGTATTAAACGGGTTCTTTAATCTCTTAATTTATTGAATTGCAGGTATACGACATGCTAAGACAGAAGCAGCCAAACTTTGCAGATTTAATAGTTCCCGTGGAAGGAGATGTTGCTGATATAAGACTTGGACTTAGCGACGGAGACAGAAAAATGATTACAAATGAGGTAATCTTGAAATGTTTCTATTTATGTGGCATCTGAATTCTGAAGAGATGATAATATATAGTGTAGAAGATAAGTATGTGGAGAAGAAAAGACAGAAAGATTGTGTGAGGTTGGATGGATGGAGATCGTAATAATATACTTTCTTGAGCGAGTTTGATTCCCGCTCAAGTCAAACATTTGTGTGCATGAACATGGATATTTCTATGTACTATAAGTATGTATTTACATAAAAAAATATATATTACTATGTTTATTTTATATTCTCTTGTTCTATAATGTTAAAGACCACGAAAGTTTATATTCATACATTGTCTATGTATTGAATTCTATATGCCTGGTTTTAAAATAGCTAAGTATGTGAGGTCATTACACTCATTACATATTAATATTAATAAATGCATACATTTAAATTATAAGTGATTTGTGCATTTTCCAGGTGAATATTGTTTTACACGTGGCAGCAACAGTGAGATTTGACGAACCTCTCCGAGTAGCTACATTGACGAACATCAGAGGAACCAGAGAGGTGCTTTCACTTTTTAAAGAGTGTGTCAACTTAAAGTAAGTTTCTTTTGTAATATGCAGAGTGACATCTTTCTCATTGTGTTATCTCAGTTGCAAACTTGCAACGCGGTGTCTAAAGTCTAACCGGATCCTGAATATTAGCTTTACCACAAAGCGACTGCCTGTCTGACCTCCGCAAACCAAAAGTATATTGTAGCGTTTAGAATAGTGTCAGTTTATTCAAAGATAGTGTGACCCTACAATAACTGTCAAAGATATTTATTACAGCCAGGAGACCGTCGGAGACCACTGATTTAGAGAGGACTTAGCGTGCTCTCCAGGGCACGATTCTGTCCGGCACCTATTACATGCTCCGCGTTATATTAATTATATTAATTTGTTAAACATCTTGATTTCCAGGAAATTCGTCCACGTATCAACAGCATTCACTCACGCTACTAAAGACCGAGTAAACACAGACCTGGCAGAAGAGTTCTACCCAAGCCCTGTTCCACCAGAACTGATGATACTGATGGCTGAAACTGTTGATGAGAATAGACTGGATGCCATCACACCTAAGTGAGCAAAGCCTGCAATACCTAGCACTGAATTCAATATTCGACCCATCCATTTTTAGGGTTCCGTTCCAAGAAGATAAAAAACGGGACCCTATTACTAAGCCTCCGCTGTCTGTCTGTCTGTCACCAGGCTGTATCTCATAAACCGTGATAGCTAGAAAGCTGAAATATTCACAAATTATGTATTTCGGTTGCCGCTATAACAACAAATACAAAAAAATAAAAAAATGAAAATATTAAGGAGGTCCCATACAATAAACGTGATTTTTTTCGTAGGTATTTTTTGCTCAAAATTACCAACGGTAACTTTTTTTATTTTTTTTATTCCTGCCGAACAAATTGACTCCATGCTGCCTGATGTTAAGCAGTCAGTGAAATCCCATAGTGATGGACATCATCCCAGCAGCCAGCATGGCATTATAGCATGATGGCCCTCACCTTGACGGCCTTGAGTAAAGCTTTTTCACGCCCCGCTTAAAGGACCTGGGATCATAGGTGGAGGGAAGCACGTGGACTAGTAAAGAGTTCCACATCTTAATGGTACGGCAGAGATAAGAGGCGCCGAACCGTTTGGTGCGTGACGGTATCTGTTCTACCGTGTAAGAGTGGCACCTCAACCCAGCAGTTAGAGCTGCTGATATCGAAAGTATTTTTATATTGCAAAAAAGAGCAGTTCGGGCCATTTACCAATTACGAACAAGAGTTTCGCTCAAGGAAAGATTTAAGGACATCGGTATTTTAACTGTAGCGTCTCAGTATATTTATGCTAGTGTTTTGCATGTGTGTAGGAATATAAATTCATATTCAAAGAATAGTGATATTCACTCTATTAATACAAGAAATAGACATAAATTATGTGTTCCGTATTTCCGTTTGTGTAAAACTCATAATTCTTTTATAGGACAAAGTTTACGCATCTACAACAAGATACCGATATGTATTTTAGACTTGCCGTTTAGCGCATTTAAGACAACGATTAAAAATAACCTAATGCAAAAGGCTTATTACAATTTAAATGATTACCTTAATGACAAATGCGCTTGGCAATAATCTGTTATAGTATTCACATAATTATTGGGTAAGTAGGTAGATAATATTAAAATTTTCATGACATGTAATTAAATATGATTCTATTCCCAATAAAATTATGTAAGTAAATGATGTTTTTTGGAATCGCCACCACATCATTAGATGTCTTTCATGTCGTTAGATACTATTTATTTATTATGTTTAATTTTATTGTCTTGTACTCAATCAGTTGGATCGGTGGTTGTATTTCAAAAGGTATCACGTCAATTAAATATGGGTACTACATTTGCATTTCTTCACACGTTTTCACAAATTTATGCTATAATTAATGATCTGGAAAATGGTGGTAATTCGCGTTCATGGTCAGTATACCAACAGATTGTTAATTTTATTACTGCCGGTTCGTATACCGTTGTCGTCATGCTCACTAAAATGTCATTTCTTGTGGTGGCGTCGTGTGTCGGGTCATCCCTGTTCCTCTGATATGGCGAGAGGGATGATGGCTGGCACATGCGTCATACTCGTGAACGGGTGCTACTTGCGATGACTGGTCGATGGCGGTCTTATGGGCTGGTATATTTTTTTATTTATATTTTACTTCATCATTTCCATCATGGTTCTGAACATTTGCGCGGATTGCCTGCATTGTTAGGTGCATAATGTAAGTGGATGCTCCTGTTTCACCATGTCTATGTTCAGGAGGCTAACTAAATGAACATCAAAATTTAACTTGATTATGCTTGAGTATCATGTAAAGTAAATATATACAAGTAACATAGAAGGTATAACAGTTGCAGCACCTTACAAAAGTTTAATTGTTATGTATTATTAAAAACCTGGCGTTGAAAAAGAGTGACCGTGAGTTTTATTGCCCGTTCTTTCTCATGGTTCTACCTATTGCATTGTGAACGTGGCAGTAAATGTAAATGTAGAAGCATACAGTAATAATGTTTAAATTTGACGTTCATAAGTGTCACTTTGTGATCTAAATGAATAAAGGATTTTGAGTTTGAGTTTGAGCACGTGTCGTTCGGGATAGGAAAGGAGAGGGTGGGATTAGTTGAAAGAGCTCTTCGGAGCACTCACCGTGATAGATGCGGTAGAAGACAGCCATTGCGGCCACGTCTCTGCGTAATTGCAGTGACTCAAGAGTCTTAGTGGCCTCTGGATCCCCGATGATACGGACAGCACGCCGCTGCAACCTATCGAGGGCGTAGCCATTCCAAAGGTGAGAGCAGTATTCCACGCAGGAGCGAACCTGGGTCTTGTATAACAGACACAACTGCTCCAGCGTGAAAAACCTCCTCACCTTGTTCAGGACTCCGAGTTTCCGAGATGCAGATTTGATGACACCCTCGATGTAGTTCTTCTGGTTGAGATTTCTGCGTATGTCCATACCCAGGATATTGAGGCTGTCTTGAATCGGTAGTGGAGTGTCCAGAAGAGAGGGATGGGGAAGGAACGGAGATACCTTGGCTGAGAATGCGCACACCTGTGTTTTCTTGGCGTTGAACTCGACCAGGTTCTCATCACCCCAACGCCAGATGCAATTCAGAACCCGGTCAAGCTCAGCAACAAGTGTTCGCCTATACTCCTCAGTATCGGCTTGCTTAGGCGCAGGGTGTCTGAGATATCGCCCCTGTACAGTACTGTCATCTGCATAGCAATGTATGCCCCCAAAAGTGAGCATATCATTGATATGCAGAAGAAAAAGCGTGGGCGATAACACGGACCCC
Source organism: Euclidia mi (assembly GCA_944739405.2). Taxonomy (NCBI): domain Eukaryota; kingdom Metazoa; phylum Arthropoda; class Insecta; order Lepidoptera; family Erebidae; genus Euclidia; species Euclidia mi. The sequence goes on along the minus strand of OX123211.2, from coordinate 9,884,452 downwards.
TGAGGCACACCAGCGTTCACCTGGAGAAACTTCGATGACTCACCGTCACAAAAGACTCGTATACGGCGGTCATGCAGGAAGCTGGCAACCCAGTTGCACAATCGAGGCGGCAAGCCGTAGGCTGGAAGCTTGGAAAGAAGCGCACGATGCCAGACTCTATTGAAGGCTTTGGAGATGTCGAGACTAATAGCCAACGACTCTCCATGCCTGTCCATCGCCTCACCCCAAAGGTCAGTGACATACGCTAGAAGATCACCCGTTGATCGTTTCGGTCTGAAGCCATACTGACGATCACTGATGAGAGAGTGATCCTCTAGGTAGCGAATGAGTTGGTTGTTGATTAAACGTTCAAACACCTTGCAGAGGATAGGGGTGATAGCAATGGGTCGATAGTTGCCCGGATCAGAACGATCCCCTTTCTTGGGAATCGGTTGTACGTTCGCCTCTTTCCAAGCCTGCGGCACTACGCCAGAGGCATATGATAGGCGATACAGGCGTATAAGCACTGGAGACAACTCGGCTGCGCATTTCCTAAGCACAACAGCTGGAATTCCGTCAGGTCCACTGGCTTTCCGGACATCGAGAGATCGCAGTATCGCGCGAACATCGCATTGCCTGATTTTAATATCTGCCGGCTTAGCCAAAACTCAAACGTATCGTTTCCATCGCCTTTCTCCGATTTCAAACGCAAACGCGTTTGCAATCGAAGAAAACGCAAAATTGGTAGCCAACACCACGCGTTAGTGTCACACGCACATTCTGCGACACAACATGGTTATTAGTACATGCCTTGCGTTGTTTGAAGCGTCAAGCGCGTCAAATATCAAGGTAATGTAAATATTTATGCTAGTGAAACAAACGTTCGAACCAGAAGATTTGTTTATTCGTTTTAAGTTTTATATAATCATATATAATCTTTAACATTAAGAGTTTTTTAAAGCTTAAATAATATTTATTACTTAAGAACTTTGACTCTCTAAGGAATTTGAAACAAAAAATGACGTGAATCGCGATAATCAACTTACTTGGCGAACACTTAAGTGGCCCCTTGCTGTATTAAATAGGCCCTTTGCGTCTGAAAAAGCTAAACAATGTTTTAGGCAAAGTGATTTAGCGAGGCCCTAACAAGGAGCTCTAGGCCGAGTACAGGCTGACCGTCTGTGGGATTCTTTTTTGCGTTTTCTGCAGGGTTCTATCATTCGCTTGTTATCCGTGCGCAATCGACGCTAATAGCGTTAGTTTTGGCCGAAATTGGCAACTTGGCTACCATTTTGCGGTTGACATCGCAGAAACGATGAGTTTATTCTATCGATGCGTATGCTTTTTATGCGTTGTGTATTTGGCTACGACTTTTCTATTTGTTTTATTATATCACGTGACTTTGCGTTCACTCCATACATATTTTTGCGTTAGCGTTTGCAGAAAGACGTCTTGGCTAAGCCTGCAGGCATGGAGTGGCCGCAGTAGGGAATCGAAGGTGGCTGCGCACTACGATCATCGATTCGGGAGTTGGCCGCAAAGAGATTGACAAGCAGGTCAGCTTTCTCTTGCGGCCCATGGGCCAGTGATCCATCCAGGCACCGCAACGGCGCCAGTGAAGGCTGGCAGAAATTAGATTGCACGGCTTTGGCCAATCGCCAGTATCCCCGGCTGCCCGTGGGGTGCGACAAGAGTTCTTGACCAAACCGTGCAATGCGCTGTGCATCCGCTCTTATGTATGCCCGCTTGCAGACCTTGGTGGCTCTATTATAGGCTGCCTTGATGAGATGGACATTCGGATCGCGACGAGACCGAGCCCTGATCCAAGCGCGGTAAGCCGACTGTTTTTGTTTAACAGCATCGGCACACTCGCGATCGAACCAGGGCCGTACTCTGCTGCTGCTGGAGACGTCAGTGGATGGAATATAATATTCCATACCCAAGATGATTTCCCCAGCAACAGCAGACGCACTCTCCGACAGATCCCTCCCACCAAAGCAGCGTTGAGACCACGGGATGGACGCATAATACTCTCGCAGGCCATTCCAATCCGCTGACGAGTAGTGCCACAAGCGTCGCTTTGTCTTCACTGGTTGTGGAGGTGAAACGAATGGCACTGTAGTGCGAACTAGACAGTGGTCGGAGGAACCCAAAGGGGCTTGTACCGTCACACTGTACTGGGCCGGGTTACTCGTCAGCATAAGGTCTAACAACGAGGGCCGATATATCTGGTATCCTGGTGGGCTGGAGTACCAGTTGAGTCAGGTCATGCGTTAGAGCGAATGCGTGAGCAGCTCGTCCCGCGTGGTCCATTTTGGAAGAGCCCAGCCAGGTCTCATGGTGGGCATTGAAATCTCCCAAAAAGACCAACTCGGCGGTCGGGAACTGCTCCTGCGCATTATCTGCTGCCTGACTTAAGTAGTCAAACAGTCGAGTTGTCTCGGAATCTCCGGTATGGGAACGGTAAAGGCACACGTAAATCCGGGCCAATGAACCCAGACTTACGTGTACCCATAGGACAGAAAAGGACGGGTCCTCTAGGCAGCGTAGACGTCGACAGCAAATATCCGCTCTGACGAACAAGCATACCCCGGCTTTTGCGTGGAAGTTATCCTCCAGTGCATAACCGGGATAATGCAAATAAGTCGTGTCGTCAGGACGGCGTATTTGAGTCTCGGTCAAGAAAAGCATGGCCGGTCGGGCCGTCTCGAGATGATGGTGGACGGCGTTGAGGTTCGAATGGAGTCCGCGGATGCTAGCGGACTCCACCTCAAAAAGTGAGTTGGTGGGGAACGAAGACGCCGCTGTTTGACTGGAACCATTTCTTGAACCTGCCATAGAAGAAGAAAAGGGGGCGTGAAAAGAGGAGGCAGTCAACGCAGCAGCGCGTGACAAAGCGCAGAGTATTGTATTGCCATTATACTGTGAGGTATAGCGATGGCCGACCCGCCGGACGGAAGGGCCCCCGTACCCTCCCAGAAGTGGTCGCCGGGTCCCACCGTCCGGTCACCAACCGGCACCCCGAGATTATGCGCGGCCTGGTGGGGCAATGGTTAGTCCCAGTTGGGCCCCTATACTATACCGCGGGCGGCCAGCGGCACCACCGTTTCTATGGGTCTCCCTGGCCGGCGAGTCGACCCACACTATCCACACAATGACTCCACGGATACTCTACTGGTCCCACGTATGCTGCGGTAACCACCCCCTCAGCTAATCCTCCTCATCCTCTCCTCCTTCCCCATATGGGCAATGAAGAGAGAATGGGGAGGGTATGGTTGGGCCTCCGGCTCTCCCACTCACCGAACGAAACGCAACAGCATAGAACATACTGTTACTTTACGTCAACTTTCTTGGTTTCACCGAATATGTAGTTGTATATTAACTTTCAAAATAAATCATTAAATAAAAAATAGTTAATAATAAAGGGGGGCTCTCATACAACAAAGGTAATTTTTAAGCAATTTGTTACTAGATCTTAATAAACAGGTAGAAACTTAAAAAATATTTAAGTAGATATGCATAACAACAAATGTGATTTTCTTTTATAGGCTGATTTTAGTCTCACGCTGACCGTCAGCGCTCATAGCTCAGCGCGTAGTTTGTCAGCGCTGAGGCTCAGCGTGGCTCGTTTTAACATCGTACTGACCACCTTACTGTACAGTCGACGATCAAAATGCGGAGTGTATTAATTATTGCTGCTTTGTACTATATATCCCAAAAAAATAAAAATTGGCGACGACGAAGACTCCATGTTCATCCATTGATTGAGCAGAGAACCGTTGCAGGAGAATTTGTCTTGTTTTATGGCACTTTGAGGGCTGACAAAAGTAAATTCTTTAATTACTTTCGAATGTCAAATAGAACTTTTGACGAATTACTGGCAAAGATGCAGGATAAACTGGTCCATTACAGCCTACGAATCGTGCCTGTACCACCGATTGAACGACTCATCAATAACTCGACCTGTATCCACTTAGCGATTCGCCATGACTGTACGCGCGATGACATCCGCTCCGCTCGACACTAAAATGCTCACTGAAAGCAGAGGCGCTCGAGCGATCGTCAGCGCTGACAGCTACGCGGGGCCGACGCGCGACGCGTACGTCTGCGTAGCTATCAGCGCTGACCACTGTGCGCACTGATAGCTACGCGTCATTCAAAAACGCTTCCTAGAAGTTCATATATCTCGGTCATCAGCGCTGACGGTGCGCGTGCCGTCAGCGTAAGACTAAAACCAGCCATAGATGATGGTACGGAACCCTTCGTGCGCGAGTCCGACTCGCACTTGCCCAATTTTTTATTTGAGATACATATCTGACATTAAGCTCCATACAATATTATAAATATTTATAATATATATTATACACATATATATAAATTCAAACAGGTATCTTGAATCTCCTAATCAACGGATAGATTGAATATTGAAGTCGGCCATTAGTCTGCCTGTGCCTTTACCAAGAGTTTACCAACCACACGTTACAACTCGATTCGATAGACGTTCTACGCACTGATTGGTTTGTGCCGAGTGCTTCGAGGATGAGCATGGAGCAGACCAATCAGAACGCCCAACGGCTATCGAAACAACGTAGGACGTGCGGTGGCTAAACTGATATTAGAGTCACTGTCCAACGAAGTGAAGGGGACTTCATCATCATCACCAGCCTGCACGAGTCCACTGCTGGATATAGGCCTCTCCAATGACACGCCACTGAGCCAGATTTTCGGCTTTTCGTGTCCAGCCGCTGCCAGCCACTTTGCGTTTATCGTCACTCCACCTAGCCGGAGGGCGTCCTACACTACGTTTGCCAAGAAGTGGACTTATTACAGAACTTTTACTATCTGTCTATCTATATCGTCACGCCTGTCTCCCATTGGGGTAGGCAGAGACTATAGAACGCCACATGCTTCGGTTCAAACATACTTCTTTCGCTTCCTCGACATTCATTAACCTCATCATGCATGCGCGTTGGTTATGGGTACTTTTAATTTGGCCCTTTTTTAGTACGTCACCTATTTGGTCGGCGTACGTCCGCCTAGGGCGTCCCCTACAGACATTTCCATTCATTCTCGCACGATACACTCCTTCCTATATTCCTTCTTTCATCCATCCGTTCCAAATGTCCAAACCAACGCAACATTCCTTTTTCAACCTTTGTCACTACATCTTCTTTTAGACCACACTTCTCTCGTATCACACTGTTTTTCACTTTATCAATCAGCCTTACTCCGCACATATTCCTTAAGCTCTCATCTCCACAGCATTGATTCTACTTTCATGCTTCTTCTGCCATACCCATGATTCACTACCATACATCAGTACTGGCGCCAAAACTCCCTGCAGTATAGCAAGGCGAGCTTGCTTTGGGATAATACCATTGCTGATGATGGACTGTACGGCGCCATTCACACAATTTCCTGCTTTCACTCTCCTTTCAATATCTCCCTCACATTTTCCATCTCTCGTAAACAAAGACCCTAAATACACAAACTCGTTCACTTGCTCCACTTTTTCATCTCCTATCATTACGTCACATTCAGTTACACTATCATCCCTCTCTATGACCATGACTTTGGTTTTGTTAACATTCACTTTCATACCTTTCTTCTTATACGCTTAATTCATCGTGGTGACCATCTGCTGCAAATCCAACGCTGACGATGCGAATAGAACCTGATCGTCAGCGTATAACAGGGTCTTAAACACTGACCCACCCATTCTTAATCTACATTCAGACTCTTTCAGATCGGTCAAACAACTGTCCATGAACAGATTAAGCAGCCAAGGAGACGCTACACATCCCTGTCTAACACCACGATCAATGTTAAACCAGTCCGTGTAGGCCCCGTTTATTCTGACACAGGCATTTGAATCCCTATATAAGGATTCAAGTGCCCGTATCAGACTGCTGCTCACTCCATACACAGAAAGTGTTGACCAAAGTTCATCCCTCACCACTCGATCGTAAGCCTTTTCCAGGCCAATAAAGGCGCAGAAAACCTTCTGGTGTTTACTTAAGACTTTCTCTGCAATGCACCTTAAGGAAAATACTTGATCCGTACATCCCATTCCCTTTCTGAATCCCGCTTGCACATCCCAAATTTTACTGTCTGTTTCAGAAATCACTCTTTCAATCAGTATCTTTGCATACAATTTGCCAACAACACTCAGGAGGCTGATACCGCGATAATTTTTGCATTTCTGCTGTGACCCTTTGCCCTTGTACAGTGGCACAATAAAGGCTTTGTTCCAGTCACCTGGTACACGACTATTAATTGTTAATATGACGCAAGTCCGCTTTTTTGCGCTTCGATGGACAGGTACCCTTACACATACCTACTCCTTTGTTCGAGTATGGGTTACATTATTTATTTTTTAGATTGTCACGCCTGTATTCCTGAAGTTACCCAAATTACGCCTTATAAATCTTTAGGTCCCACGTAACATGGGGTGAGTCTATTGTCCGAGCACATTGCATGACTCCGTGCTGCTACTGAAAATTTGGAAAACCCAGTAACACTTTTCACGACCAAGGAATCGGACTCAGGGTCAGTAAACGCATACTAAATCTAATGGATGACGGAGGCAGAGTATAAATGGGATTATATAATTTTGTAAAATCCTGGCAAACGGTAATTTGATACCAACTATGTAAAGCCGGTACTACACACAACCTGTTCTAATAATTGAAAACATTCTTGAAAACATAGGTACATACAAAAAAGTTCTATCCACCTCAAATTATGTGCAGCCGACTGTACATATTAAAGTCGTACTCATCACTAAGATTTGTTTGGGTGGGAATCAAACTACGACCTTCAGCTCAGCAGTCAGGGTCACATTTTTAAAGTCGTCGCCGTCGTTGCCGTCGTCTTTCTTCATACAAAATAATTTAGCGGGTCTACCACGCTCGGTGCAAGCAGAGCGAAACGTCGGAAACAAATAAAGTTTACGCGATTAAGACCCGCTAAAATATTTTGTATGATGTATACAAATCGCGAAAGTTTAAAATCGATTGTCGTCTTTCTTTTCAACATTTTACAAAAGATCTAGCTTCCATAGCCAAAAACGATATACAATCGTCTCCTTTAGAAACCACAATGGTGAACAGTATTGACTGTGTTAATAAATATAAAATTTTCTTTCTTGCAGTTTGATCGACGGCTGGCCAAATACTTACACATTCACAAAAGCGTTGGCAGAAGAATACCTAAGACGTTCTGCTGGAGATCTGCCAGTGTGCATCGTGAGGCCTTCTATAGGTAAGCCTTAATAATATCACGGGGTCTTAAGCGGAATGCGAAGTTTACAGTTTATAAATATAATAACAGATTTCACCACATGTTACACCAGACAATTCATGCGCAGTAAAAATGCATAATTCGTAAAAAATTAACATAAGAGCAAATAAAAATAACGAATTTTCATATTTTATCAGTATCATCATCTAACTTAACTTAATCGTTTAGTTATGAATTATGACGTACCGCTGAACCGGTCTTACCGGTCAATTAGAATGCATTTTTGTAGCCCCCCTTCGCCCCGCATACCTCACCACTTTGACATAATTGTTTGTTTGTAGAAATGAAACCATTAGGGTGTCTAGTAGGCTGGGTTGTCGTTGCCTATACCTAAGCAAAAAAAAATGAAGTCTGTTGTCATTCTTAAAATTCAAGAATATTTCATACAATTTAATGGAAACGGGTCTTACTCCCGATATTTATTTGATTTAAGGTAAAAATACCTCTCCATGTGGTGACGGATTAAGAATACGGAATGTCACCACCCCATATCATCCCATGGGTGTCGTAAAAGCCGACAGAGGGAGCATATTATGCAGAGAACAGCACTGTAAGAGAAGGAAAACTTGATACAAACCCTATACCAACCCGTTTGGCCAGCGTGGTATAGTAGGCCAATTCCTCCTTTCAAAGGAGAGGCCTAGTTCAGCAGTGGACTGTTAAAGGCTGATGATGATGGAAAATACCTCTTACTCGTTTACATAAAATTGTATGACGTATACAAATCGCAAAATTTTGAAATCAATAAAATAATATTTTGTCCCTTGGCAGTATCTGCAAAATACTGTGTTTAGGAAAATTATAGTGAGACGATTAACAATAATTATTTTTTGCAGTTTTGCCAGCTTACTACGAACCTGGTCCTGGATGGCTAGATTTATCCACGGTAACTGGTCCGAGTGGGGTAAGTTATAGTTTGTTTATAGACTATATCTCCGAAGGAGTAGGCAGTGTAATATTACACTCACGTTTCGCCATGAATTTTTAGGTCCCACGTAATAGGGGACGAGCCTGTCATTGTTACCGGGCGCATCACTAGACCACCAGACGCCGTGCTCCTACTGAGAATTCGGAAAAATCCAGTAACACTTTTGCCCGATCCGGGAATCGAACCCGGAACCTACGATCAGCAGTCCATTTATTTAAGAGATACGATCCCACACACAAAAACACAGACTCGTCAAACCATCTATCGTACGACAGCAAAGACAATTAACACGACGACATCTAACGGACGTGACGGAACTAAAGTCCTGAATCACGCAAGCACAGTTTGCTCACGCAATGTCTAGACTTACAAATTCCAAACTACTTCTATCGCACTGCAGTCCACCAGGTACGATCATCTAGCCTGGGCATACGATCCTCCCGCTAGTTGGAGGAACAGCACACCTTATTCCTCCTCAACCTTTTCCTTCAAAAGTAAAAATCGATTATTATTAGGCGAAAGCCCAGTGGTGTAGTTAACGGACAGCCGAGATGATTTTATTGACTTTGATGAACTTTTATTTTTTTGACAGTACCTAATTAACTTTTTGACATTTTATGTTTATTAATTTTATGTGTATTTATATTAACATTCAAGCACAATTTTGTACTAATTGTTTGTGAATAAATGAAATGAAATGAAAAAAATAATAAAGTTACATCTGACTTTTCGAAGTTGTGTATTAAAAATGTTAATTATCGCTCGCTTAATAATGTGCCCGGTAGGTGGCAATAGGCTCGCCCCCTATTACGTGGGATCTAAAAATTCATGGCGAAATGTGGGTGTAATATTACACATTTGCCTTCCCTTTACTACCTACCCCGGGGATAAAAGGCGAGAAGTTATGTTATGTAATGTTCATTACTAAACTTGTTCGTTTTCAGGTACTCTTGGCATCAGGTCTAGGCGTCATCCACGTATTCAAGACGGACGTAAACTTTTTAATGGCCATGGCTCCTGTGGACTACGTAAATAACGCCATCATAGCCTCTGCATGGGACAGCCATAACCTTCCAAATGACACCAAACAAGAAATACCTATATACACTATAAGAAAACCGATGAGATTTGGTGAGTTTTTTTTTTTAAAGTCATCATCCTCCGAGCATTTTCTCAGTTGCAACCCGGAGTCTGCTTACTAGTCAAACCGGATTTTACTGAATATTGGTTTTCTACAGAGCGACTGCCTGTCCGACCTCTACAACCCAAAAGGAGATCGATATTTCTTAGTTTACACTAGTTACAGTTTAAGCAGAAGTAACGACTGTAACGACTGCCGAAGACCTTCACGACAGCCGGGACCGACAGCTTAACGTGATCTCCGAAGCCCGGGGCGAGCGATAGTTAACAATTTAATACGCACATAACTACGAAAACTCAGTGGCGCACGGCATGGATTCAAACCCGATACGATCTGCGTGGGAATCTGTTGGTATCTCCACTAGGCTATCTAAGTCTAATCTTTCTTAGTAACAACATGAATCAATTCAGTATGAGACGGAGGATCTCAGGTAGGATGTCGGGGTTCAAGAGAAACACTGCTAGGCTGAACAGGTTCTTTATTATGTCTCGCTACCGCTTACATACAGTATGAGCGAACTAGGTAAGCACTGGCCTAAGGGCTGGAATGTAGATTCCGCTGCTCTCCGACGCTCGCAGGGTAGCTGCTTGTAGAGTCACCGATGAGCTGGCCAAGGTGCGCATGGTGTAGGCAGCTCGGTGGTCGAGGTTCAGGCTGAGCGGGGCCTTAGGCGGTGCAGCCGATGTGGGCTGAGCGGTGAGGCTCAGGCGTCCGTGGCCTGGCTGTAGGAGGCTCGTAGGCAGGAGCTGATGCGTGGTGGCGGCTGGTAGCGGCACGGCGCCAGCAGCTCGTAATTGTAGCCCGTAGGGAGAATCGTGGCCCGTAGGGAGAACTGGAAACAGCACAGAGAATACACAACCACCGGTCAGGAACAGGCTATCCCTAGATCGGCTCTTATGCTTAGGAGACACAGATACTACAGACAGAACGTATAAGCACACAGACAACTAGAATATGCTTACCCCCAGCGGGACAGTAGATATTGAGTAGAAGGTAGAATAAAGGGTTTTTTTCGGCGGTAGGTGTCAGAAAAGTAACACATGTTGTAAAGAGCAAAGATTTGATTTTATTAAATAAAAGTAAATAAGTGATATTTTTTTGGTTACATTGTGTACAATAAGCCATAAATACAGTGTACTTACATTGTCAAAAGTATTATTGCATATGTAATCTTAATCCTGCAAGATACACCACCTGCCAGCACTTCACAAATTTTTGAGATTGCACACTATTTGAAAAACAACTTCAACTCATAATGTCTCAACTGGCTGACATCCGAACGGCACAGGATAATCTTGAAGAGTCCTTTTCAAGGAGGATGGCAGAACTTGAGGCACAGCTTCACATCGGTGGTCCGGCAAAGGAGACTGTCGCTAAGGTAGCGGAGGAGTTCCGCACCTTCCGGGAGCTTATGTTTTCAATGCTTGGCCTCTTGAGACGGCAAATCAACGAATGCGCCCATACACTCGACGCGATGGAGACGAGGCACAGGCGGAAGGCACTGATTTTTCTTGGGGTTCCAGAAGAAGAGAAGCAGGATTGTCGGGCCTCTGTGCTGCAAATAGTGCATAAGCTGGCGCTCCCTGATGTAACATCGGCTGACATCAACAATTGCCACAGGATTGGAGCCTCCACCAGTGACCGTCGACGACCGATTCTGGTCTGGTTTGAGAAAGCGGATGTTAGATCGGCCGTTTGGAGAGCCAAGACGAAGCTGAAAGGTACAGCAGTGTCGATGAAGGAGTTCCTGACGAGATCACGACAAGCAGTGTTCGGAAAAGCTCGTCACCACTTTGGAATGCGGGCCTGCTGGACTCAAGACGGCGTAATTGTGGCGAAATCGTCCGATGGTAGCCGCCATAGGTTCACAACAATGGAGCAGCTCAACTCCCTGATGGCGAAGTATCCCAGAGAAGTAGACGGTTTGGCATCAGCGGGCGAAAGTGGCGTCGCAGTGAGTACTGGTTCTTCAAACGTGAATTCCAAGGCGCGTAAATAACTGTGTCTGCCACTAGTATAGACTTGTCTTGTTGTTTTGGCATTCATTACATTTATTGTGTTATTATTTAGATGTGACCATAGTTATATAGGTGTTATGCTATCTATTTTATTTTACCCACATTATTATTGCTTTACTACAGAAAAGTCATTAGATTATCTACTTTGTTTACTTACTTCACAGTTCACACTTCTAACATATTATGTCAAACTAGTGTCGTTGTCAATGTTGTCAAACTAAGTTCGCTTGAAATAGTTGCGTTCGGAAACATTGTGTGTATTACGTTTCGTTGTACATTGTGTTAGGTTAGCAGTAATAACGTTTCATTACATTTTCTTTCTGCTAAATATTTGTGTGAGCTGGCGGGTGGTGCAGAGATAGTATTATTTTGTCTTTGTACCTTAATATTTTGTACCATACATTTAATTTAATAGTATAAGTTACATATTTTATTTATTGTTATTTATATATTTTATTTGTAGTTTATGGATAATTTGTCTGATAGCGATGCTTATCTATCTGCTAATGAATCTGCTTCCAACTCTGATAACGAGAGCTTTTGTTCTGTTGATGGCACATTGGGGGACTGCTTAAGACACACTTTTGCACAGAAATCGGGCTTAATGTTCAATGTTTGCCACATTAATGCGCAAAGCATACCTAGCCACCACAATGACTTGCTTGAAAGTTTTTCTGATGTAGATATTCACGCCGTCCTGATTTCAGAGAGTTGGCTTAAACCAGATCTTCCCTCTACATCTTACTCTCTCCCCGGCTACATCCTAATAAGGAATGATCGTGTCGGTAGGAGAGGGGGTGGTGTAGCAATATACCTCTGCAGTACTATACCCTATAAAATTCTTGCCTCTTCTTCACCTACTTCTTCACCTGCGGAGTACTTGTTCCTTGAAATTAATGTCAAAGGTGCCAAAGCTGTGCTTGGCGTCGTATATTGTCCACCAACCGTCGATTATTTCTCCAGTATCGAGCCGATACTGGAATCTTTAGGGTCAGAGTACGAACATCACCTCATCATGGGCGACTTTAATACCGATCTCCTTTCCAACCATTCCAGCCGTACCCGTAAACTCCTTAACATCATTGAGTCAGCCAGCCTCCACATTTTGCCATTACAGCCCACTCACCACAATGTTAATGGGGAGGACACATGGCTTGACTTAATGCTCACATCCACTCCTACTTTAGTGTCCTTTCATGGTCAACATCCTGCTCCTGGATTTTCCCGTCACGACCTTATTTTCCTTTCCTATCGCCTAAAACCTCCTAAATCCTCTCCCAAAGTTCTGCACAAGCGTTGTTTTAGTCGTATGGATGTAACCAAACTCCTTCAGGATGCAGCCGACCTGAATTGGGAAAAGATGGAATCTGCGGCTACGGTAGATGAGAAAGTTAGCATCTTCAATACTGCTGTCTGCAAGCTGTATGATGTTCATGCTCCTGTACGGAAGGTAAAGGTGAAACGGCCACCTGCACCCTGGATTACGAGAGGGGTGCGCATGGCAATGAGGCGGAGGGATCGGGCATTCCGAAAATATAAGAGGGAGCGTTGCGAAGATAACTGGCTTCTTTTTAAATCTGCAAGAAATCGGTGTAACCTGATGGTTCGCAACGCTAAACGCCAACATATTCTCCAAAATATTTCCTCGTCATCGCCAGCTGATATCTGGAAGTTCCTTGGAACTCTAGGTATCGGCAAACAGCGGCGTGCTGACATCTGTGGGACGCTCGGTTTGGATGATATCAATAGACATTTCACCACTTCCTCTACATTGGATCACCAAACCTCGCGTCTCACGGTTAGCTACGTGGCTGCTTTACCTTGCCCCGATATTGAATCCTTCCACTTTTCTCCAGTAGCACCGGATGAGATCAAAAAGATTATCCTTTCCATCAAGTCCAATGCCGTAGGATGCGACAACATCAGCCGTCGCATGATTACCACCATCCTGGACCATCTCCTCCTTGCTATCTCCCACATCATCAACTTTTCCCTCGATTCTGGCACCTTCCCGTCCCTTTGGCGCAAGGCTTACGTTATTCCTTTGCCAAAAATCCAAAATGCTTCTCTTCCTAATCATTTTCGTCCCATCTCTATTTTGCCTTTTCTATCCAAAGTCCTCGAGTCCTGTGTCCAAAAACAACTGTCCCGATTCGTTTCCCTAAATAACCTGTTAAGTCCTTTCCAGTCTGGCTTCCGTCCTGGTCACAGTACTACCACCGCCCTCCTCAAAGTGACTGGCGATATTAGGGAGGGTATGGAGAACACCAAAGTCACGGTGTTGGCTTTGATCGATTTCTCTAATGCCTTTAATACCGTCAGTCACGATGTCCTTTTATCCCTTCTTTCCCATCTCAAAATCTCATCCGATGCTCTGGATTGGTTCTCAAGTTATCTTCGAGGTCGTCAGCAGTCGGTCCGCCTAGATGATTCATCATCGGAGTGGTGTGACAATAGCTCTGGCGTTCCTCAAGGCGGTATTCTTTCTCCTCTTTTATTTTCTATGTTTATCAATATCTTAACACCTAATCTTCAATGCGCTTATCATCTTTACGCCGATGACTTGCAGATATATTCTCAGGCTACAATCGATGACGTTTCGGTAGCAATAGACATGGTTAACAGAGACCTAGCCGCCTTACAAACTTGGTCCGAAAAATTTGGCCTATCTGTTAACCCAAGCAAGTGTCAAGCAATTATATTAGGTAGTCAATGGTCTATCAGAAAACTTGACATTACATCTCTCCCGAAACTTAGTTATAATAACACTACTATAGAAATGTGTCCAGTTGTCAAGAACTTAGGATTATATATGGATAGCACTCTTAATTGGCAATCTCAAGTGACGCAAGTGAGCCAAAAAATTACCAGTACCCTACGCACTCTCTATCGGTTGAGGAACTTTCTGCCGTCCACGACTAAGACATTGCTTGTGCAAGCTTTAATTTTTCCCTTGTTCGACTATGGTGATGTATGTTACTATGACCTGAATGCAGATCTTCTTAACAAACTTGACCGTCTTCTCAATAACTGCATTCGATTCGTTTTCAATCTTCGCAAGTATGACCATGTGTCTACTTTTCGTTCTCAGTTGAAGTGGCTTCCAATTCGTCAAAGACGCAGTTTGCGTGCCCTCACAACCCTCTATTCTATCCTTATGTCCTCTAATACCCCAAAGTACTTAAGTGAGCATTTTCAGTATCTTTGTTCAACTCACGACCGAAACCTTCGTTCATCTGACAATCTTCTCCTTCTTTGTCCTCCTCATACTACCAATTTCACTCACTCTTCTTTTTCTATACAAGCTATCCTTCTCTGGAATGGTCTCCCTCTCGAAGTCAGGACGTCCATTACCAGGTATGGCTTTAAATCAAAAGTAAAAGCACTGCTATTGGAAAAGTTAGCAGAAGTAGCATAGCATTCGTTTATATCAAGGTATTTGTTTCGTGTTATTATAAAATATGTATGCATAATATTTATTTATGTATAGTGTATATTTATGTATAGTATATATTTGTGTATAGTATATATTTGTGTATATTATATATTTATGTATTTTGTATTATATTTAAGTAAAACTACATCAGTCTCAATTTAATTGTAAAATACACCTACCTTTAATCTCTGCACTACCCTAAGGTAGACTGGCGGAAAATGCCTAAGGCATTAAGTCCACCTTGTATACGCATTGTGTATATGAAGTTTTAAAATAAATAAATAAAAAAAAAAAAAATAATAATCAAGAGGTTTAGTGGCTGCGTTCCTATGTCTAGGGAAAGAGACCGTATTAGATCCCATCTTATATAGGCATAAACCTATGAGTCACTGACAGCCAGTGGCTCTGAACATGACCATAATATAAGGTAATATTGCGAAGCACTCTGTGGCTAAGCTGGCGTTAAGCGCCTGCGAGATATTATAACGCAATACGTAGAGTATTACGTTACAAGTATATCAAAAGTCCATTCAATAGGGACCTAAGCTGACGCTGGTCTAAAGATAGAATATCGCTATTGCCGTTCGTAACAAATCGGCAAAGTTAAGCAACGCTGGCATAGGTCGCCACTTAGATGGGTGACCACGTGTGGCATTTACATTTGAGCGCTACCGTGCTTCGGAGGCCACGCAAAGCTGTCGATCCCGGTTCTTGTCTAAGGATAAGGATCGTTAGACCATGTCGGAGGCCTTCGGGTGGTCTGAAAATTCCGACACCAGAGTTGCCACTTACTCACACGAAAAACAAAACAAACAAGCTATTGCTTTGGGTTCCGGCGATCAAGTGGCACTTTCCACGTGGAGACCCTAACATTCCGCTCACTCTTCGAGCTCGATCTCAACGCTCTAACCAGATTTAGCAGAATATTACTTTGCCCGGCTGCATCCAAGATTTACGCAGTGAGCGCCGAACATTACTATTGGTTGTGTTTGAAATAGATATTTTGTCTATAATACAATAATATCAATTTAGAAACATTTTTTATGTATGGTAATTATTTTTTGACTCTGGTCACATTATGAACGAACAAATCACACTCATTCTCTTCCTGAAAAAACTTTGATTGAGCACACCTTTTGCATTTCGTGTGAATTGAATTAAATTGAGTAAACCCTCGTAAAATTGCCACTTTTGATTTGTCCGGCACTAATCAGTCCACAGTGTTGATAAATTGTGATAATGTATCGAACATTGACATTTGTAAAACTAAAATTTGCAACCTCGTGCGGCGTGCCTTTAAGACGTCGCGTTGGAGTCTGGTAAAGTACGATATCTTACCTCTGTTTGGCCAAAATTAGTGCGTGTTTATCTAGCTTGCCTCCAGGCAAGCATAATGTAACTTGTCTTGCCTTAGATAAGCTGGATGTATGTAATTTAAGTCTGCAAACAATTCCCAGTCTGTCTAGACAAACTCTGAACAGGTTGGACAGAATGTTACTATTGATAGTTTTTCCACAAAGCGACTGCCGTTTAACCGCTTACATATTTTAATAATAATAATAATCCGTGGCACAGACCAGTGTCAAAGAATTCAATAACAATTGTCAAAGATGTTGACATGACATCTGGAGCCGACGTCTTAACAATGAATACAGATTTACCTAATAGAAGCGCATTTCTTAAGAATTTCGTGTGCCGATTCCAAGTGACGAATTGGCGGTGTAGTACGTAGTTGGCGCCGTTCGCGGCGCTGGCGTCGTTCTCCGTCTCTCTTGCTCTCGTAGTTAAGATACACAGGAGGAACGTTCGTCTCACTTGCACTCATAGAGACAGCTGTCACAGACTCACAGCGCGACTGCCACGCCGCCAAGCGGTAATTTGGGTCACAGAAAGTTTGTCTACAGAGCGCCCATAAGAAATGCGCCTCTATTAATAAATATCTATGCTCTATGGTCTTAATTTACTCTCCGAGGCCCGACAAAAGCTATAATTACCAATGTAATAATAGATAAAACGATGATCATATTTCTGATAAATTGTGATCATATCTTGCTAAACCGCGGAGGTATGGCATATCGCTTTTAAGCTGCGCGTCCACCGGATCGGAATCGGAGCGTACGGAGCGGACGGAGCGTCGTCATTTACAAAATGCCGATGGGGTGCGTCCACTGCATTCGGATTCAGCATCGGCAATTTAGGTATTTTTAAAGCAGGAGGATAGTGACGAGGATATTGTTGTAGATTAATTTTCGGAGAATATTATACATTTGATGAATATCATAAATAATGAATATCATAGATTTTTGGGTACATTCATATGACTCTACTAAAGTAATTAAAACATCGTCCTTCATCGTGAATAAGTATTTTTGCCTACAGTTTAATGCCGCAAACACGTCAGAACTTGAAACGCTCGGAATACGAATGATGCGTTCACTGCGGATGACGTCATCAGCACAAATACCGGTCTCTGGCGCAGAAATGCGCATCCAGTGCACGCGGTTTCATAGAAATTAATACAAAGCAACAAATCCTTCCGCTCCGTACGCTCCGATTCCGATCCGGTGGACGCATAGCTTTATCCTATGAGCTGCGGAGTCCAGATAGTAGTCGCTCTGTGAAACAGCTAATATGGCGTCAAATCTAGTTGGAATAATAAGTGGTCTCTGGAATCCAAGGTGAAAAGTCTTGGATGCAACGGTAGGACATTGATGATGATATGGTTGTATGTTGCTACTCCTTCAATATTATATTATTACTAGCTTTTGCCCGCGGCTTCGCTCGCGGAAATTCAGGGTTCTCTAGTTATGGTATATCATGTATGTTCGGGGTAACACAAATCTCCTTTATTGGGCGCATACTTCTATGATTGTCGTTTTAACTATTTAAGAAATATAACTGCAAAAAGTATTTACACATACAACTAATAAGTATAGGTAAATTCACGAAAGTTGACCACAAATGGCGGCCGTCGCGCATATGTACATTCGTGCACCAATGGCGTTGCTCCATTCTTGACGCATTTAGGGAATGCGTCAAGAACGGAGCCACGCCATTGGTACTCCACCCGCGCCTCACCCCGCACCTTCACGGGGACCTAAAAAATGATTTCTGCGCAGTGGTCATCTTTCGTGAACCGACCTATACTAAGAGGTAGTACTCAAAATTTTATCCCGTATCAGCGTATCAGTTATAAATATCTATGCTCTATTTCAGTGACGTTTCGCTAGAGTGGCCAATATGGCGACTGCGATTTGTCTGTCAGAACCACAGAATAATAACTTATCCAATCTCTTTGGTCAGAACCATTAGAATTTAACAAAATCAAAACAAAATACTCAACATTCCGAATTTCGCGGATATATGTTGCCGACTCGAAATCTTTATTTTTTTTATATATTTTTTTAATTCAGGTAAGGTTTCGATATAGGTACTCCTTGACGAAATTATTATTATAAGATTTGACACTGTGATAGCAGCGCAGTCTGTCGGTTCCAATGTGAAACAATCTAAAATCCACTACTACTTACAAATTAAAAATTAAGTAAAAAACCATTTCCAGTGGACTAAATTGTGAATCTAAACCATTCTCAAGTCCCCTTGAACACACATAAAAAATTTCATCAAGACCGTTCCAGTCGTGTAGGAGGAGTTCAGTGACATACACACGCACACAAGAAATATATATATAAAGATTGGCTAATAAAATAAATTATTTTCAGGTCTTATTTCTGAAATAATAACTAAAGAAGCACATAGATTAAATAGTCCATACACGGTATGGAAAAATGGGGTATACCAAATCAAGAACAAGATATTGTATTATGTTCTAGCGCTGTTCTTGCATTATATACCTGCAATTGTATTAGATATGTTGTGTACGATAACCGGCAAGAAACTGAAGCAAATTCCTTCGTAAGTATTTATAATTTTTTATAGACTCACACGCCTGTATCCCCGAAGGGGTAGGCAGAGGTGTTATATTACACCCACATTGCGCCATGAATTTTTAGGTCCCACGTAATAGCGGGCGAGCCTATTGCCGCTACCGGGCACATCACCAGACTCCGTGCTGCTACTGAGAATTCGGGGAAACCCATATTGAAAATATAGTTAAAATACCTTACATTTACTTTGACGTTTTGGCATGGACAACGAACTCAGATTAACATAGAAGCACATTTCCTATGGACACTCGAAAGACATACTTTCTGCGACCCAAATTGCCGCTTGGCGGCGTGGCAGTCGTTCCCCCAGCGTAAAAGCAAGAGAGATGGCGTTGCCCCAGTGTATCTTAACTACGAGGGCAAGAGAGACGGAGAAACGACGCCAGCGCCGCCAACTACGAACTAAATTGAGGGCAGTCCCCACTTGGAATCACACACGAAATCCTTAGGTCTACGGTTCTATGTAAATCTGAGATCTTTGGCATGGGTTACAGCTAGCTAGATCACGAGATGACTCTTATCCTGCAACGCCTTCTCCGTGAAGTGCGGGTTTCGGCACCTAAGAAGACCCTTGGTCTTCACAAATATTTTTGTCAACGGAACTGTAGGAACACTTAGGGCGCTATCATACTAACGGTTTGGGAGCGGTTGCGGGGCGAGGCGGACGCGCAGAGAATGCGTCGCGAACACACCGCGGCTGCGCAGCGAGGACGTCGCGGACGCGTGGCAAATACGTTACGTTTTCGTCGCGTGTTTGTAGCAAAATATAGATGTTCAATACATCCAGTAACAAAATGGATTCCGACGAGGAAACACTGCTGTTGGCTTTATTACTTTGAAGACGCCGGAAACAAAAATGAAAGCATCGACGAATTTTACAAAGAGTAAAAAGCGACGCGCAACGAGTAAAAGTAATAAAGTCAACAGCAGTGTTTTCTCGTCGGAATCCATTTTGTTACTGGATGTATTGTACGTTGATAATTTGTTACAAGCCAAAGCTCTTTTTACACACCATGGACAAGTCATACTTAACAAAAATAAGACCTGGTAAACGATTTTTTTTAAGTAGACCCATTTTTTAAGCCGCTTTTAAAAATGCGCGCGTGCAATGCTCTAAAAACCTACTTGTCCATGGGTGCATAGGACATCTATAGAACAAATTGGTGGGCTAAAAACATCAATTCCTAATTAGATAAATTATATGATGACTTTGAGCCTCAATTTCTCCTGAACTAGTACTGGTTACCACCCAGGTATGGTCCCGAAGAAAAAAAAATCGTAATGATTGATACAATACCTATGGGTTTTCAGTTTTCGTTAAGGGTCTTTTTGCACCTCCATATGTTGATGACAGGATTCCAAGATGTTGATAATCCATCCATCATAATTGTCATCAGCCCTGTGTATATTTACCACAGCTGGGCACGAGTCTTTTTAAATGTTTTCTCCACTCAGCACGCTGACATGCTAGTTAGCAGACTTCACATGTCTTTCAAGAACATTTTGGAGAGTCTCAAGACTCTCAGATATGCAGCATACAAAATAATTTTGCGGGTCTTAATCGCGTTAGCTTAATTTATTTAGGTCAGTAACCGTCTCTGCACGCTTGGTGCAAGACGAGCGAAACTTCGGAAACAAATATGTATAAATAAGTTAAGTTAATGCGATTAAGACCCGCTAAATCATTTTGTATGATGTATACCAATCGCGAAAGTTTAAAACGATTATTCTCAGATATGCAGGTTTCCCCACTATGATTTAAATCGGTCTTTAGCAAGTGATAATTATCAATTTTATAGTGAGTTTAGACAGACAAACAGATAGACATACTGTATTTTAATTATTATTGACGGCAAATATTCAGTTTGAATGCAGTTAGAACGACTGTAAAGCAACCGTGCAGTCAGATTGCAATAGGCGTGCAGTTCAATCATCTTCACCCTAACTGCAATTTAATTAATAGTCAAATTTGCAGTTTTATTGCAGTTGTATTTATTGCATTGCACTGCAAATTTACAATCGGAGTACTCAAAATGCAAACCGTCTCTCTAGAATCAAAGTCTTTCCACTATATTTGCAACAAAACTGTTACTAAAATTTAACATCTTATCTTTTCCAGACTTCTACAAGTTTACTTGAAGATAGAGAAACTAAGTTTAGTCTACGATTACTTTATGATGAACAGATGGAACTTCAAAGACGACAATCTACAAGGGATGGTTAAGAGAATGAATGCATCAGACAAAGCAATTTTTAACTGTGATGTTTCTACTATAGATATCCATGAATACATATTGATTTGGGTGGTTGGTATAAGGAAATATATTGTCAAAGATGGTTTGAAGAATACGCTAAAGGCTAATAGAAGGCAACAGCTGTTCACTGTTGCTAACTATTTTGTTCTTGCTCTGTATGGTTTAGCGTTGTGGTATATATTTTGTGTTGTTTATATTGTTGTTAAAAATATAATTCTACTCTTTTACTAAAATATAGTTTCATTTTTAACTTCATAAGTTTTGTTTATAGTTTGTCCTACTGGTATTTCTATGAATAATACGTTTGTATTTACAAAAAAAGTATATAATATGTATGTTTATTTATTTCATTCAGATGATGGATGATAGAAAGATTGATGTTCTGTGTGTGAATGAAACAAAAAAGAAAGGATGTGACACTACCAAGCATGGCAGCTACACGGCGTATTGGTCCGGAGTAGATAGTACCACCAGAGCCTGCAAGGGAGTTGGTTTAGTACTGTCTGCGCGAATTAATGAGTGCGTAAAAGAGTTTGAATGTGTAAATGCAAGGCTACTATGGATGAGAATGAAAGTTGGACTTACTCGTCTTCTTATTGTAGGGGTTTACGCCGCGGTCAATATAGTAACGGGTATGTCACAACAAGAAAAAGACGAAAGGCAGGAGTTTTGGGAGAGTTTAAGAGAGATTCTGAGGACCTGTAAGGATAATGAAAGATTGATTTTTTTAGGTGACTTCAATGGATGGGTGGGAGTAAAGCGAGATGGATTTGATAGGGTTTTAGGTGGATTCGGTGATAAGAGTGTGAACGAAAATGGAATAGAATTGCTTGAGGTTTGTTTGGAGTGGAGCCTTTGTGTGACAAACACCATGTTTGATCACAAAAGGATACATTCGTATAGACGTGAGGCGAAAAATGTTAGAAGAAGTATGATTGATTTTGTAATAGTAGATGAACGACTGAGAAATAATGTGTTGGATACGAGAGTGTTTCGAGGGATCGGCATCCACACAGACCACTTTTTGGTGTTAAGCCGGATAAGTGGGCTCTTTAGAGGATGGCGACACCGAGAAAATAATCAAGAGAGGGCCTTGGAAAGAATAAAAGTAAAACATCTGCAAGAGAAAGATGTGAAAGATGAGTATAAACGAAGATTGATAGCAAGATTTGAGAGGTTCGATGGCATAAATCTAATATATAAAATTCTCGTGTCACAGTTTTCGTTCATACTCCTCCGAAACGGCTTGACCGATTTTGATGAAATTTTTTGTGCTTATCCGGTATCTATGAGAATCGGCCAACATCTATTTTTGAAAAAAAAACAAAAATTTTGCAAAACAACGTTTGCCGGGTCAGCTAGTGATATGGAAGAATTATGGCATTCATTTAAAGAAGATGTAGTATGCTTAGCGTCTGAAGTATGTGGTGTGATCAAGAGAAGGAAACTACGAATGGTTAAGAATACATGGTGGGACAAGGATGTACAATCAGCAGTATCAGAAAAGAAGAAAGCTTGGTTAGATTGGTTGGCTGCCAGAGCAAATGAAAGAATGGGAAAGGCAACGAGTGATGACATAGATGAAGCAAGAAAGGAGTTTGGTAGGTGTAAAATAATAGTGAAAAAATTGGTTAACAGGAAAAAACCGGAAAAGAAAGATGAGTTTGATAGTATATAACACATGCTCTGCTTAGTTTGGGACTAAGTGGTGATGTGTATAGGTGGTAGAATATTATTATTAATTGTTTCTCTATCTCGCTTGCTTTTCTAACATGTGGTGTTAAAAAAGTACACGGCTCTTAGACAGGCGTACACGGAGACATAGGTCCAACGCGCAGAGGCCCTTTGAGAGTTTTAATCTAGGGTGTGATGGGACACCTACTGATGAGCCTCCATAACATTACTATGAAGAACAGCCACGGATTAGCCGCAGCAGGTGTAAGATTATTGCTACTTCTATGGAAACTAATTACTCTAGGCTAATGTGATGGGTGTTCAGTGGATTAGTTAATATGGAAACTATGGATGAAAACCGAAAGTTACTATTATTCTTATTACTGGTGTTCCAGGCCTCTACTTGGCGTCCGCTCATTAGTCTTGCCAGATTTGATAGCTTTTCTAACCTGCGCAGCCCAAAAGGTTTCCATTAGTAGGTACTAGTTTATTAGGAGGTATGGGAGACCGGGAATGATTGTCACACGGGTTGGTTGTCACAGAGGTCATAATAGAATATCGAGTGGTCGAATAAATCCATTAAACGGCATGTCGCAGTACGCTGAAATGAGGTACAAATGGATGTGCTACTCCCTCGCTCCTACCACGCCGTTTGTCTGTTATGGCCTCTGTGGTCTGTGACAACCAACCAGTGTGACAACGATACCCGGTCTCCCCTAATGACTGCCTATAACGACTGTCAAAGATCTTCATGAAAGCCGGGACCGACGGTTTAACGTGCTATACAAGGCTAATCTAAAAAAAAACGAATAATCCAATACGCACATAACTCCGAAAAGTCAGTGGTGCGCACCGTAGATTCGACCCCGACATCCTCTGCATGGCAGGCTGTTAGTATCTCCACTAGGCTATCGATGTTCTTTTCTCTCAATGCAACGAAAATGTGTCACAATATATTCGCACCATCATGATAATGCCAAAAAAATTCACTCAGACAAATTTTCTCCTTCTATAGGTCGGTCGGTTTAAAATAAAACAATAAATACTAAAAAGCTATGTATTTTACCATTGAATACATGTAGTAAAATATACAGTACAAAACATATGCATACAAGCTTAAGAAAATAATATTAGCGTAGAAATAATACGTCTGTCTCTTGCAAGCCGCAGCCGATCCTACCAGACCATCTTTCACGATATACTTCCTTAGACCGATGACCATGACTTTGGAATATAGACCATAATCAATGGTGTTTACGTCGAAATTGAATATATCCCTGTCTTTTCTTGACATTCTGCAGATCATATCAGTGACGTTTTCATCGTCGAACAGCCATTCGTTTCTGAAGAAGTATCCGAAAACTTTCGACATCGTGTATACTTTTCGATAGAATTTTACGAATCTGAAAAATTAATTGTTTAAAATTATAGCATTATATTTGTAAATATAAAACATAATCTGACTGACATATTATCACCGTAGAGCCTAAAACAGACAAAAATCGGTTGTTAAAAACTAGCATGCTACATCGGATTGTAATAAATTCGACACCAGAACTAATCTCATTAATCACTTCATTCACTGGTGAAAATGAAAATCCGTCCAGCAGTTTTGGAGTTTATCGTGAAGGAACATACAGATAGTGGACTTTATTTGAGAATTATTGAGGGTACTAATACTAATTTAAGCATGTCTGTTACCCTGGCAGACTTTTCAAAAGTTGGTGAAAATGAAAATCCGTCCAGCAGTTTTAGAGTTTATCGTGAAGGAACATACAGATAGTGGACTTTATTTGAGAATTCTTGAGGGTACTAATATTAATTTAAGCATGTATGTTACCCTGGCAGACTTTTCAAAAGTAGAAATAAACAAAAAAATACTTACGAAGGTATTTCCTTGATTTTAATGTTAAATATTTTGCACACTGCATCGGCCATGTAAGCTGGTATGTAATGTAGTAACCAAGTCAGCAGCCAATATAAGAAGGGGTTGGTAACTTCTAAAAGATAGCAATACCATACTGCAAGAGGGGAACAGAGCTTCTTAAAATCTTCGCTCCGTAGCAGTGCACCCAGGAAATCTGTAAATAATAATATTATTATTAAACAAACACTCATAGTATAGAGTTATAGGCTAACGGTGCGACTGGTCCACCAATTTAAGGTCATTCAGCGAGCTATGGAGAATTCGTAATCAAGTGATCCGACAGAGCCAAGGTAGTCAACATATGTCAAAGAATTAGCGAGCTGAAGCGGCAGTAGCCCGGTCACATTTGTTGCAGAACCGATAACTGTTGGAGTAGTCGTGTTCTAGAGTGTAGACCGCGCCGCGCGCAAACAAAAAGTGTAGGGCGCCCTCCGGCTAGGTGGAGTGATGATATACGTAAAGTGGATGGCAGCGACTGAATACGAAAAGTCGAAAATTGGTCTCACTGGCGTAACATTGAAGAGGCTTATATCCAGCAGGTGACTATGGTAGGCTCATGATAATGATATACCTACCTTCTACCAATATCTATACAGGGTGTAGAAAGACCCTTAGCGAAAACTGAAATCCCATGTTGTACCAATCACTACGGACATTTTTTACTTCGTCACCATACCTGGGAAATTACTGTTCAGGAGTTATTGAGGCTCAAAGTTAGTATGGAATTTTTATAATTAGGTACAAAATCGATGCATTTACCCCGCCCAATATGTTCTTTAGATGCCCTATAACCCCATGGATAAGTAGGTATTTCGAACATTGCACGCGCGCGCTTTTAATTGCGGTTTAAAAAATGTAAAAACTTATAAAAAAAACCTTTCCGAGGTCTTATTTTTGGTTAGCATGACTTGGCATGATGTCCACAACGAGTAGACTTCGGTTTGGTGATGGGTCTTGTGACACCCTGTGTAATGTGTCTACATTATATAGATACTGCCTAGTATCTTGACGAAGTGACGGCAAATTCGACATCAAACGCTACGCTAACAGTATGTGTAGTATAGTCTATAGGCTATTGAATCACAATGATATTGTGACGCAATTATAAAAAGGCCTATGTCCAGCAGTAAAATTCTTCTTCTTGAGTCGTTAGTACAGAACTGATATCAAATGGCACCGGCCGAGTATTTGGCCACAGCAACAGCATTGTCGGTGGCTCGGCAAAGATCGGCCGCCGAACATCTGTGCGGATACTTAGGACACTCCAATAGGTGACTCTGGGTCGGTTCTGGAGCGCCAAAGTTGAACTGCGTGTAGGCCGAGTTAATCATACCTAGCCCATTTCGCTAGGTTGTATCTGCTACGGCCGACCTGGCTTCGTAAGCAATTCAGGGATCTTCATATGGGCCACTGCAGATTACTTCCAGGGGGTAGATGTTCGCAGTAAACTTAAAAATGCTGTGTACTTACCCCAAACCAGTCCCCGCTTAGACGAGCTTATAGAAAATATAGGAATATCTTTGAGTGCGTTTTGTTTCCTCCTCTCGCACGTGTCCCACCCAGCAGTAATAATGGCGTTGTTAACATAATCAACCGGGACGAAGTTCAGGCATCTGTCTGTCTCAACGGGGAACACGTGCAAAACGCCTAGGCCGACGGCGATCATTATCTGGAAAAGGAGATGGAAATTAATTGATAATAGTTGTACTCTGCCACATTAACACACCACCATCTAGATCCAAAGTAAGCAAAAATTGTACTATGGGTAGACAATGGATAAACAAGGTTACTAATAATATAATTATACTTTATGTTGGCAAACACATAATTATTTATTATTATTTTACCTACTAAGAACCCAGAACCCAGACCAAAAAAAATATTCATGTTCACACACACAGATGTTTGATTTGAGCGGGAATCGAACCTGCGGCTTTCGACGTGGCAGTGTAGCCGACTGCCTAAGCATGGAATATCGCTATCCCTGGGGGAGGTCGGACGGCAATCGTTTTCTGGAAAAGCAAATTTTCAGTAAAATCTGGTTAGACTAGAAAGCGGACCCTGGCTTCTAACTGGGATAACGCTAGGAGGATGGGTTATAAAAATATATTCAACAAATCTGGTTAGCCTAGAAAGCGGACTCCACACCACCATGTGAAATTCTTGGTGGCAACCGGGTTAACGTAAGGACATTGGTTGAAATTTAATGGTTTGTAGTAGGTAGTTTGATTTTTTTTTTCTAGACAATAAATAAATTTAATATATTGCTAAGTGTGTACTTACACCACTCGGTCCATACATGACGCTTAAATCTGACCATCCAGGACTTGGCTCGTAAAATGCTGGTAGAACTGTGGACGTAGAAAAATAATAATGAATATTTTTTATTAATTAAAATGTTTACACAAATATAACTGCGGGTCTCTAGCTATGCAAGTATGGAACAAGTGTGAGCTTTTGTACCAGACTGTTTTGAACACAAAGTTTCCTAGCCGCAATTTGTGAGGCTCTTCGCTATGGTACGTCGAGTACGTTTTAAAGAAGAACCTCTGCCAGCCCTGAACTCTTACCATAAGGTGGCAGACCGGACGGCTTGCAATAAGAGTATGTACAGCGGCGTGAATAAAGAAATATTTTAAAATGAATAAAAGTTATGAAGTGGACATACCGACTGGTGGCTTCACGATGCACACTGGCATGTCTCCGACGCTGGTCCTCACCACCTCTTCAGCTATCGCTTTGGTATATGTGTATGTATTCGGCCAGTCTTTGATCAAGCTGGAAATATTCACAAAATTGGCTTTAGAAAAATTTAAAAGATAATCAAAGAAGTTGAAAATGTATTAGAAGAACACTAAACAAGGCAATAAAAAAAAAATTATTTTTAAATAAAAAAAAACCAACTTCAATAAACACTAAGGAACTAAAAAACTAAAAATAATTGGTTTTGGAGCAAACATTTTTGGAGTCGGTGCCAAGCAAAGTATTTCTGATCTGACTATAAAACCTCTACACATTTTTATATAACTTTCGTTGTTGATAGAATAGGTAGTTTGTAATTTAGTAACTTTTTGCGTAAGGGCTTGGCACCGAATTCAAAAATGTTTGCTCCAAAACCAATTATTTTTAGTTTTTTAGTTCCTTAGTGTTTATTGAAGTTGGTTTTTTTTTATTTAAAAATAATTTTTATTTTTTTGCTTTTTAGTGGTATACTTATAAAAAATAGTAATAAGTAGGTGGTACATAGGATAGTGTAGGTGGTACATGATGGGGAGGCCTTCCTAACGTGCCTCAATTCTGAAATGTAGACCTGTACCTTTCTGGCAATTTCAAGTATTTTTTGTTTTCAACTAAATAGCCTAAACACGTTCGTTTAAGTTCCATCATCATATCTCGGAAATCATCCAATACCAAAGACAAAACAAACGAGCCTAAACAAGATGATATTGCGTTATTGTATTACAAAGTTTCTATGGCCACCTTCCTACTCCATCATCAGAGTTTGGTAAACATTCAGCACTAAAGTCCATGTAAAGACGACTCAAACG
This sequence comes from Euclidia mi, assembly GCA_944739405.2. Lineage (NCBI taxonomy): Eukaryota > Metazoa > Arthropoda > Insecta > Lepidoptera > Erebidae > Euclidia > Euclidia mi. Next base: position 9,856,297 of record OX123211.2, on the reverse strand, counting down.
AGCCCAAACTCGATGGGATTGCGTAATTGTATTACAAATATCCCATGGCTACCTTCCTACTCCATCATCAGAGTTTGGTGAACATTCAGCACTAAAGTCCATGTAAAGACGAATCAAACGAGCCCAAGCTCAATGGGATTGCGTCTTTGTATTATAAACATCCCATGGCAACCTTCCTGCTCCATCATCAGACCCTGCAAAACATCCAGTACCAAAGTCCATGTAAAGACGAATCAAACGACCTTAACCTCGATGAGATTGGGTTATTGTATAACAAAAATCTCATGATTAACTTCCAACTCTATCATCAGACCATGGAAATCATCTAGCATCAAAGTCCATGTAAAAGACGACTATAACGAGCCCAAACTCGACGGTATTGGGTTGATACGGTCAAATCGCTTCAAGTGTGCTTATAAAATTTGAAGAGACCAACTAGGAGGTATACCGTTTCAATCAAAATAAGAATTTTCGAAATCGGTCCAGGCGTCTTAGAGAAATCGGGGAACATACATAAAAAAAAAAAGATTCCGACGAATTGTAAACCTCCTCCTTTTTTGAAGTCGGTTAATAAAAAGGATTGGAAGGTGTCAAATAATTTAAATATGTTTTCTGTAAAATGGTATCAAATTAATTTCAAGTTTGCATTCAGTGAGGGCTAAAATGGTCAAGTAACTGATAAACATTATTGTTCTCCAACCTACCAAATATACACAAACATCAAATTGGTTAAGACCATTTTGAAGAGCTCACTAACTAACAATGAGACAAGAGATTTTTATGTAGGTGTTTATCAATTTATCGTGTTCATTTAGGTGCTGATAGGTTCGGTCCGTGTGTGACGGATTAAGAATACGAAATGTCACCACCCCATATCATCTCATGGGTGTCGTAAGAGCCGACAGAGGGAGCATATTATGCAGAGAACAACACTGTGTAAGAGAAGGAAAACTTGATACAAACCCTATACCAACCCGTTTGGCCAGCGTGGTATAGTAGGCCAAATCCTCTTGTCAAAGGAGAGGCCTGGTCCAGCAGTGCACTGTTCAAGGCTGATGTGATCTGATTACGGTCATTCACATTTGGTAATCGAACTCTTCCTCTGGCTTAGTAGTGATAGTCAGTATACCACCAATAGAGCAGTCTACTTACTCCATAGTAATGCTGTCCAGTTTCTCCGTTGGCGTATTCTCAGCCAGATCGATGATGACCTCAGGGGGTATGGGGCATGGGTAGAACTGCTCCTTCAGCTCGGTGCCGACGCGGCTGGTGGTGGCGTGGGTGAACGCTGTCGATACGTATGTGAAGCATCTGGAAGATAATAAAATGCTTTGTTAAACTTTGATCACCATGGTGACAAACCAAAATGAACTTAGCACACTTTGTGTTAGGTACATTTTGGATTGTCACAATTGTCCTCTGGAGATAGAGGCGTTTATCCATTAATTGAGTAATTCTGTTCGATTAAGTGATTTATTGCTGAAATAAAAAGTCCCTCATCATCAGCCTCCAGTCTACTGCTGGATAAAGACTTTTCCAATGGCACGCCACTAGCTCTGATTTTCGGTTTTCAGGCGCTGCCAACCACTTTGCCTTTATCACCACTCCACCTAGCGGGAGGGCTATGTGGGGAAAGTGTCTATGGGAAAGGAGGGCTATGTGTTTCCCTAACCGGTTAAAGAGTTGTTACAACCGCATTCGTAGAGAATCGAATCCACGACCGCAGCATTCAGGGTCACTAACCATCAGACCAATACGCCAAACAACTTCTCGGTGGGAACGCGCATCCCATACCACACTTTGGTAAATTGGCGACACGCCGCGCCGGTAGTCAAAAACAGCGCGATGATTTTTACTGCGTATATCAATCTTCTTTCGGGAACTCAACTTTGTGTGAAGGGGAGAACGCATGTTACCATAGTTTTCAATTAGCTTTCAAGGAGATTAGATGACCAACAAGGCTAGTCACCATTTTTATGTGATAATAAGCAAATAAGCATATGGATCGCCGGGTGGTAAGCAGTTACCGGCGAACATAGACAACCGAACACCGACGGAGTCACAAGTGCGATACTGACCTGTATAGGAAAAGGATTGGAGGAGGAGTCAGACGATGTAGAAGAAAGGGAGGGGGGGGGGGGAACATTCGGCACTCTCAGTCGCCAAACGCAACGAAATAGCACAGATACTGTCGATATTCTGTGAGAGGCTAGTACTTCCCCGGTCGAGGCGGCTATTCATAGGCGTGTGTAGTAACTTACGCCTACCTAACTTGTGTAACATATTAACATTTGCGCGGATTGCCTGCATTATTAGGTACTTAATGTAAGTGGATGCTCCTGTTTCACCATATCTATTTTCTGGAGGCTAATTAAATGAACATCTAAATTTTACTAGATTATGCTAGAGTATTAAGTAGAGTAAATATATACAAATGACATAGAAGGTGTAACAGTTGCAGCCCCTTACAAAATTGAAATTTTTATGTAGGTATTATGCAAATCCTGGCGATGAAAAAGAGTGACCGTGAGTTTTATTGCCCGTTCTTTCTCATGGCCCTTGCTTTGCGAACGTGGCAGTAAATGTAAATGTAGAAGCTTTAAGTAATTATTTTTTAATTTGACGTTCATAAGTGTCACTTTGTGATTTAAATGAATAAAGGATTTTGACTTTGACTTTGAACGTTGTTTGTTTGTTGTTTTCGTTTGAGTGTGTGGCCAACTCTAGTGTCGGAGTTTTCAGACCGCCCGAAGGCCTCCAACATGGCCTAACGAGTCTTATCCTGAGATAAGAGCCGGGACCGACAGCTTTACGTGCCCTCGGAAGCACGGTAGCACTCAGATGTTAACGCCACACGCGGTCACCCATCCAAGTGGCAACCTGTGCAAGCGTTGCTTAACTTTGCCGATCTGTTACGAAAGACAAGCCAAGTCTCGCTATGAGCGCTACATATTAACGTTAAATAGTATAATAAATACAAGACGACGAAAAGAGTGGCCCTGAGTGTATTGCCTGATTCTCCTCACAGGGCTCTACTTTTTGAACAGGCAATTTTTCAATGCTCTATTATTTAAATATTATGCATTTAAAGTTACTTTTTTTTAAATATTATTTATCTATCTATGACTTTGTGACGTGACAAAATTTTTTTTAAAATTTTTATGGAAATAAACATATTTGACTTTGAGTAACAAGATAAAAATTTAGATCCACTCACCTAAGATTTTTACATTCCTTAGCAAGAGTGACACACTCCCTGGTCCCTCGAACATTCGTTAGAGTTGCATCACCCAAAGGTCCATCGAAGCGTACGGTTGCAGCCATGTGCACAACCAAGTCTACCTGGAAACGATAATCATCTTTGTGTTAATTACGATAGAAGAAGGAGGTTGTTGTTTGTTTTTCGTATGAGTGTGCGGCCAACTCTGGTGTCGGAGTTTTCAGACCGCCTGAAGGCCTCCGTTATGGCCTAACGATTCTTATCCTGAGACAAGAACCGGGACAGCCTTTCGTGCCTTCCGAAGCACGGTAGCGCTTCGAAGGGCTTCTTACACCACGTAAATGCCACATGTGTTCACCACAAGTGGCGAACTGTGCAAGCGTTGCTTAATTTTGGCCTCAGATGCTCAGTGGCGTGCCATTGGAGAGGCCTATTTCCAGCGGTGAATTATGGTAGACTGATGATGATGATGACGATCGAAGAGCTGGGAGCTTTTATAGTGTGACTTGACTTGCCATTGGGCAGTAAAGTTAAGCAATTTTTACAGAGGTCACTAGTTGGATGTGTGACTGTTTATTGTGACATTTTCATCAGAGAGATTTTAATTATTGTATTGTAATCAGTACATGATAAGTGTGCGAAGGTTCACTTCAAACCGAAGCTTTTAAATGACTGTAAATTACGTTCAAAGATTCAGAGATATCATTCAGCCTTTTGTAGTCCATGACTGCTAGATAAACTTATGCGTCTATTAATTTAAAATTCACTAGTATTGTAAGATAATATTATGAGTATTTGGTCTATTATACTACGCTGGCCAGACTGATTGGTAATGGGTTCAATGCTACCGGTAATCAAAAATACAAATTCCTTCGTATATTTTCGTAAGTCGTATCTTTTTTTTATGGTAATAGGCGGTAAACGAGCAGACGGATTGCCTGATGGTAAGCGATTACCGCCGCCCATGGACACAAGCAACACCACAGGAGTCACAAGTGCGTTGCCGCCCCTTGGCGTTGGGAAAAGAGATAGGATGAGGAGTGGATCAGGGAGAACGGATAGGGATAGGGCCTCCGGCACTCTCACTCACCGAACGAAACGCTACAGTTTAGGTACTGTTACTTTACGTCGATTTTCTGTGAGAGGGTAGTACTTCCCCGGTCGAGCCGGCCCATTCGTGCTGAAATCAGCAAGGCTGTACTACCTTGAAAATCTTACGACAGCCAAGGAATGAAAAAGGGTAGTGACACTTACTGTACTCCTAAACCTCCTCACGTGGATAATTTATACATTATTATTGACTTACAAACCATTAAGTTCCAGCAATGCTAATAAAAGCACGATAAAAAGACTACATGATTTGCAAACTTACTTGTGTTGTGATTTTCGTCCAGTCTCTGTCGCTGAGACCGAGCCTTAACTGTGCGACATCTCCCTCTACAGCCTCCAAAAGATTTGCGAAGTCTGGCTGCTTGGAGCGGAGTAAATCATAGACCTGGTGAAACAAGAACCATATAATAGCAAGAAAAATAGCAATCTTCATCAATGCCTCCGTGGTCCAGTGGATAGCGTATGCGACTGCTCATCGGAGGTCCTGGGTTCGATTCCTGGGTCGGACAACAGTGTTACTGGGTTTTTCCGAATTCTCAGTAGCAGCCCGGAGTCTGGTGATGTGCCCGGTAACGGCAATAGGCTCGACCACTATTACATGGCACCTACAAAGTCACATGGCGAAATGTGGGTGTAATATTTACACCTCTGCCTACCCCTACGGGGATACAGGCGTGAGACATAAATAAAATAAATAGCAATCTTACTACATACAATAAAAACATTTTAAGTTTGTAACGATGAATGTATGTTTGATACTCTTACACTCTAAAACTGTAGAACGGATTTTAAAGAAATTTTGTGGTATTAAAGACTTTTGTCCTGACAACCGACACCTTCGCGGGTGAAGCCGCGGGCAAAAGCTAGTAAGTTACATATATTTCTGCAAAATCCGTTCAAATTGTCGTTGATTGAATTGTCACTATGTTACTTAATAGTTAAAAGTTCTTTATTTCCAAAGTTTATGGCTTGTCGTGATTTGGTTTAAAAAAATAAACAAGCTTTTACTTACAGGGTCTTTGAGCATAAACTCCAATCGCTCTGCTACGGTTTTCCCTTTCTTAGGCCTTAGTAGGACGTATATTTTGTTCAGCTTGCAAGCTCTGGAATAAAAATGAAAATAATTTGTTAGGAATGTGATGTGGCTGCCTCCTTGGTCCAGTGGATAGCGTATGTGTCTGCTGATCGGAGGTCCCGGCTTCGATTCCCGGGTCGGGCAAAAGTGTTACTGAGTTTTCCGAATTCTCAGTAGCAGCACGGAGTCGGTGAAGTGCCCGGTAGCGGCAATAGCCCGCCCCCTATAACGTGGCACCTAACAATTCATAGCGAAATGTGTGGGTGTAATATTACGCCTCTGCCTACCCCTTCGGGGATACGGGCGTGAGTCTACAAAAAAATAGGAATGTTATGTTTGTCGTTTATTTGGTCGGAGGTAAGGCAGTAAGGTGCCTCAGGTTTGAACCGTATACTCTCTGCATGGCAGAGTGTTAGTTTCACCACTAGGCTTGCTGACAACAATAAAGATACATAATAGATAGATAATAAGGCCTCCCTCACATTGGGCGTCAGCGTTCCTCGAGCGTACGCCCGGCGTACGCTCGGCGTTCACTCTGTAGTACAAAGTGAACGCCGGGCGCACGCCGGACGGACGCCGAGCGTACGCTCGAGGAACGCCCATGACCAATGTGAGGAAGGCCTAAATGCAGTCTTCTTTTTATAATAAAAAATGCTCATAAAATAAAAACTACTGGGCCTACCTCAATCAAATTTTTATGGGAACAATTCGAAACTATTCCGCATCAAACAAAAAAAGAATCACGTAAATCGGTTCAGAAACATAGGCAAAATCGGTGTACATACATAAAAAAAAACTTTAAATACTTTAAAAACATCACGGGTTATTGTTATTCTAAACAAAATGTGTAACGTCCGGCCGGGGTTAGTAATATTATCATTAATATTATTTGGTATATATTTATTTATTTTTATTTGTCAATAAATGGTATCAACAGAATATCAGCGCCACCTAGTTGAACTAGATGGCACTACGCTGAGTTGGGGGTAAATTCTGTTACCTACATATAAACCTAGTATGTTAAAAAAAAAATGTAATCACTTCTTAACAGAATAAATATGTTTTTGTTCTTCTTCTTCTTCTTCTTTTTTTCTTCAAAAAAAATATACCGGCCGAATTGAGAACTTCCTCCTTTTTGTTGAAGTCGGTTAAAAATATTAAAATTATAGAGATACAATCATGACGCAGCAAATTCTTTAGGGTTCTGAATCACACGTCTCCGTGACGAATATGTCATACTAACGAGGCCCTGTCATTTAATTACAATGCTTAGTTAGTAGAATACAAACAGTTTATAACTCGAAGTAGCCTAATGGACGAGGCATCCTCAGGAGCGATGGGCAACGACTGAGCACAGGAGCGATAGGCTCAGTCGTTGCCCATCGCTCCCGAGGAGGCCTCGTGCAGAGGCGAAATACGTGTCGAAGAATAGTCGGCACATACAGCGGGATACTGCAAGTCAGGTATCTTCCTGGAATCCATACCATTCCTATATCCTTTATCCTTTTAGAGGAGTTCGGTATAGTCAACCTTTTTCTATTGCAGTAGTTGGGCTGGTCAATCCGAGGGTGCGTGGTGGGTTCCTCTTTCCTTCCATTAGGTTACAATGGAGTTCCGCCAAGTAATACCTGATTCAATCAACTAACTCGAAGTAGACTCGAAGGCTCTCAGCCTTCCACGGTGAAAAAAACGATTTATTCCCTGCACATTAAAAGTAATTTCCTCAAACTGATAAAGAAGGGCACATACACACAATAATACTAATCACATTTTCACAAACTCTTAAAATAGAAAACGCTTACCAATTAATATGAATTACCTGAGCAATTTTTCAATGAACTGCTTCCCAAGAAAGCCGCCGCCCCCAGTCACGAAGACTGTAGCTCCTTCGTAAAATTTCTGAACTGGCGAGTCCCCATCGTCTATGACCGCGTTCATGAACTTCTGACGACCACGCACTACTTCCACTAACTGCTGGGCTCTATCCATCTCTGCAGGAAGAAAGAAAAAAGGCTTTATTGTTGCAAGCATCACATAACACATACAGAATTTTATATATACTATTTTTTTTTTATAGACTCACGCCTGTACCCCCGAAGGGGTATGCAGAGGTGTAATATTACGCCTACATTTCGCCATGAATTTTAGGTCCCACGTAATAGGGGGCGAGCCTATTGCCGTACCGGGCACATTACCAGACCCCATAATCATAATCATAATCAGCATTTATTTGTTAAACATAGGTCGGTACAATAACAGTGGTCTTAAAATTAATATAATGCGCCATGTTTTGTCATAGGACATACAAATATAAAATCATGCATAAAATACATATAAAATTAAGCATTATTCAAGGTGATTCCATTTTTACATAATTAATTTTAGAAATTATATTAAATTATTACATCATTTAAGTAGTCATCAATACAATAATAGCATTTATTAATTAATAAATTACATAAAGATTTCCTAAATTCCGATATAGACAGGTCTTTTATTCTGTTGGGTAGTCTATTGTAAATCTTCGGTGCCATGCCAAAGAAGCTCTTCTGCATTAATGCTGTCCTACAAGTCAAATTGCAAAGTTTATCTACATATTGGTTATGTATCGGAGCCCGTCGCACCTCAGATACTTTAACAAACAACTTCATGTTTTTTTTTAACAAAAAGAGCTGTTTCCAATATATATATAGCGCTGGTAACGTTAATATTTTTAGCGATTTGAAATATGGTACACAGCTGTCGGTGATCTTTAGATGACACATACAACGAATACACCTTTTCTGCATTTTAAATATTAATTCGCGATCTGTGGACTGTCCCCAGAAGATAATTGCAAATCTTAAAACTGAAGCTGCTGACCCCGTGCTGCTACTGAGAATTTCCTAACGGAAAAAACAAATAACACTTTGCCCGACCCGGGAATCGAACCCGAGACCTCCCAATGCCACGCGCACATTTATGCCGCGAGACCAACGAGGCTAATATTTATAAAATACATTTACATATTACATATTTTATACATCTGTATATATAAAATTTCTGCGTTATTGACTAACCGACAGACAATGTACAACCAAAACTATTGGGCGCAAGAAGCTGATATTTGGTATTATGTCCTTTGGGAACCGTAGGAGTGCACTAAGCAGGGCTTTTCAACAATTCCCGCGGGATCGCGAAGAAACGGTTAAATTGCAAAAAAGTGTGCGGATGTGCGGGCATCTGCTAGTCTAAACTAATATTATAAGCTTGAAGAGTCTCTTTGTTTGGTTTTAAGCGCTACTCACAGGAATTACTGGTTCGATTAGAATAATTATTTTTGTAATTGATATACCCCAGAGCGATGTGGCTTGAAAGAAGATGTTGTGACAAGAATTGAGAAAGGAATGCTGAGATGGTTTGGACACGTGTAGGGAATGAGTGAAGAAAGAATAACGCACCAAATATATGGGGCAAACGTGTATGGGCAAGCCGGTCGCGGCCGACCTCGTAGGACATTCGTCGACCAAATTGGTGACGTTCTGCAAAACGGCAAGGTCCGAAGCACCCGGAACCGGCGAGCATGTATGTAAAGAGTAATGAATGTAGAGGAAGTGCGTGAGGTTTGTAAGGATAGAAGCAAGTGGCGTTCCGTTGTCTCTGTCTACCCCGACGGGAAAAGGCGTGAGTATATGTATGTATGTATGGATACCCCATTTGTCGAGGAAGCCTATAGACTATATAACATCGCGCTTTGAGACACGAATACCGTGCAGTAGCCATAAATACCGCGGGTTAAAAATTGTATTACATAATATTTAATAGCAAATTAAAATAAAGAAATTGACAATACTCAAAGGCAAACAAAATTTTACTGAAAATTATTAAAACTTAAGTAAAATCATCAAACTAAGAGACACGTCTAGATTGACATATCATAGCTGCAGAGCTGCAGTGTGAGACTTCATTTTAAACTTAGAATCTGAATCCGCTGTGAGTTTCTTGATTGGCGTTCTAAAACTTGATTGATAATTCGAATCCACACTAGCGCTACTCTTGCGAGCGTGTTTACGAGTTGAACTGTATTGACCTCGAGATTTTGACAGATAATACTTTATGAGATGACGTAAAAAATGGCATTCTATATGGTAATTCCCCCGTCGCGTCAGTACGACGCTCACGTCGCACTCAAAATCAAGGTCATTTTAAACCTTATGCGAAAGGAGAGCGAACAGCGACGTGAAATGCGAGTTGTTGTTCGAATTTTACAGAATCGATGTGCTGAGCCTAAACTACTAAAGCTAGAAACACGATACTTGGACTATTGCTTTTTTGTATAACGTAGGCACTCACTAAGTAAGGACTCTATCACTTCTAAGAGGCTAAAGTAGGGACTGAAAGATATAAAATCATAGAGGACTCCCGCAGCTACGCCCGTACATTTTGTTTTAATTTCGCTGTTTTCCCGAAGCCGTGGGAATGTCGGAAAATCCATACATGCCAAATTACAATTTCTTGTCCCTAATAGTTTTGACTGTGCGTTGTCTGCCAATAAGACAGAAGCGCAAGAATTTTCTAATATTATATAGATAGATTTGATTTTGATGCTCGTATTATGCACAGTATTTTATTTATTTTGACAATAGTCAGAGTGTGAGATTGTATGGTGCCGTTTCCGACTGCTGTCTGACTTTTTAAAAGTACCTACATAATACATATTGCCAAACATATCCACAATATAGTTACAGGTTTTTTGAAAGAAAAAGTTCAAATACCCATAACTGGAAAACGCGGAGGTTTTGGTACAGATGGTTTTCAATAGAGTACCACAGATAAATTGACTTTAGCAATATATACCACATACGTTTGTTTGGAGTACCTAACCGATAACTCGACACTGTTGCAAGTGCCATGTTCACGGATGTACTTGCGTACGGGTATATATCCCGAAAGACAATTTAAAATCAGTTTAATTGACCACGAAACTACAAATTCCTATATACCAAAGATAATAATAATAAAATACTAGATAGTAGCACCAAGTTTGTTCTATATTTTGTGGCCAAAGTATTATTTCATCCTGGAAACACTGTATAATCACTTGAGAAACTATAATTATTTGAAAATCACAAACCAATACTTCAATTTTATTTAAATCCAGAGACGAATTGAAGTCAGAAATCAAAATAATATACCTCGATTCATTTTAGCTGACACTGCGGTGACCCACTTGACGTTGCACTGTCTAAATTAAAACTGATTTTGCAAAAGTAAGAAATTCCGAAGGTGGAATAATGTCGCAAAAATTAATGTAATTGCATAATTAAGTGCGATTGCATTAGCTAAGTATGTTATAATAATAATGATGATAGATGTCATTATAAGGTGAGTAATATTATGCAGTATTAGGTGATTAAGCTTTCTAATAATATTGATTTATATAATGGATTCTGGGCATCGCTTTGCGTCTAATCTCCTACAGTAAAATTTGTATGCTAGAGCCGCGGTTCTGATTATTCCAAAAGTAGCTGTATTAGAATGGCATAAAGTTTCCATACGCTATCCACAGGACCGCCTCCGTGGTCCAGTGGATGGCGTATGCTACTGCTGATTGGAGGTCCCGGGTTCGATTCCCGGGTCGGGAAAAGTGTTACTGGGTTTTTCCGAATTCTCAGTAGCAGCACGGAGTCTGGTGATGTGCCCGGTAACTTCAATAGGCTCGCCCCCTATTACGTGGGACTTAAATATTCCTGGCGAAATGTGGGTGTAATATTACACCTCTGCCTACCCCTTCGGGGATACAGGCGTAGGTCTATAAAAAAAGTTTAAATTGCCAGAGAGTTGCGTGGCATTGTCTACAATGTGTGCACGCATGCTGCATTTTGTTAAATCGGTACACCGTAAAATAAGCTTTGTTGGAATGGATTAATTATTATTTTGCATCATTATCGTCTGCTTAGCGCGCATCCGGTACAACCGGGTGAGTATTTCCAAAGCCTATATATACTATTTGAGTCACGAGTCGGACTCTAATAGAAAAGCTTTTGTTTGTGCATATTACTCGACAAAACCTAATCTATTTCAGTAAAAAATTGACTCAAATGGATTAGCTTTTGTGCCTTGATATTTTCAAAGAAAATACACGTACAAAACCTAGTACAGTATGATTCATATGCGCTCTGGACGATTCTTAATTCAAAAATATTTTTATGGCATCTAATAAGTTCCTTGCGGTAACTACCAGGAAAAAACGTTATGCCTCCTTAAGGTGACCTTGCCTTACTTTCATACGAGTGTGAGTGTGGTGGTGTGTAAAATTATACCCGATGTTGGTCAAATTATCACTATAGTGAATTATCGCTGATGGCGGGTAATATTCCCCGAATGTTGGGTTAACTGATCTCTGATATTGAGGAATTTCCCCCTTTCTTTGTATCGCGATGAAATCCAGTTACCGACTGTCCCTCAAAGGGACCCCTCCGCCAACTCTATCTGGAGGGGGGGGAGGTGGCATGGCTCTCCCCCCTAGATGTTCGGGGGTAAAACACCGCGGTGTTCCTCTATCGACCCTCATAACGGGGTCGCGGTAACGAAGTCAGTATACCCGCGACCCGAGGAATTTTCCCCAAATGTAGTGAAATTTCCGCCTAATGTTGGGAAAATCAACCTCTATAGACGGGTAAATTACGTTTTAATGTGTTTTTAAATTACGGACTTTCTTTGGGCATCTTAATTTTTTTTTACGTGGAACATATTACAGCGGTTCATAGTACTATTGTTATATAATTATATTATTACAAGTAGTAGTTATGGTAGAAATTGTAGCTTTGGTAAGAATAGTAGTTTTGAGAGAAAGGGTACTTTTGACAGCACCGGCGGTTTTGGTAGAAATGGTAGTTTTTAAAAAATAGTAAATAATTATGATAGTGTTAGTACGAATAGTAGTTTTGGTACAAATAGTAGTTTTTATAGGAATAGTATTTTCGGTAGGAATAGTAGTTTTGGTAGCAATGTTACTTACGATTGCTACCAAAACTAACATTTCTATCAAAACTACCATTTCTATCAAAAGTACCATTTCTACCAAAGTTAACATTCCTACCAAAACTAAACCCACCGCATGATTCACAAAAAAAGAATACATACATATCGAATTAATATCCTCCTTTTTTGAAGTCGTTAATAAGAGCTTTATTTCAGTTATACATATTATAAGTATATATCCCTATTGCGCGGCAAACCATTCAGTAATGCCACGAGATGCAACGCAAAGCCAATGTTGTCAGAAAAGAAGTTTTGTAATATATATATTTTTGGTAAGAATATCATCGTTTTACTTATTAAATAAGTATACAATGTACAATGTACTGATCATACCTATATGTAAGAGCTTTTTTATAATATTAAAATATGCTGTGGAGCAGCATGGGTCCTCTAGTTTTTACTGAAATATATTAGGTTTTGTCGAGTAATATGCACAAACAAAAGCTATTCTATTAGAGTCCGACTCGTGACTCAAATAGTATAGGCTTTGGAAATAAGCGTCCCGGGTGCATCCAAGACTGTTGCGTAGAGGGAGTCAGCATTCTAGTCTAACCAGATTTACCATTTTTTTTATAAGCGGCGATAGCCCAGTTGTGTAGGTAACGGACTGCTGAGACAATGGTCTCGGGTTCGATCCCCATATAGCTACCCCGGGCACACACCTCTGACTTTTCAAAGTTATGTGTGCATTATAAATTAATTATCGCTCGCTTAATGATGTGCCTGGTAGATGGCAATAGGCTCGCCCCCTATTACATTGGGACCGAACCATAACTGGCGAAGTGTGGGTGTGTAATACACATCTGCCTACCCCTTCGGGGATAAAAGGCGCGAAGTTAGCTTGTTAATGTAATTTTTAGACGGCAGTCCGTCTGACACCTGCAATCTAAACGGATAGCGATATTTTATGGCATCCACCAGTGTCTTATAGGGATGGGAATGGGAAGGGAATCCCTTTCACAGCTGTAAAAGATCTTCATGACAGCCAGAATCTATTAATGAATGGGATCCGAGGATCAAGACAAGCTACAGTAAAGCCAAACCACACTCATCCGTTACGTCACGGCAAATAATTAAATCAAGTGCGAATCGAACTCGCCCATGAAGGGTTCCGTATTAGAGGTATCCACTTAACATACCCACTGTCTTCACCTAACTAAATACCACTATTACTTTTCCGCTACCTGCGTTGCGTGCCGTGGATTCAAACCTGAGTCCCTCTGCCAAACAGTCTGTCAGTTGCTCCATTTTTTTATGAGGCATGGTGAAAATCTTAGTTTGCGTGGTATCCTTGTTTAATCAAAACCAATATTACTTATTTACTTAGGTCATAAGATGGCGCTTATCAACGTCAAATTATATTCTTATAGATACTACGTTTACATTTAGTGCCACGTTCGCAATGCAAGGGCGTTGAACCACGAGAAAGAACGCCCAATAAAACTAACAGCCTCTTAATTGCCAAATAATTATTGTTTAATACACCGAAAAAAGCAGTAACCTTCTATTGCTAATGGCTTAATATTACTGAGGTTTACAGCGACTAAGACCGCAATTAACTGGGACCGCGGTCCTAGTTGCCGGATTTGTAAAAGATAAATAATTTTCTTCCAGCAACTGGGACCACTCATAGATGACTTAAATCAATCTATTGTTCAAGCCAAAATCGGTACAGTCAAACGAAAAAATCTCTAAATTATTTATATAATTATCATTGACTCGTTCTAGACATGATTTTATCATATGCGCTTAGTAATAGATTAACCTAACCCGTTTTACATAATTCAATGCAAGGACTCCTAAAAGATATGAAACACTATTCTGGAGCATTAAAAAATCCTAACGGTATCCAAATACTGAAGAGGAGGCATTATTCGATTGCTAAGATGTTTCAAATAGAAATATTGTTTATGATAGGTTAAATCGATTATATTAGTCTAGTAGGATGTTACTTTGTCTATTGAAAATTTCTGACTCTGGTCACACTATGAACTGTCAAATCATTCACTTTTTCTCATTGTCGTTTCCGGAAAAAAAATTGTCTTGCGCTCGCGCCGTTTGGTCTTTTCGCGTGTTTTTGTAATTGAAGTAAATTTGGAACCCTTGTTAATGCCGCTTTTGATCTATAACCGGCATCGGTTAATTGTGATAAAACTTGTAAAACATATTGAACATTTGTAAATTGTGTAAATCTGCACCTCGTGTTATGAAGACGCCGAGCTGGACACCCTGATAGCTATAACATACCTCATTCATCTATTTTGGCCAATATATTTGTATGATTTGTCTAATTTAGCTCAAGACTGACATCAGTGAAGATCTCAGGTAAGTTGAAATATAATCACTGTGAAAACACAGTACATGTGTTAGACCTTTGCCCTGGGCTAAAGACTGGATGAATTAATCACTTCCACTAACCTCTGCAAACCTTACCCAGTTTTCAAGCCCAGACTCTAAACATAAGATGAAAAATATTCATAATTCTGTTACTGACTTATTTTATTATAAAATAAGTATCGGCCATTTTTTGGAGAGATTACGATAAATATTATATAAATATTGACTCCGAATATAACAGGTTTTAAGTTATTATATAATTTGACTGATTTTGTGAAGCCATGACGGCCATTTTAAAGTAATTGTGATTTATGTTATTTTTTTAATGTTTATGGTACTACTTAAAGACTGATTTTGTGATAAATAATTACTTTCATTGTTAATTGTTGATTATTATTATAAGCACGATTTATATGAATCATTTTATTTAGTATATTTTAAATAACAGAACAGTGGTCAAAGGTTGTTTTAAATTAATAACATTATTTTTATATTTTAACACAGTTAAGGCTAATTTTGTGATAATTATTTACTTAACTGATTTTGTGTGAAGCCATAGCGGCCATTTTAAACTAATTGTGATTAATAGTTAGTTTAAAGGTTAGTTAATAGTTTTCAAGCCTGCTGCGTTTTTAAATTGTGCGGCAGTATGTGTATACGGTTAAACTTTACTAGAAAATCCCGAGTACGATGTGTGAATATTAAACGGTTTTATTTAGCTTGACATGTTTATTTGTTTGGGTCAAATTTAGTAATTGGAATTTTACCCCCTTCCTGATGACAGATTGATCTGATATTTGGTACACACTCTTAATCTTGATGACAATACAACATAATATATTCCTTATGATTGTAAATCCAAGATGGCCGCCGATACAAAATGGCGGATCACATATTTCTTCACAACAACCTCAATATGGATATTAAATGAAAGGGTTTGATTGGTAAAATATAGTTCACTATGAAAAATCCAAAATGGCCGCCGATACAAAATGGCGGATCACATATTTCTTCACAACAACCTCAATATGGGTATCAAATGAAAGGGCTTGATTGGTAGAATAGAGTTCACTATGAAAAAACCAAGATGGCCGCCGCCACGAAATGGCGGATTACATATTGTCACAAATACCTCAATATGGGTATCAAATGAAAGGGCTTGATTGGTAGAATAGAGCTCACTATGAAAAATCCAAGATGGCTTCCGCCACAAAATGGCGGATAACAAATTTGTCACAAATACCTCAATATAGGTATCGAATGAAAGGGCTTGATTGGTAGAATAGGGCTCACTATGAACTAACAACAAAACTAAAAACTTGAAAATAAAATAAAATAAAAAACATTGTTATGTTAAACGGTTTTATTATAATAATAATTTTGTAGTTAGGTTATGAACTAAAAGCTAAAAAATAATTCGGCAAGTCCTAGCTACCAGATCGCACCAATCTTCTCATCATTCTGGGGTATTGATCAGACAAATATAAAATCGTTGGGCGTAGCGTATCCAGAGTAATCATTTTGATAGAAATTTCACGCGCCCAACGATTTTATATTTATCTGATTAATACCCCAGATTGATGAGAAAATTGGTGCGATCTGGTAGCTAGGACCTGCCGAATTATTTTTTAGCTTTTAGTTCATAACCTAACTACAAAATTTTTATTGTAATAAAACCGTTTAACATAAAAATGTTTTTTATTAATTTACTAAATTACGTTATGTACCACGCAAAATACACGCCAAGACGTGGAGTTGCGGAAACAGCCCGTGCCATCAAGTATCAAGTACGTTATGTACCAGTATTATTTGTTATTTAAATATACAATACGACTTTTAATGCAAATCATTTTGTTCATATACACAAGGCAACTCCAAAATAATTATACCTACTTTATAAACAAGTAACTATGTACTACATATTATTATAAATCATTGAGTTCAGTAATTTAGTAAGAAAATTTTACATACTTATTATGTTATAATAGTATGTAAAGCTTTCTTACTTATGTCATGTTATAATGGTAGGTAAAGTTTCCTTACTAACTTAGTGCAAGTAATTCTACTTAACATACTATTATGTTGTAATGTTAAATTGTTTGTCCGTGTGGTGACGGATTAAGAATACGGATTGTCACCACCCCATACCATCCCATGGGTGTCGTAAGAGCCGACAGAGGGAGCATATTATGCAGAGAATAGCACTGTAAAAGAAGGAAAACTTGATACAAACCCTAAGCCAACCCGTTTGGCCAGCGTGGTATACTTAGTAGGCCAATTCCTCCTTCCAAAGGAGAGGTCTAGTCCAGCAGTGGACTGTTAAAGGCTGATGATGTTAAATTGTTTGATGTAAAGTAGGGGACATGGCTGAATATATTCAGGCCTTTAGTCGAACGGCACTGTTTAATAAAGCGACTGGGCTTTTAACTGAACGACTCATTTAGTTAGTTGACTGCGACATGTATTTGAATTACTCGAGCGTGTGAGAATATTATGCAAACGTGTCTGCCCGGTTTTGGTCCGGTGAATACCTATAAACATTTCAAATGGAAATGAAACGCACAGGACTGAAGTTTGGTAGAGATTTGTGTCATAATCATCATATTAACCTAGCGACGTCCACTGCTGGACACAGGCCTCCACCAAGGTTCTCCACACAGACAGATTTGAGCCGCCCGCATCCAACCGCTTCCCGCGATCTTAACCAGATCGTCGGTCCACCTTTCGAGAGGCCTACCCCTGCTGCGTCGTCCGGTACGTGGTCGCCACTCTAGAACCCGCCTGCCCCAACGGTCATCGGTTCTTCGCGCTATGTGCCCATTGCCACTTCAGTCTGGTTATTCGGAGAGCTATGTCGGTGACTTTGGTTCTCCTGTGGATCTCCTTATTTCTGATTCGATCTCGCAGGGAAACTCCGAGCATAGCTCTCTCCATCGCCCTCTGAGTGACGGTGAGCTTTCGGATAAGGACCAAGGGAGATTTGTGTAGAGATTCTTAAATGATTATGGCATCTATTATATTCTATACTAGAGGTTGCCCACAGCAAATGCCGCACATTGTTGTAATTACTAATTTTCCGCCCGAAATAAATTGTAAATTATCGCTTGCGCCGTGCCTCGGAGAGCACCCGCTTGTCATGAAGATCTTTGACAGTCGTTATAAGGCGTCAGTACCTTCTAAATAAAGTAGCATCCATGGTCTAGACTAGTGTCTAGACCATGGAATATCGCTATCCCTTCGGGTTGCGGAGGTCAGGCAGGCAGTCGCTCTGTGGAAAAGCTAATATTCAGCTAAATCCGGTTAGACTAGTAAGCGGACCCCAGATTAAAACTGGGATAACGCTAGGAGGAACAAGACTTATTTTCCGCCCGATCCCGTGGGAATTTCGGGCAATCCCTTCTTAGTGCACCCCTGCACTCCAAAAGGAACATACATGCCAAATTTCAGCTTTTTGCGCCCAATAGTTTTGGCTGTAGCTTGTCTGTCAGTCAGTCAGTAACGCAAGGATTTTATATTAGCGAATTTTGCCCTACAGTTTCTATATCTGTGTGTGACAGTCCCATTCAAATCGATTAATCCGTTCCAAAGAATACATCGGACAGACAGATAAAAAACTGTTATTTATGACTCGATAATTTTAGTATCTTGTAAATAGCTATGCACTTGAAAAAACAAAGTTATTTCGAAACAGACAAACACTTCAATGTTATTTATTTATATGTAAACGAGTAGGTACGTAAACAATTTTCAAGATCAATGTTGTTAAGGCCTTTTTTAATTGCTTTATAGAGATTGTTGTACCAGAAAAACAAAAGTCATACTTGAATAGCCTCTAAAATAATTATAATTAATTAAAATACAATTAAATACCGTTTAACTAATTACTACAAACATTTTTAAAAACCTCATGGTATATCCAAATTGTGGTGCTAACGGAATGAAGTAGCGCTCATTGCGAGACTTGGCTAACGTAATAGATTGAAAAGGTTAAGCAACGTTAGAGAGGTCATCACTTGGATGGGTGATCGCTTGTTGTGGCGTTGAGTTTTTTGGAGGAAAAGTTATTATTATTCGTTGGGGACCATAGAGGTGCATTGAAAAGGGATTGCCCGAATTCCTAGGGGATCGAACAGAAATGGTTCCTAAGCTAAATAAGTTACAAACAAAACTGAGTGCACAGGTGAAGCAGTGGTCTAGCGGCTACCTCACCACTTGACGCTGCCTGAATAACGTGGGTTCGATGCCCGCATGACACAGTACCTACTTGCATCCACAAATTATTGCTTCGTCTTTCTTTTCAGAAATATAACTACAATTTTTTCTAATCCGTCCAACGAGAGCACGAGAGATTCTACATTTTTCGCGGAGGATTTTAGATTTTACATACAATAAATGAACAAAAAAGTCATCCAGACTCGATAGAACAATTATTATTTGTGAATATCACACACACACACACATATATATATATATTTAGAGTATTTATCATCCTATTAGTGGTACACTTACAACTACCATTTCATTCCTACCTTCCTAATATCTCCATCCAAAGGTTGCCTGGTAGAAATCGCTGTTAGCGATAAGGCCGCCCTTTGTACTTTATCTTCTTCTTAATATATAAAAACCTTGCGTTACTGACTGACTGACAGACACGCTACAGCCGAAACTATTGGGCGTAGAAAGCTGAAATTTGGCATGTATGTTCCTTGGGGACCGTAGGGGTGCACTAAGAAGGGATTTCCCGAAATTCCCACGGGATCGGCCAAAACGGGTAAATTAAAAAAAGTGCAGGCGTAGCTGCTGGCGTCCTCTAGTTTATTATAAAATTCCTGTAAATGTTCTTTATAGTGTACAATAAAGTATTAAATAAAATAAATAAATAAATTACTTACCCTTGTTGAGATCAAACCTAAAACACTGGGCGAATCAAGAACACCTCTTAATCCACTCCGCCATCCCTCCAAAGTAAAACATCACCCACACAGCCTCCTAAACCAAACACAGAAAAGCAAATACGAGAAAATAAATACCTTTAAACGCAAATATATCACCACAAAACACTTAATACACACAAAACTAAGCAAATAATAAATTATTAAAACCTTCGGAAATAATACGAGCGATCATATCAACATCACTTTTGGTAATGAAAATGTTTTTTAAGCCCGCTATGATTCAGAGAATACATGATCATTTTACTTAATTATTAAGTATTCAATAGCGCAGTGATAACCTTGTGGAAATACCAACTATAGATAGCTTATGGTCCGACGACCTAAAAAGGGTGGCGGGGGCGGGCTGGATGCGGAAGGCCGAGGATCGGTCTTTGTAGCGCAAGTTGGGAGAGGCCTATGTGCAGCAGTGGACTCCAATAGGCTGATTGATAGATAGCTTAGTGGTGTAGTGGTGTACGTAACGGACTGCCGAGGCGATGGTCTCGGGTTCGACCTCCAGGTACCCCGGGCAGTCACCTCTAACTTTTCGATGTGTGTATTTTTTTTATGAGCTTGTAACGTCCCACTGCAGGGCAAAGGCCTCCCCACTCTTCTTCCACAAGTCCCTATCTTCTCCCTCCTGGAACCAATCCTTTTTGAAGGAGTCTAGTTCATCCCGCCATCGCCGTCTCGGGCTGTCGCGATGTCGTCTGCCGTTTGAGGGGGTCCATAGAGTTGTTAATTTGGCCCACGTGTGTATTAAAAATGTTAATTATAGCTCCCTCAGTAATTGATTGATTGATAATTCTTTATTGTGCCCTACACTGTTGGTACAAATCTGTTATAAATAAATTAAATGTAAATACATAGCAAATGCACAAGGGCGGCCTTATCGCAAAGTGCGATTTCTTACGGGCAACCGTAGGATGGACAGACTGTAAAAGATAAAAAGTTTTGATGTGTAGTGATAACATTTGTTTGGACACAATAATGGTTTTAATACAATACACATACATACATACAAAGTTATACATACATACATAAGTAATGTAGGTATACATATACCATTAAGTAATTTAATTTTAAAATTAACGTTCATAAGCGTCACCTTGTGACCTAGATGAATAAATGATTTTGACTTTGACTTTTGACCTATACATATAAATAAATACAATACTATACAACACTTTAAAATACATATAGTTGTAGTTACATACCATGCATACATTTCTTAATATATAAAATCCTTGCGTTACTGACTGACTGACAGACACGCTACAGCAGAAACTATTGGGCGCAGGAAGCTGAAATTTGGCATATATGTTCCTTGGGGACTGTAGAGGTGCACTAAGAAGGGATTTCCCGAAATTCCCACGGGATCGGCCAAAACGGGTAAATTAAAAAAAAATGCAGGCGTAGTTGCTGGCGTCCTCTAGTACTACCATAAACACAAAAATACAGTGATGAAATTTAGCTTACAATGACAAATAATGCTTGTTTACTGCATTTTTTAATATGTTCGGTGTTTTTGCTTGCCTAATTTCAACCGGCAGCACATTCCACAAACGGACAGCTAACAGCAAAGGATTTTTAGTAAAAGTTTGTGGTATGTGCTGGCATCGGCAGTCTCAAATCTTCCGCCGAACTCAAGGTACTCAAATGTGTGTCATCGAGGAACTTGAAACGTTCTTTGAGATACAAGGGGGTATTAGGATTAAACAACACATTATACAGTAGGTAACATAAGAATATGAGTATTCCGGCAAAGCCGAATTTGGAACCACTTGAGTCTAGACCGAAATTCAGATACGTGATATTATTTGCGTAAACCAAAAATGAATCCAATACAGAAATTTTGGAGATGCTCAAGTTTATCAAGTTGGTCCTCATTAAGATCAAGATAGCTGACATCGTCATAATCAAGTATTGGGAGAAGCAATGGATTGTACAAGTGCAATCTTGGTAGTTGTGGGTAAAAAGTTCCGCAGCCTACGCAACGACCCAGCAGAAGCAAACAGTTTACGACTGGTCTCCTGTACTTGAGTTCCCCAAGATAACGTTTTATCCATATGGATACCCAAGTTCTTCACACTATCTGAGATTGATAAGATGTTACTATCGAACTGAATCTGAGCCCGGTAGATGGCAATAGACTCGCCCCAATAGGGGCAAAATATAATAATATTCGGACCGAAATATTCGGGGATATAGGAGTGAAGTTATGTTCTGTTATGTTATGTTATGTTATGTTATGTGTTTGTTATGTTATGTTACCACAGTGATGGCTTTGTGAAGATACCAACAATCAGCCATGCAGAAGATATTGGGTATGAACTTACATACATACATATGCTCACGCCTTTTTCCCGTCGGGATAGGCAGAGACAACAGATCGCCACTTGCTTCTATCCTTGCAAACCTCACGCGCTTCCTCTACATTCATTACTCTTTTCAAACATGCTCTTATTGCTCATGTTCATGGTATGAACTTATCGCGTAGTTTTAGAAGTTATGGGCACAATAAATGTTGATTATTATCGCTTGCCTCGGAGAGAACGTCTTCGACAGTATATGTGGGCAAGCAGCACCCTTGAAAATGCCGACACTGGTATAAGCCATTGAATATCGCCATTCCTTTATGTTACGGAGTTCAGACGCCAGCCACTCTGTGCTAAGTTAGTATTCTGCATATCTGGTTAGACCAGAATCATCATCATCATCATCATCAGCCCTATATATAATCTGTCCCACTGCTGGGCACGGGCCTCCTCTCATTATGAGAAGGGTAAGGCCATAGTCCACCACGCTGGCCTAGTGCGGGTTGGCAGATTTCACATGTATTTCGAGAACATTATGGAGAACTCTTAGACATGTAGGTTTCCTCACGATGTTTTCCTTCACCGTTTAGCAAGCGATAATTAACAATTTAATACGCATATAACTCCGAAAAGTCATTGGTGCATGCAGTGCATTCGAACCCGGACCCTCTGCGTAGCAATCTGTCGGACTCTCCACTAGGCTATCGCTTCGTTAGACATATCGTTAGATCAGAAAACAGACCCTAATCTGCAAGGCGAATGTGTTGGTAACAATCGGATATAGGGCTAGAACGAAGATGAGATAATAGAACTACTTAAAAAATACGATTTTAGTTGGCGTAAACAAGTTAAAAACACGTTAAACTCTTTGTGAATCGCGATTTAATTAACGTAACATTGACCAGGAATAGCTTGACCTTCAATGGTTTGACCATTCACCGTGAATAATTTGACCTTCGACTTCGATTTTTAGCAAACCAAGCGAACAAATTTGACGTATGCTGTTGCAGGCACATCCAGAGTCTGGTATTCAGATGTTCTTTTTTATTTTTGTAGTAATAGGTGGCAAATGAGCAGACGGATTGCCTGATGGTAAGCAATTACCGCCGCCTATGGACACAAGTAACACCACAGGAGTCACAAGTCGTTGCCGCCTCTTGGGATTGGGAAAAGGGATAGGATGAGGAGTGGTATAAGGGAGAAGGAATAGGGGTTAGGGCCTCCGGCACTCTCACTCACCGAACGAAACGCAACAGTTTAGGTACTGTTACTTTACGTCGATTTTCTGTGAGAGGGTAGTACTTCCCCGGTCCAGCCAGCCCATTCATGCTGAAATCAGCAAGGCTCTACTACCTCTAAAACTTTTAAAACTAAAACTTTAGTTGGCGTAAACAAGTAAAAACACGTTAAACTCTTTGTGAATCGCGATTTAATTAACGTAACATTGACCAGGAATAGCTTGACCTTCAATGGTTTGACCATTCACCGTGAATAATTTGACATTGGACTTCGATTTTTAGCAAACCAAGCAAGCAAAAATCTGACGTATATGACGTATACGACGACAGACAGACGTTCTTCACGCTGTTGCAGGCACATCCAGAGTCTGGTATTCAGATTTCAGATGTTCTGGATAGTTCCTAACCTGTCTGGAGTTCATGGATGCTGTGATCATCTAACTGGCGGTAGTTGCTTCCTTTCAGATGATTCTGCTAAAAAAGGAAGGTAGGTAAGATCACTGCTGTCGTTGATTCATGAAAGTTTTAGGGTATCAAATATTGCGCCCGTCAAATTTCATTCACTGCGATGCGATCATTGTCCTGTGAGAATTAATCTTTAAATATTTTTGCACGTGTGTTTACATGTTTAGTGGAGTTCCTAAAGCGTTCGAAGAAACGCCTAGAATTCGGCTTTCTCTTGGCCAACATGAAATTAAGCAGAGAATGTGTTGTGACTAAGAAAAATTAGAATGTCTACCTGTTTTGGGGTTGTAGCCTCAATACGAAAATCTACTAACTCCATCAACCAGGGGTTCTTATTTCTTTTTTTTTAAAACAACCCGCACTTGTTCTGAATCCTATGTTGCGGAGGACTTTATAAATATACACTACTGGACACAGTGAACACCTAGACCCAGATCACAATTTTATTTATGAATCACACAAAGTGGTCTCTCGTGTCTGTGTCTCACAACACTCGGTACAGTGTCAAGCGACGAGGCGGACGCCTCAATAACAAAAAATTCTGAGACAAATGTGGCTTAACTACTGCCATTTCAGTCTGCTCAACCTCTGAACCATTTCAGTTACCTGGGCTTTCTGCTATAAAATATCGTGCCGGACCTTGCCCTCATTGAGATGCCTAGAATTAATAATAATAATAAATCACACTTTATTGCACACCAAAATAAAATTTTACAGTAGGTACAAGTGGCATAAAACTACAAGTAATCTACAATCGGCGGCCTTATCGCTAAATGCGATCTCTTACAGGCAACCTTCGGAGGGACAGGAATGATGTTAAGCAGTTATACATGCTGGCGATGGTGTAGTTAGTACTAAGAACAATCAATATTGAAGATTTAAACAAAAGTGTATGTAACATACATTTACATATTCCATAAAAAAAAACTACTTTTAGGCGGTACGAAGTTCGCCGGGTCAACTAGTACATATAGAGATAATAATTTCGGAATTTAGTTCACTTCATCTTTTAGTAAAATAATAAATAATTAAATAAAAAAAAATAAAAAAAATGAAAATAAAAAAGTTTATTAATTCTCATACATCACAAAAATATACATACAGTTCTTAAAAAGTAATTTAGGTAAAATAATGAGGTGCCTGTACTAGGGTAAACCTGTGCCACAGGCGTTGAAGGCACTTACAGTAAGTGATTTTGATCTGAGTTATGAAGTCATCACAATATTTATCATAAACATATTAAACGTAATGTTTCTAAATAAAAAGATACCTACTTAGAATTATTTTAAAACTAATATGAAACCTATAATTATTTGACCACAGTCAGCAGTTCTTCGGTCTGATCATATTTCAATGTTTGTAAATACTGATAGACGCATTGTTTCGATCTTACATAACTTAGGTCATAAATAGACGTTTTTTTGTTTATTTTGTTATAAAGATAGGGACCCAGAAATGTGAAAAATCTATAAGTAAAGACAAACTTTGATTCAGAGCTTGAACTACAGACAATATCTTTCCGTCTCTTGGTGTTAGTAAGGTAGGCGTCGTACGTAAGCGCAGTGTGTTGTTTTAGTACAGTGTACAATATAAACAGTTGACGAACCGTTAGCACTTTGCATGATTCACACAGAAGGCTTGTAGAAAATCGGTAAGGTCAGTGGGTTGCCACTTTAAGAAGGGCTCTTTGCGCTCGCTCTATAGAGAGCATTAAAGATTTTCCTATACCTCCCCACGAGGTAATGCAGTATTGGATTATGGACTGACACAATGCCTTGTACATCTGTATAATGAGGTTATGGTCTAAAATAAAGCGAAGTATTTTAAATACAAATAAAAGTTTTCGTAGCCTAGACGTTAAAGCGGCGATATGTTGTTTATAGGAAAGGGTTTCGTCCAATATAACCCCTAAATACTTAATATTAGTAGTGCTATTAATTTCCGGACAGGTGCAAATGTTGTTTGAGTTAAGATAACAGTTATGTGCATATAAGTGAAAAGAATTATTATGTGCTTGGGGGTTACGCATACAAAATTGAACGAATTTAGTCTTATCAGTATTTAAGGTTAGTAGATTATGTTTAAGCCAATTATTTACTACGTTAAACGCTTGTTGTGCATACTTCTGAGCTTCCGTAATAGTGTTTGCTGAGAAAATAAGCGCAGTGTCGTCAGCATACGTAACAATAGTCCCATGATGTAGGTTTAGGTTACAGAGATCATTTATATACACTAGAAAGAGTGTTCCTCCGAGCACACTTCCTTGAGGAATGCCGAATTGGGTTAATAGTAATTCGGAACTGATGACGTTGTCTATTTTGACACATTGATACCTATCCCGTAAATAGTCTTTAAACAGTTTTAACTGTGTGCCTCTTATTCCTAATGCCTCCAATTTGTTAAGAAGCAGTGGGATTGATACAGTGTCAAATGCTTTTGCCAGGTCTAGAAAGATGCCAATCACCTGTTGACTTTGCCCAAGTTCCTCGGAAATATAATTAGTCAAGGTGTGTACTGCATCTGCTGCGGATAACTTTGATCTGAAGCCGAATTGCTTGTGGGAGAAGAGGGAGTTATTTTCAAGATATGCAACTAATCTATTGTTTATAATTTTCTCGAGTACTTTAGATATCGAAGGTAGTAGTGAGATTGGCCTGTAATTAGTTACCAGATCCTTTTGCCCTGATTTGAGTATGGGAATTACTACTGCCTTTTTGAGGCATTTGGGGAAGATTCCTTCGGACAGGCAAATTCGAAAAATGTGAGTTAATGGAGGTATCAGTATGTGCCTAAAGGTTTTCAGTATTGCAGTGCTAATACCGTCCCACCCTGCTGCTGAGCTATGTCTTAGTGATAGGATAATTTGTTCTACTTCACATTCATCTGGTTCTAGTAAAACAAACGACTTACCACTACTATTATATGTCGGAACGATAGAAGTTGCATTTTTTGGATTATTGTTAGATGTGCTTTGAATTTGTTCAGCCAAATTTACACCAATGTTAGCAAAAAAGCTATTGACTTTATCAGCGGAAGATAGTGGGGTACGATATGTATATAATAAACTTGTATCGCACTTATTTTGCTTCGACATATATGTAACAGACTTAACGTACTTCCACAGTCGCTTAGTGTTATTTCCGGCTTCTGATATTTGAGATTTGTCATACTCAATTTTTGTTCTTCTTAGGATACTATTGCAGAAGTTTCTATATCGTTTATAGATTGTTTGTAGCGTTAAATTATTTAGGTTTTGCTTAGCTCTTTTATGTAGTCTATCACGGTGCCGGATGCACTTAATAAGGCCTGGTGTTATCCACGGTTTAATATTATAATTTTTGTTACTCAAATTAATAAAATTGGTGTTTCTTAAAAAAGCTGTTTGTATGTTGCTAATAACATAAGACATAGAAGTGGTAGCATCAGCAGAATTGTAAACTGGGCCAAAGTCAATATTGCATAAATCACGTTCTAGGTTAGTCATATTAAGTTTTGACCTTTGTCGCGGACGCGAATGTTGCTTAGAATGCATTAATTCAAGCGTAAACAAAATCGCACAATGGTCTGTTATTGTTGAGTTAGTAACAAGTGTTAAAAACGGAAGCCTAGTTTTGAGCATGGCGTGTTTAGTGGTAGTGAGGTATCCGTTACTAAAGTTGACCAACAAAAACAATCGCCATCATATAGCCTTTTGCAATCAGTTGTTAGACGTAGATAGTGTAGGCACATGGACAGGACGGATGACGAAAGACTGACAAAGAAGATATATAAGGCAAGTGTGAATGGGACAGGACGAAGAGGAAGACCTAGGCGGACGTTCTCTGACCAGATTGGAGATATCCTAAAAAAAGGACAGGTCAGAAGTACCCTTAACAGAAGAGCATGCATGAGAAACTTGATAGGAGTGAATGAAGCAAGAGAGGTAGGTATGTCAGGATCGTTGCAAATGACGTTCTGTAGTCTCTGCTTTCCCCCCCGGGAAACAGGCGTGAGTCTATATGTGTATGTATGTATGTTAGACGTAGGCCTCCTCGCATGTGAAATACAATAAGTAAGTTAATCGGAGGATTAAGTCACGGTGGCCAGACAGGTTAGTATGTATGGTTAGTATAGGTCGATTCACGAAAGTTGACCACAAATGGCAGCCGTCGCGCATATGTACATTCGTGCCCCAATGGCGTGGCTCCATTCTTGACGCATTTAGGGAATGCGTCAAGAACGGAGCCACACCATTGGCATTCCACCCGCGTCTCACCCCGCACCTCCACGGGGACCTAAAAAATGATTTCTGCGCAGTGGTCATCTTTCGTGAACCGACCGACATATAGGGTTTTATGTCAAGATTTACGTCTCTTCCCAAATATTTGCTTTGTGTAATATTATTTGCTTTCTGTATTTTTCTTAGCCGCGTCATATGACACCCACGGAAATAAATTGGGATAGTGCCATCCTGATTAAAGTAGTTAAATTTCAATATAAACATTATCATATCGAACTCAATACAAAGTAAATTGTGCTACATAATGTGTCTTATTAACGTATACAGCACATTAATTTATCGCATAGTAATT
The DNA here is from genome assembly GCA_944739405.2 of Euclidia mi. NCBI lineage: Eukaryota > Metazoa > Arthropoda > Insecta > Lepidoptera > Erebidae > Euclidia > Euclidia mi. The sequence continues at coordinate 9,828,006 of OX123211.2, read as the reverse complement.
AAATCGATAGTTTATGTACTTTCAGTAAATACACGGTAATGTTATCTTTACAATATTTTTACTGGTTTATTCTTCTTTCGGACCACTGAGTTTCGGACCACATAAAGAATTCCTGGTTCGGACCGAACAATATATGCTTCCTTCGTCTCAAAATGTAATTTTAATAATTTTGGTATCGCTTCGTCCCATTTTATATTCCTTGTACGACCCATATTTTTTCTTTTTGTATGTGTTTTACTAGCTTTTTTGTACAAACAGAAAAAAGCCTATGGTTATGTCACTAATAATATTTAATCTTAATAGAACTTTTTACGGGAATTAAAAATGTTAACCAGCTTGTTAGGCGATTAGCTTCTACTACTCAGGTTATTTTCAATATCCTATGCTAGAATTAAGATATTTTAAAGCTGAATGAAGTTTCTGAAATGATTTCAAAAATTTTAACCAACCTGTTAGGCGACTAACTTCTCTACCTTTTTTGCTACCTTGGTTCTTTTCAATTTCAATTCAAATTTATTTGATTATTGAACAACTATTAAAAATTAAAAAAAAAATCTTTATCTTTTTGTTGTCTGTATTTTTGAAGTACTTGGAATTCGTGCCGAAGCAGGAATTCTCTACTGCTATGGGACACACCCGGAAAATTTTGGAATACGGTCCGAAACTTCGGACCGAACGAGAAACAAACCTTTTTACTACGTACAAACGGTAGTAACGCGGGTTTAACCTACACGCCTTGAGCTCGGTACCTAGTGTTCATTATTTTTATGTCATAAATAGAAAATAGAGAGAAATTCTAGACCGAATAACAGTAACACCAATAGTTGAAAACGTTTGGTTACTTTGAGATGACTTTTAAATTCAAAACAAAGACAAATATCCTGTAATGAAACTGAAACGTCGGCAAGTAATAATAAAATATGTAGTTCTAGGTGACAACGTAATCTTGGTTAGTGACGGAAATAATCGATTTGTATGTCATTAATTCGCCAGCTATTTTGTTTTGAATCTGAAAATTCATTTCGTTGCCATCAACGTTTTTTGCAGCCCATATAACTCTTTCGCTCAACCATACATGATCTTTGTAATTTTGAGCAATGTTTGGGAAAACCTTCTCGATGAGTTCGGTCTTAGTTTCAGTAAAGTGACAAAAATTGGTAGGAAATATGATGTATCCAGACGATGAGTCAACATGTATTTTTCTTTTACCAATATCGAGCAATTGTTTGGAAAAATCTTCTCCAGATTGGTCGTTCTGCAATTCTACTTGCATGTTCATATTTAATTTGAGCGTTTTGCTCGTAACATCTTTCCATAAAGTGGATGACTTTAAACATCCGTTAAGTTCGTCAGGTGGCGTTGATCGTGCTAATACTGGGAGTGTTTGAAGAAAATCACTTGCCTATAAAATCATTGTACCACCAAATCGGTTTTGGTTCTTTCGTGAATCTTGCAACGTGCGGTCTATAGTGCTTCCAAAGATTATTTGTGTGCTATCGTGCACTCATCCCAAACTATTAATTTGCTCAGCTGCAATAATTTGGCCTTCGCACAATTTCTCGAAAGGTTGCAAGTTTCATCTATTTGCATGTTCAACGGCAATTTGCCGCCCAAAATAATACATGTGCAGAACCTTAGGACGAGGTTTAGGAGGTTTGAGGTGATAGGATAGGAAGATGAGATCGTGATGGGAAAAGCCGGGAGCAAGGTATTGGCCATGGGAATATACCAAGGATGGGGCTGATGTGATAATCCAGTCTAACCAGGTGTCTACACCTTCTGTGTTGTGGTGAGTGGGTTCGAGAGGAAGAGTGTGTAGACCGGCAGACTCAATTAATTTGAGAAGGTTATGAGAGCGAGAGGAATAAATTGAAGGCTAGGAGGTCTGTGTTGAAATCTCCCATGAAAATAATAACAGCTTTTTTTTTTCGGCGGTAGGTGTCAGAAAAGTAACACATGTTGTAAAGTGCCTTCCTTCCACTCGACACCACCAAAACGACACTATCGGTGGTGTCGTATGGAATCACTAGTCCATACGACACCACCGACTAATAGTGAGGTTACCTACATACAAAGTTGTTGATATGAAAACTCCAATTAAGTTCAAGCAGTTTCATTAATGAGGTATGTCATTTGATAAAGTTTATATTTTTCTTCACTGAAATAAAAAAATAATATTTCATAAACTCTGTTTTATTAATTATCGTTTAACTATAGATAACTTGAAATAATAACTTTGGGATCGGATCAATGTATGTGATGCTGTCTGATATTTATTTATTTATTTTAATGAACTGGGAGCTGTTAGTCAAAAACACGCGTTTCTGGACATCACTAGGATGGTGTCGTATGGACTAGAGATGCCATACGACACCACGGATGGTGTCGTTTTGGTGGTGTCGAGTGGAAGGAAGGGTAAAGTGCAAAGATTTGATTTAATTTAATAAAAGTAATTAAGTGATATTTTTTGGTTACATTGTGTATAATAAGACATAAATAGAGTGTACTTACATTGTCAAAAGTATTATTGCATATATAATCTTAATCCTGCAAGATACACCACCTGCCAGCACTTCACAAATATTTGAGATTGCACACTATTTGAAAAACAACTTTAACTCATAATGTCTCAACTGGCTGACATCCGAACGGCACAGGATAATCTTGAAGAGTCCTTTTCAAGGAGGATGGCAGAACTCGAGGCACAGCTTCACATTGGTGGTCCGGCAAAGGAGACTGTCGCTAAGGTAGCGGAGGAGTTCCGCACGTTCCGGGAGCTTATGTTTTCGATGCTTGGCCTCTTGAGACGGCAAATCAACGAATGCGCCCATACACTCGACGCGATGGAGACGAGGCACAGGCGGAAGGCACTGATTTTTCTTGGGGTTCCAGAAGAAGAGAAGGAGGATTGTCGGGCCTCTGTGCTGCAAATAGTGCATAAGCTGGCGCTACCTGATGTAACATCGGCTGACATCAACAACTGCCACAGGATTGGAGCCTCCACCAGTGACCGTCGACGACCGATTCTGGTCTGGTTTGAGAAAGCGGATCTTAGATCGGCCGTTTGGAGAGCCAAGACGAAACTGAAAGGTACAGCAGTGTCGATGAAGGAGTTCCTGACGAGATCACGACAAGCAGTGTTCGGAAAAGCTCGTCACCACTTTGGAATGCGGGCCTGCTGGACTCAAGACGGCGTAATTGTGGCGAAATCGTCCGATGGTAGCCGCCATAAGTTCACAACTATGGAGCAGCTCAACTCCCTGACGTCAAAGTATCCCAGAGAAGTAGGCGGTTTGGCACCAGCGGGCGAAAGTGGCGTCGCCGTGAGTACTGGTTCTTCAAACGCGAATTCCAAGGCACGTAAATAACTGTGTCTGCCACTAGTATAGACTTGTCTTGTTGTTTTGGCATTCGGCTTAACATTGTTTATTACATTTATTGTGTTATTATTTAGATGTGACCATAGTTATATACCTAGGTGTTATGCTATCTAGTTTATTTTACCCACATTATTATTGCTTTACTCCAGAAAAGTCATTACCTACTTTGTTTACTTACTTCAAACTTCTTACAAGTCGAGTGTCGTTGTCAATCTTGTTGTCAATGTTGTCAAACTGAAGTTCGCTTGAAATAGTTGCGTTCGGAACAAAGAGATTGGATAATATACATAGAGACCGTCCTAGTACTCCCAAATTGAACACAGTCAACTGACGTGTAAGGTACAATTTAGACAATATTATGCCATCAAATTATATAACCTTCGTGATTTTTTCTTTTATAACAGTTCTATCATGATTTTGAATTTAGTCGTATAATATTTATATCGACTTTTCAAGTGTTGTAAAAAATCTAATCGATATGTCTATCCACCGTATATTTTTACCTCGTTATTTTTTAGATTATATGTGCACGTGATAAAGATTTATAAAATAAGTGGATTGCTGCAGTATGTCGTGGAGAAAATTGGTTGCCTAGAAAGCACCATAGAATTTGTTCCAAGCATTTTACTGCGGAATGTTTTTATAGTAATGACAAATGGCTCCTCCCTTCTAAACATATCAGTGTGAGTGCTTAAATAATTACTTGCTATTATTTAAACTATCAGCAACAGTAATGAATTCCGAAGCTTGTTAGAATCCATCATATTACAAAAAAAATGAATGCACCTATAGAAAAAATCTGATCTTTCTTTACAAAAACAGTTATATTTAAAGGACAGTAATTTGAAGGTTTGATAAGAATTGTCTGCTTTCATAGTCACGACTACTGAGTGGATATGCATCAAAATAAGGGAATCTTCATTTGAAAGAAATTTTGTTAAATGTCATCTACCCAGAGACCAAAACTTGGTTGTTTTTGTTCGACTAGTGGACTAATAATGTGCCGATCCCAAGATAAAATCGAAGGGCTAGTCTAGCCACAATTTTTTTCTCTCTAAATATTCTGTGTGTCACATGTATGACCGAAAAGTGTCCGATCCCGCACATACATTTTTTACACATAGATTTGTATTACCTACACTATGTAATGAGAAAATTTCAATAAAGTGATTATTGTTAATAACAAACCTTTGGGCACTATTCAAGATTTTGTCTGATTTATCTATTTTAAGTAAATTTTTATGTTTTTTGCTTGATAAAATCCGTGTCGACTATCTCCTATCCTTGTAAAGAATTAATTTGGATATGTCATTCTCAGTTACCATAATGCTTAAGCTATGAGTTTTGCTTTTATCTTAATTATTTGCTTTCTCTAATAAAAATATGTTATTGAGATTAGAGAGAGACCAGGGGGTGATGATTTATTTATTTAATATTTATTAATCCCACTTACAGCTTTCATTACAGCTGAAAAACTAACTATAAATAAGTATAAATAAATATTTATGCTGAGGGTGTCGTATGAGGCGACTAAGAGAAACAAGAGAAGGAAATCTTGAAATAAAACCCTATACGAATACGTCTGGCTAGTGTGATATTATAGTACGCCAAACCTCCACCACGGAAGGTTAAAGACCAGCAGTGGACTTGAAAAGGCTGTTGATGCGTAAAGAAAAATACCATGAAAATTAGAAAATAACGCCTCGAAAGATTATGTGCTACTGAGTACCCATTTGAAACAAAAATATATAAGTTCAGTTTAAAAATGCAAGTTTGTGTAATAATTATTTAAAGACTGTCCATCAACTAGCGTTCTGACTGCTGTGGATATAAAGTTACGGAATTTAAAATGTATAACATATAAATAATATACTTTACAAGTCCGTTTGATTTTGAACCTATATTGAAACTTTAATCGATATCGATAGCGGATTTGCTCAGTCACTATTAAATTAAAAAGTTACGATATTTGTGTTCAAATTGTCTTTAGCCCTAACTGACAAACATAGTGCCATCTTCTTCTGGCAACTCTAATTTATCATATGAGTGAAGAGTGTAGCTATATTCAATTTGTTCTTCAAAATATCGTTCCTTCCATGCTTCAGTTATTCTTCTGTGGTTCGGAAACATTGTGTGTATTACGTTTCGGCGTACATTGTGTTAGCACTAATAACGTTTCATTACATTTTCTTTCTGCTAAATATTTGTGTGAGCTGGCGGGTGGTGCAGAGATAGTATTATTTTATCTTTGTACCTTAATATTTTGTACCATACATTTAATTTAATAGTATAAGTTATATTTTATTTATTGTTATTTATATATTTTATTTTATTGTCCGTGTGGTGACGGATAAAGAATACGGATTGTCACCACCCCATATCATCCCATGGGTGTCGTAAGCGCCGACAGAGGGAGCATATTATGCAGAGAACAGCAGCTGTAAGAGAAGGAAAACTTGATAGAAACCCTATACAAACCCGTTTGGCCAGCGTGGTATAGTAGGCCAATTCCTCCTTTCATAGGAGAGGCCTAGTCCAGCAGTGGACTGTTAAAGGCTGAAGATGAAATATATTTTATTTGTAGTTTATGTATAATTTGTCTGATAGCGATGCTTATCTATCTGCTAATGAATCTGCTTCCAACTCTGATAACGAGAGCTTTTGTTCTGTTGATGGCATATTGGGGGACTGCTTATGACACACTTTTGCGCAGAAATCGTACTTAATGTTGAATGTTTGCCACATTAATACTCAAAGCATACCTAGCCACCACAATGACTTGCTTGAAAGTTTTTCTGATGTAGATATTCACGCCGTCCTGATTTCGGAGAGTTGGCTTAAACCAGATCTTCCCTCTACATCTTATTCTCTCCCCGGCTACATCCTAATAAGGAATGATCGTGTCGGTAGGAGAGGGGGTGGTGTAGCAATATACCTCTGCAGTCCTATACCCTATAAAATTCTTGCCTCTTCTTCACCTACTTCTTCACCTACTTCTTCACCTACTTCTTCACCTGCGGAGTACTTGTTCCTTGAGATTAATGTCAAAGGTGCCAAAGCTGTGCTTGGCGTCGTATATTGACCACCAACCGTCGATTATTTCTCCAGTATCGAGCCGATACTGGAATATTTAGGGTCAGAGTACAAACATCACCTCATCATGGGCGACCTTAATACCGATCTCCTTTCCAACCATTCCAGCCGTACCCGTAAACTCCTTAAAATCATTGAGTCAGCCAGCCTCCACTTTTTGCCATTACAGCCCACTCACCACAATGTTAATGGGGAGGACACATGGCTTGACTTAATGCTCACATCCACTCCTACTTTAGTTTCCTTTCATGTTCAACATCCTGCTCCTGGATTTTCCCGTCACGACCTTATTTTCCTTTCCTATCGCCTAAAACCTCCTAAATCCTCTCCCAAAGTTCTGCATAAGCGTTGTTTTAGTCGTATGGATGTAACCAAACTCCTTCAGAATGCAGCCGACCTGAATTGGGAAAAGATGGAATCTGCGGCTACGGTAGATAAGAAAGTTAGCATCTTTAATACTGCTGTCTGCAAACTGTATGATGATCATGCTCCCGTACGGAAGGTAAAGGTGAAACGGCCACCTGCACCCTGGATTGCGAGAGGGGTGCGCATGGCAATGAGGCGGAGGGATCGGGCATTCCGAAAATATAAGAGGGAGCGTTGCGAAGATAACTGGCTTCTTTTTAAATCTGTAAGAAATCGGTGTAACCTGATGGTTCGCAACGCTAAACGCCAGCATATTTTCCAAAATATTTCCTCGTCATCCCCCGCCGATATCTGGAAGTTCCTTGGAACTCTAGGTATTGGCAAACAGCGGCGTGCTGACATCTGTGGGACGCTCGGTTTGGATGATATCAATAGACATTTTACCACTTCCTCTACATTGGATCACCAAACCTCGCGTCTCACGGTTGGCTACGTGGCTGCTTTACCTTGCCCCGATATTGAATCCTTCCACTTTTCTCCAGTAGCACCGGATGAGATCAAAAAGATTATCCTCTCCATCAAGTCCAATGCCGTAGGATGCGACAACATCAGCCGTCGCATGATTACCACCATCCTGGACCATCTCCTTGCTATCTCCCACATCATCAACTTTTCCCTCGATTCTGGCACCTTCCCGACCCTTTGGCGCAAGGCCTATGTTATTCCTTTGCCAAAAATCCAAAATGCTTCTCTTCCTAATCATTTTCGTCCCATCTCTATTTTGCCTTTTCTATCCAAAGTCCTCGAGTCCTGTGTCCAAAAACAACTGTCCCGATTCGTTTCCCTAAATAACCTGTTAAGTCCTTTCCAGTCTGGCTTCCGTCCTGGTCACAGTACTACCACCACCCTCCTCAAAGTGATTAGCAATATTAGGGAGGGTATGGAGAACACCAAAGTCACGGTGTTGGCTTTGATCGATTTCTCTAATGCCTTTAATACCGTCAGTCACGATGTCCTTTTATCCCTTCTTTCCCATCTCAAGATCTCATCCGATGCTCTGGATTGGTTCTCAAGTTATCTTCGAGGTCATCAGCAGTCGGTCCGCCTAGATGATTCATCATCGGAGTGGTGTGACAATAGCTCTGGCGTTCCTCAAGGCGGTATTCTTTCTCCTCTTTTATTTTCTATGTTTAACAATCTCTTAACACCTAATCTTAAATGCGCTTATCATCTTTACGCCGATGACTTGTAGATATACTCTCAGGCTATAATCGATGACGTTTCGGTAGCAATAGACATGGTTAACAGAGACCTAGCCTTACAAACTTGGTCCGAAAAATTTGGCCTATCTGTTAACCCAAGCAAGTGTCAAGCAATTATATTAGGTAGTCAATGGTCTATCAGAAAACTTGACATTACATCTCTCCCGAAACTTAGTTAAATAACACTACTATTGAAATGTGTCCAGTTGTCAAGAACTTAGGATTATATATGGATAGCACTCTTAATTGGCAATCTCAAGTGACGCAAGTGAGTCAAAAAATTACCAGTACCCTACGCACTCTCTATCCGTTGAGGAACTTTCTGCCGTCCACGACTAAAACATTGCTTGTGCAAGCTTTAATTTTTCCCTTGGTCGACTATGGTGATGTATGTTACTATGACCTGAATGCAGATCTTCTTAACAAACTTAACTGTCTTCTCAATAACTGCATTCGATTCGTTTTCAATCTTCGCAAGTATGACCATGTGTCTACTTTTCGTTCTCAGTTGAAGTGACTTCCAATTCGTCAAAGACGCAGTTTGCGTGCCCTCACAACCCTTTACTCTATCCTTATGTCCCCTAATACCCCAAAGTACTTAAGTGAGCATTTTCAGTATCTTTGTTCAACTCACGACCGAAACCTTCGTTCATCTGATAATCTTCTCCTTCTTTGTCCTCCTCATACTCCCCATTACCCGTCAAAATTTAATAGAACTTCATTTGAAACTTTGATACAGAGAGGTTGGACGTTTAGACTAGAGAGAACATGCCCGCCATATTTCCTTATACCGAACGTGCAACTTATAATGTCAGTTGGTCTTAGTTGGTTAATCATAACGTCAAATTACGCGTCTCATTTAAAGAGGCATAGACTCCTTGCAGACTCATATCTTTGACTGCATTCTCTAAATAGCCGTGCTGTCAAATCCCATCATTAAGGAGTGATGGGATTTGACAGTGAAAGGAGATATCGATGATGGATAAATACGGAAACAAACTATCGGACATGAATGTAAAACTGAACGCTTCGGCGTGGCAGTCGGTTGCACTCACGCTAACTGGGTTATCAAAGTAGTTCACTGCTGTACTAATATTTACATAAAGGCGAATCATTTGTGCTGGCCGATCACAAATCGGATTACCTACAACTCTAAAAAAATCAGTGTCCAACGTAAGCGATAGCAAGCAACGTGATATGATGCGACGCACACAAATAGCCAAAGCCTGCCGCATTAGCCAATCTGGTATAATTCGTACAATACATAATCTAAGTGACAGTTTCTTAGCATCTCATCGCAACGCATCGCTCATTAGTTTATGAATACTTTTTGTCAATAGATTTTATGGCTAAAACGAACAATTTACACGTGAATTTTTTGAGTACTGTCTGTCTGGCAAGTCTTTGCAAAGCACTGTCCGGCGTCAACAGCAAAATCTACAATTTCAATATTTTAGTTGTTTACTTCTACGGCTTAAATATATCGACACATACTAAAGTTAGACATTTGACCAAAAATATTTATCGATAAATCATCACTGTTACGAACAACACTCGGTTTCCTAACTCTATGTTTTGTCTACTGTTTGCCTACCACGAGGCTGCTATAAGAGCGTGCTGCTAAACCTATCGACAGCTCTTTCTATCATACTGCATGTGCCATTAGAAAGAAGATATCAATCATAGGAACCGCTGTTGTTATTTAGTGTTACTTCTATGCCTTAAGGTTATATTTCTTTGCTTTGATACTTCGTTCATAGACATTTTGATTTATTCGTATAAAAATGAGACGCATAAAAATAGTGACGTTATAACTTTATCGATACTTTTATTTTAGAGACTAGCTTCGGCCCACGTATTCGCCGATATGGGTGACAGTTATTGCAAAAAAAGGAAGCCTTTGCACTATTGCGATGTAGAAGCTATACTGCAATATTTCTTTGAAAATAAGTATACTTGAATATAATTATATATCTCAAGAAAAGTGTTTTCATCGATCATCACACACTTTCGTGTTTATAAAAGTTCAAATTAAACCATCTGCTGCTAACAACTAAGTTTAAGCTTGTGTAATTAAATGCAAGACTTCACATGTAGATCGATACAATTAACTGTACTGAGTAGTCATTGACTACTTTTTTTGCAGTGGTGTCAGATTGCCGGACTAATAGGAAGGACTAGTATGCCAATCTTAAAACGATAAATTACCATGATTCTAAACGTGTGAGTCATTATCATGATTAAATAATCGTAGCCATGATAAACCTGTCGTCATGCAAATGACAAGTAGACTGCTGTGAACCCTTAAAATATTTGTTAATACTAAAACTGTACCTAGTCAAATGATACCGAAAGTCAATTTTGATCAAAATGGATAATTATCAATATTATGCTTATAAAAACCCCTTAACAAATTATGCAATACTAGGGGATAGTCGCAGCTATGCTCGCACATATTTTTTAACGTTGTTTTTGCCTGATTCTGTGGTAATTTCGAGAAATTCCTTTTTAGTGCACCCTTACGCTACCCAAGAAACATATACATAACAAATTTCAGCTTCTTGCACTCCCAGTAGCTTTGGCTGTGCCATATCTGTCAGTCATTCAGTTACGTAATATATACAGATTATAGGCCAAAAAGTTGTCGTGTTGCTACTTTTTAGGACATTGAAAGGTTAACTCATTATATAGGTTTACGCACCGCACGAAACAGATGCTCTCAAAAGTATACTGGCGATGCAAACATTATCCTCGCCCCTCTAGTGGTGAAATTAAGAAGTTTTACTTATTTTACACCTAGGCTTCTATAAGGGCGTAATAAATTTGACCTGTATATATAATATGATTTTGTAAAGATTTGAGTTTTTTTTTTAATTAAGCCAATGACACTGTCTGTGACTTTTTCTATTTTACCCTAAATAAATGTGATTCATTATGTGTGAAATATTTTATTTAAAATTGACCCTGCAGTAAAATTTTATTTCTAATCTGTTAGTTAACTCACTTATTACTGCAGCCTACTCTCGATTGGTGATTTAATATAATTATGTAACTGAGCATACTGGGCTGGGGCCTTGCTTCAATTTGAAAAGGCCTAACTTGGTTTAGAAGATTTTAGACGAACACTTGACGATCGTGATAATTTTCTAAGTAATAAGCATATAACTTCCAAAAGTCTGAAATACATAACGTGGTTTTGTATTCGAAAACCATTACGTGGTAATGATCTCGTCATTGACCCTATCATTGCATATAGATAGTGATTATTAATGATATTATGAATATCAATTGCTTTATTCACCTTAAAAAGGTAATTTAAAAATATATTTTTTATCGTATATTATTTACTAGTATTTAAGGATAAGCTGGCTATAGTCACATATTTTACTTTATCTGAGGATTTATCAACATTCAATTGATATTCATTCTGAGTAAATCAAATCTAAAGATTTATTGCAAACATTATTGATATTTTATCGAAATTCATTTTGAGTAAGCACATCACTAGTCTAGTTAAAATTTACGACAATTTCGAAGATTTGAAACTGATTAGAAATGACATTCGTATTTTTATCTTTTTCTTACATGAGAAAAATATCATAGGTCAGAGTGAAGTAAATATATTGGGTAAGGTTGCTATTTGAATGCGGTCTCTATTTACTTCCTTACTTTGAGGTCTTCGGATCGTATTTTTTCTAATAATGACAGTTCGCGCATGCGTTCGGATACTCGAGTTCGCCCCTTTTTTATGAAAATATTGTTGATTTCGCTACATTTTTCGCTATGAAATATTACACCGTCGCTTTTGTTTCTGTTTCTGGTGTTGTTAGCACAAGTATTGAGTACACGGGTAGTTCTTCAGAGACAAAATTTTGGCAATATCACACTACATTACGATTAGACGTTTAAGTGGGATGGCATGATTAAAATATCACGGGTTAAAAACAGACAGTTCATTAATTTGCTATGATGGATGTGACAGTGCATGTCTCGTCACTCGTGGTAGTGAAATGCTACAGAATAATAAAATTAATCAGATATTTTTTATTTTATTGTATAAAATACCTAAACGATATTTTACTTATATTACAATCTAGTCTTGAAGCTATTGAGTAATTTTAATTTAACCTAAATTGCTACATAACATTCCCAAGTAGTATTTTTGGGCTGTATAGAGTTTGTCTAATGGTTCACATTTACTCTACAAGCTGTACTAGTTAGCTGTATAAGGGCTGTATAGCTTACTATACAGCTGATATACGCCTAGTTTGGGCACAAATTAGACAGACTTAAGTTTAAATAGCTGCACAGTAGCTGTATAAAAGCGTTACATCACCAGTACAAGAGGTAACCGTGAACTCAAAGCTGATTAATGGCGCCATAGAAGCCTACTAGTGAGCAATAATGAGTAACAAGTGAGTAATAATGAGTAACAAGTGACTAATTATGAAGGCTTAATAGTAATAATTGCTTACAAAAACAGAATGAAGCAGCTTTCAAACCACGCGTACCCTAAACTATTGCTATAACAAAGCTAATAATCATAAATTCACAAAGTTATTAAATAGTCGTCGCAGAAACTCTATCTCTATTTATAAATGAGGATTTTATATTAAAAAGTGGTAATAAGGACCTGTATTTACAAATGCTAACAGTCTTATCCATATGGGAATGTAACTTTACTGTGAAATATACACATATTGACTGTTAAAAACTCACGCGCCTCATGAGAAATACTTTGAATACTTTAAAAACATTTAAAATTGGCAGGGGGAAAAAAGTCGGTTTTCTTAGTTTGTTATTTTATGGTATCAAGTTAGACTAGAAGTCATTTTATTACATTATATTTGTAACATGAAACAAAAAATGTAACAGGAATACACTGTAGTATTTTATAAAACTATCGTTATATGAATTTTTTAGTTAATATTTAGGTTATAATAAAAGAAAATGGTGGTCATCTGTGTGAACCATTGTAACACCAAATTACAATTGTGACCTACATGGTGGTTCACATGTGTACCATAATACCAGTAATACTGCAGAGTTCTGCATTAAGGCTCACGTGTGTGGTATAAAAATGTTGTTATCTTCATAATTGTTCACATGTGGTCTGTTAAAAAGCCAGCAATATAATATAACACAGGTAGACCGCTAGACAGCAAATGCCATAATATGTGGTCTTTTAAAATGTTCTTAATCAGCCTATAAAATGAAAGCTGACTAGAAAGGTATTAGTGTCGTATTATAATGCTGACAGCCGTAAGACAGGCTACTTTTATATGCCTGTACAGCCCATAAACAGCTTAAAGAGTAGTGTTTGCATTGCATTTAAACAGCTTACACATCACACGTGAAGCAAAATAAGAGTTTATAAACACTTTAAGTCCACCAGTGAACCGAATGTAAACTCTTAAAGAGCATCAAATGCTACTTGGGTTATTACCTATCTAAGAATTGTCCAATAACATAATTTCTTAGTTTACGTTGAGGCGAAGACACTTTGTTCATGTGTTCTTTTTCACAGTGCACTTATCACTACACTCTTATTTTAACGTCACTATACTATACTAACTCAAATGGTTTTGTCCGTTTCATTCTTCTCACTAATTCAGTGTTGTCGAGTAGCTGAATCGCCTCGACATTCACGTGATGATGAAGACGCCGTTCGTGTGCTTCTGCATATTTCTGTATAACTTTATCGACGTCATCCATATTGAGGTCCCGATGGAGATCGTTATTGCGAATATACCAGGGCGCATTGACAATATCCCTTAGTACTTTATTCTGGAATCTTTGGATGATTTGCCGATTGCTCTTACTGGCACACCCCCATAACTGGATGCCGTATGTCCACACTGGCATGAGTATTTGCTTATATAATAGAAAATTTATTATATACTGACAATGAAGAACGTTGAATCAGATATGACACTTTAAATTACCATGATTTGTGCCTAACATGCAGTTCACTCACGAATTTCTATAGTGGTCACAATGCATTGAAAGTGTGTGAATGTGAATAAAAAAACATTCGTTTTAAAACCATTTATTATTAAACTAAAATGCTGAGATCAATTTAGGCTGTATACCTTGAATTGTTTTTTTCTTGAGTCATACTTAAATAGGCCAAAACACGTAAATGAACAGTCACTCGTTGATTCAATGCTGCTTTTCGAGAAAAAATAAAAAAAAACAAATTAGAGTAAAGCCATCTGGTTCACCTTTAATAATTCTCCAAAAAAATCAGAGACACCGTATTTTATACATTATATTTTAGCAGATATAGGCAGATTTACGTAAACAAGAGTTTTAAAATAACTTAACATTTGGATGGATTATTTAAGCAGGAAAATATTAATCAGCTATTTATATGACTAGTGAGTTGTACCTACACGGAAAAAAACAAACGGAGAGAATAATATATTGTAGCAATTAAGTATAATATATTTTTTGTACTTAAAAGAATTGATTGTATTACAAATATTAGCAAAAGTTGTTTTTTTAGGGTTCCGTACCTAAAAGGTAAAAAACGGAAACCTATTACTAAGCCTCCGCTGTCTGTCTGTCTGTCCGTCTGTCTGTCTGTCTGTCACCAGGCTGTATCTCATAAACCGTGATAGCTAGAATGCTGAAATTTTCACAATTTATGTATTTCGGTTGCCGCTATAACAGCAAATACTTAAAATAAATAAAGGGGTACAAAATACGTGTTTTTTTTCGTATTTTTTGCTCAAAATTACTAACTGTAACAGGTTGACGCTTTAAATTTTCACAGAATATATAGTTGTATATTACCTTTCAAAATAAATAATTAAATAAAAAATAAGTAAATAATAAAGGGGGGCTCCCATACAACAAACGTTTTCAATTTGTTACTCGATCTTAATAAACAGGTAGAAACTTAAAAAGTATTTAATTTAAGTACACATACAACGAACGTGATTTTCTTTTACAGATGATGGTACGGAACTCTTCATGCACGTGTCCGACTCGCACTTGCCCAATTGTTTTAAACAAAATTTTCTCCCTATCCTCTGCGGCAGCTGGGTTTTAGTGCCTGCGGATGGCGAGCGCTGGGGCTGCTTCCCGTCCGCCAAAAGTCAAGGAGGCGGCGTAGCATCCGCGCCGCGTCCCAAGAAGACGGAGCTCTCCATCACCAACGGCGGGCCAACCCCGGGCGGGGTCGCGACAAAATATGCTATCCGCAAATCGCGTGACTCCACCAACATACGGGATCCGTAGGGAGACCGTGGTGGTTTTGAGTGAGTATGCCCCGAACGCCTGTAGGGAAGAGCCTCCACACACCTTCTCCACCAATCCCAGGCCCGGTCGATCACACACACGGTCGGGTTGGCTTCGAGTTGAGATGGCTTATAAGGAGAGTTTCCACGGTAGTCCACAAAAAAAAGAACAGACATAATTATATACTAAAACTAGCTGACCCGGCAAACGTTGTTTTGCAAATTTTTTTATTTTTTTTATTTTTTTAAATTAGATGTTGGCCTATTATCATAGATACCGGATAAGCACAAAAAATTTCATCAAAATCGGTCAAGCCGTTTCGGAGGAGTGTGGGAACGAAAACTGTGACACGAGAATTTTATATATTAGATAATGAAGTACAGACAACTAAAAAGTTCGCTAGTACACAACTCAATATTTTTTACGAGTCTCTTTTATGAATTAAAACTGCTCCATTTTATTCTGAATTTTTAAATTACGGTAAGGTAAGTTTTATTTGTATAAAATACTACAAAATACTTAAAATTAAATAAATAATAAGTTACCTACAATACCTGAAACATAATTATATTTTGTCTTAAATATATACCTATACAACTTAAGACACAATGTAAGTCTCAACAAAAGCAGTGTACGGAGAGCACATTAATGCTGGCCATACACGATCCTTCCTATCGTCCAATCGGCATGACGCTACCGATTGGATCAGTTAGAATTGACCGTGTACATACATACATACATATCGTCACGCCTTTTATCCCCGAAGGGGTAGGCAGAGGTGTATTTCTACACCCACTTTTCGCCAGATATACTTTAGTCCCACGTAATAAGGGGCGAGCCTTTTGCCGTACCGGGCACATTTCCAGACTCCGTGCTGCTACTGAGAATTTCGTGACAGGAAAACCCAATAACACTGCCAGGAATCGAACCCGGGACCTCCCGATCCCACGCGCACATTTATGCTGCGAGACCAACGAGGCAGTCTAGGTTTGATGGTTTGATGTCGAGTTTTCCGTCTCTACGCAAAGATGGTATTTGCATCGTGTAATCCCTTAGTCGCCTCTTACGACACCTACGGGAATATAGAGGGTGGTGACACTTGTATTCTATGCCGTCAACCACACGGCACATGACCGTGTGTGCGAGTGAATTGGCATGACAGTTATAACTGATGGCATGATCGAATTTCGATTCTTTTGGCTTGATCATATCGATTGGATCCTGCCGATTGGACCGTGTATGGCGGTCGGCGATCGCCAGTTCAGTTCAGTCAGTTAAGTCAATAATTTTGTCGGTGATAGATGTCTGTCGTGCGCGCGCTCTCACTATATTTATGTTGCAAAATTCGGCCCGGTAACGCGAAGTGCTACTAAAATTTATTTCAGTAAACACTGCTTGCACCACTCTGCTCGATCTTTTCTTTTTTTTGGCTTAATTATCACGAGTAAAATGCCCAAAACGGCTATAACATCGTCGTCTGTCACCGGTGACGCCATAGCTTCAACTGAACGTCGCTGCCGATTTGACAGTTTAAACTGATGGTGTGTGGTATATATGGACGAACTGCAGATTGGATCAAGCCTGTATTGTCATGCCTATTGCACGATGGGAATGATCGTGTATGGCCAGCATAAGCCGTCGGTCCCAGCTGTCTTGAACGTCTTTGTCAGTCATTTTATGGGTCTCCCTATAACGACTGTCAAAGTTTTCCATGCTTCTACAGTAAAATAATGATAAACTGACATGATACTAATTAATCATGGAATATCGTTACCTCGTTGTGTAGGTCAGAAAGGCAATCGATCTGTTGGAAAGCTAATATTAAGTCAAACCGGTTAGACTAGTAAGTGGACCTCGGGATTCAATTGTGATAACGCTACAACAGTGGTTCTCAAACTTTTATAGGGATAGAACCCTTTTGGGTAACCAAATATTTGGCGGAGCCCTAACATAAAACAAAGCCGAGTCCTACTTGCACTTTAAAACCATTTATTTTACTGACATACATCTTCGTGGAGAGATGCTTCGTGGAGCACACTTTGAGAATGGCTGCGCTAGAAGGATGATGTATGAAGTATAGTTTGTCCCGCTTTAATAAATAAACAATTAGAGCAGTTGATTCAAACGAATTTCTACGTTTACGAGAACCGTTTTTGAACGGTTTTATTTATTGAGAAATCAAAATATAATTTAAAATTTATTGAATTACCTTGATAACTGAATTAAAAATAAGGTCATCAACTTAACCCCTGAGTTTGTAATTTTTTGTACTTTCATTGTACTGTAATGTACGCATAATTATACAGTATGCTAACTTACACGAATCTTTGATCATCATATTGTATAATTATGTACATATGTATTATGTACGTTTTGTCCACGGATTTTTATGAGTATTTCTTTGGTTGTTTAATAAATTAAAATGAAAGAAAATGTTTTTAAAATTTACTTTTATCTTATCTTTATTATTTGTACTCTGTCATATCCCTTAGCAGTAAGCGACGCAAAGACAAGGTGGACACAGCCCCGTTTTGCAGAACTGTCTTTGCCCAAAGATTCAATCAATTTCTCGGCTCGTTCCTTTATAATAGACTCGCTAAAAAATATCAAATATTCATAAACTAACAAAATTTTATTGTAAAAGAGAAAATTTCAAATATTTAAAAACTTTTAATTATGAAGACACCGAATCCCTTCTAAATACTGCTGGTTACAACTTTTCCAACTTTTGACAACCTAATCTTAATTTATTTTCCTTTGTATTGTTGCTTTTATTTTGTTTTTGTATCACACCAACTCCAACTAGTAGTAATTTAGGATATGATTAGCAAGAATGAACAGTTACCTTATGAGTCACAGTCTAAACTAGTTCAGAAGGTACGGATATACTGCTAACAATAACCTAAAATCAATCAATATTTATTATTTGTCATCTGTATAGGTTTATCATGGCAATAAAGAATATTGAATATTACAACACTTCATTGCGGACACCGGGACATATTGTGTCCCGGTGAAATGAAAGTAATTTAAAGCTAAATTAATTATGATTTCAAAGAGAATATATACAACATACCATATTCATTTTTGCCGTGTGGTTGACGGCATAGAATACAATTGTCACCACTCCCTATCTTCCCGTGGGTGTCGTAAGCAAATACGATGCAAATACCATCTTTGCGTAGAGACGGAAAACTCGACATCAAACCCTATACGACTGCCTCGTTGGTCTCGCGGCATAAATGTGCGCGTGGGATCGAGAGGTCCCGGGTTCGATTCCTGGGTCGGGCAGTGTTATTGGGTTTTTCTGTCACGAAATTCTCAGTAGCAGCACGGAGTCCGGAAATGTGCCCGGTACGACAATAGGCTCGCCCCTTATTACGTGGGACTAAAGTATATCTGGCGAAAAGTGGGTGTAGAAATACACCTCTGCCTACCCCTTCGGGGATAAAAGGCGTGACGTTATGTATGTATGTATGTACCATATTTAGTTTACAGGAACAGTTTAAGTAGAAACAGGCGTAGTAACACCACAGTCAAATAATCCATACAGTCGTTCGACGAACGCGTCTAGACGAGTCAATCGTGTGGGGGACAAGAGGTGAGACGCGGGCAGAGCGGTACCTACGGTACGTATATCGCCTTAGTTCCTAACTAGGTACATGTTTTTAGGGACTGGCGCGTGCTTGTTTTTTATTCGTTACTTATTTATTTGCTTATGAATATTAATTAAGATGGTGAATACGACTTGTGCTGTAAGACATTGCAATTTTTCATGCTGCTTAAAGATTTAAAAAAATAAGGATTAAAAAAATCTGCAATTTCATCAATTTACTTACACCAAAAATGAAAATTTCATTAATTATTAGGTATTTATATTATTTTGAAACGTATGTGCCTATAACCACTTAAAATAATGTGCACTTACCTACAATTATACTAACTTTTTACAATATCTCATGTCTGACCAAATCACAGAATAAACTAGTACTGTACGTAAACAACATGGCAGACGTAAGAAAATAAGCGTTGTAAGGTAATATTCGATTCAAGCATGATTTTAGTTTCATGCAATAAGTACCTAACCTAGTACCTTCGTATTAGGTAACTTGTACCTATCAAATATTAATATGTAAGTATCTTGGTAACGGCGCGTCCTAGCTAAAAAATAACCATATTTTTGTCCCCCTTTTATAAACCCCACACATGTTCTCAATAATCTCATAGCCCGGTCACCCATCCATAAAATGACCTTGATGTCTAATGCTTTACCTTAACGTAGTTTGCTTGAAAATAGATCTGCAAAATACTTCATATGGATAACGTAGGCTCTGCAAGCTGATCCCATGGTTGCCCATCCATTAAACGACCGATATGTCAATCGCTTTATTTTTAACTTGGTTTGTACGAAAACGACCTAGTATATCTGAAAAAAATGCTTCATAATCCTTAACCGCCTCCCACGACACTTGCGGGATGAAATAGGTGCTGACTGACACTTTGTATGCAAAGTCAAAGTCACGGCACGAAAACAATGCAAACTGTTTTATAATAATTATTTATCGTTAATTATTGTGATATAATAAATAAGTAATTTACACTATAATATTCATGTAACGTAGCAATTCTAATATTTTTGTAAAAAAAATAGACGGTGTTTGAATAAGTAGGTATTGTTCAAATGTGGCAGCCCTAGCCTCCTTACCCTTGTCTAGACGTTGTCGGCTTTTTCTACAAGATCAAAGGCGTCAAACTACTGTATGTCTTTATACTGTGGTAACACGATACCAAGACTCAAACAAAAAGAATATTCTTTTGCCTGTCTTTCTCTCTCTCTGCTTCTCCGTGGTAATCTCGGGAATAGCAGAACCGATTCTAATAGGAGATTCACGGAAAGATCAGACTTTGTAGTCTTACATCATCATCATCATCGTCCTAGCGTTATCCCGGTTGCATCCAAGGTTACACGCCTTGAAGCCCGAGATCCGCTTGCTGGTCTAACCAGATATGACAGAATATCTTTTTCACAGAGCGACAGTCGTCTGACCCTCGCAACCCAAAGGAAGAACGATATTCCATGGTTAGACCCAGTATCAGTTTATTTGAGGGTATCTCCACTAGGCTATTTTTGTAGTGCTACATTGGGGCTGTAATATGCTCTGTTGACGATATACCGAAAATAAAGCGGATGAAACCGCGGGAAATAGCTAGTTATTATAAAATATATTTGATTTCGTTAAGCAGTACTACGATTTACAAACGGTTGATATTTTCTGCAATTTGAATAATGTTATGCTAAATTATTTGACACGGATAAATGGTGAATTCTACATTAGAACATTATTTTTTTTAAACTGTTACACTGTTATACGGTCGTTTGCATTGACATGAAGTGTCTTGTTTAATTAAAAATATTAAAAGTACTAAATTTCACGAATTAAGTTCATTTATAAACCAAGCCACTAGGGGTTCAGTGTTATAGAAGTCACTTTTAGCTGATCAGTAAGTGTTTATAACTTTATTTCTGTGATTGATTTTGTTTGTAGCGTGATTCGATTCACCGTTTGTCATAGATTGAAAAAGTTAAGCAACTTTTGCAAAGCTCACGAATTGGATGGGTGCCCATTTGTTTATTGTGTGCATTTACATCATATCGGCATAAAAAGCCGTCGGCTCGGGTCACAGAGTACATAGGTGAATGTTACAGTTCTTGTCTTGGAAGTGTATCGTTATATGCTAAAGACCACTCCGGGGCCTTGGCGGACAAGTTCACAGTGTTTGTAGAGGTCAACGCTCGGACGGAAGACCGCTTCTTCGGGCATTTACAACACAGCCCTAACCGTGCTACGAAGAGCACTTGGTACTTGATTCCAATTTTGCCTCAGACCTGAATTATTACGCCTTGTCGGAGAACATTGGATGACTTATAAATTTCGACACTATTTGTAAGCCACCCAATTCACATGAAAAGAAAGAAGATTGATTTGTTTCTATGCATGACGTGTTTGGATGACTAATCCCAAAATTTGACGACCGGTTGGTGGAGCGCGACTGCCACGCTGAAGGTCGCGGCTTCGATCCCCGCTACAGAACAAATGTATATGTAACAGGGATTTAGTCAAAAACGTGATATTATAATTTCACTAGTGTCAAGTCAATTGACCAATCAGAACACGCGGGGCACCCACTAATAATAAACCTAGATTTATTATAATATCACAATTCCGGGCCAGTGAAATTACAATATCACTGAAAAAGGCCCGTAAAGTTATACGAACCAGTTGTTTTTTACTATAATCTGTGTAATTATAATGTCACTAGTGAAATTATAATATCACGGCTTTTGTTAAATACCTGCGACATATATATGTATGTTTATCCATTATTTAGTACCCATAGTACAAGCTCTTCATTGACTAATACTACTTAGACTAGATTAGGCGGCGGTAGTCTAGTGGAGTTGCCAAAAGACTGCCATGCAGAGAGGATCGGGGTCGATTCCATAGCCTGCACCACTAACTTTTCGGAGTCATTTTCGTATTCAATTGTTAGGCTGGTTTCAGAGTCACGCGTTTGACCGGCGCCGGCCACACGCGCGCGCTTACAATTACACTAGATTAGTAGTAGCGTTTTTCATAGTCACGCAGTTCAAACGCGCCGCGTGAGAGACGCGCACGCCGGCCGCGCTGCCGAAGCTTCATACATTGCAATGAGAAACGCAAACTCGTTTCACAGTGGTCCGCGCGCCAAACGCGCTGTTGAGACGCGCTGGCCGACGGCGCGTGCCGCGCGCGTCACTCTGAAACCAGCCTTAATTATCGCTTGTCCCGTGCCTCGGAGAGCATGTGAAGCCGTCGGGCGCGTCTGTCATTAAATTATTGACGGTTATTATGGAGAGTCAGTCTCAGTACCGCTGAATAAACTGACACTGGTGTAA
The DNA here is from genome assembly GCA_944739405.2 of Euclidia mi. NCBI lineage: Eukaryota > Metazoa > Arthropoda > Insecta > Lepidoptera > Erebidae > Euclidia > Euclidia mi. Next base: position 9,805,723 of record OX123211.2, on the reverse strand, counting down.
CATAACTTCACGCCTTTATCCCCGAAGGGGTAGGTAGAAGTGTATAACACACCCACACTTCGCCAGTTATGTTTCGGTCCCAATTTATCATGGAGCGAACCTTTTGCCATCTACCGTGCACATTGTTAAGCGAGCGATAATTAACATTTTTAATACACACATAACTTCGAAAAGTCTGAGGTGTGTGCCCGAGGTAACTCGGGATCGAATCTGAGACCATCGTCTCGGCAGTCCGTTACGTACACCACTGGACTATCGCCACTTTACTGTTTGCACTGGTGAAAAACAATGGAATATCGCCAAACCTTTAGGTTACGGCTGTCAGAATATAGTCGCTATGTGGAAAAGCTAACGTTGTCGCAAAACCGGTTAGACTCGTAAGCGGACCCCGATTTGCAACTGAGCTAGGAAGATGTTAAAGTTTATCAATTAGTTATCTGATAACCATACTTCACTTCTTTACACCTCAACGGTTAGAGCTCAACTGCCCTGAGCGCTCATGCCACTTCCCACCACGTGGTCTTAAACCGGAAATGACGTATTTTATCCTGACGAAACATAGCCGAAAGTGGTGTGAGCGAATAGTTCATAAATATAATATATCAATCTGCATCAGACATAACTGAAAATATTCGTCAATATAACATAAATATAACGTAGGAAAATAAACCACTATATGCCGTTAGGCTCTTATACGAAACAATTCATCTTTAATATCTGTCTCGACTGAAACCTCATACATATGTCGGTCAATAATCTAAACTAAGATATTAAGGCCTCATACACATCCTTAATACCTGCCTCGGCTGAGACCTCATACATATTCTCAGCAAGCCACTTAAATTAAGATATTAAGGCCTCATACACATCCTTAATATCTGTCTCGACTGAGACCTCAAATATTCTCAGTCAAGCCACTTTAATTAAGATATTAAGGCCTCATACATATCCTTAACATCTGTCCTGACCGAGAACTCTGACACATCCTCGGTCAAGCACTTTACAGTAAGACATTAAGGCCACAACTCAACCTTAACATCTGTAGTAACTGAAACAGATAACATAGCTTTATAGTATAAGGTATTTTCAAATTATTCACGTCCCTTTGAAACTTATTCATAATTTACTTCAATATACTTCGCAAAAATCAACTCTAACTGTTCAGCTTAGCTGAACCATGACAAGACTGCTTAATTATTCCGTATCATCAATATCATCAGTATTCGACACACTTGAATCTGAATCCGTTCTGTTAAACACTACCCAAGGGTGAATCTTGTCTACGGAAACGATACCTCAAAATTTTTTGTAATGTCCTTTCTAGATAGTGGTATGTCTTCAGTTACATACCGATCATTATCTAGAACCTCCAAATTAAAAATCCACGAATAAACTTACGAAAGAAACTTGCTAATCCTTCAAACTGTTTAACCTTGTGCTGGTCTGTCGGCACAGGGAATTGGTCTACTTCTTCCATTTTCTTTTTACCAGGCTTAACTCCAGATTCACTGATCTCAAACCCTAAATAGTCAATAGACTGTTCAATGCAATTGGGGACGCATAATTTGAAGAAGACTCTCGGATGATACCAGATTCGGTCAAATACTGAATCATATTGCGAACCACATTTTGGTCAGAATGGGACAATCGATAAGATCTATATACAACAGCAGAGTATCGCTAAGATTTATAGTCATTTCAGTATTGGCTATACATCCTAACTTTTTGACAGAAGAGGCAAAACAATCCCTAAACTCGTTTAGTAAGTCAGTTAATCGGGTTTTATTATCAGATGTAATATTATCATCTACGTGCACCATATGACCTTCGATTCGGGGTGTTACAGTACTATCCGGACAGTTTTCTATCCTACTGACAGTCATTGTCTGTACTCCAATCTTTTGTTAATTCAAATACAGATGCAGGACCCTTAATCAATTCTACCGTGACCATTATTTACTTCTAATACGCATTGAAGAATCTCATACTGTTTATTTGGGTTTTGACATAAACTAGGTCTAATAAAAAGATTGCCCAGATAATTTGGCTAGTATAGTATATTATATGAAATGGGGTATATACATATATTAGTATTGCTTCGACGTTTGAAGTAATCTTAAGTTGGTTATTAATTGTCTTAATTACCACAACATGCTCCTGCTCTGTAAACGTTTGTCCAAGTAATAAAGGCACTTGTAATAAATTATTAGGAACAATAAGAGTTTCTACGACAGCTGTGGCCTTATCTACCTGTATTTCTACACTACATTTACCATTGGCATTTAGCATTAGCTACCAAAATCTACGAAACAATCTAAATCCTGTCAATTTAGAATAGCCGTCTTAAAATATTTGGAATCAATGCTTGGCCACAGTGGCAGTGCGTCTTGTGGGGCGGCCCGCGCGCGACGCCGCGCGCGTCTTCACCTGTCTGCAGTAAAACGCGCGACGCGTTCGCGGGTGCGGTGTACATTGTAATTTTACTTTATTTCACAGTCGTGAGATAACATTTTTGTTTTTATATTACTGGTGTTTTGAAATCCATAGTGTACGGCGTGATGAATTGCGCTTATAAATTCTTCAATATTCAAGTCAGAAGACGACATGTTGCCAACTGAGACTTCGTTCGTAGACATTTTGAGTCACTCGTATAAAGATTGTATTGATATTTTTAGTGACGTTATAATTTTATCGATACTTTTATTTTACAAACTAGCTTTGGCCCATGGCTTCGAAAAAGAAGGTAGGTTCGAGAAGGAAGGTAGGTAGTATGCGCTATTGTGATGTATAAGCTATAATGCAATATTTAATGAAAAGTGATTTTTATGAGAAGGGTGGTAAATATTACTACATACATTTGCGGTTTTTAAACCAAGTATGCAATAACTGAAATGATTTTAACTAACATTTTAACATGAATAAAGCTATTTATTACAACACCAGTAACCACTCTAAGCAGTGATAGAGTCTGTATGATGAGCCCTTGATGAGCGAGTTCGACTCGCACTTGATTTAATTATCTAATATATAAAATTCTCGTGTCACAGTTTTCGTTCCCATACTCCTTCGAAACGGCTTGACCGATTTTGATGAAATTTTTTGTGCTTATCCGGTATCTATGAGAATCGGCCAACATCTATTTTTCAAAAAAAAAAAAATATTTGCAAAACAACGTTTGCCGGGTCAGCTAGTTACATATAATAATGTTTCCCGCTTGCCGCCCGCGCATTCACTGCGGACACTTGTATGAAAGTCCTATGGTTTGAGTTGCCCGCGTGCTCCCCGCGCCGCTAGCCGCGCCCGCTCGCCCACTGCGGACACTCCAATAGAGTTTCATATGTTTGAGTTTCCCGCGTCGCGCCCGCGCTCGCGCCCGCGTTTCACTCTGGCAGAGCATTCTCAGTCAGGTTCTTTTTTAAATTCTTAAAACGGTTTTATTGGCTTCCTACGCTTTTGGCACAATTATCAGTTAAATATCCTATTTTATGGCATTTGTCACAACGCTTTATTGGGAGTTTGCACTTAGAGAACGGATGACCCTCTTCGCCGCAATTATAACACTTGGTAGACATATAACCCTTATTTCTATTGGGAATTTCGTTCTGATGTATCCTACTACTGTGCGGCGGTTTGTTGCCAGTGCGTTTTCAAAGATAGATTTGTATCAAATTTGTTTGTGACTCTAATATTCCTCAAATAGAGTAATAATTTATTAGGTTTCGTAAACTGAGCCGCCTCTGCGCTAGTCCTTACGGACCTGTCTACGATGCCAAATAAAATGTAGTCTATAGCATTTTTATCACATATTTACAACGATTCAATAACATGACTTTCTGATATTAATATTTTTCTAAGGACTCACCAAACCCAGCCTTACAGGCATGCATCTCTATCAACAGCTGACCATAGTTTTCGTCACTTGGGAATGCCAGTTTCAATTTATTTTGCCATTCAGCCCATGAAAACAGAAGACTGGGTAAACCCTGATACCATTTCTGAGAAAATCCAGTTAATTTTGGCAGGGCATAATGTATAATCTGCCTTTCAGACCCATTATAAATTTGAGCACATTCATTTACTTTACCTATCCATGTTTTTACCGTTTGGTTTCTTTTACTAGGATCAAACTCTGGTATCACATTCAAAACCGGATAAGGCTCGCTACCACATTCCGTTTTCATGGTCTGAATAAACTCTTTAAAGGCCGAAACCAAGATATTAGTATTCGTGTCTGCGTCCTTCTTAGTGTCTAAGGTGTCACTTTTAAGGCGTCTGCTGGTTCACCTGGGCAGCGATCGCTCGTGGAGGCCTGATGCTCTCGATTGTTCGTTGTCGCTTCGTCACACATCGGGTTGCTCTCACATAACTCGTCGCAGTCACGTGATGCATCATGCGCATCAGGAACAACTGGGCTTTGAGATGTCTGGCGTACACTCGCAGCATGATGGCTGCGATCTGCGCCATGTCTGCGATCTGTGCCGTGGCTGCGCACTACGCTGCGGCTACGAGCCACAATGCGCCTGCTAGCCACGCTGCTGCTATGGCTACGAGCCACGCCGTGGCTACGAACTACGCGACGGTCACAAGCCACGCAGAGGTAATGAGCCACGTTAAGGCCCAGCGTCACCTCGCGATGCCTGACGGTTCGCAACTTTGCCGCATTTCGCGTACACGCGAAGCTTTGCGGCGTCTCGACACATCGATGCTTCGAGATGCAGCGCGGTCCCGTGACCTGCCACGCTCTTGCGTCTTGCCCCGTTTGACTGACTCGCTGCGACGATGGTAGCCTCTGTGATGTTGTGGTGCATCATATCGATGGCTTGTTTTCCGGCGTATAGACAGCTATACGTATAGATAGCAGACGGCGTATAGAGGCTCCGAGTCAGTTTGTGACGACTCAAGTGTCAGCCTCTTATGTTGCAGTGACTTCTTTTTGCGTTCCATTATGTCTGAAACTGTTATAAACTACAAAAAAATTGATGTCCTAAATTATAGTTACTATTTTGAGGTAGAAGAAGACGATAAAAGCTAGATATACATATTCACCACCGGCAATACAAAAAAAAATTGTATTTGCTATGAAATTGATTCAGAATTACAAATTGACAAAATACTTCCAATTGTAAACCATTTTAATTCGTTATAGATCAACAGTCATTTGAAAGGTTAATTTTACATCAGTGTTATATTGTCTTTGCATAATATGAATATGTAAATAATATAATATTCTATTGTATAAATACTAAAGTAATACACGAAGGTAGCTAAACATTTTATTTTTGTGGCAACTGATACGTAATAAATCATATCACTTAGTAATGTTCTAGTCGGATTGTACTGTACCTTATTACCAACAAAAAAAAACTGTTTTGTTAAGCCAATATTATGTAGTAATTATTTAATATTATTAGCTACTAAGATAAATTATTTATAGCATATTACTTCATTTAAATACCTTTTACGTACCTTTTGCGGGCGTGCAATCCTTCACCGAGTGCGGATATGATCGCAATCTCGATTAATCCCACTTACTGATCTATAATAGACCAGGAGAAATTAAAACACAATTGTTGTGATGAAGTTGCTTCCACTTTATTACTCGGTACACTGATATTACACTTTACTAGACTTCACTTCTTTACACCTCAACGGTTAGAGCTCAACTGTCCTGAGCGCTCATGCCACTTCCCACGACGTGGTCTTAAACCGGAAAGGACGTATTTTATCCCGACGAAACATAACCGAAAGTGGTGTGAGCGCTCTTAAAATACAATATTGGCAACGGTTACAATAAAATTATTATCTACCCTATATTATTCTTATATTATTATTAACTATTTAGTATCAGGTATATTATATTATATTTATAAATAACACCGGAAATAGAACATAACCATAAGATTATACAATATAGTATATGTGTACATAATACGAGTTATTCATATAGTTTCTAACACTAGATTACTGCATAATTTCATTAAAATCTGTTTAGTAGTTTTGCGAATGAACGTATTGTCATGCTTAGAGATTTTAATGCAAGGGTTGGAGTGAAGCGCGATGGGTATGATAATGTACTTGGGGCATTTAGAGATAAGAGTGTGAATGAGAACGGCGTACACTTGTTAGATGTATGTGTGGAGATGGGTCTGTCAGTGACGGTGGTTTCAGCACAAAAGGATACATGTGTACACGTGGCAAAAGAAGGTAGGAAATGTTGTGTTAAGAAGCATGATAGACTTTGTGATAGTTGATGAAAGAATGAGAATGAAAGTAGTGGATACTAGAGCGTATCGTGGACTTGATGTTGGCACAGATCACTATTTAGTAATTAGTAGAATTAGTGGTCTGTTCAAACGCTGGCGGCACAGAACTAAAGCGTGTACCACTGAGTTAGTACGTATAAAAGTGAAAAGATTGAAAGAGCAGCGCGTGAAAGAGATGTACAAAAAGCAATTGAGTGAACGGCTAGATACAATCTGGAGTGATGTAAATGAGGAAAGTGTGAGCGATGAATGGTCGGTATTTAAAAGCAACGTAGTGAGATGTGCTGAAGACGTATGCGGCGTGAGTAAAAGAAGAAGTAAGAAATGTGAGAAAGCTGACTGGTGGGATGATGAAACTTGAAGTATGGTTGAGGAAAAGAAAAAAGCATGGCTGAATATCCTAGCAATAGATGCAACGAATAGAGCTAGTGGTGGTATGAATGAAAATAGTGTTAAAGAAATGAAGGACAAGTATAGGTGTGTGAAAGCTAAAGTTAAAGAATGTATAGAGAGGAAGAAGAATGAGAAAAAGGAGAAATATGAGAAGCAATTCGGCGCAAGTTTCCAAGACAATATAAAACTGTTTTGGAAACTCGTCAAAGAAGCGCGAGAGAAAAATATGAATACATTGATGAAAGTGATTAGGAATAAAAAAGGTGAGGTCATGAATGAAGAAAGAATGATTCTGGACTGCTGGAAAAAAAAAATTGAGAGTTTATTTGAGAAAGACATGAGTGAAATAGAGCTAGAAGAGATAATAGAAGATGCGTGTGTGGGCCCGAGTGACGAAATTAGAAAGGATGAAATTATGAAAGCTCTAAAAAGTATGAGGTCAGGAAAGTCTGCTGGGTGCGATAGAGTGACGTCTGAAATGTTGAAAGCTGGCGAGGGACTTACAGTAAACCTGCTGCATCGCCTTTTTAATCTGTCCTTGAAACAGGGCCAAGTTCCTGATGACTGGACCAAGGCAGTGCTTGTTTCAATTTATAAAGGCAAAGGCTCGCAGCAGGAACGTCAAAATTATCGCGGGATCAGCCTTTTTAGTGTTCTTGGAAAAATGTATGCCAGAATATTGATTGATAGAGTAGTAAACGTGACTAATGACAAGATATGGGATGTGGAAGCGGGATTTCGGAAGGGAATAATCAAGTCTTTTCCTTGCGCTGCGTTACCGAAAAATGTCTGGCAAAAAACCAAAAGGTATATTGCGCGTTCATAGACTTGGAAAAGGCTTATGATAGGGTAAATAGAAAGGAACTATGGAAGGTGCTATCTATATATGGGGTGGACAAATTTATAACAAAGGCTCTAAAATCTCTTTATAGGGATTCTAGGGCCTGTGTCCGAATTAATGGTGCATATACGGACTGGTTTGACATCTTTAAAGGTGTCAGACAGGGGTGTGCAGCCTCGCCGTAGTTGTTCAACTTATTCATGGATAGCTGCGTGAAAGATATGAGGGAAATTGGGTGCAGGATCGATATAGCAGGATTGCGTTTTAAGTGCCTCTTATACGCCGATGATCAAGTCCTTCTTGCATCATCGGCGAATGAGTTGCAACAAATGATGGACTGCATGAACGAGAGTTTTAAAGCGAAAGGGCGAAAGGTATGAAAGTTAATGCAAGAAAGACGAAAGTGATGGTGTTTGAGAAGAATGTTACTTTGACTGAGTGTAATATTACAATTAAAGACGAAAATGTGGTATAAGTTGAAAGATTTGTATATTTGGAAAGCATGTTTACAAGAGATGGAAGATGTCAAGGAGATATTGAAAGGAGAGTGACTGCAGGGAACAGTGTGAATGGAGCGCTGCATGCCTTTATGAACGGCCAAACTGTGCCTAAAAAGGCGCGACTGGCTTTTCATAATAGAGTGCTGGTGCCTACCTTGATGTACGGAAGTGAGTGTTGGGTATGGCAGAAAAAGCATCAAAGCAGAATTAACGCAGTTGAGATGCGATCACTGCGTAGTATGTGTGGAGTGAGACTGATTGATAGAATTCCGAATGCAGTAATACGAGAGCGATGTGGCCGGAAAAAAGATGTCGTGACAAGGATTGAGAAAGGAATGCTGAAATGGTTTGGACACGTGGAGCGAATGAGTGAAGACCGATTGACGAATTAAATATATATGGCAGAGGTGTGTGGGCAAGCCGATTGCGGCAGACCTCGTAAGACGTTCGACGACCAAATTGGGGACGTCTTGAAAAACGGAAAAGTCCGAAGCACCAGTAACCGGCGAGCATGTATGAAAAGAGTAATGAATGTAGAGGAAGCGCATAAGGTTAGCATGGCTAGAAGCAAGTGGCGTTCTGTTGTCTCTGCTCACCCTGACGGGAAAAGGGCGTGAGCATATGTATGTATGTATGTAGTTTTGCATGACAAACTTGACATGACATTGTGAATTAGATTAATGCTAAAATACAATATATCACGCGAAAGACCACCCAGCAAACAATTAAAACAATAAAAAATTGTAATTTGGCATGATTATTCTAGTTAATTATTTAATTATGCTCGCAAACAAGTACAGAAAGCAACTAAGTGTTACAGTTTACAACTTGGCCACGACTTCGGACGCCACAAAGTAATGAGTGGCTTGAACATCGGATCCATTCTCGCGTGTTTAGTATCAGCAAGGTCATGGCTAAGCCGTTACTATAGTAGAAAGTTTATTATTTTTGTTTGAGTGTGTGGCTAGCTCGTGTGCTGGACACTAGTTTGAGAGTAGTAGAGCCTTGCTGAATTGAACATTAATTGGCCGGCTCGACCGGGGCGGGACTACCCTCTCAGATAAATTTCACGTAAAGTAACAGTACATATACCTACTGTTGCGTTTAGTTCGGCGAGCGAGATGTTCGGAGGCCCGATCCCTTTTTCTTCTGTCTTATCCAATATCACATCTAGGCAGGCAACGCACTCGTGACCAATCCGGGATGGAGAGTGTCCATGGGCGGGGATAATTACTTACCATCAGGAAAGCAAAAATAAAACTCGTCCACTCGTTTGCTTTCTATGCTATAAAAATGTTTTCAAAATAAAGGTGAAATGCCTTATATTTGCCCCGACTTCCTTATATTTACATACATACATACATACATACATATCGTCACGCCTTTTATCCCCGAAGGGGTAGGCAGAGGTGTATTTCTACACCCACTTTTCGCCAGATATACTTTAGTCCCACGTAATAAGGGGCGAGCCTATTGCCGTACCGGGCACATTTCCAGACTCCGTGCTGCTACTGAGAATTTCGTGACAGAAAAACCCAATAACATTGCCCGACCCAGGAATCGAACCCGGGACCTCCCGATCCCACGCGCACATGTATGCCGCGAGACCAACGAGGCAGTCGTATAGGGTTTGATGTCGAGTTTTCCGTCTCTACGCAAAGATGGTATTTGCATCGTGTTATCCCTTAGTCGCCTCTTACGACACCCACGGGAAGATAGGGGGTAATAAAAGCCCATGACAGCGATAGCCTAGTTAAGATACCAAAGCCATGCCGAGAGTATCAAGTAAGAATTCATGGCGCGCAAAACTTACTTTTCGAAGTTATGTGCATATTAAATTGTTAATAATCTCTTTCTCGGTGCCACGGAGAGAGTTTAACTTTGGATTGCGGAGGTCAGACAGGTCGCTCTGTGGAAAAGCTAATATTTAGTGAAATCCGGTTGGACTAGTAAGTGGACGCTGGTTTGCAACTGGAATATCGGCAGGAGGATGATGATGATTAATTGGAGAAGTCATTTGTGCGCTCTGTGAATTCAAACCCTCTGCGTAGCAGTCTGATGATCTCTATACTACGCTTTTGTTGCTTAATTAATATTATATCGTTTATTCAACAGACATGGATCCAGCATATGAAAACGAGCTGATTATGCTGGCTCGGCAGCAGCCTATAAACGAAGCCATGGCTCACGGCAACTCTCCCATCCAGCTGTTTTACAAAGATAGCACTGTGTTTCTGACTGGTGGGTCTGGCTTCGTTGGGAAACAGTTGACGGAAAAGCTGTTCAGGTAATCTATACTAATATAATAAAACTGCACAGTTTGTTGGTGAACGCACTAAACTCTGGAACTACCAGTCGAATTCGATTTCTTTTTGTTTCTTATATTATTCCTTACTTACAACATTCACAAGGAAAGCTATAGGCGAATAAAATCACGCTAGCCGTTCTCGGGAGCTGAATGAAATAATGCATGAAGTATGAAGAAACTCAGGCCATATAGTTACGATGGCAGAGTGGACGTTCCGATGAAAACTCAGGCCATATAGGTACGATGGCATAGTGGACGTTCGGATGAAAACTCAGGTCCCAGCTAAGGCATTCTTGCATCTGTATTAATATTTTTTTTTGGTTATTGACTGGGTGACAGACGACGCACAGTTGAAACTACTGGGCGCAAGAAGTTGGAATGTCGCATGTTTGTTCCTTGGGGAATGTAGCGGAAGAACTGGAGAGGATTTTATGGTAATGTCCACCCTAAGGGGAAAACAGTACCAAGTGGACGGAGGCGTGGACAAACTCTAGTATTTGTGTAATAATGACGAAGTCTTTTTGTTTGAACGCTCTATTAAGGGTCGCATGATGTGTGTAACGTTAAGCAACCGGAAGCAGTGTCAGATGCCTGAGCCCTTAAAATTGTTTGGCGCCAAATGTAACGTTAAGAGCCTATTATATGCCTAATATGATAAATTAAATATGGATTTACAGGTTACAAAATATTATTTTATTGAGCAAGTGTTACATAAAATTACCCGGTAGAACTAGATTTAAAAACTGAGACTAAGAACTCAAGGCGTGGCAGGCAGGCTGACGCAACTTCGGTGTTCCTTGGACACAAGAAGCGCTTAACTTTCGGCAGCAGCGATGTCCGAAGTGAGGGACCGCTGTCGCGTCGGACCTGAATTTATTGCTGACGGCTGCGTGCATCGAAGGGGTGGCGGCAGCGAAGCTGTGTGCATCGCTTGCCGCGACGTCACATGTGACATAGCTTTCTTCATAAATATGACTATCAAATCTATTTTCTTCAGAGAGGAGAGATCTTTTTTTCAGAGAGGCTAAAAATAAATTATTTTCATTTTATTCATACAATTAAAACATGCAATTTTATTAATATAAACATGCCGTTACATGCGCAACAGTCACTTTAAAGTTACCGCCGAGAGGCATTCTTCTACTGCACCAGTCCTATTATTGAATGGCTCCTACAAATGCACTAAATTACTGCTTTCAGATCCTGTGAAATAAAGAAATTGTATATGTTGCTCCGGTCGAAAAAAGGAAGCTCAATACAAGAAAGACTTGCTTCTATATTAGAAGACCCTGTGAGTATAATTATACTAAATGTGTACCTACATGTCAATGATGTTACAAAAGTAAAAAGAAGTAGATATGTTATAGGCGTACCAAAAGCAGGACGCTAAACATATGCCAGTTGGCAAGTCTGACATATGTGTGTGTGACGTCGCGAGCCGGCGTCAATGTGAAACTGACACATCTTGTCAACCGAAAATAAAATAAAATATGGAGTTATCGACGTGTGCGTTAGTGTACCGTTTCTAGGGATTGATTACTACGTAGGTAACGTATCTACCTCTTTCTTATAATATCATTAGTACATGTAGTTAATGAGTTTTTAGCATGAAAGTTGTTTAGAGATGATAAATTAAAGAAAAATTCGACGGCCAAGGGCCTCAGTATCGGTTTCGGTACGCCGTTCCTTACACCCAGTATATCCTTAGAATAATTTTACTAAATGCACCAATTAGCCAAAGGTTGATTAGTACATAAGGCCTTCGGCGTTTAGTCCGCCTCTGTTAGCTCTTGAGCTTAAAGTTAATAAATAAATAAAAATAATCATACACACTTTATGTCCCGCCCAGTGCTGAATATAGGCTTCTTCTATGTTGAGTAACAATTTGGTCTAATATACCGAGTTGGTCAGATGAGTTGTTAAGGAATTGTATGTCGAGATTTTCCATAGTCTCTTCACAAAAATTCTGTTTTACTTCGTTCATTCTCGTTAGTCACCTCTTGCGACGCTCGCTGGAATGAAAGGGCCTAGTGACACTTTGTATACTTAATCCGTCACCACATGGAGTTGTAGGTAAATAAATATACAGGGTGTTGATATGCGTTTGCAAAATATTTTCAGGGGTGAATATACTACTATAACTGAATACAAATTCAAGAAAAATAACTCGCAAAATATTAAAAGATTTTTTTCGTAATCATGTATTTTAAAAATCAGCTCGGTGTATTGACCCCCGCCGTCGCTCAGCTGATCGCGACGCCGCGTGCTCGCATTACAGGTACCTAACACATACAAGCACACGTACCTACCTTGCAGTATTATTCTGCACCAGTCAACTGTATATTGTGATTCACTATCGAAGTAAAATAATAAAAAAGGGTCTTATACCTATTATCGCACACTGTTTAAAATAATTTTAGGTGAATAAGTATAATGTTTATATTGTATTACTAAAATATTTTGCAAAGTGCAGATCAACATCATGTATAGATATATTATTTGTTAACCAGGTGTATGATTGTCTACGTAAGAGGAAGCCGGATTTTGCCGATAAAATAGTGCCAGTCGAAGGCGACGCGGCTGACATCAGACTTGGCCTGAGTGATAAAGATTGGGACACGCTTGCAGAAGAGGTAAGATAGATATAACTTAATGGTATCTCAAGACGTGTAATGAAGTAAAGTCACAATTTCACGGGCATAAGGGCACCTTTATTATATTTTTATATTTAAAGAAACGTTGGGACATCTACAGTGTAGGATTAAACATTATGATCAACATCCACTTCTCGTAGGAATTTTCTAATAGCAATAAGTTTAGAATTCTTCATGTATATCATATTTGACAAACACTGTACCCGCCGCGCGCTTACGATGTTCCATCCGTCGCAGCGCGCGTCCGCGAGGGATTAAAGCGAAAAGTACATCGAAATCGCTTGCCGCTGCCGCCCGCCGCTGTAGGTTACCGGGTTATTACTGCAGACAGTGATGACGCGCGCGACGCCGAACTTACGTACGTGCGTGCGCCCGCACACGCACTTCCACTCTGGCCAAGTTCTAAGGCTTTCCTTCGCCGTTTAAAGAGGTTTGGAGTTGATGCCCACATATTTAAATGAATCCGAGAAATATTGGCATAACTAATGTAAACAGTGACATATATATTTTTTTTCATTAAAAATCAACTCCCGCACTAGGATTGAGACCTGCATCGCGGGGGACTTAACAAACATTCAACAAACGAACAACTAACGCACACAAAGTATTACCCAGACTCGAAACAACAGTTTTAGATAGCAAAAACTGTTGTTTCGCGCGCCACTAAAGGGACAGATACGCTATCTGTCTCTTTAAACGAGCCAAAAAAACAGGCAGATAACAATGCAAACTTGCCAAACTTGCAGCAAGTTTAAATCAAACTGTGACAAACTTGCATGAAGTTGGTTTTTCAAAGGATTTGGATGACGACTAGCACAGGTTGGTGGTCGGTCGACCTCCTAGATACAGCAGGAGTTGCTCGACAACCAGCTGTTGTCGGACCACCAACCTGTGCTCATCGTCATCCAAATCTTTTGGAAAACAAACTTCATGCAAGTTTGTCACAGTGAAACTAGCAAGTTTGATTTAAACTTGCTGCAAGTTTGTTGCTATCTGGGGAGGTGCATCTTAGTCAGAATAGGCTCTAAGGGACAAAGTAAGATGGCAGATTGAAATCATCATGTCAGCCTAGGGCCGTCCACTGCTGGACATAGCCCTCCCCCCAAGAGTCTCCACACAGAACGATCTTGAGCCGCCCGCATCCAACCGTGTCCCGCAGATTGGAATAATTCATGAATGTTTTATTTACTTATTGGTGAAGGAAAACATCGTGAGGTAACCTGTATGTCTGAGAGTTCTCTATAATGTTCCCGGAAGACATGTGAAGTCTGCCAGCGTGGTTGACTATGGCCTTACCCTTCTCATAGTGAGAGCCTCATACCCAGCAGTGGGTCAGTATAAAGGGCTGATGATGATGATGATGATTTTATTCACCAGGTGAACGTGATATTCCACGCGGCCGCTACAGTCAATTTTTTTGAACCTCTGAAGAAAGCCACCCTCATCAACGTTCGAGGTACCAGGGAGACCTTAGTTCTTGCCAAGGAGTGCAAGCATCTAAAGTAATTTAACGATTTCTTTTATTTTAACATCCAGAGTTTAAGCTATTGGTATCTATAATAATGATAATAATGTCCTCTCGACCGATTCCGGCCAGGGCGGCTTGTCTTTATATTAGACTTGCCAACTGCGCTGGACGTAATTATTATAGTGTACAGGTGTGTACGCAAACACAAGTGCACTCTCTATTCCCTCACTCTCATAGTCCGATGGGACGCCACAAGCGACACGACCGGAGAGAGATAAGGCGCAAGACTAACGGCTTAACGTGCTTGCCGAGGCACGGGGGTGTGACACCGCCAACTACCTGACTCCGAACTTCTTTATGATAATTCCTAACAGAAAAACCCAATATAACTTTTTGTTCGAGCCGGGAATCGAACCCGAGACCTCATGATTCGCAGTTACTAACACTACTTCAGGACTACAGATGCAGTCAAGTGTGGTGGTATCTATACTAAATGAGTGGTGGTCAGTAGTAAACAAGGTAGGCCTAAAATATGCTGACTTGAAGTCGTAAGAGCTGGTACGAGTGCCAATCGATTCTCTAGTAGAAATGTTAAAGACTTTGGGAAGTCGAAAGCTAATCCCGGGTTCCAAGGCGGGATATCCCTGAGATTATGATAACCACATATCGCTTTCACAGAAGAACTATATAGACGAATCATTATTTGTCCTCGCAGTGGCAACCCCAGTTGCGGAGTGTCCGGCCCTAAATTGGCGCTGGTAGAAATTCTGTTGCAATGTCTCTTTCCAGGGATTCAGGCGTCGTTGGAGGGAGGAAAAAGGCCACCCACCCTCCACTCAAACCACAAACAAAATTTGGATCCATGGGATCCTTATTGTAGGGGTGCACTGAGACGGGGTAGCCCAAAATTCCCACGGAATTATGAAAAAACGGCTAAATTAAATAAAAAAGTGTGGGTCCTCTAGTACATAATTATACAGGAAGTTTGGTAATTCGACCTATTCTTTGAAGGATATTTCGGGTCATTTGCAATAAATTGGTCCCCCGTCAACCAGGGGTCCAAAATTAAGCTTTTCAGATTTTTTTTACAATTTTCCACCTTGTCTTGAAAATGTTCGAAATTAAAAAATACTATTCACTTTTTGGCTCTAAATTGTTACTTTTTGAAAGCTTGTTAACTAGCAATTGATCTAAACAATAATTTCGGTTACAATATCTCAAGATTTTAGGAACAATTAAAAACGATATCTCAGAATCTGTTCATTTTGGACCCCTATTCAACGGGGGTAAATTTGTTGCAAATAACCTCAAATTTATCCTCCTTCAAGGAATTGGTCGAATTATCAAACAGCCTGTATAAACTACGAATATTTATGCTGTAACTACCTGGGCTCTACTAATTAAAAACTTTAATTCATTATTTCTTGTTTCTATAATTTCTAGGTGCTATAATTATATATCAACAGCCTTCGCTCACACTACAAAGAGTCGTATTGGCGGAGACGTTGAGGAAAAGTTCTACCCTAGTCCCGTTCCACCTGATGTGATCATTAATATGGCGGAAACCATTGATGAAGAGAGGTTCAATTCCATTGAGGAGAAGTAAGTGGGATATTTTATTTTATTTTGCCGACGTGTCTCAGGGCCAGCCCAAACTAGTATTATTTTGGTAGGCCAAAAATATATCCTATTTTGAGTAGGTACCGCAATTTACGATAAACTGGTCTGGTCAACTGAAATTTGGTCAGGCTACACGGAAAGATGACACTAACTCGCCAAGTCGAGCAAAAAGCGACACGGCCGTATCATCTTTTTCTCGAAGCAGTTAAGGCCATTTTCGACGCTTTATAACTTCATTGTGGATAAAACTAGAAGCCTGTTTTTTTTTTTGCCTAGTCAATCTATTTATGGAAAACATTAAAGATTTGTAATTAACCAACTTGGTATTACATGGATCTCACAACTTTTTACGGTAGCGAGACTTGGTTTTTTGACTGGTATTGTTTTTTATGGGATAATAATTACAGTTGCTATTCAACTCGCGCTCTGTAACTAAATGACGCTTGTTTTACTGCACTCCTTGAACCTGGGCTCAATAAGTTTGAAATAAGCCAAGGGTGACAGCAGAGAACTCTTTTTCTTGTGTGAAACCAAGAGCAGCGTAACTTCCTCAACAAATTTTACTCGAATATCAGCTCAAAAAATAGGCGTTTGGCAGCACCCTTTTGAGCAAGTCGTATTGTACACAGTGCTATCAAGCTATGTTCTTTCGCACGTCATCCAAAAAAGTGGATATCAAATTCGCAAGACCATATTACAGGGCCATCCTGTATACTTTTGTCATAACTATCAGCTCGTAGTCTATTGTTCGATAAAGCTCTCCAGCCTCGCCTATTTCACGCCACGCAAAATGGCTGGTATCGGCTGGACACGAGAAGCCGAAAATCTTGCTCAGTGTACTTTAGGATTCAATAGATTGTGTTTTAAATGAAGATATTTTAGGGTAATCTGTAATAAAAATATTTTAATTTCAGATTCATAGAGGGCTGGCCAAATACCTACACATTTACTAAGGCTATAGCTGAAGAAATAGTCAGGCTTTCTTCTGATGATTTTCCTGTTTGTATTGTAAAACCGCCAGTAGGTAAGTTCAAATAATTTCCTTTAGGAAGATCCATTTGTGTCACTCATAACATGACATTGGCGTTCGTAATAGATTGACAGAGTTTGTTTTGTTTTTCGTGTGTGTATGTGGCCAACTCTGGTGTCGTAGTTCTCGGACCGCCCGAAGGCCTCGGACATGCAATCCATATTCTTAGACAAGAACCGGGGCCGACAGCTTTATGTGCCCTCCGAAGCAAGGTAGCGCTCAGATGTTAATTTCACACGGTCACCCATCCAAGTGGTGACCTGTGCAAGCGATACTTAACTTTGTCGATCTGTTACGAACGGCAAGCCAAGTCTCGCTATGAGCGCTACACTACGCAAAGTTGAGCAACGCTTGCACAGGTGGCCACTTGTATGGGTGACCGCGTTTGGCATACACATCAGAGCGTTACCATGCACATTATAAAGTCACGTAAAACAGTAGGTCCCAGTTCTTGCCTCAGGACAAGAATCTTTAGGCTATGTTGGTGATACGTAAACTCCGACACCAGGGATCACACACAAATACAAAAAATAACGAATCAAGTCTTGAATGAATTCAAAATATGAGATTGTTACCACAAAGAATTGTAGACTGCCTCCGTGGTCCAGTGGACAGCATATGCGCCTGTTGATCGGAGGTCCCAGGTTCGATTCCCGGGCGGGTAAAAGTGTTACTAAGTTTTTCCAAATTCTCAGTAGCTGCACGAAGTCTGGTGATGTGCCCAGTAGCGGCAATGGGCTCGCCCCCTATTACCTGGGAGCCATAAATTCATAGCAAAATGTGGGTGTAGTGTAATGCCTCTGTCTACCCCTTCAGGGATAAAGGCTTGAGTCTATAAATTAAAAATATAAAGAATTGTATAAATTATCTTAATATATAAAATCCTTGCGTTACTGACTGACTGACAGACACGCTACAGCCAAAAATACTGGTCACAAGAAGATGAAATTTAGCATGTATTTTCCTTGAGGAATATAGGGTAAGAGAGGATTTCTGGAAATTCCACCCCTAAGGGGGTAAAACTGGGGGTCAAAGTTTGTATGAAACTTTTTATTCCTTCAATGGATTGACTCCAAACTTGGTATATTAGTTCCTCAAACGACGATAGTGAACAACAAGAATTATTTTTCTAAATATTTCTCCCCTAAGGGGGTAAGATAGGTCAAAATTTGTATGTAACTTTATATATTGGTTCCTCAAATGATGATAGTGAACACTAAGAATTTGTTTCTTTGGAAATTCCTCCCCTAAGGGGGTAAGATAGAGGTCAAAGTTTGTATGAAACTTATTATGTCTTTAATGGATTGACTTCAAACTTTGTATATTGGTTCCTCAAACGACGAAAGTGAACACTAAGAATTTGCTTTTAGAAAATGCCTACCCCCAGGAGGTAAGAAAAGGGTTTAAAGTGTGTATTAAACGAAACTTATTATTCCTTCAGTGGGTTGACTTCAAACTTTGTATATTGGTTTCTCAAATGACGTTAGTGAACACCAAGAAACGAGATTTTGAAGTCACTCCCCTATATATATCCCCCATATTACGAAAGAATGTCCCATTTTGTAATTTAAAAAAAAACTTCAATGGATTCACTTGAAACTTTGTATATCGGTTCCTCAAGTGACGTTAGTGAATTCCCCACTAAAACGGGGAGTTCAAAAAGGGGTCCCAGTTTGTATGAAACTTTTAATTCCTTCACTTGATTTTTTTCGTCGTCTCTGATGTGCATATAATATGCGGCTGGCTTCACTAACTAAAATGTGGGATGGTTTTTTATGTGACCAATAGAAGTCAAAATACTAAAAACCGTTATTTTGCAATTTTTATTTATTTTTAAGCACTTTTTATCAAATATCTGCTTTGTCCAACTGCTGACCAAGGCTTCTCTCATTTCTTTAACCTAAAATACTAAGAAAGAGTTTTTGAACTTGGATAATTTATTTTACAATGTCGCTGAGATATACAAATGTATACTGCGACGGAATCCTTGACTAATTTACTGCTACGCCTAAATAATTTATATTTAGGTATATATGATATTTTCATACTTTGTTCGAGAGTTTTCATGAACCATTAGTAAAATACACATCTAAATCGATTCAGCCATTTTTAAGATTACCCTGAATAAATAGACAGACAGAAAAACAAATCTACATAAATCATTGGGGTACTTACTGGAAACGGGTTAGCAACAATATGCAATACAGTTATTTTGAGATAACAGTTTAGCAGACGCATACTGTACCACGGAGGCAGTCAAATATTATTTATTTGTATAATCTGTCTGTATATAAAATCCTTGCGTTACTGATTGACTGACAGACAGTCTACAGCCGAAACAACTGAGCGCAAGTAGATGAAATTTAGCATGTATGTTCCTTGAGGTGTGGAGAAATTCCTCCCCTAAAGGGGTTAAACTGGTTGTCAGAATTTGTATCAAACTTTTTATTCCCTCAATGGATTAACTTCAAACTTTGTATACTTATTGGTTCCTCAAATGAAGTTAGTGAACACTAAGAAAGTCTTTTTGTAAAATTCTTAAACTAAGTGGATAAAAGGGGAGTCATAATTTGCATAGAACCTTTTATGTCTTCAAGGGATTAAGTTGATGCTTTGTTTATTAGATCCGCAAATGGCGTTAGCGAACACAAAGACATTTATTTTGGAAATTTTCCCCTAAGAGGGTGGAAAAGGGATTCAGAGTTTGTGTAAAAACTTTTATTTTTCAATGGAATCACTTCAATCTGTGTATATAAAATCTTTTCGTTACTGACTGACTGACAGACACATTACAGCCGTAATTACTGGGCGCAAGAAGGTTAAATTTAGCATGTATGTTTCTTGAGGAGGGTGTTTGTACAAAATATTTTATCTAATCGTAATTTACGCGTGCGAAGCAGCGGGCAAAAGCTAGTTAAGTATGAAACTAAAGGGGCGGCTGGATTATGCAGCATTCTGATCATTTTAGTTTATGTATGTTGATGAAACGGGGACAATGTTTTATGCCGCTCGCTGGATTTTTTTATGGTAATAGACGGCAAACGAGCAGACGGATCGCCTGATGGTAAGCAATTACCGCAGCCCATGGACACCAGCAACACCACAGGATTCACAAGTGTGTTGCCGCCCCTTGGGAAAAGGGATAGGATGAGGGAGAAGGAATAGGGGATAGGGCCTCCGGCACTCTCACTCACCGAACGAAACGCAACAGTTTAGGTACTGTTACTTTACGTCGATATTCTGTGAGAGGGTAGTACTTTCCCGGTCGAGCCGGCCCTTTCATGCTGAAATCAGCAAGGCTCTACTACCTTGAAGTTTTAAACTATGACGAAGTTTCTCTACATGTTTTCTTTTTTTCCAACATTGCCCGCACTAGGACTAAATCCTGTGTCGCGGGGTACTTTACAAAAATACAACTAACGGACACAATGAACATACACACTCGAATCAACAAGTTATGGATGACACAAAGTGTTATCTCGTGTGGGAATCGAACCCACATCACTCGGCGCAGTGTCAAGCGGCGAGACGGCCGCTGAAACCACTACATCAATCGTGCATTCATAAGTATGTTGATGAAACTAAAATTAGCCCCGACTAAATGTTCTGGCTTATTTTTTTTTAGTAGTACTTAATAGGAAAGGTATGAGGCAAGTTTTCAGTTTGCCTCAAATACCTACCAGAAATTCAAGCCAGCCATCCTACTACTATGAGAAAGTTTCTCTACATGTTTTCTCTCGATCATGAATAGTTTTTGTGATATAAAACTTATTTAAATATGCCATTTGCAGTCGTTAACGCCCACGTAGAACCGGCCCCGGGATGGATAGACTTCAACGCTTGCTTTTCAAACATAATGGGAGTAAGTATAATTATAAGTCAATATACAGGGTGTCACAAGAGCCATCACCAAGCCAAAGTCTACTTCTTTTGGACATTGGCATAATGTCCAAAACGAGACATACTAAGCAAAAATACTTCAATACTTTATTGCTTTTTCATAATGTGTTTAAGGTGGTAGGTGCATACATTCTTAAGGTGCTGTGTACAGTACACTGAGTTCAGCTGTTGCTGTCACTGTCGGATTGTATACATAAGAAAGAGAAGCGCGATGACGACGGGACGTTCAGAACGAGTTATTTATTATTAAATACATTAATCCTTACAAATATCTTATTCCAACCGATAAATAAAAACAACAGTTCCCTTTATTATTATATATTACATCACTGTTATTAATATTATCAAGATTTGTTTATAAATAATACAGTTACAATTGCTACAATTTCAATTTTAATGGTTATTTTATGGTCTTTTTTATCGAGAAAATTTACCGAAAACGTGTTTTGAACACAATGGTCCCCCCATAAATATGATCAAGATTAACATATATTTTTTTAGCTGCTCTAAAATGTATACATTTGGCTAAAAAACTGTTTTGTGAAGCCTATTTTGACTAGGTACAGCGCCTTAAGCGCATAGTTTATAATAAAATCATTTGTACATAAATAACATTCGATTGTGTATTTCAAAATTAATAAATAGGTCTTAAAACAGGAGAGAGGTAGGATTAAGTCAAAGTACACTCATTATTTCAATAAATATTATAATTGGTAGGGTAGTAGGTATTTATGTTTATACATATATTTAATTGTTTATTTTTAATATAATTAAATTATTTTGTTTTTGCTTTTTAATATTATACTGAATCATTATGTCAAATATGTAAGTGAAAGCGATAACTATTTTTTTTTTAATATTAAGCAATGGATTAGGTTATTAAATTTTATTAGTGGTGAGTTAAGTTACGGCGAACGGAAATATTATTAAAAAAAGATTTATTTAATTAAAACAATGTTTATTGACTAAAATGTTGTACAAGACTAAATTACAATTATAAATAATCTATTAGGTAAACTTATTACTAAATCTGCAATTGTGCAGTTTGCATAATGACGCACGGCGTCATCCGATGCGTAGTCAGCAATGACGCACATTGGGCCATTGCCTAACTCCTCCCTCCTCAAGATGGAAGCGCGTCCCGCAGCTTCCCGCAGCGTCCTCGGTGCGAGCTTCCTTTGTGCAGGGTTCTTCTGCTTTCGGTCGTCGCTGTCTCCATTGCCATAGCTTCCATACTGTGACTGCTACCAGGATGCAGTAAAGTCCTAATGTTGACCAACTTGGAGTCGCCATCATAGTTTGCCAGTCAATGATAGGTTCTTGCAAGTTTTCGGCACGTTCCATCAGCTCGTGGATGCTGTCTAGCGAAATATCTTCTAGTTGCAAGTTATAGTGAATCTTTTCTTTCGGAATTATGATTTTGCTGGGGAGTAGTCTGATGTCATCTGCTTCAATGGTTTTGATATTTGTTTTTAATGTACGGTTGAGTATGTCCATTTGACAATCACTTGTCATGCTGGCGATATGTATTCCTGCTATCCTTTTGTACTCGGATTTACTGCCGCAACGAGATCTTAAGATTTGTTCTTCTTTGAGGATGATCAGCCATTTGTTTGCCTGCAGTTTCTGGATCTTTCCTTGTTTGAGGTCCATCCATGCTCGTGTACAATTTGCGCTTTGGTGTTTGATTATAATGCAGTCTTATGATTTGTCTATGGGTAAGGTGTTCAGTGAGGTACACAATTGGGTATCTTGAGTGATCTTTTTGCAGTCTTCCTCTAAGTATGAATACTCATTGGTTCCCAGGGCAAGGTATTTGGATTTAGGAATTATAGTGAGATTTTGTTTGTCGGGTATAGAATATAGATGAATAAGGTCATAAAGGTTTGAATCAATGGATGGGATATCTAGTATAAATGTTAGAGTGTGGTCTGTACTATAAGCTTTTACACTAATAGACTTCTCTATACTATGAATATTATTTATACTTATACTGTCAACAGGCCTGAGTTGATTTGATTTTTGTATGGCTAACATTTCGTTAATAAGGCTATGTGGTGATATTATACTTGGGTGCATTACATCTAATTGAGCAAACGTCATAGCGTCTTCTAAAATAACTAATTTATCTAAGAGTAACTGCAAACTAAAATCTATTTGTATGTATAAATCTAAAAAGTGCAATCTATTTATTACTAAGCTATTACTAAGAGTGGCATTTCTTAACATAAGGCTTAACTTTTTCTGATTCTCGTCTTAAAGCTTAATCTGTTTAGTGAACTCTTCAACTGCATGCTTTGCTATAAATAATGACTGCTTTTGAGATATATTGATTCTATTAACTGAATTGGGTAAGCTAGATATTTCATTTTCAAATTTGATCGCATCTTCATAATCTAAATTACCTGTAATTGTTTTAACAATCGAGCCTAGTCCGTTAATAAATCCACGTTTAAATCTATGGTGCGGTGCACTAAATGTAATTTTCTTACCTATTAAATTAAACTACTTTCTATTTGGTCTTTATACGCTAAATGTACGTCATCGTTATTTTCAGCAGCTTTAGTACTGGAGTATAGTGCCATAAGCTTCAATGTTGTCTCATGCAGATATGATACCTTTCTTTTTTTTTGTTTATTATTTGCGAAAATGGGTTGTACATTGGTGTTATAAATTGTAAATTAACAAGTCTCACCATAATCAGCTATATCAGCATGCAAATTTTGAACGTAATAGGTGATTACATAACATTATAGAAAATATTACAGATTTTATTGACAATGTTCTAATTTGATTTTACAAACAAACATTAAACAGATATAAAATGTCTTGATATAATGTCAAAAGTGTCTTAGTAATTAAAAATAATATGTCACAAAATAATTAAATTACATTACGAATAATTATTAAAATAATATGTCATAGTAAATAAAATTAATTTACATACAATATTATACACATTTCACTTTACAAAATTTAAGTCATCCAGATATTCTTTAACGCTATAATAGGCTATTGATTAATAATTTTTTTACGCTCTGCTTGAATGAATAAATATTTGATTGTTCAAGGAATGACTTTGGTAGATTATTGTAAATTCTTGGAATCATACAATATACACTATTATTCATTAGTGTTGTCTTGTTTGCAGGGATTCGAATGAGTAGTTTGTGTCTACGGCTATTCAATGTCTCAAACAGATGGTAATTTTTCCTAACAAATAACACAACCTCCAATATATATATACAAGGTAGGGTAAGCAGATTTAATTCCTTAAAATGGGGTCTACAGCTATCTGTTGCCATTAGTTTACAGATAGATCTGACACACCTCTTTTGTGCTTTAAATGCAACTTCTGTATCTACTGAGTTACCCCAAAACATGACTCCAAACCTTAAAAGAGGTGTAACATGTCCCTGATATATTATGCTGTAACCAAAGTTGCTTTATTAACTGTTTTAGATAGATTATAGAGTGCATATGAAAACTGAATCAGTTTTGAGCATAGTGAATCTATATGAGAAGTCCAATCCAACCGTGAGCCAATGATTAAACCTAAAAATTTCGTCTCTTCAACTTTGTCAATGTAATGTCCTAAATAATGTATGTCCATATTATTCAACTTATTAATTCTATTTCCAAATGTCATATATTTGGTTTTAGCTAAATTTATATTTAAATTGTTAGTTGTCAACCAATTAATGACCTCTTTTAGTGTAAAATTTATATCAATTTCGATTTGTAGGCTGTCATTGCCAGTAAATATGATATCATCCGCGAAAATAACTGTTTTATGATTTATAAATCTTGGCATGTCGTTGATATATAATAAAAATAACAGTGGACCCAGCACGCTTCTTTGAGGAACTCCGAATTTTACCTCTCTAGGTGCGGATCTATAATTTGTTAATAGTTTTGTCACTGGGCATATTCTGGTAATCTGAGTGGCTTGGGTTCTATTATCAAGATACGACTTAATTAAATCCTGTGCATTACCCCGAATTCCATATGCATACAGTTTACCTAATAATATGTTACGTTATAAACACAAGCCAAACTAAAAGTGTCAACCTGTTTTAAAATTTGACCTTGTTTGGTTAAAAGAATACCGTTAGAGTTATCTACGGGATTAAGGGTCAAGTTGGCGGCTGCGTGGAGCACGAAGGCTCCTGTGACGTCCTGGAACAAGATGTTGCTTTCGTAAAAGTTGGAAATGGACTCGAATAGATTTGGAATTAGGGTGACTTCCTATTATTTCAGCAACGTTATTAGGATGAAGGTGAATGATTTTATACGGACCTTTGAAAACTGGTTTAGTCTTATCACTCCTTGTTGTCGTGGCAACCTGTTTATAGACTGTTTCACCTACCTTAAACATTATTGCCTCAGTTGCCTGGTTCCGCTTTTCTATTACCTGCTCTTTATTTTTGGATACGTGTGCTGCTATGCATTCTTGGACTACTTCTGCGTTCTTACGGTGGTTAAGGACATAATATTGGTAAAATTCCTTAGAATAGTATAGTTCTAACGGATTTCGGGATGCTGTATGACCAAACAAAAGCTCACGTGGTGTATAGCCGGTGGTGGAGTGAACAGCATTGTTATATGCGATAAGAGCTTATTTCATTATCGATTGTATAGGGTCGTCCTTATTTGTCATTCTCTGAATTCTTATTATTTCAGCGATAGTTGAGTGGAAACGCTCAATAGGTGAATTTGAGTTTGGATTATATGGAGTAGTAAAATGGATATTAATATTGTGTGAAGCACATATCTCTTTTATGACGTCATCGAATTTTGTATCTGAGTCTGTAGTTATCTTAAGGGCTAATACAGAAAATACTTCTATTGAAACTTCTGCGATATGTACACTACTAGACGCGTTTAACGGTACAGCTTGCGCAAATTTTGAAAAATTATCTATAATTGTTAAAAATGTTGCACCTCCTGTGGAATAAAGGTCCATGAACAAGTGCTCTAAGGGTTTTAAGGGCGTTTCTGTTAATGTTAGTGGAGGTTTCAAAGGGTTCCTTTCGTATTTGGCTTTCAAACAAATATCACACTGGTTAATAAATCTTTGAATAGTCAGTAACATATTAGGCCAATGATGATTTCGGTGTAATTGTTTGTAAGTCTCCTGAATTCCTCTATGCGATGATTTCCCTTCGTGGTATCGCTTTATGAGTTCTTGCTGTTCCGTTTTATTTTCAACAAGTGTAACCCGGGTTGTGCATCTTATTAATTTAGGTCCTCTATCGTTAAATAATGTAGTATATACTCTAGAAAATGCTAAATATAAACTTTCATCATAGAAATAACAGTGAAAAATACGGTCTGCTATTGTGTGTTCCTTCAAAAACTTGACTATTTCGGATTCAGTATTATTAACCGGGATAAAGACGTCTTTAATTACAGTTCTAGAGTTAGTAGATCTATTTTCTACTCTATACACAGAACCTGGGGTAGAACGGATTTAAAATTGTTTCAATTGTCTGTCAATTGCGTCAGATAAGATAGGGATACCGTTATTTTCATTGTCGGGCTGTGTATGGTTAGTAGACACTAATTGATCGGGATTACCTGTTACAACACTCATTGAGTCAGTTTCTCTGTCAGTTTGTGAATGGTTAACACTTCTTATTTCTATATCGGTGTCATTATCGTTCGGTATATCGTTATTGTCAACTGGGTTACTTGTCATCTCCGCCTCTCTACGGGCATTGTCAAATCTTCTGTTTATGATATTGTAGTCGTCATTATCATCTAAATTGACAGCTAATGAGTCTATGCTCTTGTGAAAAATTTTGACTCTGGATAATGCATCAGCGTTAGTATTTTGTTTGCCTTTTTTATAAACTACTTTATAGTCGTATTCTGCTAGCTTTAATTTCCAACGGGTTAATTTTGAGTTGGGGTCTTTTAATGACATTAACCATGTAAGGGGTCTATGGTCTGTATATATTGTAAATTTACGACCGTACAAATAGGGTCTAAAGCATTTGATAGCCCAAACTATGCCCAATAACTCTTTTTCGATGGTAGAGTATCGAGTCTCGGTTTCTCAGTCAGTGTTCTAGATGCGAAGGCTATCGGTTTATCTGAACCAACATTGCCTTTGGATAAAACTGCGCCTAAAGCAAAGTCTGATGCGTCAGTTGTCAGGATAAATGGTTTGTCAAAGTCTGGGTATTGGAGGATTGGGGCATTAGTCAAAATCTGTTGACATTTGTTAACGGCGTCTAAAAATTCGTTTGTGTACAACTTTTGCTTTCTTTTTAAGGCATGATGTTAAGGGTTTTGTCAACTTAGCAGTCTTTAATAAACTTCCGGTAGTATCCTACTAGTCCTAGAAATGACTTGATGTCCTTTTGTGTTTGGGGAATAGGGAAATTTAGAACTGCTTTGATCTAGTCTTTGTTGGGTTGTAGTCCTTGGTCAGTTAATTCATGTCCTAAAAAGTTAACCTGTTTTTGTAGAAACTCCGACTTATCTTTTTTTTTTTATAGTAATAGACGGCAAACGAGCAGACGGGTTGCCTGATGGTAAGCAATTACCGCCACCCATGGACACAAGCAACACCACAGAAGTCACAAGCGCGCTGCCGCCCCTTGGGATTGGGAAAAAGGGATAGGATGAGGAGTGGGATGAGGGAGAAGGAATAGGGGATAGGGCCTCCGGAACTCTCACTCACCGAACGAAACGCAACAGCTTAGGAACTGTTACTTTACGTCGATTTTCTGTGAGAGGACTGAGACTTCCCCGGTCGAACCGGCCCATTCATGCTGAAATCAGCAAGGCTCTACCTGTAGAATATCTAATTGGATTTTAAGATTATGCAATTTAAAGCGCTCGAATACTAGCTTAAGTTTCTCGTTATGGCTTTGTAGTGACGTTCCCACTATGATGACGTCATCAAGATACGTAAAAACGTTATCTATCCCTCTAAGTATATGGTCCATAAGACGCTGAAATGTACTCGGAGCGTTCTTTAATCCGAAGGGCATTCTTAAGAACTCATAATGGCATCTTTCGGTGGTAAATGCAGTTTTTTCTATATCGTGAGGGTGCATTTCCAGTTGATGGTATCCACTAGCTAAATCTAGGGTTGTAAAATATTGCGCGCGCCCTAACCTATCGAGAATGTCATTAATATTTGGCAAAGGGTACTTGTCTTCGATAATTCTGTCATTCAGTCGTCTATAGTCGATAACAAGTCTCCATTTAACTTTGCCTGAGGCATCCAGTTTTTTTGGAACTATTAATGTACCGGGCAGGACCAGGGTGAAATACTTTCCCTAATGATCATTTATTGTAGTTAATTATCAATTTGTTTTGGAATCTCTATACGTTGTTGGGGGGCTTGTCTATAACTTCTAACAAAAATCGGGCTATTATCTGTTAATCGCAGTTCATGTTTAACTGTGTGGGTGTAAAAGATAAGGGATTTTTTTCTGAGTAGAATATATCACGATACTGATAACAAAGTTTGGTAATTTCGCGTTTTTCCTCTTCGTTCATGTGGTTAGTTCTAATTTTCTTTAAATTTTTGCGTAATTCCTTGTCAATGTCAGTCTGAGAGTCGAGTGCATTTAAGTCACATTTCTTATCATGTTTTCTTAATTGTGGTAATGGTTCTAGAGGTAATGTTTGATTATTTCTAACTGTTTGCTGCACATCGGTGAAATTTATTACAGACGTCTTAAAGGTCCCATTTTTAACAGTAACTAAAGCGGCGGGTGAAGTGAGTCCTTTAGTCCAATTAAAGTCATCACATATGTATTGCCCGTCTGTATAGTTCGTCTTAACTACTATAAATTTTTCGCAGTGAGGTTCAATCTTAACTGATTTTACAGGATAGTCAAAGTAAATAGGTTAAACGTTCGTAAAATCTTATTTTTCAAATCTATACTACAACCTAATTCTATTAGTAAATCCATGCCAAAAAGGCCTTTATACTTGGGGTCAAAATCGAATAATAAAAATTTATGATATTTGTCTGATTTAAATTGTGGCGGTAGGGGCAACATAGTAGTATTCATGACGAGTAACAGCGTGCGCGGTTTTAACTTGAAAGGGTTCATGTACTACGAACTGTTCATAATTGCCAGTAATTACGTCGGGTGATATCATGCAACGTGAAGCTCCGGTATCCAATAAAAAAATTTGCATTGCAAGTCTGGTAATTCTATGTAAGGAAGGTGATCTTTACCTTGGTGATTGAAGGCGACAGTATTTATCAGATGTGGTTGAGCTGGTCCTCGTCCTGATGAAAATCCTGATGGCTCGGTCCTTCTCCAGGCATGTTTGACATATACTCGTATTCCTGATTTTCAAAGTTGTTATTACTATAATACTCACCGTTATAACAAGGGTCGTAGTTATTAGTATAGTACTGCTCTTGATCGTGTTCTGTGTAAAACATTTCTTCAGGAGCAAAGCGCGGCTTTTCAGGCTTACCCACGGTCCTCATAGTGACGTCGGACACCCTTTGCGGCGGGTTTATCTGTTGGCGGGATACATTCGGCTGAGACCTAAAGTTGCCTGAGTTCTTAAAAGTACCTGAGCCACTAGGCCTTGGGTTTCCTGAAATATTTTTCCATGGGGGCATGCCCTGGCCCTTCTGCTGTCTTGGGTCTGGGTGCCAGTTATTGCGTGGGTAAACTGACTAACTTGGGGAATGGAAGACGAACTTTGGTGGGGTTTAGGTATTTCTTTTGGTTTGGTTTGTATAGACATAGAATTAAAACTATTGTTTAATCTATTAAATGCTAGTCGCGCTTCTTCTTGCCTAGCAGTTACTATAGCTGCTTCAAGGGTAGAGGGCTGCGCAATTCGCACGCCAATGGACACATGGAAGTCTAGGTTATTAACGTATTGGTCTTTTACTATACTCTCATAATACGCCTTATTCGTATGCTGCCCTTACAACGTTTAAGGTGTCTAATACATCTCTTAATCGTTTTTCAAACGACTCAGCGTCTTCATTTTTATTTCGCCGCAAACGCGTTAACTCCTGCATCAATTGAATTTCGTTACGCGGTTCGCCTAACCTACGCGTTAACGCGGTCTTAATTGTAAGCCAACTATCAATAGTTCCTTCAGAGGCTAATGCACTAATTGCAGAGCCGCTTAATTTACTTTTTATCAAATTAATAAGGGCGGGGTGCTCCCTAACAGCGGTGTCCTCCCTAACTGCGGTTTCCATTAATGCCATAACATTCTCTACTTCTCTAATATAATAATTTAATGTCTTAGGGTTGCCATCGTACTTTGGCAACAGTACCGATACGAACTTGAATGTCGCTAATTCGATACTGGCCATCGCCATTGTGAATTAATGTATTTTGTCGCAAAACAAACAAAACTATATTGAAATATACTAATTATTAAGTTAACTACCTATCTGCTTACCTTCCTAGTAAGTACGTAGCTTTAAGTTACGTTAAAACGAGTGTTATATTAAACGCGATTGTAGCGAGTAAATCAACACGTATATTTTATTATTTAACAATTAATGAACGAATACGAATCGTATATTGCGATATTAGCACATATACAATTACGCACTTAGTGTGAAATATATCTATTTTATTTCTATATCTTAAGTAATTTGTCTATTGCGATTTCAGCCTATAAATAAACACATATAAAACATATAACTAATAATGACAGGAAATATAGCGTAGGAAACTGGGAATACAACAAGCACTCACCTTAGTATCCTCTGCATCTCCAGCCGGGCCTTGTAGAACTCAGGACTTCCAATTCTCCAGATTTCCCGCGGGGTATTCGCCGTCGTAGATTCGTTTGTGTGATCGCGAAGCCGAAGAGTTCTATTCGAAGCTGAGTGTCGCGATCCTACCGACTGCGCCAGTTAAGTTACGGCGAACGGAAATATTATTAAAAAAAGATTTATTTAATTAAAACAATGTTTAATGACTAAAATGTTCTACAAGACTAAATTACAATTATAAATAATCTATTAGGTAAACTTATTACTAAATCTGCAATTGTGCAGTTTGCATAATGACGCATGGCGTCATCCGATATGTAGTCAGCAATGACGCACATTGGCCAAGGCCATTGTCATTCATAAAATTCTTGACATTATAATAGGTTTTACTATGCAGAAAAAGTTTTAATCTTAATATATATTAATCTCCTGTCACGATGTTTGTTCGCGATGGATTCCTAAACTACTTAACCGATTTTAAATTAAATTGGCACACCGTGAGCAGTTTGGTCCAACTTGAGAGATAGGATAGCTTAGATCTTTAAGTATAGTCGCAATTTTATTTTATTGCAAATTATTTGTCTATAATTAATTGACAGTCACAATTATCTGTTAACTCCAAAAGATTCTTACAGATGTCGATAATCTTATATTAATAATTTCGTCAAGGAGTACATCGAAACCTTACCTGAATAATAAAACATTAAAAAATAAAGATTTCGAGTCGACAACATATATCCGCAAAATTCGGATTGTCGAGTATTTTGTTAAATTCTAATGGTTCTGACAGACAAATCACAGTCGCCATATTGGCTCTATGATATTGGCCCAAGTTTGCTTTGTACTAAGTAGTTTGTATGTGTAAATACTTTTTACAGTTATATAGTATCCGCCCAATAAAGGAGATTTGTGTTACCCCGAATATCTATCTATACTATAATATAATAAAGCGGAAGAGTGTTTGTCTGTTTGTTTGAACGCGCTAATCTCAGAACCTACCAGTCGGATCTGAAAAAATATTTTTGTATACCTACGATAGCCCAGTTATTCTGGAAGGCTATAGGCTTTATACCATAACGCATCGACCCTTTGAGGCCGGTCAAAAGGCTAAAAAGGCTTAAAGATAATGTCGGCTAAACTCAGGAACTAGCAGTTGGATTTTAAAAATTGTTATGCTTATGATAGCCCAATTATTCCGAAAGGCTATGGGTTATATAAAATTACGCCACAACTTTTAGGGGCTGGACAAAAATAATAAAATAGTCACACGAGAAGGGGGAGGGTTGGGTCAAAGGCAAAAAGAGGCTAAACGAATAGGATACAATCTATATGGGTATCGTTTTCGAGATTTTCGGGACGCTGATTAATAATATGAAATTTATTTAGTGATCCAAGATGGCGGACGGGAAATCAAAGATGGCGGATGTAAAAAATTTAAAAATCAATATAGATATCGCCTTCGATACTTTAAGGGGTGGGGAATCGAAATACGACATCTATTTCGTAATCAAAGATGGCGGATGGGAAATCAAAGATGGCGGATGGGAAAATTAAAAAAAAGTCAATATTGGTATCGTCTGCAATGTAAAAAGGGATGGGGAATCCAAATACAACATCTGTTTCGTGATTCAAGATGGTGGATGGGAAATCAAAGATGGCGGATGGGAAAAATTTTAAAAATCAATATGGGTATCGTCTCTGATGATTTAAGGGATGGTGTAGGGTTCTGTAGCTGATGAGTGTGTGTGTATCGGGAATTCTAATGTGTAATGTGGAAGAAAACACCGACACGTCTGTCTACACTGAACAGCTTTATTGTACTAACTTGTTACATTAAATGCATTAATATAATATGGTATAAAATGTATCGGCGTCAGCATAAATGATCGAGCGTGCTCGTACATGCTGCCAAATTACAAAAGAATAAAAACAAGTAAAAACATAAAAAATACAAATGTGACATTACACTAAATCTTAATTTCTAAATTGACGCGGTGAAGTCGCTCTGTTGACCTTGTCAAAGCTGCTGGTGGCGTCGTCGCGTGGCAGTTGCAGTTCCATTGCATTCGTATCCTGGTTCGGGTTGGGTGATCTGGTGGTAACATGTAGTACAGTGCTGGCGCGTTTTCTTAATTTGAGAACGGTCCATATAACAGCTACAATGATAACCGAAACTATCAAACCGTACACAACATAGCGATGTGTGTCGTGAGATAATGCCACCTCATTCAATGTTTCCTGGTGCTTCTTCACCTGCTCAATATTGGTTTTCAATGTTTTCAGCATCGTGTCATGATTTTCTGCTTCAAAACTATAATTATTGCTTGAGATGAGGTGATTAACGGTTGATTCTCGAAAATAGAACTCGTCTTCAGTTACGTTTATCTCACTGTGAAACTTGTTATGTGATTGCACCATGATGTTCTCGCTCTTCAACATGCATCCCGGACTCAATTCGATAATTCCATTCGCACTTAATACTCTCGAGTATGTGCCAGATGTGCAAAAGACGCGAATGGAGCATTGTTTACAGCAGGAGTATAGCCACGTGCCATCCTTGTGTAACGGGATCCACTTGTCGCTGCAACTTGATACAGTGGTGCCGCACGCTGATAAGTTCTTATTGTTTATAATTTGTGCCTCGCATATCGCAGTAGTTTGTTGAATATCATATACAGGTAGATCAAGTGCACACATTAACACGTGATTTTTAAGATGTATACACGTACTGAGGTCTAGATGAGACGGCAACATCATCATGTTGTTCTTCAAATCAATTGCCACATATTCTGATGAAGGCACAATGCGTCT
Source organism: Euclidia mi (assembly GCA_944739405.2). NCBI lineage: Eukaryota > Metazoa > Arthropoda > Insecta > Lepidoptera > Erebidae > Euclidia > Euclidia mi. The sequence continues at coordinate 9,772,202 of OX123211.2, read as the reverse complement.
CTCTTTCTGTCCTTGTAAGAAAGGAATAGGTATAATTCGGCTTAATTCATACTGCTCACGATTCACTAGCGGCAACTTCACTTCAAAAATAAGGAAACCTCCGGTTAACTTGACGTGTACACGCGACAACTTGTACATTTGACGAATACATTGATAGCTGTTCGTACATGGTAACGATAGTTCGCTGGGCAGCTGGCCAGATATGATATTTAACTGTACTTGTAGCTGGTCTGGTTTCAACAAATGGACATCCACACGTCCATCTTTTACATCTGTCACTAAATCGAGAAGTAACTGCTGAGCTCTTCTTATGTTAGCGATCAATAAACTAGCAGTGAACGCTGATGACATCATATCAAGTGCACTGTCGCGTTCCAATTGTATGCGCGCGTTGGTTTCTTGAATCGTCTATTTATAAGTAAAAACTGTTTGTTCATTATCTCTTCATTTCGTTTTAAAATATTATATTCGCCTTCGACTATGGATGTTTGTTGTTTATATAAGTTTAGTAGGTGATTCTCATTACTTTGCACAATATTGATATCTCGGTCGTATTTTTCGGCGAAGTTTTGGTCAAGTGTTCCGAATAAATAATTTGCTGCATAGCCAACTCCATTGATTAAACCTCTTTTAGCTCTATATCCGTGTTCTGATCGTAGAACATTATTATAGTGTTGTATTTCCTTGATTTCGTGTTCTAACTGCGAGGCAATGGATTTCAAGGCGGTCTCCTGATTAAATTTGTTATTTAGCTGATAGACATAGTTTTCAACGCCTTGAAGATTTCGCCAGTAGGTTGTCATGTTGTAATATACAACCATTCTCCATTCGTCTTGTTTTATTCGCATATCAGCAGTTTTATCGAAGTATACAACTTTACTTGCTGACAACATAGTGACATTGACCGTGACTTGTTGTAGTGAAGTACATAAGCAGCAAACGAATAGAAACAGTGTGCAAATATAACTATTCAAAGATGTTTTGGCACGTATCTTCCTTTTCGGTCTTCTATCAGTAATTGGTGGTTTATCCGACGTTGTTCGATCTTCACTTTCTGATTCAATTTCATTGTGTTTGATAGGCAATCGAGATAATTTGATAATCGGGCGTTTTATGGTGCCGTTTTTCGTTTTTAACGTCACAACTCGTACATGTCCATCTTTCCCCGGATGCGTATCGATAACTCTAGCAAGTAGCCATTTTGATGGCGGCAAATGGTCCTCCTTTATTAACACGATGTCATTAATTTCCAAGTTTTTTGTTGGGAAATGCCACTTGCTACGGGTTTGAAGTGTTTGTAAGTATTCGGATGACCATCGCTTCCAAAAATCTTTGTGCATTTTTTCTACCAGTTGCCATCTTGTTTTTATATTTCGAATATCTTCGTCAGGTGATAGAGGACTTGAGAGTATCGGTCCTCCCACTAAAAAGTGAGCAGGCGTTAAACAGTCCAAGTCATCAACATCATTTGTTAGCGGGACCAACGGCCTTGAATTCAGACAGGCTTCAACTTGTGCTATCAGCGTAGAAAACTCTTCAAAGGTGAGTTTTTGTTCTCCAATGACGCGCTTTAGGTGGTGTTTCATACTTTTAACCGCAGCTTCCCACAGTCCTCCGGCCGAAGGCCATACAGGAGCGTTGAAGTTCCATTCAATACCGAGGTTAGCCAATTCACTCACGACCTCTGTGTTTATGTAGATATTAATCGCCTCCTTGTGTTCCTGAATTAGTGTTTTGGCTGCACCTACGAAGTTTGTACCGTTGTCGGAGTACATATATCTCGGCGTGCCTCTCCGAGCACAAAATCGCTTAAAGGCACAGAGAAAAGCTGCAGTACTCAAGTCTGACACCAACTCTAAATGAACGGCCTTGGTTGCTAGGCACACAAAGATAGATATGTAAGCCTTGCTTGTCTTAATCCCTCTGCCTTTGTTGGCCTTGACTTCCACCTGACCCGTAAAATCTACACCGGTATGTGTAAATGGCCGCGATGGAGTAACACGTGGTTTGATCAAGTTTCCCATCAACTGTTTGTCTGTAGTAGTTTTGTAACGATGGCATTTGATACATTTCAGAATATGGCCTTTTACTGTCCTTACTCCTCTGAGTATCCAATATTTGTTTCTTAAATGTGTCAAGGTAAGTCTCATTCCTCCATGCAACGTGGACTTATGCGATAGCTTTATCAGAAGTTCGGTGAGTCGATCCTTGTGTGGTAAAATTATCGGATGTTTTTGTGCATTCTTCAAGTCAGATTCTATAAGCCTCCCACCCACTCTCAGTAGGCCTCGTTTGTCCAAAAATGGATTTAGATTTAATAAACGGCTCTTTGAATGTAATCTGTTGTGTTTTTGTATATGTGTGATGTCGTCCGCAAAGTGTTTACTTTGCACATGTTTTATAACTGCATTATACGTGTTCTCAAGTTCCACTGTTGTCAAGTGCGGCGGGCGCGCTTCGCCTTTAGTTTTCTTGATACGTAAAATCCAGCTTATAATTCTTATGACACGCGTTATAGAGTCGCATTTGCTTAAAAGTTCTTCAATAATTTGTGACGATGTTTGATATGCACAGACTTGTTTCTTGACCTTGTGTTCTAATAATGGAGATTCGTATTCAATTGGATGATCGGGAATGTTCTGTTCTATAAGCCATTTTGGGGCATTCCACCAAAGGTCATTTTCGACAAGTTGCGACGGGAATAAGCCTCGACTGGCGCAGTCCGCCGGATTTTCGTCTGATTTTACGTGTTTCCAACACGATGGAGGCATGGTGTTCGTAATTTTTGTTACTCTATTTGCCACAAATGTTTTCCATCTGGATATATCGCCGTGTAGCCAACCCAAAACTACCATAGAGTCAGTCCACCCATGAACTGTTGTTAGTGTATGTGTTTTTAATGAATCTGTGACCTTTTTCATAAGTCTTGATAGTAGGTATGCGCCGCAAAGTTCTAGTCTTGGCAGTGTCATCATTTTCTTAATCGGCGCGAGTTTTGTTTTAGCCGCTACTACACGCGTCATGTACTCGCCATTTGATTTGATGCTTCGGCAATATATTACACAAGCATACGCCTTCTCCGACGCATCGCAGAAACCGTGAAGCTGAATTGACTTTTCAGTATCTCCCAGCCATCGAGGCAAAGAAATTTGACGTATATATTTTATGTCTTCCCTAAACATTTCCCATTGTTTTTGTACATCTTGTGTCACAGGATCGTCCCAGCCAATATTAGTGGTCCAGACTTGTTGGAAAATTATTTTAGCCTTTATTGTTGCAGGTGACAGCCATCCTAACGGATCGTATAATTTGGATATTTCTGAGAGCAGTGATCTTTTTGTTATGAGACTGCTATTAGTTTTTAAGTCCACTTGATGGTGAAAGGTGAATTGATCCGTACATGGGTTCCACATTATACCCAAGGTCTTGTTTGTTTCAGCGTGCTTAAAGTCGATCATAGTTTGGCTTATTTGATCGCGTGAGAGATCTTCTAATATGCGTAAATCGTTGCTCGCCCACTTGCGGATATTAAACCCTCCTCGTTTTAGAAGGTCAATTAATTGTTGTTGTGTAGTTTTTGCCATTTGCTTGTCGTTGTTTCCGCCCAAAATATCATCAACATATATTTGGCTTCCTAATATTTCGGCTGCCAGAGGATATTGTGCACCGTCATCCGCGATTAGCTGTTTTATTGTACGCATCGCCAAAAAGGGTGCGGCCTTGGTACCGTATGTAACGGTACAAAGCTGATATTCTTTGATTGGATATTCTCGGGAATGTCTCCACAAGATTTTTTGGAGATGTTGATCTTGTTCTTGTATTTCAATCTGTCTATAAAATTTTTCTACGTCTGCAGAATAAACATATTGAAATCCTCTCCAGCGTAAAATCAATGCTTGCAAATCCTTTTGGAGGTTTGGTCCACATTCCATCAATTCGTTCAAACTGTGTCCCGAGCTGGTTTTGCATGAGGCATTGAAAACCACTCTGAGTTTTGTTGTGGTCGAATCCAATTTGATGACACCGTGATGCGGTAGATAACAACTTGGTTCAACAGGAATCGAACTTTGTTTCATGTGATTGAGGCGTAAATATTCGTCCATAAACATATTGTAACTTTCTGCCATAGTCTTGTTTTTAGACAGTCTGGTCTCCAGTTGTTTGAACTGTGCCATAGCCTGTGACCTTGAAGATCCTAATTGTTTTTCGAAACCCTGTTTCATGGGTATTCGGACCGAATATCTTCCATCAGCTTTTCTTAATGTTGTTGTAGTATACAGGTTTTCGCAATATTCTTCTGCTGACGTCAATGTAGTAGTATCGTCAGTTATCTCTTCAGTTTCCCAGTAATTTGAAATGTCTTCGAGGTTGTTAATTACTGCGTGGCACTGAAACGTTTTTGTATTTCCCAAGAGAACCCAGCCCATCTTTGTCTGTTGAGCTATGGGTGCATGTAAGGGTCCTCTCAGAATGCCCCCCATAATTATTTCAGCATAGACTCCTGCATCTAGTAAGATGTCTACTGGCCTTGAAATGTTGTAATTCGGGTCAGCAAGGTTTATATTCTCTACGTGTGGCCAGTGCAGCTTTTCAAACGAATGGTTTGGCAGGTTGTTCAAAAGTTTTGTCATCACAAGTGCTTCCGTAGTAAAATTGTAGTTGCCATAAATCGATTCACAATTAAGTTGCACTCTTCCATGACTCTTGTTATTTGAGATACCAACACCAGAGACGATCGCATCTTGTTTACGTCTGTGAAGTCCTAACCGCTGTGCAGCGGATTCTGTGATTAGGTTAATTTGGGATCCTTGATCAAGTAGAGCCCTAAATTTTATTAACATGCCATCCATTGCCATAACATTTAATTCCACAGTAGCAAGAAGTACTTCCTTGAATTCCCCGGACACGTGATTTGCCTTATGCTGGGAACTTATCGGCTTGCCTTTAGGTGTCGAGTTATTAGCAGGCATCGTGTTATGTGGCTTTTGTTGTAAAACGTCGTGTAGTGTCGTATGATGCTTGCTGTTGCACACCTTACATGTTTTCGCGGAATTGCACTGCTTGTCGTTATGGCAATATAAGCAATTCTCACAAACTTTCAATTGTGAGATTGTATTTATTTTCGCTTCTGGTGCCATATTTTGAAACACTTTGCAATAAATTAAAATATGGTCCGATTTACATAGTGGGCAGAACTGGCAACTTTCAGAACTGGCATGATATGTTTTCGGACTGAATTGTTTGTTGAACCGTTTTGGCAGGAATTTCGAAGAAAATTCTTTTGAATCGGCGCTCTCTTTGACTTCTGCTTTAATGTTAGCCATCTTGCCCTTTCTGTTGACTGGCTCTAGTGCCGTAAATTTTGACTCCAAAAATGCAATAATTTCATCAAAAGACGGCAAATCTCTCGGAGCCTTTCTTGATTCCATATACGAGCTGTATGTTTCCGGATCCATTTTTTCGGTAAGAATGTGCACCAAAATCGGATCCCACGTAGTGGTATCAATGCCAAGATTATGTATGGCGTGAATAGTTTCCAAGGTCGTATCGTGAAGACGTTTCAATTCATGTGCAGCAAATTTGTGCACTGTTGGCTGATTTAGAAATATCTGGATTTGCTTGGTAAATAATAACTGTATATTGTTGTACCGGCGGGTAAGTATATCCCAACAGGTATCATAGTTTTCAGATGAAATATTAAGGTGCTGCACTAGCCGTTCTGCCTCGCCTTTAAGTTTGCCCTTGAGGTGCTGCATTTTTTGGGTCTTACTTATCAAAGGATTGTTATGTATAGCTTCTGAATACAGGTCCATGAAAGTTGGCCACTGCGTGTAGTTGCCGCTAAACACAGGAATTTCGACTTTTGGCATTGTTTGTTGCTGGTGAGATGCGTGATTCAGTTTTTGATTAAGTTGCCTTTTTGTAGCTTCGTAAACACGTTCGTACTCCGCGTATTCTTGTTCATAATCCACTTCAGTTCCAATCAATAGATTATCTATTTTCCAGTGCAACTCATCAACAGTTTTCCACCGTGCCTGGATCATGTCAAGCTTGTCTTGTAACTCCCACTTTTCAGAGATGCGCTCAAGGTCAATACCTTTTACGACTCTTGAGAAGGCTCGAAAATTTGTTCTTTGCTGGCTTATCAGCTCGTCAGTCTTCGACATCATACCTTTCTCTTCCGTATTAGGGTTATGTTGTTCTTCACTTTGACTACTTGTTCCTGGTTGCACCTTGGCTCCGGAATGTATGATATCCATCAATGCCGCATACGTGGTTGTGTAAAGTTCTTTTACAGAAAGGTAAGCACCAGACTGGAAATAGTCATGTTTCTTGTCAATTTTTGAAGTAAGTTGGGAATGATTGTCCTCGAACTCATCCTATAATGCTTCAAGCGATACCAGCCGCTTTTTAGCGTAATCAGTTGTTTTTCGAACGGCTGGGTCCTTTTTTATGTTGGTGGAAATTTTCTGTACAGCTTCAGCGATGATCTGTTGACGTTGTAGCAATCATTCCATTGTGGTGATGTATTAGGAATTCCAATTGCTTGTACCATTCACTGTCACTGTCCAAATGTGTGTTGTAGAGGATTGTAAATCCAATGGTCGCTGTTAGATCCGCGTGAGGAAAAATCCTCCACAATATGTGCGCCTTCTCAACCTAGCTGGTGAGACCCGTTGGGGAGGCCAGCCAAGCCGATTCGCTATTGGTGAAGGATAAATCGCTCACACTTCTCTTAGTACTCGAGAAGGACCAAAAAAGATGTAGGGTTCTGTAGCTGATGAGTGTGTGTGTATCGGGAATTCTAATGTGTAATGTGGAAGAAAACACCGACACGTCTGTCTACACTGAACAGCTTTATTGTACTAACTTGTTACATTAAATGCATTAATATAATATGGTATAAAATGTATCGGCGTCAGCATAAATGATCGAGCGTGCTCGTACAGATGGAGAATCCAAATACAACATCTATTTCGTGATCAAAGATGGCGGATAGGAAATCAAAGATGGCGGACGGGATTTTTATTAAAGTCGATATGGGTATCGTCTCCGATATTTTAAGGAATGGGGAATTCAAAAACACCATCTATTTTGTGATCAAAGATGGCGCTTGGGAAATTAAAAAAATGTCCTTCACACAGCTCTGACTTCATTCACTCATCTTTTCCCGTGCAATCTGTTCTTCTGTGGAACGCCCTCCCTCTAGAGATCAGGACGGCCACCAGCAGACACACATTCAAATCGAAAGTACGAGAGCTCTTACACTCCGAACTTGCAGGATCATCGCAGAATTGATATCTCTAGTTAATTTTATATTATATATATTTATTTATTTATATATATTCATATATAAATATTTCTTTATTTTACGTATATATGTAGGTTTATATTTTATAGTATTTACTATTGTGCATATGTATTATATGTAATTAGTTTGTAGTTATTGATTTGTATATATAAATAATGCTATGTTAGTCCCTAACTCTTCAGCTTGCACCTACTTCATATATCTCTGCATCACCCCAAGGTAGACTGTTAGAGAATGCCTCAGGCATTAAGTCCGCCGATACATGTATATTATGTGTATGAAGTCCAATAAATAAATAAATAAATAAATATGAGTATCGTCTCTGATGATTTAAGGTATGGTGAATCTAAATACAACATCTATTTCGTGATCAAAGATGGCGGATTGGAAATCAAAGATGGCGGACGGGATTTTTTTTAAAGTCGATATGGGTATCGTCTCCGATATTTTAAGGAATGGGGAATTCAATATTTGGTATATAAAAATCTATGTTTGTTTGTTCATCATTTATAGACTCTGAAATGATAAGAGATTAAGCGCTAAGTCAATGGTAACTTTGGAAAAGGGGCTTGAAAAAAAGGGATTTAATAAAAACTCTTAAAAAGGCGATACGAAGTTCGCTGGGTCAGCTATCTTAATATATATAAATCTCCTGTCACGATGTTTGTTCGCGATGGATTCCTAAACTACTTAACCGATTTTAAATTAAATTGGCACACCGTGAGCAGTTTGGTCCAACTTGAGAGATAGGATAGCTTAGATCTTTAAGTATAGTCGCAATTTTATTTTATTGCAAATTATTTGTCTATAATTAATTGACAGTCACAATTATCTGTTAACTCCAAAAGATTCTTACAGATGTCGATAATCTTATATTAATAATTTCGTCAAGGAGTACATCGAAACCTTACCTGAATAATAAAACATTAAAAAATAAAGATTTCGAGTCGACAACATATATCCGCAAAATTCGGATTGTCGAGTATTTTGTTAAATTCTAATGGTTCTGACAGACAAATCACAGTCGCCATATTGGCTCTATGATATTGGCCCAAGTTTGCTTTGTACTAAGTAGTTTGTATGTGTAAATACTTTTTACAGTTATATAGTATCCGCCCAATAAAGGAGATTTGTGTTACCCCGAATATCTATCTATACTATAATATAATAAAGCGGAAGAGTGTTTGTCTGTTTGTTTGAACGCGCTAATCTCAGAACCTACCAGTCGGATCTGAAAAAATATTTTTGTATACCTACGATAGCCCAGTTATTCTGGAAGGCTATAGGCTATATACCATAACGCATCGACCCTTTGAGGCCGGTCAAAAGGCTAAAAAGGCTTAAAGATAATGTCGGCTAAACTCAGGAACTAGCAGTTGGATTTTAAAAATTGTTATGCTTATGATAGCCCAATTATTCCGAAAGGCTATGGGTTATATAAAATTACGCCACAACTTTTAGGGGCTGGACAAAAATAATAAAATAGTCACACGAGAGGGTTGGGTCAAAGGCAAAAAGAGGCTAAACGAATAGGATACAATCTATATGGGTATCGTTTTCGAGATTTTCGGGACGCTGATTAATAATATGAAATTTATTTAGTGATCCAAGATGGCGGACGGGAAATCAAAGATGGCGGATGTAAAAAATTTAAAAATCAATATAGATATCGCCTTCGATACTTTAAGGGGTGGGGAATCGAAATACGACATCTATTTCGTAATCAAAGATGGCGGATGGAAAATCAAAGATGGCGGATGGGAAAATTAAAAAAAAGTCAATATTGGTATCGTCTGCAATGTAAAAAGGGATGGGGAATCCAAATACAACATCTGTTTCGTGATTCAAGATGGTGGATGGGAAATCAAAGATGGCGGATGGGAAAAATTTTAAAAATCAATATGGGTATCGTCTCTGATGATTTAAGGGATGGAGAATCCAAATACAACATCTATTTCGTGATCAAAGATGGCGGATAGGAAATCAAAGATGGCGGACGGGATTTTTATTAAAGTCGATATGGGTATCGTCTCCGATATTTTAAGGAATGGGGAATTCAAAAACACCATCTATTTTGTGATCAAAGATGGCGCTTGGGAAATTAAAAAAAAATAATATGAGTATCGTCTCTGATGATTTAAGGCATGGTGAATCTAAATACAACATCTATTTCGTGATCAAAGATGGCGGATTGGAAATCAAAGATGGCGGACGGGATTTTTTTTAAAGTCGATATGGGTATCGTCTCCGATATTTTAAGGAATGGGGAATTCAATATTTGGTATATAAAAATCTATGTTTGTTTGTTCATCATTTATAGACTCTGAAATGATAAGAGATTAAGCGCTAAGTCAATGGTAACTTTGGAAAAGGGGCTTGAAAAAAAGGGATTTAATAAAAACTCTTAAAAAGGCGATACGAAGTTCGCTGGGTCAGCTAGTTTATTTATAAATTAATTGAAATTAGTTTCCTATTTTATATTTTCTGGCAGCTTGTTGTAAATTTTTATTGACAATACATGCGGGCTTGTAGAATGCATAGTGAGGTGTGAAGATGGTAATACCAATCTATCTTTGTGTCTAAGAGTTATTCTAAATTGTATATCTTCTCTTCTTGTGAAGAAGTCAAAATAATAACTGGGTAACGAAATGTTTTTTAAGCTTAAAAATTTAGACACGTTTTATAAGCCGCAATGTAAAGCGCTAGCAGAACAAATTGGCGCGAGAAATGCATCGTACCTACACCATGCGCTGCTGTCGACGTCGGCTACCTTACGGCGGCCGTTTATGATCACGTGGTTGCCCGGTCGAAACCAAAGCACTCGCGTACGCTCAGCTATTAGCTTCGTCTGTGTTTAGAGAACTTTAAAGTCGTTTATTTTAGGGAAATATTGAACATTTTCTTTCTGTCTATTTGGGAGAAAGTTTATATTTGTCATTCAAAACACGATTTTGGAATAATTAGGAAAAAGAAATTCGTGACTTTGAGCCCCAATATCTCAAGACTCAGTAATTTCACAGGTATGGTGCCGGTGGAAAAAATTATCGTAATTATTGGTACAATATGAGATTTCAGTTTTCGTTAAAGGTCTTCTTACATGTCTACACTATCTACATCTTCATCTACACTAATATTATAAAAGAGGAAAATTTGTATTTTTGTTTGTTTGTTTGTAATGGATAAACTCAAAAACTACTGGACCGATTTAAGAAATTCTTTCACCATTAGAAAGCTACATTATCTGCGAGTAACATAGGCTATAGGTATTTTATTTTAGAAAAAATAGGGGTCCGTAAGATATTTGGGTTTTTCGGGTACGCGAAGTAGTTCCCTCAGGACACGGGTGAAACCGCGGAAAACGGCTAGTCTGTATATAAAATTCTTCCGTTATTGATTGACTGATAGACAATGCACAGCTGAAATTACTGGGTGCAAGAAGCTGTTTGTCGTGTATGTTCCAAGCAATTTAGATACATTTTACAGACGAAACTACAGAAAATCTATCTATCTATCTATATCGTCACGCCTGTCTCCCATTGGAGTAAGCAGAGACTATGGAACGGCACATGCTTCGGTTCAAACACGCCTCTTTCGCTTCCTCGCCAGATAAAATATGCATGCTCGTGGGTTATGGGTACTTTTAATTTGGCCCTTTTTCAGAACGTCACCTATTTGGTCGGCGCACGTCCGCCTTGGGCGTCCCCTACAGACATTTCCGTTCATTCTCGCATGATACACTCTTTCGTATTTATTCTTTCATCCATCCGTTCCAAATTCCCAAACCAAACCAAACCAGAAAATGAAAAGAAATTTGCTGGTTAACCTACGGGCATCCTCTATTTTTAAATAAATTACATCTAGACACAGTACAAACCATCGGGCTCATCATACAAAGATTTTGAACTGGATGAAAATCGATCTCATAAAAAGTTGCTAACTAAATTATTGTACTATGTTTGTAAAATGATCCATTTTTAATGTCCATAATATAGTGTTAAATAAAATAAATAAATTACTGTCCCACTATTGAGCACTGGTCTTTTTTCATTTTGTATAGGGTACTACAGTCCACCACGTTGGCTGGGTTGGCAAACTTCACATTATATTACAAATATTTAAAGAAAAACAAGAAACCCGACTGCATAAAATAATTTAAAAAATACGTGAAAAAATTTACTTAAATAAAAACTAAAAAGAAAGAAACAAGCCCAGTAGTTTAGAATTCTGTTAAGTAATATGCAGAACAGAACGACTCACAGTCGGGGCCCCTTGGGAAGATTTGATTGGTAAAATTTGAATGGGCCCCGACTGTGAGTCGTTCTGCATATTACTTAACAGAATTCTAAACTACTGGGCTTGTTTCTTTCTTTTTAGTTTTTATTTAAGTAAATTTTTTCACGTATTTTTTAAATTATTTTATGCAGTCGGGTTTTTTGTTTTTCTTTAAATATTTTTTTTATTTTATACTTTTTAGTTACGATTCATTGACTTCGTTATAAGATGGTAAATTTCGCAATCAAGTGTTTGTATATCGTTTATACTTGAAATAAAAACTTAAATCAATAAGTAAGAAAATTAGCGAGATTTTTTTTTTGTTAAACAGCTTTAGATCGTTATATATCCTAAACTATTATTTAAAATGAAAAATGATAAAAGGAACCTAAAGATGATTTTAAAATACCTATTCAACGACACCCCACTTGACATAGTTCATCGACTTTATTTTTTTTCATTTTGACAATATGGCGTCGGGCTGTCGCTGTGGTGAATTATGATTACTGTCATGTCTTTAGTGACACTCGCAAGGTTAACACGAATCGATTGACGTAAGAATCATCAAAATCGGCCTACGCATTTGGTCTCTAGAACACCACATAGAAACAAACATACATACATACATACATACATAGACTGATAAACACATTACCCTCCTTTGCGTCGCGCAGTCGGGTAAAAAAAATTTGATCAGAGAACTCTGAGATATCCAGGTTTTCTCACGATGGTTTCCTTCACTGTTTAAAAGGCGATTATAGACAGTTGAATACGCGCATAACTTCAAGAAATCAGTGGTGCGAAACGTAGATTTCAACCTTTGCATCCTAACCTTTATGCGTAGAACGATCAGTCTCTCCACTAAGCTATCACTGGCCAGTGCCAAAGAGCTCAGATATTTACATAGAGGCGCATTTCCTATAGGCGCTCTGAAGACAAACATTCCGCGACCCAAACCGCCGCTTGGCGGCATGACAGTCGTTAGTCAGTGTAAGAGCAAGAGTGACGGTGTATCTTAACTACGAGAGTAAGAGAGGCGGAGAACGACGCCAGCGCCGCCAACTACGAACTAAAGTAAGGCCAGACCCCACTTAGAATCGGCACACGAAATCCTTAAGGACTGCGGTTCTATGTATAAATCTGTATTCATTGCCAGTGCCCATACTGTATTGCTGTTTCTTTTCCAGGGTCTCGTCGCTACTGGTTTAGGAGTAGCGCACGTTATGTTAGTTAAAAAAGATACAATAATGTCGTTTGCTCCTGCGGATTATGTGAACAATGCTATAATCGCAGCCAGTTGGGATACCGTCGAAAATAGAAAGAAAGGAGCATTTGAGCCACCTATCTACACCGTCAGTTCTTCTAGATGTAACATTGCTTGGGGTATGTATCATCTTTCTATTGATAATTTTCGCTTGCCCCGTGCCTCGTCCAGATCTAGATTACCGGTCTACCTGGAGACATGTCCATGCTGCATCATCCAGTGCCTGACTAACATTCGTTATATTTATTATTTTTTATAGACTCACGCCTGAATCCCGAAGGGATAGGCGAATAAAAAATAATATTACACCCACATTTCGCCATGAATTTTTAGGTCCCACGGAATAGGGGGCGAGCCTATTACCTTTACCGGGCACATCACCAGACTCCGTGCTGCTATTGAGAATTCGAAATCCCAGTAACATAATTAAATCCCAGTAACACTTTTATCCGACCCGGGAATCGAACCCGGGACCTTCGATCAGCAGTCGCATACGCTATCCACTGGACTGATTAATCATCATACAGACTTTTGGCAGTCCAGTGTAGCACATAGACCTCTCCTAGTTTGTGTTACAGTAGCATTGTAAGTCTACGGGAGGATTTGGCCACGCTGGCCAGACGGGTCGGTGTTCTGTCTCATGTTACCAGTGATTATGGAATTTCTATCTACACTTCTACACTAATAATATTATAAAGAGGAAAAATTAGTATTTTTGTTTGTTTGTAATGGATAAACTCAAAAACTACTGGACCGATTTAAAAAAATCTTTCTCCATTAGAAAGCTACATTATCTGCAAGTAACATAGGCTATATTTTATTTTAGAAAAATAGGGGTCCGTAAAACTCAGGACGCGGGTGAAACCGCGGGAAACGGCTAGTCATAGAATAATTATATTATCTATGGATTCTATCTATACTTTATCAAAGTGTGACGGCCAGTGTCATGTCAAACTGTCCACAATTAATACAGATTTACATAGAAGCACAGTTCTTTAGGATTTCGTGTGCCGATTCCAAGTGGGGACTGTCTACAGTTTAGTTCGTAGTTGGCGCCGCCGGCTGCGCTGGCGTCATTCTTCGTCTCTCTTGCTCTGGTAGTTAAGATACACAGGAGGAACGTTAGTCTCTCTTGCACTCGTAGAGACAGCTGTCACAGCGCGACTGCCACGCCGCCGGCGGTCGTCGAGGAGCACATAAGTCTTACTGACGTCTACACTGGCTGGTCGTCAAACAGAATAATTAGCAAAAAGGTTTGAAGACTATTTCATTATTTGGAAATGACAGGTTCCAATTAGATGACGTAAATACTCGTCATCGTAAAGGCTAGTGTCCACTAGGCTCGCCGAGCCGAGCCGAATCGAAACGCAGAAAGTCGCCTCCTATATATTTCTATGAACCTGCGTTCATTAGCGACGAGCCGCGGCGCGCCGAATCGAATCTACCGCGCGCATCGCTCGTCAGGCGAATTTCTGCGGCGACGCGTTTCGACTCGACTCGGCGCGCCGCGCTAGTGGACGCGGGTCAGCGGATGAGTGTAGACGGGTACCTACTACATGGCGTAAATACCTACATAAAAAGTTATCCAAATGAATGAAGAGCTGTTAATTTTGCTAGTTCAGAAATATACTGAAATTAACGATCATGACTGCCTCATTAGTCTCGCGGCATAAATGTGCGCGTGGGATTGGGAGGTCTCGGGTTCGATTCCCGGGTCGGGCAAAGTGTTATTGGGGTTTTCCGTTAGGAAATTCTCAGTAGCAGCACGGAGTCTGGTAATGTACCCGAATAGGCTCGCCCCTTATTATGTGGGACCTGAAAATTCATGGCGAAATGTGGGTGTAATATTACATGGGTGTAATTGTCACTCTACCTACCCCTTATGGGATACAGGAGTGAGTCTAAAAAAAATTATGATCATGAAGATACTCATTATCATGACGAGCAGCGTAGACAAAATATATGGGAAGAAATAGCGGGAATAATGAACGAATTTCAAACAAGAACATATCTTCGTCCGAGCTATCCATCATTGACAACGCGAGCACCACCTACAGCAGCCAGTCGTCGACTGCTGCCTTCGATTCGATTCGTCTGTAATGAACGCACACGGATAAAATGCGACTCGGCGCGATTCGACGCGGTTCGAATGTAGTCGACGCCAGGCTTTACACTCTGTCAAATTCGCTTCTAACAAGGCGATGGCCATGCGGATAACACATCCGCTTCACGTTCTGAAGGCGTGGGTTCAAAACCCAGTCATGAAAACAAATGAATAAAGACATAAAAATCGAAATTAATGGATCTATAGTCCGTACTTTTTTATGGTAATAGGCGGCAAACGAGCAGACGGATTGCCTGATGGTAAGCAATTACCGGCGCCCATGGACACAAGCAACACCACAGGAGTCACAAGTGCGTTGCCACCCCTTGGGGTTGGGAAAAAGGATAGGATGAGGAGTGGGATCAGGGAGAAGGGATAGGGGATAGGGCCTCCGGCACTCTCACTCACCGAACGAAACGCAACAGTTTAGGTACTGTTACTTTACGTCGATTTTCTGTGAGAGGTTAGTACTTCCCCGGTCGAGCCGGCCCATTCATGCTGAAGACAGCAAGGCTCTACTACCTTAATCTTCTCGTGGCACCAACTATAGAACATTCGTAGGGGTATAAATGGCAGTGAAGACGCACTAAACGCCAGTATAAGTTGAGAAGCGGTAAAGTGAAGAAGAAAAGGAAGAAGTAAAAATAATTTAAAGAAAAACAAAAAACCCGACTGCATAAAAACTAATTTAAAAAAATACGTGAAAATATTAACTTAAATAAAAACTAAAAAGAAAGAAACAAGCCCAGAAGTTTAGAAGTAATATGCAGAACAGAAAGACTCACAGTCGGGGCCCCTTGGGAAGATTTGATTGGTAAAATTTGAATGGGCCCCGACTGTGAGTCGTTCTGTTCTGCATATTACTTCTAAACTTCTGGGCTTGTTTCTTTCTTTTTAGTTTTTATTTAAGTTAATATTTTCACGTATTTTTTTAAATTAGTTTTTATGCAGTCGGGTTTTTTGTTTTTCTTTAAATTATTTTTTTTATTTTATACTTTTTAGTTACGATTCATTGACTTCGTTATAAGATGGCAAATCTCGCAATCGAGTGTTTGTATATCGTTTATACTTGAAATAAAAACTTAAATCAATAAGTATGAAAATTAGCGAGAATTTTTTTTTGTTAAACATCTTTAAATCGTTATATATCCTAAACTATTATTGAAAATGAAAAATGATAAAAGGAACCTAAAGATGATTTTAAAATACCTATTCAACGACACCCCACTTGACATAGTTCATCGACTTTAATTTTTTTCATTTTGACAATATGGCGTCTGGCTGTCGCTGTGGTGAATTTTGATTACTGTCATGTCTTTAGTGACACTCGCAAGGTTAAGACGAATCGATTGACGTAAGAATCATCAAAATCGGCCTACGCATTTGGTCTCTAGAACGCCACATAGAAACATACATACATACATACATACATACATACATAGACTGATAAACACATTACCCTCCTTTGCGTCGCGCAGTCGGGTAAAAAGAAGAAGTAGTAGTGAAGTGAAGTAAAGTGAAGTACAGTAAAGTGACTTACAGTGAAGTGAAATACAGTGCAAAAGACGTTAGTGTTGGTGCTGTCCACGTCGAGAACGAACGACGCGTCGTATAAAGTGTACGCTGTACGTATTCAATAAAGTGTCATCTGCGTTACTCGGTGTTTCTTTCCAATCCCGTTACGCCGTCCGTAACAATTTTTTCCTTCTTGCTTCACCCACGGAATGAAATGGGTTGGTAACCCTTTGTATTCTTAATCCACCATCACATGGACAAAAATAATGTCTCCACAAAAATGCAAAAATAACTTATTTAATAGCTTTGTAATATGCCAGCATGTAAAGGCATTTAAGACATTTAAGTAACTAACCCCATGTAAAAATGCATTTCAAACAATTGCCTGCACCTTAAACAAACACAGATTTTGTTGTACATGCATAGATAGACTTACGCCTGTTTCCCGACGGGGTAAGCAGAGACTTCGGAACGACATTTGCAATGATCCTGACATACCTCTCTTGCTTCTTTCACTCCCATCAAGTTTCTCATGCATGCTCTTCTGTTTAGGGTACTTCTGACCTGTCGTAGGATGCCTCCAACCTGGTCAGAGATTTTGTTGCACCATTGCTATTAATGATAAATCTTTTCAGGAGTATTTGGTGACACCTTTACAACAGAGGAATTTAGAAGGATGGTGTCACCAAGAGTGGTCTGGTACCCGTATATAATAGAAACTTCTAATAACTTCCTTTACTGGGCACTGACTTGGCTTATACATTATATACCTGGATATGCCATCGATGCTCTAGTTGACTTCCTCAGCGTTAGACCCAAAGGAATACCTCCGTAAGTCATATTTTTGGCCGTAGGGCCCTGGTGATTTCTTTAAGAATGGACCGTACCTTATCCTATTTTACATACATACATACAATTAACTCACGCCTGTTTCCCGGAACGGCAGGCAGACACTACGGAACGCTATTAGCAACAATTCTGACATATCTCTCTTGCTTCATTCACTCTCATCGAATTTCTCAAGCATGCTCTTCGGTTACGGGTACTTCTAACCTATACATTTTTAGGATGTCTCCAATCTGTATTTATTTATTTATTTTCTATTGAATATGAATGTTATGGTATAATAAAATTTTTGTGTGTAGAGATAGTTGAGAGGGACACGGGCTAATTTATACCGCTTTATGAACCCTTTTATATGTCGCAGTCATCTGGTTGAATGCGCTATTTGATTGAATGACTAGCGCGTTTTATGACTGCGATATATATAAATATTTTTCGTTTCCAGATTAATAAAACTCTACGAGAGAATGTACAAAATCAGTAAGAAGTACCAGTACTTCATTTTTAACTTCTGGAATATTCGAGACGATAATTTGAGGGCCATGATCGAAAGGATGTCCCCTCAAGACCGGCTGATCTACAACTGTGATGTGACAACCATCGATATTAAGGAACAGATGAAGACTTGGGCGACTGGATTACGAAAGTAATCAAATTTTAAACAAACTTTTACTAGCTTACCCGGCGAACTTTGTACCGCCATACTTTGACGTCAATATATGTTTTAATTTTTTTTTCATACAACCCTTTCTTTTTGCAATTATGAACATATAAAATAAAGATTAATTCAGTTTGGTGACGTCGATTGGAATTTATGCGCGTACAAACAATGTGGTCATTCATTTTTAGGGTTCCGTACCTAAAAAGTAAAAAACGGGACCCTATTACTAAGCCTTCGCTGTCTGTCTGTCTGTCTATCTGTCTGTCTGTCCGTCTGTCTGTCTGTCCACCAGGCTGTATCTCATAAACCATGATAGCTAGAAAGCTGAAATTTGACATGATGTATTTCGGTTGCCGCTATAACAACAATATTTATTTTATTTTATATTTATAGTCTCACGCCTGTATCCCAGAAGGGGTAGGCAGAGGTGTAAATACTACACCCACATTTCGCCAGATTTATTTTAGTCCCACGTAATAGGAGGCGTGCCTATTGCCGTACCGGGCACATTACCAGACTCCGTGCTGCTACTGAGAATTTCCTAGCGGAAAAACCCAATAACACTTTGCCCGACCCGGAAATCGAACCCGAGACCTCCCAATCCCACGCACACATTTATGCCGCGAGACCAACGAGGCAGTCTATAACAACAAATACTAAAAATAAAAAAAATATTAAGGGAGGTCTCATACAAAAAACGTGTTTCTTTTCGTATTTTTTGCTCAAAAAATACTAACTGTAGGTAACAGGTAGACGCTTTAAATTCTCACAGAATATGTAGTTGTATATTACCTTTCAAAAAAAAAAATTAAATAAAAAAAGTAAATAATAAAGGGGGGCTCCCATACAACAAAAGTAATTTTTAAGCAATTTGTTACTCGATCTTAATAAACTAAAAAAAAAATGCCTGTTCAGAAAGTAGAGCCTCGTGAGAAGAATCAAGCAAGAAACTCTGGGCCACTCTTTTCTTCGTCTTGATTCTATACAATTTAAAAACTTAGTAAATACATTGCAATTTTCATAGGTATATGAGCTGGTGTGTCTATAATGTTGTTGTCAATTAATAAGGTTTTTTAATAATAATATAAAAGTACTAACTAGCATAATATACTTAGACACAATTACTCACACTCACATGAAACTTAACATTAATCAAACATAAGTAGCCTGTGGGACCGAGCAAATTAATCCCAAGCATTTTTGTCTTCAATATAATCTAGCACCGAATATGACAAAGTTTACGTTTTATAACCTTTTTGAATTTATTACAACTTAAATGTTGTATATTGTTTGGCACTTTATTGTAAAAGCGCACACATCGGCCTTGATTTTTTTTTTCTCTAGCCTTCAAATATATCTATTTCTAGTATTCAAATTGTGGATATCACTTTTCTTTGAGTATGAGGCCTTGTTTAGGAATAAATATATTAGGTTGGACTAAATGTACTGGCTTGCAACTGTTAAAATGTTTATTTCCTTGAATTTATTCCTTAATGAAGCCCCATAATCCAAATTATAATTTGCTCGAATAGTTCTTTTCTGCAGAACAAAGATGGTCTGAATGTCGGCAGCATTTCCCCACAAGAGAATACCGTACGACATTATACTATGAAAATAGCTATGATATACAAGCCTGGCAGTGTCAATGTCAGTTAACTGGCGAATTTTCCTGACTGCGTATGCTGCAGAGCTGAGTCTATTCGACAATTTACTAATATGTGGTCCCCATTGCAGCTTAGAATCTAGTGTAATGCCTAAAAATTTGGTTTTATCCACAAGATCTTACTCATCATCCTTAACCTTTACTGAGTTGTTCACTTGTTTGACGTTAGGCATCAAAAATCGAATAGATTTAGTTTTAAGTCTATTTAAAATCAGGTCGTTAACTTCAAACCAGCGAACCACCTTTGGAGATAGCAATGTTTACATCATCCATATCAATTTGTTGACGTTTTAATCTAAATAAAAGTGAGGTATCATCAGCAAACAGTACTATTCCATGCTTGTCATTAACGAGGTGTGGTAAGTCATTAATATACACTAAAAATAAAAAAGGACCGAGGAACCCTGTGGGACCTCCATTTTGACTACAGACCCATGCGAACGCGTCCCTTTGACATCAACTCTCTGAATCCTATTACTCAAATAGGAAGTAAGAAGATGCAGAGCAGAACTACTTAAACCATAGTGATGTAATTTCCTGATCAATGTATCATGTTCTATACAATCAAAGGCCTTGGACAAATCACAGAAGATACCTAAAGCATCATGTCAATCCTCCCAGGCATCAAAGATATAAGGTTTTACAAGCTCTACACCAGCATCGGTCGTGGAGCGCCCCTTTGTAAAACCAAATTGTTTAGAGTGTAGAAGCTCGTTGTTATTAAAATAACTTTGCAGTTGGTCTAGAATCAATTTCTCGAAAAGTTTGCTGAATGTGGGCAGCACAGAAATTGGTCTGTAGTTGGTGGGGTCTGATGTGCTATTTGCTTTGTACAAAGGTATTACCTTGCTATCTTTCATAAGATCAGGAAATATACTTACCACAGTCAATACACTTATTAAATATTAAAGCTAATCTGTTAGCAGCTAAAGCAATAATGGACTTGGTAATAGTAACGGAATTTCCCCACAACTCTGTAGTCTTCTTTATATTTATAGTATTAAAAGTTTTTATAACATCATTTGAATTTATATACTGAAATGAGAAGTTACAAAAAATTGTACTCATGTTTTCTTTCAAAAAAGGATCCGCTGCATTGGTTGATGAGTTCAAAGATCTAGAAGTAATAACGGGGATGTCAGTAATAAAACTTTCAAACGCCGATGTAACTATTGAGTCTGATGTAATAGTGTCGTTATGAATGTTCAAACTAAATTTAGAACTTTTACTTTTAACTTTCCCAGTCTCGCTGTTTATAATATTCCATGTCATTTTCATTTTATCGTCACTACTCCTAATCCTTGAACTCTAGTAAAGAGACTTAGCTTTCTTGCAAAGTTTTCGAAATATCCTAGCATAGTTTCTAACATAATCCTGAAATTGTTCACTTAAATTAAAGTTCCTCTCGTCATAAAGCTCATACAATCTCTTTCTACTTTTGTGAAGCCCAGTTGTTGCCCATTCACAGAAGGTTGCATTACCTCCAACTGTAATAGTTCTAGGTGTGAAAACCGAATTAAATTCGGTTCAAAACCCTTTAAAAAAACTATTATATAACAAATTAGGGTCACCTTCATCATCTAACAGTGACCAGCTAGTCATTAGTTTACTTTGAAACCTAGCCGATTTGCAGTTTTAGGTATTACAATTATAATTTGCCTAGAAACATTTTTAATGTTATCATTAAAGGAGATCTGTAATGTTGTCCGCAATGGTCTGAGTGTGTCTAATAATTTGCTTGTCTCTTACTATGATATCTGTAAATATATTATCTAGGCAAGTAGCTGTAGAGGAAGTAACTCTTGTGGACTCTAAGAATAAGTTCTTTAGATTATATGATAGAAATAGCGCTTTCTATTCTGTACTAAGACTACTATTCTTCAATAAATTTACATTAAAGTCACCACACACAACATCATTTTTATTTAATTTTGCAACTTTGTTTAATATCTCATCCATAATACGCTCGAAGCTATCATACAATGCTGAAGGAGGCCTGTATACACTTATTACAATAAATCTCCTCAGTTCCACACAGGCTACCTCAATAGTTTACTCAACAGACAGACTTACAATATCATGACGCTCTTTAAATTTAAGTTGCTTATTAATTAAAATCATCGAGCTACCATGTACTGCTTGCTGCCGGCTAAACGAGGTTCCTACTATTGTTATTATTATGTATTATTTATGATTATTGAAATTGAACATGAACTGGTTGCTTTTTAGCCAATGTTCAGTGATGCAAAATATATCAACAGCATTACAGTTTATAAACAATTCCATTTCTAAATCTTTATTAATCATACTTCTAATATTCTGATGTACCAATTTAATCAATTTTTTGTTATTATGTTTAAGTGTATTAGTTAATGAATTACTAGTAATCTTATTATAGCTAGAGGTGTTCTCTATTGTCTCATAATTTAATTTAAATTATTATTGTTATGAATGTCAGTAATGGAATTGTTATATAATATTATGTCATGCTTGGGTCTGTAAGGTGGACCGACGATCTTGTTGTGATCGCGGGAAATGGTTCGAAGAGGGTGGCTGAAACTTGATGAGTGTGAGAGCCTTGGGGGTGGCCCATGTCCAGCAGTGGGGTTCTATAACCTGGGATGATGATTATAGCTGCTGGTAGTAACTCCTCGTTAAAGTTATATCTAATAGTTAATGGTAACCACTGACCATAAGTTTTGATAATAATGATTTATCAGTCAAAGGTATACATAGCAAATTCGTGGCTTACCTTAGCAGTAATGCTTGAATGCAGCTGGACTGCACGTATGGCGTAGTGGTTTAAGCGGTCGACTCACCGCTTGACACTGCGCCGAGAGTTGTCGGTTCGATCCCCACACGAGGCAAGACTTAGTATGATCCACAAGTCAATGTTGCGTTCATTGAATGTTTGTAAAGTGACAGGTGACACAAGATGTCTTCCCATTGCAGTAGCTACCTTTTAAAGCAGATATTATGAAGATTTTGTGATCATTCACTTAATTTTGACTTTATTTATCCAGGTACATAATAAAGGACAATCTTCAAGGAGCAGACTACGGATACAAGAAGACACAATACATGAAATATGCGAACTATCTGTTTTACATGATCTACGGTTATTTCATATACGTTGCGTGTTATTTCGTATATGTTGTAGTAAAATCGGTAATGCAATTTTTAATAAATATTGTATAAGGAAAAAATGTATTTCATTTCTAAATTAAGCTAAAGGTTGGTTGGTCTTTCCTGTTCCAGCGCCCCACGCTTTTACAATCAAATATTATAATTAAAAGCACATCTTACACTTCAGCCCAGAAATAGACACAACTTGAACGATCCATAATTTACATTTTTTTTACGTGCATTTATAAAAGCGTGTTTTTCTAGTGTTTTTTACATAGTTTTTTAAACAATTAATTTATTTTATACTTTTTGGTCTTTGATTACAAACTATTTTTAACATTTATATTAAGTAGGCGAATGAGCCCGCATCATCTCCATCTCCGCCAGTGCGTCTGTATTGCATGGTGTTTTATCTGTCAGCTTAGAACAATCTAGCTCTTCGATCTGGAGACCACTAAGTGATTTTACTCTACTTAGGGCCACATACGTCTGTCCGGCCGCAAAAGTACCGGACCCTAAGTACACCATTGCGTGGTCTACAATATATAATTGGTTTGTCATAACCTTGAAAACTGATCGTGTTCAAAGTCCATTACGTGGCCTTTCTCACAAGTGTTAACATGACTATGATACGATATTCCATCATGGAATGCCAGTGCCTATCTTCCGGCTTCATCATCAGACCTTGACACTTAATCGTATTCAAAGTCCATTACGTGGCCGTTCTCACAAGTGCAAACACGACTATGATACGATGTTCCATCATGGAATCCCAGTGCTTATCTTCCGGCTTCATCATCAGACCTTGAAACCTAATCGTGGTCAAAGTTCATTACAAGACTTTCCTATGAAATCCAAAACATCTATGATACGATTTTCAGTCATCAGTTCGACAGTACCATAATATTATTGTATTGTCATCAGTACTACATGTAGCTGCCAATTTTCATTGCGCTACGACCCTTGGAAGATGGTTAAATTAGTTACCTTAGATTCCATTACATAGTTAGTTACATACATGTCGACCTAATAAAAGCGTGTTAATAATAAAAGCGTGTTAAAAATACCTATATATTTTACAACAGCTTACAATTTCTGAAATATTCCTATATTACTATGATAACTCACACACGGTCATCTGATTCCACATTATTATACCATATTACTTGGTCGTGCCTAGTTAGGCACAACCAATAATATGGTAACCAGATGATTGATAAGCATACCTACTTGTTTATTCTTACATCTGCATAATTTTATAACATTCTTGCGTTAACAGACAACGCACAGCGCAGAAACTACAAGGTACAAGAAGCTAATATTGGGCATTTATGAGTATCTTCCTTGGGGACCGAACGGGTGCAGTAAGCAGGGATTTTCCAAAACTCCCACGGGAGCGAGAAAAACA
This sequence comes from Euclidia mi, assembly GCA_944739405.2. Classification (NCBI taxonomy): domain Eukaryota; kingdom Metazoa; phylum Arthropoda; class Insecta; order Lepidoptera; family Erebidae; genus Euclidia; species Euclidia mi. The sequence continues at coordinate 9,748,034 of OX123211.2, read as the reverse complement.
AATAACGTGCGGTCGTAGCCCCGGGCATCTTCTAGTTATCGTCTATAACTATAAATTACACAGAATAAAATAATCATACTCATCGCACAAGATTTTTTTATTTATAATCTCACGCCTGTATCCCTGAATGGTTAGGCAGAGGTGTAAATGTTACACCCACATTTCGCCATGATTTTTTAGGTCCCACGTAATAGGGGGCGAGCATATTGCCGTTACCGGGCACATCACTAGACTCCGGGCTACTTCTCAGAATTCGAAAAAACTCAGTAACACTTTGGCCCGACCCGGGAATCGAACCCACGATCTACGGCTTAGCAGTCAAGGTTACAAACTTCTAGACTTGGGCCTGTGTATTTTCTAATTAGGCCTATGGTGCTACATATTAGGAATAGATCCAGAGAGGTTGGACTACGTTAGGTTATATTTCTTTGCATAGATCTGTGGGCATAGATACTGATAAAGACTAAAAATCCAGAGAGGTTGGACGTTTATATTTCTTTGTAAAAATCTCATAAAGTAAGGAGTTCAAATTATCAGGAGTTATACCTAATTAAAAAACCCAATTGTACGTTACCATTGTTAAAATCTTTATAATGATTTAATTATTTCATTTAGTATTTTTCATACACACAGTACAATAAACAACCATTATTAATAATAAAACACCACTGTTTTACATTAAAATATTAAAACTTGCAACGTACAAAACAAACAACGTGCGTCGTAATAACCCTAAGATTGTCAACTGCCTGTGCCTACGTAAACCGGTTCTTTCCACTCTCGCCGCGTACACGACAAGCGGCCAGTGGTCACGCACACATAAGCCGCGTGTTCGTAGTAGTGCAACCGATTCGCGCTGTTGTATGAAGCTGTGTCTCTGTTCCGTTTATCTACTCATGTGCCTATACTGATACATATACTTAAACTGTTTGAACATTCGGAATTATAAAGATTATAAATGTACCTAATTAAAAAAAAACCGTTTTATTTATTTTAAAATAATATGGTACGGGAACACATCGATAAGCGACATTTACGTTGCTACATCCTTATTTCAGAAGCGAAATAGTCACACAAATGGCGGGCTGTCCACGCCATGGTCACAAATAGAAGACAGCAGATAAAGACTAGTGCTGTGCCTATAGTTATTACATTTAATTATATTGTCGTCTCATAACTGTTATTACGGTGTTATACAACTCTGTAAATTATGTTTAACTATAACTATAGTAGGAGGAAGTGTAATTAGGAATAAAATTTCAATGTTACAAGGACATTATATTCTGAAATCGGAGACGAAAATAAAAATACAATTAAATATCGATGTAGTATTGGAATCCCTATTTTTTTCGTAGGTATTTGCGCGAAATTTGTGGCTTGGCGTTGAGGGCAGGTTCATGTGTTTTTGCTCTGGCGTTCAAAAGGTTAAATATATCGACACATACTAAAGACATTTGACCAAAAATATTTATCGATAAATCATCACTGTTACGAACAACACTCGGTTTCCTAACTCTATGTTTTGTCTACTGTTTGGATACCACGCAAATACCACGACGCTGCTATAAGAGCGTGCTGCTAAACCTATCGACAGCTCTTTCTATCATACTGCATGTGCCATTAGAAAGAAGATATCAAACATAGCAACCGCTGTTGTTATTTAGTGTTACTTCTATGACTTAAGGTTATATTTCTTTGTAAAAATCTCATAAAATAAGGAAGAATCTTCAACCACTAGACCAGCCTGGCGCAAGTTCCTAAGAAAAAACCGAAAGTATGAAACGTGCTATCTTTTTAATGGCTACTATTATATGTATAAAACGTGAAGATAGCATCCTTCACTATGTACCCTTGGAACAGTATTCTTTCAAAGTTAGACGGGTTATACGTACATCACCGCCATGGCTGTCAATAGTGTTAAATGTCACAACTGTCACATTATTATCCAGATTGAACTTTGCCGCGTTATGTAGTTTGTTTATAAAACGTAAAAAACATACTGTAAACGTGCTTTGTGTATACCAAATAAATGTGATTTTACACTTCTAGTGTTAGTGTTACTATATTTATTTGATTAGCATTGAAAGGAGCGCAATGTTCTGTAAATAGTTCCTATCTTTATAATTCTTCTATTGAATATACTGACACAAGTTCTTTAAACTTAAGACTAGGACAAAGGGTAGACAAATTCAACTGAATGTAGCACATCAAAACATACAAGGTCTATCTGGCAAGGATTTAGAATTAAGTTTATATTTAGAAAATCACAGTATACAAGTTATGTGTATTACAGAACACTGGCTAAAAGAGTACCAAATTAAATTCTTAAATAACTCGCAATACACGGTACACAGTGCCTTCTCTAGGAAACACGCTATTCATGGTGGATCCTTGATTATTGTTTCAAATAGCTTAACATGTAAAGAACGGAAAGACATAGCAAGTTTGTCTATAGAACGCACCGTGGAACTGTCATGTGTAGAACTTGAGCAGCATATTATCATATGTGTATATCGTCCACCGTTAAGTAACTTTAGCTTGTTTGAATCAGTTATTGAAGATGCAATTACTAAAATTAGGAGCAATAAGAAAGGTATTATAGTTTGTGGTGATTTTAATGTAAATATTCTTGATCATTCAGTAATGACTAGTAGATTTTTAAATCTATTTAAATCATTTAATTTAAAAAATTTGTTCCTTGAACCAACTAGGATTACAGCAACTTCATCCACCTGTCTTGACAATATATTTAGTAATTGTACAGTTTTGAATAAATTAGTTAGTTCTGAATTAACTTCGGATCACTGTGGTCAATTAGCAAGGTTTCCGTATTATAGTGATAGCATTATACAGAAAGTGTTAGTTAGGCCATTACCTAGGCATAAGTTTAATGAATTCCGGAATAAAATTTTGATTGGAATGAATGCTATGAGTCCTGATTTAAAGGAGATTGATTCGCCAAATGAAAATTTCAATAATTTATTTAATGTAGTTAACAAGGAATTTCAGAATACTTTTAGGACTAAGGAGAAAGTAGTTAAGGAATCTCGAGCTTTTAGTGAGTGGGCTACTGCAGGTATTTACAAAAGCAGAGCAAAGATGTACGAGTTGTACGGTATGAAGAGATACAATTCTGATTCGAACTTTACTGAGTATGTTAGGAATTATTCCAAGATATTTAAAAGAGTGTGCAATACAGCTAAGGCATTATTCGTTAGGAACAAAATTGAACAATCCTCGAATAAAATTAAGGCAACCTGGCGAGCTATTAATGAAGCAACAGGTAAGACAACACTTAGAGGTAATAGTTTTAGTTTATTTGATAGTGACAAATTTATTCATAATGACAAAGAAGTTGCACACACATTTAATAAATTCTTTGCTAGCATACCGATTACTACTACTAGAGAATTAAAATCATCAGCTATAGTCGCAGAAAACCTATTAGAATCTAGTGTAGGAAAATGTGATGTATTATTTAAGTTCGATTGTATTAATTCTACCGACATTATAAGTACTTTTCAATCTCTAGAGTCTAAGAATACAGGTGATCTCTGGGGCATTTCTGTTAAGGTTTTAAAAAGTATAATTGATGTAGTAGCTCCTTATTTAAGCAACTTATTTAATAAGTGTATTGAATCAGGTGTTTTTCCCGATCTTATGAAACACAGTAGGATAATACCTCTTTTCAAATCCGGCAGTAAGACTGATCCTAGTAATTATAGGCCAATATCGATACTACCTGCCTTTAGTAAGATTTTTGAAAAGATCATACTCAAGCAATTACTTAGACATTTTAATCTAAACAGCCTCCTTCATAGTGAGCAATATGGATTTACCAAGGGTCACTCGACAACAGATGCAGGAGTAGCGTTACTTAAACACATATTCAGTGCATGGGAGAATGCCCAAAATGCTATTGGTGTGTTTTGCGACCTTTCGAAAGCATTCGATTGTGTCTGCCATGAAACGCTCTTATGCAAACTTAGACATTACGGCGTACAGACTAAAGCATTGGAAGTCATTAAGTCATACTTAAGTGACAGAATCCAATGTGTTGAAATAAACGGCTCAAAATCCAGTGGCTTACCTGTTGATTTGGGAGTGCCGCAAGGCAGCATCCTAGGGCCTTTCCTGTTTCTTGTTTACATAAACGATTTACCTTTTTACTTGAAAAACATTTGTGACGTTGTACTGTTTGCTGACGATACTTCTTTGATATTCAAAGTAGATAGAAATAAGGAACATTTTAACGAAATAAACAGTGCGCTCATTCAAGTAACTAAATGGTTTAATGTAAACAATCTGGTACTGAACGCCAAAAAAACAAAATGTATTAAGTTTGCTCTGCCTAATGTCAGAAACCTTGGTCCTAGTATAGCTCTAAATGACGATGTTCTCGAAACATCTGAATCTACATTATTTCTAGGAATAACACTTGATTCGAAATTACAGTGGGGTGCGCACGTTACATATCTCTCAGGGAAACTTAGCTCAGCTGCTTATGCCATTAAGAAGGTTCGTAGGTTGACTGATGTCGATACGGCTAGATTGGTTTATTTTAGCTATTTTCATAGTGTTATGTCATATGGCATATTATTATGGGGTAGGGCCGCTGACATCGAAAATATTTTTATATTACAAAAACGAGCAGTTAGGGCCATTTACCAGTTAAAGACAAGAGTCTCACTTAAAGAAAAATTTAAAACGATTGGTATTCTTACTGTAGCATCACAATATATTTATGCCAGTGTTATGCATGTACGACTACATATAAATTCTTACAAAATGAATAGTGACATACACAATATTAATACTAGGAACAGGCACAAATTATGTGTACCATATTTCCGTTTACACAAAACGCATAGCTCTTTTATTGGTCTTAGTATAAGAATCTATAATAAAATACCGAGTAATATTTTAGACTTGCCTTTAAGGTCGTTTCAGACAATTGTTAAAAATAATCTTTTACTAAAGGCATATTATAGTTTAAATGAGTATTTTGACGACAAGTACGCTTGGAAATAAATATTCTTTTATTAGGTCAATTTATTTTTATTATTAGGTCAATAGGCAGTTTTATAGTGTAGTTAATTACCGTATTCTCTTTTTATGCTACATTTGCATTCTTGTTCTACTCTTTTTATTATAATTTATTGGATTTGTAAGGTGAGGGTAACTCGTGGTCATGAACTGCTAACTAATAGATTGTAAATTGCTGCATTACTTTTCGGAACATACTGTTCCACCATAGATCAGAACAGTCATGTTCGCGAGTTGCTTACATCAAAAGACGTAAGTGGATGCTCCTGTTTCACCATATTCACTTTGGGAGGCTTAATAAATGAACATAATTTATTGCTTGAGTATGATATCAATAACTATTAACTTTTGCAATAGTAGATAACTCACAATGTGAAACAGTTGCAGCTCCTTACAAATATAACATGTAAAACCATTATACTGACAGTTAAAAGAGTGGCCACGAGTTTTATTGCCCGTTCTTTCTCGTGGTTCTACCTATTGCATTGCGAACGTGGCAGTAAATGTAAATGTAGAATCATCTAGAATCATCTAGTAATTAACTTTAACTTTTGACGTTCATAAGCGTCACTTTGTGGCCTAAATGAATAAATGATTTTGAGTTTGAGTTTGAGTTTGAATGAAAACAAGCAAAATAACGTGCTAAATATGGCATACAACAACATGTCGGCCAAGCAATGAAAAAAGGGTAATTATGGCAAAATGTCCCTAGATAAAGATCAATGAATATTGATAATGTTATATAATGTGATATATTTCAATGAAAATTAAAAATAAGGAAATATTCTAAAGTTTCATAATCTAGTACCCTTGGTAGGTAAACAATAGTGCTGCCTGTCAGTTATCGATAATCCGTTACTCGAAATTGGCACAAGGACTAAAAATTATATTCTTTTTTTTCTTTTTAGATATAAAAATGGTTAGCTGCAACTGGAAACCAAGACTTGATTTATGTGCCCATTGAAAAATTACATCAGTTGAAATATGTGTTTGGCAAGCATTTTAAGCCGAAAGACTTAAAAAAAGGGAAATCAAGTCAAAAAAAAAGGTTTGCCTTGTATCTATAGACATTTCTTTAAATCCTACTACAGAAGAAATGTTGAAAAACTTTCCATTACATGTACATACATATATCTTTTAGTTCTGCGTATTTTTCTTCGCTAATCTAGAATAGATTTATAGAATAGGCTAATTTGTTTGAATAAACACATAAATATTAAATACATCTTTTATTTGTGTTGGAAAAGTATAATTCTAGTCGAAACAATTATAATTATTTCTCTTACCGAATATTATCGATATCGATATTGCTTTAATCACAAGAGGGTACATCCCTATATTGACGAATATGACAATGCTGACAACATAAAAACTCATAAAAACGATGTCAATTAGTATCTTTATGTTGGTACGAGTTCTCCCTGCACGTTTCATACAAAGCTGAAAGTCTCGCATGATCTATGGCACATCCGCCTCTTCTTACGTAGTATTTGTATACTCTTTGCACTAGACAATAACAAACGTCATAACATTTTAGAAATGTCAAAATTTCTGTTATATATCAAATTACTAGTCGACGCCAGCGGCTTCGCACGCACATATTTTCGACTTTCCCGTTTTGCCCGATCCCGTGGGAATTTCGGGAAATCCCGTCTTAGTGCACCCCTACGGTCCCCAAGGAACATACATGCTAAATTTCAGCTTCCTGCGCCCAGTAGTTTCGACTGTAGCTTGTCTGTCAGTCAGTCAGTAACGCAAGGATTTTATATAGCTTAGCTTTAGGTCCAACCTATTATCTTTCATGTCCGCCTAGAGACGTCCACTGCTGGACATAGGCTTACCCCAAGGTCCTTCACACAGACCAATCTTGAGCCGCCCGCATCCAACTGCTTCCCGCGATTTTAACGAGATTGTCGTCGGTCAACTTGCGAGAGGCCTACTAAAAGCGTCCTTAAGCCTTACGGGGCATCGATTTTTAGAGCTATGTGATATTTATTTATTTAAGTATGACAAGAGAGAACGTAGAAAAAGTTGAATCACAGATATTTGATTGGTCCTTGCACTAGTTACCCTATCTAAAGGTATCCATAGGTATTCTGACCGCATTTATGCTTTTTACTTTCTGAAAAGGCTCGCAACAAGGCTGCAAAAACTGTAGAGGCATTAGCCTTCTCAGCATTGTTGGCAAATTGTATGCGAAGGTATTGATTGAAAGAGTTATGAAAGTAACTGACAAGAAAATATGGGATGTACAAGCGCGATTCCGAAAGGTTATGGGTTATACGGATCAAGTCTTTTCCTTGCGATGCATAGCCGAGAAAATTTTGGCCAAAGGTCAAAAGGTCTATTGCACATTCGTGGATTTGGAAAGGGCTTACGATAAAGTGATGAGGAATGAAATGTGGTCGTTACTGTCGATGTATGGGGTGAATAGCAGCCTCATCCGAGCTCTGAAATCCCTTTATGAGGATTCTAGAGCTTGTGAGAGGATAAATGGGGCATACACTGACTGGTTTACCATCGACACAGGTGTTAGACAAGGATGTGTAGCGTCGCCGTGGCTGTTTAACCACTTCATGGACAGTTCTTTGCAAGATTTGAAACATAGTGATTGTGGATTATGGATGAATGAGTTACTTGTCAAATGCCTCCTTTATGCTGATGATCAGGTTATACTTGCGTCTTCAGCGGAGGAATTTCAGGAGATGGTAACAGTCATGCATGGTGCGTTAGAGAGGAAAGGAATGAAAGTGAATGTAAGTAAAACGAAAGTTATGGTTTTTGAAAAGAAGGAATGCGTTACGGCTTGTAATGTTATGATCGATGGACAACGAGTGGAGCAAGTGAATGAATTTGTATATTTAGGTACGCTGTTTACAAGAGATGGTAAGAATGTAGAAGATATTGAATGAAGAGTTAATACATAGAGTGAATGAAGCTCTGAAGGCGTTTGTGAGTAGCCAAAACGTGTCAAAAAGGCACGTTTGGCTGTGCATACAGGGGTGTTAGTACCTACGCTTATGTATGGTAGTGAAAGTTGGATATGGCAGAAGAATCATGAAAGTAGAATAAATGCTGTAGAAATGAGAGCACTGAGAAGTATGTGTGGTGTGTCTTTGACTGACAGAGTAAAGAATTGTGTGATAAAAGAGTGTTGTGGGGTAAAAGAAGATGGAGTGACAAGCATCGAGAACGGTATGCTAAGGTGGTATGGGCACGTGGAGAGGATGGATGACGAAAGATTGACCAAGCTGATATACAAGGCAAGTGTGAATGAGACAGGACGAAGGGGAAGACCTAGGTGGACGTTCTCTGACCAGATTGGAGACATCCTAAAACAGGACAGGTTAGAAGTACCCTGAACAGAAGAGCATGCAGGAGGAATCTGATGGGAGTGAATGAAGCAAGAGAGATATGTCAGGATCGATGCAAATGGCGTCCCGTAGTCTCTGCCTACTCCTCCGGGAAACAGGCGTGTATGTATGTACTTTCTGACAATAAGTAATGCTATTAGCAAGGCTTTTTTTCATGACAGCTGGGACCGACGCGGATGGAATAACGTGCTCTAGGCACGAGGAAAGCATAACTATGTAATGTGCATATAACTTCGAAAAGTTAGTGGTGCGCGCCGTGGATTCGAACCCGATACCCTCTGCATAGCAGTCGGTTGGCATCTCCACTTTGATATCGTTTCCTTTTCATCGAAGCCCAAACCCGTGCTGTTAATTAGTTGGTCCCACTTGAGAGAGGGCGATATTACCGTTACTGGGCACTTTGCCGTACTCCGTGCTGCTACTGAGAATTCGGAAAATCTCAATAACAATTTTATTTTGCCCGACCTGGGAATCGAACCCGGGGCTCCCGATCAGCAGACGTATGCGCTATCCATAAGATCACGAAGGCAGTATAAAACAACGGTACTAATACTAGTACTAATAAAACAAATCCTGCGGCACAGTATTTATTAATAGTACGGTCGACAAAAACTAAAAAATATTCAAATGTTTATCCAGAAACGCTTATTAACACGTGGATTATTGATGTGATGGCTGGCCCAGTAAATTATCTACAGCAATATTTTCTTCTTCATTCTCTTCTTCCAGAAACTATTTCCATAAGCGTTAACACAAAAGCAACAATATGATTGAGAAATCAATGTTAACATTGCCTCAAAACATCAGTCTACAAGCAGAACCACACAAAGAATGGCTTAAGATACTCGACGATGCACAAGCAATAGTTGATGAAGAGGATGAAATGCAGGCAAGTTATTCATGTCTGTCCAAAGTCGTCCACTACGGGATATAGGCCTGCCGCAAGGCTTTCAAGACAGACCAGACAAGGTAGTAGAGCCTTGCTGATTTCAGCATGAATGGGCCGGCTCGACCGGGGAAGTACTGCCCTCTCACAGAAAATCGACGTAAAGTATCAGTACCTAAACTGTTGCGTTTCGTTCGGTGAGTGAGACCGCTGGAGGCCCTTTCCCCTATTCCTTCTCCCTCATCCCACTCCTCAACCTATCTCTATTTCCAACCCCAAGAGGCGGCAACGCACTTGTGACTCCTGTGGTGTTGCTTGTGTCTATGGGCGGCGGTAATTGCTTACCATCAGGCGATCCGTCTGCTCGTTTGCCACCTATAACCATAAAAAGACCAATCTTGAGCCGCTCGCACCCAACCATTGCGGTCCAGTTGCACACCTGGGTTCCGATAAAATCGTCGGCCCACCTTGTGTAGGGCCTACCCCTGCTGCATCGTCCGATGCGTGGCCATCATTCAAGAACCTTCTTGCATCAATGGATTACTCGAACCAAATTTAAAAAATATTTACTGGATTCTGTGTGGACCATCAACCTAATTATTATGTCTTAGGTACCCATTACAATAAATAGTTTATATCTTAAGATTCTAACTTTAAAAGAGCGGCATGAGTTTCTTATAGGCTTTTCTTATACACATACCACCACGAAACTAGTAGTACAAAAAAGACGTTTATAAGTGTTGCCTTGTAACGTCTATATGAATAAATGAATTGAAATTAAAGAAGGACTTTTATAAATTTTACTACCAAAGGTACATCAATTTTGAAAGTCTTATGGCAGGTGAAGCAAAAACTGATCAAAAATACCTGTCTTCTGTTTTTAAACGGTTTTATTTCATACAGCGTGCTTGTTCAAAAACCTTACGACTGGCAGGCCGGGCCTTCGCTCCCGAAGTGATGGGACGATGGTACGCGGCGTATTGTTACCTCATCAACAGAATGTACGATGCTTATCTGAAGAGCGTACACCTGCAAAGATCACCGTATATTCCTGAGGTCATCAAAGTCATTGTTAAGAGGTTGGTTGCTGTTCCAATTGATGATGACATTATGGGTATTTATTATTTTTTTATTTTATGCTTTATTGTACACCAGAAATATTACATAGGATATTATTACTTAGATGGATATGACTGTCTACGTGAAGCACTCTCGGAAGAAAGAAGAGAGAGAAGGAATCAACCGTCTCTCTCTATCTCCATATTGCGAACTGGAAGGAGCGTGCTCTTAGCCTAACCATTCCCTGCCGCATCTCTATCATTGGAAGGATGGTAGTATATCCAATTTTATAAGTGTAAACAATAAGCTTTGTAAGTAAATAAATGTGTTCCTCTTTGTGCTAAATGTGAAACGACCGACCGGGGTTAAAAAACAAAAATATATATATATATACGACGGCGCGTTACCAGCGCCACTATAATATTTCACGTCAGAACGGGAATTACAGATGTCATGAAACGTCATCAGGTCATTAGTATAGTCTCTAAACGAATCGGGAGTGCTGCCGACTGGTTGTGACGAATTGCAGTGCAATGGTGGGAGGCAGCGCTGACAGTGTTTCGTGTGGACTGGTCTGGCGAGCAAGGGCATTCAGTCGGGTCGCCTGGTTGACAGTACGTCATGAATCTGTCCTCGGTTCGTTAGTAGACTTACAAGTGAAAGTGTTAGACTATAATTGTTAAGATAGTGCCTTTCGTTTTAAAGTAGTCGGTATATTTTAGTTAGTGTGTATTCAATGCACAAGAACCCAGCTGCACCCACTTAGTAGGAACTCTGAAGTGATTATATCTGCCAATAATCTAGCTACCCGCTTACATCATTTGTGGGATAAAATTGTGCAATGAAACGTACACACACGACGCGAGTGAGAGCGATTGTGCTGCTGCCGTGTTGGCGAATCCGTTGATCTGTCAACTGCAACCTCGGTGAGCGTATTTTATCTGATTTTTTTTATTGGTAAAATTATCAGCAAACTTTATTTAGAGACGGTAGTTGCAAAACATTCTTGGTAAGCAAAATACTGCTACACGTTTAGTAACCTTGGAAATGTCAAAATGGTTGTGGTGGTGACGTGTGTCGCCATCACGTCGTACCGAGTGTCGTGGGTTCGATGCCTACATGAGACACGAAGTTGTGGTAAAAACAGGCTTTTACTGTGAAACCGTTGAACCTTGGCGGTGTCGTGTTTCCCGTGACATGATCTCTTGAATAGGCTACTGTTTAATAGCTTAAAGAAGAAACAAAGAAAAAAAATGTGGGTAGTATACCAAAGGATTAAATTGCGGCCATTGCTGTATTATACGTTAACGTAGAGTTGTCTGAATGCTACTGTGACCTAGTTATAGCGTAGATTTCGAAAAAACGTTTTGGGTTCGATAATCAAGTTAAAAAGAAAATGATTGTTTTTCTTTTTCTTAATAAATCACGTGAGGGTGGCTTGCGATCACGACCCTTGTGAACGTATGCTTGCCTGCCTAGGAGGGCAAATGGTCTCGCGTGCAGCCGTTTGTGGACATAGTATGTAAAAGTAACAAGACTGAGCGTACAGGCCGACTTGTATTATATTCCAAGCAAGTGCGTTTAAATGAAGCGTGCTAGATATTGTTCTAGCGCAGTTGTAATGTTGGATTTAGAACCAACACCTAGCTTTGGTTAGTTTTCTGCTAAATCTGGAACAGTACCTCCGGTCTTGACTGTCCTTCGCAGGGCAGCGGCGCTAAATTGTAGATTCGCGTATAAAGTTGTTCGACTAATCATAACATACTAAGTTCATAGTGTAAGGCTGTGCTGAACTGTTGCGGCTCACCGCGCTTATTTTGTGTGGAACGGATTGTAGCGTTTATTTCTTAAATAAACGTGTGACCTGTAGTGCTGTTTAGAACTTTAGTCGTGTCATTGGTTATTTCGAGCGTAACCTGACCGCCCATAGTCAAAAGATATTGCTAGCACCATTATTTTACCAACTCGTAGTGTTGATAATACTTAACGGTTTTCGTTTAAACTTGATTAGAGCCTAAGTTAAAAGCGGCACTTTTGCTCGTTATGGTTCTGATTTGTACAGACGAATCTCGGTGTTACAATTAAACCTGCTTCTTATTGTACGCAAACATGTCGTAAGATGTAGCACTAATAAAAATGTTTGGTGTTTAGAACTTTAGTCGTGTAATTGGTTATTTCGAGCGTAACCTGACCGCCCATAGTCAAAAGATATTGCTAGCACCATTATTTTAACAACTCGTAGTGTTGATAATACCTAACGGTTTTCGTTTAAACTTGATTAGAGCCTAAGTTAAAAGCGGCACTTTTGCTCGTTATAGTTCTGATTTGTACAGACGAATCTCGGTGTTACAATTAAACCTGCTTCTTATTGTACGCAAACATGTCGTAAGATGTAGCACTAATAAAAATGTTTGGTGTTACCTTACAGTGATTAATAGATGGCACCACTAGTAAAATTAAATTGGATTTTAAGATTTTACGCGTAAAAATTACCTACTGTGTGTTTTTAAAACTCATGTGATACGCTGGGAATATTTACCAAGTGCCCCAGATTTCTCTAGCCAATTCCAAGTTATGTTTGGGATGTTTAGGAGTGATACAGTAAAGAAGATACCTCAGTACAAGGTTTCTAGTAGAAGCTGTGAAACTCGATTATCAAACGTAGAAGAAAATTATTTAGTTATCATTGTAGTGTCATGATAATCAGTTTGAGCATGATCGTTTTCATTTTAGGTTGGACCAGGTGAGTGGTCCTTAGTGATGATTGTTTGCTTAACCTTATTACCAATTGAGTTGCACATTGTAAGTCATTGTTGTTGTGATGGTCTTGTGCTACCTACCCTCATCTGTGCGACGACTAGCTTTTGTGTTAGCCATAGTTTCCATAAAAACAGATACACCGCGGACGGGTAATAATGCCGTTGTGGACGTGGATGATATGGTTTGTAACGTAAGTATTCAGTACAATGAGGAGGTTATGGGCATAGGTGGCAGTGCAGAATTGAACGGCGTATTGCTGAGACAAGGGCACTTATCGGTAAGCTAATCTGCCTTAGGTCTGGGAATACACGTCCCAGGGTCATGCGCTTTGTGCGCCGAGCCTTCTTGGGGACTGGCATCAGTCCTCATGAATATACATCTCGGATCACAAAGCGCATTGACTTCCTAAAGCAGAAAGTCTATGCATGGGCAAATCGGATACGCAGATATAAAAAACGCGTGGACCGGTATATATTATGTTGAATCGTACATTTCAAAGGGACCAAAAGTGGGTTTATAGAAACTGGGACCGACCAGACCAAGATGTGGCTAATGGGCAGCTGCCGGATGCAGATGCCACAAACAGATTTTGGCGTAGCATATGGTCGGCGCCTATTGGCCACACTGAGGGTGGTTGGATTCGGGATGTTGAACGGGCGTGTGAACATATTCCAGAGATGGATAACGTAGTCATTTCAGGCGAAGATGTCACTAGTGCAGTCCGGTCGTTATCCAATTGGAAATCTCCAGGACCGGATGGACTGCACAATTACTGGCTGAAATAGCTACGTAGTTCACATGACCCCTTAGCAACCCAATTTCAATCAGCCATAGAATCTGGATCGATCCCAGATTTCATGACAACTGGAGTAACCCACTTGCTCCATAAGACCGGTAGTACCACAGAGCCCGGTAATTATAGGCCGATTACATGTTTGCCATCGGTCTATAAACTTCTTACGTCTATTCTGAGGGCTAAAATATTAAAACACGTTGTCCTGAACTGAGTTAAATTCAATTATGTCACACACTCAGAATGGATGTAAGAAGGGGGCTCGTGGTACTAAGGAGCTCCTCCTTATTGATATGACCATTAGCCAACAAGTTCGTCGTAACCGAAAGGATCTCGCGGCATATTGGATAGACTACAAGAAAGCGTATGATTCTGTGCTACATGGATTTGTGGGTATTGGAGTTGTATAAAATAAATACAACTCTACGCAACTTCTTAAGGTGCAATGGAAAACGGTTCTTGGCTATCCAGGATGCCGACGGATCCAGGGTAATGGCGACCTTGTTAAAATTGAGCGGGGTATCTTCCAGGGGGACAGTCTGAGTCCGTTGTGGTTTTGCTTAGCGCTGAATCTTCTTAGTACATAACTAGAGGGTTTAGGGTTAGGTTATAGGCTACGCAGAGGTGGTCAGGTCATATCCCACTTGTTGTTCATGGATGACTTAAAGTTGTTTGCTCACACCAATTCACAGTTGATAAAGGAGAAATTGCAACTTCCATATAAAATTACCCCACGTCCGACAGCTAAGAAAAATTTCTCAAATAATAGATAAAATTGAGTATTAATAAATTTCATACCTCTGATTGTCATCCTTACTGGCTATCATACTTAGAAATTGCTCCAAATATTGTTTCAGGCGCAGTATTAAGTACCTACTTATCTTAAAAATATTTTACTTTCAATCATGCAATACCTACTACTCTAACGACCATAAAAAAGTGGAATAAAGATTAAACAAATGAACATATTTTTTTACAGACTCTAGCCTGTATCCCCGAACACATTTTCTAAAAGCGCCCCTAACGGAGAGTAGCGATCGATAGAGTCCGCTAGGTGCGTATTTAGAAAATGTATGGAAATTGTTCCCGACGACTAGGCTATCATCCACCGTGACGATCGAGTGCAAACTCGTACTAGACCCTCTGATATCATAATTAATTCCTCATATGTCTCGGAAAATCATATTAACTTCTTCGCTAGTTGCTTCCAACCTCGCAAAGGGAACTCTGCTGGTTTAGATTATGTTCTTCGACATAATCTGCTAACAAGTTTGGTTTAAGCATATTTAGTCTTATTGTTTGATAAAACTGTTCAGTATATGTGCTTTATTACTAACCTAGTATAATAACTATTATCAAACGTGAGTTATTACAGTGTTTAATTGCTTTTTAATCCTATTCTAAAACTAAAATCAGAAGTTAGTATATTACAGGTTTTCTACTCCTGAATTAATATTTAGACCAATTTTTTATGTGCTAGCCAGTAAAGATGATTACCAGAAATATATAATTTTTTATACTGATTTTTAGCGATTTTTTGAGATACTTATCTTTGCAGTCGGAAGTGGGGCATTTTTGCTACTTCTTCTTTACTAAAAATTACTGAAAGTTTTAGTAATTCTATCAAAATGGGATTTGGTGTGGATAAATGTGCAGTGATACATGTGAAACAAGGAAGGATGGTGGAATCTGAAGGGATTCAACTCTCAGATTCCATTAACCTAAGATCACTTCTGCGAACCAATACCTATAAATACTTGGCTATGTCACAGGCCTTATAAATTAACGAGACAGACATAAAGCAATCGTTGCAAGAACGTTTTTTTGGCCGCCTGACAAAAGTGCTGAAAAGTCTTCTGTCGGGTGGCAATATGGTTCGAGCTTGCAACGGTTGGGTCATGCCGGTTCTGATGTACTCTTTTGGCATACTCAAGTGGACTCAGACTGAGTTAGACGCCCTGGACAGAAAGGTGCGTACAATGCTGACAACTTACCGGATGCATCATCCACGCTCATCCGTAACGAGGTTGTATATTCCGCGAAAGTGTGGAGGTCGTGGCTTTTTAAATGTCAAATCTCTACACAACCGCGAAGTATACAACCTCAGAGAATATTTTCTCAACGCGAACGTGGATATGCTTCGGGACGTTGTCGCAGTGGACGCCGGATTAACCCCGCTCAGTTTATCGAAGGACAACTGGCGAAGACCTGTAGTGCTTAGCACTGACGATCGCAAGCTTGTTTGGAAGAGCAAGGAGCTTCATGGCAGGTTCTACCAGGCTCTACATAGGCCGGAAGTAGACTTATTAGCCTCGGTGAACTGGCTACGTTTCGGTGACCTCTTTGGGAAAACCGAAGGGTTTGTCTGTGCAATTGCTGACGAAGTGATCAAGACGAATAACTACCGGAAATATATCCTGAGGGATTGCACTACTGATATTTGCCGTGCGTGTCACCAGCCTGGTGAATCCCTCAGGCATATAATTTCCGGTTGTTCTCGTCTTGCTAACAGTGAGTACTTGCACAGGTATAACCAAGTAGCCAGAGTCATTCACCAGCAACTTGCTCTGAAATACAGGCTTGTAGATCGTGAGGTGCCGTACTACAGGTATGTGGCGGAGCCTGTCCTGGATAATGGTCATATCACGTTGTACTGGGATCGATCTATCATCACAGACAGGACTGTTGTTGCCAACAAACCTGATATTGTGTTGATAGATCGATCAGAGCGCCGCGCAATAAATGTCGATGTTGCCATCCCTCATGATGGCAATCTCGTGAAGGCTGAGAAGGACTAGCAGATAAAATATCTGGACTTGGCTCACGAGATTGTTGACATGTGGGGTGTTGATTTAGCAATTATTGTGCCGATAATCGTTACAGTGAACGGTTTAATACCCAAGAGCCTCGCCCAACATCTTAGGAGGCTCGCGTTGGAACCTTGGGTCAGGGATCTGATACAGAAGACAGTACTGCTGGACACGGCACGCATAGTGAGGAGGTTTCTTTCTCTCGAGCCCTAACCACCAGTAGCTTGGAGCCTGTTCCCGATACTGGTGGGTTTCCATAGGATATTATTATATTTTTAAATGTAATTTTTTATATATCATATATTTAAAAATGTGTAAATATTTTATGAGATAAATATGAAATAAAGGCGATAATAATAAAATATACAATAATAATAATAATAATGTGTTATTTTTTTGGTAAATTATATATTTAAAAATGTAATTTTAATTAGAAAAGTTGGTAGCGCCATCTACCTTTCTATTGATAATTAATTACATCAACGTCTATCGTTCTTCGCTTGCTTGTCCAATGCGAGCGATGCCTTTTGTTTCCGTCCCTTTCTATCCCATTCCCTTACAAGGAGCACGCCTCGCTGATTGGTCGCCGAGTTCAACGACGACGAGAGAGAGTCTAGAATCATCCGTGTCGCGCCGAACGCGTGTACCGAACACCGCCATATTCTACCGCTTTATACTATAAACGCGACAAAACCGCCCGCGAGTGAAGTGATTGAAGAAGAAGACTGATGTGCAAGGTAAGGTGTGCTGCCATACTCCCGTCTCCTATTCCTCCCATGAACCCACTCACTTCACTTTTCCTTTCCTAGGCGATCAGAACCCACACCTTACAGTCCACAAAATTAATCCTTCTCCAAATAGCCTAGAACATTCGGTTTCGGTGTAACGCCGAACCATTTTTTGGTCCGTACGAAGCCGGATTCATTTGCGTTTATACGTAACCTCTCGCTTATATCTCGCGTAGGTATCTCCTAGAAGTACCTATCTAGGCAGTTATAGCACCTAGCTATACTCCTAGTCCATTTACATACCCATAACAGGGCTATTTCCGCACGCATCCGTAGGTAATATACTTTTATGTCGCTACCTACTAACCTAATTATTATTACTGGAACTATCATAGTTGTCTTGTAAATCTCATATTTCAAGCACCTTTTAATTCCACCGTCTTAAAGTGTTGCCTACTTAGGTAAAATAATAGGTACTTTAGGTATTCTTATTTGATTCGGTCTCATTAGCTTATACTTACGTAAGCATGGCACAACAAAAGAAGCCACGCATGTCGGAAGACAGAGAACTGACAATCTTAGAAGCTAAACGTAATATTTAATTTGAGCGTATTCAAAACATTTACGAGCGCTCGAAAACTGCCGCCGCTTCCGATATTGATAGGAAATCATTTCTTAGTTATTTTATGACAGTAGATAGTATTCGAACAGGTTTTCATAGGTTTATGACGATTATAACGCAAGATTGCTTTCTATTAATCCTGATGAAAAGCCGAATCATCAGGCGTACACCTCATTCGAAGATCTTTATTGTATCATCAAGCGCATACAATCACAATTGGAGGGTAAATATTCAGCACAGCCCGTTTCTGCGGTTCGAACGCCGAGATTACCGCCAATAGGGTATTTGACTTAAAAAATCTAATTAGTCCGTCAGTTAGATTATCGAAAAATATTGGATACGTATTTTTTGTTTTATCAAATCAGCAAAAAAATACGAAGATAAAACGCATCAAAGATGGAGAAACGCATAACAGTGGGGGCTTGTAACGTCACTTGCCAGTAAAAAGTGTACTGGCAAGTGACGTCACACGAGTTTTCAGCGAAGTTTGTCGTCTTAATTTTTTGTTTACGAGACTAAAGAAAATATACGTGTCCAGTATTTTTCGATAATCTAACTGACGGACTAATTTGATATTTTTAGTCAAATACCCTATTGAGCTTATGTCATTTGATGGCGATGTACGAAATTGGCCGTTATTCTATGCGAGTTTTAAGTCTACAGTGCACGACTAGGACCAAGAATCAAATGGACTCGACATTTGCGTACACCCGTAAAGGACGGACATAGAGTACATCCTGAGTTGGTGTTACCAGATGTTGTAAATGTTTACCCTACAATTCTACGAAGTACATATTAATTTTTAAGTAACATTATATCAAACCTGAATTATAATAATAATATTCTACCACATTCACAGTATTCACACAATACCATCTTAACCATCTAGTCCCAAACTAAGCAGAGCTTGTACTATGGGTACTAGATAATGGATAAACATACTTATATACTTTTTTTTTTGTAAATACATACATATTTTACATTGAAACACCCAGACCAAGACAAACATCCATGTTCATGCACACAAATGTTTGACTTGTGTGAGAATCGAACCCGCGACCTTCGGCGTAGCAGTCGTTTACACTCCCGCTGCGCCAACCAGTCGTTCCGGAATTGAATACCTTACCAGACATCTGAGACCGCGTTCTCCTATAATTTTTAATCAATTTGGTATTTCGATGAATTTATGAGCTAACTCGAGAAGTTCCATCAATATCCGTTTAGGTATTTTTGCAACGAATAGTAACAAACATCTCTATATAATTTACAGCCCAATAAAAAATAAAAATATAGGTTTTAATCCATCCATAAGGTGTGCGATAAGTATTTTTTATACTTAATATTATTATGAATAACAAAAGTGTCAAATATGTGGGACTGGCTTCACTCGCCAAATAAACACGAGGCTCAGAGTTATATATCTTTTATTATATTATTTGACACTCAACTTTACTGTCCTTTGAACAAAATTAATGTTGTATACAAATTTCCTATTTTCTCTTCTTTATCTTTCGAGAATGATTCCAAATAAGTAGGTACCTATTGTGGGGAGTTTTCCTAAAACACTTTTGTTCAAAGTGTTTAGAGCATACTCTTGCATATTTATTCGGATCCCAGTTTTCTCCTCCTGTTGCACGTATCCACAATTATTTTTGGATCGTGCAGTCCTTTGGGAATCTATAAACAAATAATTTCATTACTACAAAGAAAACAAATTAAATAATTAATCTTAGGTTCATATGAAACTAAGTAACGGCAAATTACCCAAAATTTGGGTAATTTCCCAAACGCTTCTGTGGTATCCCTAAAAAACATTTAACGCTGTAAAATTAAAAAGTTTCGATGACTTTTGGCTAGCTCAACGACCTATTGAATTCGATTGTGTAATATTAAGATCGCGGTGATAATAAAATAGCATTTTTTGGTTTATTGATGTAATTTAGAAATTATTATCTCATGTAATGATACGCTATTTGTATCATTCTATCAATATTTTCATGTATAAATAGATATTATAACTAAAATATCGTACTTACGAATAAATGGTTATGTTCTCACATTTCCGCTCACTATGGCTTTTACAGCCTAAAATGTAACAAATCACCATAATAAAACTGAACCAATGATATTTTCACTCAGCATTCACAATTAATAACAATAATAACACAATTTTTCGCGGAAATTATGGAGAGCTCAAACGTTTGTTGGTCACAATATTCAGTTGTGGCCAACAAAAAAAACGAAAACTCTGACAAAGACAAAAAATACTATCTTTGTCTCTTTTACTCTTATGTATTTCTGTATGTCATTATCTCAGTCTGTCACGGTATTATTATTTGCTTGTCAAATCCATAGAGATACATCATCCTAGGTGCACGATAATGGTTCTCTGACAGATGCTGACAGGTTGTACTATTTAATAGGTAAACTGTCACCGAAGGCCCAGTCCGTATTTGCAGGTGTCACACCCAGTGCTGAGAATTATCAGGTCATATTTCAGTCACTACTTGATAGGTATCAAGATACTCGTGTTCTAGCATCTACTTACTTTGATCAAGCTTTAAATCTTAAATTGTCCGGTGCCGCGTCTGTCTCGAATTTCCAGCTGTTTATAGACAACTTTGTTACCGCGGTTAATTCCCTTAAAAACTTAAAATTAGAAGATCTTTCCGACTTTATGTTTCTTCAACTCGCTTTAAAAAAGTTTGACACTGAAACAATTCGCGCATTCGAGATGACGGAACGCAATAATAAAATACCTACACTAGATTGTTTTATTTCTTTCATCAAATATCAGTGTCGAATATTTCATAATACGCAGTCTAGTTCATCTAGCTCGTCTAATAATAACAATAGCAAACAAAGGTCGAATAAAGCGCGAAATAGTAATAATAACTCGGTCCCTAACCGCGTGACCGCGCACAAGTGACTATTCTCCCTTTTTCAAAATTACGTAGACCGCGCACAAGTGACTATTTTCCCTTTTTGGTTACAGCGCTATATTAGGTCAGAATTTTTTGTTTCTTTCTATTACGTAATGTTTTAAATCCTTTTTCTCTGTTCTATTCAAATCATTGAACATTTCTTCATGCTAAAAATACGAAGCGAGTCTTAAAATCGTTAACCCGGAACGAAAAAATAATGTCAAATGCCACTCTGTTTCGCGCGCTTTGTGATTACGGGCTAATCGTATGCGTGTAATTAAATATTTTTATACTATGATACATGTTTTTTTTTTATTGAATTCGGTGTAGATAGAATCCCTCTACAGTGAAAACTCATAAAATATGTATGTCATCGATTTACTTTTTAAAATAATCCTGTTTAAAATACACAAAGTGTTTTTTTCAACGATAGTCAATGTTCACTGCTAAGTATAATAAATTAGAAACTAAATATCAACAAAGAATTCATACGATTTGAACGAGACATTCATAAGGTTGAAGAAAAACATCACTTCAACTTACTCATGTTACCGACTTATCAACAATAAATGTTTATGTTAGCGCGCCCATCTGGCGAGCGGCGACGCGACATTTTGTTTAGAACGTGAGCGGTCGAGCGAATTCGGCGAATTGGCGCTAGCGGTCAAGCGGCTAATCCGCAATCTTACGTAACATGTTTGGAATCTAATAATAATAATTCACAGAAGTGTCTGTGCAGTAATATAGTGCACGACTATTTCTATAAGTGTCCCGCCTTTAATGGTTTAAATCCGACTGCTCGTTTCAAATGCGTAAAAGATAACAAAGCTTGCATTAATTGCTTAAGTATAAAGCATAAAACGAGTGATTGTTCTAGTAAGACGAGATGTCGTTCATGTAATCAGCGACATCATTAATTGTTGCACTTTGATAAAAGTAGTCCGTTGTCGAGCCAAGCCGGTAACCTTGACCCACTTACGTCGCAAGTGCAGGCCACGATAACTGCGCCTTCCGCGTCTCAGGGTAAAATATCGTTGTGTACGACATCTATTGCGCGGGCGACGCGCACGCGCGGACGGCCCTCGCGCATTTATAATGATCAGCGCGGGGCTAAGCCGCAGTGTATGGCGTCCAAGACGGTTAGCGACAGTGCAAGTTATCGTTTATGATATTAATGGATCGCCACACATGGTACGTTGTCTGCTTGATAGCGCGTCTCAGGGTAATTTTATAACTTCTGATTGTTTCAAACGCCTCGGATTGTGAAGTAACTTTAGAAATAATAATTTAGTAGTCAAAGGCATCGGGGGTTCAGAAAAACATTGCAAGGGTTCCGTAGATGTTAAACGCATTGCCGAACGCTAATGTGGACGTAGCATTACTCACTCACCTCGAGTCATTGCCGCTGGCAGAGTCGGAGTTTGCGAATCCGGCAGACATTGATGTTTTGATCGGAGCTGCAATATTGCCGCACTTGCTACTAACTAAAGTGGTACGTAGTGAGCAATATAATTTACCGCCCGCTATTGAGACGGTATTTGGGTATGTGATTATGGGTACCGTACCTACGTTACATACTTCTCAATATATTACGTCTTGCTGTTGTTCTGTTCTTCAAGAAAATAATATTGATTCTCTTCTCAAGCAATTTTGGGAGCTTGAAGAGGTTACCGCACCGCCCTCGATGAGCCGTAAGGATCTCGAGTGCGAAGAACATTTCCGCGCTACCACTGTTCGTGACGACAGTGGCAGATACGCTGTGGCGTTGCCATTCTATGGTGACCCTTATTCGTTAGGTGACTCGTACGCTGCTGCGCTTAGACGTTTCCATTGTTTAGAACGTAAACTTGATGCATCACTAAAGTTACGCAGCGCCTATAATGACGTCATTCGTGACTACATAGATAAAGGTTTTTGGAGTGTAGTTGTAAACAACGAGGGCAACTCTCTTCCCTCATATTATATCCCGCATCACGGCGTAGTTCGCGAAGATTAAACCTCTACTAAACTTCGTATGGTTTTAGATGCTAGTTGTAAGACTACATCGGGTCAGTCGACTAGTTTCGTCTTTTCCAAATCGCTCTGTCAGCTGATTGCCGCCAAATGTTCCTCAATATCGGCGTTTGCGAGTCTGACCGTAGATTTCAACGGATTTTTTATCGTTTTAACAATAAGGAACCTTTATCTGTGTATCAGTTCAATCGTGTTTGTTTTGGACTCAAGTCTAGCCCATATCACGCGTTACGAGTTATTCGCCAGTTGATCGCTGATGAAGGCGATCACTTTCCCGCCGCAGCAGCTGTTGCTACTTCCGCTTTGTATATGGATGACATTGCCTGTAGTGTCATATCCGCTCCGCTAGCAATTTCGCTTTGTGAAGAGCTTATTCAGCTTTTCAAGCGAGGCCAGTTTGATCTTGTCAAATGGACAAGCAATTCTAAGGAGGTTCTCGCACGCATACCTGATTCTCATAAAGCTTCTCCAGACATTGAGTTTGAGAAGTCTGTACCGCATAAAGTTCTCGGATTACGCTGGGACAAATCCTGTGATAGTTTTCGGTTTGACGTCTCACCGCCAGATGATAAGTGCACCAAACGCACTATGCTGTCCACAGTGGCTCGACTATGGGACATAATGGGTTTTGTGGCTCCCACAATTTTGTACGCCAAGCTCTTGA
The DNA here is from genome assembly GCA_944739405.2 of Euclidia mi. Classification (NCBI taxonomy): domain Eukaryota; kingdom Metazoa; phylum Arthropoda; class Insecta; order Lepidoptera; family Erebidae; genus Euclidia; species Euclidia mi. The sequence goes on along the minus strand of OX123211.2, from coordinate 9,724,355 downwards.
TCAAAGAACTTTGGCTATCAAAGTGTGAGTGGGATGAAACACCCCCTGACCATATTGTCGCCGCTTGGGGCCAGTTTTGTATTGAGCTTACCGCGCTCAATCAAATTACTATTCCGCGTCAGCTTGGGTTGGTAGATGGATGTACCATCAACTTAGTAGGTTTCGCTGACGCCAGCGAGCGTGCTTACGGCGGAGTCGTAGGCGCTGATCAACTTGCGTCCGCTCACGGCATTGAGTAGTGACCCTGCAGAACCATCCACGTTAAGCCCTGCACATTTTCTGAACACAGTGCCATTATCGTCATTTCCGGCTCCTGAAGCAGACTCTTCAAGCTTGCTCCAGAGACATACTCTGCTGGATAAACTCGTGCAGTCGTTCTGGCGGCGCTGGCGTGCGGAATATCTCCACCAGCTTCAGGCTAGATCCAAGTGGAATAGTCCTGCATCCCCTATACAGGAGGGTACGTTGGTCGTCATAATACATGATAATGCTCCGCCGCTTTCATGGCCATTAGCCATCGTAGAGAAATTGCATACTTCCAAAGACGGTACAACCTGCGTTGTTACCGTGAAAACCACGAAGGGGAGCTACGTGCGCCCTGTTGTACGTCTCTGTCCGCTTCCAACTCAGTGAGATCTAGCCTGAAGTTGGATCTACTTCTTAGTTTAAGTATTTAGTTTGTAGTTTTCGTCATAATTGTTTCGCTAAAGTTAATTTAGATTAATTTTAATATCATATCGCTGTCTTAGCCTATTGATGGGTTATACGGTAGTACATCCAACATAGCTAAGTTCAATTTTATTTTTTTTAAAGGCAACCCTTTAGGGCCGGGGGGATATGGTAGCGCCATCTACCTTTCTTTTGATAATTAATTACATCAACGTCAATCGTTCTTCGCTTGCTTGTCCAATGCGACCGATGCCTTTTGTTTCCGTCCTTTCTATCTCATTCCCTTACAAGGGGCACGCCTCGCTGATTGGTCGCCGAGTTCAACGACGACGAGAGAGAGTCTAGAATCATCAGTGTTGCGCCGAACACGTGTACCGAACACCGCCATATTCTACCGCTTTATACTATAAACGCAACAAAACCGCCCGCGAGTGAAGTGATTAGTGCAACTTCAGGATTCCCGAAGACACCAGCCGCCATTCGTGAAGAAGAAGACTGATGTGCAAGGTAAGGTGTGCTCCCATATTCCCGTCTCCTATTCATCCCATGAACCCACTCACTTCACTTTTCCTTTCCTAGGCGATCAGAACCCACCTCCTCACAGTCCACAATATTAATCCTTCTCCAAATCGCCTAGAACATTCGGTTTCGGTGTAACGCCGAACTAAAAGTAATAAATAAAGGAGATAATAATAATACTTTATTTAAGACAACATTGATCCATTGTGTTAGTAACATTTTCTTAAATAACTATGTTAGTTTTATTCTAATGTTCTAATGTTAAATTTACTTTATTCTTCGCGCCCATGGGGGAGGCAGTCTGCGCAGACTTATAACCAGAATAGTTATCTGATCATAGTCCGCACGAAGTGCCTCGTCCACGGTGCATATAGGTCCTCTGCAACTATTTAAATATTGATTACGTATCAGAGCCCGTCGCACCTCAGATACCTTAACTGGTTTTTTTTAACTGGCCTTTTTTTAACAATTGACAGCTGTCATTCTAATGTAAACATCGGCGCTATAAATATAATTTTAATAACATAGTAATAACGTATTAATACAATTAAAACTAACTTCAGTGTGTTCCTAATAATACATTTCTTCGTATCAGTTATTTGCTAGCATTATATTAAATCCTACACGGAATAAACTACATAAATATTGTGCATAGTTTATAGGACATTATTATGCAAATAATTACAAACTCGAGTGTTAAACGTAATTTAGTTACAGTGCAGAACTAAGAAAGTTTCAAGTGAAAACAATAAGCTCGATGTGAACAATCAAATGTGAGTAAAACAACTTTTTCACAGATACGGCAGTTGGTAACATTCAAACAAATATTTTCGCGCAGTATTCCAAGATACCAACATTAGTAAACAAGCTTATCACCGGGCGCGTTCCAGTATGACATTATTCATGGATAATTGCATGAGTGTCAATTCATAAAGCGGACCATTCACGAATTTTCAATGTACCACTTACTAAGGCGGGATATTCACTAAGTGTCGCAAGTACAACCGGACATACTCAAGATAGAAATACAAAGCTTGACACTCACATGGAATCTAACAATATTACTTTAAGAAATCGGCGTTTAGTGAGATCGGTTTCTAGCGAATCGATTGAATCATTAGATACATCTTTGAACCTAAGTGTGAAAAGTATGATGGACCTATCCACCCATGTTAAAAGTGACGAAGTAGGTACTTAACCTGAAAAGTATAATAGAAAAATTTAAAGCACAACTATTAAGCGCACACGCAGAAGTTGAAACGCTTACTCTGGAAAATTCCACGTTGAAAAATAAACTGGACAGCGAAATACAGAAAAATGAGCGTCTCAAGAATATATTATGTACCGGTAAAAGTAATAACCTAAGCACTCGGAAAAGTAACACATTCTCAAGTAAGATGAAAAGGTCATATAGAGAGTTAATTGATTCACAATCAAAATTCTCTGCTCGCAAGCTAAATCTTGAATTAGAATTTAACACACCTAGAACTGCACGTCAGGTTAAATATTCAATAGACAGCAGTAAAGATGAAAGTCAGTCAAAAATTAACGCCAGTAGCAAAGATTATCCTGATGCAAACAGCAACCAGCAGACGCATAACATATCAAGAAATTATGGTGGACGTACAGTTGCTCAAACACAACTTCCAAAGGAGTCGGCTCGTTCTGATAATATAATTCTACTATTATCGGACAATCAAGGAAAAGGCGTAGTTCAGACATTGCTCAAAAATAATAAAAGCTTCTTATCGCCGGATTACACTATACAGTCTGTAACAAAACCATATGCTAAAACGAAAGATGTCTTAGAAGATTGCATGAGCATATCCCAAATATTATCAGAGAACGACTATGTTATAATTTTGACCGGAAGTCAGGACACGAACCCAGTTGAATTTACATCATCCATATCGGTAGCTTTACACTGTTTGAAAAAATGTAACGTTTTTTATTGTAAATGTGTTTTATAATCATTCCCTTAATGAATGGAAATTGAATAATGAACTTGCTCATACAAAATTTTAACAATTGTAAATTTTTAGAAATATATAACATATATGATATCTCATCAAATATAATTCATCAGATCAACGTAAACCAGTATAAGAATAAATTCCTTTCTTACAACAACCACTATTTAAAAAAGTGTAATGATGTACCAATTTGTTCTTTGCACGATTACAAAAAATCTCAAACGTTCGAAAATATGGTCGTACAACCCAAAAAAGGCACAATCCCCTATTATTTTCGACGTCATAGTAATCGAAATTCTTCTGAAATCGAAAATAATTTAGAACGTAATAATAACAAAAATGATAAGCTACTTAAAGGTACAATCCCTTTTTATTTTCAAACGAAAAATAAATCTTCATCATTTGAGGCACATTTGAATAAAGTAGCACAATCTGGCAAAACATGTTTTCGTCCCTAAATCTTATTTTGCTGTACTACACCAGAACATTGCAGGTATCCTAAACAAAACACAGGATCTGGAAGTAGTTCTACAAGAATTGCATGATTTAAATAAAGAAATAAGTGTGATATGTCTGAGTGAACACTTCATAGCAAAAAGCGAAGAAAAATATTTAAAATTGAATAATTTTTACCTAGCATCTATTTATTCGCGACAAGACCAACGTCGTGGTGGTACTTGCATATTGTGCAGAGAGGGATGTGTAAGTAATGAACAAGATATAATAAACGAACTTGCTGTGGATAAGCACTTTGAAGTTTGTGGTATAGAAATAAGTGAAAAGAAATTAATTGTTATTTGTATATACAGAACGCCAAATTCAGAGCTCAGTATATTTTTCAGAAAATTCTCTGACTTATTAGCTAGACTTCGAAACAAAAAACAAAGTTATAATTTGTGGCGACTTTAATATTAATTTTTTATCGAAGAATAAAGATAGTATAACTCTTAAAGACCTGATTATTAACCATGGAATGCAATACTATATACATACACCTACTAGACTTGATAAATGCATTGATAACATTATCGGCAATGCTACTAATGCAACGGGGGAAACTTATGACTTCTATCTATCTGACCATAACACAGCTCAAGTTGTCACTATCCAAGACTAGATTAAAAGTAAATTAGAACAACGTTTTATGCTTGTAAATGATTTAAATAAAGAAAACGATCGATGAGATGCAATTTTTTTTATAAATGAACAATATTCTTGTCAATCAACAGTATGGTTTCAGGCAAAACAAGTCAACTACTCTGGCAATTTACACGTTAGTCGAAGCGGTCATGAATAATATAAATGAAGGATTATCATCATGTGCTCTATTTTTAGATTTAAGCAAAGCGTTTGATCTTGTAAATCACCCTAGGCTTTTAGAAAAAATTGAAAGATACGGTATTAGAGGTCCAGCTAAACTTTGGTTTCAATCTTATCTGCACGATAGAAAGCAAATAACAAGGATTCAACAATTTAATCATAAAACGAATAATTTAGAACAAATTGATTCAGATCCGAGAGTTAACAATAGTGGTGTATCCCAAGGTAGTATTTTAGGACCATTATTATTCCTTCTCTACATTAATGACCTTCCTCAATCTGTAAAACATCAATGTGTGCTATTCGATGATGACACCACAATTATTATTAAATGTAAAAACTTGGATGACTACGAAACTGAAATAAATCAAACACATTATAAAATGGAAAACTCAAACTCAAACTCAAAATCATTTATTCATTTAGGTCACAAAGTGACGCTTATGAACGTCAAAGATTAAAGTTAATTACTAGATGATTCTACATTTACATTTACTGCCACGTTTGCAATGCAATAGGTAGAACCACGAGAAAGAACGGGCAATAAAACTCGTGGCCACTCTTTTTAACTGCCAGTATAATTCTTTTACATGTTATATTTGTAAGGAGCTGCAACTGTTTCACATTGCGAGTTATCTACTATTGCAAAAGTTAATAGTTATTGATGTCATACTCAAGCAATAAATTATGTTCATTTAGTAAGCCTCCCAAAGTGAATATGGTGAAACAGGAGCATCCACTTATGTCTTTTGATGTAAGCAACTCGCGAACATGACTGTTCTGATCTATGGTGGAACAGTATGTTCCAAAAAGTAATGGTATATGAACCTGCAGCAATTTACAATCTATTAGTTAGCAGTTCATGACCACGAGTTACCCTCACCTTACAAATCCGATAAATTATAATAAAAAGAGTAGAACAAGAATGCAAATGTAGTATAAAAGAGAATACGGTAATTAACTACACTATAAAACTGCCTATTGACCTAATAATAAAAAGAAATTGACCTAATAAAATACTATTTATTTCCAAGCGTACTTGTCGTCAAGATACTCATTTAAACTATAATATGCCTTTAGTAAAAGATTATTTTTAACAATTGTCTGAAACGACCTTAAAGGCAAGTCTAAAATATTACTTGGTATTTTATTATAAAATCTTATACTAAGCCCAATAAAAGAGCTATGCGTTTTGTGTAAACGGAAATATGGTACACATAATTTGTGCCTGTTCCTAGTATTAATATTGTGAATGTCACTATTCATTTTGTAAGAATTTATATGTTGTCGTACATGCATAGCACTGGCATAAATATATTGTGATGCTACAGTAAGCATACCAATATTTTTAAATTTTTCTTTAAGTGAGACACTTGTCTTTAACTGGTAAATGGCCCTAACTGCCCGTTTTTGTAATATAAAAATATTTTCGACGTCAGCGGCCCTACCCCATAATAATATGCCATATGACATAACACTATGAAAATAGCTAAAATAAACCAATCTAGCCGTATCGACATCAGTCAACCTACGAACCTTCGTAATGGCATAAGCAGCTGAGCTAAGTTTCCCTGAGAGATATGTAACGTGCGCACCCCACTGTAATTTCGAATCAAGTGTTATTCCTAGAAATAATGTAGATTCAGATGTTTCGAGAACATCGTCATTTAGAGCTATACTAGGACCAAGGTTTCTGACATTAGGCAGAGCAAACTTAATACATTTTGTTTTTTTTGGCGTTCAGTACTAGATTGTTTACATTAAACCATTTAGTTACTTGAATGAGCGCACTGTTTATTTCGTTAAAATGTTCCTTATTTCTATCTACTTTGAATATCAAAGAAGTATCGTCAGCAAACAGTACAACGTCACAAATGTTTTTCAAGTAAAAAGGTAAATCGTTTATGTAAACAAGAAACAAGAAAAGCCCTAGGATGCTGCCTTGCAGCACTCCTAAATCAACAGGTAAGCCACTGGATTTTGAGCCGTTTATTTCAACACATTGGATTCTGTCACTTAAGTATGACTTAATGACTTCCAATGCTTTAGTCTGTACGCCGTAATGTCTAAGTTTGCATAAGAGCGTTTCATGGCAGACACAATCGAATGCTTTCGAAAGGTCGCAAAACACACCAATAGCATTTTGGGAATTCTCCCATGCACTGAATATGTGTTTAAGTAACGCTACTCCTGCATCTGTTGTCGAGTGACCCTTGGTAAATCCATATTGCTCACTATGAAGGAGGCTGTTTAGATTAAAATGTCTAAGTAATTGCTTGAGTATGATCTTTTCAAAAATCTTACTAAAGGCAGGTAGTATCGATATTGGCCTATAATTACTAGGATCAGTCTTACTGCCGGATTTGAAAAGAGGTATTATCCTACTGTGTTTCATAAGATCGGGAAAAACACCTGATTCAATACACTTATTAAATAAGTTGCTTAAATAAGGAGCTACTACATCAATTATACTTTTCAAAACCTTAACAGAAATGCCCCAGAGATCACCTGTATTCTTAGACTCTAGAGATTGAAAAGTACTTATAATGTCGGTAGAATTAATACAATGGAATTTAAATAATACATCACATTTTCCTACACTAGATTCTAATAGGTTTTCTGCGACTATAGCTGATGATTTTAATTCTCTAGTAGTAGTAATCGGTATGCTAGCAAAGAATTTATTAAATGTGTGTGCGACTTCTTTGTCATTATGAATTAATCTGTCACTATCAAATAAACTAAAACTATTACCTCTTTGTGTTGTCTTACCTGTTGCTTCATTAATAGCTTGCCAGGTTGCCTTAATTTTATTCGAGGATTGTTCAATTTTGTTCCTAACGAATAATGCCTTAGCTGTATTGCACACTCTTTTAAATATCTTGGAATAATTCCTAACATACTCAGTGAAGTTCGAATCAGAATTGTATCTCTTCATACCGTACAACTCGTACATCTTTGCTCTGCTTTTGTAAATACCTGCAGTAGCCCACTCACTAAAAGCTCGAGATTCCTTAACTACTTTCTCCTTAGTCCTAAAAGTATTCTGAAATTCCTTGTTAACTACATTAAATAAATTATTGAAATTTTCATTTGGCGAATCAATCTCCATTACATCAGAACTCATAGCATTCATTCCAATCAAAATTTTATTCCGGAATTCATTAAACTTTTGCCTAGGTAATGGCCTAACTAACACTTTCTGTATGATGCTATCACTATAATACGGAAACCTTGCTAATTGACCACAGTGATCCGAAGTTAATTCAGAACTAACTAATTTATTCGAAACTGTACAATTACTAAATATATTGTCAAGACAGGTGGATGATGTTGCTGTAATCCTAGTTGGTTCAAGGAACAATTTTTTTAAATTAAATGATTTAAATAGATTTAAAAATCTACTAGTCATTACTGAATGATCTAATCTAATATAATCTAATTTTAGTAATTGCATCTTCAATAACTGATTCAAACAAGCTAAAGTTACTTAACGGTGGACGATATACACATATGATAATATGCTGCTCAAGTTCTACACATGACAGTTCCACAGTGCGTTCTATAGACAAACTTGCTATGTCTTTCCGTTCTTTACATGTTAAGCTATTTGAAACAATAATCAAGGATCCACCATGAATAGCGTGTTTCCTAGAGAAGGCACTGTGTACCGTGTATTGCGAGTTATTTAAGAATTTAATTTGGTACTCTTTTAGCCAGTGTTCTGTAATACACATAACTTGTATACTGTGATTTTCTAAATATAAACTTAATTCTAAATCCTTGCCAGATAGACCTTGTATGTTTTGATGTGCTACATTCAGTTGAATTTGTCTACCCTTTGTCCTAGTCTTAAGTTTAAAGAACTTGTGTCAGTATATTCAATAGAAGAATTATTAAGATAGGAACCTGGAGATATGACCTGTGTCATTTTGTAAATTAAATGCTAATAATTTAGCAACTTGTCTTCTATAAAATAGTGGCAGATACATAGTATCTTTGGTCAATGTAAAATTACTAATAAATTTATTAATGTCAAATAATAAAATAAAATCTTTATATTGCCATGTCAAATTGTATAAGCACAAGTTGAGTTCATGAATATAACTATTCATTGTTTCATTTAAGCTATAAGAATAAGGCAAAGCAAGAGTTATAAATTTGCATTCAAATTTGCTATGAAGCGATAACATAACTTCTGTCAAATTAAATATATCCTTTTTAGTCACCGTTGAGCTATCACCATATGTGATAATTATTGTAGACTGCCTATCAAATATTGTTGTATTTAATGTATTAATTAGATATGTAAACGAAGACCCTGGATAACAATAATTGATAGTATTGTGTTGTGTCAGCTCACAATTTATTAAACTACCTAAACCTACACCAAGCCTATCTGAGAATATATAAACTTTATTTGTGCCAGAATTCTTACCTAAAGAAGACTTACCTGTTCTATTATTCTCTAAACAAGTACTTTTATCACTATCGCAAATAATCTGGGACTCACAAGTGGGTAAAGTTGGTTTTATGATATTCAAACAACTATTAGTATTTGTTAAGGCCTTTACATATTCTAAATTTTGTCTCCCCACTTGTGCAATCTCATCATATTTCCTAATATACTCCTGAACCTCATTTTCATATTGCGTGTTCATTCTACTTATTTGAGATTGTAAGGAACTAATTTGACTTTTAAGATCCCTAGTATGTTTGTCATATAACATTTTGCCATTAATCAACTCTGCATTGTATTTGTCTAACTCCATTAACAAATCTGAACGCTCAGAAACTAAACATTTATATTGCTGAGATGTTATCTTAGTTTTCCTATATTGCTTTAGACTAAGAATGAGTTTCCTAATATGTTTATTTAATTTATTATACTTTCTATGCCGTTTCAGACAATTCATGTTTATTTTTAATTGTTTTGAATCTAAGCTTAATCTATTACCTACAACCTCTGAGTAAAGGTTCTGAGTTTTATTACTGTTTAATATCTCTACAGTTTGTTCTAGTGATTTAATCTTAGTGAATGATTGTTCTAAACAGCATTCTAGTTCCCTAATGCGACTCATAGACCATGAATGGTCATCATTGCTAGCGGTCAATAAATGGATTTCTTCCTGTAACCTATCTCGTTGCGCCAGTGTGTCTATATACTCGATATGGAGTTCTGCGAGTTGATTCTTCAGGTTGGAAACCCTATCGTTGACAATCCTGATGTCCTCTTCACAGTCTGCACGCTCTCTCAGTAGATGATTATTCTCCTCCTGGCACTTCTCTAATTCCACCAAGGTTACTCTCAGCTTGTTTTCTAGATCCTTCGCTGTGGCCTTCCTGGTCATCATAGTGCTCATTGTGGAATGGCTCATAGCCAAGGATATGCCAAACACCTATGGACAGAAAAATAATCAAGATGTTAGAGAAGAGATAAAACAGTAATGAGTAGAAGTTTATAGATAATAAGTTAATAAATATATATCAAAATTAATTATATTATAGCTAGAAGAACAGTAGATAAACAACAGAAAGGGAAAATATTATTTAGAGGAGAGAACTTAAAGGTGCTATTCAATTTTTTATTAATTAGGCAAAATATGTAGGTAGAAAAAAGAAAATATAATCTTGACAATTAATTTACTACTTTATACCAATTTTTATATTAAATTCTGAAGATATTATATATATGGGCCTTGTTCAAGATATAAACACTTAAATAAATGTGAAGTGTAAGTGTAGTAGGTGTTTGTATGGGGCGTTTGTTCAGTCTTCGATTTTGCTTCCACGTTTTTGTCAAGCAAAAGGAGACAGAAACTGTGCCAGTGTGTGATGGACGAAGCTCACGTTTGTGTGAGCCGAGTAAATGTGTGATGAGGAGTGTAAGAGTGTAATAAGTAAAATACTCCCCGGGTTTAAAGATGATTTCAAATCCATCCGTTGACAGCTGGTAGTAGATCTGTCCGCCAAAAACTGTTTGTATCGAGGTTTCAAACACCAAAATGAATGTGTTTCACACTTTACTTTACTATTTACTTTCTATTTAACAACAATAATGAGATATAAGCATTAAATATTCATTTAAAATTAAATAAAACTTTTAAAAATTACGGAGCTACGTAATTTTACGTCTGGCTTGACATAAATAACTTAAATTAAATATTTCTAAAACAAACGTGCTTCATTTCAAAACTTGCAAGAGTAAATCCGTACACTTGAATATAAAATTTAGCAATTTAAACGTTGATCAAGTATTTACTGCTAAATTTTTGGGCGTAACGCTTGATGCTCACTTCACATGGAGCAAGCATGTCGAACTTATTTGTAAGAAAATAAACCAGTTTGTGTTTGCCTTGAGAGAAGTAAAAGATATTACATGTATACGTACCTCTCTAATGGTGTATTATGCCTACGTATGCTCTATAATTCAGTATGGTATAGTTGTGTGGGGCAATTCGTCCGAAATAGATAGAATCTTTGTTGCACAAAAAAAGTGCGTACGTGCAATGTTTAATATGGAGTGGTTGGAATCATGTAGGCCTGTTTTTAAGTCACAAAACCTCTTGACTGTACGATGCATATATATCTTTGAGGTCTCTAGATTTATAAAGTCCAATCCCTCAGTCTTTATACCGAAAGACAATAGTAATAAAAGAAAGGTGACCCATTTAGAGTATGATATGCCAATACCTAGTTGGAACTTTTTCGTAAAAGTTGTGTTTATATGGCTCCCTTAATATATAATGCTTTGCCGAAGTTCATAACACAGCTACCTTTACGTAAGTTTTGTGTTGAATTACGGAAATGGTTGTTGCAGGAATGTTTTTATTCGATTTACGAGTTTTTTGTGAAATGCCCTTGTCAATATTATTCTCAAAAAATTGAATTACAGTACAGGCAGAAATAATGTTAATAATGTAATATTTGTTTTACTTTTTTTAGGCATTTATGTACTTCGAATAATGTATATTTCATCATCATCAGCCTTTAATAGTCCACTGCTGGACTAGGCCTCTCCTTTGAAAGGAGGAATTGGCCTACTATACCACGCTGGCCAAACGAGTTGGTATAGGGTTTGTATCAAGTTTTCCTTCTCTTACAGTGCTGTTATCTGCATAATATGCTCCCTCTGTCGGCTCTTACGACACCCATGGGATGATATGGGGTGGCGACAATCCGTATTCTTAATCCGTCACCACACGGACGAATGTATATTTAATAATGTATTAATTTGACTGACATTTTATTGATACGCTATTTAATTGAATTTTTTATAAATATTTTTGACATTTTGATTGACTGACATTTTATTGATACACTATTTTATGGAATTCTTTATATGTACATCTTAAATTTGCATGCCGCTGCGTCGGCGAAACATGTGAAACTGATCCATATGTAACAGCTCTTAACCATGTCTCTTGCAAATAAATTGATTTGAATTTGAATTGAATTTGAATAACAAAAAGAGCTGTTTCTAATATATATAGCGCTGGTAACGTTAATATTTGTAGCGATTTGAAATATGGTACACAGCTGTCGGTGATCTTTAGATGACACACACAACGAATACACCATTTCTGCATTTTAAATATTAATTCACGATCTGTGGACTGTCCCCAGAAGATAATGGCAAATCTTAAAACTGAAGCTACTAATCCATTATACGCCGTTACTAAAGCTTCTTGACTAACTATTTTTGATAGTTGAAGAAGTGCATATGCACATTTGTTTAGTTTTTTACATACTTCTTCTATCTGCGGCTTCCAAGTAAGCTTATCATCTATCGTTATTCCTAGAAATTTTGTCTTATTTACTTCCTCAATTATGTCGACTTTATATGTTATTTTAATTTTTGGTGGTTCACAACGTTGGTGAAAATGCACTATTTTAGTTTTCGTTAAGTTAATTTTTAGATTGTTATTATCGAACTAATTCATAATGTTATCAAGGCAGTCATTAATGTCCTTTTAATATTCGGTCAAATTCGAGCCTTTTATCACGCACATACTGTCATCAGCAAAGAGAACCATGTTATGACTTGTTACTTTTGGAAGGTCATTTATATAGATGAGAAATAATAACGGCCCAAGTACGCTACCTTGCGGTACTCCATATTTCACATTCCGAGGCTCTGATATGTATTTTTTTCTTATTTCGTTCTTGAACACACTCTAGTAATTTCGGTGCTTTGTGACCTATTACGTAAATATGATTCGATCAGATTAAATACGTTTCCCCTTATGCCATATCCATGCAATTTAGCAAGCAAAGTTTTATGGTTGACATAGTCAAATGCCTTTGTCATATCGGTGTATATGGACACACTGGTATCTTTTTGTCTACAGAAGTCATAACATTATTTAATAGATCATGTATAGCCATATTTATTGTGCTATTTTTTCGAAAGCTTTGTGATCCTTGCAAAATAAATCATATTTCTCAAAGAAACCATAAATTGAGTTATATTTATCTTTTCAAAGATTTTTGAGAATACTGGAACTTTAGCTACGGGTCTATAGTTTTTCATTTCCGTTTTTACGTCTTTTTTTTATGGAGAGGCCTAACTATAACCTTTTTAGGGTTCCGTAGTCCACAAGGAACCCTTATAGTTTCGTCATGTCCGTTTGTCTGTCCGTCCGCAGCCTAGCTCAAAGATGCCTGGTGCTAGAAAGCTGATATTTGACATGAATATAGACATAAGATATTGCAACAAAACTGTAGAATAAAATTTATGAAAATATTTTTTTTAAGGGTATCTCCTCTACATATGTAGTGGGGTTGAATTTTTTTTTGATTGAGTTCCCCATTTTTGGGATATCATTGGATAGGTTTTAAAAAAATATTATTAGCTTGCTCAAATCATTTTTCGATCAAGTGATTGGTTTGTCAAATATCAAGCTTTGAAGTGAAAAAAATTTTTATACTCATGTGCCCCCCCCCTCTGCCAGCTAAACTATTAATTTGGAAGAGGTGAAAAAAATTACAAATGTAGTACATATAACGAATTTAAAAGGAAAACTATCACGGCTAAGTACACATCACTAGTTTACGAGTAATCGTCGTCTAACTTAATAATACCTATTTCTGTGAGTTTACATTGGTTTTAAATTGGTTTTATTTAAAGATATACGTACTTTGGTATGTAATATACTACGGGGTACGATGTGGGCTCGTTTTTAGTCCCATGTGAAACAGAAGTTATTATCAATAATGGCCATTATGGGCAACTACGGAACCCTACATTGCGCGTGGCCCGACACGCACTTGGCCGGTTTTTTTTAAGCTTTTTGGATATATACCTTCTGTAATACTTAAATTTATCATATGTGTCAACGGCGGAGCTATCACCTCTTTTGCAAACTTTATCACCTTTGTAAACACGCCATCATAACCGACAGTATTTGTATTTTAAGGCTCTTGATTATTTGTATAATGTCATCATGGGTAACGGATAATGTAAATAATGATTGCAATGTCATATTATTAAAATTATTACGTTTATTAGAATTATTATTATAAGAACTTTTACTATTAGAATTATTATTATTACATTTTTTACTATCAGAATGATATATATTATTAGAAATGTCAAAATTCATACCATTACAAATGTCAGAATTAATACCATTAGAAATGTCAGAACTAATACTATTAGAAATGTCAGAATTAATACTATTAGAAATGTCAGAAATAATATTATTAGAAATGTCAGAACCAATACCATTGTAAATGTCAGAACCAATACCATTAGAAATGTCAGACTTAATGTTATTTTCAATGTCATCTATAAAATAATTATTAAATGCATCTGCTATGTATGTCTTTCGGGTGGGTAATTACTGAATTATATAGGTTAACACTTATAATTTGGTTTTGTGGCATATTTAAATTACTTTTACTAATTATTTGCCAAGTGGCTTTTGATTTATTTTGTGACGCATTTATGAAGTGATTATTTTGCGCTTTTTGAGTCAGTTTTATAATTTTTTTTAACGTAAACAGTATTCTCTGAAATATTTTTTATTTTTCAAGGTAGGTCTACAATTCCAAAGCAACTTTGTGTCAAACACAAATCTTTGTGTTTGACTGCATTTTTTTTACACCACGCGATATCCATTTTGATTTTTTGTTAGTTTTTATTGTAATATTTTTTTCAGGAAAACAAAGGTTATAAAGTAAGGTAAAATATCCATAAAAATATAGTAAGCCTTATTTGTTTCGTTTTAATTATAAACTTCTCTGAAAGATAAGCGCTGTAATTGACTTTAGAATAATTTTAAATTTTCTTTACAAATGTCTTGTTTAATTGTTCTCCAGTATTTTAATTTACATGTTTTATTAACAGGCACTGTCAATATTTGGGACGTATGGTCTGACGATGCGAAGTCTATTATCTCAGCTTTACACTTCACTCGGGGATTGTATGCAAAATTGTCTATACATGTGTTACTGGCTAGTCTAGTAGGTTTGTATAGGAATAATTTAAGATTGTAACTTAGTAAGAAGTATTCAAATTCAATAGTTATATTATTTCTCTTTAAAATGTCAATATTAG
Source organism: Euclidia mi (assembly GCA_944739405.2). NCBI lineage: Eukaryota > Metazoa > Arthropoda > Insecta > Lepidoptera > Erebidae > Euclidia > Euclidia mi. Next base: position 9,709,313 of record OX123211.2, on the reverse strand, counting down.
AATCGCCACATAGTATCAGCTTTTTATTTGAAAGTAAATTAACTTTAGACAGTATGTTATCCAGCTTTTCATAAAATACCTGATAATTACAATTAGGCACCCGATAAATACAGACAATGATCATCCCATGCGCTATAACTTCTATGGCACAACACTCGAAAATACCTGCAACCGATTGTTTGGACACATCTGCAAGTTCTCGGTATTGTATTCCCTGCCTGACAAATATACTTGTCCCTCCGCGCTCATTTTTATCGTAAGTACTCAGTAGAGTATTCTCCATACGTAAAACTTCCTGCATTATGCGCTTGCGGTTTCCAGAAACAGGTGACCTTAAAGTTATCACCTAATAAATATTGCAAATTGTTTTGAATGCGGCGCCCCTGTTCGTCGGATAAAATAATAATCTTCCGTTTATATGCTTCCTTATTATGTTTTTGTTGAGTGTTATTCGACCCATTCTTTGTATGCTGTGCAGTAGGTGTTTTTATTACCAAATCAGTAGTTAGGTCAGTCATAAGATTTCGATTAGGTATTGTAGTTATAAAAAAAATATGAATGGAAATAGTAGCGTCTACATGAATTCTATAAGATGATTTACTTATTTTTTTATTTTAACTGTATTTATTCAATAATCTACATTTTCCATTTCAACCTAACCTAAAAAGTATTGTAGAATCATTAATATTACCTATAAAAGGCATAATTAACCAAATGTGATTTTCCATTCTAACATTTTGGGGAAAAAGGGTTAAATATTAAAATGAAAAGCCATATTAATTAAAACACATCTATCCACTTGTAACCTCTTCATGTAATCTAAACTACATATATATGCTCTTTTCTAGTGCTATAACAAAAATAATTGCTCAGTTGTGGCCTTTCAGGTTATAGTACTTTTGATTATTGTGTTTACAAAATTATACAAAAAATATTAGCATATAGGCCTTTTTATCCTGATTCCAAATATGTATATAACTCAATTTCGAAGAAAATGTTTGTTGTGTCCTTTTACGTTATGACGGCAGTATTGGTTTTAGATAAATTACATTTAAACAATTTAATAATAAAACAATTTGCAATTGTATGTGGGCAAGACGGTCGCGGCAGACCTCGTCGGACATTCCACGACCAAATTGGGGACGTCCTAAAAACCGGCAAGGTCCGAAGTACACGTAGTAAACCAGCATGTATGAAAAGAGTAATGAGTGTAGAGGAAGCGCGTGAGGTTTGTAAGGATAGAAGCAAGTGGCGTTCTGTTGTCTCTGCCTACGCCGACGGGAAAAAGGCGTGAGTATATGTATGTACGTATGTACATTTAAACCGAATGATCTAGAACTACATTTTGTAATTATTACTAGCTGACGTTTCAGTTTCTTAACTCATTACTGTTACTGTACTTGTACCTGTACCTTAGTTTGATTTCAACAGTATTTATGATTTCAACGAGAATATATACAACATACCATATTTACTTTACAGGAACAGCTTAAGTAGAAACACGATAACAAGACTTAAACAAAAATAATATTTTTTTCTGCCGTCTTTCTCTCTCTCTGCTTATCCGTGGTAATCTCGGGAACGGCAGAACCGATTTTAATAAAAGTTTCACGGAAAGATAGATGACTTTAGTGCTACATCATCATCATCATCGTCGTAGCGTTATCCTGGTTGCATCCAAGGCTTACACGCCTTGGAGCCCAAGATCCGCTTACTGGTCTAACCAGATATGACAGAATATAAACTTTTCCACAGAGCGACTGTCGTCTGACCCCCACAAGCCAAAGGGAGAGCGATATTCCATGGTTAGACCTAGTCATCATTCATCATCATTGTCTTACCCTGGTCCCAATTTATTTGGGGTCGGCGCAGTATGTCCTTCGCTTCCATACTTCTCTGTCACCAGTCATCCGATCGTTTATCCCTTTCTGTTTCATATCCATCCTCACACAGACCCAGTATCAGTTTATTTGAGGGTATCTCCACTAGGCTATTTTTGTAGTGCTACATATGGGCCGTAATATGCGCAGTTGGCGATATACCGAAAATAAAGCGGGAAACCGCGGGAAAAAGCTAGCAAGGGAAATACAGGATAGGATAGGGGAGTGTTAAAGGAGGTTGGTGTTTGGAAAGGATGTAAAAGGTAACAAAGGATGCCGCAATCACGGAAGGGATATTGGTAGTGATTGCGACAGCTCGAGCAAGCCGGGAGCGCAAACCCGAATGCCTCTTCTCTACGATCGGACAGATCAGTAGAGCGAAAGCACACCCTGGAGTCTGAATGTGGATTAAGAATGGGTGAGTCAGTGTTTAAGACCCTGCTATACGCTGACGATCAGGTTCTATTTGCATCGTCAGCGTCCGATTTGCAGCAGATCGTCACCACGATGAATGAGGCGTATAAGAAGGAAGGTATGAATGTGAATGTTAACAAAACCAAAGTCTTGGTCATAGAGAGGGACGATAGTGTAACTGAATGTGACGTAATGATAGGAGATGAAAAAGTGGAGCGAGTGAACGAGTTTGTGTATTTAGGGTCTTTGTTTACGAGAGATGGAAAATGTATGGGAGATATAGAAAGGAGAGTGAAAGCAGGAAATAGTGTGAATGGCGCCTTATAGTCCATCATCAGCAATGGTATTATCCCAAGGCAAGCTCGCCTTGCTATACTGCAGGGATTTTTGGCGCCAACACTGATGTATGGTAGTGAATCATGGGTATGGCAGAAGAAGCATGAAAGTAGAATCAATGCTGTGGAGATGAGAGCTTTGAGGAGTATGTGCAGAGTAAGACTGATAGATAAAGTGAAAAACAGTGTGATACGAGAGAAGTGTGGTCTAAAAGAAAATGTAGTGACAAATATTGAAAAAGGAATGTTGCGTTGGTTTGGACATTTGGAACGGATGGATGAAAGAAGAAATACGAAAGGAGTGTATCGTGCGAGAATGAATGGAAATGTCGGTAAGGGACGCCCTAGGCGAACGTACGCCGACCAAATAGGTGACGTACTGAAAAAGGGCCAAATTAAAAGTACCCATAACCGACGCGCAACCATGATGAGGTTAATGAATGTCAAGGAAGCGAAAGAGGTATGTTTGAACCGTTGTTGTAGATAAATAGGCGAACTATCCAAGCTTAAGAAACGTGAAATTTGGACTAGTTATTATATATATTATTTGATTGCGTTAAGCAGTACTACGATTTACAAACGGTTGATATTTTCTAAAATTTGAATAATGTTATGCTAAATTATTTGACACGGATAAATGGTGAATTCTACATTAGAACATTAGTTTTTTTAAACTGTTACACTGTTATACGGACGTTTGCATTGACATGAAGTGTCTTATTTAATTAAAAATATTAAAAGTACTAAATTTCACGAATTAAGTTCATTTATAAACCAACCCACTAGGGGTTCAGTGTTTTAGAAGTCACTTTTAGTTGATCAGTAAGTGTTTATAATTTTATTTCTGTGATTGATTTTGTTTGTAGCGTGATTCGATTCACCGTTTGTCATAGATTCAAAAAGTTAAGCAACTTTTGCAAAGGTCACGAATTGGATGGGTGCCCATTTGTTGTAGCATTTACATCAGATCGGTATGAAAAGCCGTCCGTCCGGGTCACAGAGTACATAGGCGTATGTTCCAGTTCTTGTCTTGGAAGTGTATCGTTATATGCTAAAGACCACTCCGGTGCCTTGGCGGTTAAGTTCAGCAGCGTTTGTAGAGGTCAACGCTTGGATGGATGACCGTTTCTTCGGGCATTTACAACCTAGCCCTAACAGTGCTTCGGAGAGCACTTGGTACTTGGTCCCAATTTTGCCTCAGACCTGTATTGTTACGCCTTGTCGGAGATCATTGGGTGACTTATAAATTTCGACACTATTTGTAAGCCACCGAGGCCACCCAATCACATGAAAAGAAAGAAGATTGATTTGTTTCTATGCATGACGTGATTGGATGACTAATCCCAAAATTTGACGACCGGTTGGTGGAGCGGGAGTGTAAGCTACTGCCACGCTGAAGGTCGCGGCTTCGATTCCCGCTCAAATCAAACATTTGTGTGCGTGAACATGGATGTTTTTCTTGGTCTGAGTGTTTCAAAGTATGTATTTATAAAAAAATAGGTATATATGTATGTTTATCCATTATCTAGTAGCCATAGTACCAGCTCTGCTTAGTTTTGGAATATAAGTAGTAGAATAATTAGTCAATATTAGCATTTCAAATTGAGCTGTGCCGGTTCATTGATTAATATTATTTACGCTAGGTTAGGCAGCGGTAGTCTAGTGGAGATGCTGAAGACTGCTATGCAGAGAGAATCGTGGTCGAATCCATGGCACGCACCTCTGAAATTTCAGAGTTATGTACGTATTGAATTGTTAAGTATCGCTTGTCCCGTAGCGATCTGCAATGGCCCGTATGGAGATCCCTGAATCACTTACGAAGCCAGGTTGGCCGTTGCAGACATAACCTAGCCAAATGTGGTATAATCGATCCGGCCCAAACGCAGTGCGACTGTGGCATCCCAGAATACCATGAGTCACCTGCTCGTGTGCCCCAAATGTCCGCGCAGATGTTTTGAGGCCGATTTACACCAAGCTACTGACAATGCGGTTGCTGTGGCCACACACTGGGCTGGTGCCATTTGATCTCTGTACCATCGACACGAGAAGAAGAAAAAGCTTGCTCGTGCCTCAGAGAGCACGTGAAGCTGTCGGTACCGCCTGTCTTTAACATCTTTGAAAGACGTTACGGAGAGTCTGTACCGCTGAATAAACTGACACTGGTGTAAACAGTTGTTGCTATAGTTTGGACATTTGGAACGGGTAGATGAAAGAAGAAGTACGTAAGAAAAGTATCGTGTAAGAATGAATGGAGATCTCGGTAGAGACACTCAAGCCAGACGTACGCTGACCATATAAGTGACATACTAAAAAAAGGCTAAATTAAAAGTACCGATAATCGACGAGCATGCATGATGAGGTTAATTAATGTCGAGGAAGCGAAAGAGGTGTGTTTGAACCGGAGCATTTGGAGTTCCATAGTCTCTGCCTACCCCAATGGGAGACAGGCGCGAGATAGATGGTGTAAGCTTGGGAATATCGCCAATCCTTTGGGTTACGGCTGTCAGAAGGCAGTCGCTCTGTGGAAAAGCTAATGTTGTCGCAAAACCTGTTAGACTAGTAAGCGGACCCCGGTTTGCAACAGCTTGGAAGATGATAAAGTTTTTCAATTAATTATCTGATAACCATAATTATTATAGGCCAGTGGTCTACGTAACGGACTGCCGAGACAATAGTCTCGGGTTCGATCCCCAGTTACCCCGAGCACACACCTGTGACTTTTCGAAGTTAGGTGTGTATTAAAAATGTTAATTATCGCTCGCTTAACAATGCGCCCAATAGATAGCAATAGGCTGGCACGCTATTACATTGGGACCGAAACATAACTGGCGAAATGTGTGTGTGTAATGGGTACAGTACACCTCTGCCTACCCCTTCGGGGATAAAAGGCTTAAAGCTATGTTAAGTTTGCTTGAAAATCATGGCCATGTGCGAGGTATCCTAGGATTCATCATCGGCCCTGAATATAAACTGTCCCACTGCTGGGCACGGACCTCTATTCTCTATGGGAACGGTAAGGTCATAGTCCACCACGCTGTTCAAGTGCGGGTTGACAAACTACACATGTCTTTCGAGAACATTATGGAGTACTCTCTTACATGCATGCTTCCTCACGATGTTTTCCATCACCGTTTAGCAAGCAATTAATTAACTATTTAATACGCATATTACTTCAAAAAGTCATTGGTGCGCGCTGTGGACTCATGATGACTACGTATCTTTTTGTTTTCCTCAACAACAACTTACTAAATTATTGGCACTAAATTTATGCAACGACTAAGTTACTGTTACAATATATTCTATAAATCAAACTATTTATGCAACGTCCATTCAATAAACAAGTTATGCGTAAAATATTTTCATGTATTTAATATATTATAATACATGGCGCAAACCTAGGATTAATGATCCAATTGGGTGGCTCCAACTTCGAAAAAGAGGTCATTCGTCGAATTTTACTCGGTTGGGCGGCGTTCGGGAAGTTTCGATATTATCTTCACGTCCGATATTTCTCAGTGTCTCAAGATGAAATTCTTTGACCAGTGTGTCAGTGACAACTAATGGAGCTAGCTTGACGGAGACGGCCACGCTTCTTCTTGCCCTGGAGATTCCAGTCCAAGGCTTGATTGGGTACGTGGTCAGGATCCGCACTTGTAGAGCAGTATGGCTTTCATTTTGGACCCAAAGCTTTAAGTTTAATCTTTCGGGTGAGCTTCCTTGAATGCCAAACAGGTCTCAACTGTGCGAAGGTAGCTCGGGCTTTGGCAATCTGAGAAGAGATGTCCTCTTTACTTGCTCCACTCTTAGATCAATCTCTATACAGTTTGTTCATATGCATTTACTAAAAAGTTTTAGTGACTTATTTTTTCATGTATTTGTATTCAGTTATAGTAGTATATTCACGCCTGAAAATATTTTGCAAATGCATATCAACACCCTGTATGTGTGACGTAACTCGTAGGTGGTCCCTAATTTAGTATGGTCCACACTTACTCTGTCCAAAATAAAAATGTCCAAAATAATGGAAAATTACAAATTTATTCACAATGTGTTACTAAATTCCAAATAGTTCAGTATTTATGATCCTATTATATTTTTTTGTAAATATTGGTTCCTATAATTATAACCGCATGGCCGTTGCTTATCGTGAAAAAGTTAAAAGTTAACACATCTATGCTGTTCTGATGTAGGTATAAGCTAGATTGTCGCGGTGCTAACGTACTTCCCGCGACCCCGCCATTCAATGGGATCGGATAGAGGAACATCATGATGATTTTAGTGGGTAGTCCCAGCGCTTCTCGTCGGGGAGTCACCACACTCTCCCCAGGCTGAGCCCCTTTAAGGGCCCAGGCTGGAAGGGTTAGCTCGTAAATTGTTTGGTTTCCATCATGAGTAAAAAAAAATACCTTTTTTTCCCGTTTTGGCCGTTGTTTATCGTGAAAAAGTTAAAAGTTAACTCATCTATTCTGTTCTGATGTAGGTAAAAGCTAGATTACTGAAACGTTTCATAAAAATCTGTTCATTAGTTTGGCATGAAAAAGTAGGTACCTAACAAACATGCATATTTCCTCACAAATTTGACATGTCATTGTGAATTAGATTAATGCTAAAATACAATAAATCACGCGAAAAACAATACCACCTAGCAAACAATCAAAACAATTTAAAATTATAATTTGGCATGATTATTCTAGTTAATTATTTAATTATGCTAGCAAACAAGTACAGAAAGCAACAGTTTACAACTTGGCCACGACTTCGGACGCTACAAAGTAATTTGTGGTTTGAACATTCGACCATTCTCGCGTGTTGAGTAACAGCAAGGTCATGGCCAAGCCATTATTATAGTAGAAAGTTTATTATTTTTGTTTGAGTGTGTGGCTAACTCGTGTGTTGGACACTAGTTTGAGAGTAGTAGAGCCTTGCTGAATTGAGCATTAATTGGCCGACCGGGGAGGGACTACCCTCTCAGATAATTTGACGTAAAGTAACAGTACATATACCTAATGTTGCGTTTAGTTCGGCGAGCGAGATGGTCGGAGGCCCGATCCCTTTTTCTTCTCTCTTATCCAATATCACACCTCACGGGTCACGTCACGAGTGCGTTGCCTGCAACGCACTCGTGACCTCTCCGGGATTGAGAGTGTCCATGGGCGGGGATAATCATTTACCATCAGGAAAGCAAAAATAAAACCCGTCCACTCGTTTGCCTTCTATGCTATAAAAATGTTTTCAAAATAAAGGTGAAATGCCTTATATTTGCCTTGACTTCCTTATATTTGTCACCGATAAGTGCGGGTTTTTAGCACCTCACCTGGCTTTCACGATAATAAAAGCCCATGACAGCGATAACCTAAGTAGTTAAGATACCAATAGTCATGACGGGAGTATCAGGTCGGAATTCATGGCGCGCAAAACTTACTTTTCGAAGTTATGTGCGTATTAAATTGTTAATAATCTCTTTCTCGGTGCCACGGAGAGAGTCTAACTTTGGATTGCGGAGGTCAGACAGGTCGCTCTGTGGAAAAGCTAATATTCAGTGAAATCCGGTTGGACTAGTATGTGGACGCTGGTTTGCAACTGGAATAACGCTAGGAGGATGATGATGATTATTGGAGAAGTCATTTGTGCACTCCGTGAATTCAAAACCTCTGCGTAGCACTCTGACGATGTCTCTATTACGCTTTTGTTGCTTAATTAATATTATATAATTTATTCAACAGACATGGATCCAGCATATGAAAACGAGCAGGTTATGCTGGCTCGGCAGCAGCCTATGAACGAAGCCATGGCTCACGGTGACTCTCCCATCCAGCAGTTATACAAAGATAGCACTGTGTTCCTGACTGGCGGGTCTGGCTTCGTTGGGAAACAGTTGACGGAAAAGCTGTTCAGGTAATCTATACTAATATAATAAAACTGCACATTTTGTTGGTGAACGCACTAAACTCTGGACTACCAGTTGAATCAGATTTCTTTTTGTTTCTTACATTATTCCTTACTTACAACATTCACAAGGAAAGCTATAGGCGAATAAAATCCCACTACGGCATTCTCGAGAGCTCAATGAAATAATGCATTAAGTATGAAGAGACTCAGGCCATGACGATGGCAGAGTGGACGTTCGGATGAAAGCTCAGGTCCCAGCTAGGCATTCTTTGATCTTATTTATTTATATTTATAGCCAAACGCCTGTATCCCCAAAGGGGTATGCAGAGGTGTAAATATTACACCCACATTTCGCCATGAATTTTTCATCATCATCAGCCTTTAACAGTCCACTGCTGGACCAGGCCTCTCCTTTGAAAGGAGAACTTGGCCTACTATACCACGCTGGCCAAACGGGTTGGTATAGGGTTTGTAACAAATTTTCCTTCTCTTACGGTGCAGTTCTCTGCATAATATGCTCCCTCTGTTGGCTCTTACGACACCCATGGGATGATATGGGGTGGTGACATTCCGTATTCTTAATCCGTCACCACACGGACAGCACTTCACTTCACTGCCATGAATTTTTAGGTCCAACGTAATAGGGGGCGAGCCTATTGCTGTTACCGTGCACATCACCAGACTCCGAGCTGCTACTGAGTATTCGGAAAACCACAGTAACACTTTTGCCCGACCCAGGAATCGAACCCGGGACCTCCGATCAGCAATCGCATACGCTATCCACTGAACCACGGAGGCAGTCTTGCATCTATATTTATAATTTTTTGGGTTATTGACTGGCTGACAGACGGTGCACAGCTGAAACCACTGGGCGCAAGAAATTGGAATGTCACATGTATGTTCCTTGGGGAATGTAGCGGAAGCACTAGAGAGGATTTTATGGTAATGTCCACCGTAAGGAGAAAACAGTACCAAGTGGGCGGAGCCGTGGACAAACTAGTATATTTTGTGTAATAATGACGAAGAGTATTTTTGTTTGAACGCTCTATTAAGGGTCGCATGATGTGTGTAACGTTAAGCAACCGGAAGCAGTGTCAGATGCCTGAGCCCTTAAAATAGTTTGGCGCCAAATGTGACGTTAAGAGATGCATGTAGCTAGTAATGATTAGGCTATAAGCCTAATGTGATACTTAGTACGTACAGGAGATAAATATGACTATCAAATCTATTTTCATAAATATGACTATCAAATCTATTTTCATAAATATGACTACCAAATCTATTTTTATAAATATGACTATCAAATATATTTTCTTCAGAGAGGAGAGATCTTTTTTTTCAGAGAGGCTAAAAAGTAATTATTTTCATTTTATTCATACAATTAAAACATGCAATTTTATTCATATACTTAAACATACCGTTACATGCGCAACAGTTACTTTAAAGTTACCGACGAGATGCATTCTTCTACTGCAAAAGTCCTATTATTGATTGCCTCTTACAAATGCACCAAATTACTGTTTTCAGATCCTGTGAAATAAAGAAATTGTACATGTTGCTCCGGTCGAAAAAAGGAAGCTCAATACAAGAAAGACTTGCTTCTATATTAGAAGACCCTGTAAGTATAATTATACTAAATGTGTACCTACATGTAGTGTACGAGTTTTTAGCATGTAAGTTGATAGGTAAATAAATATACAGAATGTTGATATGCATTTGCAAAATATTTTCAGGGTTGAATTTACTACTATAACTGAAAACAAATACAAGAAAAATAACTCGCAAAATCTTAAAAGATTATTTTTCGTAATCATTTATTTAAAAAATCAGCTCGGTGTATTGAACCCCGCCGTCGCTCAGCTGATCGACGCGAGCTCGCATTGCAGGTACCTAACACATACAAGCTCACGTACCTACCGTGGAGTATTATTCTGCACCAGTCAACAGTTTATTTTGATTTTCTATCGAAGTAACATAATAAAAATAGAGTCTTATATTATTGCACACTGTTTAAAAGAATTTAAGGTGAATAAATATAATGTTTATATTGTATAAATAAATTTATTGCAAAGTGCAGAACAACACCATGTATAGATATATTATTTGTTAACCAGGTGTATGATTGTCTACGTAAGAGGAAGCCGGATTTTGTCGATAAAATAGTGCCAGTCGAAGGCGACGCGGCTGACATCAGACTTGGCCTGAGTGATAAAGATTGGGACACGCTTGCAGAAGAGGTAAGACAGATATAACTTGATGGTATCTCAAGACGTGTAATGAAGTAAAGTCACAATTTCACGGGCATAAAGGGTACCTATATATTTTTATATTTAAATAGACGTTGGGACATTTACAGTGTAGGATTAAACATTACGATCAACATCTACTTCTCGTAGGAATTTTCTAATAGCAATAAGTTTAGAATTCTTCATGTATATCATATTTGACAAACACTGTACCCGCCGCGCGCTTACGATGTTCCATCCGTCGCAGCGCGCGTCCGCGAGGGATTAAAGCGAAAAGTACATCGAAATCGCTTGCCGCTGCCGCCCGCCGCTGTAGGTTGTGACCGGGCTATTACTGCGGACAGTGATGACGCGCGCGACGCCGCACTTACGCCGCGCCCGCACACGCACTTCCAGTCTGGCCTAGTTCTAAGGCTTTGCTTCGCCGTTTAAAGAGCTTTGGAGTTGATCCCCACATATTTAAATGGATCCGAGAAATATTGGCATAACTAATGTAAACAGTGACATACGAGGGGAGTTCAATGTATTCTCGGTATCGAGGTGATATACTAATGATAAGGATAATTTAATTATCTCATAACTTAATGACACTCTTTGAGGGTATAAATACAAAATTTCATTTAATTGACACCATTCGTATTCAAGATATCATTGCGAAAAGACAACTATGATGACTGATTCGACAATGATGAAAAAAATCGAGCATCGTGCAGTGATAAAATTCCTCACAAAACAAGGAAAACTCAAAAAATTATCCATGAAGAAATGGTGGCTGTTTACCAAGATTCTGTTCCTTCATTATCTACAATTCAGAAGTGGTCAAGTGAATTCAAACGGGGTAGAGAAAGCATTGAAGACGACCCCCGCGCTGGTGGGCCAATTTGTGCCGCTACTGAAGAAAACGTCAAATTAGTCGAAAATCTTGTACTTGAAGATGCCCGTGTAAGAGTGAAAACATAAGCAGAAATGACTAAGCTATTCGTGGGTACCATTCACACAATCCTTCATGAGCGCCTGAATTTGTCAAAGGTCAGTGCAAGATGGGTGCCGCGAATGCTCACCGCGCTACAGAAACAAGTGCGAGTTGACTGTTGTAAGGAGTTTTTGGACCTCTGTGGTGAAAATCCGCAAAGTATTTTCGATCGCATTGTTACTGGTGATGAAACGTGGGTTCATCACTATGACCCTGAGAGCAAGCAAGAGTCTATGCAGTGGCACAAAAAAGGATCAGACCCGCCGAAGAAGTTCAAAGTCACTCCGTCCGCAGGAAAGCTCATGGCCACGGTGTTTTGGGATTCTAAGGGAATCTTGCTAATCGAGTACACAAAAAAAGGTCAAAGTATTACTGCTGCATCATACGCAACCACCCTGCGTAATTTAAAGGAGGCAATTAAAGAAAAAAGACGTGGAAAATTAACCGCAGGTGTGTTGCTGCTTCACGACAACGCGCCGGTTCACAAGGCGCGCCTTGCCCAGGCTGCTGTGCGAGAGTACGGATTTGAAGAAATCAATCATCCACCCTACAGTCCAGACCTGGCCTCTAGTGAATATTATCTATTCCGTAATCTTAAAAAGACCTTCGTGGAAAGCATTTTTCGGACGATGAAGAGTTGAAGGGAGCAATAAACGAACATTTTTCGGGCCCATGAAGAAAAATATTTTTCAGAGGGAATTGAAAAGTTACTTTCACGAACAAATAAATGTATTGAGATGTTAGGGGAGTATATTGAAAAATAAAATTTATTCAGAATTTTCCGCCTTTTCCTTCATACCTATACCGAGAATACATTGAACTCCCCTCGTATATATTTTTTTCATTAAAATTCAACTCCCGCACTAGGATTGAGACCTGCATCGCGGGGGACTTAACAAACATTCAACAAACAAACAATTAACGCACACAAAGTATTACCCAGACTCGAAACAACAGTTTTAGATAGCACAAACTGTTGTTTCGCGCGCCACTAAAGGGACAGATACGCTATCTGTCTCTTTAAACGAGCCAAAAAACAGGCAGATAACAATGCAAACTTGCCGAACTTGCAGCAAGTTTAAATCAAACTGACAAACTTGCATGAAGTTGGTTTTTCAAAGGATTTGGATGACGACGAGCACAGGTTGGTTGTCGGTCGACCTCCTAGATACAGCAGGAGTTGCTTGACGACCAGCTGTTGTCGGACCACCAGCCTGTGCTTGTCGTCATCCAAATCTTTTGGAAAACAAACTTCATGCAAGTTTGTCACAGTGAAACTAGCAAGTTTGATTTAAACTTGCTGCAAGTTTGTTGCTATCTGGGGAGGTATATCTTAGTCAGAATAGGCTCTAAGGGACAAAGTAAGGCGACAGATTGAAATCATCACGACAGCCTAGGGCCATCCACTGCTGGACATAGGCCTCCCCCAAGGGTTTCCACACAGAACGATCTTGAGCCGCCCGCATCCAACCGTGTCCCGCAGATTGGAATAATTCATGAATGTTTTATGTACTTATCGGTGAAGGAAAACATCGTGAGGTAACCTGCATGTCTGAGAGTTCTCTATAATGTTCTCGGAAGACATGTGAAATCTGCTAACCCGCACTTAGCCAGCGTTGTGGAATATGGCCTTACCCTTCTCATAGTGAGAAGAGGCCCATACCCAGCAGTGGGTCAGTATAAAGGGCTGATGATGATGATGATGATGATGATTTTATTCACCAGGTGAACGTGATATTCCACGCGGCCGCTACAGTCAACTTTTCTGAACCTCTGAAGAAAGCCACCCTCATCAACGTTCGAGGTACCAGGGAGACCTTAGTTCTTGCCAAGGAGTGCAAGCATCTAAAGTAAGTTAACGATTTCTTTTATTTTAACATTCAGTGTTTAAGCTATTGGTATTACCAACCACAGCGGCTTGTCTTTATATTAGACTTATATTATAGTGCGCAAGTGTGTGCGCAAACACAAATACACTCTCTATTCCCTCACTCTTATAGTCTGAAGGGATGCCACAAACGACACGACCCCAGAGAGATTGGGTGCAGGACCAACAGCTTAACGTGCTTTCCGAAGCACGGGGGTGTGACACCGCTAACTACCTGACTCCGAACTTCTATATGATAATTCCTAACAGAAAAACCCAATATAGCTTTTTGTTCAAGCCGGGAATCGAACCCGAGACCTCATGATCCGCAGTCACTAACACTACTGCAGGACTACAGAGGCAGTCAAATGTGGTATCTATACTAAATGAGTGGTGGTCAGTAGTAAACAAGGTAGGCCTAAAATATGATGACTTGAAGTCGTAAGAGCTGGTACGAGTGCCAATCGATTCTCTAGTAGAAATGTTGAAGACTTTGGGAAGTCGAAGAGACATTACTGCCAGAAAGCTAATCCCGGGTTCCAAGGCGGGATATCCCTGAGATGATGATAACCACATATCGCTCTCACAGAAGAACCATATAAACGAATCATTATTTTTCCTCGCAGTGGCAACCCCAGTTGCGGAGTGTCCGCCCCTAAATTGGCGCTGGTAGAAATTCTGTTGCAATGTCTCTTTCCAGGGATTCAGGCGTTGGTGGAGGGAGGGAAAAGAAAAGGAAAGAAACCCACCCTCCACTCAAACCACAAAGAAAATTTTGTATCCTTAGGATCCTTATTGTAGGGGTGCACTGAGACGGAGTAGCCCAAAATTCCCACGGGATTGTGAAAAAAACGGCTAAATTAAATAAAAAAGTGTGGGTCCTCTAGTACATATACAGGTTTTGGTAATTTAATTTCCTGTATAAACTACGAATATTTATGCTATAACTACCTGGGCTCTACCACTAAAAAACTTTAATTCATTATTTCTTGTTTCTATAATTTCTAGGTGCTATAATTATATATCAACAGCCTTCGCTCACACTACTAAGAGTCGTATTGGCAGAGACGTTGAGGAAAAGTTCTACCCTAGTCCCGTTCCACCTGATGTGATCATTAATATGGCGGAAACCATTGATGAAGAGAGGTTCAATTCCATTGAAGAGAAGTAAGTGGAATATTTTCTTTTATTTTGACGTCGTGACTCAGGGCCAGCCCAAACTAGTATTATTTTGTGAGGCCCAAAATATAATTATCCTATTTTGAGTAGCTACCGCAATTTTCGATAAACTGAAATTTGGTCAGGCTACACGGAAAGATTACATTATCTGGGGGCACGGCGGTGCCCCCGCCAAGTAGACAAGGAAGCGGCACGACCGTACCATCCTTTTCTCGAAGCAGTTAAGGCCATTTTCGACGCCCTATAACTTCATTGTGGATAAAAATAGAAGCCTGTTTTTTTTGCCTAGTCAATCTATTTATGGAAAACATTAAAGATTTTTAATTTCAGATTCATAGAGGGCTGGCCAAATACCTACACATTTACTAAGGCTATAGCTGAAGAAATAGTCAGGCTATCTTCTGATGAGTTGCCTGTTTGTATTGTAAAACCGCCAGTAGGTAAGTTCAAATAATTTCCTTTAGGAAGATTTGCGTCACTCATAACATGACATTATGACTTGGCGTTCGTAATAGATTGACAGACTTTGTTTTTGTTTTTCGTGTGAGTATGTGGCCAACTCTGGTGTCGTAGTTCTCGGACCGCCCGAAGGCCTCGGACATGCAATCCTAATCCTAATCATATTCTTAGACAAGAACCGGGACCGACAGCTTTATGTGCCCTCCGAAGCAAGGTAGCGCTCAGATGTAAATTTTACTCGGTCACCCATCCAAGTGGTGACCTGTGAATGCGTTGTTTAACTTTGCCGATCTGTTACGAACGGCAAGCCAAGTCTCGCTATGAGAGCTACTCTAAGCAAAGTTAAGAAACGCTTGCACAGATGGCCACTTGAATGGTTGTGGCATTCACATCAAAGCGTTACCATGCTTATATGGTCACGTGAAACTGTCGATCGCGGTTCTTGCCTCCGGACAAGAATCTTTAGGCTATGTTGGTTATTTGTAAACTCCGAGACCAGGGATCACACACTAAAACAAAAAAAAAATCGGGCAAGTGCGAGTTGGACTCGCGCACGAAGGGTTCCGTACCATCATCCATAAAAGAAAATCACGTTTGTTGTATGTATACTTAAATATTTTTTAAGTTTCCACCTGTTTATTAAGATCGAGTAACAATTGCTTAAACATTACGTTTGTTGTATGGGAGCCCCCCTTTATTAATGACTTTTTTTATTTAATTATTTATTTTGAAATGTAATATACAACCTCATATTCTGTAAAAATTTCAAGCGTCTACCTGTAACCGTTAGTCATTTTGAGCAAAAAATACGAAAAAAAACACGTTTATTGTATGGGACCTCCCCTTAATATTTTAATTTTTTTATTTTTAGTATTTGTTGTTATAGCAGCAACCGAAAATACATAATTTGTGAAAATTTCAGCTTTCTAGCTATAGATAAGCGGTTTATGAGATACAGCCTGGTGACAGACAGACAGACAGACAGCGGAGGCTTAGTAATAGGGTCCCTTTTTATCTTTTAGGTACGGAACCCTAAAAATAACGAACTAGGTCTTGAGTGAAGTCAAAATATGAGATTTTTACCACAAAGAATCGCAGAAATTATCTTAAAACTGAATGGGTGGCTGGATTATGCAGCATTCTGATGTAGTTTATGTACGTTGTAGTTTATGTATGTATGTAGATGAAATTTAAATTTCGATCTTGTTCAACAGGGACAATGTTTTTAAGCTGGTCGCCGGTTTTAAACTATGGTCCGAGAGCTGGCATGCCGGTTTTAAACTATGGTCTGAGAGCTGGCATCAATTTTGGTTACGTATTTGCGGCAAGCTGAAAACTTGCCTCATACCTCTCCTATTATACCCCAAACACAGGGTTGCCAGGCGCATGTAAAAATATTTTGCAAACCAAAATAAAAAACGCCTGGCAATGTTAAAGCTCTAACTAAAACTGACGGCTTATTTTTTTTTATTCTTTCAACATTAAACTACAATATTTAAAAATTGTACGTTGTCTCGAAAAAAAATTTTTTCATCTCTTCTGTAGCCCCGCTACTCACCAGCCAGGTCTACAGTTCCGTGTTGGGGTATAATAGGAGAGGTATGAGGCAAGTTTTCAGTTTGCCTCAAATACCTACCCAAAATTGAAGCCAGCTCTCCTGCTACTTACTATAAAAAAGTTTCTCTACATGTTTTCTCTTGATCATGAATACTTTTTGTGCGATATAAAATTTATATAAATATGCCATTTGCAGTCATCAACGCCTATGTAGAACCGGCCCCGGGATGGATAGACTTCAACGCTTGTTTTTCAAACGTAATGGGAGTAAGTATAATTATAAGTCTGTCGTCTGACAGACAATGCACAGCTGAAATTACTGGGTGCATGAAGCTGTTTGTCGTGTATTTTCCATGAAATTTAGATACGTTTTGCAGTCGAAACTACTGAAAATCCACCTATAGTTGGTGCCACGAGAAGATAGACTTTTTGTAAACACACATTCAGGGCTTCACAACCTTTGTTTCAAACAGTTGTGTTTGCATTTTATGCTTTAGTGAAGTTTGATACTTTTTAACGGATTTTTTTAAAATGTTTTTGACTTTATATATGTTAATATAATTATCTATGACTTCCATTCATATCCAGGAAAAAGTAAATTTTAATGAAAATAAACATATTTGATTTTGTGTAAGAGTGGTCGAATTTTCCTGGAAGAATTTTCATTAATTTGGCGACTTTTTTTTGTAGTTTTTTAACACGTTAGTAAATTCAAGTCAATAATAGAGTACCACGTATGTCAATGATAGAGTACAAACAGGATACTCTATTATGGATTTAGTTTTTTTTAAATCATAGGCAATAAATAATTTGCTCCTAGCCTAGCTATCCTAAAATATTAAATAATTGTCCACAAATATGATATATTACAGACAACTAGCTAGTACATCGCATTAATATTATTAAACTAGGAGATTTGGGACGTTGTGTAAGAATGAAAACGTCAGAATGAACTTAAATAAAATCAATTAAAATGTTACGGTAAAGTTACATTCGGGGTAACCTGCGTAAAAGGACGCAATTTATTTTGTTAGGTGTACAGAATCTTATGTGCGAATAATGTGCATGGCGATCCTATTATATAAACGTGCATTTACCCCTTCTTGACATCTAAAAAATTTTTTTTTCCTATGACAAATGCAAACTAAGCTCAAGAATGTGACATTTCAATGAAGTAAAACCAAATGTTGACATTCCAGGTTCCAGTACCACAAGATATTAAAAGATCCTGTTGACAGCGCATGATATCGATAAAAACCTTTTTATCGATATTATGCCCTGTCATCAGGATTGACATATTATTTTACAATGACATGTTACCTATGTACCGTTGCGCTCTTGGTTGCGCTCATTCGATTTGACATTATTTGTGTTTGACAGAACTGTCGCTAAGTCACTTAGTCATAATTATTTGTTTACAAAAGTCTATGTTCTCGTGGCATGGACTATATCTATCTATATCGTCACGCCTGTCTCTCATTGGGGTAGGCAGAGACTATGGAACGCCACTTGCTTCGGTTCAAACACACGTCTTTCGCTTCCTCGCCAGATAAAATATACATACGCGTCGGTTATGGATACTTTTAATTTGGCCCTTTTTCAGAACGTTACCTATTTGGTCGGCGCACGTCCGCCTTGGGCGTCTCCCACAGACATTTCCATTCATTCTCGCATGATACGCTTCTTTCGTATTTATTCTTTCATCCATCCGTTCCAAAATCCCAAACGAAACCAGAAAATGAAAAGAAATTTGCTGACTTACCAACGGGTATCCTCTATTTATAGATAAATTACATCTAGACACAGAAGAAATAATCATGTTCATCACACAAAGAATTTGACCTGGATGAAAATCGATCTCATCAAAAGTCACTAGTTAAATTATCCTACTTTTGAGCACCGGTCTTTTTACATTATGAGTAAGGGTTATACCACAGTTCACCATGTTGGCTGAGTGCGGGTTGGAAAACTTCAAATTATATTACAAAAACATTGTATACAGAGAACTCTCAGATATCCAGATTTCCTCACGATGGTTTCCTTCACTGTTTAAAAGGCGATTATAGACAGTTGAATTCGGGCATAACTTCAAGAAATCAGTGTTGCGCATCGTAGATTTCAACCTTTGCATCCTAACCTTTTTGCGTAGAACAGTCAGTCTCTCCATTAGGTTATCACTGCCCAGTGCCCATGCCATGGAGCTTTTACGATTGCTCCATAGCCCATACTGTATTGCCGTTTCTTTTTCAGGGCCTCGTCGCTGTTGGTTTAGGAATAATGCACGTTATGTTAGTAAAAAAAGATACAATAGTGTCGTTTGCTCCTGCGGATTATGTGAACAATGCTATAATCGCAGCCAGTTGGGATACCGTCGAAAATAGAAAGAAAGGAGCAGTTGAGCCACCTATCTACACTGTCAGTTCTTCTAGATGTAACATTGCTTGGGGTATGTATCATCTTTCTATTGATAATTTTCGCTTGCCCCGTGCCTCGTCCAGATCTAGATTACCGGTCTACCTGGAGACATGTCCATGCTGCATCATCCAGTGCCTGACTAGCATTCGTTATATTTATTATTTTTTATAGACTCACGCCTGAATCCCCGAAGGGATAGGCGAATAAAAAATAATATTACACCCACATTTCGCCATGAATTTTTAGGTCCCACGGAATAGGGGGCGAGCCTATTACCGTTACTGGGCACATCACCAGACTCCGTGCTGCTATTGAGAATTTGAAAAAACCCAGTAACACTTTTGCCCGACCCGGGAATCGAACCTGGGACCTCCGATCAGCAGTCGCATACGCTATCCACTGGACTGATTAATCATCATACAGACTTTTGGCAGTCCAGTGTAGCACATAGACCTCTTTTAATTTGTGTCACAGTAGCATTGTGAGATCAAGTGAAAGAAAAGGTAAAAGTCACGTCGTATCAGGAAGTCAAAGCACTGGCTGAAGATAGGATATTATGGAAGTAACTCCACTGGCAAGAGGCTGGCTCTTAAATTGAAGAGAGAGCATTGTGAGTCTACAAGAAGATTTGGCCATGCTGGCCAGGTGGCAGCTTAAAGTCAAGTTTTCTGTCTCATTCTCATCTTACGGCCAGTGTTATGTCAAACTGTCCACACTCCGGTCAATGAATACAGATTTACATAGAAGCGCAGTTCTTAAGGATTTCGTGTTCCGATTCCAAGTGGGGACTGTCTACAGTTTAGTTCGTAGTTGGCGCTGTTGGCGGCGCTGGCGTCGTTCCCCGTCCCTCTTGCTCTCATAGTTAAGATACACAGAAGGAACGTCCGTCTCTCTTGCTTTCGAAGAGACAGCTGTCACAGCGCGACTGCCACGCCGCCGGCGGCGGTCGTTGAGGAGCACATAAGTCTTACTGACGTCTACACTGGCTGGTCGTCAAACAGAATAATTAGCAAAAATATTTGAAGACTATTTCATTATTTGGAAATGACAGTTTCCAATTAGATGACGTAAATACTCGTCATAGTAACACGCTGTCAAGTGCTCGCCAAATGCGCTTCTAACTGATAACAAGGCGATGGCCATGCGGATAACACATCCGCTTCACGTTCTGAAGGCGTGGGTTCAAAACCCAGTCATGAAAACAAATGAATAAAGACATAAAAATCGAAATTAATGGATCTATATATATATATAGTCCGTGCTTCGAGAACATAGACTTTTTGTAACCAAAGAATTTCTACTAAGTAAGTTAGCGACAGTTCTGTCAAAAACAAATAATGTCAAATCCAATGAGCGCAACGGTACCACTGAATACAGGTTTACATAAAAGCGCATTACTTAAGGATTTCGTGTGCCGATACCAAGTGGCGATAGTCGCCAGTGTAGTTTGTAGTTGGCGCCGTTGGCGGCGCTGGCGTCGATCTCCGTTTCTCTTTCTCTCGTAGTTAAGATACTCAGGATGAACGTTCGTCTCTCTTGCACTCATAGAGACAGCTGTCATAGCGCGACTGCCACGCCGCCAAGCGGAAATTTGGGTCACAGAAAGTTTGTCTACAGAGCGCCCATAAGAAATGCGCCTCTATGTAAATATCTGAGCTCTTTGACGGTACATAGATATGTGTCATTGCAAAGTACCTAATATGTCAATTGATCGGGTTTTTACTAGGACCATACATCATCCTAGGGTTTTTATCAAGTTTTTATCGTTTGCGCTGTCAAAAGTGTTTTGTGGTACTAGAACATGTCAGACGCCGGGAACGTCAACATTTTGCGTTATTTTGCGCATTGCATGCATTTGCGTTAGAGGATACAAAATATTTTTTGGGAGTCAAGAAGAGGTTAGTTTAGGGTTAAATGCAAGTTTATGGTGTCGCAACCAGTCGCAACGCTCGTCCTGCGGCCGGCATCTCGGAAAAGCGGGTGCAGAATTGCAGATAGCAAACTATTAGTCGCCCAGAAGATTCTTAACACCTAATAGAAATAAATAGCTTCTTCTAACGAAGGTAAACCCAAATGTTATTTTACTGTAACTTTATAATGGATTTTGTTTAAGTTAATTCTGACATTTTCATTCATATACAACGTAAAATCTCCATGCCTAGACAGTTTTATGTAATGTACTAACTAGTGGTCCGTCATATTATCCATTTAATATTTTAGGATAGCTTACAAAAACTACAAAACATTGGCAAATTCATGAAAATACTTCCGGGAAATTCGAACACTCAATCACTAAATCAAATATGTTTATATTTGTAAAAATAGGAAATATTTGGTCACGACAAGAAGTCATAGATAATGAAATATAAATTCAATACATAATAGTATAATTGAGCATTGAAAATAAAACGACTGTTCAAAAACATGTACTAATAGTAATAATACATCAGTGTTCAAAAAGTATAAAAGTTCACTAAAGCATAAAATCTCAAACACAACTGTTTGAAACAAAGGTTGTGAAACTTGTGAAGCCTTGAATGTGTGTTTACAAAAAGTCTATCTTCTCGTGGCTCCAACTATAGAAAATTCGTAGGGGTATAAATGGCGGTGTAGACGCACTAAACGCCAGTTTAAGTTGAGAAGCGGTAAATTGAAGAAGAAAAGGAAGAAGTAAAAAGAAGAAGTAGTAGTGAAGTGAAGTAAAGTGAAGTACAGTGAAGTGAAGTACAGTGTAAAAGACGTTAGTGTTGGTGCTGTCCACGTCGAGAACGAACGACGCGTCGTATAAAGTGTACGCTGTGCGTAGTCATAAAGTGTCATCTGCGTTACTCGGTGTTTCCTTCCAATCCCGTTACTCCGTCCGTAACAATATTTTCCTTCTTGCTTCACCCACGGAATGAAATGGGTTGGTAACCCTTTGTATTCTTAATCCACCACCACATGGACAAAAAAAATGTCGCCACAAAAATGCAAAAATAATGTATTTAATAGCTTTGTAATATGCCAGCAGGTAAAGGCATGGTGTTGAGTTTTAAATGACTAACCCCATGTAAAAATGCATTTCAAACAATTGCCTGCACCTTAAACAAACACAGATTTTGTTGTACATGCATACATAGACTTACGCCTGTTTCCCGGCGGGGTAGGCAGAGTCTACGGAACGCCATTTGCAACGATCCTGACTTACCTCTCTTGCTTCGTTCACTCCGATCAAGTTTCTCATGCATGCTCTTCTGTTTAGGGTACTTCTGACCTGTCCTTTTTTAGGATGCCTCCAATCTGGTCAGAGATTTTGTTGTACCATTGCTATTAATGATAAATATTTTCAGGAGTATTTGGTGACACCTTTAGATCAGAAGAATTGAGAAGGATGGTATCACCAAGAGTGGTCTGGTACCCGTATACAATAGAAACTTCCAGTAACTTCCTATACTGGGCACTGACATGGCTTTTACATTATATACCTGGATATGCCATCGATGCTCTAGTTGACTTTCTCGGCGTTAGACCCAAAGGAATACCGCCGTAAGTCATATTTTAAGTGATTTCTATAAGAATGGACCGGCTCGACCGGGGAGTACTACCCTTTCAAAGAATGTCGAAGTAAAGTAACAGTATCTATAATGTTACGTTTCATTCAGTGAGTGAGAGGGCCGACGCCCCATTCCCCTTCTTTAACATAAACAAATCACTGCATAGCTATAGTAAAAAGTAACAGTGAAATAGAGATCTCAGGATTTCGGATTAGAATCCACGGCACTCGTCACTGATTTTCCAAAGTTTTTTTTAATATTATAATACAGGGTGGCGCAAACCCTATAGTCTCATCTCCTGTCATTCTGATATTGAACATTTTGTAGTAATCAAATGTAAAATTCACTAAAAATAATCATGGACCACTTTACTCCCCAAGAACGTGGAATAATCGTGTCATCAGTGATAAAAATACTAAATTGGTCAAATTATTGAAGATGTTTCCGTATAAAACTAAGATGACACATCAACTGCTGCCTACTGATCACCGAGATCGTTTTAGAGTACAGCCAGCGCGTCATAAACCTCAACCTTGAAGAGGATAATTTTTCTTCAAAATTAATTAATTTGGGATTATTTGAAATCTCGGGTGTATGTGAACGAATCACAGAGTCTTGCAGCTTTAAAAGAAAACACACTAAGAAATAAGAAACATATCGCAGGAAGTTTTACGGCTAGTTATGGAAAATGAGTTATCCTACTAATACTACGAGTATAAATGCGAAAGTTTGTGAAGATGTATGTATGGATGTTTGTTACTCTTTCACGCAAAAACTATTGAACGGATTTGGATGAAACTTTACAGTAATACAGTTTACACAGAATAACACACAGGCTACAATTTACAAAGATTTTGTGTAATGTTGCCATAATATAATAAAAAGTATCAACTAAGTCGGCAAAAAATCTGAGCTCTGAAAGCTATCTTCGCGTGCGTTGCCTAAACCGTTGAAATTACATGAAGATAATGTACAGTGATATTGTATATCTTAAAAAGTTCTAAGCAAAGGTCCGCGGCAGCATATATCTACCTTTTAAGTAGAAGTCACTATATCCTAAAAAGTGATCCGTAAAAATAATTAAATTTGATACTTTTTTACAATGCTCATTCTAGAGTAGTTATCAAATTATTTTCAAAATCGATATATTTATTGCCTTTATTATTTAATGAGGAACTTTGTCTTTTACAGTAAGTAGTTAAGACGAATAGTTTAAAAGTTATCAAGATATAATAAGTTATCTAAGCGCAGCGTTACTAAAGCGCTTACTATGATTTGGCGTGCTTAAGCGCAGCGGGGTAAGTAATCTGTGGCGGGGCGGAAGGGCGGTCTGATTATGTACTTTGAGGTAGTGCTTTCAGTTTTTATTTTTGCTGCTATTATATTCAGTAGGTATATAAGCTCTTCAATAACTATAATAATATACCTACATACTAATCTTTATCTTAAGTTTGACGAGTATGAAAACAAAAGTAATTTTTAAGCATTATCTGTTTTATGTATGCTACACGGCAAATTTGCAGAGCCGTTTGTGATGAAATTTGATAAGTATGGATAGTCCATGACTGAAACCTGGGGAAGTACATCAGGCTACTCTTTATTAGAATAACATGCGGGCGAAGCCGCGGGTGAAAGCTAGTCTAATATAACTTTACTTCGTTAGTCTATGAGAGGGTAATACTTCTCCAGTCGAGCTGGCCAATTCATGCTGATATCAGCAAGGCTCTACAAACTTCAAGTATTCTTTGAAGTATATGTCAGCTATTAATTTATTTATTTTCTATTGAAAATGAATGCTATGGTATAATTTTTGTGTGTAGAAATAGTTGACAGGGACGCGGACTAATTTATACCACTTTATAAAGTCTTGTATATGTCGCAGTCATCTGGTTGAATCTGCTATTTGATTGAATGACTAGCGCGTTCATTGAATGACGTCATTTAATTGAATGACTAAAGGACAACTCGTCAATTTGTTGAATGGAACGTTAAGCGTCTTGGCTAAACGTCATTTAGTGAAGTCTAGTCATTCAATCAAATAGCAGATTCAACCAGATGACTGCGACATTTACACGGTCAAGTTGACGGAACTCTGCTACACAGGGTTCCTATATATGTTTTTATGGTCAAAAGAAAACCTAACATGTCTATTTAGTTGACTAAACTGAGGCCGACCATTATTTCGAAAATCACGATCTATTTATTTATGAGAAATATCTCGTCCACCCGGAAATTTTTGGGTGCAGGGTTGATCACCTGACTGATTTTATGCCCGCTATGTTCAAAGGGCTATGTTATAATCCGCTAACTAGTTGGACGATGAGTGCTTGTTCAATCAACGTTCGGCCTAGTCCTTCAATTAATGTCGTCATTCAATTAACGCGCTAGTCATTCAATCAAATAGCAGATTCAACCAGATGGCTACGACATATATAAATATTTTTCGTTTCCAGATTAATAAAACTCTACGAGAGAATGTACAAGATCACTAAGAAGTACCAGTACTTCATGTTTAACTTCTGGAATATTCGAGACGATAATTTGAGGGCCATGATCCAAAGGATGTCCCCTCAAGACCGGCTGATCTACAACTGTGATGTGACAACCGTCGATATTAAGGAACATATGAAGACTTGTGCTACGGGAGTGCGAAAGTAATAATTTTTAAACAAATTTTTTACTACCTGACCCAGGGAACGTCGAACTCCCATATTTTTTGACGATTTTTCAAACCAAACCTTCTACTGACAATAACAAACGCATAAAATATTTATCCAATTTGGTGCAGTCGTTTAGAAGTTATGCGCGTGTTGCGCGTACAAACATTTTGTTGATTGATTTTTATTTATATAGATATTTTTATTGCTGCTTGGGTAGATCTCCCGAAAGATTGATCGACAATCTTGTTGCTTGATGCGGGCGACTAAGATCGGTCTGTGTGGAGAGCCTTGGGGGAGGCCTGTGTCCAGCAGTGGACTTCTAGAGGCTGATATGATGATGGTGACGATTATAGCTGCTGGTAGAGGAGTTAAAGGTCCATCTAATGATTAATGGTAACCGCTGACCATAAACTTCGATAATAATAATAATTGCGACTGCCTCCGTGGTCTAGTGGATAGCGTATGCGACTGCTGATCGGAGGTCCCGGGTTCGATTCCCGGGTCGGGCAAAAGTGTTAATGGGTTTTTCCAAATTCTCAGTAGCAGCACGGAGTCTGGTGATGTGCCCGGTAACGGCAATAGGCTCGCCACCTATTACGTGGGACCCAAAAATTCATGGCGAAATGTAGGTGTAATACTTATTACGCCTCTGCCTACCCCTTCGGGGATACAGGAGTCTATAAAAAAATATTAGTCAAGAGTATAAATAGCAAATTCGATGCTTACCTAAGAGTTATACTCGTATGCTGCTGGACTGCACACATGGCATTGTGATTTCAACGGCCGCCTCGCCACTTGACTTTGAGTGTGGGTTCGATCCCCATACGTGACAACACTTTGTGTGATATGTATGTTGTTTCGAATTTGGATTCTCTTTCGTCTTAGATTTATTGTTTGTAAAATACATCGCGACACAGTTGCTTTTTTTAAAGAAATAATGTACCTAATTTGAGAATGTATTTACGACGACCGGTTGGTGTAGCGGGAGTATAAGCGACTGCTGCGCCGAAGGTCGCGGGTTCGATTCCCGCTCAAGTCAAACATTTGTGTGCTTGAACATGGATGTTTGTCTTGGTCTGGGTGTTTCTATGTATAATATGTATGTATTTAGAAAAAATAAGTATATATGTATGATTATCCATTATCTAGTACCTATAACGCAAGCTCTGCTTAGTTTGGGACTAGATGGTGATGTGTGTACGTGGTAGAATATTATTAATTAGGTATTCACTAGTGTCCAATAGAAAGTCGAGTTTGAACCGAAGACGAATCAGCTATCGTCACAATCTTCGGCCAGAGCCCTTAAGCCAAAGTATAATTTATATGACCACTTGCTCGAAACCTTCGGCATCGGCGGCAACTACGGTGGCCGAACCAAAGGGTTCAGACCTTACCATTCTTAATTTTGTTATTTTTTGCCCAGGTACGTAATAAAGGACAATCTTCAGGGAGCAGACTACGGGTACAAAAAGACACAATACATGAAGTATGCGAACTATCTGTTTTACATGATCTACGGTTATTTGATATACGTTGCGTTTTATTTCGTATATTTTGTAGTAAAATCAGTAATGCAATTTGTAATAAATATTGTATAAGAAGAAAATGTATTTTATTTACAAACACTATGCACAGTCAACTACAAAAATCGGTACAAAATCTTTGCTGAGTCATTTATGAATTAAAACTACTCGACATTATTGTAACAAATATCTCATTTATAAATGACTAGAGGACGCCAGCAACTACGCCTACATTTTTTTTAAATTTACCCGTTTTGGCCGATCCCGTGGGAATTTCGGGAAATCCCTTCTTAGTGCACCCCTACGGTCCCCAAAGAACATATGTACATGCCAAATTTCAGCTTCCTGCGCCCAACAGTTTCTGCTGTAGCGTGTCTGTCAGTCAGTCAGTAACGCAAGGATTTTATATATTAAGATAATTTAGATAAGCTTTCTTTGTCTAGTGTAAGGATCTTTGACTATTGCTATGCAAGTTCAATGTCTCTTATTATTGAAGGTCACATTTAAATAAAAGGGCTTTTGAGTGAACCGAATATTTTATTTGCGCGGAATCGAATCAGGTAGGGTCATTGTGGCAACAGTGGGTCACACATTTTTAAGTCAAATAACTCCGTGACTGGACGAGTTAAATAAGTTAAACTCAAATGATAGATAAGTAAGTTACTTAGCTACATTTTAGTTAAAAGGTTTCTTAAAAATCTTTTGAGGTTATTAAATAATAAATATTTAAAAAAAAAAGATTTTTGACCCACTGTGCCTTAGGTGGGTACACAGTGGATCTACCCTGAGGGAACAGTGAATCACGAGGATTATGGAATACAAAAAAAGATAGATAATTTCTAATTTTTTTATTTTTTTTATCAAATCACTTTCTAGGTTATAATTAACATAATCAGACTTCAATACTTAAGCAAAATATACATGATTATTACAAATTACAGCTCTTTTAGGTGTAAATGTAAAATTACAATATTTATTTTGGCATTTCACAAATTTGGTGACATTTGGTTGTTGTTAATTTTGATCAGAATGATTTCTAAGATCTTTGATTAAATATATAAGAAGTGTTCATGAAAAAACAGCAGAACTGAATATTAACTAATAACAAAAAATAAGCATTCTTTTTTTAAGCCTTTGGTTAAGCCCTAAGGTTTCGACCTTTATCATCACAATTTAACATGGCACTTAAGCTTTTTATTGCTTCTTTTATTCATTTTATGGAAAATAAAACGTCTACAGTGGCACCCGTCACATTTATTACAGTTATCATTTTCGTGCATGGGCACAGTGGTCCACCCACTGTGCCCATCTTGGAGATGACCCACTGTATACCACTGATGCCATTTTAATTTTATGACACAATAACAGAAAAGTTTACTGTGATGATAATCCTTAACGTACTGTCAAATTAGGGCCTTAGTAACCATTTATTGCATTAAAATTATAACTCAGGGAATAAAATCAATAGTTAAAGAACCAGAAGAACAAAACTAATAATTTCTGTAACGCACACCACAGTACAGACCAGCGCACTGACTGGCATTAATAGGTTCATAGCCGAACACGAGTCTATTGCGAAAGAGACGCAGCTATTGCCTTACTCTTTCTGTCCAATATCGCATTGACTCAGTGTGCCCCTTTGACTCACTGTTGGCACAATGACCCTGTAAAAGTTGTCGTTTACACGGAAGGGAATTGACTGGCGAGTTGATGCAGGCGCGCTACGTCGTTATTAATATGATGCAACTTTATTATTATTGCGTCATGCACTGCACATGTCCCCACATCTAAAAATACTACACGGTATCGAAAATTACTTATTTGAGACTTACTTGAGATACGAAAATCGTTCAAAATCACGGAAATATACGGAGCTATGTAGCTAACAGTACACACTGAAATATGATATAATAACATCCTGGGACAATTCACACTTGGTTATCTGATTGCAAAACTAGGCGAAGGCAATACTGACAAAAATACTTGTATATTCTTACATATAATAATAATAATATAATAATAATATTCTACCACATTCACACAACACCATCTAGTCCCAAACTAAGCAGAGCTTGTACTATGGGTACTAGATAATGGATAAACATACATATTATATACTATTTTTTTTGTAAATATATACATTTTATACATAGAAACACCCAGACCAAGACAAACATCCATGTTCATGCACACAAATGTTTGACTTGAGCGGAAATCGAACCCGCGACCTTCGGTGTAACAGTCGCTTACACTCCCGCTACACCAACCGGTCGTCAAACATATAGGTATGTAGTAAAAATACACACAGACACAGAACACAGAATCCAGGTAGTAGAGCCTCGCTGATATCAGCACGAATGGGCCGGCTCGACCGGGGAAATACCAGTTCACAGAAAATCGACGTAAAGTAACTGTCTAGAATTACCGTAGCCAGGCAGGAAGGTGTATCAGAAGTGCGCGGTGGAAGGTGTAATACATCTACCTGACCACGACAGACAATATATCCAGACACAATGCACTGCGTTGCACAGTGAGTAAAATTTTCATGTACCTACTGTACATGAAAATTTTACCTTATATATCCTGGTGATGTTCTTGAAGTGGACCTATAGGATTAACTCATAATTTTGGCCAAAATAACAAGAGAATCGAATAGATACCAGTGTACAATTCGGCGAAGTCCTTCTCCAGACCACGATGCACGTTTGCGGTTCACAAAACTTTTCACAAATGTTCAATATGTCATCAATTTACAACAAACTTTGCCGGAAGTCAAAAGCGGCAATTACGTATTTGCAAGTTAATTCAATTCGCGTTAATTCAAAGGGCGATCAATTTATTGATTAGGTACAAGGCACGCGAGAGTGCAAACGGCGTGTTAATTTTTCAAGGCGCCAACGGAAGTGACAGTTCAGTGTGACCATTATCAGAAATTTTCAATAGACTAAACAAAATGCCACTCAATCGATCCAATCGATTTGACTTATAATAAAAACCAATTCCATTTCAAACATCCACCCGCCCCGGACCGGCCTACCGGTCCGCTAATCGGTTGGTAGACGTGACAATGTTGCAACCGCTCTACTCAGAATCGAACCGTCCACCAAGACCTCAGCAAATCGGGGAACTCCATCAGCCCCAGTTACCAAACGAAGGATGCGCCCCCTGCGCCATCTGAGTGGCGGAAGGTTAGCCTCCTTGATCAAAACGAGGTCACCAATCTTGGGTGGATCGGTCTTGTCGGTCCACTTAACGCGTTGCTGGAGTATGTGCAAATATTCCAAATTCCAGCGTTTCCAAAAGCTCTGAGTAATCTGGCGTACCAATTCAAAACGCGAGAGACGACCAGGTCTCGTATCAATATAGGGGTACTCAGGCAAGGCGACAAGTGGGCGACCAATCAAAAAATGGCCCGGCGTAAGGGCCTCCAAATCATTCGGATCTGAGGAGATCGGGCACAATGGCCGAGAGTTCAAAACGGCCTCAATCTTACAAAACACAGTTGCGAGTTCCTCAAATGTAAGGACAGATTCACCGATTGTCCTGCGCAAGAGTGTTTTGGCCGATTGTACGGCGGCCTCAAATATACCACCCCAGTGTGGACAATTTGGTGGGGAAAACAACCAATTTATCCCACGTCGGGCAAGCCTATCACCTATATCAGCTTTGTTGGTTTCAAGGAAATTAACAACATCATTCAAATAATTATAGGTGCCCTTGAAGTTAGTGCCGCAGTCAGAACGGATCAAGGAAGGCATCCCTCTGCGGGATACAAATCTGTCAAATGTGGCTACAAACGCCTCGGTCGTAAGCGAGGAGACCAGTTCTAAGTGTACGGCCTTTGTGGAGAGACAAACAAAAACACACAAGTAGGCCTTAACAGTCTTGCTGTTTCGAAGTGTCGACGTTTTCACCAAAAAGGGACCTGCGAAGTCCGTGCCAACACCGTCAAACGTCCTGCTCTCAGTTACGCGATCTGCCGGTAAGTCTCCCATCAAGGGCTGCATGGTAGAAGCCTTGAGCTTATAGCAAGGGATGCAGCGAAAGACTACACTCCGAATAATTCTTCGGGCAGACAAAATCCAAAATTCGCGTTGCAAAATAGCCAACAAAGCATTACAACCAGCATGCGAGTTCTTAAGGTGACGGTCAGTTACCAACAAGCGTACCAAATGACCGTCCATAGGTAACAAAAGGGGGTGACGAGCCCCGTAAGGGAGGTTGGCGTTCTTGAGACGCCCTCCAACGCGCAAGAGACCCGTATCGTCCAAAAAGGGGTTCAATTTAGAGACAGCTCCCGACAATTTCAATCTCCCTGATTTAAGGATAGCAATCTCCTTTTCAAAATGCGCCAATTGCACAGAACGAACCCAAAAGGTGAGGGACTCCTGTCGTTCCTGTGGTGAGAGAAACGGTGTCAGTCGTTTCTGTTGTGGGTGCCTAAAATTAAAAACAAAACGCTTTATCCAAGCAGTGACACCTAACAACTTGTCGAGGGAGCTGTAACGATTCAACAAAAAATCGGGGTCAAAGGCGCATTCTACCTTCTCAAGAGCGAGTGTTCGTAAACCCGGCAAATTAGAAGTATTCAAAACTGGCGTTCGAGGCCAATCAATTTCTGGTCGACTCAACCATTCCGGACCCCACCACAGCGAATGACCTATCAAACTAGGCGTCAAGCATCCGCGCGTGGCACAATCAGCGGGGTTGAGCTCACCTGGCACGTGTCTCCAAACAAGCTTGACTTCGGATTTCTGGATTTGGGAAACGCGATTAGCAACAAATACCTCCAAGGTGTGGACCGAAGCCTTCAACCAACAAACAACAATTTGGCTGTCTGTCCAGGCGTAGGTCCCATTAATGCAAATGCTTTTACCCAAAGTACTGGACACGTGGTTCAACAAGCGTACAAGTAGGGCTGCTCCCGAGAGCTCCAATTTTGGAATGGTCAGAGATGTCCGAAGGGGTGCCACCTTGCTCTTTGCCATGATCAGGGAAACCCTCACCTGACCTGAGGCACTAACTGTGCGCAAGTACACCACGGCGGCGTGACCATGTTCCGAGGCGTCACAAAACCCGTGAAGGGTGGCCTTGTACTTCCCGGGAGGAAGGATGGGACGAGGCAAGGAGATCTCGTTGACGGCAGGAAGTGAGGATACAAAAGAGGTCCATTCCTCAACAAGAGTGCCGTGCAGAGGTTCGTCCCAGGTCAATCCTGCTATCCAAAGCTTCTGCAAGAAGCATTTTGCCCAAAATATAATTGGGCAGATCCAACCGTTCGGATCAAAGGTTCTGGCGACAGTAGACAATACGAGACGTTTAGTACAAGAACACGGCAATTTCAAGTCTACGTTATATGTAAAGATGTCTTGGACTGGTCTGTACTGAACACCGAGAACAGCCATCACGGCGGGGTTGTCAACAATCTCAAACAAATGTGGATCCTGCTGATGATCCTCTGGCAAGCCTTCCAAAAGCGCTGGTGAGTTGGAAATCCATTTGCGCAACTCATAACCAGCGGAGGCCAAAATACCTATCAATTCGTCCCGCAGGAGGATCGCCTCGTCCACTGTGGAGGCGCCCGAGCAAATGTCATCGACGTAAATATCGTCCTTCAAGATGGCGGAGGCTCTTGGGAAACGTAAGCCTTCGCGGTCTGCGAGCTCCCAAAGAGAACGTATTGCCAAGTAGGGGCTTGACCTTAACCCGTACGTATTAATATTGAGCTCGTAGACGACCATGGGATCGCGAGGAGACTCTCTCCAAAGGATCAGCTGGAAGCGACGGTCATCAGGGTGGATAATCGTCTGCCTGAACATCATTTTTATATCGGCCACAAAGACAACCTGATGTCGTCGGAAGCTGGTGATGGCGTCACAAAGGTCCTTGACCAACTTGGGACCAGAATGCAAGCACTGGTTCAAGGATACGCCTGTTGAAGTCTGCGTAGAACCATCAAACACTGTGCGCAGCTTGCCAGTTGATGGCTTCAATACCGCATGATGCGGGAGAAAGTAATGCTCCACCGAACGCCAATCAAAATTTGACACGGACATGTGTCCCAATTGTTCATATTCCCTCATGAACTCAATGTACTTCTGTCTGAGCTCCGGATCACGACCCATGCGACGCTCCATAGCCAACAATCTCTTTTCGGCTAAAGGTCGTGACTCACCAAGTGGAGGCCGAACAGACAGAAAGGGTAGCCTCGTAATAATCCGACCAGAACGGAGTCGACCAGTGTTGTTCTGGAAGAACAGCTCGCACTCCTCATGTTCTGGATTCAAACGGGCAGCTTGAGGGGGCTCCTCTACCTCCCAAAACCTCTGAACTGCATCAGAGAGAGCAGAGCCTACAGCCAACAAATTATCAAGTTCAGGTGGAGGGGGGTCCCTAGGTACTGGTCCCATCAAAGCAAATCCAAATATGGTCGGGATGGCAGTCAAACCATTTGGCACCAAGACCTGTTTCCCACCAATCAAAATTCCACCGAGGACATCAGAGCCAATCAACAAGTCGATTTGTCCCGGTGTGTCAAATTTGGGGTCCGCCAGTTCCAATCCCGATGTCAAATTCACCACAGCTGCAGGTAGCTGTTTCTGTGGATGCATGCCCAAGATATTCTTCAGCACAATAGCCGAGGTTTTAATTCTCGGGTGTGAAGATTCAACAGGGCCAAACAAAACCTTAACTTGCCCTTCAACATTAGAGGCTACGTCCCCTATGCCCCGTATACAATTTGGAAAAGAGCCCATATTTAATTTAACCTGCCCTACCAAATAAGTGGAAACAATGCAACCTTGTGAACCTGTGTCCAATATAGCACGGACAACAACAGAGGTCCCCGTGGGTCCCCAGACCCTAACAGCAACCGTTGGTAGGATAACGGTCTCAATGGGGGAGGTTGGAGTTATAGGGCAGGGGTCAATGACCTATTGTTGCCTGGGCGGCGACCGTTGGCCAGGACCAGGCGAGTCAAAACGAGGGTGCGGCTTGAAGTCCTCAAAGGCGCGATGACTCGATCCGCGCGCCATCTGTGGGGGGTCATAATGACGCACCCGCCCAAAACGAGGTGGGCGCGAGTCAAGGCGGGGACGCTCCGCCAAAGGAGGGGAATACCTGGGGCAGCAGTCATGGTGCTGGTGACGCTGAACAGCACATTCAGGTGCACGAGAGAGAGGAGGCGTGCGCACGCAACGGTTCTCCAAGCGGGGCGAGTGGCGATCAATTGAGCGAGGCGACTCTCGGCTACGCGCCGGTGAGCCTCGGCTGCCACCTTCAAAACACCCGCCCGTGCGCGGCCAACCTCTCTGGCATTCATACAGAGAATGTCCAAATGCTGTCCTCCACAGTGAGGACAGGGGCGAGAGTTTGGGCAGTCTCGCTGGTAGTGGGACCCCAAACAAGAGAAGCAAAGGCGGCGGGCATTCGTGATGCGCCTACGAGAGGCGACACGTAGGTCCAAGAATGCCCTACAACTGGCCGTTCTGTGCCCCGTGACCTTGCAGTAGGAGCACTCCGCTGGGCTCTGCGTGACCGCAAAGCGAGGAGGGCGCCGGTCAACATTGGCTCGGGTATGACCGCGAGCCTGCTCCTTGACCTTGGGCGGCTGCGTCTTAGCCGGCGTGTCACCACCGGAGTTGTCCAAGACCCGGCACTCATCCTCCAGGAACCTCTCCAGGTCAGCAAAGGGGGGCAGATGGGTCGCGCTATCCCCACCAAAGCGCTGTTCAAAACGCGACCTCAGGTCGGCAGGCAGCTTCTTCAGCACAATGTGCACCAATAGATAGGACCATTGGTCCACGGGCAGGTCAAGGCACTTAAGTGCGTTGATGGCCACCAAAAGCGGGTTCAAAAGTTGGGTGCGCAACCCAGAGACCCGGGTGAGCGTTGGCAAACCCAAAATCTGCTCGATGTGCGTGTCGGCGAGGCCACGCTTATTATGGTACCTACGGGTGATTAGGTCCCAAGCCGTCTGGTACGCCTCGTCAGACACGGGCAGATGCTGGATGAGGCCCTTAGCCTCCCCATCCAGAACCGACATTAAATATGCCAATTTTTGTGCTGGCCGAATCATTGACCAGGCTGTCGAACAAATTAACGAAGCCCAGGTAGCTTCCTAGGCAGCCATCAAAATGGGGGAGGTCCAAAGTAGGGAGCCTACTCACCAGCCCCGGTGCTGACCTAGGAAGCTCCTGCTTCAGGCCGGGTTGCCCTTCCCTATCGGCAACTAGTTGTCTCGCACTATTGGAGACAGCATCATACAGGTCTAAGACCTGGGCATAGTCTTCACTGACCTTATTTCGCTGGTCAGCGGTGAAATCATTGATTGACACTTCAAGACAGCAAGTGCTGAAAGTGCGGAATTGCTGTTCCACACTTGCCAGGCGATCGTCAATCCGCTCGTACCTTTGTAGTAAGGCCTGCTGGCGATCAGGCCGGTTCACTAAGGCACTGGCCGAGGCAAACCAGCGCAAATCTGATGCAATAGCATCAGCAGCCACACGCAAGTCCTTGATAGCTGACATAATCAAAATTCAAAAGAGCCCGGACAAGCGTTAAATAAAATTAACAATCAAAACTTAATATTTGTTAATTCTTTGAAACCAACAAAGTATTAGCCTGTTTACTGCAAGTGCAGGTAAGTGACAGGTATCTACTGTCCAACAAAATTAATAGTTTCAATATATATTGACACAAAACAAAGTCAAAGTTATCAAAAGTTGAAACTTCCAATAAGTTAATTAAAGTTAAATATTCAAATAAATTAACTAATTACTTGCAACAGACAGACTGGCTGTGTTATTTGAGATATACAATAGTAAGTAAGCACAGAATATGTGTTACCTAGCATTATTATCTATTCTATTCTATATAACAAGTACAAATATCTATTATAACAAGGTTTAGCAATGTAAGGTTCAAACATAATATATCAATATATGCAATAAACTAAATCAATTGATACATATAACTGATATGTATCCAATCAAAGTGACTTATTAATGCAACAACAAATTTAAGTTAGATTTTTCAACAATACAAATCAACAATTACTGATTGAGGTTATGTGACAATGTGTTTCAAATTATCTAGGTCAACTTATACAATTAAATATTATGTATTTTAGACAATAACTGACCTGACAAACACTACAATACTGTCTACAAGGTGATAAGATACAAGCTCATACCAATCTGAGTTTATACTCAGTAATGCAACAGCGGCTAAATTTCAACTACGCTCTGCTACCAAAATTATGTCTAGAATTACCGTAGCCAGGCAGGAAGGTGTATCAGAAGTGCGCAGTGGAAGGTGTAATACATCTACCTGACCACGATAGACAATATATCCAGACACAATGCACTGCGTTGCACAGTGAGTAAAGTATTGAGTAGGTTCATGAAAATTTTACCTTATATATCTTGGTGATGTTCTTGAAGTGGACCTATAGGATTAACTCATAATTTTGGCCAAAATAACAAGAGAATCGAATAGATACCAGTGTACAATTCGGCGAAGTCCTTCTCCAGACCACGATGCACGTTTGCGGTTCACAAAACTTTTCACAAATGTTCAATATGTCATCAATTTACAACAAACTTTGCCGGAAGTCAAAAGCGGCAATTACGTATTTGCAAGTTAATTCAATTCGCGTCAATTCAAAGGGCGATCAATTTATTGATTAGGTACAAGGCACGCGAGAGTGCAAACGGCGTGTTAATTTTTCAAGGCGCCAACGGAAGTGACAGCTCAGTGTGACCATTATCAGAAATTTTCAATAGACTAAACAAAATGCCACTCAATCGATCCAATCAATTTGACTTATAATAAAAACCAATTCCATTTCAAACAGTAACAGTACCCAAACTGTTGCGTTTCGTTCGGTGAGTGAGAGTGCTGGAGGCCCATCTCCTATTCCTTCTCCTTCATCCCATTCCTCCTCCTGTCCCTTTTCCCAACCCCTAGGGGCGGCAGCGCACTGGTGACTCCTGTGGTGTTGCTTGTGTCTATGGGCGGCGGTAATTGCTTACCATCAGGCGATCCGTCTGCTCGTTTGCGGCCAAATTTTATAAAAAAAAAAAAACAAATGAATAATAATCGTGCTCATCATACAAGAATTTCTGCCGAGTAATGGAACCTACGACCTGTGGCTTAGCTCTCAGATTTACTTACCACGTGCTTACCACTAGACTAATAGCTTAGTAGTAATGTGATTTGTAATAAAGCCTATTATGCTACCTATGAGGCATAGATACTGATTCTACCAAAGACTAAAAATCTACAACCACAAAGAGATTGGATATATAATACATACAACCACTATTCACAAACGTCATAACCAAGGACAGGACCAAAGAGTATACAAATACTACGTGACAGGACATTTTAGAAATGTCAAATTTTCTGTAATTTATCAAATTTTTAGTTCATAAATGTAAATAAATTCTAAATTAAATTGTGTCTAAATTATGGTGTTAGTGAAAGTAAATGTTATGAAATAATTAAAGGTATAGTTCACATGATATTTACCGCAGCGTTTGATGCTTCGGCGATCAAATCATGAGCATTCATGATTAAGAATATTCCTTGTATCAGTGCTATTGTGGACGGTACAACCGAATAACTCTCATACCAGCATAGAGATGTCCACTACTGAACTTAGGCCTACCCCAAAGCTCTCGACACGGAACGATCTTGAGCCGCCCGCATTCAACTGCTTCCCGCGATTTTAACCAGATCGTCGGTCAACTTGCGAGAGGCCTACTAAAACCGTCCTACCTTATGGGGTATCGATTCTTCGAGCTATGTGATATTTATTTAAATATGACAAGAAAGAACGTAGAAAAAGTTGAATCAAAGATATTTGATTGGTCCTTACACTAGTTACCCTACCTAAAGGTATCCACAGGTATTCTGACCGCATTTATGCATTTTACTTTCTGAAAAGGCTCGCAACAAGGCTGTAAAAACTATAGAGGCATTAGCCTTCTCAGCATTGTTGGCAAATTGTATGCGAAGGTATTGATTGAAAGAGTTATGAAAGTAACCGACAAGAAAATATGGGATGTACAAGCGGGATTCTGTAAGGGTATGGGGTATACGGATCAAGTCTTTTCCTTGCGATGCATAGCCGAGAAATTCTTGGCCAAAGGTCAAACGGTCTATGGCACATTCGTGGATTTGGAAAGGGCTTACGATAAAGTGATGAGGAATGATATGTGGTCGGTACTGTCGATGTATGGGGTGAACAGCAGCCTCATCCGATCTCTGAAATCCCTTTATGATTTTCTAGAGCTTGTGTGAGGATAAATGGGGCATACACTGACTAGTTTACCATCGACACAGGTTAGACAAGGATTTGTAGCGTCGCCGTGGTTGTTTAACCTCTTCATGGACAGTTGTTTGCAAGATTTGAAACATAGTGATTGTGGATTAAGGATGAATGAGTTACTTGTCAAATGCCTCCTTTTTGCTTATGATCAGGTTATACTTGCGTCTACAGCGGAGGAATTGCAGGAGGTGGTAACAATCATGCATGGTGCGTTGGAGAGGAAAGGAATGAAAGTGAATGTAAGTAAAACGAAAGTTATGGTTTTTGAAAAGGAGGAATGCGTTACGGCTTGTAATGTTATGATCGATGGACAACGAGTGGAGCAAGTCACTGAATTTGTATATTTAGGTACGCTGTTTACAAGAGATGGTAAGAATGTAGAAGATATTGAAAGAAGAGTTAATACATAAAGTGAATGAAGCTCTGAAGGCGTTTGTGAATAGCCAAAACGTGTCAAAAAGGCACGTTTGGCTGTGCAAACAGGAGTGTTAGTACCTACGCTTATGTATGGTAGTGAAAGTTGGGTATGGCAGAAGAATCATGAAAGTAGAATAAATGCTGTAGAAATGAGAGCACTGAGAAGTAGGTATGTGTGGCGTGCCTTTGACTGACAGAGTAAAGAATTGTGTGTAAGAGAGTGTTGTGGGGTAAAAGAAGATGTAGTGACAAGCATCGAGAAAGGTATGCTAAGGTGGTTTGGGCACGTGGAGAGGATGGATGACGAAAGATTGACCAAGCAGATATACAAGGCAAGTGTGAATAAGACAGGACGAAGGGGAAGACCTAGGCGGACGTTCTCTGACCAGATTGGAGACATCCTAAAACAGGACAGATTAGAAGTACCCTGAACAGAAGAGCATGCATGAGGAATCTGATGGGAGTGAATGAAGCAAGAGAGATATGTCAGAATCGATGCAAATGGCGTTCCGTAGTCTCTGCCTACCCCTCCGGGAAACAGCCCTGTGTCTATGTGTACTTACATACAAACATACATAGACATGTCAGAAAGTGACAATAAAAGTAATGCTATTAGGAAGGGTTTTTTTCATGACAGCTGGGACCGACGCGGATGGAATAACGTGCTCTAGGCACGAGGAATGCACAACTATGTAATGCGCATATAACTTCGAAAAGTCAGTGGTGCGCGCCGTGGATTCGAACCCTCTGCATAACAGTCTGTTGGCATCTCCACTTTGATATCATTGCCTTTTCATCGAAGCCCAAACTCATGCTGTTAATAAGTTGGTCCCACTTGATAGAGGGCGATATTACCGTTACTGGGCACTTTGCCTTACTCCGTGCTGCTGCTGAGAATTCGGAAAATCTCAGTAACACTTTTGCCCGACCTGGGAATCGAACCCGGGGCTCCCGATCAGCAGACGTATGCGCTATCCATAAGATCACGAAGGAAGTATAGATACTAATTAAACAAATCCTGCCCACAGTATTTATTATTAGTACGGTCGATAAAAACAAAAAAAATATTCAAATGTTTATCTAGAAACGCTTATTAACATGTGGATTATTCTTGTGATTGCTAGCCTAGAGAATTATCTACAGCAATATTTTCTTCGTCATTCTCTTCTTCCAGAAACTGTTTTCATAAGCGTTAACACAAAAGCAATAATATGATTGAGAAATCAATGTTAACATTGCCTCAAAACATCAGTCTACAAGCAGAACCACACGAGGAATGGCTTAAGATACTCGACGATGCACAAGCAATAGTTGAAGAAGAGGATGAAATGCAGGCAAGTTATTATTTTTTTAAGGTCTACTACCTTGCTGGTTTCAGCATGAATTGGCCGGCTCGACCGGGGAAGTACTACCCTCCCACAAAAAAACGACGTAGAGTAACAGTACCTAAACTGTAGCGTTTCGTTCGGTGAGTGAGAGTGCCGGAGGCCCAATCCCCTATTCCTTCTACCTCACCCCACTCCTCATCCTATCTCTATTTCCAACCCCAAGGAGCGGCAACGCACTTGTGGCTCCTGTGGTGCTGCTTGTGTCTATTGGCGGCGGTAATTGCTTACCATCAGGCGATCCGTCTGCTCGTTTGCCGCCTATAACCATAAAAAGACCAATCTTGAGCCGCTCGCATCCAACCATTGAGATCCAGTTGCACACCTAGGTTCCGATAAAATCGTCGGCCCACCTTGTGTAGGGCCTACCCTTGCTGCATTGTCCGACGCGTGGACATCATTATAGAACCTTCTTGCATCAATGGCTTCTCATCAGCCCTTTATACTGTCCCACTGCTGGGCCCGGGCCTCTTCTCACTTATAAGAAGGGTAAGGCCATAGTCCACCACGCTGGCCAAGTGCGGGTTGGCAGACTTCACATGTCTTTCGAGAACATTATGGAGAACTCTCAGACATGCAGGTTTCCTCACGATGTTTTCCTTCACCGATTATCAAGCGATAATTAACAATTTAATACGCACTTAACTGTGAAAAGTCATTGGTGCGTGCCGTGGATTCGAACCCGAGACCCTCTACATAGCAGTCTGTCTATCAATGGATGTCATCAATGCATTACTCGAAGCAAAATTAAAAAGTATTTACTGGATTCTGTGTGGACCATCAACCTAATAATTATGTCGTAGGTACCCATTACAATAAATTGTTTATAACTTAAGATTGTAACTTTAAAAGAGTGGCATGAGTTTCTTATAGGCTCTTCTTATACACATACCACCACGAAACTAGTAGTACAAAAAAGACGTTTATAAGTGTTGCCTTGTAACGTACCTAAATGAATAAGTGAATTTGAATTAAAGAAGGACTTTAATAAATTTTACTACCAAAGGTACATCAATTTTGAAAGTCTTAGGGTAGGTGAAGCAAAAACTGATAAAAAATACCTTTCTTCTGTTTTTAAACGGTTTTATTTCATACAGCGTGCTTGTTCAAAAAGCTTACGACTGCCCGGCCGAGCCCTCCCTCCCGAAGTGATGGGACGATGGTACGCGGCTTATTGTGACCTCATCAACAGAATGTACGATGCTTATCTGAAGAGCGTACACCTGCAAAGATCACCGTATATTCCTGAGATCATCAAAGTCATTGTTAAGCGGTAGGTTGCTGTTCCAATTGATGATGCCATTATAGGTATTTATTGCTTAAATGGCTATGTGGTGTTAGTGAAGCACTCTCGGAAGAAAGAAGAGAGAGAAGGAACCTTCTCTCTCTCTCTTCATATTGCGAACTGGAAGGACCGTGCTCTTAGCCTAACCATTCCCTACCGCATCTCGGTCATTGGGAGACGGCAAGGATAGTAGTGATTGACTTTATTGGACGTTCTAAACATAGGAATTTTCCATTGCCATTTTCTTGAAACTTCTTTACTTCAATTTATTTGGT
Organism: Euclidia mi; assembly: GCA_944739405.2. NCBI lineage: Eukaryota > Metazoa > Arthropoda > Insecta > Lepidoptera > Erebidae > Euclidia > Euclidia mi. The sequence continues at coordinate 9,667,686 of OX123211.2, read as the reverse complement.
TCACCTGAATTTTACTACAATTACAAAACGCTAAATTGACATGTAAAAACTAAAAATACCGAAGAAAAAAATAATTGTAGGTTTTGCCGAAGGAAAAAGGAAAAGGGGTCTAATAAAGGCATCAAACAGACTTTTGTGATTTCCATTTAAAAAAAATAGCTTGTGTAATTCTTTTTACATACCCAGACCATCCTCGGAATAAAAGATATTCACTATTTTTACAAAACAAAACAAAAAAATATTATATTTGTTTTGTTTTACCATCATTACTTTTTTTAGACTCCGTGTGATTAAACAAATTAATGTTTTATTGTCAAAAGATCATGTCTATTTACTTTCTAGGATGTACGAGCTTCGAAATGAACTGGTTCACTATATAGTTAATGACTACATCTACGTAGACCCGGCATTGGCACAGTTGCGGATGACTCCTTATGATATTGAGGTAAAGTCATTTTGTAATCATTCTCATCTAATCCAGTAATAGTCCAACCTCGTAAGCTTGTAATTTCTGTCATATTGTAATTATTAATGCTGGTTATTTAAGAAAACATTGGTCAACTTACATCTGAATGGGTGAACTTACCTCCCTCCGATCCTCAAATTATCTGTATATATAAAATCCTTGCGTTACTGACTGACTGACTGACAGACAAGCTACAGCCCAAACTACTCGGCGCAAGAAGCTGAAATTTAGCATGTATGTTCTTTGGGGACCGTAGGAGGGGTACATTAAGACGGGATTTCCCGAAATTCCCACGGGGTCGGGCAAAACGCGAAATTCGAAAATATGTGCGTGCGAAGCCGCTGGCGTCGACTAGTTGTTTAATATAATGTGTTACAACCAGGCTGTAATCGTGTATTAAGTTCCGCGGCACTAGCTTACTAAGACAGGATGGGAGATCTTCCTTCTGGTTAGAGATTCACCACATAGTTTACAGCGAGGAAATAGAGGTCACTAGAGCATTACTACCAACTTACGAATACAGAACAAATAGTGACGTTTTAATTCACAGTACACTCGTGGTTTATTCAAATTTTGCGATTATTTTTTCCCAGTTAAAAACATCTGTGATGCAATCTGAGGGTTGTACTCAGCCATGCAACAGCGGCTAAATTTCAACTACAGCTCTGCAACCAAAAATTATGTCTAGAGTTTGGGCTAAGATTGGGTAAGTTTTACAGAGATCAGTGGAAGCGATTAATTCATCCAGTCTCAGCCCAAGGCAAAAGTTTAAACATATATTACTGTGATTGCACAGTGATGAATTATAATCCTAATTACAACTAATATTAATAAAATGTCTTACCAAATCTTACTGATGCTCCTGATGATGCTCTTGAGTGGACCTATAAGATTAACTCATAATTTTGGCCAAAATAACAAGAAAATCGTTATGATTACCACTACTCGAAGTCCAGATCGGCGTCCTTCTTCAGCGAAGTCGTCTGGTACCAAGCACAGATTTACACAATTTACAATGTTCAATGTTCACAACTTTATCACAAATGAACCGATGCCGGCTGATCAAAGAAGCAGCATTCAAGAGGGTTTACAGCACGAATACACTTCGACACCACTATGACTCGCGGAGCACCCATGTGCTTTCAAGGGGCGATAATTCCAATAGAGGACAAAACCGTAGGTAATAATTTACTTTTGTCAATCGCTCACAACCTCGTCGGACAACTTCATATAGCGACGGTTGTGAAGTTGATAATTACTATAATTAACTCAAAACTCAAAATTACATATATCATTCGATAAATATGGCAATATACGACTTCCTTAATGACATCATAGCTAACATGAATGATAGAATCCCAATATCAGCAGTATACATGGATATGACCAAGGCATTTGACTTGGTCAACCATGACTTACTGCTGAGCAAATTAAATGCATACGGAATAAGGGGTAATGTGTTGGCACTCATAAATTCTTATTTAAAAAATAGAACACAATGTACAGAAATAAGTAGAATATCTAAATTTAATAAAACCGTTATAAAATATATATCTAGTGAGCGAATAATATCTTGTGGAGTCCCTCAAGGCAGTGTGCTAGGGCCTTTATTATTTTTAATATATATAAGTGACTTTCCCCGGAATATACCCTATCCTATGACAGGGTTTGCTGACGATAGTACTATAATTGTTAAACGTGACATTAATAATATGGACTTCGAGACTGACATAATCAATGCATTGGACCAAGCCGTTAACTGGTTAGAACAAAATAACTTAATTATAAATTTAAATAAAACAAAAGTTATGAATTTCCGTCAACGAGTAGCTAATTCGAAACTAAATATAATATTTAAGAATGAAAATATAGAAGAAGTTGTAAATATTAAATTTTTAGGCTTAACAATCGACAATCAACTTAATTGGAAACAACACACTTCATTATTGGTTAAAAAGGTCAGTAAATTTGCTTTTGCCTTGTATAAATTAAAAAAGTTGTGAATCAAGCAGCGGTAGTCACTGCATATTACGGATATGTCGATTCTATATTACGCTACGGAGTTATGTTTTGGGGCACCTCCTGCAATAAGGAAACAGTGTTTAAGTCACAAAAAGATGCATTAGGGCTATTACCGGTATAGACGTAACTGATAGCTGTAAACCTTATTTTATATTGTTAAAAATATTGACTTTACCTTGTTTATACATTTTTGAAAGTGCTTTATGTGTCAAAAAGAATATGCATTTATTTAGAAAAGCGTCTGAACAGCGATACAAAATGATAAGAAAAGAATACAGACATGAGCTATGTGTTCGTCCTTCAAAGACCGCCTTAATGCACAAAAGTATACTTTGTATGGCCCCAAAAATATTTAATAAATTACCAAATGCACTAAAAGATTTATCTATAATTCAGTTTAAGAAAAAAATACGATATCTATTACAAGAAAAATGTTATTATACCATTGACGAATTCTTTAATGATAAATTTTAAGTTGACATTTCTATTTATTTATTTCTGACTTTGTGTTTTTTATAATTTAATTAGCTAGAGACATTTCACTTTACCATTGACGAATTCCTTAATGAAAAGATGTTAATGTTTGACATTGAAGTCCATAATTTTAATTATTTTGTTTCTATATAATTTTGTATTATTTTATCATTATTTATTATTCCAATTAATTATTGTGAATTCTTATTGTTAGTTTCCCAAATTATGTTGTTATGTTGCAATTATTAGATTTTTATATTTCTGGACTTATGATAATTCTGATATTTTTTTTATTTTTTTAAATTAGTAATTAATATAAAATGAATGTGAAACAGTGTACACCATCATGGTAGATTTTTGAGATGCTTTAAAGTGTATTAAGACCACATGTAACGTGTAACCAAAAATCACACTAATAAATGAATTTGAATTTGAATTTGAAATTACAATAAACTGCGTGGGCGGAGAAAACTTTTATACCGGGAAACGCCAAAGAACCAAAAAAGTGAATGACAGTTCAGTGTGACCATAGTCAAAATTTACAATAGACTAAACTAAACGTTACTAAATCGATATCGACTTGACTTATCATAAAACTATGTAGCGCTCGTAGCGAGACTTGGCTTGCCGTTCGTAACAGATCGGCAAAGTTAAGCAACGCTTGCACAGGTTACCACTTGGATGGGTGACCGTGTGTGGCATTTACATCTGAGCGCTACCGTGCTTCGGAGGGCACGTAAAGCTGTCGGTCCCGGTTCTTGTCCAAGGATAAGGATCGTTAGGCCATGTCGGAGGCCTTCGGGCGGTCTGAAAACTCCGACACCAGAGTTGGCCACACGCTCACACGAAAAACAAAAACAAAAATCATAAAACTATTTCTATTTCAAACACAATCTATATCCTTATTTTTTTAAGATTGTTGTACCATATCACTTCGCTACGGAGTCACGATCAGAGGACATACAGGAAGCATTACAGAAGATGTGGGCAGAAGCTATACGGAGAAAGAGACCAAAAAAGGTAAGTAATTGTATGACTGGCTTACTTTCTGTTCTGCAGTTGTTCTAACATTTAAGAATGCCAGAGCATACCTTATGTGACAAAGCAGTCAAACTCCAAAGTTCAGTCATGTTATTGAACGTTACTTAAACAAGTACCTATTTTCGTGTTTCGAAATGTTTCCACCAAAAAATAATTGCCTAGCTCCAAAGTTGCTTGCGAGAAGTGTTGTTCAAAAACATATAAGGAATTTCATGTTTCAAAATAATGCCCAACAAAAATAATTGCTTTATCGATTAAGCATCACTACATAGTATATTCCGTGTGGTGACGGATTAAGAATACGGAATGTCACCACCCCATATCATCCCATGGGTGTCGTAAGAGCCGACTGAGGGAGCATATTATGCAGAGAACAGTACTGTAAGAGAAGGAAAACTTGATACAAACCCTATACCAACCCGTTTGGCCAGCGTGGTATAGTAGGCCAATAATTCCTCCTTTCAAAGGAGAGGCCTAGTCCAGCAGTGGACTGTTAAAGGCTGATGATGATTCTTACCATTCCAGCCCAAACCACCGAAACCACCGCCTGTTGTGTCCAGATCATATTTTGCTATGAACTCAGCACAGCAAGTTCAAATTGAAGAGGATGTTGAAGTTGAGGAATTTGAGGAAGAAACACCACGTATGTTTATTACAATCTGCTGAAATTAATATGCGATCTATTGACATAAGCTTCATACAAAACTTTTCAAAGATGTATCTTTTTTTATTATATTTTTTTATTATAGACCCACGCCTGTATCCCCGAAGGGTTAGGCAGAGGTGTAATATTACACCTACATTTCGCCATAATTATTTTTTTAGGTCCCACGTTATAGGGGTCGAGTCTATTGCCCTACCAGACTCCGTGCTGCTACTAAGAATGTCCTAACGAAAAAACCCAATAACACTTTTCCCGACCCGGGAATCGAACCCGAGACCTATCCCAATCCCACGCGCACATTTTTGCCGCGAGACCAACGAGGCAGGCAAAGATAATAATAATAGTAATTATTATTATTTTGCGAAATATGGGTACAAAAAGATGTTACAATAAAGTGTACAGTATCGCCATAATCAGCTGTGTAGCATGCAAAATGAATAGGAAATATAAGAAATTTTATCATGAAATGGAATTTGAATGTCAAACGAATTCAATAACAATAATGATTACAATGTCAATTACAATGTCAAATGAATACAATAATAATTATGATAATTATGTCAAACGAATCTCAAGAATGTTAGTGTAGATTACAACCGACCGATATCAAGACCGTTAGTGTAGATTAAAACGTTGGATCTCCACCTTGTCGTGGTGGGGGGGCTCAGTAACCGCGGCTTTGAACCCCGCGGTGAAGCTAAGAGGGATCCCTGGAGTGGACGCTCCGCGTGGGCTTGGCAGTGGGCCTGCTCAGGATGCGTCCAACGGTGCGGGTGCGGGGGACAGTTCTGTCTGTCCCTCGCAGTCGGGCGCGGTCGCGGGAGGAGAGGCGTGTCGGTGTTGCGTTGCCGCGCGCCCTATCTCCCGCGACCAAATGGGGGCGCACCATTCGATGCGTCGTGGTGGGCCGCGGTGGAAGAGGAGATGCGGTGTTGCGTTGCCGTCCTCCTAATCCTCTGCGGCCGCTAGGTGTTTTGGCGGCGTAGCCCAACACCTTGATCCGCCGCCAAGGGGGTTTTGTTCGGGGCCCGCCTGACCATCTAGGGCGGGCCAATACCCTTCGGTGGGTTGCGACTTAGGCTTGGGCGATACCCGATCCTCTGACACACGGATACATGAGGCACACGGGTTGGTTTTTAGTTAGTAAGAGTCTGACAGTCCCCTTCGCCCATCCCCCAGGGCAGAGGGACTCCATGAGGATTTTCCAACCCGACACCAAAAAAAAATTAGTAAATTATTATATATCCTTGGCATCATACATAATATGCTGTTGTTAAAAAATGTAGTTTTATTATGCAGAAACCGTATTTTTAAATTGTGTCTGCGGCTGTTTATGTTTCAAACATAGTCATATTCCTTTTTACAAATGATACAACTTCAAGGATGTATATACATGGCAGAGTGAGTAGTTTCAATTTTAAGAAGTAGAGTCTACAACTATCAGTCTGTTTTAATTTGCAGAGTGCTCTCACGCATCTTTTTTGTGATACAAATGCTAATTCTTTATTGGTAGCATTGCCCCAGAATATAATACCATACCTCAATAGGGGTGTAACGTGACCATGATATGTCATTAAAGTCGTCGACATATTTGCCAATTTAGATAAATTAAAAAAGGCATACGAAAACGGATACAGTTTTGAGCAAACCGACTCAATATGTGTCGACCATTGCATGTGAGAATCAATGTGTACGCCTAGAAACTTAGTTACATCTACTTGTTTAATATTAATGTCAGAATATTTAATTTCCATGTCAGTCAATTTGTTTAGCCTATTTCGAAATGTCCTGTAATTAGTTTTATCTAGATTAATTTTCAGATTATTTGATTTTAACCATTCAATCACATTGTGTAGTGTTGTATTTATCTCATGTTGCAGATGAATACTCTCATTGCCGGTGAATATAATAGTACTGTCATCAGCAAATAATATTGATCTGTGACACGTTACTTTAGGGAGATCATTTATGTAAATAATAAAGAGAAACGGCCCTAATACGCTTCCCTGTGGGACACCAAATGTAACTTTCCTGTATCTTGATGAATATTTAGTGACAGTCTTCGTTGAAGTGTATAACCTAGTTATTTCGGTTGATTGCATTCTGCCGCTAAGGTACGAATTTATTAAATTGTGTGCATTGCCTCGAATCCAATATGCATATAATTTATCTAATAAGATCTTATGATCGACATGGTCAAATGCTTTAGTTAAGTCCATGAAAAGCGCGCATGATTGACTACCTCTATCTATACTTGTGATTACTGGTTTGAGCAAATTGAAGATTGCAGTATTTATACATTTATTTTTTCTGAAACCCACTTGTTCACTACCGAATAGATTATTGCAGTCAAGGAATTTAAAATTGTTTCATGGATGACCCTCTCGAAAATTTTAGACATAACCGGGAGAAGGGCTATTGGTCGGTAACAACTTAAATCAGTTTATAATGTTTTTTGAAGAGTGGTTTCACTATTGTATATTTCAATTTTTCCGGAAATACTCCATGTAATATACACAAGTTAATTAGATGGCTAAGAATTTGCGAGATTGTAGTTGAAATCGATTTCAGAATTTTGGCTGATATATCATCATAACCAGTGCTGTTAGTGTTTTTTAAATTTAAAATTATCCTATTGATGTCATTGGGTGTAGTAGGTGCCATAAAAATAGTTTTTGTATTATTAGGTATCGTTACTCTTTTGTACGCATGCGATGATGTGACTTGGTCAATATAGAAATTGTTAAATGATTCAGCAATATGTCTGGGGTCACTAACTAATTTACCTTCATTCAGTATGCAAGGGATCTCGACCTTTGGTTTATTTATGGTTTTGTTCTTTATTATATTCCATGTTGCCTTACATTTATTGGGTGCTGTTTCTTAAGCCTAGATGATGATGACCTGAATAGGTTTTTATTAGCACTTTTACGATACTTCCATAGAAGTTTTCTTTTGCGTTGATGCATCTCTAATCTCCAAATCCATGAATAGATCACATGTTGGGAACGGCCGTAAGTATATACTGTACGGATGGCGTAAGGGCCTGGTCACGAAATCGGTCTAAGCGGCGAGCGGCGCGGCAGGGGCGATGTACATGGCGCGTTTACTCTGGGGCTGCCGCGCGCCGCGTCACAGTTAACGCGCCATGTACATCGAAAGCGCTCGTCGCTGCCACCCGCCGCTGTAGGCCGTGACCGGGCCGTAATGGTTTAAGTGGTCGCCACGCCGTTTGGCACCAGTGTACCTATCGTAGGTTCGATTACAACGAGATAACACTTTTTGTGATTTACAAATATTAATAATAAGTTACCGGCAGCGATAGCCTAGTGGAGAGACCGACAGATTGCTACGCAGAGGGTCCGCATTCGAATCCACGGCGCGCACCAATGACTTTTCGGAGTTATGTGCGTATTGCATTGTTAATTAGCGCTAGCTAAACGGTGAAGGAAAACATCGTGAGCAAAACCTGCATGTCTGTGAGTTCTCCATAATGTTCTCGAAAGACAATTGTGGAGTCTGCCAACCTGCACTAGGCCAGCGTGTTGGACTACGGCCTTACCCTTCTCATAGTGAGAAGCAGTGGGACATTATAAAGGGCTGATGATGATGAATAATAAGTTGCTAAATTTCTGGGTGTTTTCTGAGTCAATTGATGAAATATTTGTAAGTCCACTGCGAAATCCTAGTATTGGCAGTTGTTCCATAAAAAGAAAAGAAATGTAATTAAAATTATAAATGCAATTCTGATAAATGACTAGCCGTTCGTAATAGATCAAGGCAACGTTTGGATTCGCGACCTAGTAGCCCTCAATAATTGTGGCATTCACATTACACCACTGACATGGTTTGGAAGGGATGTAAAGAGTTGTACCTATGTAATAAAGCTTAAAAACTGGTAGACTGATTAGCTTGCTTGTAACAATCATCCACCCGCAATACTTCAGTACATTAGTCAGTACGTAAGATATACAGCTTTCTTTCAGATTAGGTCGTATGTGTGTAGTTCTCGTGCAATGAAGAAAAGCTTTTACGAGTCACTCATTTAATCTGTAATATCAAAATAATTTTCTTAAAATTTTGCTATTTTTCTGTTTTGCTTGATGACTCCGTTTGCTTCTTCTGTGAAGCGCACCAATTTACTGCTGTTATTCAATATGCCATTTGGCGGCTTCGAATGACACACATTCAATTCCTTCCAACTTCCCAAATGACCGGATCCAACATATGTATAATATGATAAAATTTATTTTACAGCTTCGAGCGTACACACAATTATTCCAGAAGAGTATAACCAAATTGTTATAATCCAGAAACATGAGAGATATAGGTGATAAAAAAAATGTTTTTTAATTATTGCTTCTTATGGCCAGTCAATATATTTTAAATATTCGTGGTTGTTCCTTTAGACAGTGGTACATGGCAGATTTTAGAGAAAAATGCCGTATGAGAAGGACGTATTTTGCAGAAAAAGTTGTTGATCCACCGCTCGAACTGAAGATCAAAGCTGCACAGATTATACAAAAAGTGTACAGGTAAAATTCAATTTTGAATTCGAAGAACTCAAGTTGATGGTTAATATTTTGAATATAATTATACAATTCTTGCGTTAGTGACTGACTGACAGATAAGCCACAGCCAAAACTATTAGGCGCAAAAACCTAAAATTAGGCAAGTACCTTACTTGGACATCGGAGGTTGTACTAAGAAGGGATTTCCCGAAATTCTCTCAGGATCATCATCATCCTCCTAGCGTTATCCCAGTTTGAACCCGGGGTCCACTTTCTAGTCTAACCGGATTTGGCTAAATACTAGCTTTTCCACGGAGCGTCTGCCTATCTGACCTCCGCAACCCAAAGGGATAGCGTCAGTTTATTTTAGAGGTACTGACGCCCTATAACGACTGTCAAAGATCCTCATGACAACCGGAACCGACGGCTTAACGTGCTCTCCGAGGCACGAGACAAGCGATAATTAACAATTCATACGCACATAACTCCGAAAAGTCATTGGTGCGCGCCGTGGATTCCAACCCGATATCCTCTGCATGGCAGTCCGTTGGTATCTCCACTAGGCTATCGCTGCCCTTTGAAATTCTCTCAGGATAAACAGTTAAATAAAAAAAATATCATGTTATATTAGATATAGGTATATTATAACTAGATTTTAGTATTCTTCTTAAGCCCGCCAGCGTTGCTTGCTGCTTGATTAATACTTATAATTGTAATTATTTTGAATGTGTACTTTTTAGGCAGTATATGGAAATAAAACGACAGCGAATTGTATCTGTTAAAAGAGATATATTGTTGGGAATACTGCCAGATCCTTGTAGAACTGGCGCTTTAGATTACAAAGAAGAAGATGATAAGGTAAGAAGAAAAATAAAGAGGCAAAACTAGACCAAGCTGGATATTTTTAAGATCCCGATAGTCTTAATGTAGTCTCCAAATAATGGTAACTCCTGATGGAAATATAACAACAACCGATCAACTTTCAAAATGGTACCAATAGCGACCATCTTATACTAATATATAAAGCAGAAGAGTTTGTTTGTTTGGTTGAACGCACTAATCTCAGGAACTACTGCTCTGATTTGAAAAATTCTTTCAGTGCTAGATAGCCCATTTATCGAGGATGGCTATAGGCTATATAACATCACGCTATGAGTGACGGGAGGGGAGCAGTAGGCCTTAAGTAACGCGGGTGTAACCGCAGGCATCCTCTAGTTGCTTAATAAAGCCAATTTGCAAGAAATTCTCCGTAGTAGTCTGTTGGTCTCTTTACTAGGCATGTAAATAAATTGTTTCTTATCTCTTGCTAGACGATCGACCGAAGATCTTACTAGGATTGCGGACAGTGGATGAATGCGTTTAGCTCAAAATCGGTATATGTGGAGAGCCTTGGGGGAAGGCCGATGTCCAACGGGGGACATCTATCAGCTGATATGATGATGATAAGGCGGTGAAGACAAGCATTGTGAAGAAAATTGTATGTCTGAATTCGCCATAATGTTCTCGCAAGACCTGTGAAGTCTGTCAATCCGCACTAGGCTGACGCGATGGATCAAAGCCCTAATTTTATTAGCCTTATCACATGTGACTAGCTTTTTGATGAAACCAGTCCTGTATTTACTACTAGATAATGCCCGCAGTTACACCCGCGTTATTTAAGGCTACTGCTCCGCTCCCGTCACTCACAGCGTGATGTTATATAGCCTATAGCCTTCCTCGAGATAAAAGGCTATCTAACACTGACATAATTTTTCAAATCGGACCAGTAGTTCCTGAGATTAGCGCGTTCAACCAAACAAGCAAACAAACAAACTCTTCAGCTTTATATATTAAGTATAAGATATAAGATTCCACTAACTGTAAGTACAGGACTGGTTTCATGAAATTCAATTTATTTTTCAGCTTTGTGAAAGACGACGAAACACGAGACTGAAGATTAAGCAGACGTATCTGAAAGAACTAGAGAAGGAGACTACGAGAATAATCATGTTGAAGAAGGGAGATCAGATAGATGATATCACTGATCAAATCAGGGAATGGTTTAAGGAATGGTAAGTGAAGAACGTCGAATTGGATTAGTAATAGTAGAAATAAGATTCAATTCTACTGCCTGTTGGTCTAATTTGTTGTTTAATGATCCTGACTGGTAAGCCATAGGCCGCAGGTTTCCATTCGATTCTTTGCTTGATGAGTACAACGATTATATTTTGTCTCGGTTCTTTATCTATATTAGGTATGTACTTAGGAATATTGAATGGAAGGCGTTTATGAATAGCCAAAACGTGTCCAAAAAGGCACGTTTGGCTGTGCGTAGAGGGGTGTTAGTACCTACACTTATGTATAGTGGTGAAAGTTGGGTATGGCAGAAAAGTCATGAAAGTAGAATAAATACTGTAGAAATGAGAGCACTGAGAAGTATGTGTGGTGTGTCTTTGACTGACAGAGTAAAGAATTGTGAGATAAGAGAGTGATGTGGGGTAAAAGAAGATGTAGTGACAAGCATCGAGAAAGGTATGCTAAAGTGGTTTGGACACGTGGAGAGGATGGATGACGAAAGACTGGCCAAGCAGATATATAAGGCAAGTGGTAATGGGACAGGACAAAGGGGAAGACCTAGGCGGACGTTCGCTAACCAGATTGGAGACGTCTTAAAAACAGGACAGGTTAGAAGTATCCTTAACAGAAGAGCATTCATGAGGAATCTGATGGGAGTAAATGAAGCAAGAGAGATATGTCAGGATCGTTGCAAATGGCGTTCCGTAGTCTCTGCCTACCCCTTTGGGAAACAGGCGTGAGTCTCTGTATGTATGTATGTACTTAGGAATATTTATGTGTGTTTATTACTTCTGTTTTAGCGATAGCCTAGTGGAGATACCAACAGACTGCCATGCAGAGGGTACCAGGTTCGAATCCACGGCGTGCACCAATGACTTTTCGGAGTTATGTGCGTATTGAATTGTTAATTATCGCTTGTCCCGTGCCTCGGAGAGCACGTTAAGCCGTCGGTCCCGGTTGTCATGAAGATCTTTGACAGTCGTTACAGGGCGTCAGTATCTTCTAAATAAACTGACACTAGTCTAAACCATGGAATATCGCTATCCCTTCGGGTTGCGGACGTCAGACACGCAGTCGCTCTGTGGTATTCAGCCAAATCTGGTTGGACTAGTAAGCGGACACCAGATTGAAACTGGGATAACGCTAAGAGGATGATGATGATTACTTTTTTGTTGTCGGCCTCACGATCTTGTGACCAATTGCTGCTGTCTTCTTCATAGTATGCAGAGCTGTTTTAATTATATTTTGTTAACGATTTAAGCACTTCTTCTGATAGTCCAGATACTAAATTGGCAAGTACAAATATGGGTATTGTCAAAGAGCTCAGATATTTACATAGAGGCGCATTTATTATGGGCGCTATGTGGACAAACTTTCTGTGACCCAAATTGCCGCTTGGCGGCGTGGCAGTCGCGCTGTGACAGCTGTCTCTACGAGTGCAAGAGAGACTAACGTTCCTCCTGTGTATCTTAACTACGAAAGCAAGAGAGACGAAGAACGACGCCAGCGCCGCCAACGGCATCAACTACGAACTACACTGGCGACAGTCGCCACTTGGAATCCGCACACGAAATCCTTAAGAAATGCGCTTCTATGTAAATCTGTATTCAGTGGTATTGTGCAGTGAGAAGACATTGCAAGATTAATTGAGTTTCTTTAAAACAGCAATGTTAATCTTTACTAGTTCTCTTTTTAATTCTAGTGTTTAGTTGGGTGATTTTATGGTACATTTTTCAGGTACTACGGCTATGGTTTCTTCCCTCAATATCCATATGAGGTCGAAGGTGGTACCATATTGGTATTAAAAGGAATATACCCCTCCGTTGAAGAGCAGAAAGAGGCAGATGAATTGATGAACGCATTGAATAAGGGTAAAACGAAAGAACAGGTAGACTTTACTTCTCAAAGGTTCTTTATTTAGCGACTGGAGTTTTATCGTGATGTTATGCGATGTTGAGATTGGATATGACTTAAGGATATATAATGAACTGGTTAAGAGAGGAGGGACGAAGGTGCAAGTTCATGAGCTCAGCCTTTAGAGTCTCACTACTATTATAAATGAAGAATTTTCTGGAAATACATAGATGGATGTATGAATTTTTGTTAAACATTTACGCAAAAACTAGTAAAAATTTTAATAAAATGGAACTTTGCACTTAAAATTTTTTATAGCAGCCGAGCATATTATGGACTACTTATTTATTTTATTTATAGACTCACACCTGTATCCCCGAAGAGGTAGGCAGAGGTGTAATATTACACCCATATTTCGCCAGGAATTGTTAGGTCCCACGTAATAGGGGCGAGCCTATTGCCGTACCGGGCACATTACCAGACTCCGTGCTTCTACTGAGAATTTCCTAACGGAAAAACCCAATAACACTTTGGTCGGGCCCAGGAATCTAACCCGAGACCTCCCAATCCCACGCGCACATTTATGCCGCTAGACCAACGAGGCAGTCTACTTGTTGTCGCGACAACCGTCCCACATGCGGGCGAAGTCACGGGAAAAGGGTAATAAACTAAAAAGATTGACTTATTTTAGCTAAAGGAGCAACGTGCTCAAGCTAAAGCTGACGCTAAGATAAAGGCGGAGTCAGAACGTCTGAAGAGAAAGAAAGATGCGATTGCATTGTTTAAAGCGAGATGTAACCCTTTCGATGACCCAGGGTATAAGGTCCAGACTTCTGAAGTTACTGCGCAAATTATTGAGGTAAATGTAGTTGATATAAAATAGATGAGCCCGCGGTTACACCTGCGTTATTTAAGGCTACTGCTCCGCTCCCGTAGCTCATAGCGTGATGTAATATAGCCTATAGCCTTTCTTAATAAATGATCTATTTAATACAGAAATAATTTTTCAAATCGGACCAGTAGTTCCTGAGATTAGCGCGTTCAACCAAACAAACAAACAAATTCTTCAGATTTATATATTAGTATTAGATAATCTTCCACACAAAAACTTTAAAGAAATCTCCACCATAGGGATAAATAAAATATCGTAAAAAGGAAACAAATTTAGTAACATTTAAACAAGAGAAATATAGATCACTTAGACTAGGTAAATAACAATTCTAACCGATACCAGTACCGGTCATCCCGAGATGTACCATCCACCTTGCAGGAGACCTACCTCTGCTCCGACATCCAGTGCCTGGTCGACATTCCAGAACCTTCTTGCCCCAAACGACTATCGGATCTTCTAGCCATGTGGCCTGGCTACTGCCACTTCAGCTTGGCTATATAATAAAGAAAAGTGATCTCCAACTTCTGCACGGTTGGCGTAGTGGTTTAAGCGGCCGCCTTACCGCTTGACACTGCGCCGAGTGTCGTGGGTTCGATTCCTACACGAGACAACACTTTGGTGACTCTATGTGATCCACAAATTGTTGGTTAGAGTCTGGATGTTCATTTTGTCCGTTGGTTGTATGTTTGTAAAGTCCCCCGCGACACAGGATTTATGCCGATTAGTACAAAGAAATTGAAGTGACAAAAAAATAATAATGACTCTGAGTTTGTTTCGGCCTTTCTTCGCAGGAAATCATTTAGCTAGGAAAAGCCGGCATCATCTAGAATAGGGTTTTGACATGTATAAGTGTTGTAAACAACCAAAATGCAGAAATAAATATGTTTTTATGTCTCTTTATGTCTTTAGTGCGGGAGTTGTCTTCTAAAAGAAAAAAAAAGAAAGAAAAATCTTTGGTTTCAGGCATTATCGCAATACCGTGCTGCCTGGTCGATGTATGACAATCTGCCTTCTGAACTCTGCGGTGAAACGATATATGGATACCTGAAGCCACTCCTCATTGAAGATGTCATGTGCCAGCTGCATAAGGATTGTAGAAAATACGTTGATCAGCTGATGAGGTTCGTAGCATCTACAGTTTGACCGATTTTCCCATAGAAAGCATAGCCTTTGTACTGGTCATGCTTTCTATGTTAATCTGTATTTGTTTTTTATTGTCTCACGCCTGTATCCCCGAAGGGGTAGGCAGAGGTGTAAATATTACACCCACATTTCGCCATGATTTTTTAGGTCAAACGTAATAGGGCGTTTCCCGCGAGGGCGAAAAGCGGCCTACGGAAAGTCGGTTTGCAACATTAAATGTTGGAGGAGGAATGGATGGTAAATTGAATGAAGTATGCCAGATGATGGATGATAGAAAGATTGATGTTCTATGTGTCTATAAGACAAAAAGGAAAGGTTGTGGCCCCACCAAGCATGACAGCTACTCGGCTTATTGGTCTGGGGTAGACAGTACCACCAGAGCCTGCAAGGGAGTTGGTTTAATACTATGTGCGCGAATGAATGAGTGCGTTAAGGAATTTGAATGTGTAAATGCTAGACTATTGTGGATGAGAATGAAAGTAGGACTTACTCGTCTCTTTATTGTAGGGGTTTGCGCCCCGGTCAATATAGTAGCGGGTATGTCACAGCAAGAACAAGACGAAAGGCAGGAATTTTGGGAGAACCTAAGACCGATTTTGAGGAAATGTAGGGATAACGAAAGATTGATCTTGTTAAGTGATTTCAATGGATGGGTGGGAGTAAAACGAGATGGATTTGAAAGGGTTTTAGGTGAATTTGGTGATGAGAGTGTGAATGAAAATGGAAAAGTATTGCTAGAGGTTTGTTTAGAGTGGAGCCTTTGTGTGACAAACACCATGTTTGATCACAAAAGGATACACATGTATACGCGTGAGGCTAAGAATGTTAGAAGAAGTATGATTGATTTTGTAATTGTAGATGAACGTTTGAGAAAGAATGTGTTAGATACAAAGGTGTATCGAGGGATCGGCATCCACACAGACCACTTCTTGGTGATGAGCCGGATAAGTGGACTCTTTAAAGAATGGCGACACCGAGAACATAATGAAAATAGGGTCATAGAAAGGATAAAAGTAGAAAATCTGCAAGAAAAAGATGTGAAAGATGAGTATAAGCGAAGATTGATAGCAAGATTTGAGAGGTTCGATGGCATAAATGATATGGAAGAATTATGGCAATCTTTTAAAGAAGAGATAGTATGTGTAGCGTCTGAAGTATGTGGTGTGATCAAGAGAAGGAAAATACGAAAGGTTAAGAATTTATGGTGGGACAAGGATGTACAATCAGCAGTGTCAGAGAAGAAGAAAGCTTGGTTAGATTGGTTGGCTGCCAGAGCAAATGAAAGAATGGGAAAGGCAACAAGTGATGACATAGATGAAGCAAGAAAGGAGTTTGTAAGGTCAAAAAGAATTGTGAAAGAAATTGTTAAAAGGAAAAAAGAGGAAAAGAAAGATGAGTTTGATAGCAGACTATCTGAAGATTTCCGAAGAAACATAAAGTTTTTCTGGAAATCCGTTCGTGCAGTTCGAGGAAGAACTCAATCCTCAGAATACACGTCAATCAGAGACAAGAATGGAAAGATACTGAATGTTGAATCATGCGTGCTGAAGAGATGGAAAGAGTATTTTGAAGGTCTATTTGAAAGAACGGCGATAGAGACATCGATCGACGAAATGATTGGTAATAATAGCAATGATGAAAACGATATTGGTGTGGATGAGATTGTGAAGGCGTTGGGAAGTTATGAAATTAGGCTGCAGGATATGATAGGATTACAGTTGAAATGCTGAAGGCTGGACAGGGCATCATAGTTGGTCAGCTGCAGCGCTTATTTAACTTGTACTGGAGCACCGGCCGAGTACCTGATGACTGGGCCACAGCGGTGGTTGTGCCTCTTTATAAGGGAAAAGGCTCGCAACAAGACTGCAAGAACTATAGAGGCATTAGTCTTCTCAGCATTGTTGGCAAATTGTATGCGAAGGTACTGATTGAAAGAGTTATGGAAGTAACCGACAAGAAAATATGGGATGTACAAGCAGGATTCCGAAAGGGTGCACGGATCAAGTCTTTTCCTTGCGGTGCGTAGCCGAAAAATTCTTGGCCAAAGGTCGAAAGGTCTATTGCGCATTCGTGAATTTGGAAAAGGCTTACGATAAAGTGGTGAGGAATGAAATGTGGTCGGAACTGTCGATGTATGGGGTGAACAGCAGCCTCATACGAGCTCTGAAATCCCTTTATGAAGATTCTAGAGCTTGTGTGAGTGTGTGATAGTTGGGTATGGCAGAAGAGTCATGAAAGTAGAATAAATGCTGAAATGAGAGCACTGAGAAGTATGTGTGGTGTTTCTTTGACTGACAGAGTAAAGTGATATATAAGTGAAGAGTGTTGTGGGGTAAAAGAAGATGTAGTGACAAGCATCGAGAAAGGTATGCTAAGATGGTTTGGGCACGTAGAGAGGATGGATGACGAAAGACTGACCAACCAGATATATAAGGCAAGTGAGGAAGGGACAGGACGAAGGGGAAGACCTAGGTGGACGTTCTCTGACCAGATTGGAGACATCCTAAAAACAGGACAGGGTAGAAGCACCCTCAACAGAAGAGCATGCATGAGGAATCTGATGGGAGTGAATGAAGCAAGAAAGATATGTCAGGATCGTTGCAAATGGCGTTCCGTAGTCTCTGCCTACCCTTCCGGGAAACAGGCGTGAGTCTATGTATGTATGTAATAGGAGGCGAGCCTATTGCCGTTACTGGGCACATACCAGACTCCGGGCTGCTACTGAGTATTCGGCAAAACCCAGTAATACTTTTGCCCGACCCGGGAATCGAACCCGGGACCTCCGATCAGCAGTTTCATACGCTATCCACTGGACCACGGAGCAGTCTGTATTTATGATTCTTTTTTTCTTTTTGTGTGACTGTGTGAACTCGCCTGTCGGAGTCTATAGACTTACCTACCATCAGTAATCCTGCAAGGTCTTCACTTCCTACCTTTGGTCAAGCTAAAAACAACAACAACTACATTAGTTTTTTTTTTAATTATACCTACCTAAAGAAAGAATATGTGTCTAAACACACTATGCCGATGTCACGCAACCAAAGTTTCGCGGCCGAGTTTACGTTCCGATGTATTCGGCTGATATGACAAACCATAATTACCGAACTTACGCTCGTGATACGAACTACGCTTGTGTTCTACTACTAGAAAGGTTGCCGCTCAACTTACGCCCGACCGAAGTTAGTGCCTAAACACACTATGCCGAACTTACGCGACCGAAGTTCCGCGCGAAGTTACGTTCCGACGTATTCGGCTGATATGACATACCATAAGTGCCGAACTTACGCTCGTGCTACGTACTACGCTTGTGCTCTACTACTAGAAAGGTGGCCCCTGAACTTACGGCCGACCGAAGTTAGTGTCTAAACACACTATGCAGAACTTACGCGACCGAAGTTCCGCGGCCGAAGTTGCGTCCCGACGTATTCGGCTGTTATGACACACCATAAGTGCCGAACTTACGCGGCCGAAATTCCATTGCGCAACTTTGTGTAGTATCTACGTCGGCAATCGAACCGAACTTCGGTCGCGTATAATGTGTGCTCTACTACTAGTTTCTTCGTAGGCAATCGAACCGAACTTCGGCCGCGTATAATGTGTGCTCTACTACTAGTTTCTTCGTAGGCAATCGAACCGAACTTCGGCCGCGTATAATGTGAGTTCTACTACTAGAAAAGTTGCCGCCGAACGTACGCGGTTACGCCCGACCGAAGTTACGCTATACGCTATAACACAACGTAATTTCGGTATAGTGTGTCATAAGTAATTCAAATAGAATAAAATTGCAGGCGTAATCATGCCGAACTTCGGCATAGTGTGTTTATGCACTAACAGAAACGGTTACTGTATTTTAAAAGGTCATCAGGTATATATTTCTAGATCCCATTCATCAGCATCATCTCCCTATGGTTATCCCAGTTGCAGCTCGGGTTCCACTTCCTTAGTCTAAACAGATTGGACTGAATATTACATTTTTAGCTGCGAGACATCGGAAGCAGAAAAATTGAACCCGCAACTGAAATTGCGATCTGGGTTAATTGCTGTTCTAGTAGCCTGAATTCTTGCCGAGGAAACCAAATCATGTAGTAATAATTAAAGCTCAAATACTTTTAATATTTTTTAATTTTATTTATAGTCTCACGCCTGTATCCCGAAAGGGGTAAGCAGAGGTGTAAATATTGCACTCACATTACGCCATGAATTTTTAGGTCCCACGTAATAGGGGGCGAGCCTATTGCCGTTACCGGGCACATGACCAGACTGCGGGCTGCTACTGAGTATTCGGAAAAACCCAGTAACACTTTTGCCCGACCCGGGAATCGAACCCGGGACCTCCGATCAGCAGTCGCATACGGTATCCACTGGACCACGGAGGTAGTCTTTTAATACTACTTTTATTTTTAGACTGGATCTCAAGTTATTAGTCCAAGCTCACCAAGCTATGTACAAGAGACTGGGTCTGGATTTTCCAAAAGCGACACCTAGAAAGAAACCCAAAGCTCCTCCGGTACCTAAGACATTGATCGTGGACCAAGAACTGCTGAGGAAATTTGAGGTAAGTTTAAATGACTGCACAGAAGGTGTCTGTGGCAATTTCAGCAGCAGTTCTTGGACTGCTGAGGAAATTTGAGGTAAGTTTAATTGACTGCACAGTTGGCGTAGTGGTTTAAGCGCTCGCCTCGCCGCTTGACACTGCGCTGAGTGTTGTGGGTTCGATTCCCACACGAAGTAACACTTTGTGTAATCCATCAAATATCGTTTTGAGTCTGGGTGTTCACCGCAGGTGACTTAACAAACATACAAACGTTGTACGTTTGTATGTTTGTTAAGTCCCCTGCGTCACAGGATTTATTCCTAGTGCGGGAGTTCAGAAACAAAATTAGCAGGCGCGCAGACAGGGGCATTCGATTAGCGATATCGCTATTCGCGAAGTGCAACAGTGTATGGAACTGACATAGGCTTTCGATAGGCATGTCAAGGAGAAGGAATTGATTATGTTACCATGGCAACCAAGCGATAGCGATAGTAGAAGTAAAAAGCGAATGCCACTTGTCTAGGCCAAACAGCTCAGATATTTACATAGAGGTGCATTTCTTATGGGCGTTCTGAAGACACACTTAGTGTTTGTGACAGCTGTCTCTACGAGAGCAAGAGAGACGAACGTTCCTCCTGTGTATCTTAACTACGAGAGCAAGAGAGACGGAGAACGACGCCAGCGCCGCCAACGGCGTCAACTACGAACCAAACTGGAGACAATCTCCACTTGGAATCGGCACACGAAATCCTTAACAACTGCGCTTATATGTTAATCTGTATTAATTGTCTAGGGTCTAGCCCTTCACATCGTCCAGTTTAAAATTGTATTGAAATCAAACTACGGTTCACGGATATTTCTCACGCGATATTTAAATAAATTGTAATTTGTCACAAATCATGGTTTAACGTACCTATGTCAACCAATATTAAATTGTATTCATGCTTAAATTATATTTACACCATTCAGCTGTAGTTCTGGATTTAGAAGTTCTGGCTATATCGACCGATTAGGACGATAGCTAAGTATATGGTGGATAATGTTGCCACAGATCCACTCTTGCAGATTTCATACCAAGTGTAAAATTTGCTCAGTTTTATAGACTCACAGCTGTGTTCAGAAAGGGGTAGACAGAGGTATAGTATCTAATATTACACCTACATTTCGCTCATGAAATTCGTACGTCCCATGTAAAATGGGGCGAGCCTTTTGCATTTGCCGGGTACATTGGCAGACTCCGTGCTGCTACTGAGAGCTGTTGCTGCCTCCCAATTAGCAGATATCGACGTATACTCAATCCACAGAACTACGAAGGCATTTTATAGCTTTTTTATAATTTTATTTTTCAAATATGTTTAACTTTCAGCCCATATTTGATCTAGAAATAGTCACAAAACCCACAACGAAGTTTAAAGATGTTTATGGTGACTTAAACTTTGCTGCTTACGAATACAACATACGGGACCCCGATGCCACGTGAGTAAAGTTCTCTGTATAACAAACTACAAGTAAAATAATTGCAGCAGATTCCCATAACAGTTTGTTGTAAAATATACGAAACAAATTGTATTTTTGGGAAGAGACGGAAAACTCGACATCAATCTATCATCATCATCATCATCAGCCTTTAACAGTCCACTGCTGGACTAGGCCTCTCCTTTGAAAAGAGGAATTGGCCTACTATACCACGCTGGCCAAACGGGTTGGTATAGGGTTTGTATCAAGTTTTCCTTCTCTTACAGTTGCTGTTCTCTGCATAATATGCTCCCTCTGTCGGCTCTTACGACACCCATGGGATGATATGGTTACATTCCGTATTCTTAATCCGTCACCACGCGGACAATCAATCTGTAGACTTACAATATTTTGTGGCACCATTTAGGAGAGCATTTTTGTGAAGGTTCTTTCAGGTATGTAGTCTTGTATACCTACAAATTTCTTGGGTACTATTCCACCTAGACAAGCAGACATTTTGGGGTAGTGCAATGCTAGAACTCGCACATCGTTGTCTTTGGGCTGCCAGAATTCATCCAGTTAACAAATAACAGAAGGTGTCTGTGGCAATTTCCGCCTGGTGATAAATTGTAACTATCAACAGGGGTATAGGTCAGTTCATGAAAGATGACCACTGCGCAGAAATCATTTTTTAGGTCCCCGTGGAGGTGCGGGGTTAGCCGAGGGTGGAATGCTTAGGGAATGCGTCAAGAACGGAGCCACGCCACTGGTGCACGAATGTACATATGCGGACGGCCGCCATTTGTGGTCAACTTTCGTGAACCGATCTGTAGTTCTAATCTACGAAAAGGCGGGCTGTCAGTGCTGGAATATTTAATAATCTAAATTTAGTCCAATTTGGTATCTTTTAAACCAAAACTATGTATGTCTAAGAGGTATATATACGCAAGGACTACGCTTACAATGGGAGGTTTTGATAGGCACGATGGCACGTTAAAAAAGGTCTTTCCCTTGCAGGAAAATAACTTTTTTTTATAGACTCACGCCTGTATCCCCGAAGGGGTAGGCAGAAGTGTAATATTACACCCACATTTCGCCATGAATTGTTAGGCCCCACGTAATAGGGGGCAAGCCTATTGCCGTTACCGGGCATTTCGCCAGACTCCGTGCTGCTACTGAGAATTGAGCAAAACCCAGTAACACTTTTACCCGACCGGGAATCGAACCCGGGACCTCCGATCAGCAGTCGCATACGCTATCCACTGGACCACGGAGGCAGCTGAGCCACATATAGGTTTATAATCGTCCTAGCATCGACCCGGTTGCACCCAAGATATGCGCCTTAGAGCTCGGGGTCCGTTTATTAGTCATAACATCAGCCGTCTAAAGCTTCGTCAACCCTTGCCTGACCCGGGAATCGAACCCTGGACCTCCGATCAGCAGTCGCATACGCTATCCACTGGACCACGGAGGCAGTCTGGGTAGGAAAATAACTAAACACTACATTTGGAGATGAGTATTTGGAGGAAGCGTGAGTTAGTAACAGTATGCGCGAATAAAAACGTTGCATAGCAACTGATATTACATCCATTCATCTGGTAGCCCAACAGAATTTCAGTAAAAAAACTGCGCTATTCAAAATGTGCGACTACTTTACTTACAAAACTTCTTCCTATTACACATACATACATAGACTCACGCCTGTTTCCCCGAAGGGGTAGGCAGAAGCATATTAAACGCCCACTTTTCGCCAGTGTTTTGATCCCACGTAATAGGTGGCGAGCCTATTGCCGCTTATCGGGATATTTTGTTTGCCAGAGCCTCGTCCGTTGATCGGCAGGTGCACCACTTGCAGGTGAGGTTGGCTTGGGACCCTAAGTTCTTGGTGGGAACCCTATACTTCCTATTACCCTAACCCTAATTATTATCTTTCAGGTTTCCTCCACCAGGTTACGGCGACGTGAAGCAACGGTTAATGCTGTCCTGTGTCCTAGCGTGCGGTATAGAACCAGGAGCGCCCAGGAATAAATCAGTGATGCTGCTAGGACCTGCGAAGAATGGGAAGTCGTTTCTCGCTGATGCTGTTGCTGGAGAACTTAGTACGGTTTTACATTTTAATATTTGTTTTTTAACCTGTAACCCCGGAAGGGTAGGCAGAAGTGTTATATTCGATGATGATGAGGCGTCTGGTACTCCGTGCTGCTATTGAAATTTCGGAAAAACTGTGTAACACTTTTGACCAACGCGGGAATCGAATCCGGGACCTCCCGGTCAGCAGTTGCATACGCTATCCACTGGATCAAGCAGGCAGTCCATATTTATATTTAACGAGAAGATACTTCCTAGTGGATTTAGATGAAGCATAGAGCTCTTTCTCGTAGGCAAGCCAGCGATAGCCCAGTGGAGATACCAACTGACTGCCATGCAGAGGGTATCGGCTTCGAATCAACGGCGCGCACCAATGACTTTTCGGAGTTATATGCGTATTGAATTGTTAAAGGCCCTGTGAGAGGAGAGCACGTTAAGCCGTCGGTCCCGGTTGTCATAAGATCTATGACAGTCGTTATAGGGCGTCAGTACTGTATAAATACCTATTTCTTTAGCGACCACGCTCGGTGCAAGACGAGCGAAACGTCGGAAACAAATAGGTATTTTTACCTTAAATAAATTAATTGTACGCGATTAAGATCCGCAAAATTATTTTGTATTATATATATCAATCGCAAAAGTTTAAAATCGATTATTATTAAACCCTACGCCAACGCCAAAGCGACGATAGCCCAGTGGTGTACGTAACGGACTGCCGAGACGATGGTCTCAGGTTCGATCCCCAGGTACCCCGGGTCTTAGGTATCGCGGGACACCTCTGACTTTTCGAAGTTATGTGTGTATTAAAAATGTTAATTATCGCTCGCTTAGTAATGTGCCCGGTAGATGGCAATAGGCTCATCCCCTATTACATTGGGACCCAAACATAACTGGCGAAACGTGGGTGTGTAATACACCTCTGCCTACCCCTTCGGGGATAAAAGGCGTGAAGTTATGTTATGTTATGCCTATGCCAACCTGTCTCGCCAGCGTGGTACAGTAGGCCAAATTCTGCTTTCGAATCACAATGCTAAAGTGACGCAAATAAAGAGAGTCCTATGTCCAGCAGTGGATTGCAGAATGCTGTGTAATAAATCATGTCATTGGTTATTTTCAAATAATAACCAGTTTAGTTTGACGCTTTATATCTCTTATAGCTAGAAAATCCTCATGGAGTCCCTCCGCCCTGGGGGATGGGCGAAGGGGACTGTCAGACTCTTACTGACTAAAAAGCAACCCGTGTGCCTCATGTACCCGTGTGTCGGAGGGTCGGGTATCGCCCAAGCATACGTCGCAACCTCCCGACGGGTATTGGCCCGCCAGGTGGTCAGGCGGGCCCCGAACAAAACCCCCTTGGCGGTGGATTAAGGTGTTGGGCTCCGCCGCCAAAACACCCAGCGGCTGCAGAGGATAGGGAGGACGGCAACGCAACACCGCATCTCCTCTTCCTCTGCGGCCCCACCGCGACGCATCGAATGGTGCGCCCCCATTTGGTCGCGACCGCTGTGTATCCTTACCATATTCATACGCATCTTTGAATACGTCGGCAAGAAGCTGGATATAACTATTTTGTAACCGTTGAATTTCACTTATTATATTTTAGATGCTGTGAAGATAGATATAACTCCAGAGGTATTTAGCGCTGTATCTGAGAAGCCAGTGCAAGATTTAATCCAGGTTTTCCAAGCCGCCAGAGCATTTCAACCAACCGTTATTTTCATGAGGAATATTGAACGAGTTTTTTGTAAAAAGGTTAGTATCTAAGCATTATTTATACCAAAAATAGAAAAATAAAAATCTACTGATTCTAGCTGAAAGTATTTTTTATATTGTCCGCTTATTAAAGGGCTGATTATAACATCCCGCTATGATCCAGCGGTGAGGAGCAGTGGTCATAAATATTTATTTAAAAAATTATTAGTCATAGAGAAGTCGTGGACACCGTGGTATTTGTGTGCTACAATTGTATTATCTGTATACATAAAATCCTTGCGTTACTGACTGACTGACAGACAAGCTACAGCCGAAACTATTCGGCGCAAGAAGCTGAAATTTAGCATGTATGTTCCTTGGGGACCGTAGGGGTGCACTAAGACGGGATTTCCCGAAATTCCCACGGGATCGAGCAAAACGGGAAATTCGAAAATATATGCGTGCGAAGCCGCTGGCGTCGACTAGTGAATGATAAATTACATAGCAGTAGTGGAGGATAAAGGTGTGGTGTTCCTCCAACTAGAGGGAGGAGCCTCTAACTAAGCTGGGTGGTCGTGCTTGGTGGTCTACATTTGCAGCAGCATTTCTGCTGCTTGCAGTTACTACTTGCGCGGTTCAGGGTCGTTGAAATATTTCCCGCGTTGTTAGGTGGTCGTAGTAGTGCCGTCGTCAGTGGGTAGATGGCGCTTGTTGTTTTTGTTGTGTCATATAGCTGGCCGCTACACAGTGCCCCACAGTTTTACGGGTTTTACTTTATTACGCGGTTTTTACTTAGTACTTTTATTTAAAATAAGCATTAGCTTTTTTCAACGCGAAACTAGGCAAACGAAGCTGTGATGAGCTGAGAGTGGGGCAATTTGGATACGGACATCGTAACTCGCGGTCACTTGCTGGCTAGCTTCATGGAGAAGGAAAGACTCTTCATGATGAATTCCTTCTTCAAAAAGCGCAAATGCCACAAGTGGACCTGGATAAGTCCAAACAGTGTTACCAAAAACGAGATCGACTTCATCATGTCGACGAAGAGGCAAATATTCAATGATGTCTCCGTGATCAATTCGCTTAAAGCGGGCAGCGATCACCGAATGGTAAGAGGTATATTGAGTATTAGTCCCAGACTCGAACGGTCGATATTGATGAAGTCCACGCTCCAACCAGTACCAGTTCAAATCCAAAACCTCGAAGGCTTTCAGCTTGAGCTGCGAAACCACTTCGAAATCCTGGGATAGTGCGTAGATGTGGATGATTTTAGTGACAGGTTCGTGGATGCTGTCCATACAACGGGCTTGAAGTTCTTTAAGCCCACAACGAAGAAAACAGCCAATAAAATCTCGGATCCGACCCTTGACCTCATAGAGGAAGGGCGTAGGATGCTTCTGCTATCCTCCGTCGATATGCGAAAATATCGTCGTCGCAGATCTCTAAGTCTCTGGCTCGCAATCGCCGCCAATACAACACTAAGTATGTTCGAGAGGCTATCAAGCAGAATAAGGGTTCCAAAGTGTTCCAAAGAGATCTGTCTATCGGGCAAAGTCAGCTGACAAAGTCGAAACCTCGGCTTCTGGAGGAGATCAAACGGTTCTATGTACAGATATACACGACAACACGAACACCTGTTACTACTCCAGCCACTGTCCCTAGAGCTGGATTGACCCGACACTATACCGAAGATATCCCGACTTCAGCATGCACGAGATTAGTGTAGCCCTAGAACAACTAAAAAACAACAAGGCACCGGGTGATGACGGCATAACTATAGAGCTTCTGAAAGCTGGTGGCGCACCTGGCGTGGAAATGCTTCGGAAGCTATTCAATTCCATCATACTCATGGGCAAAACGCCACAGGCATGGCACAGAAGTGTGCTGGTGCTTAAAGAGTATACAAATACTACAAGTGGTGCTTTTCTTCAAGAAGGGCGACAAAACCCTTTTGAAGAACTAGAGACCCATCTCACTTCTGAGCAAGCTAGACGACTTCCTGCCTCCCGAACAAACCGGGAAGGCCTTAAGGACCATAGGCCACATACATACACTGCCATCCAGCCTCTATGCTTGGCGTTTTGTGGATTATGAGAAAGCCTTTGATTTGATCGAAACCTGGGCAGTGCTGCAGTCTCTCCATCGGTGCCAAATTGACTATCGATATGTCGAAGTGCTGAAGTGTTTGTACGAAAATGTCACCATGTCAGTCCGCCTCCAGGACCAGAGCTCATAACCTATTCGGCTACAGCGGACTGGGAAGCTTCTGGACTGGGAAGGACTCGGCATCAACATCAACGGCGAGTACATCACTCACCTTCAATTTGTTGATGATATCGTAGTCATGGCTGAGACCATGGAAGACCTCAGCACAATGCTCGATGGCGTCTGTAGAGTCTCCCAACATGTAAAAAATCATCTCTAACGTCCATGTCCTGTACCTGCTCCTATCCCGGTTGGAAACTCTACACTCGAAATTGTCGACAAGTACGGCTACCTGGGACAAATGATCCAATTGGGTAGGTCCAACTTCGAGAAAGAGGTCATTAGTCGAATCCAACTCGGTTGGGCGGCGTTCGGGTAGTAACGGCATATCTTCACGACCGATATCCCGCAGTGTCTTAAGACGAGATGGCCTCTGGAGCAGGTGGGTTCTGGAGTGGCGACCACATACCGGACGACGCAGCGAAAGATCGCGGGACGCGGTTGGATACGGACGGCTCAAGATCGGTCTGTGTGAAGAGTTTTGGGGAAGGGCTATGTTCAGCAATGGACGTCTCTAGGCTGACATGATGATGATTAGCTTTACGTACTTCAATTAATTAAAACCCACAAATAATTAAAAGTACCGAAACGAACAAGTCGTACAACATCATCATCATCAGCTCTGTATAATTTATACTGGTCCTATTGCTGGGTACGTTCCTCTTATTAGAAGGGTCAGGCCATAGTTCACCACACTGACCTAGTGGGGTTGGCAGACTTCACATATCTGTCACGAACATTATGGAAAACTCTCAGTCATCCAGGTTTCCTCATTATGTTTTTCTTCGCCGATAAGCAAGCAATAATTAGCAATTTAATACGCTTTTAACTTCGAAAAGTTATTGGTGCCCGAGGCATTGCGTAGCAGTCCGTCGGTCTCTCCACTCATCTATCGCTGCGTTATCGTAATCGTAGTGCTTGCTAAAAATAAAACAGCCACCCACTGTCTTTTCAGGTATTACCAGAAGACAAGCATCTGAAAGCTACTCTCCTAAAACCAGTACTGCCAAGATTAGTCAGACAGATAGCAGCGAACGACAAAGTCATATTTATTGGTACACCTTTCGTATTCTATGTTGTTGACTTGTTGACCGGCATGAAGTTAGTCATGATGATAAGTTGGGGCATGTACATAATATCAAACATAAACAAAAAGGTTTGACGTGCTTTGCGCAGCCACTAGTGCCTAACTTCGTCCCGGGCAACTTACAATGCGCGAATGGTACTCAACGTTCGATACTCAGATTAATCAGCATCACTATGTCCCTAGTAGCCTTGGATCCCAGCGTTGGCTCAATTTTCAAGTCATTTTAACTAGTGAAACAGTTGCAACTCCTTACAAAAAAAAATACATATTTACCATAATATTGGGGATTCAAAAGAGTGCCTACGAGTTTTATTGCCCGTTCTTTCTCGTGGTTCTACCCATTTTGCGAACGAGGCAGTAAGTAAATGTAGAAGCATTAAGTAATTCAATTTAAAAAAATGACGTTCATAAGCGTCACCTTGTGACCTAGATGAATAAACCATTTTGACTTTGACTAACCCTTTACGTATATTTGTTTTGGACTTTACCTAATTGCAAGAAGTTTTTAGGTTTATCTTTATGGTATGTACCAGATCTCATGCATACAGTTTGTTTGCTTTGTTTAAAGTTTGCTAGATGACACTCTGATGGTTACCTTTTATCTTTCAGCTACTTGTAGTGATCCATTTGTGGCCCAAGCAGGCCCTATGACGGCTCTGTTTGATGAGATAATCCTCGTGCCCAATGCTGACTACGGATCTATACGGAAGTTCTTTTTTGAACAATTGCAGAAGTAGGTATATGTACCTTTTTTATATTCCTTGTTTGTTTAAATACTGTTAGATTCCATGGTTGAGACGCATTCGCCTCATAAACTCATATAATATAATAAATAATAAGTGCTAAAGACTGCCTCCGTGGTCCAGTTGATAGCGTATGCGACTGGTGATCGGAGGTCCCGGGTTCGATTCCCGGGTCCGGCAAAAGTGTTGCTGGGTTTTTCCTAATTCTCAGTAGCAGCACGGAGTCTGGTGATGTGCCCGGTAACGGCAATAGGCTCGCCCCCTATTACGTGGGACCTAAAAATTCATGGCGCAATGTGGGTGTACTGCTACTCATGTTACACCTCTGCCGACCCCTTCGGGAATTCAGGCGTGAGTTTATAATAATAATAAGTGGTCACCTTTTCAAGAAGTGACCTCTGCGAACGTTGCTTATATTTGCGGATCTATTACGAACGGCATGTAAAGGCCTTGCCACACGATACAATTTTACCACTGATCAAATTTTCAATCGAATTGGCTTTGCCCGTCTACACGACACAATCAAATCACTGATTTGCATTCCGTCCACCCGATTGGTTAAAATCTTGTGGTACCGCCCACCCGATGAACTTGAGTTGGACGACTGGCGTCTACACGTCACGATTTCATCAAGTGATTTAGTCAAGTTGGACGTAAAATTGTGCCGTGTGGCAAGGCCTTTAAAGTCTTAACCCAATTACACGACTCGCCTTACACCCAATCTAAAGAATATTATTCATATACGTTCTTTAAGTATTGCTCTTAAGGTATTTTTTACACATTGGCAACATATATCATACACCGAGCTGTCTGCTAATTTATGTGTCAATGTAAAGAATACCTAAAGAGCAATACTTAAAGCCCATATTTGAATAATATTCTTTTGGTTGGGTGTGAGGCGATTCATGTAAGTGGATTAAGACCTTTAGTTCGCGCTGTAGGCTCTATATAACTCTACCACTTAAATAACTTACTGTATCTACACTTGAACTCGCATTATTTATGCAAATTTTGTTCACAGTGAAAACAGTGTACCCCTTGATTTCCCAATACAACCGATAGCACAATTGTGTCAAGGGTACGGGTTTGGAGCCATCATTGAAGCTTATAACGAAGTCATGACTGCTGAGAGAAAAGTCAAGTCAGAATTAATAATATTCATTGTTTTAAATAAGTTTCCATATAACAAACTAGCTTTTGCCCGCTGCTTCGCACGCGTAAATTTCGCTTACGTAAAATATTTTGTACAAACTCCCCTACCCTCCTCAAGGAAATAGGTCCATGCCAAATTTCACCTTCTAGCGCCCAGTAATTTCGGCTGTAATGTGTCTGTCAGTCAGTCAGTAACACAAAGATTTGATATAAGTACACAGAATGAAGTGATTACATTGAAAAATAAAAGGTTTTACAGAAACTCTGAATCCCTTTTCAACCCTCTTTGGGGAAAATTACCAAAATAAATGTCTTTGGGTTTACTAACGTCATTTGTGGATCCAATGTACAAAGTATGAAGTTAATCCCTTAAAGGCATAAAAAGGTTCTATACAAATTATGACTCCCCTTTTTATCCATTTAGGTTAAAAAATTCAAAAACACTTTCTTAGTGTTCACTGACTTATTTTGAGGTACCAATAGACAAAGTTTGAAGTTAATCCATTGAATAAATTAAAAGTTTAATTCAAACTCTGAAAACCTGTTTAACCCGCTAAAGGGAGGTATTTCCGTAAATCTTCTCTTAGTGGTATCTTACACCCTTAGGGTGGGAATTTTCAAAAAAACATTCTTAGTGTTCACTATCATCATTTGAGGAACCAATATACAAAGTTTGAAGTCAATCCACTGAAGGAAAAATCTTAATTCTTTGTGTTCACTATCATCATTTGAGGAATCAATGAGTAAAGCTTGAAGTCAATCCACTGAAGGAATAATAAGTAACACACTTTGAGCCCTATCTTACCCCCTGAGGATTAGAATTTTTTAAAAACAAATTCGTAGTGTTCACTAACCAGTTCGTCGTAAGGAACCAATATACAAAGTTTGAAGTCAATCCATTATAGAGATAAAAAGTTACATACAAACTTTGTCCCCCTATCTTACCGCCTTAGAGAAGGAATTTCCAGAAAAAATATTTTTAGTGTTCGCTATCGTCGTTTGAGGAACTAATATATAAAGTTTGGAGTCAATCCATTGAAGGAATAAAAGGTTTCATACAAACTTTGGCCCCCAGTTTTACCCCCTTAGGGGTGGAATTTCCAAAAATCCTCTCTTAGTGCTACCCTACACTCCTCAAGGAACATACGTGCTAAATTTAATCTTCTTGTAACCAGTATTTTCGGCTGTAGCGTGTCTGTCAGTCAGTCAGTAACGCATGGATTTTATATATAAAGAAGATTTGCCACTGAAATCCTTTAATTTCCTGTTATAGTGCGAAGATCCTTCATAATCGTCATCCACCGTGTTTTTTTTATCTATCCTGCTGCTGGGCTTAAGCTTGTGAGTTAGATTATAATCGACCACGCTGGCCAAGCGCAGTTTGGCAGACTTTACATGCCTTTCAAAGTTTACTCACGATGTTTGCTTCGACCAATTGATGAATTTCGTCATGGAAATGAATAATATTGCAAGATCATTATTATTTTTATATTTTCAGCATGAATGTGAACCCGTTGACGCCAGGAGAATTCTTGGAAGCTGTGCTTAATAAAGAAGAGCTAATGAGCGCAGAAGTTAGTATTGCCGAATTCAGTTTTTCCCAATATCATAATATTATTATTCTACAAAAAAAAAACTGACCTGATTTCGATAAATCGTTGCGTAGGCTAACTTATGTAGCTTTCTTCCCTTGGACGGGAACAGAAAAATCCACAGAGCCTGTTTAATATGTATTTATGGGACAATGACTACTAGATCAAAGGTTCCTCAAAGCAATAAGAAGAATCCCAGGGAAAGTGACTAGAATCGTAACGTGGAATGCAAACCGCAAATATGAAAAATTTAATATTTTTTTTAATTTTTTTTTAAACCGTATATATCCTCCATCACTTACTCGCCAGTAACGAAGCAGAGACCTATATTACACTTCGTGAGAAGAATGTAATCTGTAGATAGATAGCTAGAGGCTACGCCTAGTTTGGAAAAAAGATTATTGGTTGAGAGCTGCCATGATTACTGGTGGATGCCTTATATCGTATAAGGCATCCACCAAAAAAATTACTTTGTTTTACTTCTTTTGCTCGTTGAAATGTTCAAAAGCTATGCAACATTCTTCCATCCTTCTGGTGGAAATATAGCAAATACAAATAAGTGATCTGTTAAAATTTAATACCAAATTTTTGCTAACAGGATTACCAAAAATATATAGACTTCTTCATAGAGCATTCGCCGTTGAAAACTGATCGGGCAGAATACGCAATAATCAACGAGAAGAGAGAAGCAGTTTACAAGAAAATGGAGGAGAAAATGAATACTGCTAAACTAAGGACTTAATTTAATTTTTTTAAGCTGTGTATATACTAAAACAGGCTGTGTTTGAGGCTTAGAAAAATGCATTATAGTCATTGATATACACATAACCCAAAAAACACTGACAGCGTTTTAAAAACGTCCGGACAAAATACATGCACATCATGTTTTTTCTAATAGTACTGTACCCTCCGTCGCACGATGCAGGCGTAAAAAAATACCAAAATACGCGATGGTTGATCATAAATACAACTTAAATACAAGTACGTACGGTTGAATTTACTAAATCATATCACAACTTTATCTGATTTTGCACAACGTAGACGGTTTTGACGGTCACTTTAGTTCGAGACTGTGCATGTTGGGTTTTTAGTATGTCAATGATTTTAGTTTAAATCCCACTGCAAGTATTATACGTTCTGTTTTTTTATAGACTCACGTCTGTATCCCCGAAAGGTTAGACAGAGGTGTAATATTACACCCACAATAGGCAATAGGCTCGCCCCCTATTACGTGGAACCTAACAATTCATGGCGAAATGTGAGTGTAATATTATACGTTCTTATGTATTTTAATATGTTTTTACAGCTTTCTTATATAAAATCTAACAGATCCGTAATATATGAAAATATGAGTGCAAGTGGAAAGAAAATTTACATTTTCGTTTACTTTTATTGATAAAATCATTTGAAAACGAAATATCGATTTTGCATAGTAATAAATATTTAAGTAAAACGTCTTCTATTGTAAAACAGTTATTTAATGTCGTTTTACAACATACAATTTTTGATAGGCTATTGTGATGCAATCGTGAAAGTTTTATAAGTCGTTTTGTTGAATTTGGAAACTATTTTATCGTGTAATATACAATAAACATTGTTATTGTAAGATGTAATTTTCGTTTCCAGCCGCTGCCAGATACTGCGTATATCATCACTCCACCTAGCCGGAGGGCGTCCTACACTACGTTTGCCAAGGCGCGGTCCCACTCTAGAACACGACTACTCCAACGGTTATCGGCTCTTCGACAAATGTGGCCGGCCCACTGCCACTTCAGCTTGCTAATTCTTTGAGCTATGTCGAATACTTTGGTTCTCTGTCGAATCACTTCATTACGAATTCGATCCTTCAGAGAAACTCCGAGCATAGCCCTC
The DNA here is from genome assembly GCA_944739405.2 of Euclidia mi. Classification (NCBI taxonomy): domain Eukaryota; kingdom Metazoa; phylum Arthropoda; class Insecta; order Lepidoptera; family Erebidae; genus Euclidia; species Euclidia mi. The sequence goes on along the minus strand of OX123211.2, from coordinate 9,634,084 downwards.
TCCATAGCTCGGTAAGCGACCTCAAATTGGTGGACCAATCGCACCGTCAGTGTCCACGTCTCGGCTCCGTAAGTCATAACGGGTAGGACGCACTCGTTGAAGACCTTTGTCTTAAGAATTATTTCAATGTATGGTAAGAGTAGTCAAGGGACTACGGGCTTCAAGGCTTGGATGCTACTAAGAGAGCGATGACGATGTTTTTCCTGTAATAGGCGGCAAACGGGCAGATGGTTTGCCTGATGTTGTGAGTGTTGTGACACAAGTGCGTTGCCGCCTTTTAGGGTTGGGAAAAGGAATAGGAGGATGAGTGGAATGAGGGGGAAGGAGAAGGTGATGGGGCCTCCTGCTCTCTCACTTAGCAACCGAAAGGCAGCAGTATAGACACTGTTACTTTTTTTTCTGCAGAGGCAGAGGTGTAATATAACACCCACATTTCGCCATGAATTTTTAGGTCACATAATAGGGGGTGAGCCTATTACTGTACCAGGTACATTACCAGACTCCGTGCTGCTACTGAGAATTTCCTAACGGAAAAATCCAATAACACTTTGCCCGACCCGGGAATCGAACGCGAGACCTCCCAATCCTACGCACACATTTATGCTGCGAGACCAACGTGGCAATCACACTGTTACTTTCCGTCAATATTCTGTGATGATGATTATACATAAATTTAAATAAAGCGACGCAAATGTTAATACTTATATAAAAAATATATAAAATCATTGCGTTACTTACTGACTGACAGACACGCTACAGCCGAAACTACTGGTCACAAGTAGATGAAATTTATCATGTATGTTCCTTGAGGAGTGTAGGGTAGCACTAAGAGAGGATTTTTGGAAATTCTACTTCTAAGGGGGTAAGACAGGGGGTCAAAGTGTGTATGAACTTATTGTTCCTTCAGTGGATTGACTTCAAACTTTGTATATTGGTTCCTCAAATGACGATAGTAAACACTACGAATTATTTTTTTGAAAATCCACCCCTACGAGGGTAATACAGGGGGTCAACCTTTGTATGAAACTTATTGTTCTTTCAGTCGATTGACTTCAAACTTTGTATATTGATTTCTCTAATGACCTTAGAAAACATTAAGAAAATATTTTTGGAAATTCTTACCCGAAAGGGTAAAAAAGGGGAGTCGGAATTTGCATTAAGCCTTTTTATTCCTTCATTGGATTACCTTCGAACTTTGTAAATAGGTTCCTCAAATGATGTTAGTGAACACTAAGAAAGGAGTTTTCGAAATCAAGTTAAGTTGCCTTATTTTGTATATAAAAAGAAAATTCAATGGATTCACTTGAAACTTTTTATATCGGTTCCTCAAGACGTGATGTTAGTGATTTCACCTCTATGACGGGGAGTTCAATAAGGGGTCCCAGTTTGTATGAAACCCTTTAATACTTCAAGGGATTAACACCATACTTTGTATATTGGATCCGCAAATGACGTTAGCGAACACAAAGGAAAGAAAGTCTTCGCCTAAGCGTACCCGTTTAGGCGAAGACTTTCTAAATTAAATTTCTACACACTTTTTACAATTTCTACCGAAAAGGGAGTCAGAGTTTGTGTAAAACCTTATATTTTTCAATGGAATCACTTTCATCTGTATGTACTACTCCGTCAAGAAAGAACCGGGAAAAAATCAATAATACACAAACAGTTTGTTATTCATACAAATTTATTTTATCACTTTCAAAGTATGCTTCTTTAGAAATGATACACTTACGCCAACGAATAATCCAATCATCAAAACATTTTTAAGCGCTCTTTCCGGAATTGAGTTCAGTTCTCGCTCCGAATTCTCCTTTATGTCTTCTACCAATTGAAAACGGGTCCCACCAAGTGATAATTCGAGTTTAGGAAAAAGAAAGAAATCGGCTGTAGCCATATCTGGTGAATATGGTGGTTGCTCGATGGTATTTGTTGAGTGTTTGGTCAAAATTTCGTTCACAATAATGGCCTGGTGCAAAGGTGCATTATCGTGGTGCAAAATTCTTTTGGGACTAGCCAATCGGCATCATGTTTCATACCCAAATAATTAGTTAAAATGGTACGGATCGACATGTGAGATACAGAAAGTTCGGCGGCTATCTCTCTCAAAGTTGACTGAGGATTTTCAGTCACTGTTTCCTTCACTTTTGCGATGTTAACTTCAGTTGCAGACGTTGATGGCCTACTAAAGCGAGGCAAGTCTTCCATCACATCTCGACCGCTTTTGAACGCTTCGTACCACTCATAAGCACGAGTTTTTGATAAAGTCGATTCACCGTAAGCCTTCTGTAACATTTTCATTGGCTCTTGATTTGAAGGTTCAGGTATATTATTTAGTAAAACATATCGCACGTTTATAAATATAGTAAACACATTTATTATTTCGAGTTTATAGCAATTCGATTACAACAATTCTTATTTTCAAACATACTACTCCGTCAAGAAAGTACCGGGAAAAGATTAATAATATACAAGCTGTTTGTTATTCATCCAAATTTATTTTATCACCTTCAAAGTATGCTCCTTCAGAAACGATACACTTACGCCAACGAATAATCCAATCATCAAAACACTTTTTAAACGCTGTTTCCGGAATTGAGTTCAGTTCTCGCCGCGAATTCTCCTTCTACCGAAAAAATTGAAAACGGGTGCCACGAAGTGATGATTTGAGTTTAGGAAAAAGAAAGAAGTCGGCTGGAGCCATATCTGGTGAATATGGTGGCGATGCAGAATTTAAGACAAACTCTTTGCTCTATGTTTTTGTTCATTATGAAATTCGCAATACACACTAGATGTGATATAACTCAAAACAGCACTGTATTTAATATAAATAACAGATGCAACTCAAATTTCGCGCCTACATGGAAAACAGTTGTGCCAATCTAACAACAACAATAAAAATAACTACGTTAAAAACAAGCGACTTCAAAAACGAAAAAGTGAAAAATAATAAAGATTTAACATTAATTAAATACTACCTATTATTTATATGTGCTATTTACTAATAGGTTTGAAGTCGGTGCCAAGCCTTAAAACAAATAATAATATTTTAATCACTTAACCTTTCGACGACCGAGGACATGAATTCATGTCCTACAAAAAAGTCCCCTTGTTTACCGACGACCATCGATATATATGTACTAAAGTACTATATGTAGCATTCAGAACATTTACTTTGTTCAAATGCTTTGCATGAACTTACCGGCAAAGCAATCCAGTGTCACTTTGACTTTCCTGCGGAGTGGGTCCGCTTTGTTTATTGACTGTGTGGCGATGATATATCGATTAATTTGAATCAGAACTTGTATCTGTAGTAGCGTTAGTCAATATTTTTAATTATTTATGTAAATAAAAGAGTTAAATATATCATAATTCCAAATTAAAATGCATTTCTTTATTTTTATGTGACGTCATTTACAATCATAGACTAACTACTATGCAGAAATACATTGCAAGTGATTGTAGGTAAAATATATGACTAAGACTAGAATTCGTGAAGGTATTGGTTTTAAGAGTTTTTTAGTTTGATTAATGTTATAAAAAAAAATGACGTTGTATAACACTAATTCTGTGTTCTTTTTATTTTTTGGTATATTGATCGTAATAACCGTATTAACGAATATTTCAACACTTCATCATAGTAGGTACACATTTGCAGTTAAATATATGACTAAGACTAGAATTCGTGAAGGTATTGGTTTTAAGAGTTTTTTAGTTTGATTAATGTTATAAAAAAAATGACGTTGTATAACACTAATTCTGTGTTCTTTTTATTTTTTGGTATGTTGATCGTAATAACCGTATTAACGAATATTTCAACACTTCATCATAGTAGGTACACATTTGCAGTTATAGAAAAATACGCAAAAATAATATTGAACCATGAGGCCAAAACAGATCCTGATTTCCATTATCCGACCAATAGACAAAAAACCAGTTGTAAACCAAAAATTAATTGTGTTTGGTGGCAATTGAATAGTTATTAAAATATTTTTTGATAGATTTCTTGCTAGAGTAAATTTAACTGCAATTTAACAATTTTTTTAGGCAGGACTTCAACCCGCGACCACGACGAACCGTGTCTATACCGCACCGACTAAGCTACTCAGGCCACTTCGTCATAGATTTTTTTTTAATAGATGGTTTCCTTATGGTAGCACATAGTGCCATCTGCCACATGTGTAGGTTTAGAACTCTGTGGTCAGCAAGGGCATCTTTACAGAATGACAAACAATCCTGCCTTATATATTAGGATATGTTTAAGCAATTCTCATAGTAAGATAAATATTAAGTTTAAAAATTAGAATTATTCGTGAGGCAACTAAGGCAAGTCTTGAACTTACGCCCACGAATAAATTTTTCTATTTTGTAATAAAAAAATCTGAATATGTTTATAGATTCTATTTTTTTACTTAAATAAACCCCCAGCAATTAATTCCCTTTATTTTCATAAATAAACTGTTCTTATTATGTTGATGTAATATTGTAGGCAGAAAGCATATCTTCTGTGATGAAAATAGTCTTTGCAAATGGCAATAAGCAGCCAATAGCGTTAGAGAGCTATTGGATACTCATTGGTAAGATGCCAGGACTGGTTGTTGTTGATTGGCTATAATAATAACTAGACACTGTAAGTTATTGGCGCTGCTTGCGCCTGCGTGTTGCGCTAGTACGGTTAGACGTCATACGTTAGACAATTTGAACAAAATATTTGTAGGGAATGCTCCGTCTATCGTTAGAGTATATGTCAATGCCGACGACATGAATTCATGTCCAGATTCCGTCCTTCAATCTATGACGTTTTTTACACTGGCCTAGTACATTTTATCAATTATTTCAAATGGCATTGCATTTTTACGAATCATAGACAGCTATGAAACCTTCTTCTGATCCAATTTGATGTCAAATTAAAAAGTAAAAGGACATTTCATTTCAATGCGCGCGAAACTGTGAATTTTAGCAAATGTCTGCTATTGAAAAGGGGGAATTATTATAATGGATACATGTATATTTTTAGTTTTAATTGGAAAACCCATATTATACAGAATATAAAAATACAGAATAAAAAATACAAAAATAAACAAAAAAATATTTTATTTTTGATTATAATACGCTACAATTGTCGATAGAACCGGTATTCTAAGATCCGTTCAAAACAGAGAGCTATACAAAACTAAATATACACTCAAATGTTATTATTATAATTTTTTAATATTGGCTATATAAGTGGGTTTCAAGAAATTATAACTCGAACTCTTGAAAACATAAACAAAGACCTCTCAGAGCGATAACATTCAATGTCTAGTACCGCGCGCGCGATGATGTCGTACGGCGCGGTCGTATAGCCAAATTGATGTTTTAGAGGGCGCGGTACTTGAAAGGTTAAATGAATACGAGCAAATTAATACAAAGGAATGACTACGATAAAGATAAAGATGCATAAATAAACCTAATAAAGAGCAATTTGATCTTAATATTATAAGCAGCTTCAGTTAATACGAAGAATAATGAAAAAAATAATACGAAAATATATTGAACAGAATGTGAATTCATGTGAATTATGAAATGCCTTCTTTAATTTAAAGGCTTTTGAAATTTGATTTGGCACCGACTTCAAACCAATTAGTAAATAGCACATATAAATAATAGGTAGTATTTAATTAATGTTAAATCTTTATTATTTTTCACTTTTTCGTTTTTGAAGTCGGTTGTTTTTAACGTAGTTATTTTTATTTAATACTTTTTAGTGAACCTATTGTTGTATTGTCAACTAGTTATAGGTAGACCTACAAAAGGTGCTGCGCGCCTTAAAATATAGATCTCAAGAAACGGGAACGGATAAAAGTAGGCTTCTCTGTAAAAATGCTCTTCGGGACACAGTTTTACGTTCTTGTGAGACTATTAAAGATCCTGAAAAATGTTTGTTGGTCAGGAAAGCATATATATGAAATCACGTTAACGTCAAGAAACTCTAACAGTAAAATTCTAGACTCGGTAAGATCCAAGAGCGTCTAGCGAATGAGCCTTTTGAGCAGAGAGCTAATAGACTTGGTCTCATTAATAATCGACAAATCATGGCATTACCGCATGATTTACGTCTTTGAAGTCACCATTATCATCATTGTGCAATTCAAATAGATTTTTGTAATTACTGAGTTCGTATCGCCACCTTCTTCTGACTCCTTCATCGGACGAGAACGAGCCCAAACTCTACAAAATTTTGTCAATTAATTACTGAGTTCCTATATTATTCCTATGGCCACCTTTCGATTCCATCATCAGAGCAGCTCTATGTTATAATAACTTTTCATTGTCAACCAATTTAAATACGTATACAAAACCCAACTCCCGATGTCTGACATATTTTTTTATAGACTCACGCCTGTATCCCCAAACGGGTAGGCAGAGGTGTAATATTACACCCACATTTCCCAAAGAAAGAAATCGCCAGAAGGCTGATCGATGCTTCCCGTGACCAGAGGGCTGGTTTATATCTCGCTGAGAGAATAAGCATTGCCATTCAACGTGGCAATGCTGCCAGCCTTCTGGGCACGCTACCGCTCGACAGCGTTGCGGAGGAATTTAAATTTTTATTATATTTTATTTACTTTTCTTTTCATACTTTTGCTTTTTTATAGTTTAGGATAGTTTAGTTATATAATTAATTTTATTTTATTGTACATTATAATGTAAATCCTACTTATAGACCAATTATACTTTAGTTTATTTAAAGTCTACCTAAGATAAAAAAAAATATTTGCCAAATATTTATAAACATTTTCCAAATTTCATAAAAATTAAAATCGACTAACTGTTTTGATTGGGATTTGAAACCATGCCTTCAGAACGTAAAGCGGATGTATTATCAGCACGGCCATCGCCTTGTTATCAATTAGTGGAGAATTTAGCGAACACTTGACAGAGTGCTTACGTCATCTAACTGTCATTTCAAAATAATGAAATAGTCTTCAAACCTTTTTGCTAATTATTATGTTTGAGTACCGGGCAGTTTTTCGTGTCGACCAAAGAAATATAACCTAAGGCATAGAAGTAACACTAAATAACAATAGCGGTTGCTATGATTGATATCTTCTTTCTAATGGCACTTGCAGTATGATAGAAAGAGCTGTCGATAGGTTTAGCAGCACGCTCTTATAGCAGCATCGTGGTAGGCAAACAGTAGACAAAACGTAGAGTTAGGAAACCGAGTGTTGTTCGTAACAGTGATGATTTATCGATAAATATTTTTGGTCAAATGTCTAACTTTAGTATGTGTCGATATATTTAAGCCGTAGAAGTAAACAACTAAAATATTGAAATTGTAGTTTTTGCTGTTGACGCCGGACAGTGCTTTGCAAAGACTTGCCAGACAGACGTACAGAGTACTAAAAAATCACGTGTTTAATTGTTCCTTTTAGCCATAAAATCTATTGACAAAAAGTATTCATAAACTAATGAGCGATGCGTTGCGATGCGATGCTAAGAAACTGTCACTTAGATTATGTATTGTACGAATTATACCAGATTGGCTAATGCGGCACGGCAGGCTTTGGCAATTTGTTTGTGTCGCATCATATCACGTTGCTTGCTATCGCTAACGTTGGACACTGCTCAATTTTTTTAGAGTTGTAGGTAATCCGACTGCCACGCTGAAGCTTGCGGGTTTGATTCCCGCTCAAGTCAAACATTTGTGTGCATGAATATGGATGTTTGTCTTGGTCTGGATGGTACTATGTATAATATGTAATATATTTACAGAAAAGTATATATGCATGTTTATCGATTGTCTAGTACCCGTAGTACAAGATATGCTTAGTTTGGGACCAGATAAGGTTGTGTGAATGTGAAAGAATATTATATTTTATGGTTGAATATTATGTAGCGGACTACAAGGCAAGACGTCTTTGATCAGTCAGGATAGCACTAATATGATAAATAATATAGAAGTAGGTAGATTAATTAAAATCGTTGTAATTATTATATTTTATTAATATATTCAAACTAAAATTACACACTTTGTTTAGCTTTGGATAAATAATTCTACCGGGTGTGCAATGTCCGGGCATAAATGTAATGTAAGCTTTCGGTTTTAAACGACGCCAGGTGCTTTCTGTCTTTAAAAAAAGTCTTTCTCAAAATGACGTGAACAAATACGATGGTAAAATTTTCTTGTGACGTCATTAATAGGCAACCTGTAATAAAAGACACCTTCTTAATAATAAAAAATGCTACTCACATCCCTAATCCATCTACTATTTTATAGATGCAAAAATGTAAGCCTACACACACGCGCGTACACTGGAACACTTGGCTTTAGGTTAATAGACGCTACTTTTAAGGTAGGTATCTAAGTAAATTATGTATATTAAACTGTGCTTAATATCAAACGCGCGATAGAAAATTTGGCAACCGCGGCTACCCGCTGTCGCTTCCAGCTACAGTCTTACATTCATGCCCGATAGTTAGTTTCCGTATTTATCCCTTATTTAAAAACATCGATATCTCCTTTCACTGTCAAATCCCATCACTAAGGCTATTAAATCAATAAATGTACAAAATAAAAACTTGTGAGTTAAATTCATAGCACATACGTATGCAAGCTGTTCCTTTGATTTGCAATACAATGATATTGTGTAAACTTAACACTCATTATAGCATTAATACGACAAAAGTAAATAAATTTGTTGAAAAATTCCGACTCACTGCTAGAAGATAAAGTTTCTCCTGTTATTTCCGTTACGAGAATAGCGGAATCCACATCCCGATATCACATACACGATGTGTATTAATTAATTAGTACACTATTTAATTATTATAAGCTTACTTACTATTTAAATGAAAAAAGTTATTAAAAATGTAAACACAAACGTCCAACAAATTATACACTGATGACAGATCACAGCACGGCTATTTAGAGAATGTAGTCAAAGATATGAGTATGTAAAGAGTCTATGCCTCTTTAAATGAGACGTGTAATTTGACGTTATGATTAACTGTGATTAACCAACTGAGACCAACTGACATTACATGTTGCACGTTCGATATAAGGTTATAGGGCATGTTCTCTCTAGTCTAAACCTTGGACCAAGAATCAAATGGACTCGACATTTGCGTACACCCGTAAAGGACAGACATAGAGTTCATCCTGAGTTGGTGTTACCAGATGTTGTAAATGTTTACCCTACAATTCTACGAAGTACATATTAACTTTTAAGTAACATTGTATCAAACCTGAATTGAGTTGAATTGAATTCCATCCATAAGGTGTGCGATAAGTATTTTTTAAACTTAATATTATTATGTATAACAAAATTAAAATAGCAACGTTACCCAATATATTTACTTCACTCTGACTTATGATTTTAATCTCATGTAAGAGAAAGATAAATATACAAATGTCATTTCGAATCTCCAAAATTGTCGTAAATTTTAACTAGACTAGTGATGTGCTTACTCAACATGAATTTCTATAAAATATCGATAATGTTTGCAATAAATCTTTAAATTTGGTTTACTCAGAATGAATATCAATTTAATGTTGATAAATCCTCAGATAAAGTAAAATATGTGAATAAATCCAGCTTATACTTAAACACTCGTAAATAAGTTAAGATAAAAAAATATGTTTAAATTACCTTTTTAAGGTGAATAAAGCAATTGATATTCATAATATCACTAATAATCACTACCTATATGCAATGATAGGATCAATGACGAGAACATTACCACGTAATGGTTTTCGAATACAAAACCACGTTACGTATTGCAGACTTTTGGAAGTTATATGCTTATTATTTAGCAAATTATCACGATCGTCAAGTGTTTGTCTAAAATCTTCCAAACTAAATTAGGCCTTCTCAAATTGAAGGGAGGCACGAGCCCAGTATGCTCAGTTACATAATTATATTAATAGTTATATTAATATAGTAGTTACTACATATTTATAGTAATAAGTGAGTTAACTAATAGATTAGAAATAAAATTTAACTTCAGGGTCAATTTCAAATAAAATATTTCACACATAATGAATCACATTTATTTAAGGTAAAATAGGAAAAGTCACTGACAGTGTTGTCGCACGAGTGATTGATTTCCACGGGGTAGCCGGGATCGATCACTCGCCGAGCAATTAAAGAGAGATAATTAGGTTGACTTACGGGAAATAAATAAAAAATATCACCAGGAAAGTTTAAACTCGCGTTATAATTCCAGTTATTCGATGGCTTTAGTTATACAAAAAAAGAAATGACAATTAAGATTAACAGATGAGACAATTATCCAGGGCGTGGGCGACGTTGGCACTTCACAGGTCTTCGGATGATGGTAGTACTCAACTGGCGGTGCTGGCCGGAGGAAAAAGGGCGAAGCCTCGTGTCCGCTGTATTTATAGGGCCGGCGCGGAGGGGCGCGAGGGAACGGCCCATTGCTGTGCGTCACTCGTAGCGAGGCTCGCGGCGCAGGAGCGCGATGTGACGTCACAGTGTCATTGGCTTAGTTAGAAAAAACTCAAATCTTTACAAAATCATATTATATGTACAGGTCAAATTAATTACGCCCTTATAGATACGCCTGGGTCTTCAATAAGTAAGAAATAAAATAATTTAAAAGAATTAAACCAGGAGCCCGCATGGTGAGTAAGAAAGAAAATAAAATTGTGTGCGTACTTTTAACTGGCATCGAACTCAAAAAGTGTTGTTGTTAAAAATATTATTTTTTCTGCTGCCTAGTGCGAGCATCTTTAGATGTTGGTAAAGGCTCTTGGCGATTAATCCATGTACTGACACAACTATCGGCACAATGATCGCCGAGTTCACATCCCACATATCGACAATCTCATGAGCTGGGCCCAAATATTTGAACTCCGTCTCCGTCTGCTTTTACGAGATTGCTGTCATGCGATATGGTAATAACGTCTATCAATGCGAGTCGCTCTGCTCATTCGATCACACAATATCACGCTTATTGGTTACAATAAACCTGTCTGTAATGAAAGACCTATACCAGAACAACAACGTACGGCCATTTTTCGAGAACTGGGTTGGGCACATATATTATCTGTATCTGTAGTACGGTAAACCAATGAGATTATATTTGAGGGCTAGTTGCTTATGGATTATCTTGGCCACTTGATTGTGTCTGTGCAAATACTGGCCATTGGCAAAACTAGAACAACCTGATACTATATGCCTGAGAGATTCTCCGGGCTGGTGACAAGCCCACCATATGTCAATCGCACCGTCCCTCAGTTATACTATCGGTGGTTGTTTGTCATGACAACTTCGTCGATAATTATGAAGATTCGTAATTATGGACTCAATTATTAGCGCATGCGTTCTTACTTCCGAGAGGTAAATTTGGGCCGTACAAACTTCAACCCTCCCTACAATAACTCCCCCCAAATAAATTTTTGCAACTTATGGTAGCCTATGTCCGTATGTTTTCCGTCTCCATGGTGCAATATATCTCTATATTAAATTTCAACAAAATCGGTTCAGCCGTTTTAGCGTGAAAACGGAACATACATACAAGGTCCATACACACTTTCGAATTTATAATATTAAGTAGGTATTTCACACTCAACTTTACTGTCCTTTAAACAAAATTAATTTTGTGTAAAAATTTCTTATCTTCTCTCCTTTATCACCCAAAGATTGTGTGGCATAATGAATACGCACATTTAAATACTTTTTACAAACAGCTTTTATCAAAAGCGAATAATGGTTATCAAAAATGGATCGATCTGAAAAGTCATGATCTTCAGAAAATAAATTAAGACCGATGCACTTTTTTAAACACTCATTTACAAGATAGTGCAAAGGTTCCCTGCGGTTATGAACTTTGTTCTTCCTGTAAGTTTCTTCCGCTATTTTACACAATTTTATTACTGCTTGAGATGGATAATGCAAACCACATTTATCTTTTTTATATTGGAGAGAGTCTATAAACTTTTCCGTGCTAAGCAAAGAGTTTAAGCATTGTTCGCATTTTATTTGATTTTCTAATGCTTTTACAACAAACCCCGCAATATATATTATTACATGTTCTGCAAATTCTGTCAATCTTGTTGGGTCCGCCAGATAATCGTGGTCTTGCGATAAAATCACTTCCGATTCTAAAGTTCGTAAAAGATTCGTATCATATTCGAGTAGTCGATTACGGTCAGTCGTATCATTTATTGCGATCTCTGGCTTAGTGCATATTAAAATATTTATATCACTCAAAGGCACACAATTACCGGTGGTAAGGTGTTTCAACTCTCCATGAATTAGCATGCGTTTGTAAGCAGCTTTAAATTGTCTAGCGGTTGGGTTGTTATTAAAACCACCTTTGGCCCTAATCGCACTAAAAAATATTTCCAAGTGATCTTGACTCAGTTTATAAGTAGACAAGAAATCTAATTTATTAGTTAGTACTAATTCCTCATACAGAGAAATAATACTTTTAATACATACCATAAAGCCCAAAAAACGGTTTTTCTCTCTGTATTCAAAATGAGTCTGTCCCTCAATTGTATTCCTTTGATATAATCAAACATTTCTTCTAAAAATTGTTTGATATATTGATAATTACTATTTTTTAAAGGTTTTTTAAAGCCATAACCATTCAAATTGCGCGTATTTAATATATCAAACAATGCGTTGAATTTTCTTATGAAATCTACAGTTGCTTCACTGTTATTAAATTGATGTAGACCCATATTCTTATTTGAAAATTCAAGTGCATCTGCTACCGATTCACTGAATAATTGTGATGCCAGCTTAACTTTCATTATTTGTTTTTTGAAGTAAATATGAGCACCTCTTAATTTATTCGCCAAATGAAAGCCCTCGTTTTCCTGTAGCTCATGTAAACATTTAAAAAAATGCCACGACACGATTTTGTTATTTACATCCGTGAGATATTCCTTGTCACCTAAAGTGTTTCTGACTAATTTAAGCATATGTGATGGATCAGGAAATATGACAATATTTTTATCTTTGTGCTTAAATATAGGATTAATCACATCCCCTGTAAATTGGCACCCCAATAACTTGGCCATAGAAAAGTTAGCTGGGCATCCATCAAATGTAACTGAAGCGACCTCTATGCCACATTCACTAATTAAGTCGATACCAGTTTTAAGTAAGGACGCTTTTTGTTCGGCAGTCATTCCGTCTTTTAGAAAGTAGCCAACAGGAAGTTTCCAACTATCATTTAGGCAGGTCAACATAAAAACTAAAACTTCCTTTGCAATAGGGAGAGTGTCGCTATTTAGTTGGTCAGCACAGTTGACAAACCCAACAAAATTATAGCCATCCCATTCAACCGACTTCCGAATGTTCATTTCATCAAAACAAAGCGCAGATATAAATTTTTTTGAAGAATTTTGAGCTAAGAGTTTAAGAGCAGTAAGCGATTCGGAGGAAAATCCGGGCTCTCCTTCTACTGATTGATACCAACGTGCAAGTGTGCGCGTATGTGGAAGGCAAGTATCAAATGAATTTCTTACAAAGTTGTAAGCACGTGGGCTTATAAAATGCAAAGTTAATGCGAATTTTCGAACTTCAGGCGAAAATTTACTTTTGGACGCTTTTAAAAAGTCTTTCACCGGATGGCAGTATCTAATAAGTCCGCTGTTTCTTGATTAATCAAACGTTTTTCCTGCAATTTTTCGATAACAGCGGAAAGCTCCGTATTTTTTTTCAGGAGGCGACGATTTTGTGATCTTAATTTAGCTAACTTCTGTTTTCATATTTGGGCTAACTGTGTTTGACGGTCTAATTTTTTTAAAAGTTTCCTTTTTCTTGGAGACACATTATCAACCTGAAATGAAGTTAAATATTAAAAAAAAGTAATCACCAATAAAAAAATCTCTTTAAATATGTTTAACGTGACAGCTACTTACTAGATTTGTGTCTATATCCATCGCTTGCGTAGGTGTGGTTGGGATTTCCATTGGCATACAGATCTGACAAATATTTATCATTATATAAATAAATTTATTTTATTATTATACGTTTTAGAAATAAATAGCCCAATCACATCTTAGTGTTACTAATATAAAAAACTTACATAACGTGATTCTGTGGCTATTTTTGCAGTACTTGCAGTCGTAGGAGGATTTTCGGATTCCATACATTTGGTGCTGTCGTCGCATCTCAATGGAACTTAAAAATAATGATAAAACATGAATAAAGATAAGCTAAAATTATGTTTAATATAAAAATAAAACCTATATTTATAACCCATGGTTTCGCAATAAAAACGTTACTCCTTTTCAATTTAGCAATGTTCAAAACGAAAATTGCTAAATTGAAAAAGAGTAATGTTTTTTAACTTTGAAAGCGGCAACGCACGCTTCATTATAGACACAAATATAGCTTATCATGAGATGTATTGCAGTAATTAAAAAAAAGAAAATATGGTTAATAGTATTTTACCTCTTTGGTAACAATATTTAGTGTAGGAACTAAGAATGATTCCAAAAAAGTATTGCGGGGAGTTTTCCTAAAACACTTTCGCTCAAAGTGTTTAGAGCACACCTTTGCATATTTATTTGGATCCCAGTTTTCTCGTCCTGTTGCACGTATCCATAATTGTCGGATCGTGCAGTCCTTTGGGAATCTATAAACAAATAGTTTCATTACTACAAAGAATCGGAAAACAAAATTAATAATTAATCTTAGGTTCATATGAAACTAAATAACGGCAAATTACCCAAAATCTGGGTAATTTCCCAAACGCTTCTGTGGTATCCCTAAAAAACATTCAACGCTGTAAAATTAAAAAGTATCAATGACTTTTGGCTATGTCAACATTCAACGACATATTGAATTCAATTGTATAATACTAACATCGCGGTGATAATAAAATAGCATTTTTTGGTTTATTGATGTAATTTAGACATGTTTCCTTATATAATAATACACTATTTGTATCATTCTAGCAATGTTTGCATGTATAAATAGATATTATAACTAAAATATCGTACTTACGAATGAAAGGTGACGTTCTCACATTTCCGCTCACTACGGCTTTTACAGCCTAAAATATAGCAAATCACCATAATAATCTGAACCAATGATATTTTCACTAAGCCCAATTACACAAGTTCACAATCAATAACAATAATTACACAATATTTCGCTGATATTATCCAGAGCTCAACCGCTTGTTGGTCAAAATATTCAGTTTTGACTGGTTTTGACCAACAAAAAAAACGAAAACTCTGACAAAGACAAAAAATACTATCTTTGTCTCTTTTACTCTTATGTATTTCTGTATGGCATTATCTCGGTCTGTCACGGTATTATTATTTGCTTGTCAAATCCATAGAGATACATCATCCTAGAGTCTAAACCTAGTCCAACCTCTCTGGTGTCGACGCATAAAGTGTAGACCAGAGAGGTTGGACTAGGTTTTGACTTAATAAGGTTATATTTCTTTGGTGTAGACGTCAGTAGCCCTTAGTAACCGTAGTGATGACAATTTGACATGACACCAGCCGTCACAATTATTATTCATAGGAATTTCAGCCTTAAGGATAGGTGAAAATAAGTAAGAAAATGCTCATAAAATAAAAATTACTGGGCCTACATGAATAAAATTTTTATGGGACCAATTCGAAACTATTGCGCATCAAACAAAAAAAAGAATTAGGTACGTAAATCGGTTCAGAAACCTCGGCGAAATCGGTGTACATACATCGAAAAAAAAAATATACCGGCCGAATTGAGAACCTCCTTCTTCTTTTTTTGTTTGAAGTCGGTTAAAAAAAACAAAATGTTTAATTTGGAACCATAAACAAATAATGCATTCCCGATTATTTTTTTAACTGAATGTATAAAATCCTTTCATTACTGACTGACTGACAGACACAATACTTCGGCTGTATTACTACTAAGCGCAAGTAGGTGAAATTTGGCATGTATGTTCTTTGAGGAGTGTAGGGGTAGTTAGTACAAAAATTTGATCTAAGCGAAAGGATCATGGGCATTTTTGTATGAGAGCTGGGCGTAAAACCAACAGAAATAAAATGTGTTGTAATTTACTTTATTGTACTTCTAAATACCTCCTAAATACTTATTAACCCCAATATCGACCGGGTATCACTGCAAAAAAATCCCAAAGATGGGTTAAATAAAACACAAATACTTGTTAAAAACTCTTATATATTGATACCTTTTATTTAAATATCAATGTTTATCATCAACTATAACATCTAATAAATGTTCTGCGGGTGCAATGAAAGGTTCGTGCCGTCCTAACCCTAAAAACCACAAAACTGAAACTATGTGGGCACAACTTCCAACTTTTCTTCTGCCTGTTAAGCAAGTACAGTAATGCTCAACTATCGCATTTCTACCGATTTGGTCTCTATCGATCAAAATGTAAGTATTATATGTGCGCGATCTGAAATACCGCGAATGTATTTTAATTCGAAGCAACGACGCATTAGTTTGCAGAATACATACATACACATACATAGACTCACGCCTGTTTCCCCGAAGGGGACAGAATATTACATCTGTTTAAATCATCTAATGACTCCTCTCTATATAATTCAATTAAATATGAATAACGACTGACGCGCATTGCCCGGCCTGCCCGCACGCTTGTTTTTTGGTCGGCGCCGGAGTAGGAGAGAAGTAAGAAAGGGATGGAATGTAGTAATTCCGTTAGGTTACCAACCAATAGATTGGTTTCTTTGGCCTAGCTCTGCACAACAGCGTGTCGTGTTATCTCCGTTGTATTTAGCGAATGTTTTGGATTCTATGAAAAATACGTTTGAACATCACTGAATATCTCTGCTCACCGGTTATTTGGGTGATTGCCGTCATAGTATAAAATTAAGTAATGGTCATTAGCTTTCACATAAAATATATTTTAAAGCTGTTGGTTTTACGCCCATTTTGACCATGACCCTTTACGCGTGCGAAGCAGCGGGCAAAAGCTAGTTACTTATTATTGTACATGTGGCGTCTGAAACTATTGTAATATAAAAAAAGGCAAAATGCTAATTTTCGTTCTGCGAGCGAAATGTGACTAAATTGTTTAATTTTACCTATTTTACAACAATAACATAAGCCTTGTAGTTTCTTCAACTATTCTCTAGATATGCAAAGGACAGTCGGCCACAAAATTGGTTTGCTTTTTGAAAACGTTCTCCGTGTTCCAGAGCATCATTTTCATCTTCAGCCTGATGCAGTCCACTGCTGGATATCGGCCTGTCCAATACCACTGAGCTCGATCTTCGGCTCCTCATGTCTAGCCGCTGCCAACGACTTCAGGAAATCGACGCTCCACCTATCCGGATAATAAATAAATATGTAAATAAGTCCTGTCCCATAGTATATAAGATGTCATTCTGCTGGGTACGGGCATCTTCACGCTGTAAGAAGAGTTAGATCATAGACATTAAAAGACGTAAGTCGATGCTCCTGTTTCACCATATTTACTTTGGAAGGCTTATCAAATTAACATAATTTATTGCTTGAGTATGATATCAATAACTATTAATTTTTACTTTAGTAGATAACTCACAATGTAAAACAGTTGCAGCTCCTTACAAAGATAACTTGTCATGTAAAACCATTATACTGGCAGTTAAAAAGAGATTCCATGAGTTTTATTGCCCGTTCTGCGAGCGTGGCAGTAAATATAAAAGTAGAATCATCTAGTTATTCACTTAGGCGTTCGACGTTCATAAGCATCACTTTGTGGCCTAACTTAGGCCACAAAGTGATGCTTATGAACGTCGAACGCCTAAGTGAATAAATGATTTTGACTTTGACTTTGACTAATGTGCTGGCCGTGTGCGGATACGCAGCTTTACATGTCCTTCGAGAACAATATGGAGAACTCACAGATGTCCATATTTATTGCTAGCTGTAGACAAACGAGCTAGTGGTCCACCTGATGGTAAGTGGTAGCAGAGGCCGAGCCCGGCTGAGGTTGAGTGGAGCATCTACGGGGGAGCTAACCGGGGCAGTTGCCTCGGGCTACCGCCCGAGGCAACTGCCCTGGTTAGCTCCATAGGGGCGTCCAGCGACATGGGGGCGCCAAAATCATCATCACGGCATAGAGCGAAAAATTTGAACTAGTTGGAAAACTATTGGTAGGGGGCGCCATTATCAAGACTCGCACCACTTCGAATAATCCTAATAATAAAAAAATAAAAAAAACGACTGCCCTGCATTTTTATTCAAAAATATATATCCAGTGTTGCTCAGGGTGGATTCTAATGATAACTCATACATCCTAATCAATCCAGGCATTTAGAAGTTACAGTGGAATAAAGAAACTCACATACATACATACATGAATCCTGAAAACATTACACTTCTTTTTTTGGGCAGTCGTGTAAAAAGACGTGGATCCATTACTGCTCAGGCTGTAAGCTATAACACTACCAAGCCGCTACCTTTCGCGAGAATGGGAACAGAAATATGTCGAGGAGCGAGATGATGGAGAAGGAAATGAGGATAGGGCCTCCGGCACTCTTTCTCGGAAAACGTAACAGTATAGGCATTGAAACTTTACGTCAACATTCTGTGAAAAGGAAGTAGAAGAAGCCCAGATCATTTCAAACTGATGTCAGCAAGGCTCTACTACATGACATTTATTTTTACAAAGTCATGCATAGGTTTCTCTCTTGCTCCTCAATAAAAAAATTCATTCCATTCTCTTCGGTTTAGATGCTTCTATCGTGTCCTTTTTTTTTAGGATGTCTCCGATTAGTTAGAGAACGTTCGACTAGGCCATTTCCTTTCTCCCGTCTCTTACACATAAGTATGCCTTATTCTTTAATCTTTTGTCATCCATCTAATTCCTGAAGAAAAAAAACAAAACCTACTGAAGGATTTTTTCAAAGTATGCTCCTTCAGAAACGATACACTTACGCCAACAAATAATGCAATCATCAAAACATTTTTTAAACGCTGTTTCCGGAATTGAGTTCAGTTCTCGCCGCGAATTCTTCTTTATATCTTCTACCGATTCAAAACGGGTGCCACGAAATTATAATTTGAGTTTAGGAAAAAGAAAGAAGTCGGCTGGAGCCATATCTGGTGAATATGGTGGTTGCTCGATGTTATTTGTTGAGTGTTTGGTCAAAAGTTCGTTCACAATGATGGCCTTGTGCGAAGTCGCATTATCGTGGTGCAAAACCCAAGATTTTTTTTCCACAAATTTGGCCCTTTTCGTCGATTTTTTCTCTTAAACGCCGCATAACGCTCAAATAATATTCCTTATTTACCGTTTGACCTTCCGGCAAGAATTTACACAACACCGCGATAGTGAAAGAAAACACTCAACATGACTTTGGCTTTTGAACGAGTTTGACGTGGTTTTATCGGTTTCGGTTCCGTTGGAAGGCGCCACTCCGAAGCTTGTTGACTAGATTGCATGTCAAACTCGTAAACCTACGTCTCGTCACCAGTTATCAATGCGTTTCATGAATGTTGGGTCGAAATTGACTCGTTCTAGCATGTCCTCAGCAACTCTCATGCGATTGAGTTTTTGGAGAAAATTCAGGTCTTTTGGGGCTAGCCGAGTGGCAACAGGTTTGATACCGAAATATTTAGTTTAAAAGGTACGGATCGACTCGAGAGATATCGGCGGCTTTTTCTCTCAAAGTTGAATGAGGATTTTCAGTCACTGTTTCCTTCACTTTTGCGATGTTAACTTCAGTTGCAGACGTTGATAGCCTACCAGAGCGGGGTAAATCTTCCATCACATCTCGACCGCTTTTGAACGCTTTGTACTACTCATAAGCACGAGTTTTTGATAAAGTCGATTCACCGTAAGCCTTCTGTAACATTTTCATTGCCACCGAACACGAAATTTCATTGGCGATGCAAAATTTAAGACAACCTCTTTGTTCAACGTTTTTGTCCATTATAAAATTCGCAAAACACACTACATTATGATATAACTAAAACAGCACCGTGTTTAATATAAATAACAGATGCAACTCTGGAAAATGGAAAACAGTTGTGCCAATCTAATAACAGCAAAATAACAAAAAAAATAATTTGGAACCATTAACAAAATTAATAATCCATTCCCGATACTTTTTTGACTGAATGTCAGAAAAGTATCGGGAATAGATAGATAGATAGATAGATATTGTACACCACAAGTCACATTACAGAGTTTAAAGAGAACAAGAAGAAGTTTACAAATACAATGCACAATGGGCGGCCTTATCGCTAAAAGCGATTTCTTCCAGGCAACCTTTGGATGAAAAGAAATAGATAAGGGAAATAGAATTATAAAATGGTGTAGTAATAAAGTTCCTTGCTAAGTAAAGGTAAACATACATATATTACGTAAATACAGGAACATATAATATACATACATGCATAGGTACATACATACATGCATACATACATATATACATACATACATCCATACATACAGACATACATACATAAATACATACGCACATAACACATTATAGATATTATAGTCACAATACGCTATTGACACTGACTAGCTACTAGATAGGAAATGCTGTTTTAATTTGTTTAATGCGTTGGCATTTGCAGCCTCAGATTCTCTGACGACCTTAGAAACCTTGCATGTGTGTCATGGAGGAACTTAAAACGTTCTTTGAGATACAAGGGAGTGTTAGGATCGAATAAAAGCATTGTACAATAATGTAAGAATATGAGTATTCCTGCGAAAGCGAATAGAGAGCCACTTGAGTTTGTTACGAAATTCTGATACATGATCATATTTGCGAAGACCAAATATGAATCTGATACAAAAGTTTTGGAGACGCTCAAGTTTGTCAAGTTGCTGTTCAGTGAGATCAAGATGGCTGACATCAGCATAATCGAGTACTGGGAGGAGTAAAGATTGAGCAAGCGCAATTTTAGTGGCTGTTGGAAGAAAATTCCGAAGCCTACGTAACGACCCCGCTGACGCAAGCAACTTACGACTGGTCTCCTGAATTTGATGTCCCCAAGTTAAAGTGCTATCCAGATAAATGCCCAGATTCTTTACATGGTCGGTACATTTTAGAGTATTGCCGTCGAATTTCATCTCAGGCAACATTAACCAATTGACCTTCGAGATCATCCTGGGACTGCCGATGAGAACAATCTGCGTTTTTAAAGGATTAACCTTGAGGCCATACTTTTTGCTCCAATCACAAATTTGCTTTAAGTCAGTATTTATAGAAGCAAACGCATCTGCTACTGATTCTAGAGGTGCCTGGGCGTAAATTTGTAAATCTTCTGCGTAAAGGTGGTAGGACGAAATTAACTTATGGGATATTGAATTTATAAAAATTGTGAAAAGTAACGGAGATAGAATGCCACCCTGCGGTACGTCCGGCAGTTGTTTACACCATGAAGAGTACGTTTCCTCAACGCGTATACGTTGTCGGCGACCGAACAGATAACTATGAAACCAGTCCATCACCGTTGGAGATATGTTAATAGAGCGAAGTATGCCAAGTAGGATTTGGAAATCCACGGTATTGAAAGCGTTGCTAAAGTTGAGTAAGGAAAGTAGCGTGAGCTTTCCACTATCCATACCCAGTCGTATCTCATCAGTGATATGTACCAATGCCGTGGTAGTACTATGTCCAGGACGAAAGCCGGATTGGTAGGGATTTCGAAGAGCATTTTTAGAAAGGAATGTGCATAGTTGTTTATGAATAAGACGCTCTAGGACTTTGGAAATGAAGGGTAGTATGGATATAGGACGGTAATGAGAGAAGGAACAGGGTTTTGGCTTTTTAGGGAGAGGAATTATTTGCGCATCCTTCCATGCTGAAGGAAAGTTTCCGCTTGTAATTGAGTAATTTAATATATGACAGAGGACAGAAAGGATTTCATCGAGGATAGGAAGGATCATGTTTCGACTGATACAATCACTACCAACAGCATTGGACGAGATTGAGATTATGCTCTTTTTAACATCACAACCGGTAAATAGATGTACCGGGAATGGATGTACTTAATGACATGCGGTGTACTTATACTTAATGAAATTAAATTAGAATAACTTAAATGGAAAGTGCGATCTAGCTTACCTTTAATTGCTTTGTTCCAAAAACTGCTTTTTTTTTTAGGTTTTTATAATTCTAAACGTGTGATATACCCATTAGTACTCATCTGTACCAAAGTTGAATGTTTATAAAAGAGCGGCTCATCCCATTGTGTTCAAGTATAGTTTCATAAACACAGACACACGATCATCAGTTTATTATACATAACTTAGTGTAATATTTGAGTTTCGTCGTAGAACGTGACTTCATGCGATTATAATGAGTAATGCGTACTCTATTTTAAAATTGTTAACTGTGATGTGATTAAACGGACATTTTCGATTAGATTGGACTGTATTTCGGACGTTATTGGTGATTTTTTGTATTGAAGAAAGGTACTAATATTATGGCATAGGTACCTATTTATGGAATACCATTATATTTCTAAGTGTAAGCGCCACGAATTTTCGAAAACTTATTTTAGTACAGGGACCGGTACCAGTGAATACGTCCATAATAAATTAAGTTTGTTATAAAATTCCAAATATTTGAAAATTCAGACTTAGAAATATAATGTTATTCCAAATATGGGACGTTTTCTATAATTGATACCTTTTCCTCTAGTAATTTTAAACTTCAACTGTGCTGTGAAACGGACATAATGGCTTGGATTGAACTATATTTCTTACCTGTGCTGTGACTAAAGGAATAGTTTCGTCTAGAACTGTATTTCGTATCTTCGTTTTTTGGTGTTTTATGTGGTAAGTAGGTACTATATCTTTTTTTTATTTTTTTTTATAGACTCACGCCTGTATTCCCCGAAGGGGTAGGCAGAGGTGTAATATTATACCCACATTTCGCCATGAATTTTTAGGTCCCACGTAATAGGGGGCGAGCCTATTGCCGTTACCGGGCACATTACGAGACTCCGTGCTGCTACTGAGAATTCGGAAAAACCCAGTAACACTTTTGCCCGACCCGGGAATCGAACCCGGTACCTCCGATCAGCAGTCGCAATCGCTATCCACTGAACCACGGAGGCAGTCTCTAACTCGCTTTTATTAATAAGTCATCATCATCGTCTCAGCTTTATCCCCGGATGCAAGTTGCATCCAAGAGTTCTCGTACTGTTGTGTAGCCAGCGGTGAGCTTACTGGTCTATCCAGATTTGACGGAATGACGCCTTTCTACGGGACGCCTTTCTACAGGACGACTGCCGTTTGAAATACCAACAGACTGTCCTGCAGAGGATATCGGCTTGATATCCACTGCAATAAATATCTGAGCTCTTTGACCACGGTGCGTTACACTGATTTTTGGTAGTCATGCGCACTTGACCACAAAAAGTCAGTCGTACTCGCCGTGGTTTTAAAATACTCATATTAGGTATATTGTTATTTATAACTTGTGCCGTGCCTCGGAGGGCACGCAAAGTCATCAAGTCCGGCTGTCACGAAGATCATTGACAGTCATTATGAGAAGTCAATACCCTTCACTCAAATGACACTGGTCTAAGCCATGCAGTACTGCATTATTATTATATTATTACTGCATTGTACTTGCATACTAAACCCTTTTTTGTCTGGACTTTAAAAGATGAAGAAAAGACTAAAGAAATTGAAGTGACAAAAAAACAATGACTCTGAGTTTGTTTCGGCCTTTCTTCTCAAGAAGTCATTTAGCTAGGAAAAGCCGGCTTCATCTAGAATAGGGTTTTGACATGTATAAGTGTTGTAAACAACCAAAATGCAGAAATAAATATGTCTTTTATGTATTTTTTATGTCAGTATCGCTAACCCTTTGGGTTGCGGAGCTCAGACGGCAATAGTTCCATGGGAAAGTTATGTCAAATCTGGTTAGACTAGAAACCAAAACTCGGGCTCCGGGCGTAACCGTAAACTCTTGGAACACTTGGATGCATGGACCAATATGATAATGATGATGATGAAGACCGACCAACAATCAGTGAAAACTTTTAATTGGCCTTCATTTTCTATTTTATAATAAATTGATTTTCTAGATGTAGGTAAGTTTTCCTTAAATGTAAAAAAATATTTATTTATTTATAGTCTCACGCCTGTATCCCCGAAGGGGGAGGCAGAGGTAAATATTACTCCCACATTTCGCCATGAATTTTTATGTCCCACGTAATAGGGGGCGAGTCTATTGCTATGTAAAAATAAACGAAAATTAAAATAAAATAAACAACTGAATGAGCTCGCACGGGACGAACAACAATAAACAATTTTAATCGTAATATACGTGTCAGCAGTTTGGACGAACGTGCGAATCTGAGCTAAACGTAAAATACTGACGTGCGTTTATAGTATTATGATAGGTACACTTGCGATCCGTCCAGGCTTCGTACGAGTAGTACAATATATATTTACGCAAGAGTTTTACAAATCATCATCATCCGCCTAGCGATATCGCAGTTGCAACCTAGAGTTCGCTTACTGTTTTGTTTTTCGTGTGAGTGTGTGGCCAACTCTGGTGTCGGAGTTTTCAGACCGCCCGAAGGCCTCCGACATGGCCTTATTCTTACCAAAGGCTTTACGTGCCCTCCGAAGCACAGTACTAGTCGCTTACTAGTCTAACCGGATTTGACTCAATATTAGCTTTTCCGCAGAGCGACTGATCTGAACCCAAAAGAATAGCGATAATCCATGTTTCTGATGCAAAATGTTTACAAATAATATACCTGAACCTGCCCCTGGAATTTAAAAGTGTATCTTTTTCACTTCCTGAACTACTTTCTGAACAGGCATTTTTGTCAATGCTCAATTATTATATGTTAATATGCATTTAAAGTTACTTTTTTATTTTTATTTGTATGACGTTCTGACGTGTCCAAAAAATTTAAACGATTTATGGAAATAAACATTTTGAGTTTGAGTTTGACTTCCCTTCCTGTGAGATAGCGCAACATTAAGGCGAGGTTGCAGTACAGTGCGTAGCTCGACCTCACCCCCCGCAAAAACAAAAACACGGCGGTGGCGTCAGCGAGTGAACGGGGTGAGGGGCGGGGGGGTTTCGTGTGTGCGTGTGCCACAGCGCAGCGTAAAAAAAACCGTAGATGAGTTATGTGAACTTCAAAAGTGGCACATTAAAAACAGGCTAAATGTCTCATTTGGTTTTAGTCGCGTACGCGCTGCGGTCGGAAGCGCTCGCTCTTTTACTCGCGTGTGTGTACGTTATATTTGAAAATGCCGTCGTGTGTAATGAGATTTTGCACAAACTATAGTAGGAAAATGACTAAAAGTTATGGAATCACTTCTCATTTATGAGTATTACAATATGACAACGTTTTATTTACAATTTATAATAAATTCAGTATCACAAATAATAGAGTGAATAAAAAAATTGGCATTTAGCGAGTGTAAAAGAGAAGCAGTATTGTGCGTGTTCAAAGACTAAAAAACAAATCGATCCGTAGTGTCACGACATCGCGCTCATATATCCGAATGAATAGGTTTTGTAGACGTTCATTTGTTTAAGGTGTAAAACAAATGAACGTCTACAAAACAAATGAACGCCTACAAAACAAATGAACGTCTACAAAACAAAAAACTTACAGAAA
This sequence comes from Euclidia mi, assembly GCA_944739405.2. Taxonomy (NCBI): domain Eukaryota; kingdom Metazoa; phylum Arthropoda; class Insecta; order Lepidoptera; family Erebidae; genus Euclidia; species Euclidia mi. Next base: position 9,608,525 of record OX123211.2, on the reverse strand, counting down.
GTGATCAGCAATCGATAGTGATTGCAGAAAACAGGTGCATGCGATTTTCAACCTCATTGACATTAGTCAGAATTTATAATTTTATTACCGTAATAATGCCAGAAAGCGAGAAAAACAAAAAAAAGTTTGCCATGAATTGTCAATAAGGTCGAAAATCGCATGCACCTGTTTTTTGCAATCACTATCGATAGCTGATCACTTTCTGGTAGTCATTTGTTTTGTAGACGTTCATTCGTTTAACACATTTTTATACATACATATTTATTCGGATATGTGAGTGCGATGTTGTGATACTACCCTTGTAAAACATACATAGAACTCGTGGGAAATTTCCTATAACTGTTTCCCATTAGTTCTATTCTTCTCATCAAGTTGTGCTAATAGAACTAGTGGGAAAAAAAATATCACTAGTTCTATCATAGAACTGTTCAATAGAACTAGTGGGAATGATCCGACAGCGCTAGGATGATGATGATGACGGATCTTCAACAGTACCACAGATTATACCTATAATATACAAAGCATTATAACCATTAGCAGTAATACCTAAACGTTTTATTCTCTAATTTATCTCCTTGCTGCACTATATCATCGTACTAGCGCTTGTCTTCGCTTGTCTAAAAATACAAAAACGTAAGTAGCAAGTCATTATCATACGAGAGATAACACTGTTCAGTTTAATGTCCACGTAGCACGTTAGTACAACACTACGGGCATTTCAGCCAGGAGTACGGTTAAGCTTTAAAAGACCCACCATACCCCTAGGGGTATTGCCAGGGCTACGGTGGTTCCGCAGCGCACAGTTTTTATATTAACGTACTGTTTTAGGTTTCCATTCAATGAAATGAGAAAAATAGAATGTACTTTTTTAATAAATGTTATAAATAAATCACATCGACTTTTTATTTCCCTACCTTAAATCAATTAATCAAAGGACAATGGCAGAATTTGGTCTGGGTTTGTTGTGGCGACCTTAAACTTCATATGAACAAAACAAATTGTTTTTTTTTTCTACGATTTTTAATATTTTCACTTTGTCTCGTTAAAGCTGGAGTATTTTATGATGATAAAAAGCATTCCAATTGATTACGAATACTTTTTTATTTGATTGTTGCCATAGACAATGGTGTGACAGGAATAGACGTGAGTGCTATATCCGTATCGATTATTAAATAAGTAATCGATACGATCGACCTTTATAGAGTTGGTTTGGTTTAAAATGCAGTTATTAAATATTTAATCAACATTATATCAATAAGCTAATATTTTTGAAGCAAAACAACGTTTAAATCAAATAAAAACATCACAGCATCATTTTAAAGTTGTATCGATTTCACATAAAATCGATTTAAAATGTGCAGCTCTGCTTTTGTCTTTGGCTGTGACAGTTAGATGCTACAAAATACTTCCGCGTTTTGATGTCAATCTGACATATGTCATTTGGTAATTCAAACTTACCTACCTACATTGTTTAACTTTCATACTATAACTTTCATTGTACCCACATTGTTCATTCTTAACTAAAACTTCAAACACCGATATCTTCTTTTTCCCCCTTTCCTGAGTGAAAATAGAATCATTTGTAGACTCTGTTACGCCAAATTTTTTGATATATTTTTCATTACTGTTCGCTGCAATTTAATTTCAGTCATTTTGATGTATGGAGATCTGACATTGTCCTTTACTTTGAGGCGAATTGAATTTACTCAAGACAGACAAAGTGATCATGTCGCATCTGAGTCAAATTATTGTTTGTGAAACGGTCAGCATGATGTCACAATGCGCGTCGGTACAGAGAGTATATGTTTATCTCTTTTTCGCGCTTGCGATTAGATGTGCTATCTCACTTACACTTCTTATCTAATTCTTAGTGTGTCGTTTTGACATATTTATATTAGTGTGCGTACGCTTTTCGCGATGCCACTCGTAAGCGCCGGTTACCTTGTCAGTAACCTGTCTACGGTTTCTTAATAGTATGTCTATGGTTTGAACGATTGAGTTTGGAATACGAATTACTTTGTACTTTTGCGAAAACGTAAATGCGGGGGTGGAGGGGGATTTTGCGGAGCAACGACGTACGTCCGCCCTCAATCACGCCTAGATAGGCACTGATGAACGGCCGGCGAGCGATATAATGCCAACATTTTGACTATTTTTTTTCTTGGAGAAAAATGATAACGAAATTATGAAATCTGTTTTAACCATTTATTTTGAAATAAAGAGCTGTTTCTAGTGATAATACTTTCATATAAATTCATTATGGAATCTCTAAGCAGTACACGTTTAAAATTGTGATTTAGTGCCATGTTTGGCATTTCTTTTTATCGAGCCAATCATTCCAAATCGTGTTTCTATCTTTACGATTTACTAGAAGATATGTTCAACTTTTATACTTTAATTTTTATTCATTAAAAATATCATAGTTCATGGGACTTTCAGACGTTCAAAAATCTTAAAAAGTACTGCAACCTCGCCTTAAACTATTTGGCCGTTGGCTAGTCCGCTTCCGATTATAATCGTCATAGCGCTTTCTCGGTAGCATCCAAAACTTGCGCTTTGTAGTCTGAGGTTAGCTTTCAAGGTTGAATAGATTTGACAGCTATATTAGCTTATTCAAAGAGCGTCTGCCATGACTACAGTCTGATCTCTGCAACGTCTGCAACCATCTGCAACCAAGAGTGACGTATGTATTCCATGGTTTACCTACCTACATACCAGGTTTACCCATCTACCTACTATTTTATTTATTTATTTATTAGGGATAATAAACAACTACAACATATAATATAACATAGTGCTAACAAAAACTTAGTAGTAATGTTGCAGTCCACTACATTATCCTCAGATACTACATATTTTAAAGACTAGTGGTTGCTACTAGACGAGCATTACCACAGATAACAAATATTTAAACAATACATACTAATAAATTATGCATGCAATAAATAATTTTATAACATTACAATTCAGATATTTTATTTATAACTAGCTGACCCAGCGAACTCCGTATCGCCTTTTTAAGAGTTTTTATTTAATTCCCTTTTTTCCAAGCCCCTTTTCCAAAGTTACCATTGACTAAGCGCTTAATCTCTTATCATTTCAGAGTCTATAAATGATGAACAAACAAACATAGATTTTTATATAATACTAGCTGACCCAGCGAACTCCGTATCGCCTTTTTAAGAGTTTTTATTGAATTCCCTTATTTCCAAGCCCCTTTTCCAAAGTTACCATTGACTTATGGGTTAAACTCTTAACATTCCAGGGTCTATAAATCATGCAAAAACAAACATAGATTTTTTTATATAATATTGATAAATTGCCCATTCTTGCCCATTCCTTAATATATCGGCGACGATATCCATATCGACTGAAAAAAATCCCGTTCACCATCTTTGATTTCCTATCCGCCATCTTTGATCACGAAATAGATGTTGTATTTAGATTCGCCATCCCTTGAAATATTGGAGTTGATACCCATATTTAAGATTTAGATTTAAAAAAAAACCCATCCGCCATCTTTGATCACGAAATAGATGTTGTATTTGGATTCCCCATACCTTTAAACATTGGAGACGATACCCATATTGATTTTAAAAAATTGCCTTCCACCATCTTTGATTTACCATCCGCCATCTTGAATCACGAAAGAGATGTTGTATTTGGATTCCCCATCCCTTTAAACATCGGAGACGATACCCATATTGATTTAAAAAAAAATCCCATCCGCCATCTATGATCACGAAATAGATGTTGGTTTTGAATTCCCCATTCCTCAAAATATCTGAGACGATACCCATATATGGACTTTAAAAAAAATCCTGTCCGCCATCTTTGATTTCCTATCCGCCATCTTTGATCACGAAATAGATGTTGTATTTGGATTCTCCATCCCTTAAATTATCAGAGACGATACCCATATAAATTTTTGAAGATTTTCCCATCCGCCATCTTGGATCACGAAATAGATGGTGTTTTTGAATTCCCCATTCCTTAAAATATCGGAGAGGATACCCATATCGACTTCAAAAAAAATCCCGTCCGCCATCTTTGATTTCCTATCCGCCATCTTTGATCACGAAGTAGATGTTGTATTTAAATTCTCCATCCCTTAAATCATCAGAGACGATACCATATTGATTTTTTAAATTGTTCCCATCTGCCATCTTTGCTTTCCCATCCACCATCTTGAATCACGAAACAGATGTTGTATTTGGATTCTCCATCCCTTTTAACATCGCAGGCGATACCAATATTGATTTTTTTTAATTTTCCCATCCGCCATCTTTGATCACGAAATAGATGTTGTATTTCGATTCCCCACCCCTCAAAATATCGAAGACGATACCCATATTGATTTTAAAAATTTTCTCATCCGCCATCTTTAATTTCCCGTCCACCATCTTGGGTCACTAAATAAATTTCATATTATTAATCAGCGTCCCGAAAATCTCGAAAACGATACCCATATAGATTGTATCCTAGACTTTTTTTGCCTTTGACTCAACCCTCCTCCTTCTTGTTTGACCATTTTATTATTTTTGTCTGGCCCCTAAAAGTTGTGGCGTAATTTTATATAGCCTATAGCCTTTAGGAATAATTGGGCTATCATAGGCAATAACAATTTTTAAAATCCGACTGCTAGTTCCTGAGATTAGCCGACATTATCTTTTAGCCGTTTTAGCCTTTTGCCCGGCCCCAAAGGGTCAAAGCGTTATGTTATATAGCCTATAGCCTTCCGAAATAACTGGGCTATGGTATACAAAAATATTTTTTCAGATCTGACCGGTAGTTCCTGAGATTAGCGCGTTCAAACAAACAAACAAACCTTTCCGCTTTATTATAATTATTATAGTATAGATATGCGAACAATTTAATCAACGTGCACAGTATGACATAATGTATGACGTGACAGTACTGACAGATATGCGATAGCACATGCGCAGCACTCAAATATCAGCGCATGCGTTCTTACTTCCAAGAGGGTCTATCCTCCCTACAATCCCTCCCAGTTTAATTTTTACAACTTATGGTAGCCTATATCCGTCTCCATGGTCCAATATATACGTATATTATTAGATACATGTATCTCTATATTACAATTCAACAAAATTGGTTCAGCCGTTTTAGCGTGAAAACGGAACATACAATCATACATACACAATTTCCAATTTATAATATTACTAGCTGACCCAGCGAACTCCGTATCGCCTTTTTAAGAGTTTTTATTGAATTCCCTTATTTCCAAGCCCCTTTTCCAAAGTTACCATTGACTTATGGGTTAAACTCTTAACATTCCAGGGTCTATAAATCATGCAAAAACAAACATAGATTTTTTATATAATATTGATGAATTGCCCATTCTTGCCCATTCCTTAATATATCGGCGACGATATCCATATCGACTGAAAAAAATCCCGTTCGCCATCTTTGATTTCCTATCCGCCATCTTTGATCACGAAATAGATGTTGTATTTAGATTCGCCATCCCTTAAAACATCGGAGACGATAACCATATTGATTTTTTAAAACTTTCCCATCCGCCATCTTTGATTTCTCATCCGCCATCTTTGATCACGAAATAGATGTTGAATTTGGATTCCCCATCCCTTGAAATATTGGAGTTGATACCCATATTGATTTAAAAAAAAACCCATCCGCCATCTTTGATCACGAAATAGATGGTGGTTTTGAATTCTCCATTCCTTAAAATATCGGAGACCATACCCATATCGACTTAAAAAAAAATCCCGTCCACCATCTTTGATTTCCTATCCGCCATTTTGGATCACGAAATAGATGTTGTATTTGGATTCACCATCCCTTAAATCATTAGAGACGATACCCATATTGATTTACTTTTAATTTTTCTAATTCGCTATTTTTGATTTCACATCCGCCATCTTGAATCACGAAATAGATGTTGTATTTGGATTTCCCATCCCTTTAAACATCGGAGACGACCAATATTGATTTTTTTTAATTTTCCCATCCCTCATCTTTGATTCCCATCCGCCATCTTTGATCACGAAATAGATGTTGTATTTCGATTCTCCACCCCTTAAAATATCGAAGGCGATACCCATATTGATATTTAAAATTTTCTCATCCGCCATTTTTGATTTCCCGTCCGCCATCTTGGATCACTAAATAAATTTCATATTATTAATCAGCGTCCCGAAAATCTCGAAAATTATACCCATGTAGATTGTATCCTATTCGTTTAGCATTTTTTTGCCTTTGACCCAACCCTCCCCCTTCTCGTTTGACCAGTTTTTTAATTTTGTCTGGCTCCTAAAAGTTATGGCGTAATTTTATATAGCCTATATATAGCCTTTCGGAATAATTGGGCTATCAAAGGCAATAACAATTTTTAAAATCCAACTGCTAGTTCCTGAGATTAGCCGAAATTATGTTGTAGCCTTTTTAGCCTTTTGCCCGGCCCCAAAGGGTCGAAGCGTTATGTTATATAGCCTTTAGCCTCCCGGAATAACTGGGCTATCGTATACAAAAAGAATTTTTCAGATCTGACCGGTAGTTCCTGAGATTAGCGCGTTCAAACAAACAAACAAACTCTTCCGCTTTATTATATTAGTATAGATATGTAGGGATTATCAATGGGTTTCTTCTGACATGAAGCCCGCTGGGCGGCAGCACTGAGACTTCAGGTCCGAAAACCTGTCAAAACTGCCATCAAACAAAGAAGTATATCAACGCGCACGCGAATTTGAACTTTATGCAGCGGTAATAAACGGTTTGACTCTACGGTTTAGTTAGAAAACGTTTGTATGGGAAAAAGAAAAAGGCTGTTTTTAGGGTTTTTCCGGCAATTATTAGAATTTTTCTCGCCGTAAAAACCATCTTTGAACTTCAACGAACATTAAAAAAAAAAGAATTGGCCAAATTGTTCCAGGCGTTGTTGAGTTATGCGCTTACCAACACATTTTGCGATTCATTTTTATATTATAGATATTAGATTTAAATTTCTTTTCCGAGCATGCAAATATATTAATATCAATGAAATTTGATTTATATGATTTCAACATTCTATAATAGGCAACATTCTACGTAAGCCAGAGTTCTACGTAAGCCAGAGTACTAGGTACTACCTACCCGATATCCTCTGTATGGCGAACTGTAGGTATCTCCAATAGGCTATCACTGCCTCACAAACTGCACTTAGCCTCTTTCAATTAGTTTCAATATCAATACAAAAACATAAATTGTTACCTCTGCTCACCCTTCATATTTCACAAGCGCGATATGAGATTACGTATTCAAATTATTGATATTGATGGAACAACGCACCTTCGGTATTTCGCATTAGACACGGGTTAAAGATTTTAATTTCTTTTTGCATACTCGGTCACACATCAAGCAGTTTACCAATATTAACATACCTCTATTCGTTTCACAAGTCTACAGAGATGTAGGCCAAGTTATACTGGTCACTTTAGTTTGATATTTTGCCGTGTATACACGAAGTTGTTTAACTGATAAGTAGATATTGTTTCTGTGAGGTGGTGACTATACGCATATGTGCTGTGAATAAAAAATAAACTTCTAAATAAATAAATAACCTTGGTGAGTGTTAGTACTGAATATGTTATTTATTAATATTTTATTAAAATAACTGGTGGAGATACCAACTGACTGCCATGCACAGAGGGCACCAATGACTTCTCGGAGTTATGTGCGTACATAGATTTATTAACAAGAATGTGCGTATTGAATTGTCAATAATCGCTTGTCCCGTGCCTCGGAGAGCACGTTAAGCCGTCTGTACTGGTTGTCATGAAGATCTTTGACAGTCGTTATAGGGTGTTAGTACCCACTAAATAAACTGACACTAGTCTAAACCATGGCATATCGCTATCCCTTCGGTTTGTGGAGGTCAGACAGGCAGTCGCTCCGTGGAAAAGCTAATATTCAGCAAAATCCGGTTAGACTAGTAAGCGGACGCCAGGTTGAAACTGGGATAAATCTAGGAGGATGGTGATTGATAGCGTAGTGGGTATAACAACAGACTGCTGTGCAGAGTGTCTCGAGTTCGAATCCACTGCGTGCACCACTGACTTTTCGGTGTCATGTGCGTATTATATTGTTTATTATCGCTTGCTGAACGATGAAAGAAAAGTATTGTAATAAGTTTTTGTTTTCACCTTTGGAGAATTCGACTGTGTTCCGAATCCATTGTCTGAAAAATCTGTGCCTATGCTAAACAATAGCCTTTAGATTTATAGCACACCAACATAGTATCATACAGTACATATTTTGTAAAGTAACTTAAAATACGATAATGTACAATCGGCGGCCTTATCCCCTAGGGCGATCTCTTCGAGGCAACCTTGAGATGGACAGGAATGTTGTTAGCTAAAATGTGTAACGAAGTTGCTTAAATTTTGACCTCTGAAAAAATGTTTACCCCTTTATCTCAAGTTCTAATAAAATCGGTCTACATATAAAAAGTCAGTGCTCTCAGTCTGTAAATGACCCATCGATCCCAGTCTACAATGGACCTCAAAGTCTTACAATTCTTACAAAACCTGCTTGAGAAGGTAGCTTCTTTGATTTGCTTAAACTATCTAGTTCCCGATCGATCTAGGGCTCTTTTACCCTCAATTCAGCCAATTTTATCTTCTCTATGCATTCAAAAGTGACCTCACAGTTGGCGTAGTGGTTTAAGCGGCCGCCTCGCCGCTTGACACTGCGCGAGTGTAGTGGATTCGATTCCCACACGAGACAACACTTTGTGTGATTCATAAATTGTTGTTTCGAGTCTGGGTGTTCATTGTGTCCGTTAGTTGTATGTTCGTAAAGTCCCTCGCGACACAGGATTAGGCCTAATGCGAGAGTTGTTATTATTAAAAAAAAAAAAAATTCGACATCCTGTGTGGCGATGGTACGAGACGCATTTTAACACCAAGTTGGTTTAGGACATTTTATGAATGTGTGGCAATATAGGAAACAGATCGCCTGATGGGTAGCATTTACCGCCACCCATGCACTCAAGTAACACCAGAGGAATCACAAGTGCCATGCTACCCTTTCGGACGGGAGAAGGATTAGGAGGATAAGCCGGGGATAGAGCAGGAAAAGGGGAAGGCTCGCCGGTCACGTGTAACCGCATTAGCATTTAATTAACTGTGATCTGTATTTAGATGTAGTGAAACTACTTATAAGCAGCGATAGCCTAGTAGAGACACCGGCAGACTGCCACGCAGAGGATCCGGGTTCGAATCCACGGCGCGCACCAATGACTTTTCGGAGTTATGTGCGTATTAAATTGTTAATTATCGCTTCCTAAACGGTGAAGGAAAACATCGTGAGGAAACCTGCGTGTCTGAGAGTTCTCCATAATGTTCTCGAAAGACATGTGAAGTCTGCCAACCCACACTCGGCCAGCGTGGTGGAAGATGGCCTTACCCTTCTCATAGTGAGAAGAGGCCCGTGCCCAGCAGTGGGACAGTTTATATACAGGGCTGATGATGATGATGAAACTACTTACTCTAGACAGTGGCCTATCCACCATGTTTATTGCTGTTGAAAGAAAGTCTGTCTCAGCTACTTGCTTCACTAAAGGCATATCTACTTAGACAAGTTTTAATGCAGCAGCTCATAATAAATATTTATTAGACTCACGCCTGTTTTCCCTGAAGGGTAAGGCAGAAGTGTAACATTAATAACATTACACCCACATTTCGCCATGAATTTTTAGGTCCCACGTAATAGGGGGCGAGCCTATTGCCGTAACCGGGCACATCACCAGACTCCGTGCTGCTACTGAGAATTCGGAAAAACCCAGTAACACTTTTGCCCGACCAGGGAATCGAACCCGGGACCTCCGATCAGCAGTCGCATACGCTAGCCACTGGGATACAGGCGTGAACCTATAAAAAAATGTAGGTACTAAAATGTAATGTTCTGGAACAATTCATACAAAATGTGTTTAATGGTTAGTAACTCTTCTGTGTGTCAATCGTAACATTTGCTACCCTGGACAAATCTGTGTGGTGGCTTCTATTGACTTTTAGTAGTCTTCGACATTTCAGTCATCGTCATTCTACTTTCAAAAACTTATTATCATCATCCTAGCACTATCCCGGTAGCGATCCAAGGGTCTTGCCTTGGAGTCCAGGATCCACCGTATTTTCAAAGACTAGACAGTTATGATTGGAGATCGCGCCTGGCAAACGTAGGACGCCCTCCGGCTAGGTGGAGTGACGATATACGCAAAGTGGCTGGCAGCGGCTTAATACGAAGAGCCGAAAATCGGGCTCAGTGGCGGGACATTGGAGAGGCCTATATCCAGCAGTGGACTACGGCAGGCTGATGATGATGATGATGATAATAGAAAGTTATTGATATCGGAAAGTCAATGTTAGAATTTATGTTAATAATAACGATCTGGAAAATGGAGGTAGTTCGCGGTTATGGTCAGTATACCAACAGATTGTTTCTTACTGTCGGTTCGTATACCGTTGTCGTCATGCTCACTAAAATGTCATTTCTTGTGGTGGCGTCGTACTGTGTCGGGTCATCCCTGTCCCTCTAATATGGCGAGAGGGATGATGGCTGGCACATGCGTCATACTCGTGAACGGGTGCTACTTGCGATGACTGGTCGATGACGGTCTTGCGGGCTGGTATTCAATTTTAATATTTAACTGCATCATTTCCATCGTGGTTCTGATCGTTTTCGCGGATTGCCTGCATTATTAGGTATATATTATATTGTAAGTGGAAGTTGAGAGAAGTTGGAACCTGTTTAACTATGTCTATTCTGAGGAGGCTAACTAAATGAACATCAAAATATATGCTTGAGTATTATTATGTACAGTAAATATATACAAGTGATACAGAAGGTATAATAGTTGCAGCACCTTACAAAATGGTAAATTATGTGTATTATGCAAAACCTGGCGATGAAAAAGTGTGACCGTGAGTTTTATTGCCCGTTCTTTCTCATGGTTCTACGCCCTTGCTTTGCGAACGTGGCAGTAAATGTAAATGTAGAGTCTTTATGTAATTATTTTATAAATTTATTATTTTGAAGTTCATAAGCGTCACATTGTGACCCAAATGAATAAAGGATTTTGACTTTGACTTTGACACTAATAAATCAAACGCCTCACTTTTCAGATCCCAATATGGCGTCCAGTTCCGGAGTGATCAACCAAGCATACGAACCCGCAGAAGACCTAAACAAGGCAGAAAGAGACACAGAATATAATTCCTATGAGAGTAAAAGAGACAGCTATACGAATGTTAATCGTCTGAGGAACAGTTCTAATGGATCCTACGAATTTATTTACAAGTTGAAAGGGCCGACTTTCTCTAGTGTAAGGGAAAAGAAATTGAAGAAAATTTGGAGGAGGCACTCGCTGACAATATCTGATAAAAACGACGAGGAAACGTAAGTTTTTAAAAGAATATTTACAAGTATTTTCTTGGGTTTACGCGAATGTTACACATTGAAATCAAACTACGGTTTACGGATTCTATAGCGATAATACATATTATTACATTTCGACATAAAGATAGATAGGTTTTAGATATATTACATTTAAACCGAAGCTACATTTTTATTCTTACAAGCCGACGTTTCGGTGTCTTTACAGAAACCGTGGTCACAGCAGACTGAGGTGATATTTTTCTTGAATTTAAAATTTATATCAAAGTTAATATTTATAAAACCAATATTTCGTGATAGAATCCGTAAACTGTAGTTTGATTTCAAAATGTTTTTACAATATAAAAATGTCATTAATGCATTTTGAGCTTATATAGTGATGGATATCAATTTTGAATCCGCGTATAAGATACTTCCTGTCGCTGAAACACTAGGTACCTAAAATATATATTTATTTTTTAATTCATTATTATAAACCAAAAAAAATGGCTATATAGGTACATGACATGAGAAAAAATAATCTGAGTAATTTAATGTACGCAAAGGTGAGCTCAACTCAACAGTGAATTTTTGAGACAAGGAGATTCTATTGAGAGGCAAGGGTTATCGTAGTGTACATGTACAAAATAATATTTTAATAAAAATAGGATTACCAATAATATTTAGTATACAAATTAGTTCAAAATAAATTAATAGGTATTTATATCTCTTACATTATATACAAATTTGTAAAGGGGGTCTTAATCGCGATAACTAAGATATTTAAGGCATAAATACCCGGATAATTTCCAACGTTTCGGTCGCGTTGCAGCAGTCGTTGTCGCGTAGGGACTAATTCATCTGACATGCTACTATTTTAACAGAATAGGTACTTCTAATACAATAGTGCAGCTAATTTCAGTGCATAAACTTTAAAAAAATTATAACAGTGATAGATATCTAATAAAAAAAATATTTTCAAACTTTCTCAATTAATACGTAGGTACTTATTAATATTGGGTTTCACCCACAACTACACCTGCGCGGGTGTAGATTATTGCGATGAAAAGTTCCACCCATCCTAGTGGTGACCTTTGTCAACGTTGCTTTACTTTAGCGTTCTTTTACAAGCAGCAAGTCAAGACACGCAGTGAGCGCTATTTAACATCATACGTCTTTATCGCTTAAAGTAAAAGCGCCTGTTTAAAATGACTGGCGTTATGTTGCTATAAAATTTCAAGCAGGCATATCGAATATACTTAATAATAATTTAAGTAAATAACGTGCAGTTTGTGAGGATAGATGACGACCGGTTGGCGCAGCGGGAGTGTAAGCGACTGCTACGCCGATGGTCGCGGGTTCGATTCACGCTCAAGTCAAACATTTGTGTGCATGAACATGGATGTTTGTCTTGGTTTGGGTGTGGCTTCGCTTGCACATATTTTCAAATTTCCCGTTTTGCCCGATCCCGCGGGAATTTCGGAAAATCCCGTCTTAGTGCACCCCTACGGTCTTTCTTGCGCCGAGTAGTTTCGGTTGTAGCGTGTCTGTCAGTCAGTCAGTAACGCAAGGATTTTATATATACAATTGTACAAAAAGAAAAGTATATATGTGTTTATCCATTATCTGGTACCCATAGTACAAGCTCTGCTTAGTTTGAGACTATTTAGTGATGTGTGTATGTGGTAGAATATTATTATTATAGATCGAGGCATGCAGGTCTCATCCACCAAACTGATCCACTGCCAATTATTATTGTTATTGTCTCTCTTTTACACGGCTATCCTTCTAACCTTTTCTCGGAGGGGTAGGCAGAGACTACAGAACGTCATTTGCAACGATCCTGACATGTCTCTCTTGCTTCATTCACTCCCATAAAATTTCTCATGCATGCTCATCGGTTAAGTGTACTTCTAACTAATTAACTAATTATAATTCTTCTTCTAGAAGAATAATCTGCACCAACAACCTTTGGGAGGCTTACACGGGGACATTGGTCCAACGTGCAGAGGCCCGTAGAGGTTTTAAATCTAAAATGGGATGGGACACATGCTGCGAAGCCTCCATAATTGAACTATTGGGTACAACTATGGACTAGCCGCAGCACGTGTAGGGCTATACAAAGTTATCATGTGGAGTCTTATTTAATTAGGTAATGAGGATGGATGTTAAAGGCCTGACTATAATGACTCTATGTAGGTTTAACAAACGGTACTTGTCTATATCTATACTATCTATACTAATATTATAAAGAGGAAAATTTTGTATTTTTGTTTGTAATGGATAAACTCAAAAACTACTGGACCGATTTTAAAAATTCTTTCACCATTAGAAAGCTACATTATCTGCGAGTAACATAGGCTATATTTTATTTTAGAAAATATAGGGGTCCGTAAGATATTTGGCTCTTTTCAGGTACGCGAAGTAGTTCCCTCAGGACGCGGGTGAAACCGCGGGAAACGGCTAGTCAGTAATACTCCTATAGCTGTGCCTATAGCATCCGTCTGCGTGGCAGGTGGGGACTGGCGAACTCATTATTACTTATTTGTACATTTTTCCATTCCGGTATGAAACCCTGTCCTTTTTATAATGTGTAAGTACAGTCAATCGATATCCATTTATATAAAACTAGACGATGCCCGCGGTTACACCCTCGTTATTTAAGGCTACTGGTCTGCTCCCGTCGCTCATAGCGTGATATTATATAGCCTATAGCCTTCCTCGATAAATGGGCTGTCTAACACTGAAAGATTATTTCAAATCGGACCAGTAGTTCCTGAGATTAGCGCGTTCAACCAAACAAACAAACAAACTCTTCAGCTTTATATATTAGTATAAGGTTCTTGCGTAACTGACTGAATACAACCGACGCACAGCCGAAACCACTGGGCGCAAGAAACTGATATTTGGGATGTATTTTTTTTGGGGACCATAGTGGTGCACGATGGGATTGGCCGAAATCCCAAAGGGTTCGGGCAGATACTTACTGTTGAATCTTATACTCTTATCTTATACTTATATATAAAGCTGAAGAGTTTGTTTGTTTCATTGGTTGAACGCGTTAATCTCAGCAACTACTGGTCCGATTTGAAAAATTATTTCAGTGTTAGATAGCCCATTTATCGAGGAAGGCTATAGGCTATATAACATCACGCTATGTGCCACGGGAGCACAGCAGTAGCCTTAAATAACGCGGGTGTAACCGCGGGCTCATCTAGTTCAAAATAATGGGCATTCTCTAGTTAGGAATATAACCCTAATGGAACCTGTACACATATTTGGTTGCTGCCTTGCATATAAACAAGTCTGATGATGCTTGGGTCGCGGCTGTCATGCTAATGTAGATCCCGTGACCCCGCCATTCAATGGGATTGGATAGAGGAACACCATGGTGGTTTTAGTGGGTAGTCCCGGCGCTTCTCGTCGGGGAGTCACCACACTCTCCCTAGACTGAGCCCTTTTAGGAGCCCAGCCTGGGGGGGTCAGCCCGTAAATTGCTTGGTTACCACCATGAGTCAAAAAAAAAAAATCTGATGATGCTTACACTCTTGTGTTGTTTTAACAGATGTTAATACCACATGTGTTCGCAACAAGGACATTTATTACTGAAGCGCCTGCTGTTATACTGATAGCAATAACATTGTGTTTGTTTATAACTAGAATGTGCCATGGCCATTTGCTACTTAATAGCAACATAAAGCTGTATTGCCGCAAACTTGCATAACAGGTGCAGCGCAGACAGACTATCTGTGACGCAATTAAGTCTGTGAAAATAGAACCTATACAAGTATAATTATGCAGAATTAGACAAGCAATAATTATTCATCTTCTTTATTTATTTATAGACACCCGACTGTATTCCCGAAGGGGTAGGCAGAGGTAATATTACACCCACATTTCGCGATGAATTTTTAGGTCCCACGTACTTAATAGGGGGCGAGCCTATTGCCGTTACCGGGCACATCACCAGACTCCGTGCTGCTACTGAGAATTCGGAAAAACCCAGTAACACTATTGCCCGACCCGGGAATCGAACCCGGGACCTCCGATCAGCAGTCGCATTTGCTATCCACTGGACCACGGAGGCAGTATTCATCTTCTATTATATAAAATCCTTGCGTGTACTGTCTGACTGACAAACAAGCTACCACCAAAACTATTTGGCGCAAGAAGCTGAAATTTGGCATAAATTTAATGTTACGTGGGGAGCGTAAGAAGCACAGAAGAAGGGATTTCTCGAAATTCTCACGTGTTAAGGCAGAAACTGTTAAATTTGAGAAAAATGTACGGGCGTAGCTACGGGATGCTCTAGTCATTTAATTTTGTGCGCCTCAGATTCGATCGCATAAAGTGTGACGTGATGCACCTTAATATCGCGCAGGAGGCAATGAGGCAGCGATCATCATTGTCATGAGCCTTTGACAGTCCACTGCTGGACTAGGCCTCTCCTTTGAAAGGAGGCATTGGCATACTGTACCACGCTGGCCAAACGGGTTGGTATAGGGTTTGTATCAAGTTTTCCTTCTCTTACAGTGCTGTTCTCTGCATAATATGCTCCCTCTGTCGGCTCTTACGACACTCATGGGATGATTTGGGGTGGTGACAATGCGTAGTCTTAATCCGTCACCACATGGGCAGGCAGCGATAGCCTAGTGGAGATACCAACAGACGGCCATGCAGAAGGAGGGTGCAATCCCACGGCGCGCATCTATGACTTCTTGAAGTTACGTGCGAATAGACTTGTTGATTACTGGTTGCCCCGTGCCTCGGATCATGTTAATGAGCAGTCGGTCCCGGCTGTTCGGAAGATCTTTGACAGTCGTTATGGGGAGTCAGTTCTTTTGAACATTAGGTACCGGTTTAGGCCATGGAGTATCGCTATTTTTTAGGTTGCGGCGGTAGAGTGAACGGTAGTAGAGCATTGCTGATTTCAGCATGAATGAGCCGGCTCGACCGGGGAAGTACTACCCTCTCACAGAAAATCAACGTAAAGTAACAGTACTTAAACTGTTGCGTTTCGTTCGGGGGGTGAGAGTGCCGGAGGCCCTATCCCCTATTCCTTCTCCCTCATCCCACTCCTCATCCTATCCCTTTTCCCAACCCCAAGGATCGGCAACGCACTTGTGACTCCTGTGGTGTTGCTTGTGTCCATGGGCGGCGGTAATTGCTTACCATCAGGTGATCCGTCTGCTCGTTTGCCGCCTATTACTATAAAAAAAAGACTAGTAAGTGGACCAAGACAGGTCAGCAATACAAAACCACGTGAAACAGCTTATAATAAACTAGAGGACGCCAGCAGCTACGCCTGCATTTTTTTTAATTTACTCGTTTTGGCCGATCCCGTGGGAATTTCGGGAGATCCCTTCTTAGTGCACCCCTACGGTCCCCAAGGAACATACATGCCAAATTTCAGCTTCCTGCGCCCAATAGTTTCGGCTGTAGCGTGTCTGTCAGTCAGTCAGTAACGCAAGGATTTTATATATTAAGAAGATAAAGATCTCAAGTTAAAATTACCTTGATTGTCATTAAGTGAAGTGTTCTAATGATATAATAACTTAGAGATAATTAATCTAGCACTTATCATAGACTTCCTTCGTTGCTTAATGCACGTGGACACTCAAATTGAGTAGAAAACCCTTCGGTAGTTTTACCATGAACTAGTTTCTACCAGTGACTCCGTCCACGTTATTGAGACAAGAGGTTCTGTGTACTATTCTGATGTATAAGCTTTAGTACTGCATAGTTTCGTCAAAATCACTTCAAATGGTTTTGCGTGAAAGAGTAGGGGCGACTTCCCATAGTGCGTTGTGCGGACAGACACGGAGTTACTTGGCTCGGGGTGTACCTTTACTACAAGGCTTTTCTGTACCGGCGCATAGGTTGTAGGAACGCACCTTTACGCTGCCTTCGTACGGTACGAGGTTTTGAGGATGGACACGCACAGCACCTTAAGTTACCAGACTTACCTAATTTCAAGGATGCGCGGATAATAAGTACTTTATAGTTTACTAGCCGTTTCCCGCGGTTTCACCCGCGTCCTGACGGATCCCTATTTTTTCTAAAATAAAATATAGCCTATGTTACTCGCAGAAAATGTAGCTTTCTAATGGTGAAAGAATTTTTAAAATCGGTCCAGTAGTTTTTGAGTTTATCCATTACAAACAAAACTACAAATTTTTCCTCTTTATAATATTAGTGTAGATACGAGTATAGTCTTTAGATAAATATTAGGTACAATACTTACAACTATCCTGAAATCTTATGTACTTACAGCTCACAGAAGAATAACTGAAGCATGGAAGGAACGATATTTTTAAGAACAAATTGAATATAGCTACACTCTTCACTCATATGATAAATTAGAGTTGCCAGAAGAAGATGGCACTATGTTTGTCAGTTAGGGCTAAAGACAATTTGAACACAAATATCGTAACTTTTTAATTTAATAGTGACTGAGCAAATCCGCTATCGATATCGATTAAAGTTTCAATACATACATACATACATAGACTCACGCCTGTTTCCCGGAGGGGTAGGCAGAGACTACGGAGCGCCATTTGCAACGATCTTGACATATCTCTCTTGCTTCATTCACTCCCATCAGATTCCTCATGCATGCTCTTCTGTTCAGGGTGCTTCTAACCTGTCCTGTTTTTAGGATGTCTCCAATCTGGTCAGAGAACGTCCGCCTAGGTCTTCCCCTTCGTCCTGTCCCTTCCACACTTGCCTTATATATCTGCTTGGTCAGTCTTTCGTCATCCATCCTCTCCACGTGTCCAAAGCATCTTAGCATACCTTTCTCGATGCTTGTCACTACATCTTCTTTTACCCCACAACACTCTCTTATCACACAATTCTTTACTCTGTCAGTCAAAGAAACACCACACATACTTCGCAGTGCTCTCATTTCTACAGCATTTATTCTACTTTCATGACTCTTCTGCCATACCCAACTGTCACTACCATACATAAGAGTAGGTAAGTTTCAATATAGGTTCAAAATCAAACGGACTTGTAAAGTATATTATTTATATGTTATACATTTTAAATTCCGTAACTTTATGTCCACAGCAGTCAGAACGCTAGTTGATGGACAGTCTTTAAATAATTATTACACAAACTTGCATTTTTAAACTGAACTTATATATTTTTGTTTCAAATGGGTACTCAGTAGCACATAATCTTTCGAGGGGTTATTTTCTAATTTTCGTGGTATTTTTCTTTACGCATCAACAGCCTTTTCAAGTCCACTGCTGGTCTTTAACCTTCCGTGGTGGAGGTTTGGCCTACTATAATACCACACTAGCCAGACGTATTCGTATAGGGTTTTATTTCGAGATTTCCTTCTCTTGTTTCTCTTAGTCGCCTCATACGACACCCTCGGCATAAATGTTTATTTATACTTATTTATAGTTAGTTTTTCAGCTGTAATGAAAGCTGTAAGTGGGATTAATAAATATTAAATAAATAAATCATCACCCCCTACTCTCTCTCTAATCTCAATAACATATTTTTATTAGAAAAAGCAAATAATTAAGATAAAAGCAAAACTCATAGCTTAAACATTATGATAACTGAGAATGGCATATCCAAATTAATTCTTTACAAGGATAGGAGATAGTCGACATGGATTTTATCAAGCAAAAAACATAAAAATTTACTTAAAATAGATAAATCAGACAAAACCTTGAATAGTGCCCAAAGGTTTGTTATTAACAATAATCACTTTATTGAAATGTTCTCATTACATAGTGAAGGTAATACAAATCTATGTGTAAAAAATGTATTTGCGGGATCGGACACTTTTCGGTCATACATGTGACACACAGAATATTTAGAGAGAAAAAAATTGTGGCTAGACTAGCCCTTCGATTTTATCTTGGGATCGGCACATTATTAGTCCACTAGTCGAACAAGAACAACCAAGTTTTGGTATCTGGGTAGATGACATTTAACAAAATTTCTTTCAAATGAAGATTCCCTTATTTTGATGCATATCCACTCAGTAGTCGTGACTATGAAAGCAGACAATTCTTATCAAACCTTCAAATTACTGTCCTTTAAATATTACTGTCTTTGTAAAGAAAGATCTGATCTTTTCTATAGGTGCATTATTTTTTTTTGTAATATGATGGATTCTAACAAGCTTCGGAATTCATTACTGTTGCTGATAGTTTAAATAATAGCAAGTAATTATTTAAGCACTCACACTGATATGTTTAGAAGGGAGGAGCCATTTGTCATTACTATAAAAACATTCCGCAGTAAAATGCTTGGAACAAATTCTATGGTGCTTTCTAGGCACCCAATTTTCTCCACGACATTCTGCAGCAATCCACTTATTTTATAAATCTTTATCACGTGCACATATAATCTAAAAAATAACGAGGTAAAAATATACGGTGGATAGACATATCGATAAGATTTTTTACAACACTTGAAAAGTCGATATAAATATTATACGACTAAATTCAAAATCATGATAGAACTGTTATAAAAGAAAAAATCACGAAGGTTATATAATTTGATGGCATAATATTGTCTAAATTGTATCTTACACGTCAGTTGACTGTGTTCAATTTGGGAGTACTAGGACGGTCTCTATGTATATTATCCAATCTCTTTGTTACAGCTTGAAGCAGTTTACTGACAGCTGTCAGCTGTGCAATAATCGGTTCCATATTTTCACTTGTAATAAAATATAAAAACATAATTAAACCGTCTTAAATTAGTAATAGTAAGTGTAAAAACCCATAAATATATAGGCATAATGTTTGCGAGAAATATAAGTGCTTAAAAGTGACTGTTAGTAAAAAGTGAATCAAAACAATAACAAACAATTTTAACAAATACCAAGTGATTTTCTTTAATTAAAAGTGAAAAACCAATACATATCAGTGATTAAACTTTAACTTGCTTCTATATTTGAAAGAAATAATAACAGTGAAAAGAAAATTGTGAATAATGGAATACGTTGAGAAAAATATTTAAAAACTACACCGTCACCAACACAAACAAAGAGTATACAAATACTATAGTCCGTGCCACGAGAACATAGACTTTTTGTAAACAAAGAATTTCTACTAAGTGACTTAGCGATAGTTCTGTCAAATACAAATAATGTCAAATCCAATGACCGCAGCGGTACATATTATAGATACTTGTCATTGGAAACTAATATGTCAATGGATCGGGTTTTTATCGATATTATGCGCTGTCAACAGGATCTTCTAATGTTTTTAGGTACTGACGCCTAGAATGTCAACATTTGGCGTTACTTCATTGAAATGTTACATTCAAATCATAGATGGCGCTACTGCCACGTAAACACTGAATTGTAGTTGATAGTCGAAAAAAATCCATTTTAATAAAAATACTGAGTTATTTGAAGTAAAAAGTGTAAGAAAGCGAGTTTAACCACCCAAATAATAACAGTGAGTGTTATCTTCCAAAACCAATAACGATTAGTAACATTTATAACAATTATAATCTACAACCGATTGTGTGTGTGTAAAAATAACAAATACCAAAGAAAACAGTGTAAAACCAGTGCTACGAGCATAAAGTGAACTTAAAAGGTACTGTGAGCTATTAACTATATTAAATCGCATAATTGTGTTTATTGAAGTCCTATTACAAACTTTTTCAAACTGTTTCGCGGTTATTTTTCCAAAAATATTCAAATATGACAGCTACATGAGCGCCGTCAGTGGAGAGCGGAAACAACAAATTGTAAAAGACATCTAGCGGCGAATTGCTCAACTACCATAATACATAACTATTGATTACAAGAAATAGTTCCACTATCCTCCATTAGGTGGTACTTCCTCAAGTTATAAATTAATTAGAAAATTTACTATAATTTCTGCAATAGACAATAAACGATAGTACAATGGATAGCGAAAATATTACGATACGAAACAAAGCCAAAAATTACTCATTCAATGAGGAAACCGAAAGTTTATTTTCCTCTAGTCATACTAGCCCAGATAGAAGCTTGCCCGATTTATCTGTATTTCATCACGAAATAACAGAATTGAAAGAGACTATTAAGGCATTGCAATCCCGCCTCAACAGCGCGGATAACGAAGTTCAAAACCTAGTTATGGAAAACTTTAACCTCCAAGAAATAATTAAGAATCAGGAAATTAAAATTAATAACCTGACTTCGATCTGCTCTTCTAGCAAAATTACTACAAAGAAAGCAAATAGGAAAAGTATCGCTATCAGAAGACTTGATTTTGCGGAAAATTATGATTCTCCGAGACTGGAATGTGAAAAACATAATGCGACAAAAGAAAACAAGCAAGCCAATATAAACTGCAGTCTAAAGTTACCCGATGTATCACAGGCCTCAAACAATAATTGCTGTTCTAATGATATGGATATATGCTCCACGACCGCTAAATTGACTCAAGCATCTAAAAATGATTCAAAGAAACGACGCATACTGATCTTTGGTGCTCAGCAATGCACTGGCCTTGCAGCAAAGCTTATTAAATCAAGAGAGCACAACAAATACGAACATTACAACATATACGCCTTCACAAAGCCACACGCGGATACGTCTGAAATATTAAGATGTTGTGAGAATCTGCAAGTCAATGAACACGACAAAATCGTGCTAGGTATAGCTGAAAATGATGCCAACCCTACTAAAGTTTCAATAGAATTATCCGCTTGTCTTAAAAAAATGTATAAAAATACGGTAATTATTTTTAATGTATGTAACAATAAATATCTAAATGTAAAAATGTTGAACAATGTGCTCAAATTAACTTGTCAGAACTTCACAAATTGTCACTATTTATATGCCTATCATCCTAAAAACAATAACGATTTTCAAACATGTCGCAAACTTAATCTGCTCATAGATTCTATAGATTACAATCTTAAATTTATACCAACATATAAAAAACAAATGCAATATATTTCACAGGACACCCATAGTGGAATACCATGCAACCATATGAACCATATCAAGTATAATGCTAAGCAAATAATTAAAAAACAAAAGAGTATATTGGAATACTTTCCTCTAGTTACTAAAGATGAGCAATCTGCTATATCCTTTACAACTAATGAGAAGACTACCAACAAGTCATTTTTTCGAAACTAAGGAGAAAGAGGCGATTGGAAAACATAATATTAAAATTTTACACCAAAACATAGCAGGACTTTTATCAAAATTAGATATATTAAAAATAACATTAAAGGAGCTTGGGATTGAAAATAATTACAATATCGATATATTATGTCTCTCAGAGACTTTCGTCAGATCTGGTGATGAATCAAATATACATATAAATGGATACAAACTTGCCGACTTCTACTCTAGAAGTAAACAGAGGCGCGGCGGTGTTTGTATATTGTGCAAAGATCACTTAACACCGAACAAAATACCATGGATTAAAACAATGGCCGCAGAATTTACTTTTGAATGTTGTGGTGTAGAATTTTCACAATATAAACTGATTGTTATTTGTATATATAGAATACCCAATTGTAAACCTAATGTTTTTCTACAGAATTTAGAAATATTATTAAATAAATATCGTTCAAAAACTAAAAAGAAATTAGTGATATTGGGCGATTTTAATATAGATCTTTTAAAAGTTTCAACAGTTCGCAACGAATATCTAAATATTTTAAAAAACTATAATATAAAGACTCACATAAATGAGCCAACTAGGATAAATTCCTGTCTAGATCAAATTCTCAGCAATGAACCCAATGCTATAGGTATTGTTGTATCTTCAGGTCTCTCAGACCACGAGACATGTCAAATATTATCGTTACCGGTAAAATGCTTAGTTCAAGCCAAAAAGCGATGGTGTGTATATAAGCGTGATTACAGCGCTGATAATCTAATAAAATTCTTAAAATCGATTGAACCTCTCTCATGGTCAGACCTTTATATAATTCCAGATGTGAATGAGGCCTTCCAAAATTTTCACGATACATTGTTATTATTTTTTGATCTCTGTTTTCCAATAAATAAAGTAAAAATAAATATTAAGTCCAAAAACCATGCGTGGATTACTAAGGGCTTAAGAATATCATGCGCAAAAAAACGAAAGTTAAGATACTCATATAATAAGGGCATCAGTCAATCTTATAAAAATAAATATAAGACATACAGTAAAGTCTTAAAAAAGTGTATCAGTAATGCTCAAAGGCTAGAAAACATAAAATTACTACAAAATTCAAAAAACATTTGTAGGGATTCTTGGAAAGTCATTAAAAATCAAGAATGTAGGACCTATAATAGTACACAGATCTCTAAATTAAAAATGAATGATGAAGTCATCACGGATCCTAGTGAAATTGCAAATAAATTCAACAATTTTTTTATAGCATTAACAAAAGATAAAGTTTCAACTAACAAAACTCCAAATTTAGTAACAAACCTTATAACATCTATAGAAACCAGTATTTTTTTAACTCCTGTAACTCATGATGAAATATATAAAACTATTATGTCTTTAAAGAATACTAGTTCAGTAGGCTATGATAACATCCCAACAAAGATCCTAAAGCAATCTGCTAGCATTATAACACCCCCTCTGTGTTATGTTATCAACATATCTTTGGCACAAGGCACATTTCCAAATAGACTTAAAATATCAGTAGTCAAACCTATCTTTAAAAAAGGTTGTGACACAGAGCCTAACAATTACAGACCAATAGCTCTAATTCCAGTCTTAGCCAAAATATTTGAAAAAATTATGCACAAGCGCTTATACAACTTTTTTATTAAATATAATGTACTAAATACAGAACAGAATGGTTTCCAAAAAGGTAAATCCACTACCCTAGCAAGTTTTAAATTAGTATGTAAAATATCGGAAAATTTAGACAATAAGATTAATACCCTCGCAATATTCTTTGATATGAGCAAAGCATTCGACTTTGTTAGCCATGATATATTATTAAAAAAATGTGAATTTTATGGTATTCGTGGTATAGCAAATGAGTGGCTAAGAAGCTATCTTACCGATAGACAACAATATGTAGAGATAAGAAATATCAATAATCAAAACCAAGAAATGGCTTTTAAATCTAATTTAGCCCCTAACACAGTCGGAGTGCCTCAAGGGAGTATTTTAGGACCGCTCCTGTTCTTGATTTATATCAATGATCTCCCTAAAGTAACAAACCATTATTGTACACTCTTCGCGGATGACATATCTTTAGTTATAACACAAAAACCATCTTTAGACATTAATCAATTCAACGACGAAATCAATAACTCTGTAAAAAACATCATCCGTTGGTTAGAAAACAATAATTTGAAAATAAATATAGAAAAAACAAAATATATGCAGTTCTTTAACAAAAAGAAGAAAGAATCAAACTTATCTATTTCGTACAACCATAAACCTTTAGTAGAGTCGGAGTTGGTAACCTTCCTTGGAATGAGCCTTGACAATCAATTATCGTGGAAATCACATATCGATAAAATATGCTCAAAAATTAATAAATATGTTTACGCACTTTGGCGTCTAAATAGAATCGCCAGTCAAAAAATAGCCATTCAGGCATATCACGGTTATGTGGCATCAAATATACGGTATGGTATTCTGTTATGGGGTGGTTCAGTTAATTTCAATAAAATATTCCTAGCACAAAAACAATGCATAAGAGCAATTTGTGATGTAGAACCCTCAACATCTTGCAAACCCCTTTTTAAAAGTTTAAGGTTACTGACTGCATCATCAATATTCATTTTTGAAACCTGTAACTTTGTAAAGAATCACCCAGAATTGTACAAAACTCTTAGGAATCATTGTAACTTTAACACTCGATATCCAACTAAACTAATCTTACCTAATATATGTACCGAACAATACAAAAGAAACTGTTATCCTATGTCTATCAAAATATTTAATAATCTACCAAAAGATCTGAAAGATCTACCTATAAGCATATTTCGTAAAAAATTGTTTAACTGGCTAGTAGACAAGTGTTTCTACAGCACCCAAGAGTACTTTAACAACAAGGATTCGTAGTGGTATTAGATGTAACTAGAGGATTCGATCCCGGTCGATTTTTCTAGTCCCGGGATTTCGGGATTAACAACAGTTAAAACCGGGATCCCGGGATAGTCCCGGGATTGTATTGGTAGTAGAAAGTGGTAGCGCAAAAAGAAAGTAAATCATATCAAAATCAACCTTTTATTTTAAATCTTTACTTACTTTTTTTATGGTAATAGGCGGCAAACGAGTAGACGGATAGCCTAATGGTAAGCAATTACCGCCGCCTATGGACACAAGCAACACCACAGGAGTCACAAGTGCGTTGCCGCCCCTTGGGGTTGGGAAAAGGGATAGGATGAGGAGTGGGATGAGGGAAAAGGAACAGGGGATAGAGCCTTCGGCACTCTCATTCACCGAACGAAACGCAACAGTTAAGTATTGTTACTTTACGTCGATTTTCTGTGAGAGGGTAGTACTTCCCCGGTCGAGCCGGCCCATTTATGCTGAAATCTGCAAGGCTCTACTACCTTTTAAACTCTACTACCTTTTAAATCTTCAATAACAAAAAAAATATAATTTCTTCTAACAAAATTAACAAACTAGGCCCTTATAAAATAGTTAAAAATTATTGCTTAGTTTGTTTATTTTATTTTACAATAAACTTAAAAAAATCAACTTCTTAAAATTTGTCAAAAGAGATCAATGTTAATAGGACTCATATTTTAAGTCAAATAGACCAGAAACTATAATTTACCTACTTATTTAAGCCACGAAAATAAAATCTAAGAAATAACAACGCATCCAACGTCTCATCCGAAAGCATACTTCTTAATTTGTTGCACAAATATAAAGCAGCGGAAAACGCGGGGTCAGGCTCGATGGAAGTTGGAGGAATCGTCAAACGCAATCAGCTGTGTAAACAAGATGGCCGGCAAATTTTGACGTTTAACGTCAAATGAAAGTAAGTGCGTTTCGTTTCACGCACATTTTTATTGACTTTATAAAAAATATATTAGCCCCGAAAATCCCGGGATTCATTGAATTTAATCCCGAAAATTTCGGGACTAAAATATGATCGGGATCCCGGGATCCCAGTCTTCGGGATCCCGGGGCCGAATCCTCTAGATGTAACGTATTTACTATTTATTCCGATGATGTACATAATTAATTATTAGTTAGTACCTACCTAATAAGGCATAACACTTTGTAAATATGTATGCCAAAGACTACTAGTAAAAAATAAATGAAAAACAACTAGTACTTAGTATGTTCTAATAATGTCATTTTTTTATGTTTATACAATATTATAATAATTGCTGTATGTTATGTAGGTAAATATAATTATGTCTCACATGCCAGAAATGGTGAATATGTGGCTACTAGTTTAACATGTACCCTACTATCTGTATACACCCATATTTTGTGAGCTAATAAATGGTTTAAATGGTTTAAATGGTTTCTTGGGCTTAACATGCATTTATCAGAGGACAAAATTCTTTTTTTTAATTATTAAGAAGGGGTAAATGTGACGTTAAATACAAGTTTATAGGACTGCAATGCTCTTCCCGCTGCCGGAATCTCGAAAAAGCTGGTGCAGAATAGCAAATGGCAAAGTACTAGTCGCGCAGAAAATTATTTATACCTAAAAAAGAAATTGCGTTTTCAGACTACCGCAACTTTTAATGGATTTTGTTTAAGTTCATTCTGATGATTTCATTCATAGACAACGTAAAATCTCCATGCCTAGAAATTTTTATGCAATGTAATTTAATACATTGTTGGTCAATAATTTAATATTTTAGGAGAGGTAGGCTACTTTGAGCAAATGATTTATTGTCTATGATTTAAAAAAAAATCCTGTCAATAATAGAGTAACATGTATGTACTCTATCATTTACATATATGGTACTCTATTTTTTCCTTAATTTACAGAATAAATTACGTGTAAAACGACAAAAAAAACGGCAAATTTATGAACATTAGACCATTTAAACACAAAAGCAAATATTTTTAATTCAGTAAAATTTAACAATATACATTTAAAAACATAGTGGCATAAATTAGGCATTGAAAAAAAAAAATGTTCAAAAAGTATAAAATCTAAAACACAACTGTTTGAAAAAAGGTTGTGAAGCCCTGAATGTTTGTTTACAAAAAGTCTATCTTCTCGTGACACCAACTATACGTAAGAAGAGGCGGATGTGCCATAGATCATGCGAGACTTTCAGCTTTGTATGAAACGTGCAGGGAGAACTCGTACCAACATAAAGATACTAATAGACATCGTTTTTATGTTGTCAGCATTGTCATATTCGTCAATATAGGGATGTACCCTCTAGTGATTAACGAAAAATCGATATCGATAATATTCGGTAAGAGAAATAATTATAATTATGTTTCGACTAGAATTATACTTTTCCAACACAAATAAATGATGTGTTTAATATTTATGTGTTTATTCAAACAAATTAGCCTATTCTATAAATCTATTCTAGATTAGCGAAGAAAATACGCAGAACTAAAAGATATATGTATGTTCATGTAATGGAAAGGTTTTCAACATTTATTCTGTAATAGGATTTAAAGAAATGTCTATAGATACAAGGCACAGCTGTTTTTCTGACTTGAGTTCCCTTTTTTTTAAGTCTTTCGGCTTAAAATGCTTGCCACACACATAGTTCAACTGGTGTAATTTTTCAATGGGCACATAAATCAAGTCTTGGTTTCCAGTTGCAGCTACCCATTTTTACAACTAAAAAGAAAAAAAAGAATAGATTTTTTAGTCCTTGTGCCAATTTCTAATAACGGATTATCGATAACTGACAGGCAGCACTATTGTTTACCTACAAAGTACTAGTATATGAAACTTTAGAATATTTCCTTATTTTTTATGTTTCGTTGAAATATATCACATTATATAACATTATAAATATTCATTGATCTTTATCTAGGGACATTTTGCCATAAATAACTACCCTTTTTTCATTGCTTGACCGGCATGTTGTTGTATGCCAAATTTCGCACGTTATTTTGCTTGTTTTCATTGCGCTCCTTTCAATGCTAATCAAATAAATATAGTAACACTAACACTAGAAGTGCAAAATCACATTTATTTGGTATACACAAAGCACTTTTACAGTATGTTTTTTACGTTTTATAAAAAAAACTACATAACGCGGCAAAGTTCAATCTGGATAATAATGTGACAGTTGTGACATTTGACACTATTGACAGCCAAGGCGGTGATGTACGTATAACCCGTTTAACTTTGAAAGAATACTGTTCCAAGGGTACATAGTGAAGGATGCTATCTTCAAGTTTTATACATATAATAGTAGCCATTAAAAAGATAGCACGTTTCATACATTCGGTTTTTTCTTAGGAACTTGCGCCAGGCTGAACACAAAAATACAAGGGCGCGTTCCAGCACCTACAGATGACAGCATATGTCACTTTTAGCATCTCGCTCCCAAATTGAACCTATGTCTTTTGAGACTTTCACAGATATTTTTGATTTACATTTAAATATCGATTTGTACTGATCGCAGTGACACCTATCCGTATTGAACTGCTTTATCGATATTTAGTCACGACATCTAGCGCCGAGTAGTTGACAATAATAGTAATCCTCAGTACCACACTTCTAATTGACTTCTTAAAGCATACATAGAGGACGTCACTATAAGTCATTTTATGAAAATGGACTCAGGGAATAATATTACAATTCGTAGAAGGAATTCCGGAAGAAATTATTCTTATGATTCACTAAACCACTTGAACCTATCACACCCCTCTACACCATCTGATTACCTTGCAAAAAGTTTACCAGATCTCTCAGTTGTATCACCCAGCCGCATTGAGGAACTCAAGAATGAAATAGAAATTCTTAAGATTGAACTTGAAATTAGCCATTTGGAAATAGAAAAATTGCTCCTTGAAAACAGTCTACTTAAAAAACAAGTAAACAATGATCAGAATGTCATAACACAATATAAGAAGATATATACTGAATCCCCCAACATCTCAAGAACTCCGAAATCTGCTCAAAAAGCAAAAACTAAAACAGTTAACAGAATTATCACATTCATGAAACCCCATCAATCACTACAAAATAATATTGAAGACCAACATTCCACCCGTACAGTTGATGAATCTACCGTTATAACAAGTTTCCCGATAGATGGAGCAAGTAAACCAACCTCTACCACTACAAGAGAACTGCAAAGTTTCCCGATAGATGGAGTAACTAAACCCACCTCTACCACTACAAATGAGCTGCAAAGTTTCCCGATAGATGGAGCAAGCAAACCAACTTCTATAAATGGCGCTAAACAACAAAATAATGGAATGATAGACATGAAACGTAAAATACATATTTATGGCGGAGCACAATGCAGAGATCTTGCTTCGTTGTTACTATCCTCGAGGAAAACATCCGTATGTAATAATAATAAATATGAAGTATTCTCAACAATAAAGCCCCATGCGCCTGCTCAAGAAATTCTAAAGAGCTGTAATCCAAATAACATAGCAGACTCCTGTAATGCTTATATGATTGTTTGTGTAGGTGAGGGTGATAATGACCCCACTAATCTGTCTATTGAATTAATTACGGTTCTGAAACAATTTGAAAATATTAATATTCTCATGTTAAGTATATTAAAAAACAAATATCTCAATGAGAGCAAACTTAACAACATGATAAAGAACTAATGTAAATACTTACCAAATTGTACACATCTAGATAACACAATGTTACAATATTATAATGTAGACCCATATAATAATAATTCATACTCGCACCAGATTTGTATTAAAATTAATTTCTTTATCGATTACAATGATTATAAAACACAATATCTGTGTAAAACTAATAAAAATGATGTTGTTAAAACTCTAGATTCAAAAATTAAGATATGTTCAGCTAAAAAAGGTACTATTCCGTACGAAATAGTACCTTTTTTAGCTGATGCTATTTCAAATATGCTTTGAATTCCCCTGTAACAAAATCCCCCCATAAGCAGTCCATTTCATCTACAGGCACACCCTACAAGAAAGGAACCATACCGTATTACTTTCCAAAAATAACCTCAAATGCTACTTCGGTAAATAACACTGACAAAAACAAAACAGAGACATTTTTTCGTTAATAATAAAAAAAGAAAATATAATGTTATTAGTGTACTTCATCAGAATATCGCCGGAGCATTAAACAAACTTAGCCTTTTAGAATTAAGTATAGATGAATTGTCAAAAAATAACCCTATAGATATCATTTGTCTTTCTGAAACCTTTATAAAACAAGGAGATGAAAACAACTTATACCTTAAGAACTACAAACTAGCCAGTAATTTCTCTCGTGAAACCAAAAAACGCGGGGGTGTGTGTATACCTCTTCATAAAACTTTAGATATGAAACCTGTTAAAATTTGTAAAGATATGGCCATTGAAAAATCCTTCGAATGCTGCGGGGTTGAAATACCCTCGCTAAATTGTTTAGTAATTTGTCTTTATAGAATCCCAAACTCAAACGCAACTATATTCTTTGAAAACTTAAACCTGCTTCTACACAAGTTAACCTACAGAAATAAAATAGAAGAATTATTATAGCAGGCGACATAAACATTGATATTCTTAAACCGTCTAAAAATACAGTAGAATTAAAATACATACTTTCTAATTATAATTTATATCCCACATCGTTTCCCCAACTAGACAGAAGTCATGTATTGATCACATTTATAGCAATATTAAAAATGCTTCAAGTCAAACACATAATCATCATTTATCAGATCATAACACGTGCCAAATACTGAAATTCTCAACTTCAACAGAAACAAATAGACTTAAATATTGGTATGTACTAAAAAAATGTTATGACGACGATAATGTTAGGAAATTTAATGACTGTCTGTCTAGTCTCAGATGGTCTGATGTATATAGTGAGGACAATAGCAATAATGCATTCAATACTTTTTATGATACCTTTTGTATGTTCTAAAATCTTTGTTTCCCAACTTTAAAAACAAAAATAAATGCCAACGCTATAGGTCCAAATTGGATAACAAAGGGCATCAGAAAGTCCTGCATAACAAAACGAAAATTAAGGCGCTGTTATACCTCAGAAGCCGTGAAACACCTAATTTTTCGTCGCGCATCTAGCCATAACGGTACATATTACAAACTAGCAAAAAATAGAGCTTAAAGTCAAAAGTCTGAACAAAAGACTTTTGAAAGAATTTTTCATGCATGTAAAATAGAATCACGGTAAAAAAATCACAAAATCGAGGCAGAAAATAATCTTTCGTCTCACTGTTTGCAATATTTTGATCGAAAGCTGTCATATTTTATTTGATAATATTGTAGGAAATCTAATGAACTAAAGAATTACCCTATTCATTTTTATATTATACGTGTATATTTTGTAAAATTAAATAAAATCTGCCAAACGTCTATGATTTTGACGCTCGGTAGATCCCATCAATATCAAACGCTTCAGCAATTTAAACCTTATTAGCATAAGCGGTGTACTGAGTGTCAGTTGCTAGTTTACGCCCCGCCCAGACCTCATCATTCGGCTATGAGCCCTATGAGAGATAGGTCATGTCGCTTGCGTCTCCGCTGCACGAAATTTTACGTAAACCTGTTTGTTGTTATAATACGCTGATTTGAGTTCATAATTTCATGTTTTATGTTAAAGACTGAATACTTTGAATCAAATAGGCTTTTCATGTAACTATGGGCACATATAATTAGGACCTAAGTTTATGCTCTTGTTGGGTTTAATGTGTTATTGTTTCTGTGCTTATAAATATATAATTAGAAGAATAAAATATGGACAATTAGAGAAATGAAGTTCTACGAAGGATTTGTACAAGAAAGCGTCGTAATAAAATATAAATTCATCCATGGCCAAGTGATTATGAAATATGTAACATTTTTACACAAATCATTTTCTGAGTCTTTTATGACTAACTATTTTATAGATTATCGATTATACATAATATAATTATATAAATTATTTTCAGAATACATAGCTACCACAGTTTTCAATTTTTGAAAGAGTAATAATATAAAATCGAATCATTTTATGTACCTATATCCTATATTGCAAATTCATTAGCTTGTCAGAGCGCCTGGAGCGCTAAGATGCCGCCACGCTACGGCGAACAATAAACAGCGCTAATATGGCGCTCCGCAATCCGCACACAAGCGGTAACGAATGTTGTATTATTGTGTTGTGAACATAAACCTATTTAGGTACATCGGGTAAAACTGATTATTCATAAGCTATTAGGTATGTCTCAGTACATCTAATATCTTTTTAATTTCTAAAATCAATCATTTATAAGTAAGAAGGTGACTTCTCTGTTTGCTATAACACAAGATATAGTATTTTTTTAATAATAAAGTACGTAACTAATTATCTTTATTGTAATTACAGTGAAGTTAAAGATAACAGTTCTGCAACGTCTTACACACATTTGACCGCAGTCATTCCTAACACGATCTGTTCAAGTGCTAGCCAAGAAATGCCAAACAATTTTTTTACAAATTTGACTCAAATTCCGTAGTGATAAGCAAAAATTACAAGAGGGATAGCAGTGACTGGTTCGAATTGCGTAAGAATATGTTGACAGATTGAAATTTTGGTATAGTGGTAAAAAGTAGAGATAACAGCAGTAAAGCCAACTTAGTAAAAAATATTTTGTACAAATAAAATTTTTGCAATTAAATCAGTTGCGCATGGAATCTAAAATGAACAACTGGCTTTGCAAAAACTGGCGAAGCAAGAAAATGTAACAATCGAGCCTTGTGGATTATTCGTTTATTGGTGCCACGGCAGATGGATTAATAGGTCCAAACATGATTGTGGAAATTTAATGTTCTATAGTTGCCTATAAGAATGGCCTGGAAAATAGTATAAGAGCAAATAAAATTTAAATATGGAAACATGATAAAAAAGTGAACTGACTAGTCTAAGCAAATATTGTAATTGTTATTACCAAATTCAGGGCCAACGCCACGTTACACGCAAACAAAAGTGTTTATTTGCTGTGTGGAGTGGCGAAAGTATTGGTATACTTTCGCCACTCCACACAGCAAATAAACACTTTTGTTTCTTTCTATAATTTATATTTTTAGTGGTACTAAAAATAGAAATTATAGAAAGAGATGATGTTTTCTGGGAGAAGAAAAGCTTGTGGCGTTTTATATGAATTGGCAGTTGCCTGAAATTGTTGATTCTCGTCAAGCTCAAGGGATGGCATTGCGAGATCACGGAGAGGAAAATGTTTCATCAGTGCTTGAAATTTCTACAATACCAAGCCGTTAAAGGAAAGTAAATGAAACTGTGCCTCGTGAACAACAGCAAATAATAAGTATTGAAGCCTTATCACCTCACACACTGCCTTTAACATTCGATCAGAATAAAGAAAACCTGCCGGGTTGTAGCAGACAGCTAACTTTTGATGAGCTGTAAACTCTGTATTTCGTTAATAAATGATAAATGAATATAAATAAATATCTTTTAATATTTGTTTTTTTTGAAACAACACATATTTGAAGCGAAAGAAAATTTTTATATTTTTCCATACAAACATGTATGAGGAGAGCTAACGAAAAAGCAGTAACTCAAATTCTAATTCTATAATTTTCTAAGCGACATAGCAGTATCTCATGAATAAGGTATATCCACATATATTTTTGATGTTTCATCTATTTTGAAAAATAATAATGGGTTGGGTTTCGAAACGAGTCGCCTGAATTTGATGGTATTGGTAGTATAGGGGGCTTAAGGGAGTTCGTTTGAATCCCCTAAACGTAATTTTGGCTGCCGGAGTTGCATCTAAATATTTTTAAACAATTTCCAAAATTTCATAAATACTTCGGCAATTATGCAAAACGGAACATAGTTTTTACACAGTAAGTACAGTTTTACAAATGTCATTTTTAGGTTTTATGTGAAAAACGTGAAACGAAACGCAAAACTGCCATCTTGGAATGATCATATTGACAGCTAATGTCAAATTTGTGCGTCATTGATTTTATGTATAATATGTATGTATTTACAAAAAAAAAGTATATATGTATGTTTATCCATTATCTAGTACCCATAACACAAGCTCTGCTTAGCTTGGGACTAGATGGTGATGTGTGTATGTGGTAGAATATTATTATGTGTCTCTTTTTCACGGCTATTCTTTTAACATGGTGTTAGAAGAGTAACCGGTCCTTTGGGAGGCTTACACGGGGATATGGATCCAACGTGCAGAGGCCCGTAGAGAACTTTAATCTAAAATGGGATGGGACACATGCCGCGCAGCCTCCACAACTGCACTACTGAGTACAGCTATGGACTAGCCGCAGCAAATGTAGGGCTATTGCAATGATGTGGAGTCCAATTTACTAGTTTATGGGGATGGGTGTTAAATCGACTGGTAATAATGATACTATGGATAACAAACGGCACCTGCCAGTGATACTCCTATAGCATCCGTCCGCGTGGCAGGTGGTGACTCGCCAACTCACTAGATGGGCCCTCTCTAAACAGCCGCCCAAAGCAAACAAACTCTGCCATAAAGGCAGCCAGAGGGCAACACCGGTGCGAGTGGCTAGGGGTGTCGAGCGGTGCGGCACCGGTTTCGCCATCGCGGGCCTCGTGACAACGGAGGCCCGGAGCGGGTTTCCCCGTAGTTACGCCCTTGAGAATGACACTTCCACCCCCGAGCTAATAGCTCTTGCGGCTTCCCTCTGGCCGGCCGACCAAGGCAAGCCAGAGTTGAGAGTCCTGCTGGCACTCTTGGAAATCCACTCCGGCCAGCCAATAAAGGCAAGCCGGAGACGAGGCCCTGACCGACTCTCCGAAGCATTCGGGACCGCAGTGTCGCCACACACATTCAGCTCGCCACAAAGCTGCCCTGCGGTTGTAAGCTTTCTTTTCATCTTGTAATACATTTTTTGTTTATATTACACGATGAAGGTAATGTTTGAAAGCTGTTACTCTGCCCTCTGAGATTGCGTTAGTCTCATGATGAGATAACGGCTGCCCCAGAGGGGTGATATTATTATTATTATTATTGATTTTGAGTGCCTAGGGTTAGGTGCGACTGTAATAAGTAACTAAATAGGTTATGTTAGGTTCTCTTTTGACCCTTAATCCGAAAATAGGAGCCCTTCGCAGGGCTCCGTCAACCTTATTTTATTAAACTAGTGTGATGAATGTGGAAGTTGGTAGTACCATACACACCGATGTTTGGAGAATTTTTATTTCAGAGGAAACCAAGTATTTCCGGCAGTTGAAAATGGTGAGGGGGGTTTCAAGGCCTCCCCTCCTCCCTCTCCGATCACTCACAACCCCTAAAACCGGCGACGTATTTTGAAACCTTTACCGTAATAATTATACCTATAATAACAATAAACATCCATAAATAAATAAAAGAAATCAACTTCTACTAAACTTCAATTAACTCGTAACTCGCTTTAGTTGAGATACGGCTTTTGCGCTTAGTAGAGCAGTATTGTGTTTTTTAGGGTACCGTAGCCAAAAATTTAAAAAACGGATCCCTTATAGATTCGCAATGTCTGTCTGTCTGTCCGCCCGTATGTCAAAGCCAATTTATTGCAAAACAGATTTGAAAACTGGCAGGAATGGAATTAGATGTAGGTATTCTATGAACTGCTTCACTGTTTTTATACAAAAACAAAACAAACATAATAATGGTCTCTCCATACATGGAACTGACTTAATCATTTTTATCATCTTACGGCACGTAGGTATTTACCTACTTTCGTCAACTATTAATACCTATAACGTCTAATGTAAACCAGTTTTGCTCATGGCTGCACTGAGAAAAAAATTGCGCTATGCCTATATTGTACAAACAGATTGATGTATGTAATATAAATTTTAATATTAGTATCTCAATTCAATATGCTAAAACGTTTTGCTTGCGATTTTGAAATATTGGAATACGGATGTCGCCAGAATACGGCCACACGCGACGAGAATGAAGGGGGGCGCCCCGCAGTAGACGGAGCTAAGCTCCCTTCACTTCCCCTGCTTCACCCCCTCATTTACCAAAACAGTCGCTTAGGACAGCGCCTTAAGGTATGAAAGTTACACGACAAAATCAGATATAAATAAAAAAATATACAAAAAGTTTGATAAGATACTAAAAAATGTATAACTATGTCTAAAAAACGAATAAATAATATATATGTAAGTAAAGCTAAAAATAAGTGTAAAGTGGCCTGGGACATTATTTAAAAAAAATGATAACATGAAATGCTTTCAGAGTATTAAAAAATATTAAACACAAAAATAAGATCGTAAGTGATCCAAATACTATAGCAGACATCTTTAATGAGTACTACACTACAATTAAAAATATAGGATGCAGTTTACCAATGCAATTATAATAGCGTAGAAAACATAAACTCATCAATATTTTTGAAACCCTGTACACCGACAGAAGTAGTTAAAATCATAAAAAGTCTGAATGATACCAAATCAGTTGGATATGATCATGTCTGTACAAAAATTTTAAAAATATGCGCAGAAATCATAGCACTACCTCTTGCATATGTTATAAATCTATCCTTTGTACAAGGAATATTTCCAACCAAATTAAAAATTTCAATTGTTAAACCTCTCTACAAAAAAGATGACATCCTTGAACTAACTAATTATAGACCAATAACCTGTCATAACATAATACCTGTCTTCTCCAAGATTTATGAAAAGCTTATGCATAACCGTATAACCAATTTTTTAAATAAATTCAATGTCATCAAGGAAGAACAAAATGGTTTCCAAAAAAATAAGTCAACAAAACTTGCCGGATTTTGTCTAATGAAGACAATAACAGAAAATATTGACAACAAAATTCCGGTCACAGTAATATTTCTAGATATGTCGAAGGCATTTGATTATGTTAACCATTCAATACTATTAAACAAATGTCAACGCTATGGTATAAGGGGCCAATCGGTCAACGCTATGGGATATACCTGCCCTAGATTGGATACAAAGTTATCTTTCAGACAGAACCCAATGTGTGGAAATTAACCACCTTAACACTAATCTAGTATCCGAACCCTGCAGATCCACTTACAGACATAACAGATCAGGAGTGCCACAAGGTAGTGTCATAGGACCCCTTTTATTCTTGTTATATATTAACGACCTACCCAATATAACAGATCAATGCATTCTATTCGCAGATGACATATGTATTATTCCTCCCTCCCTCCATCCCTAACACCGACCGTTTAAACACAAACCATGAAGAAGAGCTAAATAAAAACCTTGGACATATAATACAATGGTTAACATACAATGACTTACAGGCGAACTTAAATAAAACTAAATATATACAATTTTCTAACTATAGAACTTTAACCAAACAGATTACATTGCAATATAGCAATACAATAATAAATCCTACTTCAGACATAAAATTTTTGGGTATAACTGTTGACAATTATTGTAACTGGAAGCCACATATCAATTACGTGTGTGCAAAAATAAATAAATTTGTTTTCGCATTGAGACAACATACCAGAACTGCTACAGAATCCACAGCAATTGCTGCTTACCATGGTCACATAGGATCAGTTTTACGATATGGTTTATTGTTATGGGGTAACTCAACTATAATCAACGATGTTTTTCTGGCACAAAAACGTTATTTAAGAGCAATATGTGATGCCGATCCCCTCGATTCTTGTAAACCCCTATTTAAGAAAACTAATATTCTTACAATTTTTCCCTCTACATAGGCGAAATTGGTATATTCGTAAGAAAACACCCACAGTTGTTTAAGAAAACTTCTGAAAATAGTCTGTTCAGTAAAAGAGATCCCACCAAAATTGTCTTTCCAAGATGTAGAACTAGTTTGTACCACAAAAATTGTATGTTTATGTGTGTCAAAATTTACAATAAAATACCTCAAACAATAAGGGAACTTCCACTTAGACTGTTCAAACTAAAATTAAAACAATGGTTAGCACAAAAATGCTACTATTCAATTAAAGAATTCCTCGATAACAAATGACATAACAAACAGAATATAGATCAATGTTACCTATAATTAAGTATTACAATTGATTATTATATAGTTGTTTCTTTGTAGTATTTGATTAACTTTGTTTGTACCTACACCTGAATAGACCTAAATTATTGTATGCCCAAATGGGCTGATTGATGTGCTGTACCTATTTTATAACATCTGTATTTACTTAATCATCATCAAAGCAATAAAGATATTATTATTATTATTATTCTCTTTACCTATTTAAACATTCTCTCATAAATTATATTTTACATTTTTATGTGATTTAGAAAAACCAATATAAAAATATAAAATAAAACTACGGGGCTCACCGGTATCGGGTTCAGGGACCAAGTTACCGGTGGTTAGGGCTCCAGAGAGAGGAACCTCCTGACGATACGAGCCGTGGCCAGCAATACTGCCTTCTGTATAGAGGACTTAATCCAACCGTCTAACGCGAGCCCCTTGAGGCCTCTTATTATTATTATTATTACATATCATTGGCCAAGGCATTCTAGAGATAAGCTTATGTAAACGTATACACAAAGAGATAAATGTTCTATTTACAATCTGACTGTATCTCTTCTGGGAACTCAGCACGATTTAAAACAACACACGTCATGTCGCAATTGAGTATTTCACTACTATCCATTTGATTAACAACCTTTTACCAATTTTAAACCTATACAATGGCCAAACTTGACGCTAGTACACCATAAAGGCGAAAATCGCTCAGCGAGACATGGTCCCGTCCAGTTCCCTAGTCAAACGTAATATGGGGGAGTGGTTTTGTATTAGTTTGCGTGTGCGTCGACTCTATGAGCGAGCCAAAGGATTCTTTTTTTAAACTGATCGACTGCGAACTTGTTTGATTGTACTTGGAACACCGCTCCATATTATTTTTTTGGATATATCATGTTTTCTAAATATGAATCCTAGCTTGATTGGTTTATCACCCTCGAAACTCCCTACATACTACATTTCATGAAAATTGTTAAACCTTGTCAGAAATTCAATGATTATTTAATGACTGACAGACGACGCTCAGCCGGAACACCTAGACGCAAGAAGCTGATATATGGTATATTTGTTCCTAGGGAGCATAGTGGTGCACTGAGGAAATAGAGGAATCGGGAAGAAATGGTTTAATAAAAAATGCGTGGGTGTAGTCGCGAGCCTCCTCTAGTGTTACTTATAAAAGTATAAAAATGGCTTCCATCAAAAGCTATGAACGTAAAAACTGTTCAATCTTAGCAACACATTTCTACACGTATCAGTCTGCATTCTGCAAAGTACACTAAGAACACATACCTACTTCTAAAACAACACTAATATTACAAATGTGTTCTGACGCAATTTATAGATGCAAAAAGTGTTTAATACTTAAAACTGTACTCTTATGTATTCATGTGTTTATTCATTCAGCCTTTAATGCTAAGCGTCCACAGCTCGGCATCGTACGCATCGCATTAATCGCATTATTTTTTCATACTGCGTCCACTGTATCGGCAGCGATCGGATTGCCGACGCAAGTACCAGTGATCGTACGTGTATTTGTGAGAATGAAGGAAAGCTAAGAAGAACAATTTGTCGTTATTGCTTGTTTGTTAGTATAAGAGGAAGAAAATGCAAAAACATCTAAAAAAAAGAAAACATAATGTCTGGATACACGACATTCCGTATGACGTCATCAGCACGCATCGCAAAAGTTGCCTCTCGGAGCATCCGTGTCGGCATTGCCGATGTGCGATCCGTACGATGCGGATCAGTGGACGCACTTGTATGACTTTCTATACAAAGAATACTACGATCCGTAAAATGCGATGCGTCCGATGCGTACGATGCCCATCAGTGGACGCTTAACATAACAGTCCACAGCTGGACAAGGCCTCTCCTTTGAAAGAAGGAATTGGCGTACTATACCACGCTGGCCAAACGGGTTGGTATAGGGTTTGTATCAAGTTTTCCTTCTCTTACAGTGGTGTTCTCTGCATAATATGCTCGCTCTGTCGGCTCTTACGACACCCATGGGATGATATGGGGTGGTGACATTCCGTATTCTTAATCCGTCACCACACGGAAAGTGTTCATTCATTGTAATATTCTTATCGAAGCAACAATGTCGTAAGGTATACTGATTAGGCTAAGTAACTAGACGGTCGTCTCAGTTTGCACGTGATAACGGCAGACTGTCTTATTTATGTTATTTTAGCGAGATATATTTATGTTCGGCGTAGAGACTGTATGTATGGCGTAGTGTATGTTTGGCGAAGAGCCTTTAAAACGACAGCACTATGCTGTCGTTTTAAAGGCTCTTCTCTCTCTCTTCGTAGTGGTTAAGGGGACGTCTATTCTTTTACAACTTTGCAGTACGATCGAATTCATATAACAGCGTAGTTAGGGAACCTAACCACAGTGTTATAAACTTTAAACTGAAGCCTAACTGCACTGTCATCACGGGTTCGATCTATCGAAAGGAAATGTGGAGGGACGAAGAGCGAGAGTGGGCAAGAATATATTTATAGTTTAAAAATACTAGAAAACACGCTTCTATACATGCACGTAAAAACAAAAAATAAATTACGGATCGTTCAAGGTGTCTCTATTTCTGGGCCGAAGTGTAAACTATGTGCTTTTAAGTATAATATTTGATTGTAAAAGCGAGGGGCGCTGTTCCACCGTTTCACCGTTCGACCACTTTGGGAATCCCTGGTCTATATGATCGGATGACGTATGACAGAGAAGTATGGAAGCTAAGCACACTGCGTCGACTCAAACTAACTGAATAATTTGTGAATCGACAATTTTTATTTATTTATTAAGAAATTAAAATTAAATAAAGAGACAAGAGTTTTACAAACGTGAATCCTTGTCTATGTCTTACCTATAAATTTTACATAGATAAGGCGGTGATTATTCTTTGAACTATATTTAGTGTAGATTTCATAGATCCTTGCTGATTTCAGCATGAATGGGCCGGCTCGACGGGGAAACATAACATAACACATAACATAACTTCATGCCTTTTATCCCCGAAGGGGTAGGCAGAGGTGTATTACACACCCACGTTTCGCCAGTTATGTTTAGGTCCCAATGTAATACGGGCGAACCTATTGCCATCTACCGGGCACATTATTAAGCGAGCGATAATTAACAATAAGTAAGGGGAAGTATTCACATAAAATCACGTATCGATGTGAAGTAACATAATAATATACCTACCTACTGTTGTAACAAGTGTCTATACCTACTAACTGCTGCGTATCGTTCAGAGAATGAGAGTGCCGGCGGCAGCATCCCCATTTACCTAATCCCTCTCCACCACCTATTTCTTTTCTCATCCAAATCGGCAACGAACTTGTGACTCCTCTCGGTCAGCACTGACACACGGTTTTACTCGAAAACGAGTAAAAATCAACGTGTGGACTGCAAAACTCATACTTCAATGACATCAAATACACTGTAATACTCTAAGCGAGCCTTCGAGTCTGACTCGATCGAGTAAAACTGTATATGAGTACGGATCTTATTTTTTTAATTTATAGTCTCACGCCTGTATCCCCGAAGGGGTAGGCAGAGGTGTAAAGATTACACCCACATTTCGCCATGATTTTTTTGGGTCCCACGTAATAGGGGGTGAGCCTATTGCCGTTACCGGGCACATCACCAGACTCCGGTCTGCTACTGAGTATTCGGAAAAAGCCAGTAACACTTTTGCCCGACCCGGGAATCGAACCCGGGACCTCCGATCAGCAGTCACATACACTATCCACTGGACCACGGAGGCAGGAGAAGTGCGGAGTTTAATGTTGTCTATAATAGCTTACCATCAGATGACCCGTCAGCTCATTTACCCCCTTTGGGAAACCTGGTTGTTTTCGTGTTCGAATGTCGCAAACTAGTCTAAACAATTTATAATTAATAGCCATAGTCAAACTAACATCGTCTTAGTAAAACGTTACTTTCCAAGGCTAATCGGTTTGTGGGTTAAAAAATTGCCCATAGTTATGAACGCGAACTGTGTTATTCTACATTTCTCATCATCATCATCATCATCAGCCTTTAACAGTCCACTACTGGACTAGGTCTCTCCTTTGAAAGGAGGAATTGGCCTACTATACCACACTGGCCAAACAGGTTGGTATAGGGTTTGTATCAAGTTTTCCTTCTCTTACAGTGCTGTTTTCTGCATACTATGCTCCCTCTGTCGGCTCTTACGACACCTATGGGATGATATGGGGTGATGACATTCCGTATTCTTAATCCGTCACCACACGGATAGTACACATATACGTTTCTAGTAGGAAGTATTTTGGTAGCACACGGTAGCTTAAGGTTTCAGGTGTCATGTCTCATCATTCCACTGTAGATAGCTATGGCTAAAGAATGCATAACACGACGGTATGTAATTGCATCCGTTTCCTGTATACTCTTGACACTTAATGGCGCCGTAGCAATTACTAGAGGATGCCCACGCATTTTTTTTGTTTATCTGTTTTATGCCGGTTCCGTGAGAATTTTGGACAATCCGTACTTAATGCACCACTAATGCTCTAAAATTTTTATCTTCTTGCACCCAGTAGTTTCGGGTGTAAATTGAAGTGCGTCAATTAGTCAGTAATTAGATAGGCAGGCATCATCTAGTTTTAATATAATTGATTAAATAAGACATGCACAATGGTAAGGCAGCGATAGCCAAGTAGATATACCAACAGACTGCCATGCAGAGGGTATCGGTTTCAAATCCACGGCGCGCACTACTGACTTTTCGAAGTTAAGTGCGTATTAAATTGTTAATTATCGCTTGCCCCGTGCCTCGGAGAGCACGTTAAACCGTCGGTCCCGGCTGTCATGAAGATCTTTGATAGTCGTTACGGAGAGTCAGTACCCTCAAATAAACTGATACTAGTCTTAACCATGGAATATGGCTATCCCTTTGGGTTACGGAGGTCCTCAAATCTGGTTAGACTAGTAAGCGAATCCAAGGCGAAAAGGCTAGGATGCAACTGGGATAACGCTAGGACGATGATGATGATGATAGACAATGGTAAGGCAGCGTAAGCTCAGAGTAGATACCAACAGATTCATATGCAGAGGTACCGGGTTTATATCCACGGGGTGCACCACTGACTTTCAATATCATCATCAATCTGTCCCACTGCCTCAAAATTATGTGCTTATTAAATTAATTAGGTATTAAATAATCCCTTACTCTCCAGACTGCCTCTATGGTCCAGTGGATAGAGTATGCGACTGCTGGTCGGAGGTCCCGGCTCGATTCCCGGGTCGGGCAAAACTGTTACTGAGTTTTTCTGAATTCTCAGTAGCAGCACGGTGTCTGGCACAGAATTTCTGTGGTGTCTGGTGATGTACCCGGTTACGTCAAAAGGCTCGCCCCCTATTTCGTGGGACCTATCCCTTCGGGGATACAGCCGTGAGCCTATATAACAAAAATCCGTTATTCAGGGAGAAGGAACCTCAGGCGGTTTAATCTGACTCCGGGTTTCAAAGCTACAAGTCGTGGATGCAATAGACTAATAGAGTAACGCAAGGACGATGATGAGCAAGTGAGCCGTCAATAGAGAGAGAGAGGGAGAGCGAGAGAGAGAGAGAAACCGAATTGTTTCTTAAATAACCAAATATCTATATTTTTAATGAGTTTGTAAGTCTTCACACCGATCCTATAGGACTCCAATGTGCGTTCGTAGAGAGAGGCAGAAAATAAATATTATATTACTTTCTCTTTTTGAAGACACGAGCGCAAGCAAATAAGAGGCCAATAAGATAGGTATGATTATTGATCAGTATAGGTACCTATGATAAAAAAGTGCATTAGGCTCGCCCCCTATTACGTGGGACTAAAATAAATCAGGTGAAAAGTGTGTGTAGCAATATACCTCTGCCTACCTCTTCAGGGACAGGCGTGAGAGTATGTATGTATGTAGGTATGTGAAAAAAGCGCATGCTTAACGAGAAACACGTTTACTAAATTTTATGTTCTTTCTCTTTCAATCCTCGCAGTAAATATAT
Organism: Euclidia mi; assembly: GCA_944739405.2. Classification (NCBI taxonomy): domain Eukaryota; kingdom Metazoa; phylum Arthropoda; class Insecta; order Lepidoptera; family Erebidae; genus Euclidia; species Euclidia mi. Next base: position 9,564,070 of record OX123211.2, on the reverse strand, counting down.
CTTATAGCCTGCTCTATCTACTCATGGTCTCCATCATCAATAAACCTTTTTGTTGTTATTTTATAGTTTACTAGAGGATGCCCTCAGGTATGCCCGCACATTTTATTTTCATAATCGTTTCTTCCCGAGCCCGTGGTAATAAAGACATATTTATTACTGCATTTTGGTTGTTTACAACACTTAAACAAGTCAAAACTTCTAGATGATGCGGGCTTTTCCTAGTTAAATGACTTTTTGAGAAGAAAGGCCGAAACAAACTCAGAGTCATTGCTTTTTTTTGTCATTTCATTATATTTCATCTCTTCGTTTATATTCTTTTGAAGTCCAGACATAGTAGGTTTAGATGCGAGTACAATGCAGGATATCATCTGATGCTTATTACTGACTCAGCCCGCTGATACCAAGAAATTCCTTATCAGTGCACACACGGTACATACGTAAATACCAAGTTTCAGCTTCTTGCGCCAAATAGTTTTGGCTGTCGCTTATCTGTCAGTCATTAAGTAGTCAGTAAAGCAAGAATTTTATATAGGCAGATGACGTCACTAAAAATTAAACTATGTAGCATCTTTCCATTGTTGACATTATCAATCGCCATTTTTACCTCCTACGCCGATTTGGATGTAAATATTTACCTTGAAATCGTCGTAGGAGGCAGAAATGCAACATGACAACGCTTTGAACGTTTTTTTAGCCAATGTTCACATACAAACAAAATACAAAAATCTTCCTCTTAACATCTGTTCCCAAATAAGGCAGATCCAGTCACTGGATACTTTATTGACGATTTTAAGGTGGCTACCAACGGTACGTGTACGTACATCGAAGACCGCGCGGCCCATTTTATTAAAGTAGCTTTACACGAAAGAGCAACAAGCATTCTCACAAATATTTCGCGTTCGTAGTAGTAAGACTAAATAGTCTTACTACTTTATTGTAAATGCGAAGGTTTCTAAGGATGTCTAGATATACGGACGTTTGTTACAATTTAACACAAAAACCCTTGAACGAAGTTTAATGAAAGTTTACAGTTATCATACTGCCTCCGTGGTCCAGACGATAGCTTATGCGACTGCTGATCGGAGGTCCCGGGTTCATTTCCCGGGTCGGGCAAAAGTGTTACTGGGTTTTTCCGAATTCTTAGTAGTAGCACGGAGTCTGGTGATGTGCCCGGTAACGGCAATAGGCTCGCCCCCTATTACGTGGGACGTAAAAATTCATGGCGAAATGTGGGTGTAATATTACACCTCTGCATACCCCTTCGGGGATAGGGGGTCGGGGGATCGGGATCGGGGGTAGGACTCCAAACCGGGCCCAACAAACAGATGTTAGTACTAGCTTCGGTCTACATGCCTGGCGATGAGGACATCCCATCAAAAGAGCAGGCCGAGCTGGTGCAGCACTGTGAGGACCACGGCTGGCAGGTAATCATCTCGGCGGACGCAAACGCGCACCATCCGCTGTGGGGAAGCCCCGACGCAAACAGACGAGGTGAGATCTTAACTGAATACATGTTTTCAACAAATCTATCTGTAGTTAACAACGGTTCGGAGCCCACCTTTGTTAGCTCCAGATATCAAACCATAGTAGACATAACACTAACATCGGATGGGGCCGCGGAACTTGTCACAAACTGGCATGTGTCCGCTGAGCCATCCTTTGCAGACCATAGACGAATCTGCTATGACATACGTATGCAAGAGAACGTCCAACAACCTAGGCGCAACCCTCGCAGAACCAACATTGCGAAATACAAGACGCTTCTCGTATCACAGGTAGACAAATCCTATTTTAAGGACATGTCAACCAGCACTGACAACATAGAACATAACACCAACTTACTAACAGAATGTATACAAACAAGTTATCAGCAAGCATGTGCACCCACACTCCCAAAGTCGTCTAGCAAAACCCAGTGGTGGGGAAGAGAACTAGAGGGACTCAGGCAAAACCAGAGGAAACTCTTTAACAGGGCTAAAAACACGAGAATGGAAACAGACTGGCTCAAATACAAAGAAGCCCAGTCACACTACAAGAAACGCATAAGATTGCGCAGAGGCGAGTCCTGGCGGCGTTTCTGCAGCGGTATAAACACCACGAATGAAGCAGCCAGGGTGAAAAAGATCTTGTCTCAGGACAGCAACAAAACCCTTGGCGCCATTAAAAAGCAAGATGGAACCTACGCAACTACGGACGCTGAAATTAGCCAAGTGCTAATTGAAACTCACTTCCCAGGTTGTGAAGTAACCAATGACCGTCTGTGGGACGAGTCAGACTACAGACCACCGACCCAAACAGACTGGCTGGTAGCCGAAAATGTGGTCACCACAGACCGGCTGAAATGGGCAATAGACAGCTTCCAGGCATTCAAATCCGCAGGCCTGGATGAAATCATACCAGCATTCCTACAGTCGGGATGCACAACGATTGTGCCACACCTGCTCGACATCTACAGGGCCTCAATAGCACATAGATACATACCTTGCAGGTGGAGGGAAGTTAAAGTCATATTCCTCCCAAAACCTGGCAAAACTGGCTACTCACAAGCGAAAGCATATAGAACCATCAGCTTGACCTCCTTCTTATTGAAAATGCTGGAGAGACTTTCGGACCGATACCTCCGTGAGGGCGCATTACTGCGCAATCCACTACACCCACATCAACACCCCTACAGAAGTGGCAGGTCAACTGAATCGGCGCTGCATTCCGTTGTGGGAACCATTGAAACAACGCTTACCAACAAGTTAATGACACTGGGGGCCTTCATTGACACAGAAGGTGCCTTCGACAAAACTAAGTTCAACAGTATCAGCCGGGCCCTCGAAAAGTTCGGAGTTGAGCAAACCCTTAGTGGCTGGATTGATCAACTGCTGAAACAGAGGGCAATACAATTCACGGTAAACTCCACCATAAGGGGCATAGTTGCAAAAGGCTGCCCTCAGGGAGTTGTACTCTCACCCCTGTTGTGGAACTTTGTGGTGGACGATCTGTTACGGAACTTAAACAACAGACGATTCTTCACGGTCGGCGACATTACCATCCTGATCAAAGGTGACTCAGAAGACACGATCCGCAATCGGATGCAAGCAGCCATCAGGATCATGGAGGAATGGTGCAACTAACATGAACTGACGGTCAACCCCAACAAAACGGAGCTAGTACTTTTCACCAACAAAAGGAAAACCCATATGAGCAAAACACCAAAACTCTTTGGAACGGAGCTTACCCTATCGAATGAAGTCAAGTACTTGGGCGTAATACTTGACCATAAGCTAAACTGGGGCAAGCACATCAGCACAAAAACAACAAAAGCATGCACAATCTTCTGGCAATGTCGGAGAATCATAGGCAAAAAATAGGGTCTCAAACCATCAATTACCCTGTGGATCTACACTGCCATTATACGCCCCATGCTTACATATGGTACAGTAGTGTGGTGGCCACGCACGCAACTAAGCACAATCACAAAAAAGCTACAGAGCCTTCAACGCCTAGCCTGCTTGGCTACAACAGGCTGCATGAAGAGCACCCCAACAGCCGCCTTGGAGATACTACTGGACCTAAGACCGCTGCACCTAATGATCCAGCAGGAAGCTCGCGCTGCAGCAATCCGTCTAGACAAGCTCGGGCTATGGAGAAAGGATGATCGAATTACCCACGCACGCCTAAAAGGGACCTTAACCAAAGAGATCCCGATGCTAGAGGCCGCTTGCGATCTCATCCCTAAAACTTTTGTGTTTGACAAAAAATATCGCATCCAATTGCAGGAGGAACACAAAGACAGCTCTGGTATACACGAAGTCAGAGTATACACAGACGGCTCAAAAACGGAGTATGGGACAGGTGCGGACGTATTCTCCCATGACTTAAATATCAACATCTCAACATCCCTTGGCACCCTTAACACCATATTCCAAGCCGAGTGTGTTGGGATAACAAGAGCCGCAACAGCAATCGCGTCTAGGAACGTAAGTTATCTGGCTATACGCATTATCACGGACAGTGCCTCTGTTCTACAAGCTCTCGGCAGCAACTGCTTTAACAGCGGCCTCATCATGGAATACCACCTAGAGCTGCAAAAGATTGCAGAGAAGAATCGGGTTACGCTGCAATGGATTAAAGGCCACAGCAACTCCGCAGGCAATGACGCCGCAGACCAACTGGCACGGCAAGGATCGGACACAATGATAATGGGACCCGAGCCGATTGTATCGATACCAGCAAGCCAACTCAAAACGTGGCTACGCGAGAGAACCGCACATGAACACGAAAAACAGTGGGCAAACATAAAAGAATGCAGACAAACAAAAGATGCTATTCCCTGCTTGAACAAGCGACTCTCAACACAAGCTGCTGCATTCTAATAGAAAAACACTTAAGCATCTGACGGGCATAATAACCGGCCACTGTCCACTCAACAAGCACCTAATCAAAATAGGCGTTACAGACAGCCCACTGTGCAGGGGCTGCATGGAAACCGAAGAAACACCCACTCACGTCATTCTGCACTGTCCAAGTGTGAGCGATCAACGGGCAAAGCTGCTGAACAAACCCAGAACCATGAGTGAGGCTTTAAACGACACCAGTCAACTAATGGCTTTCTGGAAGGAACTAAGGTGGTATGAGTAGTCGGCGTCAATCAAGTCGCCACTTACGCACAATGGCCCAAATAAGTGCGGAAAACCCACTACCAACTATAACTATAACTATAACCCCTTCGGGGATACAGGCGTGAGTCTATAAATAAAAAAAGGTTATCATAGGACTAGTAATAGTTATAGCATATACCTCGGCACCGCACTTGAACCGTATTTTGTCCTACTAACCTATGTGACGTGTGTGAAGCCGTGGGCAAAAGCCACTTATTGTGTTAAAATAATATGATTCGTACGTAAAGTTGACTTCCTACTTGTGGTTGTGTGTAGTTTTGCGGCTGGACACAAGTTTCACCTTTGAAGTTACACCGCAAGGCAGATAACTTCATAGGTGCCGCGCGCATTCGTCCACAAAACTACGAACGTGGGAAGCCGGCTTTAAATATAACTCGCTGACAGACAATACGAACGGATTTTTTTTTAATGTAGAGCTAGACTAAAAATAAATGTTTTCACGCCACTTTGGCCTTGTCCTTGAATGGCCTTGAATAATGATTGTATTTTCGCGATTTCATTTAGGTAAATGTTAAGTAGATAGTTACTAACTGTTTGTTATTAATATGTAGGTCTTTAGTAGATTTTATTTTCAATAATTGTTCCATCGTAATTCTTGGAACCTAAAAAGAAAAATATTAAGTACCAAACAAAAAACTGTGACCAGATGCAACTGCTAAAACGTCATAAACAGTTATTTGGATAGTTGTGTATATGGTTTTGTCTATGTCCTTGAATAAATAATAATTAAGTAATATTTGCATACCAAGTTAAGGTTTAGCGACTTGGCCATGTAAATACATTTTACTTAGCTCTAAGTTTCAGGATGGGTTACTTCAGCTCTGGCCACGGAATGACTCTAGACATCAATTCATTGTCATTCGTGACCACCTGGTGTAACCCATGTACCCCGAAACGTCGGAGCTAATATTGTTTAATCGTTATTTTCAACGGCTTTGTGATGGGAACCCGTTTTTCTGCTTCTTTCATATGTGTACAAATCGCGAAGTATTAAATTTCAATAAATGTTAATTTTCTATTTATAAAAATAAAGCAACCACACGAGGCTTTTAGTAGTAACTAATTACCGGTATGTTCTGTAATAAAATCTAAGTATTCTAACGTTATCACGTTTATAAAATCTAGATCACAGTTATGTAAACCTAGCACTAAAACCATGCTATTTCTAACAGCCGCTCAATTCCAAAAATAACTACAGGTCATTTAACTTCGATCTAGAAACTAACTCCCATAATAACCTTCTTTAGCTAATTAGCGCAGCCTAAACATTGAAATACAGTTCACAAACCCAAACAAACAATCGGAAATCCAAAGATAATAATAACACTGATAATATTATACACAGTAAGCGCGTCAGTATAGATTCGCACGCGGCTGTATGCGGACGGTCGCTTGTGCCCGCGAAGAAAAAAGTTACAGTGTCCCGCCATTTTCGTGTGTGAATTGTCAAAGTTTATTTATAAACAACAGTGTTTTGTGATTTTGAATGTGCTGGGTTATCTGAAGTGATACGATTTCAATGTTTGTATATTAAAAGGTTATTTTTAAAATGTTAATCTCCGTGTTTACAAACATGTCTCGTATTTTTGTGAGTTGGGTGTAGATGCTAGATTATTCTGTGAAAGTTGCTTGGTTGAGTTTATTTGGTAAATAAATTGTTTACATGTAAGTTATGCATAGATATTATGAGATTGAAATGTATTTTTAAAGGAGCGTGCTTCGGTTTTACATCATTATTTTCTATTTAGGTACTTGCTTGATTAATATTCCCTGATCATTTGTTTACAATGAAACTGATTAACATATTTATCAATGAAACTATCTGGCTAGGTACGATAAAATCCGTTTGAAATAGATTAATCAATACTACGTCTAAATACTTACATATTATAAACGCAAAAAATGTGAGCACGGATGTTTGTGACTGGTTTTCCGCAAAAAATACTGAACGAATATTGATAAAACTTTTTAATAATATAGTTTATTAATATCATGATAACATACCAACACCCACGCAGGCAGAGCCGCAGTCGTAATCTAGTGGTAAACAGTTAATTAATTCCTCTAAACATTTAAATGCACGCCATGTTTTTCTTTGATAATACCTAATTACGCACTTATTTTGTTATTGTATCAAGTTGACGGTTAGTCAGTGTGTTGCAATGCTTGCTTATCTTGTAACGGTTCGACTTCGTTTCCCAGGTAGGGCAGTTATTCTTTTGATTGTTTGTGTTTTTAATAATATTTTATTTAAGCACTTAAGTAGGTAATTAGTTATAATTTGTTTTATCTTCATGCCAATTTTTTATGAAAAGATTTGTTGTTTTGGTCGCCCTACGTTTTATCTTCAAGCCAATTTTTATGAAAGGATTATTTGTTTTGCTAGCCTTTCTGATGCATTACATCCTAATTGCCGCGGAAATCATAATTACAAACTAGGTACTAACTGTGTTTAATATAATATTAAATAAAGGGTCTTCACAGACATACAGACAGATAGACGGACAACAATTTTTTATTTTCGGGTACAGAAATCCAAAAATTTGAGAAATTACCAATATCCCTCGATGGAAGGCTTATCGCGAGCCGACTTTAACGCTACTTTATGCGTCAAGTTTTGGATTTTCGAAGGTGAGTGAGACTCTCCACTAAGAGGTAATTAGCCTAGTCACTAAAACCACCCCGGTATCCTCGAGGAACTATAACGGGTAGTCTATATGCGTACCTACTTGATGTCGATTGTCGATCTGCGTAGGTACTGAGTTGTATTATGATATTTATGATTCATCATGAATATCATAATTTACAATTATATAATTTACCTATATAATTTACCTATTTTAAAAAGACATACACACTTGTGCCTTTTCCCGTCGGTGTAGGCAGAGATAACAGAACGCCACTTGCTTCTATCCTTACAAACGTCACGCGCTTCCTCTAAAATAATTACGCTTTTCAAACATGCTCGCCGATTTCGGATGCTTTGGTCCTTAAAAAACATGTCCTAATATCATTACAGAGCCTTAAATCCTGAAGCTGGGAACATGAAATTTGGACAGAGGATTTCTTTTATAATGTAGGCACTCATAGAGGAAGGATGTTTTTATAATCTGCCTGTAAGCGGTTGTAAGGGGTTGAAAGATCGTTTGGAAATTTCTTTATTTTAAACCTAGCACTTTGAAAATGAGGTGACAGAATATACAGCTTTCCGCAGTCTACTGCTAGACATACATATCTCCTTATTTGCATTTCAATAGCTTTGAGTAGCGATAGGAGGAATTAGCCTACAGTTCTACCATAGTACAATAACAATTCTTATATTGTACTATGGTTATACCACGCTGGCCTGATGGGTAAATAGTACAGGGATTGATCTCGAGCTTTCTGTCTCTTTTCAAATATATTATTTGCTTCGTGTATTTTCCTTAGACGGCTCTAACGACACGACACCCTAAATGATATTAGGAAGTGGCACTTTCTATTCTTATTCCATTACCACTTACCACACGTAAAATAAAAAAAATAAAAAAAAATACTTATCACACGTAAATCTAGTTATTTGTATTGATACTTGTAACTATGTCCTGACCATTCAAAAACTTATTTTTAAACAGGTTTTTCAATTTTGTATGTTTTTGTAGTCACGCGTGTATCCCTGAAGATCTAGACAGAGGTGTAATACACCCACATTTCGTTATGAAATGAATTTGTAGGTCCCACGTAATAGGCGAGCCTATCCGTTGCTGGAAATTTTGACAGAATCCGTGCTGCTAATGATCATTCAGAAAAACCTAGTAACACTTTTGCCCGATCAAGGAATCGAACCAGGACCTTCCGATCAGCAGACGTATGTATACACTACCCACTGGATCATAGAGGCAGACTTGTATTATATCAGATTTAAACCCGCATTGTAAAAGTCAGTAAGCATTAAAAAAATACGTAATTTGTTTACTTAGGTACAAGTAAAATACGCGAAAATATAAAATGTGCTAATGAGTGCGAAACGTTTCAGCGTGCAAACATAAAAATATCTGAGTCATATTATCCTTATCTTTATACATATTATTAAACTAAGTCACCCGCCGCGTTTGTCTGTACATACATGTTTACATTGACTCACGCCTGTTTCCCGGAGGGGTAGGCAGAGACTACTGAACGCCATTTGCTACGATCCTGACTTTCTGTGATCCTGACATATTTCTCTTGCTTCATTGACTCCCATTAAATACCTCATGCATGCTCTTCTGTTCACAATATACTCGGAAACTACTGAACATATTTTTAAGCGCCAACTTAAGATATAGATCGATATTCGATACTATAAATAGCTTTTTAAAAACATCATTAGCATTAATTTATTCCATTTGCATGTATACAGACATAATGGTTCGTCTGTACAACTGTTTATGACTAATAGCTTATTTACATTTCGACGTGTAATACTTCGATATCTTGAACGACACATAATTATCGTCATCAGCATTGATTATAAATTGTCCCACTGCTGGGTACAGACCTCTTCCCACTATGAGAAAATAGACAGAACTATGAGAAGAGTTAAGCCATAGGTTGACTGACTGGCAATACTCTGCCAATAAGTCAATCAATTTTTTTTTTATAGTAACAGGCGGCAAACGAGCAGACGGATCGCCTGATGGTAAGCAATTACCGCCGCCCATGGACACAAGCGACACCACAGGAGTCACAAGTGCGTTACCGCCCGTTGGGTATGGGAAAAGGGATAGGATGAGGAGTAGGATGAGGGAGAAGGAATAGGGGATAGGGCCTCCGGCACTCTCACTCACCGAACGAAACGCAACAGTTTAAGTACTGTTACTTTACGTCGATTTTCTGTGAGAGGGTAGTAGTTCCCCGGTCGAGCCGGCCCATTCATGCTGAAATCAGCAAGGCTCTACTATCTGATATCAGCAAGGCTCTACTACCTACTATGGCTTAACTCTTCTACCAAGTCGTAACCCAAGCATTAAGTTCGACTATGTACCATTTTTCCTAATTGTGTTAAAAGCTAAAATAGAATAAATAGTACGATGGCCAAGTGCGGATTGGCAGACTTCACATGTCTTAATAAAACATTATAGAGAACTGTCAGACATGCGGGTTGCCTCACGATGTTTTCCTTCACCGTTTAGCAAGCGATAATTAACAATTTAGTACGCGGATTACTTCGGAAAGTAATTTCTGCACGCCGTTTTTTTACCTCGAGAATCTCAGCATATTAGTGGTCCATGGTCTCTCTACTAGAGGTGCATAGGGTTCCCACCAAGAACTTAGGGTCCCAAGCCAACCTCACCTGCAAGTGGTGCACCTGCCGATCAACGGACGAGGCTCTGGCAAACAAAATATCCCAAAAAGCGGCAATAGGCTCGCCACCTATTACTGGGATCAAAACACTGGCGAAAAGTGGGCGTTTTATATGCCTCTGCCTACCCCTTCGGGGAAACAGGCGTGAGTCTATGTATGTATGTATGTATGGTCTCTCTACAAGGGCTAACGCTGCCTCCTCATACATGTAATAGTTTAACATCTAAACAAAAAAAATAGTCGTCGAATTGAGACCTCTTTGCAGTCGCTTAAAATTAAGCATATTGCGGTACGTCCCTTCCGCCTCTCGGGGTAGGCAAAGAGAGACGGAACGCTTCAGCACGCCGCGGAATCGAAAAGGTGATCGTGTTCCCTCTCTCTTTCTCGCTCTAGTAAATGACGGTCCTAAGTGACAGAAAAGGATAGCAGCATAGGAAAGTGCGATGCGGTGCTGATAGGTGTAGCTCAACCCCAAGACTGGCCCTTTCAGACGGGCCTAACCACTAAAACCACTACGGTGACCAAGACATCCCGTTACGACGGTATCGCGGTTAGATTACTTTGTCGCGACCCGTCGGAATGATCATCGACCGATCAGGATGCTTATGAGCCCGAGGACCGCTTACTAGTCGAAACAGATATGACATGAATTATATTATCAACATTCGACGACCGGCTGGCGCCGCGGGAGTGTAATCGACTGCTACGCCGAAGGTCGCGGGTTCAATTCCCGCTCAAGTCAAACATTTGTGTGCATGAACATGGATGTTTGTCTTGGTCTGGGTGTTTCTATGTATATTATGTATGTTTATCCATTGTCTAGTACCCATAGGACAAGCTTCTGCTTAGTTTGGGTCTAGATGGTGTTGTGTGAATGTGGTAGAATATTATATTATTACTAGGGGATACCCGCGGCGTGGACTCAATTGTGAATCTAACCCATTCTCAAGTCCCCTTGAACACACACAAAAAATCAAAATCGGTCCAGTTGTTAGGAGGAGTTCAGTGACATACGTCACACGCACACAAGAAATCTTAATATATAAAATCCTTGCGTTACTGACTGACTGACAGACACGCTACAGCCGAAACTATTGGGCGCAGGAAGCTGAAATTTGGCATGTATGTTTCTTGGGAACCGGGGGGGATTTCCCGAAATTCCCACGGGATCCGCCAAAACGGGTAAAAAAAAATTGAAGGCGTAGCTGCTGGCGTCCTCTAGTATATATATAAAGATTATAACGTTCCATCCAAGAAGCAATAAGGAATTCAGCGCAAAAATAAATAGCTCTTTCAATACACGTAATTCCAGTATGCTTTAATGATAGTCTGGGGATGATATCGCGGTAAATAGTAATTTAATAAATAAAATGACATGGTTCCATTTATGATAGGAATAGTCATATTGATATAGATTAGGTTAATTAATTATTTATAATGGTTATGATGTCCATTAGCACAGTTTTCAGATAACTTAGATAATAATAGCAAGATTGACTACGCGCATAGTGGTATGCCTATGTGGCCGCCTTGCCGTTTAAGAGTCAGCGCACATTATATCGAAGCGCAGCGAAGATTTTGATGCTATAGCTGATTGAATGAGGCGTTACTTGGCGGAACTGCATTGTAACTTAATGGAAGGAAAGAGGAATCCACCACGAACCCTCGGATTGCCCACCCCAACTATTGCAATAGAAAAAGGTTGACAATACCGAACTCCTCTAAAGACAAAGGATAAGGGATATATGGAATAATGCGGAAATGGGTTCCAGGAAAATACCTAAGGTGCAGTATCAGCACTATGCGCCGACTATGCTTCGACACGTATTTCGCCTCTGCACGAGGCATCCTCAGGACCGATGGACAACTACTGAGCCTCAGTCTTTACAGGAGTTCGGTATTGTCAACCTTTTTCTATTGCAGTAGTTGGGCAATCCGAGGGTGTGTGGTGGGTTCCCCTTTCCTTCCATTCGATTTTGGTGCCGCCAAAATCAATTAAGTGTAACAAAGAGTAGTTTGCTTACGTGTTATAAACACTATTTCGTTAATTGATTAAGAGTCGAGTACGTAAAAGAGACGTTCCGTCCATCCTCACAAACTTTCGCGTTTATAAAACAGTAGTCCTCCTATTGAATCACAGAAAAGTGATATTGGATTTTTCTGATGGGAATTATCCAATAGAAGTTCGGAGACAGGGAGTTGGCGGTGTCACATCTCCGTGCCTCAGAAAGCACGTTTAGCCGTTGGTCCTGCGGCCAATCTCTCCGGTGGTGTCGCTTGTGGCGTCCCATCGGACTATGAGAGTGAGGGAATAGAGAGTGCACTTGTGTATGCGCACACACTTGTGCACTATAATATGTCCCGCGGAGTTGGCAAGTCTCATAATAGACAAGCCGCCGCGTCCGAAATCGGTCGGGAGGACATCATCAGCAATTTAGGAGAGGCTTTTAAGTGCAGCAGTGGACTGCGAAATGCTGTAGAAGATATACCTAGTAATAGAATGAGTATAGAATGTACAGTCAAACAACTTCCCGCTAGACCACCATAAGGGCGAGAATCGCTCAGCAAGAAATCGTCGCTTCCAGTGCACACTTTACACGCACATTGACACTCGTATACAAAACCAATTTCTAGTGTGCCTCGACTTATGAGCGAGCCAAGGAACTTTTTTCAAACTGGTCCATCGCCGACTTGTTTGATTGTACGTTTTATACCGACCATACCTTGCATTGGGCATGCGCGTTTCTCTAGCGTGTGTTCGGCGTGTGCCCGGTGTACGCTCGACGTTCACTCTGTAGTACGAAGTCAACGCCGGTCGCTCGCCGAACAGCCGCACGAGAAGGCCCAACGAGAAGGCCTAAAGTCATCGTCATCGGCCCTGTATATATACTGTCCCACTGCTGGGCATGGGCCTCTTCTCTCTATGAGAAGGGTATGGCCATAGTCCACGACGCTGGCCAAGAGCGGGTTGTGAAGTCTCACATGTCTTTCTAGAACATTATGGAGAACTCTCAGACATGCAGGTTTCCTCACGATGTTTTCCTTCAACGATAAGTAAGCGATAATTAAATTGTTTTTTTTTTTGGAACGGCCGCTCGAGAAGGCCTAAATTGGTCGATATAAATGTATATTCTATAATCGCACAATGTGTGTTCGCCCTTAGTTTGCCACGTTGTCGCAAGGTTATCACAATTTCTAAGCGTTATCCAAATAGATAGTTAGAATGATAACAGCTATCTAACTATTCACCATTTTGTTACGTTCATGGCAATAAGACTTATCGTAGTACTTTTATAAACGCGAGAGTAAGAGCCGACAGAGGGAGCATATTATGCAGAGAACACCACTGTAAGAGAAGGAAAACTTGACACAAACCCTATACCAACCCGCTTGGCCAGCGTGGTAAAGGAGGCCAATTCCTCCTTTCAAAGGAGAGTCCTAGTCCGGCAGTGGACTATTAAAGGCTGATGATGATGTGGTAAATACGATGAACGATGTTTGTGGGTGTAATTTGTGTAGGAGAGATCCTAGTAAACTAGGAAGTCATCATCCTCATCCACCTAGCGTTATCCCAATAAGAACACGGTGTCCGCTTTCTAGTCTGACTGGATTTGACTGAATATTAGCTTTTCCACAGAGCGACTGCCTGTCTTACCTACGCAACCCAAAGCAATGAATACAGATTTTACATAGATGCGCAGTTCTTAAGGATTCGCCGATTCCAAGTGGGGACTGTCTCCAGTTTAGTTCGTAGTTGGCGCCGTTGGCGGCGCTGGCATCGTTCTCCGTTTTGTCTTCAAAGCGCCCATATGAAATGCGCCTCTATGTAAATATCTCAGCCCTTTGCCCAAAGTGATAGCTATATTCCATGGTTTAGACTAGTGTCAGTTTATACAGAGTTACTCACTACCTATTACGACTGTCTCAGATGGTTATGACAGCCGGAATCAACGGCTTAATATGCTCTCTGTAAGTGATAATTAACAATCAAATATGCACAAAACTCCGAAAAGTCATTGGTGCGCGCCGTGGATTCGAACCCAATACCCTCTGCTTGGCAGTCTATTGGTATCTCCACTAGGCTATCGCTGCCTTCAATGTATTTATGCGCGAGTTTACTAGGAAGTGCCTTACTGATTTCAGTATGAATGAGCCGGCTCGACTGAGGAAGTCCTACCCTCTTACAGAATATCGACGTAAAGTAACAGTACCTATACTGTTGCGTTTCGTTCGGTGAGTGAGAGTGCCGGAGGCCTTATTTCTTTCTCCTTGTCCTTCATTCCGGTCCCCATATTCCTTTGCCCATCCCACAGGCCGGCAACGCAGTTGTGACTCCTGTGGTGTTGCTTGACTCCATGGGCGGCGGTAATTGCTTACCATCAGACGATTCGTCTGCTCGTTTGCCTCCTGTTCTGAATTACATAAAAATATGTTTGTGTGGATGGATATTTATTACTCGGCACGGGCCAAGCTATCCGTGTGGTGACGGATTCATCATCATCAGCCTTTAACAGTCCACTACTGGACTAGGCCTCTTCTTTGAAAGGAGGAATTGGCCTACTATACCACGCTGGCCAAACGGGTTGGTATAGGGTTTGCATCAAGTTTTCCTTCTCTTACAGTGCTGTTCTCTGCATAATATGCTCCCTCTGTCGGCTCTTACGACACCCATGGGATGCTATGGGGTGGTGACATTCTGTATTCTAAATCCGTCACCACATGGACGGACAAAATGTTACCAACCCATATCATCCCATGGGTGTCGTAAGAGCCGACAGAGGGAGCATATTATGCAGAGAACAGCACTGTAAGAGAAGGAAAACTTGATACAAACCCTATACCAACCCGTTTGGCCAGCGTGGTATAGTAGGCCAATTCCTCCTTTTAAAGGAGAGGCCTACTCCAGCAGTGGACTGTTAAAGGCTGATGATGATGTTGACGGGCCAAGCGATAACTAACAATTTGATAAAATGACGTGATTTGTTATATCGAATAATATTTGCCAAGTGTCACATCATAGCGAAAAATTCTCGTAAAATGACAATTTGGTGTGTATGTGTAAATGACGTTGACGGAATTGGACTATGTATCAGCAAATATTTGATTTGTTTTGAGATAAAAGGAATGAAACGTTTATTGAACTATGTGATACGTGAGTGAAGGTCGTGGCACGAATTTTAAGCGTTGAGGTACTGCGATAGCCCCGTGGTGTACGTAACGGACTGCCGAGACGATGGTCTCGGGTTCGATCCCCAGGTACCCCGGGCACACACCTCTGATTTTTCGAAGTTATGTGTACAAATTGTAAAAATTGCAAATATTAAGGGGAGGTCCCATACACAAAACGTGTTTTTTTTCGTATGTTTGCTCAAAATTACTAACTATAACAGGTAAACGCTTGTTTAATAATGTGCCCGGTAGATGGCAATTTTTGTCAAACTGAACGACGAATAAAGCCAAAGATCGCTGCAAACATTTTCGTGATTTTTCCATCGAAACGAACTTAGGAGCAAACTTAGAATAGGCACATAATGCTGTCTAGTTATTTAAATTGTCGTTCGGGATATATACCACGTACCTTTGTTTGGAGTAACCGATATTTCGGCACTGTTGCAAGCGCCATGTTCACGGATGTACTGTTAAGTTTAAATTCCTATATTGTCTAGTTATTATCAAACGTGCGTGCGTCCTGCCTTTACTTTATTTTGCCATCGTGCGGCCCTTTCCTATCAAAAGGTTGCCGACCGCTGCTCTAATCGGCAAATATCTTGTAGCAAATTTACTGTTGTTACGGTAGAATTCTCGATAGAATGCTGACTAGAACTCTCACGTTTGTTCTTATACATTAATATTCGCTGGAATGCTCATTACTAGTAAATACCTACCTACTGGTTCTAGGGGAGCCATACCCGGTGGTATGGCTTTGGATTATTTTTTGGACTTATTCTTCGGTTTTTTATTATGACCGCTGTGACAACAAATCCGCGTGACAACTGTACCCGGCCAACCCTACCCAGTCATGTTACAGGAATTAGAGGGCTGATGGTGATGAATAAAATGTCATTTCAATCGTAGGAAAACTTTCAATATCATTACATTATTAGTTAGTTAAACAATAGAACAGCTGACCCCGATAGCGTATACAATATACATACCTACATCACACATACACATAATTATAACAATACAAAGATAAAATTCATTATCAATATGTAGCGGCAACAAATGTTTTGATAAACTTGTGTATTTGGTTGTACACACAGAGACAAGAAAGCTATACAGTTGCTGTACGATTTTAACTCTTATTCCCTACGTCATAATTACGATACAAAGGTCAAAGTGCTAGTTTGACGAATAACTGTGTATGCAACGCATATTAGAAAGAGTTTCATGTTTTCTGTCAACAGCAAATGTTGGACTATTGATTGCCTCCATTATCTGGAAAGTTAATAGTACAGTAATATTATAACATCCTGGTAACATGCACATTGCACACACGTTAATTTGGTCCCAAATCTGACACAGGCAAGCAATGCTTGCGCCTTCGGACGGATGTCTGACCATGCGTTGTTTAGATTATATCACTTAAGATTAGTTTGACGTATACATAGTCTGGCCTAGTGTGGCATTTACATCATCTTCCGTGCTTCGGCGGGGACGTAAAGCTGTCAGTCCCGGTTTTTAGGGTTCCGTACCTAAAAGGTAAAAAACGGGACCCTATTACTAAGCCTCCGCTGTCTGTCTGTCTGTCTGTCTGTCACCAGGCTGTATCTCATAAACCGTAATAACTAGAAAGCTGAAATTTTCACAAAATATGTATTTTGGTTGCCGCTATAACAACAAATACTAAAAATAAAAAAATCTAATATTAAGGGGAGGTCCCATACAAAAAAAGTTTTTTTTCGTATTTTTTGCTCAAAATAATTACTAATTGTAACAGGTAAACGCTTTAAATTTTCACAGAATATTTAGTTGTATATTACTTTTCAAAATAAATAATTAAATTTAAAAAAAGTAAATAATTAATAGGGGCTCCCATACAAGAAACGTATTTTTAAGCAATTTGTAACTCGATCTTAATAAACAGGTAGAAACTTAAAAAGTATTTAAGTACCTATACATACAACGAACGTGATTTCCTTTTATAGACGACCCTTCGTGCGCGAGTGCGACTCGCACTTGCCCAAATTTTATTATATCTGGCAGGATCGGTCATGTTAAAAGCCTTGGGGCGGCCTGAAAACTCCAACACCGACCAAACTATGTATACGTCAAACTTATCTTAAGTGATATAATCTAAACAACGCATGGCGTCATAATATGAGCAGATAATTGCGAAGTTATCCTTAATTACATTAAATTATCTACTACAATATGGCAAATGAGGTAAAAATCCAGTTTAAAACATGAAAAAGATATATTGCCTAGATATCGGGTTATCTGGCTTATGTTTAATATGTTTTTAGGGTTCCGTACCTCGAAAGGAAAAAACGGAACCCTTATAGGATCACTTTGTTGTCCGTCCGTCTGTCAAGACCCTTTTTCTCAGGAATGCGTGGAGGTATCAAACTGAAATTTATACTAAATACTCAAATCTACGGTTCCATAGAGCTGTAAAAAATTCAAACTTTTAATCCAACGCAATCAAAAGATACAGCCGTATATGCTGCAAATTGCAGCATATTTTCAAACTCGCATTGGAATCAAAACCTACAGGGTACTTCCCGTGAACTCAGAATCTTGAAATTTGGTACGAAGCAACGCCTTATAGCACATATAAAGGAAAAATTGAGAAAACCATAAATGTTTAGTTACATCATATAAGAAAAATATTTTTAATAAATTTAAAGTTACTACCCCTTTCTCGTGAACACGTAAAGGTATTCAATTGAAATTCATATCAAATACTCAGGTATATAACAACGTTAGGCTGTAACAAAATCAAACTTCTATGCCAACGCAATCAAAAGGAAGAGCAATATTATCATATTTTCAAACTCACGACTACTCGCAAGGGAATCAAAACCTACAGGGTACTTCCCGTGAACTCAAAATCTTGAAATTTGGTACGAAGCAACGTCTTATATCACTTATAAAGGAAAAATTGCGAAAACCGTAATTTTTTAGTTACAGCATATAAAAAAATATTTTTAATAAATTTAAAGTTACTACCCCTTTCTCTTGAACGCTTAGAGGCATTAAATTGAAATTCATTTCAAATACTCAGGTATATAACACCGTTAGGCTGTAACAAAATTAAACTTCTATATCTACGCAATCAAAAGAAAGAGCAATATAATCATATTTTCAAACTCGCGACTACTCGCAAGGGAATTAAAACCTACAGGGTACTTCCCGTGAACTCAAAATCTTGAAATTTGGTACGAAGCAACGTCTTATAGCCCAGATAAAGGATGCGGAAGGCTGAGGACCGTGTGCTGTGGTGCGTGTTGGGAGAGGCCTATGTCCAGCAGTGGACTGCGATAGGCTGATTGAGATTGAGATTTCAAATAATTAAATAGTCTTCAAACCTTTTTGCTAATTATTCTGTGCTTTATAAGTATTTTTGTAACAAATTTCTAATAGTCACTAAAAACTTTGTAAATCAATAACTTTGATAAAAAATTACCATCATTCATCAGCAGACTTTTGCAAGGCTGCTGCAAGGCTGGTATAGGAATTTAAGTTATATTATAAAATAAGCGATATAATTATGTTAATATAAAATAAAGGATGACTGATTACAAACGACAAAGACCCCTTTTTCTTTAATTTATGCTCCTCCAGCTTTCCATACTGTAATGTTATGGATTTCATTTGGCAATAAAAATACCATAACTGTCATAGTTGAACTTTTACTTATATACCTACAGGTTTGTATGGAACCCTCGGTGCGCGAGTCCGACTCGCACTTGACCGGTTTTTTATCTTTGCTGATTGCGAAGTCATTGGGTTTGTGATCTGGAAGTGAATATTAAAATGAAAGTAATTCAAAAGGCGTTTATTTAAGTAGTACGGTCCAAACTATCCAGCTTACCTGCATTGAAATAATCAAAGATACCAAACCAGCTTAACATTGAATTACTTCACTTAGTGACCTATCCACAATTAAATTTATTTATGTATTTCATTTATGTTATAAGCACTAAGGTTAAAGAGTAGATTAAAAATATTGAAATAGACGAGATTGAGCATTGAGCCGCGAATGTCTACAAAAGTCGCACTTTTTCAAAAATATTAAAAAAAACAGCGTAACGGTTTTGGTTGAAACCTAGCAATACCATAGCTTACATCAGAATACCACGTAGCTTTTGTAGCTATAGCTATAGCTATAGAAAACTACGTGGACAAGGACGCGTAAGTTTAAAAGTATCTAGCGCTGCATTATTTTACATCGAATGCTTCGCGTTGTCATACGTTATAGATTTAGCCCACACATGTTCAGTACTCGCTTTAAATAACCGAACTATAATAGCTTAAACATTGAATTAAAATAAACGCCGCGTAGACTGAAAGTAGCTTGGTAAAAATTTCGAAATACGTCGCCATTTTAAGGGGTTGTCAGTGGTTGGGGGGAGGAGGGGGGAGAGTTCGGGTCCCCCTCTCACCATTTTCACCCGCCGGAAATACTTGGTTCCCTCCGAAAAAAAAAAATTATAGGTATGCTCCCCAAACATCAGTGTGTATGGTGGTGCCAACTTCCACATTCTTCACATTAGTTTAATAAACTGAGGTTGACGGAGCCCTGCTTCGCAGGGCTCCTATTTTCGGATTAAGGGTCAAAAGAGAACCTAACATAACCTATTTAGTTCCTTCAATTACAGCACCTAACCTAACACTAGCACTCGAAAGCAAAGGAATGACGCACAAATTTGACATTAGCTGTCAATATCATCTATCCAAGATGGCGGCTTGCGTTTCGTTTCACGTTTTTGACATAAAATCTAAAAATTACATTGAAAACTGTACTAAAGCATAAAAATAATGTTCCGTTTTGCATGATTGCCAAAGTATTTAAGAATTTTTAGAAATTGTTTAAAAATATTTAGACGCAACTCCGGCAGCTAAAATTACTTTGAGGGGATTAAGACTAACTCCCTTAAGCCCCCTACACCACCAATACCCTCAAATTCAGACGACACGTTTTAAAATCCAACCCAGTAACTTTGCTCGATGCGTTAATTATTTATCCATTCTTATACATACAAAAATACGTAGGTGCCTTTAGGTACTATGATGGTAAGAAGTTAATTGTTAAACATACTTATAATTATTTTTCTAAATACAACATCACAGACTTGGAAGAGATTGCTCTTAGCCGAACAGGTCTCCATTTGTGCCACTTGTTATCTCTATGTAATAAAATGGTTTCTGTTATATAATTAAACGAATATTCTGTCTATCTATCTAAATAATTTATTATGTAAAGATAAATTACCCCCAGACACTGAACAAATGATCGTATTAAGCACTCAACGATTTGTCTTGCCTGGGAATCGAACCCGTACCATCGTCTCTAGACCTTGTCAAAGAGTATGTAAATAAGAATACTCGTAATGTGTCTGCATTCACCGTCAAGACTGGCCGACACAACTGAAATGTTAGTCTGGTGTACGTTATTATAATATCTATAATTTAATTATCTTATTCCGTGACAGCCTTGGCATAATTAATTTCAAGCACGCCCTCGTAATTAATTGTTACATATTATTATAATTAGCATAAAGCTGAAACATTTCTAGTGACATCATAATCTATTTATATCAATTCAGCCGTTACTGAATGACTGATAGAAAATGCACATCCAAAACTATAAAGCTGCGTATCCATTATGCGCTCCTGGCGCGCGTGCCATGAACGCTCGCGCCGAGAGTGCGTTCACGGAACGCGCTGCAAATATTTAAATGATATCAACTCCGCGCGCCATGGCGCGCGTGGCAACTGTTCCAGAGTTCGCACGAGCAGCAGCTGCGTATATAGTAATTCACAGTATTATACAGAAGAAAAAACATAAACGTATAGTGCGTTGGTGGATGAAAGAGTTGTTTATTATTATAGGCTCACGCCTGTATCCCCGAAGGGATAGGCAGAGGTGTAAATATTACACCCACATTTCACTATGAATTTTTAAGTCCCACGTAATAGGGGGTGAGCCTATTGCCGTTACCGCCTTACCGGGCTCGTCACCAGTTATTTTTGAGAGAGAGAGTTGTTTCACAACTTATTTACCTCCAAGCGTCTTCTCTGAGCGTTTTAGTATGATAAAAAGAAATTTTACTATTCCACAGCAGTTCTTTTGTTGTTGTAGTTGAATTAAACAGAGATTACCTTAAACTACTTTTTGCGGTCGAGTTTATAGAGAGTTTTGGTTATTATATCTATATATTTATTTTATTTCAGACATTTGATGTGTATTTTATCTTTATAAGTACAGCAAAATGTACTTCTATGCAAAATGTGAATGTTTGCTAATTGATTGCTCTGGATTTTAAAACCAATTTATTGTTCCTAAAATTTTAATTATGATTCACGCCTGTTTCCCGGAGGGATAGGCAGAGACTACGGAACGCCATTTCCAACGATCCTGACATATCTTTCCTGCTTCATTCACTCCCATCAGATTCCTCATGCATGCTCTTCTGTTCAGGGTACTTCTAACCTGTCCTGTTTTTAGGATGTCACCAATCTGGTCAGAGAACGTCCGCTTAGGTCTTCCCCTTCGTCCTGTCCCTTCCACACTTCCCTTATATATCTGCTTGGTCAGTCTTTCGTCATCCATCCTCTCCACGTGCCCAAACCATCTTAGCATACCTTTCTCGATGCTTGTCACTACATCTTCTTTTACCCCATAACACTCTCTTATCACACAATTTCTCTACGATTTTTATGGACTTTCAAAATCCAGCTGTTTAGGAGATACAAGATACATAAACAACACAATCATACAAGATACGCGCAAAAAAAGCTTACCCCTTTCTGAACACTCCGCTAAAAATATTCTTAGAAGTTATTATTATAAAAACGTGTGTGCTGTCCTTGAGCAGATCATTTCCTACTGACATTGTATGTATCTTCACGGTCATTGTCACATGAGGCCAGGGCCAGGCAGAGATGCCAAGAAATTGCTAGGTATGACATTCTTGATGAAATGAAATTGTATCATAAGTCAATTTAACGCTGTAGATATGCACTTAAGGTGCGCGACCGTCTGCAAAACCACGCACCGTGGGCAGCCAGCTTTAGATTTTGTTTTCCTTACGTGTCTTATAAATGCGAAGATTTGTCTGCGTGTAACGCACAATGTTTTCCGTCGCCATTAAGCAAGCAAAATTTTTAATACGTCTCCCTCTCTCTCTCCTGTCGTTCCCTCATGACTGAGGGTCGTGGTCATCACTGGATGGCTTACACTTGGAGTGAATGATTTGCCTCCATCGAGTATCGTATCGTATTTTAATACGTACATACCTTAAAAAAAACAGTATTTCGCACCATGAGTTTTATTACATTATTGTCGAAACCTACTGCTTAGCAGTATGTTAGTCCCCTCACAAGCCTATCGCAGCCAACAGCATCAAAATCGCTCTAGTAGTTTAGCCGCTAAACCGTGAGAGACAATCAGACAAGACTACTCACTCAAATATGGACTATTTATATTCAAGGTGAGGAAAATACCCGCAGTATTCTATTCTAACACTTTAAATTGTTGTTTTGTATACTTTTCCTGTAACCTTCGCGATTTAAAACATAAATCTAACGCACATACCGCACTTTTTCTCAATACTGGTACGTTTCCATTCAAATATGAGTAGCACTGTTAACAAAATAGATTAGATTAGATTTAGATTAAAACTCTTTATTGTACACCAGAAAACAAAAAAGATACAAGAGTACTGTGATCATATTTACACAACTAAAACAAGTGGCACAAGGGCGGTCTTATCGCAAATTGCGATTTCTTCCAGACAACCAAGAATGGAATACAAGAATTAGTGACTGGGAGAATGGGTAGGTTGGTATACTTCAAAGAATAGTGTATTCTGATGAGCTCAACAAAACTAATAATAATACTATGTACTTACATACTAATATTACAACATACATAAATATATACTTTATAACATATATAAATAGATACCATAAATAGATACAATATTAGTGCAAGTTTAAAAGAGCTGTCATGGAATATCTCCTAAGTAGTGATTGGTGACAAGTTATTATAGATAGATTCATAAACGGGAGTAATGTAAGCAATTATTGTTGTGTAAAATAAATAGCACAACATAACATAACTTCACGCCTTTATCCCCGAAGCGGTAGGCAGAGGTGTATTACATAGCTACACTTTGCCAGTTATGTTACGGTCCCAATGTAATATGGGGCGGGCCATTGCCATCTACCGGGCACATTATTAAGCGAGCGATAATTAGCACAGTTATAATAAATCTTGCAGACAGCAGACAGATCGCCTGATGGTAAGCAATTACCGTCGCCTATGGACACAAGCAACATCACAGGAGTCACAAGTGCGTTGCCGCCCCTTGGGGTTGGGAAAAGGGATAGGATGAGGAGTGGGATGAGGGAGAAGGAATAGGGGATAGGGCCTCCGGCACTCTCACTCACCGAACAAAACGCAACAGTTTAGGTACTGTTACTTTACGTCGATTTTCTGTGAATGAGTAGTACTTCCCCGGTCGAGCCGGCCTATTCATGCTGTAATCAGCAAGGCTCTTCTACCAGAAAACGCAAACTGCAATGTACGGTTCCCCCAGAAATGTACACATACATTAGACTCACGCCTGTTTCCCGGAGGGGTAGGCAGAGACTACGGAACGCCATTCGCAACGATCCTGACATATCTCTTGCTTCATTCACTCCCATCAGATTCCTCATGCATGCTCTTCTGTTCAGGATACTTCTAACCTGTCCTGTTTTTAGGACGTCTCCAATTTGGTTAGAGAACGTCCGCCTAGGTCTTCCCCTTCGTCCTGTCTCATTCACACTTGCCTTATTTATCTGCTTGGTCAGTATTTCGTCATCCATCCTCTCCACGTGCCCAAACCACCTTAGCGTACCTTTCTCGATGCTTGTCACTACATCTTCTTTTACCCCACAACACTCTCTTATCACACAATTCTTTACTCTGTCAGTCAAAGACACACCACACATACTTTTCAGTACTCTCATTTCTACAGCATTTATTCTACTTTCATGACTCTTCTGCCATACCCAATTTTCACTACCATAATAACAACCAATAATAGAATTTTATAAATTACTAGCTGACCCGGCAAACGTTGTTTTGCAAATTTTTTTTTTCTTGAAAAATAAATGTTGGCCGATTCTCATAGATACCGGATAAGCACAAAATCGGTGCTTATCCGGTAAAAATTTCATCAAAATCGGTCAAGCCGTTTCGGAGGAGTATGGGAACGAAAACTGTGACACGAGAATTTTATATATTAGAAGATTTTATTGATTGTTTGCAGATTGATTGCTTACGGTATTTTACCGTAAGATTTATTTTAACTGTGCTAATTATTGCTCGCTTAATAATGTGTCCGGTAGATGGCAATGGCTCGCTCCATATTACATTGGGACCGTAACATAACTGGCAAAGTGTAGCTATGTAATACAACACTGCCTACCCCTTCGGGGATAAAGGCGTGAAGTTATGTTATGTTGTGCTATTTATTTTACACAACAATAATTGCTTACATTATTCCTGTTTATGAAGCTATCTATTTTGTTAACAGTGCTACTCGTATTTTAATGGAAACGTACCAGTATTGAGAAAAAGTGCGGTACGTGCGTTAGATTTATGTTTTAAATCGCGAAGGTTACAGGAAAAGTATACAAAACAACAATAATAATATTTTCCTCACCTTGAATATAAATAGTCCATATTTGAGTGAATAGTCTTGTCTGATTGTCTGTCACGGTTTAGCGGCTAAACTACTAGAGCGATTTTGATGCTGTTGGCTGCGATAGGCTCGTGTAGACTAACAGACTGTTAAGCAGCAGGTTTCGGCAAGTAAGAACTCATGGCGCGAAATACTGATTTTTTGAAGGTATGTGCGTATTAAAAATATCGCTTGCTTAATGACGACGGAAAACATTGTGCGTTACAGGCAGACAAATCTAAGCATTTATAAGACACGTAAGGAAAACAGAATCTAAAGCTGGCGTCCCACGGTGCGTGGTTTTGCAGACGGTCGTGCACCTTAAGTGCATATCTACAGCGTAAAATTGACTTATAATAAAATTACATTAATTACATCAAGAAAGTCATATCAATTTCTTGGCATCTCTTTGCCTGGCCCTGGCCTCATGTGACAATGACCGTGAAGATACATGTACAATGTCAGTAGGAAATGATCTGCTCAAGGACAGCACACACGTTTTTATAATAATAACTTCTAAGAATATTTTTAGCGGAGTGTTCAGAAAGGGGTAAGCTTTTTTTTGCGCGTATCTTGTATGATTGTGTTGTTTATGTATCTTGTATATCCTAAACAGCTGGATTTTAAAAAGTCCATAAAATTCGTATTTGGAAACCTAAGTGTCCTTAGTTTGGCATTTGTAATAAATAAATTTGAAAAGCTGTGGTTTATTTTAAGAGCGAAATTGTAATACCTGAGTTACTGAAAAAAAAACCCCACCGAGTAGGTTATCAATTAAATTAAAAGATAATTACAAAAATGTACTATGATCTGAAATCATAATTAAAATTTTAGGAACAATAAATTGGTTTTAAAATCCAGAGCAATCAATTGGCATACATTCACATTTTGCATATAAGTACATGTTGCTGTACTTATAAAGGTACACATCAAAAGTCTGAAATAAAAACAGAAGTACCAATGATACCTATCAATTCCTGTATTCGTTACAACAATGAATAATTTCATTTCAATCCTCGGTTTATGCGCCGACTTGATAAGAGCACTGTAATGAACAACCATCATTGATAATGGTCTATTTTAAAACTAAAACTTTATTATTAACAAATAATAAATATGGTCTGAGGTTTTAAGTAGCCTTTGAAGTCTTTGTGTTAGATAGCCCATTTATCGAGGAATGCTATATACAGGGTGTCACAAAACCCATCACCAACCCGAAGTCTACCCGTTGTGGACATCATGCCAAGTCATACTAACCAAAAATAATACCTGGGAAACGATCTTTTTTTAAGTTTTTAAATTTTTTTAATCTCAATTAAAAGCGCGCGCGTGCTATGCTCGAAATACCTACTTATCAATGGGGTCATAGGGCATCTAAAGAACATATTGGCGAGGTATATGCATCGATTTTGTACCTAATTAAAAAAAATCAATACTAACTTTGAGCCTCAATATCTCCTGAACTTTTCAGTTTTCGTTAAGGGTCTTTTTACACCCTGTATATCTATAACATCACGCTTTGAGCCACGGGAGCGGAGCTTAAATAACACGGGTGTAACCGCGGGCTCGTGTAGTTTATTATACGACAATTTAAAACGGTTGAAATACAACGACTTTTGTAGTCGTTCCCACACGAGACAACACATTGTGTGATTCATATATTGTTGTTTCAAGTCTGGGTGTTCATTGTGTCCGTTGGTTGTATGTTAGTAAAGTTCCCCGCGACTAGGCTAGTCCAGTCAAATTAGGCAAAATTTGGTGCAAATCTCGGAAAATCGACAAACCCAGTATATTACCACGTAAAAACTTGTATTTTGGCATCCTAAAACTGTTCTCAAAAGTCATGTGTATGTATGTATTGTAGAGAATTAAATTCTCTACAACTTTTTTCTTTAACATTTTTGACGTGACAAAGTCTTATAAATTGGTTTGCCGGGTGACACTTCAAGAAACTGCGTTACGCTCCGCTCACGTTATGCGCTCACAATGAGAGCGAGTGAGAGGCACGCGTCCCGCCTAAGAGCGAGAGAGACAGACATAAAAAGTGAAAGGCACGCGTCTTTCATCCTTCTTCCTACTATACGAATGAATATTCACATTAAAATTATTTTACCACTCAAAGTCGTTGTCACGTAAAACTTTCGCCCGTATACCGACTTTTTTTTATACCTTGAATTGTTTTCAAGATAGAGAGCGTAGAGCGCGCGGTCAGATAATTATCTGAGGTCAACTGTTAGTCTCGATGGAAAACGCGTAATATTAAGGTTATAATTTCCTAGGTCTCAATGTAATAGGGGGCGAGCCTATTGCTATCTACCGGGCACATTATTAAGCGAGCGATAATTAGCATTTTTAATACACACATAACTTCGAAAAGTCAGAGGTGTGTACCCGAGGTAACAGGGGATCAAACCCGAGACCATCGTCTCGGTAGTCCGTTACGTACACCACTGGGTTATCGCCGCTGTCATTATCAACAATCTAAAAATATAATGTCCAATAAAAAACCTTCTTCACAAGGTCGTCCGAAGAATATTCATTTGCGAAACAAACTTGTGAATTATCTCAGTGACAAGACACCCAACACACACTTGAAACACTGCACTATCAGTGCAGTAAATCGATCAAGGTCAATAATCTCGGCAATCGCAGTATCAGATCGCGTATCTAAAGGCCTTGCCACGCGGCACAATTTTACCACTGATCAAATTTTCAATCGAATTGGCTTTGCCCGTCTACACGACACAATCAAATCACTGATTTTCATTCCGTCCACCCGATTGGTTAAAATCTGGTGGTACCGCCCACCCGATGAACTTGAGTTGGACGACTAGCGTCTACACGTCACGATTTCATCAAGTGATTTAGTCAAGTTGGACGTAAAATTGTGCCGTGTGGCAAGGCCTTAACTTCTGCACATCATCAGCCCTTAACAGTCCACTGCTGGACTAGGCCTCTCCTTTGAAAGGAGGAATTTGCCTACTATACCACGCTGGCCAAACGGGTTGGTATAGGGTTTGTATCAAGTTTTCCTTCTCTTACAGTGCTGTTTTCTGCACAATATGCTCCCTCTGTCGGCTCTTACGACACCCGTGGGATAATATGGGGTGGTGACATTCCGCATTCTTAATCCGTCACTACACGGACAGTGTTCAACTTCTGCACATTCAACATATAAACTGTATCGCGATTCTTGGAGAGCATGTTAAGCTGTCAGTCCTGGCTGTAATGAATATATTTCGCAGTTGTTATAGGGATAAACTGACACTAGTCTTAACCATGGAATATAGCTATCCCTTTGGGTTGCGGAGGTCAGACAGGCTCTGTAGAAAAGCTAATATTTAGTCAAATCCGATAAGACTGGAAAGCAGACCCCGGGTTCCAACTGGGATAACGCTAGGAGGATGATGATGATATATAAAATTCTTCCATTTCTATTTAGGCCAGTGCTTACCTAGTCTGTCATACAGTATGTAAGCGGTAGTGAGACATAATAAAAAAAACCTGTTATTCTAAGCAGTGTTTCTATTAAAACCCCGACAATCTACCTTAGAGCTAAACGTCTCAACTTAGTGATAGACAACACACAGCCAAAACAATTGGGGGCAAGAAGCTGAAATCTAGCATAATAGGCTAGTTGACAAAAAAAGTTTTATAAGTCCGTCCTTTAGATTATTCAAAAATAAGCGATACGTATTTTTTTATTTGTAAATTAAACCAAAAATGACCAAGATATAGCTCATTAAAGTTACGTATAACGTCACGCCGTGCTGCATTTTTTCGCACTAGATGACGTCACACGTAACTTTAATGGGCTATATCTTTGTTATTTTTTAATTAATCGAAAAAAGAAAAAAAACGTGTCCAATATTTTTTTATAATCTAAAATACGGACTAAATACAATGTAATTATTTTGACCCTGGAATCTACCCTATTATAATATGTTCCTTGAGGACTGTAGGGTGCATTAAGAGGAGATTTTACCGAAATTCCCAAGGGAAAATGGGCGTAGCTGCGGGCATCCTTTAGTCTTATCTGTATATTATGTATTGCTTGCCTTGCGTTACTGACTGACTGAAAGAAAATAGATTTTTGTATTCATACGGTGCACCCGAAGCGGTGCAAGCGGAGCACGGGGAAAAAGTTACTTATATTAAAACCTAATTCATTTAATTCCGTGGTTGTTGTAAAAAATACAAGAATCAAATGGTATCTTCGAGGAGAGACGGAAAACACGTCAAATCAAATAAATTCGGCCTGGCCAGCGTGGTGTACAGGTGTAGTATAATATTCTACCACATTCACACAACACCATCTAATCCCAAATGAAGCACAGCTTGTACTATGGGTACTAGATAATGTATATACACATATATGTACATATATATACTTCTTTTTTGTAAGTACATACATATTATACATAGAAACACCCAGACCAAGACAAACATCCATGGACTTGAGCGGGAATCGAACCCGCGAGCTTCGACGTAGCAGTCGCTTACACTCCCACTACGCCAACCGGCCGTCAAACCGGTCCCATAACAAATCCTTATGTTGACTTACGTATACAATGCTTTTGACACAAATTAGGAAAGGTATTCATCCACCAGTGGACTACAAAACGCTATACGTATTTTACTATGCTTATAACGTTAAGTACGTACTTGACGTACTATCATCGTTATCAACAAGCAGTTAGCAATATTATCACATTCACATTGATCTGTTCAACGCGAACACGTGCATGCCTAACGATCTTTATTATCACGAGCTGACGTACAGCAATAATCATATCATCGAGCAATATGTATTAAAGGGCAATAAACTTGGATAATGATGATTTAGTTTGAATAAGTTGTTTTGTGTTTCTATGGGTAAAATGAGGCATTACCGTTAGGGTTGCCAACAAAATGATATTCCATTGCTTAGACAAAGAGCTCAGATATTTACATAAAGGCGCATTTAATATAGGCGCTCTGAAGACAAACTTTCTGCCGCTTGGCGGCATAGCAGTCGCGCTGTGACAGCTGTCTCTACGAGAGCAAGAGAGACGAACGGTCCTCCTGTGTATCTTAACTACGAGAGCAAGAGAGACGGAGAACGACGCCAGTGCCGCCAACTACGAACTAAGCTGGAGACAGTCCCCACTTGGAATCGGCACACGAAATCCTTAAGAACTGCGCTTCTATGTAAATCTGTATTCATTGGCTTAGACCAGCGTCAGTACATTCCAGGTTATTGACTCCCTATCATCATCATGTCAGCCTAGAGACTCCTAATGTCGGCTGTCAAAGATCGTCATGACAGCTGTGTTCTTCAATTTTTTTATTTATATTATTATTAATAGACTCACGCCTGTATCCCCGAAGGTGTAGGCAGAGGTGTAAATATTACACCCACATTTCACCATGAATTTTTAGGTCTCACGTAATAGGGGGCGAGCCTATTGCCGTTACCGGGCACATCAGCAGACTCCGTGCTGCTACTGAGAATTCGGAAAAACCCAGTAACACTTTTGCCTGGCCCAGGAATCGAACCCGAGACCTCCGACCAGCAGTCGTATACGCTATCCACTGGACCACGGAGGCAGTCTGTTCTATTTTACCAATGAATATGCCTTTATGGCAAGTTTAGTGAAGGCAGGCTTCATCGTGTGGGAACACCAAAAAGTGATGATTTTGAGGAGCAATGTGAGCTTCAGCCGACTATTTCTTCCCCTGGATCCCTAAAACGTGCTCCTACTATTCTGACCTCGACGAAGCAAATGCATTCGTAACCTTGATAGTGCACAAGTCAAGTAGGTACCTACGTGGTCAATCTTGACAAGACGCAAGCAAGTTTACGACCTATTGTGTTGTTTGAGTTTTGCGATCTTGACTGTGGAAATACGATGGCCATAACTCTAGTCATCGTCACCAGAACTGTACATAATATGTCGCACTTCTGAGCAGTGGGTCAGTTTCCAATCTTCGCACTATGAGAAAGGCAAAGCCATAGTCCACCACGCTGGCCAAGTACGACAGACTTAAGATGACTTTCCGGACATTATGAAGACTTCTCAGACTTGCAGGTTTTCTCACGGAGGTCAATGACGCTGTTTAAGACAATCTTACTGATGGATGGGTGAACGGATATTTTTGTTACCTTTTTACAAAAAAAAACCTGAACGGATTTTAATGACCTTACCGTAGCGCTCATAGAGAGACTTGGCTTGCGGTTCTTAACAGATCGGCAAAGTTAAGCAACGCTTGCACAGGTCGCCATTTGGATGGGTGACCGTGTGTGGCATTTACATCTGAGTGCTACCGTGCTTTGGAGGGCACGTAAAGCTGTCGGTCCCGGTTCTTGTCTTAGGATAAGGATCGTTAGGCCATTTCGGAGGCCTTCGGGCGGTCTGAAAACTCCGACACCAGAGTTGGCCACACACTCACACGAAAAACAAACAAACCGTGACATTCCTTATAAATTAAAATAGCACATGGGCTACCTTTTGTCCCAATAACCGAAGCTCGAAGTCACATACAAAAGTTAGTAGATATTCAATATATTTTCAATCAAATAGTCTACTTGGCCTTTATGACAATTTAACTAAAAGTTAAAAATTTATAAAATTGACTTGATATTCAGTACCTAGTTTATCCTGCGAAGGAATTCGAACCACGCGTCGTAAATAAAAATTGGCCAAGTGCGAGTCGGACTCGCGCACGAAAGATTCCGTACCATCATCTATAAAAGAAAATCACGTTTGTTGTATGTATACTTAGATATTTTTAAGTTTCTATCTGTTTATTAAGATTGAGTAAAGAATTGTTTTTTTTATATTTAATTATTTATTTTGAAAGGTAATATACAACTACATATTCTGTGACCGTCCACCTGCTACCGTTAGTAATATTGAGCAAAAAATAGGGAAAAAAACACGTTTGTTGTATGGGACATCCCCTTAATATTTTAATTTTTTATTTTTAGTATTTATTGTTATAGTGACAATGAAAATACATACTTTGTAAAATTTCAGCTTTCTAGCTATCACAGTTTATGAGATACAGCCTGGTGACAGATAGACAGACGGACAGACAAACAGACAGCGGAGGCTTAGTACCTAATAGGGTCCCGTTTTTACCTTTTAGGTACCGGGCCCCTAAAAATGGCGTCTTGAACCACTTCGTTGCACCTTATGCAATTAAAACGCACATAATACCGTGAGAACATCGTCGATACATACAGGTATACAGTTACCGGTTAGCCTTGCTCCTTAAAGTACGAAGTCGATCGTGCGTAAGATTTGCGCAGAATTATTGGCTAAGTTATTGATGGATGGATGGACATGTCCACCTACATCTCTTGATACGTATCACTTCGTTTATCATCAGCCCTTTATGCTGTCCCACTGCTGGGCACGGGCCTCTTCTCACTACGAGAAGGGTGAGGCCATAGTCCACTACGCTGGCCAAGTGCGGGTTGGCAGACTTCACATGTCTTTCGAGAACATTATGGAGAACTCTCAGACATGCAGGTTTCCTCACGATGTTTTCCTTCACCGATAAGCAAGCGATAATTAACAATTTAATACGCACTTGAATTTGAAAAGTCATTGGTGCGTGCCGTGAATTCGAACCAGAGACCCTCTGCGTAGCAGTCTGTCGTTCTCTCCACTCGGCTATCGCTGCTATCACTTCGTTTATTATAACTAAATACTTATATAACACTAGATCGATTAACTTTGCATCTAAGGAGAATAATTCACGCAGGCGGAGCCGCAAGTGAAGTCTAGTATTATTTTATTATATATTTTTTTATAGATTCACGCCTGTATCCCCGAGAGGGTAGGCAGAGGCGTAATAGGTATTACACCCACATATTGCCATGAATTTTTAGGTCCCACGTAATAGCACACCCACGTATCCCACATCACCAGAATCCGTGCTGCTACTTAGAAGTCGAAAAAACCCAGTAACACCTCCAATCCTCCGATCAACGGATCCTCCGATATGGATTTAATTCAATAAAATGATTAAAAGAAAGAATTTGAAGATATGCTATTTGTTTTTTTACTGTTAGGGACTTGGTTTAAACTACAAGATATGTAGATGAAGCGCGTGTGGTTTGCAAGGATATAAGCAATTAGCGTTCTGTTGCCTCTGCCTACCCCGACGGGAAATAGGCGTGAGTATATGTGTGTATGTTTAATCTACTTACGCCATACTGCAATTAGTGATTGCATTGACATCGGACGTTGAATCACTACTTTTATCGACCAAAACTATTAAATAAATAATTTTATCGCGACAACCGACCTTATCTCTATTTGACCTACAAGCAAAGTCATTAACGTCAAATAAATTTACAATTAAACTCGTAAATCGACTCGTTAATTCAAAAGTCATAGCGTTTATTTGTCATACTTTAATGCTCCTGCTACGCCTTCGTCTTAACGCGTTAATTTAGGCGCTACGTAGATGTGACCAACGTTTTACGCGTTAAAATACTAATTTCCAAAGCAAATGTTTAACTTGTTAACTAACGCGTTTTTGGCCATAGCCATTAACGTTAATGCTACTGCTACACCTGCGTTAGCGTTAACGTTAATGGCAATGGCCAATAACGCGTTAGTTAACGCGTTAAAAAAATCGCACAGTAAATTTGTATTTTAACGCGTTAAAACGTTGGCCACATCTACCTACGTAGCGCCTAAATTAACGCGTAATTGACGCGTTAAGACCCAGGTGTAGCAGGAGCATTGGAATGGCTAAAGGTTGCCTGGAAGAGATCGCTTTTAGCGATAAGGCCGCCATTTGTACATGCTGTAGTATAAGCCAATTAAAAAAATGTGTACTTTTCAATATTATTTGGTGTACAATAAAGAGTATATCTATCTATCTATCTATCTATCCATCTTACGCAGGTATAGCAGTAGCATTATGCTAAAACCACTTATCCTATCTGCGTGAAGTTCTTTAACATTAGTTAGGTGAACAAAATTCCACGCGGCTACTACTTGTAGGTATCAGCTGTAAAATAGTTAGTAAACCTTCCAAGGTAGGCCATAAGCTATACTAATGTATTAGCTATATTAGTGGATAGTTTTGTGAAAATGTGTTCAATACTTTTTGCGTGAAAGAGTACCTAACAAACATCCATCCATCTTTACAAACTTTCGTGTTTATAGTAGTAAGATTTCTTATTTTACCATTACAAGGTTACAGGAAAATAGTTTAATATCTTCACTTTATGATAGCACTACTATTTTTATTTAGCATTTATGTGCAAAAATAATTAAATACTTATAAAATGGATGAGTAAAGAATTCAGAATATAAACAATAGAATATCACTATACTCTTAGGTTGCAGAGGTTATCTACTCCTTGTCGGGGCCTTGCTCCGCCCATGATGCGCAAGGCCTTCCTTAATCTTTCTTTACATGCCTGTCACACGCAATCTCGAACCAGCTGTTATGGTTGGCGTGTAGGTCATCTCACTACCTTCTTTCTAGGCCGGCCTCGGCAACGTTGTCCACCTCTGGCTCCTACAGTATTGAGATATTCGCCCAAAAATCTTCGTACATGCGGCTGACGTGTTTTAATTCCATTTGAGGCTAGTAGCCTTTTTGTCCACATCCTCAATTTTCGTTTTAGATCGCAGCTCAGTGTTCCGCATCCTATACTACCTAGGATGCTGCGCTTCATAGCTTTTAGGGAGACTCCAAAACGCGACTTTTGCAACTCGTCAAGTGACCAACTTCAAGGTTGAGCACCGTAGGTTGGAATAGGCAGGATACACACATCCATGAGAATTTTTTCACGGAAATCGAAATTAATATTTACATTTTAGTGCTCGAAACAATGATGGCCATTTTACTTGTTTTTCCTGTGTATAACCACAAAATCGTGTCATATACACATGTGAGTATTACACATTAATAATTTTAATGACGCGACGTAGGTAACTGCTAGTTCTATTTTGCTTTTCCAGACCACGCCCTCATATCCTCATAATTATTTTCTTATTTATAGTCTCACGCCTGTATCCCAGCAGGGGTAGGCAGAGGTGTAAAATATTACACCCACATTTCGCCATGAATTTTTAGGTCCCACGTAATAGGAGGCGAGCCTATTGCCGTTACCGGGCACATCACCAGACTCCGGGCTGCTACTGAGTATTCGGAAAAACCCAGTAACACTTTTGCCCGACCCGGGAATCGAACACGGGACCTCCAATCAGCAGTCGCATACGCTATCCGCTGGACCACGGAGGCAGTCTCATATTTCTCCTCTGTAAAGATAGAATA
Source organism: Euclidia mi (assembly GCA_944739405.2). Lineage (NCBI taxonomy): Eukaryota > Metazoa > Arthropoda > Insecta > Lepidoptera > Erebidae > Euclidia > Euclidia mi. Next base: position 9,528,885 of record OX123211.2, on the reverse strand, counting down.
CCTATCTTTAGTAGATTCGACAGTAGGTACTAGGGTAGATCAGTGATGACAACTATCTATCTATAAGCATGTCATTGGATAAAATATATAATGTAGTCACAAAAGCTGATATTCTGTCCAATCTGATAGTGCTTCGGAGAGCCGTCGGTCCCGGTTGACAGTCGTTATAAGGGGTCAGTACCTCTAAATAAACGGACACTAGTATACACCTTGGATTACGGCCTTTGGCTTGCGGAGGTTTGAAAGGCAGTCGCTCTGTAGAAAAAGCTAATAGTAATAATATAATATTATTCAATAAAATCCTGTAAGAGTAGCAAGCTCATTATCTCGCGTTCGGAGACTCCCTGCAAGCCGAAAAGCGACGTATGAAACTACTAGTTTAAATAGTTTGCGAGAGTAGCTTTATAAAAAAATACATTAAGCAAATTATGCCTTTGGTATTTTTACTTGTTATTCCCCGAGGTATACGAGATCGTGTCATATCCATATTTAGTTAGGTATTTGTACAAGTTATGCCTATTCTAACCGCAGATAAACTGCAGGAAAATATGCTTTTAATATTGGCGTGTAGCCACTTTATACAAGCGTAAGCATGAAATGTTTTGGAAGTGAGCTATATTTTATTATGAACTTAGGGAAACAGTAAATCTGTATATTGTCCGTGTGGTGACGGATTAAGAATACAGAATGTCACCACCCCATATCATCCCATGGGTGTCGTAAGAGCCGACAGAGGGAGCATATTATGCAGAGAACAGCACTGTAAGAGAAGGAAAACTTGATACAAACCCTATACCAACCCGTTTGGCCAGCGTGGTATAGTAGGCCAATTCCTCCTTTGAAAGGAGAGGCCTAGTCCAGCAGTGGACTGTTAAAGGCTGATGATGATATCTGTATATATAAATTTCAAGCGTTACTGACTGGTTGACTGGCAGACAAAGTATAGTCAAAACTATTGGGCGGAAGAGACTGAAAATTGACACGAATGTTCCTTGGGGATGCTTAAAACTTGATGCGTAATGCTGCTTCTCTAATGCTTCTGCTACATCTGCGTTAACGTTAGCGTTAACGGCAATGGCCAACAACACGTTAATTAACGCGTTAAAGATTTGCCTTGACAATTTGTAATTTAACGCGTGAAAACTTTGGCCACATTTACGTAGCGTCTAAATTAACGCGATAATTGACGCGTTAAGGCGCAGGTGTAGCAGGAGCATAAGAAAGAAAAGTTACCAACTTTTGGTACATAACAAAAGTCTGAAGTAGGTTTTTATGGAGAGTCGCCTTTTCGCCTATTTTTGTTAACAACAACAACAATACCACAGAATATATACAAGTACTAAAGTAACAATACAAATGTTGGCAAATTGACAATACATACATACATAGACTCACGCCTGTTTCCCCGAAGGGGTTGGCAGAGGCATATTTAAACGCCCACTTTTCGCCAGTGTTTTGATCCCATGTAATAGGTGGCGAGCCTATTGCCGATTATCGGGATATTTTGTTTACCAGAGCCTCGTCCGTTGATCGGCAGGTGCACCACTTGCAGGTGAGGTTGGCTTGGGACCCTAAGTTCTTGGTGGGAACCCTATGCACCTATGAAAATAAAAATGTTGGCAAATCTTCTATAGGGTCAACCCTAGACTTTAGATGGCTGATGTTATAACATAATATCAGGTTGGACTATTGAACGGACCCCGAGCTCAAAAGCGCATGTCTAGGGTGCAAACGGTTCGATGCTAGGACGATTATGAACCTATATGTGGCACAACTGCCTCCGTGGTCCAGTGGATAGCGTATGTGACTGCTGATCGGAGGTCCCGCGTTCGATTCCCGGGTCGGGCAAAAGTGTTACAGGGTTTTCCGAATTCTCAGTAGCAGCACGGAGTCTGGTGATGTGCCCGGTAACAGCAATAGGCTCGCCCCCTATTACGTGGGACGTAAAAATTCGTGGTGAAATGTGGGTGTAATACCCATTACGCCTCTGCCTACCCCTTTGGGGTTACAGGCGTGAGTCTATAAAAAAATGTGGCTCATAACATAGCATGGACAAATGCAAATAAACGCTGTCGAAAGGTAGTTCCAAACCTATGAAACATTGGAACCTTTAAGAAGCGTGCATATTCTTTTTCAAAAGGATGGCATCGCACTTGTGATCATTCAGGCTTTGCAGGTGTCTACGGGCGGCGGTGATTACTTACCACTAGGTGACCCGCTAGCTCGTTTGTCTTCCTACATACATACATAGACGCCACGCCTGTTTCCCGGAGGAGTAGCCAGAGACTACGGAACGCCATTTGCAAGGATCCTGACAATTCTCTCTTGCTTCATTCACTCCCATCAGATTCCTCATGCATGCTCTTCTGTTAATGATAGGTACGTACTTCTAACCCGTCCTGTTTTAAGGATGGCTCCAGTCTGGTCAGAGAACGTCCGTCTAGGTCTTCCCCTTCGTCCTGTCCTAGTCACACTTGCCTTAGGTATATATATATATATACATATACATATATATATATATATATATATATATATATATATATTGTCCGCTTGGTCAGTCTTTCGTCATTCAACCTCTTCATGTGACCAAACCACCTATATTATCTTCCTATATAATAAGAAAAACAAAATAACAAAACGCGCAACTGAAATGGTCACGCGCATTTAAAATGTCTGCTTATAGTAAGTAGGTACGTGAACAATACAGGTGTTTTAGTATGAGACGTTGTGCATTACAATGTAACTCAGTTGAAATAGCGTGAGGAATGGCTAGGGTTGACAAAACTATTCTATTCTATCATAATTTATCATCATCAGTTTCTTTCTTTTTTATATTATATACAGGGTGTAAAAAGACCCTTAACGAAAACTGAAATCCCATGTTGTACCAATCACTACGAACATTTTTACTTCAGCACCATACCTGGGAAATTACTGGTTCAGGAAATATTGAGGCTCAAAATTAGTATGGATTTTTTCTAATTAGGTTCAAAATCGATGCATTTACCCCGCCAACATGTTCTTTAGATGCCTTATGACCCCATGGATAACTAGGTATTTCAAGCATTGCCCGCGCGCGCTTTTAATTGCGGTTTAAAAAATGTGAAAGCTTAAAAAAGATCGTTTCCCAGGTATTAATTTTGTTTAGTATGACTTGGCATGATGTCCACAACGAGTAGACTTCGGCTTGGTGATGGGTCTTGTGACACCCTGTATAAAATCCTTGCGTTACTGACTGACTGACCGACAATCCACAGCCGAAACTACTGAGCGTAGGCAGCTGAAATTTGACATGTATGTTCGTTGGGGAGATTTACCAAAATTGTAACGAGATTAGGCAGAAAGGTTAAATAAAAAATATATATGGGCATAGCTGCGGGCGGGTCTTCTTGTATTTAATAATTTCATCATCTCAGTCGAAAGACGTCCACTGCTGGTTATAGGCTCTCCAAGGCTCTCAACATAGACGGATATCTTGAGCCACCTGCATTATATTGTAGCGGTAGCTACTTAAAACTGTGGCCATCTAGCGAGCGACTACGAAGTCTCAACAACAACTATATGGCGACATCTATCGGACACAGTGCGACCGAAAACAAGGTGCTGAATCGCGCAAGCAGAGTTCGCACGCCGAGTTGTATATATACAACATCTGAAATACGTCAGTCGGAACAGTCTACCAGGCACGATCACCCAGCCTGGATAGAGGATCCTCCCTCTAATTGGAGGAACACCACACCCTTTCATCCGCCACAATATTTTGCTACCATATTTTTGCATAAAATGTATCGCATACCACTAAACTCCATTTTATATTGTTAGTTTTTATTTTAAGTTCATATTTTCGCCATTTTTTTTAATTTTGACGCAATCGGTTTTTATCATTAATTTATTTATTCAAAAGTAGTTGTCAACCCTAGCATTGACACTCATTAATATTAAACAGGTGCATTCACTGAGTTGATTTGTAATCTATTGTATTTGTGTAATCATGTGTTTGGCTACTGTGCATAGCTGATATTCTGTCATAACTAGACTAGTAAGCGGACCCTGGCAACAAGTCGTAAGGCTTACGGCTGGTTTCAATATTCAACCTTTCCGAGATCCTAGCTAGAGCTATCCGACTAAGCGATTTAGAGATTTGAGATACGTGTTTGACATATTTTGTATGGAGCTTATGTCAACAATCAGACCATCTGAAGACCTTTATTTAGAAGGCACTGACGCCCTGTAACAGCTGTCAAAGATCTTCATGACAACCGGGACCGATGGCTTAACGTGACAAGTGATAATTAACAATTCAATACGTACATAACTCCGAAAAGTTATTGGTGCGCGCCGTGGATTCGAACCCGATACCCTCTGCGTGGCAGTCTGTTGGTATCTCCACTAGGCTATCGCTGCCTCACTATTACACCATAAATATAAAAAATAAAATAATGATTTAAACCTTGAAATGAACACAAACGAACACAGTTTTAAGAGGAAGTATATAATTAAAATCATATTTTTATATCATTAGTGTGAAGCGATACGTGCAATCAGTCTTATCTGATCATGTAGGACATGGCGTAGCGAGAAATTGTGTACAGTCGGGCACACATTTAAGATATATTTTTATTTCTATGAAATATTACGAAAAAAAAATATGCTAAGGAATACTGCATGTTTGAGAGTATGGTATGGATGACATAGTGGTTTAAACGGTCTACTCGCAGTTCGCAGTGTCTTGGATTCGAACCCCACACGAAATAGTACATTGTGAGATCCACTCATTGTTGTTTACGACGACCGGTTGATGCCGCGGGAGTGTAAGCGACTGCTACGCCGAATGTCGCGGGTTCGATTCCTGCTCAAGCCAAACATTTGTGTGCATGAACATGGATGTACGTCTTGGTCTGGGTGTTTCTATGTATAATATGTATGTATTTACAAAAAAAAGTATATATATGTATGTTTACCCATTATCTAGTACCCATAGTACAAGCTCTGCTTAGTTTGGGACTAGATGGTGTTGTGTGAATGTGGTAGAATATTATTATATTATTATTGTTTAGAGTCTGGGAGTCAGTTAACGATTGTAGCGCTCATAGCGAGACTTAGCTTGTCGTACGAAAAGGTTCGGTACATCTTATCTTTGCCGTACCATAAAGATGTGGAACTCACTGCCAGCTCACGTGTTTTCTTCCTCCCTTGATCATGGGTCCTTTAAGCGGGGCGTGAAAAAGCATCTCTCAAGGCCGTCAAAGTGACGTCACCATGTCACATTGCTTAACCAGCAATTGGGGATGGTGGCCTTCACAATGGGACTTCACTGTCAGCTTACCATCAGGCAGCGTGAAGTCAATTTGACAGGTTTTTTAATAAAATAAAAAAAACATCGGCAAAGTTCAGCAACGCTTGCACAGGTCACCACTTGGATGGGTAAACAAGTGTGGCATTTACATCTGAACGCTACCGTGCTTCTGAGGGCACGTAAAACTGTCGGTCCCGGTTCTTGTCTTAGGATACTAGTCGTTGGGCCACGGCGGAGGCCTTCGGGCGGTCTGAAAAACTCCGACACTAGAGTTGGCCACACACTCACACGAAAAACAAACAAAACAAAACCGATTAACAACTTACATTTGCAAGCCATAAAATGAATATTGTGATCGAGTCCTTAGGACATTAGATAATGGATACTACGGAACCCTACATTGTGCGTGACTCGACTCGACATGCACTACGCTAGTTTTTGTTTTTATCCAAAGTTCATATCAGTAAGTACCTACTGGTTCAATTTGGATAACTATTTTTGTGTTGCATAGCATATTTTTCGAGAAAGGCTATATAACATCACGTAATTAGCTACCAGTGTGGTGCAGTAGCCTTAATAACGCAGATGTTATCATCATCATCTCCCTAACGTTATCCCGGTTATATCCAAGACTTACACGCCTTGGAGCCCGAGGTCCACTTACTGGTCTAACCAGATATGACAGAATAACAACTTTTCCACATAGTGACTGCCGTCTGACCTCCGCAACCCAAAGGGATAGCGATAGGTTTAGACCAGTATCAGTTTATTTGAGGGTGACTCCCCGTAGCGACTGTCAAAGATGTTCATGACAGCCGGGACCGACGGTTTAACGTGCTCTCCGAGGCACGGGACAAGCGACAATTAACAATTTAATACACACTTAATTTCAAAAAGTCATTGGTGCGTGCCGTGGATTCGAACCCGATACCCTCTGCATGGCAGTCCGTTGGTATCTCTAGGCTATCGCTGCCCGCCTTAATAACGCAGATGTAACCACACAATAAATGAAAATGCTAATAGTCATTACACAGACTTGTCCTGGGTGGTAATCAAACCCATGACCTCTGGTGTAACAGTCAGGCTTACTAACCACAAACTGACAGGCTAGCTATATTTTTAATAATACTTATTTCCAATCAAACTCCGGCTTCCAATAACTTATTGCGTTGACTGTACGTTAGGGGCGACAAGCTTTCTTCAAGTGATTGAGTAATGAGTTCGATCAAGTTTCATAGCTTTCGCCGACTAGTCAACAAGTAAAATAAAAACAACAACATAAAATTAATTCTACTCTAGTGCCTTAAACAAATTTCGAAAGTGCATACCCAAATTAGTTAAATGATAAAGCGTTTTTTTGTCAGTCAGAGTACCCTCAAATAAACTGACACAGGTCTAAGCCATGGATGTCGGTAACCCTTGGACAATCAGTCGCTCTGTGAATAATCTAATATCGTGTCAGATCTTGTTAGACAAGAAAGCGGACGGCACCGACGCACTGTGGGCTGAAATCAGCGTTTCATAGACATTCAAATTTTTTTTTAATGTGACATTTTTTTCACATGAAATGCTAGAGGAAACTAATTACATGCCTAAAAATATATTCTTTATGAAATGGGTACGTAAACGGAAGTTTGAGAATTTTTTCTTTTAAAAATTGTATGGAGACGACATAAAAAAATACGATAACTCTGCTATCGCACAATTGGCCCTAATTCCCTTCTAGGAGATTAATCCTTGAATTATTTTGGATTTTTTGACATACTCGGTATTACGGCCTCAGGTGCGCTTTTTTTTAATGTACATATGTAAAAATAATGAATGTTATTTTTTTATTTATATGACTAGATTTTTCAAATAAAAACGGTAGTAATTAATTGCTCAGATCATATTCATCTATATTAAGCCAAATTGCTCGAATAAAATTCCAACATACTTAAACCAAAATTAAAAAAAATGTACATATGTAATAAATGTGCATAGGGTTCCCATCAAGAACTTAGGGTCCCAAGTCAACCTCACCTGCAAGTGGTGCACCTGCCGATCAACGGACGAGGCTCTGGCAAACAAAATATCCCGATAAGCGGCAATAGGCTCGCCACCTATTACGTGGGATCAAAACACTGGCGAAACGTGGGCGTTTAATATGCCTCTGCCTACCTCTTCGGGGAACCAGGCGTGAGTCTATGTATGTATGTATGTATGTACATATGTACATTTTTTAAAAAAAAGGCGCACCTAAGGCCGTGATACCGAATATATCAAAAACTCCAAAATAATTTAAGTATTAATCTCCTAGAAGGGAATTAGGGACAATTGTGCGATAGCAGATTTATCGTATTTTTTTATGTCGCCTCCGTACAAATTTTTAAAGAAAAATTCTCAAACTTCCGTTTACGTACCCATGTCATAAAAAATATATTTTTAGGCATGTAATTAGTTACCTCTAGCATTTCATGTGAAAAAAAAATCACATTAAAAAAAGATAATTATGAATGTCTATGAAACGCTGATTTCAGCCCACAGTGCGACGTGAAAGTATTGGATGCAAGCGTGATAACGCCAGAACCTCTCTTCTGAAACCACCGCGGTGTCCGTCTACGTCCCGTATAGAAAGGGTACGCTCTGGACAGATAGATGGTAGTGTGTGGAATCTCCACTACAGGCCTTCCAAACCTCTCCACTAAAACCACCACAGTGTCCATCAATATTCCATTTCAACGGAGCGGCCCCTTTAGAATAATATATTGCCGCGACACCACCGGAATCTGATACAGAACTCTAAAAAAGTAACTTTTCACAAAATTGCAGCTGAGAAAACATCTTAAATCTCTATCACAAGTTGCATACACAAATGATTAATGAATTAATGGTTCTTCGTCATACAACGCCATCTGGTTTGCGTCAGTTGCATCATGTTTGAACTTCTCGAGTTTGACGCAATAACGCCTTTTTTTTTTTTTTTTTTTTTTTTTTTTTGTTTTACGAGGTGGAAAATCCCTTCGGATCTCCGACTCTTGGGGGAAATAAGAGCCGGAGTATGTGGTGTTTCCACTAAAAACCACCTCGAATTCCGCCATGTACCCGTGTGTCGGAGGGTGGGGCATCACCAAAGCACTCGTCGCCACCCTCCGACGGGTATTGGCCCGCCAGATGGTCAGGCGGGCCCCGAACAAAACCCCCTTGGCGACGGATGAAGGTGTTGGACTCCGCCGCCAAAACGCCCAGCGGCCGCAGAGGATAGGGAGGACGGCAACGCAACACCGCATCTCCTCTTCCTCTGCGGCCCCACCGCGACGCATCGAATGGTGCGCCCCCATTCGGTCGCGGGAGATAGGGCGCGCGGCAACGCAACACCGACACGCCTCTCCTCCCGCGACCGCACCCGACTGCGAGGGACAGACAGAACTGTCCCCCGCACCCGCACCGTTGGACGCGTCCTTCGCAGGCCCCTCCAAGCCCACGCGGAGCGTCCCCTCCTGGATCCCTCTTAGCTTCACCGCGGGTTACCAATCCACGGTTACTGAGCCCCCCCACCACGACAAGGTGGAGATCCCACGGGGGGGGACGCAATAACGCCTGCTTCGCCGTAAGTTTATAGATTTTAAATCACACTTTAAGTATATGTACATTAAATTTTAAACGTTTTACTAGAATAAAATTGATGATGTCATATGGCAAATAAAAAGGGTTGTATTTAACTGTTAGTCAAAAATACTAATTTTCCACCAAAAATACTAATTGCACCACTAAGCTAAGTTGACGGAGCCCTGCTTCGCAGGGCTACTATTTTTGGGAGCAGGGTCACAAGAGAACCTAACATAACCTATTAAGTTTTCTGAGTGGATAAGTTTCCCGAGTGGACGAAACTTTTCATATCAAATGATATTTCGTAAAAAGATCATCATATTTGGTGTACAAATAGTATTTTAGTGTGCAAGTCAGTATTTTAGTGAAATAATAAAGTTTTTTTTACGTTTAGTGTGTTACATAACATTTTTGATACGCTGTTAAAAATATTCCAAATAAAAATAGTAAAATAACGCAACCGGATCCACATTTGCGTAGGTAGTCCATGTTTTATTCTGACGTATAAGCTATATTACTGCTAAGTTTCATCAAAATCTGTTTGATAGTTTTAGAGTGTAACAGGACAAACACACTTTTTACTATTTTATATCAGAAATACAACAAACACACATTCTACAGTTTCATATCGGTAATAGGTACAATAATCATTGCAAGACAAGTAGTTAGAAAAGAAAGAAAGAAAAGAAAAAATATTTATTAGACACACATAACTGACATAACACAAACAAAAATAAATAAAAAGCAAAGCAAAAGCATTTGGAAGGTACAAAGACAACAAAAAGATTGAAATAACAATAATAGGATTAATGTGTCTAAAGGCTACCAGCTCAGCATGTGCTGTGGTTCAGGTGGGTGACCACTGACCAAAGCGCTGATTTTCAGCTGAAGCCCACAGGTGACTCACGGACATAAGAACAGTATCAATCAATATAATGCTACGCCGGTGGTCGTCGGTTAGATGCTCACCCAGTACTAATCTTTAAGTGTTGAGCAGGAATTTGTTCTGTTATTGTGTTTAATTTATTTTTAATATTTATTTTTTAAAATCACATCAAGGTATTTTGACTAGTTAAAAGTTTGTACTAAATATTATGGTTATCAGAACCTAAATATTTAGTACAGTTGTAGACTCTGCTTAGTCTGGGCGTAGATGATCATGCGTGAATTCGCCTATGTGGAATAATACTATAATATAATACAAACTATGCTATAGTCCGTTCACAGTTATTTTACCTCTAGCTGTTAGATTGGCCAACCTGGGCGTTGTGTTGCTATATTTGGTATATAATACTCCCATTTTAAATATACATTATTGCTAAAAATGTACTTATTTTTTTATTGCCTAAGCGATCGTATTAAATATTTGGAAGTAATGTTTGTAACAAAACCTCTTGATATTGGCATGGCTATATGCATGTACATTTATTTTCTTACGAAATAACTAATTTCCTATGAAGATAAGTAGTTATAATCAAAATGTTGTCTATTTAATATATAAAGGTAAACGCATCATAATTACGCCAACGTGAGGTTCTAATAATCAAATACAAAAACTGCAAAATTTTTCATATTTATTTTGAATAAGAATGATGTGGGTGTAATATTACACCTCTGCCTACCCCTGCATGGAAACAGGCGTGAGTCTATAAGAATGATCCATGTGGACTGCCAATGTTATGATGATTCGTAACTGCTGTCATATTCTGTATCAGACTCAGAATTTAATTCTATTATGAACCTGTCCATTTCAGCATCCGTAGACCCATCTGTTTCACGAAGCTTGTCTTCAATGTGGCGCTCATGTTTGCATTGTTTTTGTCAGTCTTCTGCAGTGATAGATTGAAAAGCTTCTTCAGCTAAATTCACAATGTTGGTTGCCTCTTGTCCTAAATTTTTGCTTGTGACTCGCCTTTTAATGAGACTCCACATAAGTTCAATTGCGTTTAGCTCGCAGTGGTATGGCGGTAATCTTACCACTTTGAGGACTTGAGCTTCAAGCATTTGAATTTTTGAAGCATTTCCACTAATATTGGGTAAAATGTTATGCACGGGTAACCCTATTTTACATTCCTGTCATCACAGAGTACAATTCCCACATAAAGAAAATAAACACCGACATCTGTCAGAGGTAAAATAACTGTGAACGGACTGTACCACCCTTAGTATTAATTCAATCAAAGAGGTTCTATCCTGGCATTTTATTAATTACCAAAGTCACTTCAGATAACCCATGCCTGTCAATAGTGTCAGTCTCAAAAACAACAACAAATTAGAAACGCAAAAAAATTGCGCGTAAAAAAATTCTTTGTGTAATATGATAAAATAAATTATTGTGATGGAAAACTTGGTCAAAAAAGTGAAAAGCTGGCGTGGTGTGTCCGACAGGCGGGAGGATTTGTCCAGGAGCCAGTATTCCTTGGTGTCCAGTGGAGATTTGACCGCTGGGGCACTGCAGTTGTGGCTGGGTCTACCGGATGAGGTCAAATATGATCCAGCGTTGGAGCAGTTCAAGCAGCACTACGAGAAGGAGCATGGTGAGTGTACCTTTTTCTTTTTTTTTTTTTATAAACCTATGTTGTCCCACTGCTGGGCAAAGATCTCCTTTTTACTCTTCCAAGCATCTCTATCTTGTGCCAAGTTGGGCCAGTTCTTGTCGAAGTAGAGTATACATAAATAATAATATTCCTTTTACGGCCCGTTTCAATATTCGATATATCCATGAATTTAGCTACTAGAAATATACATACATACATATACTCACGCCTTTTTCCCGTCGGGGTAGGCAAAGACAACGGAACGCCACTTGCTTCTATCCTTAAAACCTCACGCGCTTCCTCTACATTCATTTTAATCTTTTCATATATGCTCGCCGGTTCCGGGTGCTTCGGACCTTGCCGTTTTTCAGAATGTCACCAATTTGGTCGACGAATGTCCTACGAGGTCTATAGGTCTACTAGAAATATATATTTGAATAGTAAGCCCCTTACACAATTTGTCAAACTAGAGAGTGGCCGCAGCTGCACCCGTACATTTTTAGTGTTTCTGTCCGATCCCTTGAGAATTTCGGTAAATCCCATCTTAGTGCAAATGTCAGCTTGTTGCTTCTAAGAGTTTTGGCTGTAATTTGTCTATCAGTCAATCAGTAACGCTAGAATTTTATAGGTAGGTATATATGCAGATATATATATCCATAAATAAATCGGATATTGAATTTGGCGATTAATATGTATCCAGTTGATTCAGTTTGTCTGGTCTCTTAATTTTTATACAGGAGGCGTATGATCAGACGGATCGCCTAATAGTAAGCAATTACCGTCGCCAATGGACATAATATACTCTGCCGTAATATTTTTCATCCCCTTTCTATTCACATGATTTTCATCCCTCCTCATCACAAGCCCATACCACAATAGACGATTTCCTTTCAGCTTTTCTTGCACCGGTACAACTTTCAGACTTAACTTTTAGACTTTCCCTAGTGTCTGGGCGTAATTTATTTATTATTATTTGTGTATAGTCTAAAGATATTATAAAATGAAGGCTCATTTTCGTCCTATCTGGATGTATGTACGTGATGAACTCAAAAGTTACCGAACGTATTATTGTACGGTTTTCACCAATAGGAAGTGTGATTCCTAAGCAAGATTTAGCTGTATAGTTCACGCGGGCGAAGTATAATCTTATACTAATACTAGAGAACGCCAGCAGCTAAGCCTGTATTTTTTTTTTATTTACCCGTTTTGGCCGATCCCGTGGGAATTTCGGGAAATCCCTTCTTAGTGCACCCCTACGGTCCCCAAGGAACATACATGCCAACTTTCAGCTGCCTGCGCCCAATAGTTTCGGCTGTAGCGTGTCTGTCAGTCAGTCAGTAAGCAAATATATTAAGATACTAGAGGACGCAAGCAGCTTCGCCTGCATTTATTTTAAATTTACCCGTTTTGGCCGATCCCGTGGGAATTTCGGGAAATCCCTTCTTAGTGCACCCCTACGGTCCCCAAGGAACATACATGCCAAGTTTCAGCTTCCTGCGCCCAATAGTTTCGGCTGTAGCGTGTCTGTCAGTCAGTCAGTAACGCAAGGATTTTATATATTAAGAAGAAGATAAAGCTGAAGAGTTTGTTTGTTTGGTTGAACGCGCTAATCTCAGAAACTACTGGTCCGATTTAAAAAGTTCTTTCAGTGTTAGATAGCCCATTTATCGAGGAAGGCTATATGCTGTATTACATCACGCTATGAGCCACGGGAGCGGAGCAATAGCCTTAAATAACGCGGGTGTAACCGCGGGCATCCTCTAGTAATATAATATGGTCGAATAACATTTGCCGTGTCAACTAGTAGATAAATTTAATAGCAGTCAAATGCTGTTGGCTAGCATAAGTAGGTGCGCATTAAAATTCTATCTAGTGCGTAAATTGTCACTAGTCCAATTTTGTGTGTCTATTTGTAGCGAATGAAAATAATTGAGTTGCCAAATGATAAAAGTACTTGATCAATTATTTTTCAGTAGATAAACGTACAATATTTTCTCCAAAGGTTTCAACATTTGTGAGTTTTGTGACTACCGAAATGTGACCTCTATAGACCGGACTGCAAAATAGCCGGTCGGTCTAAGTGTGAACGCGCTCATTAGGGTAACAATGTGACGCTTATGAACGTCAAAATAATAAATTTATAAAATAATTACTTAAAGACTCTGCATTTACATTTACTGCCACGTACGCAATGCAAGGGCGTAGAACCATTAGAAAAAACGGGCAATAAAACTCACGATCGCTCTTTTTCATCGCCAGGTTTTGCATAATACGCTCTAAGTTCGCGACATGCCACCGAAGGCTTCCTGGCTGTCCGTCTTTTTATTTCTTCGGCTGTAATCTTTGGAACTACTCAATGATTTTTATAGCAATTCAACTGCGCGGTATAGCAGTTTGTAGGACGAAATAGGCTGTTATGTACATACATACATACATACTCGTACATAGCCCCACGCATGTTTCCCGGAAGGGTAGGCAGAGACTACGGAACGCCATTTGCAACGATTCTGACATATCTCTCTGCTTCATTCACTCCCATCAAATTCCTCATGCATGCTCTTCTATTAAGGGTAGGTACTTCTAACAGAGAACGTCCGTCTTGGTCTTCGCCTTCGTGCTATCCTATTCACACTTGCCTTATATATCTGCTTGGTCAGTCTTTCGTCATCCATCCTCTCCATGCGCCCAAATCATGTACATATGTATCTATTCTTCTTTTGGGAGGATATTAGATAGGTTAGTAAAAGCATACCTTGCTGTTTCGAAGGTTAACCTTCATGGTGGTCCCATCCAAGTTTAATCATCATCATCATCCTAGCGCTGTCCCGGTTGTGCTCCAAAACCCACGCCTTGGAGCCCGGGGTCCGCTTTCCGGCTATGTCTCCTCCACTTCGCACGGTCTTCAGCATCCCTGGTGGTTAGTTGGTTGGCACGCATATTATCCCTTATGTGTCAAGCCAGCATTTCTTTGGCCTTCCCCGTTTACCGGGGCCCGGTGGAGGTAGCATGGCAAGACATTTGTTACCCACGTAAGATGCCGGTTGACGTAAGACGTGGCCATATCAGCGTAGACGACACTCTTGCAGTTTGTCAGCAATGTCACGGACATGAAGGCTACCCCGGATGCGGGAGTTCCTAATGCGGTCCTTCCGCGTGACACCACACATCCAGCGCAGCATGTTCATCTCCGTGACACGCAGACTCTGCCTGTGTCGCTCAAGCACAGGCCACGTCTCACTGCCATATAACAGGACAGGTCTCACTGCCATATAACAGGACAGGTCTAATGATGGATTTATAGACCTGTCCTTTGAGCTTAACCGGCATTTTGGGGTCACAAATGACACCGCTCACCTCACGCCATTTGGCCCAGGCTGCCGAAATGCGTGCCTTGACGTCGCAATCGATGTCACCATCCCATCCAAGTTTGATGAATGTCTGAAAAAGGTTTTCTTTGGCAAAATTATGTCGAAATACAGAAGAAACAACGGGGAATAGCTAGTACCTATTTAAATTATTTATACACGTATTGTTTGTCGAAATGACGTAGTTTGTGGTATATTTCATGAATTATCATATACCTATCTCATGGTTTGTATACCATAAGCAATTGTTTGTTCTACACGGTGTCTATGTATCGAACTATTGTTAATTACTTAGCAAACTTATATTCTTTACGTTAGAAGGGCCTTCTACTGCTTTTAAAGGCATATTGTTCCATGATGTATATAGAACCCAGTATATGTATGTTGATCTGTCTCTCCACAGTGATGCTTAACATTTGCAGATCTGATTATGGTGGCTATATCACTACTTCTTTTGCCAGTATAAGGCGCTCTGTCCTTGCGTGGTAAATATTTGCATTAGCTGATCTGCTTATAGTGGCCCTCTCGCTACTTCTTTTGCCAGTATATGGTGATCTGTATTTGTATAGTAATGCTTTACATTCGTAGATCTGCTTATGGTGGCTAACTCGCTACTTTTTGTAGGTTTGTACATATTTGCTTATGAATACTTACCAATTCTCAGGGACGATTCACACACGGTCATCTGATCCAATTTTCTTTTATTAAAAAGACTCCCGCACTAGGAATAAATCCTGTGTCGCGGGGGACTTTACAAACTTACACCCAGGGGTCACAATGAACACCCAGACTCGAAACATCCATTTATGGATCACACAAAGTGTTTTCTCGTGTGGAAATCGAACCCACGACACTTGGCGCAGTGTCAAGCGGTAAGGTGGCCGCTTAAACGACTACGCCAACCGTGCAGTTTATTTCAAGTTATTAGATAGAATCTGCGCCATGGACACAGATAAACATAAGTATAAAAGTAAATATTTCTAAATACATGAGTACATACATAATATTATTGATTTACTTCCAGATAAATCTTATACTATTATGTAAAGCTGAAGAGTTTGTTTGTTTGTTTGTTTGATTGAACGCGCTAATCTCAGGCATTTCTGGACGAATCTCAAAAACCATTTCAGTGTTAGATAGCCCATTTATCGAGGAAGGCTACGAGGGGAGTTCAATGTATTCTCGGTATAGGTATGAAGGAAAAGGCGGAAAATTCTGAATAAAATTTTATTTTTAAATATACTCCCCTAACATCTCAATACATTTATTTCTTCGTGAAAGTAACTTTTCAATTCCCTCTGAAAAATATTTTTCTTCGTGGCCCGAAAAATGTTCGTTTATTGGTCCCTTCAACTCTTCATCGTCCGAAAAATGCTTTCCACGAAGGTATTTTTTAAGATTAGGGAATAGATAATAATCACTAGGGGCCAGGTCCGGACTGTAGGGTGGATGATTGATTTCTTCAAATCCGTACTCCCGCACAGCAGCCTGGGCAAGGCGCGCCTTGTGAACCGGCGCGTTGTCGTGAAGCAGCAACACACCTGCGGTTAATTTTCCACGCCTTTTTTCTTTAATTGCCTCCTTTAAATTACGCAGGGTGGTTGCGTATGATGCAGCAGTAATACTTTGACCTTTTTTTGTGTACTCGATTAGCAAGATTCCCTTAGAATCCCAAAGCACCGTGGCCATGAGCTTTCCTGCGGCCGGAGTGACTTTGAACTTCTTCGGCGGGTCTGATCCTTTTTTGTGCCACTGCATAGACTCTTGCTTGCTCTCAGGGTCATAGTGATGAACCCACGTTTCATCACCAGTAACAATCCGATCGAAAATACTTTGCGGATTTTCACCACAGAGGTCCAAAAACTCCTTACAACAGTCAACTCGCACTTGTTTCTGTAGCGCGGGGAGCATTCGCGGCACCCATCTTGCACTGACCTTTGACAAATTCAGGCGCTCATGAAGGATTGTGTGAATGGTACCCACGGATAGCTTAGTCATTTCTGCTAATGTTTTCACTCTTACACGGCCATCTTCAAGTACAAGTTTTCCGACTAATTTGACGTTTTCTTCAGTAGCGGCACAAATTGGCCCACCAGCGCGGGGGTCGTCTTCAATGCCCTCTCTACCCCGTTTGAATTCACTTGAACACTTCTGAATTGTAGATAATGAAGGCGCAGAATCTTGGTAAACAGCCACCATTTCTTCATGGATAATTTTTTTGAGTTTTTCCTTGTTTTGTGAGGAATTTTATCACTGCACGATGCTCGATTTTTTCATCATTGTCGAATCAGTCACCATAGTTGTCTTTTCGCAATGATATCTTGAATACTAATGGTGGCAATTAAATGAAATTTTGTATGTATACCCTCAAAGAGTGTCATTAACTAATGAGATAATTAAATTACCCTTATCATTAGTATATCACCTCGATACCGAGAATACATTGAACTCCCCTCGTATATGACATCACGCTATGAGCGACGGGAGCGGAACAGTAGCCTTAAATAACGCGGGTGTAACCGCGGGCTCATCTAGTATCAAATAATCGTAGTCATCACACAAAGATAATTTGCTTAGGATGGGAATCGAACTTATGACGCAGCTCCGGTATAGCAATCAGGGTCAATAACAACTAGAAATAACACTCGCAACATTATTATAAAAAAAAATGGTATTGATGATTATATAGGAATACTTTTTTAAGGAGCTATCTATTCTATTAATAATTTTTTATGCAACAAATTTTCTGACAGTAACTTTATATTTTTGTATACTATTATACATATATAGCTGAAGAGTTTGTTTGTTTGGTTGAACACGCTAATCTCTGGAACAACGGGTCCGATTTGAAAAAATATTTCAGTGTTAGATAGCCTATTTATCGAGAAAGGCTATAGGCTATATAACATCACGCCATGAGGCCTGGGAGCAGAGTAGTAGGCTAGTAGCCTTCAATAACGCGGGTGTAACCGCGGGCTCTAGTATTATTAGGTATATTGCTAAGACTTAAGCAAGGAGCTATTTACTTTTTCATATTACCCTTTTCTTTTGTATTATGTTACTGTTTGATAATGCAGCAACATGTTATGTTTGATTTATCATTATTTTTATTTTTATTTATAGACTCAGGCCTGTATCCCCGAAGGGGTAAGCAGAGGTGTAAGATTACAATCACATTTCGTCATTAATTTTTAGGTCCCACGTACCTAATAGGGGGCGAGCCTATTGCCGTTACCGGGCACATCACCAGACTCCGTGCCGCTACTGAGAATTCGGAAAAACCCAGTAATACTTTTGCCCGACCCGGGAATCGAACCCGGGACCTCCGCTCAGCAGTCGCATACGCTATCCACTGGACCACGGAGGCACTCAGATTTATCACTAATGTCAATATAATATCTATTTCGGTGTTAGAAGGACGACAAACAACGATTTGAGTACATAATAATATTTTGTTATACAAATCTTGTAACCTTGATGAGTTGATGACTGACGAGATTGTTATTGCAAATAAACTATGTAAGGGTATCCAAAATTGCGGTGGCGACAAATTATTTGTACATTAGTTACTTAAAAACATATAAAATGAAGGCAGTTAATCGGGTTGATGGGCAGAAATCAATTATTTTACCATTTCAATAGTCAACAAGAGTATTTTAAACTAGCCGTTTCCCGGGGTTTCGCCCGCGTCCTGAGGGAACTACTTCGCGTACCCGAAAAACCCAAATATCTTATGGACCCTTATGTTTTCTAAAATAAAATATAGCATATGTTACTCGCAGATAATGTAGCTATCTAATGGTGAAAGAATTTTTAAAATCGGTCCAGTAGTTTTTGAGTTTATCCATTACAAACAAACAAACAAAAATACAAATTTTTCCTCTTTATAATATTAGTGTAGATTAGTTTAGATGAGTTAAGAACTTTTTACAATTTGAATACAACTTTTTTGGTATTTTGTCGTGATGGAGAAGCGATTTGCTAGAGAGGAGCCTGGTGGAGGGTGAGCCCCCGAAAATAGGTCGGCTTAAGCACTAAAAACCACCGTGGTGTCCACGACTTCTACTTACTTTAGTGGCATATCAGCTACTATGATGCGCGACCCCGCGGTGATTCGGTTCGCATAAGATCGCATAGGACCCCGTCCATGGCGTTTTTATTTTTTTACCATTAAAGTACTGAAGTATCAAACAACTCAACGTATGGAAGGCATTGCTTTTTGAAGTTATTTTGTAATGCTTAATCGATATTCGTTGCTATCTACACGAAATGCCTAAATTCGTAAGCTATTCATATCTAACTTGGTTAATCCAGGCCAACTCAGGTTAATCCAGACCTTTCTCCCTCAGATTTAAAATAACGCTTGTCTAATCTGTTTCTTTGTTCTACAGGTCCAATTATTCGTAGTTCCAGTAAGTAAACAAAGAGTTAAAAAACATTCATTGTAGTTATTTTTGTATCCCAAAGTGTGCGTACATACATTTTGCATGGATTTTTACTATCATGTTTTTCTTTTGGATACGTTATTAAATTTATTTAGATCACAGAGTTGAATTTTCATTTGTATATCCAGGATTGGATATATTTTTCGCGATAAAATTTTTCTTTAAGGTTCATTATTATAATTTTTTTAATAGATCCATGGAGCTGTCATTCTAGATCATGTGATAAATGTGACATTATTAGTTTCATTAGAAGTTTGTGTGTTCTGTGTCCCATATTAGGACATTTATCAATTACCCTTTGACATAGATTCCCCAAAAACAGCCTAGAAAAACGCTAGTAATTTTTTTTTGCAACATCGCCTGAAGATTGATTTTATACTTTGTTTGTATTTTCTGGAGTGTTTCAGATTACATAGTATGTTTTATTATAAGTTGGTACTTAGTGGTTAGATGAGGTAGTTTATTTTCTAAAACGTAAGTACATACATAGTATTTTATTTTATAATTTGTAGGTATTAGGACTCCCCTTCCTCGCGTTTGTATGAAGTTATAATCTTAATATATAAAATCCTTGCGTTACTGACTGACTGACAGACACGCTACAGCCGAAACTATTGGGCGCAGGAAGCTGAAATTTGTCATGTATGTTCCTTGGGGACTGTAGGGGTGCACTAAGAAGGGATTCCCCGAAATTCTGACGGGATCGGCCAAAACGGGTAAATTTAATAAAAATGCAGGCGTAGTTGCTGGCATCCTCTAGTATTGTATAAATATTATTACCGTGACTCTATCTTTTACTTGGCGCTAGCAAAGAAAGCTCCGAACCACTCTAGGGACAGCCGTTAAGTACCTACCTTAAGTCGTTCGGGACCTATTCACATTCCTTATTTTTTTATCTTTGATCTTTTTCGTGTAAGTGTGAGGCTAACTTGGGTTTCAGAAGTTTTTAGATCGGATTTTAGATAGCCTAACGTGCCGTCGAAGCTCTCAGAGGGCATATTCTCTAAAAACGTTTTCCTGGACGTCTTGCAGTTTTCCCTCATCATCTAAGACTTAATAAAAAAAAATTTGAACCCGGGTCCATTTGTGTATTGGTCTGTTCGTTACCTCACAGAGCTAAAGCTTCTCAGTAAACAGTATATTGTTATGAAATGTTTTATTGCTTGTCCTTTTGCAATCACCAGTTGCAACACAGATGTGTTATATGGCCTGACATACTACTATACTACTATTTAGTTTTCTTTTTACGGTTCATCATCATCAGCCCTTTATATAAACTGTCCCACCGTTGGGAATAGGAAAAAGGACTAGAAAAATATTGTTTGGGGAGACAATAAAGAGGGCGCGGGAAAGAGCACTCACAAAGTACTCAAGCTTAAGGTAGAGTCCTGGGGAGGTGGTGGAAAGTTATCCCATTGCTGGGTTCGTGCCTATACTTATTATTAGAAGTGTAAGACACACAGTACAACACGCTGGCAAAGTGTGGATTGGTAGACGTCACATTCCTTTCGAGAGCATTATGGAGAGCCCTCAGACATGGTTTCCTCGCGCTGTTTTCTTTGACCGCTAAGGAACTTCATTTTAAGAGAATTATAAAGAGACTAGAGGACGCCAGCAGCTACGCCTGCATTTTTTTTTATTTTACCCGTTTTGGCCGATCCCGTGGGAATTTCGGGAAATCCCTTCTTAGTGCACCCCTACGGTCCCCAAAGAACATACATGCCAAATTTCGGCTTCCTGCGCCCAATAGTTTCGGCTGTAGCGTGTCTGTCAGTCAGTCAGTAACGCAAGGATTTTATATATTAAGATGAGAGCATTAGATATATAGAGATCTCACAGTCATGTAGGTTTCCTCAAGATGTGTTCCTCAAGCAAGCGTTAATTTACAATTTAACACATCACCTCTAATGCTACTGCTGCACCTGCGTTAGCGTTGACGTTAATGGCAATGGCCAATAACGCGTTAGCTAAAGCGTTAAAAAAATTACATAGAAAATTAGTATTTTAACGCGTTAAAACATTGGTCACATCTACGTAGCGCCTAAATTAACGCGCTAATTGACGCGTTAAGAGCGCAGGTGTAGCAGGAGCATAAGAGTCAGGAGTGCGCTCCGTGGATTTGAGCACAAGACCTTCAGCGTAGCAATTTGGTCTTCTTCTAGTGTTATAAGAGTAGTTAATCTTGGGCCCGCTTACTAGTCTTACAGCGTTTGACTCAAAATTAGCTTTTTGAAAATTGGAGCCAGGTATGCGCCTGGCACATGCCGAATTAGGTCCTTTTTTGACCACACTCAATTGACCTTGAAACAACTTTCTTCTTCTTCTGTCTGTCATCATCAGCCTTTAACAGTCCACTGCTGGACTAGGCCTCTTCTTTGAAAGGAGGAATTGGCCTACTATACCACGCTGCCCAAACGGGTTGGTATAGGGTTTGTATCAAGATTCCTTCTCTTACAGTGCTGTTCTCTGCATATTATGCTCCCTCTGTCGGCTCTTACGACACCCATGGGATGATATGGGGTGGTGACATATGGTATTCTTAATCCGTCACCACACGGACACTTCTGGCTGTATTAGTATATATTATTATTTTTTTATTACTGTTTGTTCTGTTGTGATTTTTTTTTGTTCTTATGACAGTTATGTATATTTTTTTTTATGTAAGTATGTAACTTGTTGTGTGGAGTCAGAATAAATTTTATTTCATTATTTCTTAGAGCTGTTCGACTTCGCAAACCAAAGGGATAGCTATATTCCATGGTTAAGACTAGCGTCAGTTTATTCACAGGTACTGACTCCAATCGTATAACAGATCTTCATGACAGGTGATACCGTGCTCTCCGAGGCACGGGACAAGCGATTATTAACAATTCAATACGCACATAGCTCCGAAAAGTCAGTATGCGCGCCGTAGATTCCAACCCAATAGACTCCGCATGATAGTCTATTGTTACCCCCACTAAGACTATCGCTGCTCTTTAATATAAGGTACCTACTTATGTTAATTAATTTACAAAATAAAATGTTAATTTATTCGCAGAATATAACATTACATTTCGCGAAAACAACTCCATCGCTGTTTACCATCAAAACAATATTTAGAATGTGTTGTCAGTGTTCCAACGCAGCCGGCGTCTGTTCAGGCTATTTTTAAAACCGGTCCGATCCAGTTGAGACCGGTATATGTAAACATGTCTGTGCGTCCGTCTGCTTGCAGTGCCGTGTATTTTTGTAGGTCACTTGATTCCGATCGCGGACATTGTAGGAAAAAGTAGTCTATGTGTTATTCTGATAAATAAACTATGAGATTGCGTCCGCGGCTTCGTTTGTGTGAGGTTGTCCCAGTAATGGAACGAAAGGTATTTTGATGCATATAAGCCACATTACTACATAAGTTTCAACGAATTCCGTGAAGTAATTTTTGCGTAAAATAATTAAAAAAACATCAATTCCATCCACCATACATGAATCAGCAAAATCATTTCCGAAAGTTCTAGCTGTCAAAATGTTGATATTTTGTCTCAATTATTCAAGATCAATTGAATCGATCGGAAGCAGTAATAGTTTTATGAATGCCACATATTTATAAAGAAAACAATATAGTTTTCACAGATGTCTGCAAGGCCGTAGACAACCAGACATACCTACCTACTTTTTATTTTATGAAATTTAGTCTCCTGTGGATAATGATTGGTCGCCAGAAATAAGTAGCATTTAGTTATTTTGCTGAATTCTTCACTCCACACTTTTACGTGATATATAAACTAAATAAATACTTACATAGGTAGGTGTATAAAGAGATTTGCTTTGCTTCCACATTTATTATGCGTACTGCAAAGGTACGGAACTCCTTGCCTGAGTCTGTGTTTCCTGATGAGTACAATCTGGGTGTTTTCAAGTCGGAGGTGAATAGGTACCTACCTTCTAGGCAAGCGTGCTCCATCTTCGACTGTATCATCGCTTAACATCAGGCGAGACCGCTATCAAACGTTAGCCTATCAAATGTAAAAAAGAAAATGTCTTGACCAATCTTCTGAAGCTAGAAATATTTTAGGACAATAGGTTTCAATCATAACTTCGGCATTAACTAAAGAAGGATTATTTTATATTTCATCTCTTAACAAATAAGGTAGGTACAAAATCTCCCGTACAAAATAGGGATTGAAGGTTTCTCTAAAACTCTGTTAATACTCAAATTGGCATAATGAACATTTGGATGAAATCTTCAGAAATAAAAAGAGTGGCACCCTGACTTTTCGATAACACTTTTATCACGTTAAAATGTCAAACATTGCGCAACGTAACACAAAAGTAGGTAAACAAAGCATACAAAAACTTTGCAAGCATTCAGCTCAGGTCATCGATGCAAAGCTCTCGAACCGGTTCAATCCAGTCTCGACCGGTGCCTACATACACTATATATGTACAGGTAAACGTTTATACCTACGTTGGGTACACCAAGCGGTTTTGGTTTGTACGGATAAAGTGAAATCGGTAAAGGGACCTCCTAACTTGCAAAAACACATTTAATGCTATGTGTCATTTCAAAATAAATGTGTTTTAAGTGCTGGTTTTAATAGTATATTAAGGGAGCTAGCAGGGTTACATGTCTACATTTTATCCTAGAAAGACATATATACCACCAGGCGAAGATGGTGGGCGGAAATCTGGTCACCTATTTTCATACATGGGTTAACACCATGAAGTTCTACAAAGCTAAGCTACACTAGCGTATCAACTCTGTCAATGATGTATTTGGTCCCTCCAGCGTTCTATACTTTAGTTTCCCAAAACTTCGCTTAGTTTGTATCGTTCTGACTAGCACTTTAGAATGAACGCCGAGCACACGCTCGAGGAACGCGTACGCCCAATGTGTGAAGGCCTTAGCTTGCCTACTCGGCCGCTTTGAAAATCAGTCTACGTGCTATGCGTGATAGAATTTATTATTACCTATTACATTATTTAAAGGGAAAAAAAGTAACATAATTATGAAATAATAACAGTTTTCCTTACCTATACCTATGTTTGTTTTTTCCTTAAGCGTAAGGTTATCTGAAGGTATAGCGATCTATTCTACGACAAAGAATAATGGTCTACTGGGTCAAAAAAAAAGTAGTGATACTGATAGCCTAGTGGAGAAACCAACAGCCTAACATTCACAAGTGTCAAATTCAAATCCACGGCTGGCACCAGTGGCTTTTCGAAATTATGTGCGTATTAATTTGCTTATTATTGCTCGCCCCATCATACGAATGAATACAGATTTACATAGAAGCGCAGTTCTTAAGGATTTTGTGTGCCGATTCCAAGTGGGGATTGTCTCCAGTTTAGTTCGTAGTTGGCGCCGTTGGCGGCGCTGGCGTCGTTCTCCGTCTCTCTTGCTCTCGTAGTTAAGATACACAGGAGGAACTTTCGTCTCTCTTGCTGTCGTAGAGACAGCTGTCACAGCACGACTGCCACGCCGCCAAGCGGCATTTTGGGTCACAGAAAGTTTGTCTTCAGAGCGCCCATAAGAAATGCGCCTCTATGTAAATATCTGAGCTCTTTGCCCATACCTCTAAGCACAGGTTAAGCCGTCGATCTCGACTTTCATGACAGTCGTTGTGTGAAGTCAGTACCCATAGATATACTGTAGCTGGGCTAAGCCAAAGAATATCGCTATACCTTTTGGTTGTAGAAATTAGACGGCAGTCGCTCTGTAGAAAAGCTAATATTTTGTTGTCCCGAGTCCCCATTGTCATAAAGATTTTTCTACGGTAGTAGAGACTTGCTGATTTCAGCATGAATGGGCCAGCTCGACCGGGGAAGTACTACCCTCTCACAGGAAATCGACGTAAAATAACAGTACCTAAACTGTTGCATTTCGTTCGGTGAGTGAGAGTGCCGGAGGCCCTATCTCCTATTCCTTCTCCCTCATCCCACTCCTCATCCTATCCCTTTTCCCAACCCCAGGGAGCGGCAACGCACTTGTGACTCCAGTGGTGTTGCTTGTGTCTATGGGCGGCGGTAATTGCTTACCATCAGGCGATGCATCTGCTCGTTTACCGCCTATTGGTATAAAAAATATCTTTGACTTATGGGTACCCTTGAATATACTGAAGCTTGTTATGGAGATCAGACAGACAGATGCTCTATGAAAAGCGAATATTCTGTCAAATCTGGTTAGAGTGATACCCGAACACCGCGCTTCAACGGATCTTGGATGCAACGGAGCTAACGCTAGAATGGTGATGAGTTTCGGTCCGTATCCTAGGTTTCTAGTTATATATACTGCTAGATAGCCTAGTGTAGTGGTGTACGTAACGGACTGCCGAGACGATGGTCTCGGTTAGACTTCGATCCCCAGGTACCCCGGGCACACACCTCTGACTTTTCGAAGTTATGTGTGTATTAAAAATGTTAATTATCGCTCGCTTAATAATGTGCCCGGTAAATGCCAATAGACACGTCCATATGGCGAAATGTGGGTGTGTATACACCTCTGCCTAACGCTTCGGGGATAAAAGGCGTGAAGAAGTTATGTAAATCCAAAACCCCGGGCTCCGATGTTGTAATGTTTTGGATGCTAGGACAACGATGAGTTTTACGCTGTATCCTAGATTTCTAGTTAGATATGGTGACTCTACTGCTGGTCCCGCCATTGGAAATTATTCTGCGAGTGCTCGGTCTCTCGCTCCGATGCAGAATAGTAATTTCGGTTAATTACGCTCAAAGATTCGTCATTTTGTATTGACAAACACCTAAGAGAGTAAAAAACTGGCTAAGTGTGAGACTTGCGCATGAAGGCTTTCGTACCATCTATACTATAATAAAACTGTAGAGGTGAAAAAATCTGTACATTAAAGATATTTTGACGAAAATTAGCTAAAAAATCTAGGAAAATGCTAAAAAGCAATATTTGATAATTTTTAGAATTTTATTTATGTCTGTCTGTCTGTCCCACGTCTTTCCCTATATTGCTAAAGATCTCTAAAATGGCGAATTTGATTTCAATAAAACTTACACTCATGTACAGAGGATACTCAAACCTATAAAATAGTACATGTTACATCACAATCGGTTGAGTGGTTTTCGGTGTACAACTTGACCTCTTCTTTGTACGTAGTCCCAAACAAAACAGGGATCATCCAAAACTGGTAATATAATGATGTGGTGCCATCTATGATCATTATAAGTTTGTTAGTAAAAGTATAGTAAGTTAGTCTAAATAGGAACCTTCAAAGTGTTTTATGGCTATTTACCGATAGATAGATGTCACTATTTTCAAATCATTTTCTAGCAAAATTAATGTTTCTTGCAAAAAAGACAATAATTATGTGTCAGGTATCTTTCTGTTATTAAAAAAATAATAGAGTCTAATATTCGGCACTTTCATAAACAAAAAGTCTCTGTGTCAAAATTTATTACAACTATATATACTTTAATAAAACTGTAGAGGTGAAAAAGTCTTTATGTACATTAAAGATATTTTGACGAAAATTTGCTAAAAAATCTAGGAAAATGCTAAAAAGCAATATTTGATTATTTTTAGAATAATTTATGTCTGTCTGTCTGTTTCTTTCGTTCGATCGTGTTCTGTACTTATACAGGTGACATTATACCCAAATTCCCACACCTCACGTACGTGGGAATCCGTGGGTGGGAGACTGAGGCCTGAATTCAGATACCTCTTGAGTAACTCAACGGGGCTATCTGACTTTTGGCAGGGCTGGATATTCGTAGCCCTGTGTGTATTTTCTAAATAAATCGCAGGGACAGACTTGAAACAGCTGGAATCGACTCCCGAACATGTTGTTTTTCACATGGTCAGTTATATGTGGCATGTTCACAAGTAAGCGGTAAAAATAATTTACATGTTCTATGTGAAGGTGGTAAAACAGATAATGTTGTGTATAAAGAAATTAGGCAATAGGCTCGCCCCCTATTACGTGGGACCCAAAAATTCAAGGCGAAATGTGGGTGTAATATTACACCTCTGCCTACCCCTTCGGGGATACAGGCGGGAGTCTATAAAAAAGAATTAAGAAATTCTCTAATGATATGTATTATATAATCTATACCTATATATAAAAGAAAGTCGTGTTAGTTACACTATTTACAACTCAAGAACGGCATAACCGATTTGGCTAAAAATTGGTGGGGAGGTAGCTCAGAATCAGGAAAAACACATAGGATAAAATTTGCTGCAAAAAATAATCTGGGAGGGATTTTAGAGAGGGTCGAAGTTTGTAGGGACAACCCTACTTACTTTGATAGTAAGAACGCTTGCGCTATATGGGCTTTCGTATATCTGTCAGTACTGTCACATTATACATTGTCCTATGGTGCACTGTCATTACTTCGTTCGCTTACATATATAAATTAATAATTATTGTAACAGCTTTGGCTAATCCCTACTAATATCAGGTATAAATGCGAAAATGTATACCTATGTATGTATCAACCGATTTCAAGCTAAACCGGCTGAACTTATATTTTCGACTCATAGATTCGAAAGTGTGTCTAGTGATATAGCAGACCATGGCTTTGACATTTGACTGTATGCAAAGTGATGTTGTTGAGCACATTTTGACCTTTGTAGATAATGTCATGAATTCTGACCAAGTTACTTCAAGGTACCCTATAGAGTTTCTGAACTCCTTACAACTATCAGGAGTACCTTCACGCAACTTGAGACCGAACGTTGGTGTTCCAGTCCTATTAATGCGGAATCTTAAAGCTTAAAGCTTTGTAATGGTAAACGGCTACAAGTAACACCAAGGATGAAACATTATAAAAGCTATTCGCTATTGCGAGTCAGACTTGCTCATGAAGGGTTCCGTAGTGCAGGTATCCACTTACCATGGCCATTATCTTCGACTAACTATTATAGTTGTATAGTATTTTTATAAACGACAAAGCTATATTTGAAGTTTATAAGATGTGCTTTATTTCAAAGACTGCTGAAATTTTCGTTGGAAGTTTTTATAACGATCTACAGCATATATTTTTTATAGATTTGTCACTCTCTTACTTTAGAAGTTAGAGGGACCCTCACACCCATTTTACCACTTTGGAACCGTATATCTTTCAAACGATTGACTTTGAGAAACAATGGTTTTCGGAAACCTCAAAGTAATTTTTAACGACCCATTTTCCACATCAGTTCCATGTTTGAAGAAATTATCTTATATATCCTTAATATTCCATATTTTTTGGTTTTGGTGGTTCACAGAATGCGTCTACCTACCAATTTTCAAATGTGTAAACTGAATAATTTCGGCATAAAGTGGCTGTGACATACGGACTGACGGACATAGCGCGTCTATAAGCTATAAGGATTCCGTGTTTAGCCATTTCTGACTACGGAACTCTATAAATACTGTTTACAGAAATGTTTTAAATACTTCTTGCGGTTATATTTCTTATCAGTCCCTATGACTAGAATTAAAACGAAAATTACTATCGGACGATGAAAGAGTTTTGCGTTACCCCGAATTTAACGTGAGCGAAGCCGCGGGCAAAAGCTAGTTATATATAAAAGGCAAAAATAACATGTCTCTAGTGTGGGAGCCCCTGTATTTTTTGTTTTCTTTTTAGTATTTTTTGTCATAACGGCATTAGAAATAAAAACTGTTTACACATAAAACACAATTATTATTATGTTTTTATGTTTTGCTCCTTTCTGATGAAATCAGAATTGGTTTCGCGATGCAGTCGCCGTCACTTGACAAACAAGTACGCCAACTTGCAATTCATTTACATAATATTATTCGCTAAGTCATTGACCACTGCTCCGGACTTAAAATAC
The DNA here is from genome assembly GCA_944739405.2 of Euclidia mi. Classification (NCBI taxonomy): domain Eukaryota; kingdom Metazoa; phylum Arthropoda; class Insecta; order Lepidoptera; family Erebidae; genus Euclidia; species Euclidia mi. The sequence goes on along the minus strand of OX123211.2, from coordinate 9,499,864 downwards.
AGTTAACATTACCTTGGACATACAGATTGAAAACATGATGACTTAATGTAGTGATGTATATGTATATGTATATATATGCTATGTAGCACTCATAGTTTATAGTTGTGGATCCGAACCCGATACACTCTGCATGGCAGTCTGTTGGTATCTCCACTAGGCAATTGCTGCCTCAAAATCTGTTTTACTGCAAAGTGACATTAAAATCCGTGTGGTTGACGGCATAGAATACAAGTGTCACCACCCCCTATCTTCCCGTGGGTGTCGTAAGAGGCGACTAATTGATAACACGATGCAAATACCATCTTTGCGTAGAGACGGAAAACTCGACATCAAACCCTATTCGACTGCCTCGTTGGTCTCGCGGCATAAATGTGCGCGTGGGATGGGGATGTCCCGGGTTCGATTCCTGGGTCGGACAGTGTTATTGGGTTTTTCTGTCACGAAATTCACAGTAGCAGCACGGAGTCTGGAAATGTGCCCGGTACGGCAATAGGCTCGCCCCTTATTACGTGGGACTAAAGTATATCTGGTGAAAAGTGGGTGTAGAAATACAAAACCTCTGCCTACCTCTTCGGGGTTATAGGCATGAGACTATGACATCAAAATCTGTTCCGTATAAAAATCCATGGCATATCACTATCTCTTAAGGATGCGGATGTCATCATCCTGGCATTATTCTGGTTGCATCCAAGACTTACACGCCTTGAGCCGTGGGAACCCGGGTTGCGCTTACTAGTCTAACAAGATACATACGTTCATACATATACTCACGCCTTTTTCCCGTCGGGGTAGGCAGAGACAACGGAACGCCACTTACTTCTATCCTTACAAACCTCTCGCGCTTCCTCTACATTCCTTACTCTTTTCATACATACTCGCCGGTTCCGGCTGCTTCGGACCTTTCCGTTTTTCAGAACGTCACTAATTTTATATCTGATATTCAGTCATATCTAACAAGATATGACTGAATATGAGCTTCCCTATAGATCGAGTGCCGTTTAATCTTCATAAGCCATAGGGATAGCGATATTCCATGGCTTGGACCAGTATCAGTATATTTGAGGGTACTAACGTTCCATATTGACTTCAAAATCATCAGAATAGCACATACTACTGTTTGTCGTCAAAGACTGCCTGCGTGGTCCAGTGGATAGCTTATGCGACTGCTGATCGGAGGTTCCGTGTTCGATTCCCGGGTCGAGCAAAAGTGTTACTGGGTTTTTTCCGAATACTCAGTACCAGCCCGGCGTCTGGTGATGTGCCCAGTAACGGCAATAGCCTCACCCCCTATTACGTGGGCCCTAAAAATTCATGGCGAAATATGGAGGTAATATTTACATCTCTGCGTACCCCTTCGGGGATGCAGGCGTGAGACTATAAAATATAAAATTGTGGTCAAAGCTGCTGGCAGAATCAGATAACACATAATAGCTGAGATTATTTATTGTTAAATACATTATTATCTCGTAAGTACCCGCCATTAGTCATTATACTATAGTTATATAAAATTACAAAATTGGTCTATTTGCCGTATAATATCTGTAGTGTTTTTACATTCTAACGACTTAACTCATTAAGTTATATTATTTGTTAGTGAATAATTATCCGGATCATTACGAAGCACATTTAAAAATATTTTTGTAATCTGTAATATTCTCTTGAAGATAAACATTTTTTTATCTCTATGTAACTTTTGCCCGTTTGATCCGTGTGGTGACGGATTAAGAATACGAATTGTCACCACCCCATATCATCCCATGGGTGTCGTAAGAGCCGACAGAGGGACCATATTATGCAGAGAACAGCACTGTAAGAGAAGGAAAACTTGATACAAACCCTATACCAACCCGCTTGGCCAGCGTGGTATAGTAGGCCAATTCCTCCTTTCAAAGGAGAGGCCTAGTCCAGCAGTGGACTATTAAAGGCTGATGAGAAGAAGAAGAAGAACTTTTGCCCACGGTTTAACCTCTTGGGGGTTGATAATTAGGACAAAAAAGATAAGCTATATTACTGCAAAGTGTTATCAAAATCCGTTCAGTAGGTTTTGGGATACCTATAATACACATAAATAAAATTGGAGTGTCTGTTTGTAATATTAAAATAAACGCTTTTTACTAAATGCATATGGACTTATACACGGTACATAATATATCGAAATGACATTTTTTAAAATTTTTGTCTGTCTGTCTGTTTGTTATCGCTAATCTCTGGAACGGCTGGACCCATTTTGACGGATCCTTCACTAGCGGATAGCTGATGTACCAAGGAGTAACTTAGGCTATAAATTAACCGGATACGCGAATTAGTTCCCTCAGGACGCGGGTGACACCGCGGGAAACAGAACATTTATTATACGTTTTTACTTGAGCTGAGTATGAGCATGAGAAGTTTTAACTTCATTTGGTTTTAATTTATCCATTAACTGTCCCTCAATCCAACCAAAAGTCCAAAAGTTGAGTCTAGTGTCTAATGAAGGAAGTCTGATTATGTGACTCCCGAAAGCTATAACCGTTGTATGTTCAACCTCCTTTAGTAGTAAGACTAGGAGAAAGACTAGGTCTCTTATTGCGAGAGCCGTCTAGGTAGGTACCACCACAGTACTGTATCCGTTATTCTACAGCCAAGCAATAACGTAGAAATGTACTGTACTATGTTCCGGTTTGAATGTGACTGCAGCTAGTGAAATGACTGGACATTAAAAGACTAAAGGCGAGAATTTCTGTGCGCTCAAAGCTGAAGGACTGAACGACGCGGCAGAGAGCGCGTCGGCAGTAGAAAATTATATATTTGCGGTATAATATATACTTTTGTATATATTAAAATATTCATAATGTGATGACCGACAAACATCGGCTTTTACATGACTTTTCTTTTGGTATACTTTTGAAAATTCTAATCCTAATACATCTCAAATGAAACGTGAAAAATTCTTTAAACAGACCTAAATTCGCGATTATTTTCGATGGTATAAAAAGTCAGTTATCGTGTTTCGAACAAATATAGATCTAATGCTATAAAATAATATATATTTTTTTCCGAATTTAAATCTCTGTTATTTACAACTAAAACGCGTTTGAACACGCTAGATAACACTGTATTATGGGAAATCCTCGCCTTAACGCCTTACGTCACGAGGTAGGCAGCGGCTTGGCTGTGTCACCGACATGACCAAAGTGTAGACGGCGGTTGCCGCTTAACGTCAGGGGGACCATCAGCTCGTCTGCCATCTAACTGACATAAAAAAAGAATCATCATAATCCTCATCCTCTTAGCGTTATCCCACTTTTCAATCTGGGGTCCGCTTCCGAGTCTAACCGGATTTAGCTGAATATTAGCTTTTCCACAGAGCGACTGCCTGCCTGACCTCTGCAACCCGAAGGGATAGCGATATTCCATGGTTTAGACTAGTGTCAATTTATTTAGAAGGTACTGACGCCATGTAACGACTGTCAAAGATCTTCATCACAACCGGGACCGACGGCTTAACGTGCTCTCCGAGGCACGGGACAAGCGATAATTAACAATTCAATACGCATAGTAACTATTTAGTAATCTGTGACATAACTCCGAAAAGTCATTGGTGCGCGCCGTGGATTCGAACCCGTGTGACAGTCTGTTGGTATCTCCACTAGACTATCGCTGCCACTCTGACATAAAAAAGATTACTGTGTGATATTAACAGTTGCCGATATATCAAGAAAGCGAAAGAGTTATGTTTGAACCGGAGCATATGGCGTTCCAACCCGCACCTAAACCGCCTTACCCGTCTCATAGTGAGAAGAGGCCCGTGCCCAGCAGTGGGACAGTATAAAGCGCTGATAGTGATATGGCGTTCCGTAGTCTCTGCCTACCCGAATGGGAGACAGACGTGACGATAGAGTAACAGTTGTCCTATTTCATTGTCTTACTATTTTATTTTAATTTCCTCAGGTGGTGTAGACAGCATACCTTTGAAGACCAGATCTAACGGCACGGTAACCACCAAGCGTCTGCCGTGCGTGGCCTCAGCTCCTCATCTGAACAACAACCTCCACGTCTTAAAAGATGACATTGCTTTCTTTAACGGCAGCAAATGTCTACCCGGAGATGAGAAGGAGAAAAAAATGTGAGTAATTTTAAAGAGAACTCTCAAAATACCAATAAGTAGAGAACGCCCGTATTTTTTCCGTCTCAGTCCGATCTCCTGGGCATTACAGTAAACTCCTTCTTAAAGCACCCCTACGGTCCTCAAGCAACATACATGCCAAATTTCAGCTTCCTGCGCCCAATAGTTTTGGCTGTGCGTTGATTGTTAGTCAGTCGGTAACGCAAAAAAAAATGTTATATACAGATTTCTGTTTCACGGGAGATGTTACATGTAGTGTTTCAAAGGACACAAGGAACAACCAGACTCGATACAACAATGTGTGGATCACACAAAGGGTTGTTTCGTGTGGAGATCAAGCCCAGACACTCTATGTTGTCAAACGGTATGGCAGCCGCTTAGGGTCGGCACATATCTGACGGAAGATGCGTCGAACGTATCTTCGGTCGCCTCTATTCCGTCAAATAAGTCGGTACACATCTGTCGGAAAATGCGTCGAGCATATCTACATCGGTCGCGTCTATACCGTCAAATTAGACCTGCTACATTCTAGCAACTACAGTGCGCTATGACATTTAATTATAAAACGTCCCCCAAGGCGTCAGTAAAAATTCACGTGGTCCGTGGTGCGCGCGACGTTGACCGATAATGCGTTGACGGAAACGGAACAGACGCTGTACGCACGACGTACTAACGGATCATCGGTCAGGTGTGAAAGGTTGAATGTTTTTCTATATATTTGTATGTTTTGGCGTTACGCAACCGATAATACGCGACGCATCTTCCGTCAGATATGTTCCGACCCTTAAGCTATTTATTACGAATAAATTATTCACAGTCACATCTTCTGATGGTATGATTTATTAAATTTAAACTTTTATGGCTTAGTTATTCTTTGCTTTATATCCACGGTACACAATAATACTCAATAGTTTACATAGCTACCTAAGTTAATTAGAATACTGCGTACTTTTAAGGAATATTTTAATTTCGAGAAAGATTCCTATTCAATGTTCAGGAAAGCACTTATGTTAGTAAAAATTCTCTATTTTAGTAAAAATAACATGAGAGTAGATTAAGCCGTCTCAATAGCATTTTTTATTTAGGTTTAACATAAAACAATTCAAGTCCTCCTATGTTTCTCGAGCGGTTCCACAGCGTACGCCTGGCGTGCACTTTGTAGTACAAAGTGAACGCCGGGCGCACGCCGAGAGCACGGTCGAAGAACGCGCATGCTCAATGTTGGGAAAACTTTAGACAATTTGTTTAATGTTTTTTATATTTTATTATTTCAGTCTTGAAGAGGAAGAACCGGCACCCCCCAAACCCACAAAAGTAAGTAACCGACACATTATAACTTCATATTCACATAGGTATCTAGAAACCATTGACATAATTTTCAAACTCAAGTGCGAAATAAATAGTTAATGATGGCTTGGTAAATGGTGAAGAAAAACATCGTGAGGCAACCTGCATGTCTGAGAGTTCTCCATAATGTTTTCGGAAGATATGTGAAGTCTGCCAACTCCCCTTTAGCCAGCGTGGTGGACTAAAGCCTGACCCTTATCATAGTAAGAAGAGACCCATGCCCAGCATTGGGACAATTTAAATACTGCACTGATATACTTATAATGGAGGATGCCTACAGCCCATTTCGTTTAGTTAACTTGTTTCTGCTTGAGCCCGTGGGCATTTCGTCGAATCACTTTTTAATGTATCACTGCTCTCCCCAAGGAAATACATGCAAAATTTCAGCTTTACGCCCAATTGTTTTAGCTGATCATTCTCTGTCAGTCAGACAGTAACGTACGAATCTTTACCTAATATACAAAATCCTTGCGTTACTGACTGACTGACAGGCAACGTGCAGTCAAAACTATAGGGCGCAAGAAGCTGTAATTTGGCAAGTATGCCCCTTGAGAATGGTAGGGTTGCACTAAGAAGGGATTGCACTAAATTACTATAAAAATACTAGCTGACCCGGCGAACTTCGTACCGCCATATATTTTTTTTAATATTCGCAACACACACAAAAAAAAACATCAAAATCGGTCCAGTCGTTTAGGAGGAGTTCAGTGACATACACACGCACACAAGAAATATATATATAAAGATAATGTGCGGGAGTAGCTTCGCCCGAAGCTTCTTCTGTTCTTATCTTTTAATTTTATATATATATTGACTGATTACTTTCATAACCAGATTGCACAAGCTCGGCACCTGATCAAGATGTCTCTGCTGGTCGCGTGCTGGATATTCTTCACGGTAGTATTCCTCATGTACAGTGAGAAAGAGGACATTACCAGGCATTCCTCGGTCATGCCTGGAGAAGTCAAAAGTAAGTACGGCAGCCTTTAACTGACATACCTTCAATATCTATACATGTCATATTATACACGATAAACTCAAAAAATTGTGTACGGAGCTTTTCACCAATAGATAGTGTGTGTGTCCTGAGGAAAGTTTAGGTGTATAACTCAGGCAAGCGGAGCCGCGGGTGAAATCTATGCAAGGATATTGCGTAACCTATCTTTCCGTTTGTAGTAGATTGATAAAGTTAAGCAAGGTTAGCTGAGGTCACCAATTGGATTGGTGACCGCTCTTTTAGTACACGAATGCTGTAGTGGTTTTCTGCATGTGTTTATTGAATGTTCCCACAAAACGTAAGTTATTACTAGCGTAAGAGTCCTATTTAAAATACACAGTGTCAAAAGACCAGTCACCAAGCTGAAGTCTACTCGTTTTGCACATCATGCCAAGTCATACTAAGCAAAAAAGTAGATACATTAAAAACCGCAATGTAAAGATCGCGCGTGCAATGCTCGAGATACCTACCTTATCATAGGTCATGGACAAATTGGCGCGAGAAATACATCAATTTTGTAATGATTAGAAAAAATGCCTTTTTACACTTGTATACTTAAATCTTGTTTTTTTCGCAGGTTATATTGTCAGTACAAGACATGACAAACTATCAGTATTAGTAAAGCTGAAAGGGCCGTTCTTGTCGGAGCAGTACCAGCGAAAGTTGAACGACAGCGAGGCTTTAAATATGCCTGCCATGAAAGTTTGGCTTGAGAAGTGGCATGTAAAGAATGGTTCTGCGGAAAATATTGGGCCTGAAGATGCTGAGTTTGTCCAGGTTGGTATGAAAATGTTATGATGATGATATTTAAGGAATATATAAGTATATAGGGAAACAAGTGATGAATACGAAGGTAGAGGGACCAAAAGGACGACTATTTCTCCATCTCGGAGAACAAGGAAATGGTAAAATAGTGATGAGTGGATTGTGTGGGGCTGAATATGAAAGGGATAGGGATAAAGATAGCTTGACGAATGACAAAAAAGAATAGAAGCGAAGGACATGTTATAATAAAAATAATATTCTACCTACTAATAAGGCGAGCTTGTACTATGGGTACCATATAATTTTCTTCTTTGTAAATACATACACATTACACATTGAAACGCCCGACATACTGTGACGACCCCAAATAGATTGAAGCAATAGGATGATCACGATAACCAGCAATTCAGAACTATTTAATAACAAAATATTATCCTAGGACAACTCACACACGTGACACACGGTCATCTTATCCATCACTTATCAGAAATTATACATGTTCGACAATCTGGATTAATTATACTTTGGATCTAAGACGAACTGTCAATAATTTTACTATGTGGGGTCAAAATCTTAAAACTTTTGTACTTTGTTTTACAGCAATCGAACCCATACACCATAATCCTGGACTCAGAAGACAAAATCGACTTTACCGAAGGAGAAACACGCACTTCAGTCCTCCATTTCACTACAAACCAGTCCTCCACCAGAACCTCTTCAAATGCCAGCGTTTTTGCCATCAGAATGTCCAGCTCTGCCAATACTACAACCCCATTCACCTTCGGGTATACCTTGGACCCCTTGAGTATGTCCACGGGGGTAATTTACTCCTGTGTGCTTCTGTGTGCGTTGTATGCTCTCATTATATTTGAGGTGAGTTTTACATGGTAAATCTTACTTTTTTTTTGTGTAATAGGCCACAACTTTAAGAGTATCTAGGGTAATTTCTCGAGTGGTCCTGGGTCTTCATAAAAAAAGGTGTGAAGTTTTATGTGTCCTACCTAGAATTTGGAATCAGTAACCAAAATTCTGGGGCGGGCACTAAACCATTCTGTAGTGGGCACAGCCCACCAGGCCTCTCTGCTATATACGCCTCAATCAATCAATTAAACACACACAAGAATCACCAAGAGTCACAAGTGCGTTGCCGCCCTTTAGGGTATAGGTAAATTCACGAAAGTTGACCACAAATGGCGGCCTTCGCGCATATGTACATTCGTGCACCAATGGCGTTGCTCCATTCTTAACGCATTGAGGGAATGCATCAAGAACGGAGCCACGCCATTGGCACTCCACCCGCGCCTCACCCCGCACAAACACGGGGACCTAAAAAATGACTTCTGCGCAGTGGTCATCTTTCGTGAATTTACCTATCACAATAGGAATAGGAGCAGGATGAGAGCCGAACGAAATATTGTTATTTTACTTTAATATTCTACTCCGTGACTTTATGAAAGGAGTGCATTGGCAAAGTTAAGAAACGTTTGCAGAGTTTTCCAATTGGAAGTGTAGCTTATTTTTAATTCTGCTAAAGGACTATGGGCAAAAATGTATGGGCTCCGTCCCCATATACCAACAGACATGGCACTGATGCCAATGTGTACCTTAAGTATCCACTAGTTGATTTTTTTTTCTTAAATCCATGGCATTTATCCATAAAAAAACAATTGATTATTATTAATTAACCTATATTTTCATTTTACACTTGCAAATTATTTTAACATAATGGTTATATTACAGTACAAAACATGATTTAGTAACCATACGAAATAAAAAATAATATATTTTTAAACACAAACATTTAAATAATTATGAATGAATAATTAGAAAATAAAAAATGAAAATAAAAATAACTAAAGTTGAAGATGTGGGAAAAAAGGCTGCTAGCTTTAAATGGTACTGGGCGGGCCATGTCAGCCGTATACATGAGGGTTGTTGGGCGAAAATCTCGACACTGTAAGTGCCAGAAAATGGTCGTCGTCGCCAAGGTCGGCCCCGAAAACGATAGCGAGATGATCTAGACGCCTACCACAAGAGTTGGCTTGTGATTGCAGGCGACAAGAGATCGTGGAAAGATTTGGGGGAGCCCTTTGCCCAGCAGTGGGACAGTACAGGCTAAAGAAAAAAAAAAGAGAAAATAACGAATATAAATGAATGAATTATTTAAATTCATTGTCTTCTAATTATTGGTTCCGTAGTTATCGCTCATAGTAGGCAAATAAAAATAGTGAGTGTTAATATAACTGGTCTATTATAACACTGTTTAACAGCTGCGCTGGCAGATTAAAATCTGTATGACGACCTATTCCCATGTACCATACAATCGATATAATATGTGCACAACTAATTTTTTCCAACAACTAATCGTCAATAATACTTAAACGAAATATTTGTGTAAACGTTAATAACTATGATAACCCCATGCATTTGGGCAACGTCCTCATATTAAAAAAATATAATCTTGCCAAGATGTGTCAATTAAGCTACATTTCATTTCTGTTGATGGCGGGGACGATTCCGCCCATTGTCCTTTAAAAATCTGCAAAATTTCATCAAATCTGTTTAGTAGTTTTAGCGTGTAGGAATAAGAAATGTCTATCCATCTCAGACCTACCAAATATTAAACTACTCAAAATTATTATAAAATTAGTCAAGCCGTTTTGGAGGACTTCAATATCAAACAATGTGACACGAGATTTTTATAATTAAAATAGTTGTAGATAATTCGTGTGCAACAATACGCGAAAATGATTTTAATTATAGAGATAAGAATGATAAACAATGACCGTACTTTATTCTGCATTCGTTTATTATACCTATTAGTTGCCAAGTATAATCTTTTTCTTTATCTATAAAGATCCAAGCAACAATAACTATGGTGAAGTCACTGACTAAAAATGTTTTTACTTAATACTACTGACTGCCTCGTTGGTCTCGCGGCATAAATGTGCGCGGGGGATTGAGAGGTCTCGGGTTCGATTCCCGGGTCGGGCAAATTGTTGCTGGGTTTTTTCGTTAGGAAATTCTCAGTAGCAGCACGGAGTCTAGTAATGTGCCCGGTACGGCAATAGGCTCGCCCCCTATTACGTGGGACCTAAAAATTCATGGCGAAATGTGGGTGTAATATTACACCTCTGCCTACCCCTTCGGGGATACAGGCGTGAGTCTATTAAAAAAAAACTTAATACTATAATAACAAAAAAAAATACTTTTGCATGTCATTCTTGAAGAAGGCAGAATTAGATGACATAAATATTTTGTTCATATAAAATCACAGAAAAGTATATGGACGTAAAGTAACACTATCTATACTGTTGCGTTTCGTCCAGTGAGGGAGATTGCTGGAGGCCCCATTCCCTTGTCCTGCCTCCTCACCCCACTCCTCCTACCATTCATTTTTGCAACCCAAAAGGCGGAAGCACACTTGTGACTCCACTTATGTTGCTTGTATCCATGGGCGGCGGTAATCGCTTTCACCATCTCCTTCTCCGCCTCTTCATTATGTTTCTTTTCTAATTCTTTCACCCAATCCAACGAACTTGTGGCACCTCTGGTGTTGCTTGTGTCCATGGGCAATCGCTTACCATCAGGCGATCTGCTTGTTTGCCACCTATGACATAAAAAAACGACCATGTGCGCCACAAAAATTCAAACAAAAGTGCATATTTCTAATTCAACTCTTAAATGTCCTCTTCCAGCTCATAAACAGGACGATGGCAGCTATAATAGTATCCACCACATCGCTGGCAGCGCTAGCGCTGGCTGGCGAGAGGCCTTCCCTGGAGGAGCTGGTCTCCTGGCTCGATGTCGAGACGTTACTGCTACTGTTGTGCATGATGCTATTAGACTCAAAGCGATGAAATAAGATCTATCTAACTGGAAAAACGCTAGACGATAATGATGTAAAGCACTTAACATTATCTGCCTGCTGTTGTCAATATAGGCCTCTACGATGGCACGCCACTCAGCCCGATTTTCTGCTTGTCGTGTCCAGTCGCTGCCAGCCATTTTGAATATATCATCTCCCTACCTAGCCGTAAGGCTCCTAACTTTTGTTGACCAAATTGACTACCATGTACGTCACAAAAGTGCATATTTCTATTTCATTCAAATCATAAAATGTCCTCTTCCAGCTGATAAACAGAACGATGGCAGCTATAATAGTATCCACTACATCGCTGGCAGCGCTAGCGCTGGCCGGCGAGAGGCCGTCGCTAGAGGAACTGGTCTCCTGGCTCGATGTGGAGACATTACTGCTACTGTTCAGTATGATGGTACTAGTAGCTATAATGGCGGAGACTGGGCTGTTTGATTTTCTTGCTGTTTTTACTTTTGAGGTGAGATTATTTACTTATTTTTATTTTGCATATCTGGGATTTTTAGTGGAAATGATCATGGCAGTATTTTCACTAAAATATCCCTCCCTGCAGAGGGTATCGGGGTTCGAATCCACAGCGTGCACCAATGACTTTTCGGAGCTATGTGCGGAGTTTCAAGGCGTCTTGAAAGTAAATACGATTTCGTTGAGACGATGATAATGGAAGCGGAAAAATATAAATCTTTGATGATCTTCTTTCTCTGAGCGTTATCCCAGTTTCAATCTGGGGTCCGCTTACTAGTCTAATCGGATTTGGCTGAATATCAGCTTTTCCACAGAGCGACTGCCTGTTTGACCTCCGCGACCCGAAGGGATAGCGATATTCCATGGTTTAGATTAGTGTCAGTTTATTTAGAAGGTACTGACGCCCTGTAGCGACTGTCAAAGATCTTCATGACAACCGGAACCGACGGCTTAACGTGCTCTTCGAGGTACGGGGCAAGCGATAATTAGCAATTCAATACACACATAACTCCGAAAAGTCATTGGTGCGCGCCGCGGATTCGAACCCGATACCCTCTGCATGGCATTTTGTTGGTATATCCACACGGCTATCGCTGCCACATAAATCTTTGATGATAAATAACATTAATATCGTGACGCAAAATTTTCCTTACCTAAGTTTAGTTTTGAGCTTGGCTTAGCTTGCCGTTTAACAATGCCATTTTGGAGGTCTAGGCCGGTCTGAAAACTCTGACACCGCCACACCGTAGGCCACACAATCACACGAAAAATAAATAAATCCATTTTTGTATGGAATGCTATAGACCCACCGTCACTGGTAAAAAGGACTATACATAAAATCACAACTGCTATAGCCTTCGCCTGCTTTAGCCGTTTCATTGCCGGTTTATAACCAAATACATAGGACGCACCGTCTATACTTCTATAGCATTCGACTGCATAGCATGCATTTATAGCAGAGGTGTCATTACTCTTTAACTACGCAACTAAATAGCAATTAAGACCAGGTTTAACAGCCAGCTCACTAACATCAGACGAAACTTTGTATTTAATTTAGCTTAAAAACGATACTTTAGTAGGTCCAAACTATACACAAATACCTATCCCATAATACAGAAATTTAGACAAATTTGTAGTAAATATCGTATCGTATGTTTGTTTATACTGTCGTTATTATATTATCATTAAAATATTAGTGATCTATTAGGTTTATTCAGTTAGAAAAATCAAATAAACTCACTGCTGCAGCACAACAAAAAGTACGTGCGAAAAATGTTGCAGCAGTTCCACTCCTTGGGGCACTCGCCGACCAGCTGAACCAATCGCTATACAATTCGCGCTGCTATGACAAACGCGTCAGTATGCGAGCGCTTACAAATAGTGACGAGTAGCGTCACGTTTGACGGCGTAAAAAGAGATATTATAGGACACCTAGCGATTTGAAACTTTTAGTATGGGGGCACTTAATAACAACATATAGGATAAAAGTATAGGAAATCATCTGCTAAAGCCGTTGTGCCATTGGAGCGCAAAAGAAATATACGGCTATAGCCGGCGCGTCACCCTGAGTAAATGACTGATGACTGCTATAATCGTCGTGTCCGCGAACGTGTTTAGAGGAAGAATATCGACCTTGTTGTCCATCCGTCCACTGTCTGACAGACGTGATGTGTCTGTCTGTAAACACAACATTGTATGTTTAAGGTCATAATATCTTACTTACTTGAAATATTTTATCTCTGTTTATAAGTAGTTATGACACATGGCACGTGATCAAATGTTAACTCCTTTTGTTTAACATTTTGAACGCCACTGTCATGTATAGATATTTCATGTCAGACAATAGTGACAAGCCAAAATATAGCCTACACATATGTAGTGTGCTAGGTTTACTTTGGCTTGTCACCTATACATGACTTTGGCGGTAAAATGGTTAAAACTAGTAGTCAAGAGGTACTTCACACAAAAGCTTATCTAGATTAAACTTACATTATCATCATCGTCTCAACCGAAAGAAGTTTGATGCTAAATATAGGCTTCCTCCAAGGATCTCGACACAGGCAATAGTTTTTCGCGATTCTTGTAAGATCATCGGTCAACTTTGCGGAGCTATACCCCTTGCTCCTTTGACCGGTCCGTGGCAACTCCAGAACCTTCCTGCCCCAACGGCCATCGGTACTCTGAGCTATTGTCCTTCTGCCTTTTAGCTTGACTGTTTAGAGGGTTATGTCGGCGACGTTATTACCTTTCCTGCGAATCTCCTCATTTCTGACCCATCTCTCAAGTGTTTCAAATCTAACCAGTAGTTCCTCAGATAAGCGCGTTCAATCAAACAAACTCTAACAAGCTTTATTATCTAAGAATAGATTGATATTGTTGTTTTTTATTTCAGGTCACAAAAGGAAAGATTTGGCCTCTCATCACACTCTTGAGCGCTATCACGGCAATCATATCAACGTTTTTGGACAACGTCACCACTGTTCTGCTTATGACACCCGTTACTATAAGGTGACTAATATATTTGCATTTATTAAAATCATCATACAGCCTTTCGCAATCCACCGCTGGACATAGGCCTCTCCTAACTTGCGCCACAATAGCATTATTCATCATCAGCCTTTAACAGTCCACTGCTGGACTAGGCCGCTCCTTTGAAAGGAGGAATTGGCCTACTAACGCTGGCAAAACGGGTTGGTATAGGGTTTGTATCAAGTTTTCCTTCTCTTACAGTGCTGTTCTCTGCATAATATGCTCCGTCTCTCGGCTCTTACGACACCCATGGGATGATACGGGGTGGTGACATTCCGTATTCTTAATCCGTCACCACACGGACGTTATTAGTCAATGGGATAGTCTAATTGTCTACCACGTTGGCCAGACGTGTTGGTATAGGGTGGTGTCAAGTTTACCATAGATACTATTTATCTGCTTCGTGTATTTTCTATGGTCGTCTCTTACGACACCCACGGAATAAGAACACAAAGTGAGAAATTTAGTTCTCACTTTGTGTTCTCAATCATGGATGGTACCACGGAGTATTTTTGTCATAAAATCCTATAGATCTTATAATAAGAGATTTCCCAAAACAAACAGACAGAAAAAAAGAGTTTGTTTATAATTTGGTATTATCTAACTATCTATATTATTATGCATTTGAAAAACATTGTTATTGTTTAATCACAGACAGACATCAATTTAATTTATCACTATTTAGGTACAAAGGACTGAGTAATATAATACAAGAGGTAGACCATGAAGACTATATAGACCATCTACCAAATAATGTCATATTTTATTTAACCTATCTTCTTTTCATCCCCAGGTTATGTGAAGTAATGGACTTGGATCCAATACCAGTGTTGATGTCGATGATCCTCTACAGCAACATCGGAGGCACCGTCACTCCTGTCGGTGACCCTCCCAACGTCATCATAGCTTCAAATAAGGCCGTAATTCAAGCTGTGAGTCAACTCTTTACCAGTTACTTTTCAACAAAAGATGCCGAAGACCAGATGACAAGATTTGATCTTACTTTTACATTTTCCAACGGGACGTCTATGAGCATGGCACTTGCAACAGTGCCGAAATATCGATTACTCGAAACTAAAGGTACGAGGTATATATCTCGTAGGCCAGTGTAAAAGTAGTATTAATGACTGATGATTTGATGGTAGTAGAGCCTTGCTGATTTCATCATATATGGGCCAGCTCGAGCGGGAAAATACTACCCTCCCACAAAATATCGACGCACAGTAACAGTAGAGTGATAATGCAGGAGGCCTCGACCCCTTTGTCATATCCGTTATCCCGCTCACCTTCCTATTCCTTTTGCCATCCAGGTTGACAACGCACTTGTGACGCCTCTAGGGCTGCAGGTGTTCATAGACGGGGGTGATTGCTTATCATCAGGCGATGCGTTTGCTCGTTTGCCTCCTAGGCCATAAAAAAAATCCGGGCAACATGGAGACGTCGTTGTAAGAGAGCGGACCCCAGGCTCAAAAGTCGAGGATCTTGGTTCGCAACTGGAACAACACTGGGACACACACTAACTTGTCTCGTAAAGTCGAATATAATTTTGTCTGATTTCAGGGTATCAACTTCACCAACTTCACTCTACACATGATCTTTGGCATCCTGCTGGTTTGCGTGCAGACGTACTTCCAGCTGAGGTTTATCTTTAGAGATACGGATAAGCTCAGAACGAGTGAACCGAGAGAGATAGTAGGTAAGTGACTTTTAAAAGATTCGTATCATTTACAATTCGAGCGATATAACGTAGCCTAGTAGAGATACAAACGGATTGTACTGATATACAACAACGATATACACAAACGTATTGATGCAAACGGCACTGGTTCGAATCCACGGCGCGTACCACTGACTTTTTGAAGATATGTGCGTATTGATTAACGCTTGCTTCGTGCGTCGGAAAGCACGTTAAATCATCGGTCCCGGCTGTCATAAAGATCTTTGGCAGTCGTTACAGGGAGTCGGTACTCTCAAAGGAACTGCTGCAGGTCTAAACCATGTAATTTGTCTATCCCTTTGGGTTGCGGAGTTCAGACGGCATTCGCTCTGTGGAAAACTTCATATTCTGTCATATCTGGTTAGGCTAGTAAGCGGTCCCATGGCTCTAGGGCGTGTAAGTCTTGAATGCAACCGGGATAAAGCTAGGACGTTGGTGATGATAATAATTTGAGCAATATGACTGGCTTGTTGGTGTAGTAATTAGTGACCGAGACATCAAGCAATTTCACTATTCAAAGGCTTCTTAAATTTGATGCTTATCTGTAAGCAATGTTTTTGATACACAAATTGGAAATCAAAATTGATTAATTTAATGATTGTGATACACCATCAGGTATATATGTTTGGTACTGTCCATTAACTTTTACGAAATGCAAAACTGTGTTAACATTTTTGCCAGTATTATGTGAAAATGCACTTCAATATTGGAATGCCTCAAGGTGCTATTATAGGACCGCATGTTCTGTTTAGATCTCCGCCACCAGATTTCGATATGGCGTCGCGCGGCTGACTCCATGCCACATCTCTCACGAGATGAGTTGGTTGTCCGTGAACGTCTAGAGAGAAAAGTCCGCAAGCTTACAGCGCAGTTGGACGCTGTTATTCTGGAGTCGAGGCGCAGAGCCTGTCCAAAGAACTGCTTCGAGACTATGCTGGCAGATATGAAGGGGAAGGTCAGTATTATTTAATTCACTTTTAAAATAATAGAATAGGATCCATAAAGAATAGATATTTTTATTTGCCATGAATGTAGATATTACAATGCAATGTTTTAATATGTATAATGTATCCTTCTGAAAAGTATACAAAATTAAAACGAGTATTAGCCTAGATTTCATATAAACTTCGTTCATAAAAAGATTATTATTTTAGATGTGACCTGTTTAAATGGCGACGTTTATGAATGGGTAGTAGTCTCAGAGAAGTGCGGGTTTCGGTAAATCGGTACCATCCATCACTTGATCTTCACTATGACTTATTTTTACTAATTCGTTCGGAACTAACTGATATGAATTAATCTATACACTTTAACGTTAAAACTCTGCAAAAGGCTTACCATACAAGTCAATTTTATATAGAGCCCGTTTTGTGTATTTTTGATTTCCACAAAATCAACCAATTTTAATAATTTTTTTTTTTGTTTTCAAGGATATTCTTTTGTTAAGTCTACGTTTGAAGACGGTTTAGTTATCAATTTATGTAATAAAATTTATAATAATAATTTGTCGATTTCATTGCAAGTATTTGTTTGTCCTCAGTATAAAATAAGAGACAAAGTTCTTCTGGTGAAAGCTACTGTCGCCATCGCCTTCGTGGTGGTTGTATTCTTCCTGCACTCAATACCGGAATTCAGTAAGTAATTTACTGCTATGACTTCTATGACTTATGAATATATTTGAAACTTTGTAATTGTTAGTCTAAGATCAGCTCCAGGGGACCCCTCCCGATGAATGACTTTCTAGAATATCTCTTGCCGAAAACTACCCTTTAATAAAACCTGGGTCAAGCTTGAAACCTTTTCCCAACCAATTTTCTTAATCCGCCGTTGTCTCAAATCAAGCAAAAATGCATAAATATAGCACATAATTTTGCAAGAGAAATCCGCTCTTACCTCAGATCAAATAAATTAGATAACTCACTGTGAATAAAAAGTGAAGTTTTTATACATTTTATAAATTTAATACATGTCAGCGTACTATCGACAAAGTAAAGCATTTATAATGGTAACTTAGATAAGATTGCAGCAGCATTGAGGCAGCGATAGCCGAGTGGTTATACCAACAGACTGCAATGCAGAGGGTATCGGGTTCGAATCCACGGCGCGCACCAATGACTTTTCGGAGTTAAGTGCGTATTGAATTATTAATTATCGCTTGCCCCGTGCCTCGGAGAGCACGTTAAGCCGTCGGTCCCGGCTGTCATGAAGATCTTTGACAGTCGTTACAGGGCGTCAGTACCTTCTAAATAAACTGACACTAGTCTAAACCATAGAATATCGCTATCCCTTCGGGTTGCGGCGGTCAGACAGGCAGTCGCTCTGTGGAAAAGCTCATATTCAGCCAAATCCGATTGGACTAGTAAGCGGACCCCATATTGAAACTGACTTAGATAAGATTGTGGCCTTTGTCTCAACAAAATAATCGATAAGCCAGAATTGGCTACACATAAAAAGGCAGAAGTGATAGGTAAAGTCTGTTTTTTAAGCTTTACTAGTAATTTAGGGTGTACTTTATCCTACTAAAAATGTTTTGTGTACTTTTACTTGATCTGAGATCTAACCAAGAATATGGTAAATATGTACCTACCTGACGCCATTTATCATACGACAGCGAACAATCGACATCTAACGGATGCGACAAAACTAAAATCCTGAATCGCGCAAAGTTTTCACATGCCATTACTATTAAATTATAGGTACAGTTACTTCGATCTATTTCTTGGTAAAGGTTATATTTGACGTCATATGCAAGAAATTTACGGTTACTCAGATAGTAAACTTAAAAGTTCTTTTGAATTTTCCTCCTTATCAAAATAATCGAAATTAAAAAATACTATATAAATGAGTTTTAGTATTTTCATGTCTCTATCCATTCCCATCGACAAATAAATAATACACTGACATTCTTTGGTATTGTTATAATTTATAATCAATACTGGACTCATCAATCAAACTTTTAATGACGATGAGATGGTGACATATGATGATGTAACAGTAACAAATGTCTTCGCGAGGCGTTCGCATAAGAACCTTCTATCGAAAATCAGCGTTATTGGTTATTGCTCTAGTCGTGAAAATAGGCCAAAACGCCGATAGCAGGCTTCCAGGATAGGAGGCAGAACACCGTAGATCTTTACATGTGCTAAATATGCGTTTCCCCGAAACACAAGGCATGGCGATAGACTTGTATTAAATCATATACCTAGAACCACGTTATCAATAAATTATTAAGTATGTAATTATTCTGTTGACATCAAATGTTTAATGTATATTTCTTATTATTATTATTACCATTTGACATTATTATTGTATCACAAATTTTCACATGCTGTTCTAACAGTAAAATAGATGAAACTTACATAGAATAAGACCATTGATGTACTCTATTTAATGTGGAATAAATGAATCTTGAATCTTGAAAAACGCTTTGGCTTTGCCAGCATACTGCAGTATTATCGATGAGATGCCTGAAGAAAATACGTAATACTCAATTCTGGAAAATCAAGGATGTGTGAATTTCAATCTATGAAGTCTTCTAATTTAGTTGAGAAACTGGTTCTTATTTTTCCATTGATACAAAAGTGGACTATATTTGCACAGATATGAGAAGTAGTATCAGATAGAGCGCATTCGTCCAACTAAGTGTGGCACGTTGACAGCTATGTGTGCGTGACCTTTGGCGACTGGCACTGTACGGACATGCGCGTCTATGTGTGTGAAAAGTTGCCAGATTATGAATAATCTCCCAGTATTTTGCATATAGTTATGTAATATTCTTATATTCATTTGCGGTTTTGAAGAATTTACCATGGATTTAATTAATGCTTTTATAAATACATTTCTTAAATGTAGGTACCGAGTTAAGTTTTAACTACTTCGTAAATCTGTATATATAAAATCCTTGCGTTACTGACTGACTGACAGACAAGCTACAGCCGAAACTACTCGGCGCATGAAGCTGAAATTTAGCATGTATGTTTCTTGGGAACCGTAGGGGTGCACCAAGACGGGATTTCTCGAAATTCCCACAGGATCGGGCAAAACGAGAAATACGAAAATATGTGCGTGCGAAGCCGCTGGCGTCGATTAGTTGAGAAATAAATAGTATGTATGTACACACGGCACCAAGTCAAGCTAAACAGTTGCTGTACGATTTTGATACTCATTCCCTACGCCATAAATATGTATGTACACACGGCGCCAAGTCAAGCTAAACAGTTTCTGTACGATTTTGATACTTATTCCCTACGCCATAAGTATGTACACACGGCACCAAGTCAAGCTAAACAGTTGCTGTACGATTTTGATACTAATTCCCTACGCCATAAGTAGGTATGTATGTACACACGGCGCCAAGTCAAGCTAAACAGTTGCTGTACGATTTTGATACTTATTCCCTACGCCATAAGTATGTATGTACACACGGCGCCAAGTCAAGCTAAACAGTTGCTGTACGATTTTGATACTTATTATTTACGCCATAAGAACGGTGCAAAGGACAAAGTGTATAAGCTTGACGAGTAGCAGGGTGTACACGAATATTTGGATCGTTTGGGGATCGAACTCAAAACAATATTATGTAAGGTATATACTAATGGAAATTGAAATTCTATTACTATATTTATGAGAAAGAAGATATATCTACAATATACTTTTATAATACGGTAATATATTTTTCATTAACATGACAATCATTATCACATACCTAATCAATTGACAAGTGTATTTTCCCTAATTCAGGCAGAACGGCGTCGACAAAAACTGGCAACACTTACATATTTCTTGCACAAATACGAATTTTATCGAAATTAAATTAGGAAATAGTCAAATTATCAATAGTTACCTGTGAAAAGATATTCCATTTTCCTGTTTTTGTTTTTAGGAACAACTTTTACAGTGTTTAAGAACACAAGACGGCATTTTGAGAATTTAAAAGTTGAAGTGATCGTGACGCGTGAACTGTACGATGCTTCGTAGCGCACTGAAACGAGTTTGTATTCGCTTTTCAATTTTGTATTTGCTTTAGTGGCCGCACGCAACTGTGCCGCGCGTTCCATCTGATACCTACTACTTCTCATATCTGTGTATATTTGTACCATCTTCAAAAGGTTTCCAAGACTCACCCTTGATGTTTCTTAATAAATTTGAACGTCAAATAGGTAATGTTTTTTCTGGAATGAATTTTGAAAATTACGAAAATTCTTAAGAGCTTGAAATGTCAGAAATCGTAATTTTTGGACTCCTTGTTGATGGGGTTAATTTGTTGCAAATGATCGCAAATATAACATTCTTCAAAGGAAAGGTCGAATTACCTATCACCCTCTATACAAGTTCTCATGTAGTTCCATCGGACACATCGACGGAGTCCAACAAGCACGATTATCTAGCCTGGTCCTCCCTCTAGTTAGAAGAGCACAGCACATCTTATTACTTCGAAGTCACATTGTAAATGTATTTGTTTAGACCGCGTGTCTCTGGGATGGACAGCCTTGCTGGGAGCATTGCTGCTGCTGACGCTGGCAGACCGCGACGACCTTGAGCCGATACTGCATAGGATCGAGTGGTCCACGTTACTGTTCTTCGCCGCGCTCTTCGTACTCATGGAGGTACGTGTGTACACCATAATCATCATGTAGCTGACTGATGCTGGCTGGAGGGCTACACCACCATCAACATCCATCAATACAGTATTCAGAAAACTTCAGCATGGTCCTCACTGCAAAATCGGAGGCTAGCATACTGACACATGCACAAGGTCTCGAGTGCATTTCTAAATTTTCCATGTTATGTGCGTGTTAGTTTGTTAATTACCGATTCCCAAACATTGAGGGAAAACATCTCGAAGCAATCTACATATCTGAGAATTCCCCATAATGTTTTTGAAAGACATGCAGACCAGCCAAAGTGCTATACATATTGGCAATTCAAAAGGCATGTCCAATGTGGCACTAATTTGTACTACACTACTTAATTATTAATTTGTAAATTTTAGACTTGAGACTTTACTAAAGAAAAGAATAGAGATTTAACGGACAACTTCTTATAGCACATTTTTTCTTTTCAGGCATTATCAAAACTAGGCCTCATCGAGTTCATCGGTGGAATTACTGAAGCGGTAATATTAAGAGTAGATGAAAGTGCGCGGCTAGCTGTCGCCATCGTATTGATGTTATGGGTATGTGTGCACTGACAATATATTATATATATCTTCAACTATATACTTCATATATCCAACTAGTATTACGAGTATAAACGCGAAAAGATTTTGAGAGTGGATGGAGTGAATGGATCTTTCTGACACTCTCATCTCTTTGGCTACGATTGCCAATACCAATCCCAGCGAGAACCCCTTCTAGGATGTCATAAAAAATTACCCCTGATCATTTTTTCTCCCATTTTGCTAAGGAGGGAAGTGGATTATTTTTCTTATTGTCTTCCATGATCACTGCTGCTCAACTTGGTTACACAGGTGACATACTAGTGAAAATGTGGGTTTGTCTGGTACCCAAATAAGTCATTGAACCTTACTTTAGACATCCGGGTGAAAATGAATCATTAATCGTGCGATTCAGAAGCACTTTCATAATAATAATAATAATAATAATAATCTTTATTTGCTAGAATATGGTCAAGATATACAGATAGTAGTTTATTATACATGTTTTCGACTAGACTAAAGCAATCTTGACTGCACGGTTGGCGTAGTGGTTTAAGCGGCGGCCTCGCCGCTTGACACTGCGCCGAATGTCGTGGGTTCGATTCCCACACGAGACAACACTTTGTGTGATCCATAAATTGTTGTGTCGAGTCTGGGTGTTCATTGTGTCCGTTAGTTGTATGTTTGTAAAGTCCCCCGCGACACAGGATTTATTCCTAAAGCGGGAGACGTCTTAAAAAAAACAATTTGGTCGTTTTCTAGGTATCAGGCGTAACATCAGCGTTCGTCGACAACATACCACTCACGACAATGATGGTTAGAGTCGTCACCTCTTTGGGTAACAACCCGAATCTAAACCTGCCCATGATGCCGTTGATATGGGCGCTGTCATTTGGAGCCTGTCTTGGGGGTAAGCAGAATATCTATTTCATATTTCAGATGTATATTTTATGTGATAGGCGGCAGACTAGCAGAAGGATCGCCTGATGGTAAGCGGTTACAAGAAGTGCGGACACAAGCAACACCAGAGGAGTCATAAGTGCATTACCGCCCTTTTGGTTGGTTAAAGGGAGGGGGATTGGGATGAGGGAGAAGGAATAAGAGATGGGGCTTCCAGCACTATCATTCACCGAACGAAATACAACATTATATGTACCTACTAATTTACTTCGATTTTCTGAGAGTGTAGTACTTCCCAGGTTAAGCCAACCCATGCTCTAGCTATAAGCACGAAGTATCCATATTATTATTGTGACGAATTAAGAGTGCAAAGTGTCCCAGCCCCAGTTCATTCCGTGAGTGTCTTAAGAGGTGACCGTAATTTGCGTTGCAATAGCATAGTGGCTATTGTGAGTGAATAAGAGGATTTGGCCTAGAATACCACGCTGGTCAGACAGGTTGGTATAGGGTTTGATGTTGAGTTTTCCTTCTCTACGCAATGTTACTATATGCTTTGTGTCATCATCCTCCTAGCGTTATCCCAGTCTCAACCTAGGGTCCGCTTTCTAGTCTAACCGGATTTGGCGGAACATAAGCTTTTCCAAGGAGCAACTGCCTGTCTAACCTTCGCAACCCGAAGGGTTAGTGATATTCCATGGTTTAGACTAGTGTCAGTTTATTTTAGAGGTACTGACGCCCTATAACGACTGTCAAAGATCTTCATGACAGCTTAACGTGCTCTCCGAGGCACGGGACAAGCGATAATTAACAATTCAATACGCACATAACTCCGAAAAGTCAGTGGTGCGCGCCGTGGATTCGAACCCGATACCCTCTGCATGGCAGTCCGTTGGTATCTCCACAAGGCTATCGCTGCCTTCCTACTACTATATGCTCTGTGTATTTTCCTAAAAAAATGTCAGCCTATGCCAAGCCTTCATCATGGTGGGCTGCAAAAAGTTACGTGGATGAGAACCTGCGTTGTAGCGTCCACATGCTGGATGACGCAACGGAGGTAGACCTCCCCCAATATTGACCAACGATCTTGTTGGGATCGCGGCAAGGAGGTTGGGGTCGAATGGCTCAAGATTGTTCTATGTGGGAGGCCTTTCGCCAGCAGTAGAAGTCTTGAGGCTGATGTGATGTGGCATTAGCACATGTATTTAGTTGAGGTTCTACTTATGGCAATTACTTTATGACCTGAGGGCCTAGATAATTAATACAGATTTACATAGAAGCGCAGTTCTTAAGGATTTCGTGTGCCGATTTCAAGTGGAGACTGTCTCCAGTTTAGTTCGTAGTTGGCGCCGTGGCGGCGCTGGCGTCGTTATCCGTCTCCCTTGATCTCGTAGTTAAGATACACAGGAGGAACGTTCGTCTCTCTTGCTCTCGTAGAGACAGCTGTCACAGCGCGACTGCCACGCTGCCAAGCGGCAATTTGGGTTACAGAAAACCTCTATGTAAATATCTGAGCTCTTTGGCCTAGACAAGTGGCATTCGCTCTCGATTTCTTATAACGCTATTGGTTGCCATAGTAACACAAGTTCACTTTCGTCGACCACGTGACATATCGAAGACATATGTCAAGTCACTTTGCATACATTTTGCACTTAGCTAATAGCGATATCTCTAATCAAATGCCACTAATCTATACCCTCTGCTCTGTCTACCTTTCCTTCATCAGCCGAAAGACGTCGACTGCTGGATATAGACCTCCTCCAAGGCTCTCAACATGAACCGATCTTGAGCCAACCGCATCCATTAAGTTATCTGTTGGTTACGATGAAATACCTATAACTATCATTAAGGATAATATCGATTTATTTGCAAACCCACTAGCATCTCTCTTCAACGAATGTGTGGAAGCTGGTCTGTTCCCTGATCAATTTAAAATTGCCCGTGTTCTTCCAATATTCAAAAAGGGCTCAAGAATGGACCCATCTAATTACAGACCGATTCTTCTGTTTTGTCGAAAGTTTTAGAAAAAACTATGAAGCATCGGCTTATCAAACATTTAACATATAATAAGATCTTACGTAGTGAACAGTATGGATATCAAAAATCTATAGGTACCATAGACGCCACAGAAGCCTTAATTGATGAGGTTATCTGTAAATTAAATGACAAACACAAAGTAGCAGGGATATTTTTAGACCTTAGCTCTGCATTTGATACCGTAGACTATGATATACTATTAGCTAAATTGGAACATTATGGCATAAGAGATAATGTTTTAAAGTTATTTAACTCTTACTTGCGTAACATACGTCAAGGTACAGAAATCAGGCAGGTAGTTGATGGAAAAAAAATGTACAGAAATCAAAATTAGTCACAAAATTTCATGGAGTTCCACAAGGGTCTGTTTTCCTAAAAAAATGTCAGCCTATGGCTAGCATTCAGCAGAGTGGGCTGCAAAAAGCTATGTGGATGAGAACCCGCGTTGTAGCGTCCACATGCTGGATGACGCAACAGAGGTAGACCTTCCCCAATATTGACCAACGATCTTGTTGGGATCACGGAAAGCAGTTGGGTTCGAATGGCTCAAGGCTCTCCACACAGACCGATCTTGAGCCAACCGTATTCATCTTCTGTACGCGATCTCAACATGATCTTCAGTCCACCTTGCGTCCTACTTTAATATTCTTGTATTATTTTCCAGGTAACGGTACTCTAATCGGTGCAAGCGCCAACGTGGTATGTGCGGGGGTGGCAGAACAACACGGCTATCGGTTCACGTTCATGCAGTTCTTCAAGATCGGCTTTCCCGTCATGCTGGGCCACCTGGTCGTCGCCACCGGCTACCTGCTGCTGTGCCACTGTGCCTTCACCTGGCATTAGACCACGGATCGCTATGAGGTTCACTGTGGGATCATTAAAGATGTTAAAACTCGAAGTGATTAAATAATGTGTCTTTGCCTGGAATTATACCAGGGATCCTTAAGCTTGGGTCCATGGATCCAGAAGGGATTCATATAGATGTAACAGGTATTTTTTATGTTTAAAAAAGTGTATGCATGTGTCTACACCTGGCATTAGAGCAGGGCTCCTTAGCAAAGGGCCCATGGACACCAAGGGGACCATACAGATGTAAAAATACTTTTCATGTTCATTAAACTGGACCAGGGGTTCTTATTCCGGGATCCATGGATCCCAAAGGGTCCGTAAGTGACACACTCTGGGTACATAAATATGACAATAAAACACCTCAAAAATCATACTTGCTAGATTCTAATTTGATATTCATGGATCCTAAAGGTTACCAGGAATGAGGTACTGTGGATCCATAATGATGTATGCTGGAGCCCCTGGTCATCGCCATCACTATTTGAATGTGCAACCACCTTGTAGTCTATTAAAACTTGTCTTTTTAAAGCATCTTGGTAAGCTAGGCTAAAGATACACTGCTGTCAAAACTGTCAATGAATGTCGTAAAAAAATTTGCAATATAATTACGATTGACATGAGCATGAATTTAATGCTACTGAAAGGAAAAGAGAGCAAATATCTTGGTACTTATGACCCTTAGACATTTATTCGTAGTGTGTAAAGTAAAAAAATCACAGACGAAATGACAAAATATCTCATATTTGACCCTGTAAAAATAGATAAATCTTAAAATATAAAATTTTGAAAAACATGTAAATTGTCGTGATTTGATACAAGGTTCTTTCGGGGACTTTAGTTATTTATCTTAATATATAAAATCCTTGCGTTACTGACTGACTTACAGACAAGCTACAGCCGAAACTAATGGGCGCGGAAAGCTGAAATTTGGCATGCATGTTCCTTATGAACCGTAGGGATGCACTAAGACGGGATTTCCCGAAATTCCCACGGGATAGGGCAAAACGGGAAATTCGAAAATATGTGCGTGCGAAGCCGCTGGCGTCGACTAGTTTATAAATAAATCCGTCCATAATATCACCGTTCATTTTGCTGTAAGATGATAATTTGACAATAAATTTCATTAACGATATCAAATAAAGTAGCGTCATTCTGTAGTAACACCATTCTGGTACGTTAAAGGATTTCATTTGAGATACTCGTATGTACCACGTACTTTTGTTTCGAGTGTCCAATGCTACATGATCGCGATCTACTAAAATCATTATTATCTGTAAAAATCAGTAATACCCGATAGATAAAGAAAAGGATTAGAATGGCGGAATAATTTCTAAATTAGTATCAAATCAAATTTCTGAAATAGCGAGATAATTTTAAAGGTAGCATTTTAATTAGATAAATATAATTGTTACTGCGTTTTTCCGTATTATGCTGACGGAAACGGCCAGGGGCGTCGCCAGCCGATTGCTTAGGGAGGGGGCAAAGTAAGGGCAAGCTGGAGTGGAAGATGAGAAAAGTACTGAGTAAAAGTATGAATTGTAGGGTTTTGAATCTGTAGCGGGGTGCAGCTGCCCCCCTTTGCCCCCTCCCCTTGCGACGCCCATGGAAACGGCATAATGGCCTCATTTCTATTCCATTATGTATCTGAATGAGTAGGACGTGCGTCATTCGTGAACTTTTATTATGTATAATTCTGGAAATGAAGCTTCGTATTCGGGTCGTACGTTCGGGTCGTCAATTTTATTTTAAACTTTTTGCATATCCATCATCATCATCACTTTCCGTATCCGATGTCAGCCACTTTGCATATATCGTCACTCCACATAGCTTCTATTTTGGGTATTTGATCATTGACATTTTTCATTTCATCATTTGTGTACGTAAAATTATTTAATGGTCTCTTATATTTTAAAACTCCCCAGTGGACATATACCGCCTTATTAGAAAACTTGATCTAAATATACTGCAAGTTTAGTCCTAGCCTATTTTTGATCTATCTTCAAAACTCGTTGAATCAATGTCATCATCATCGTAAGCTTTTTGCAATCCATACATTCATACATACATAGACTGACGCCTGTTTCCCGGAGGGGTAGGCAGAGACTACGGAACGCCATTTGCAACGATCCTAACATACCTCTCTTGCTTCATTTACTCCCATCAAGTTTCTCATGCATGCTCTTCTGTTTAGGGTACTTCTGCTTCCCCTTCCAAAGAAGGTCTTCCAATTCGTCCTATCCCATTCACATTTGCCTTATATATCTTCCTTGTCAGTCTTTCGTCATCCATCCTCTCCATATGCCCAAACCATCTTAACTTGCCTTTCTCAATGCTTGTCACTACATCTTCTTTTACCCCACACCACTCTCTTATCACACTATTCTTTACTCTGTCGGTCAAAGATACACCACTCATACTTCTCAGTGCTTTCATTTCTACAGCATTTATTCTACTTTCAAGTCTCTTCTGCCATACCCAACTTTCACTACCATACATAAGGGTAGGCACTAACACCCCTCTATGCACAGCCAAATGTGCCTTTTGGGACATGTTTTGACTGTTCATAAACGCCTTCAGAGCTCCATTCACTCTATTACCTGCATTAACTCTTCTTTCAATATCTTCTTCATTCTTACCATCTCTTGTAAACCATTGCATAATAATTAATTTGCGTCACAATATCACTGTGTAGCTACATACAGGTTGTTGAAATGCATTTGCAAAATATTTTCAGGGGTGAATATATTATTATAACTGAATACAAATATGTGAAAAAATAAGACACAAAACTTTTTTTTTCGTAATCATGCATTTTAAAAATCATCTCAGAGATCCGACTGACGACCGCCGCCGTCGCTCAGCTGATCGCCGCGAGTTCGCATTGCAGTTACTTAACACATACAAGCACACGTACCTACCGTGCAGTCTTATTCTGCACCTTTCAACAGTTTATTTTGTATTACTATTGAAGTAAAGTTTAATGAAAAATAGGGTGTTATATTATCGCACACTGTTTGAAATAATTTTAGGTGAATAAGTATAATGTCTGCAGTATATTACTAAAATATTTTGAAAATGCATATCAACATTCTGTATAGTAAGATTTGGCCGACTATACCACGCTGTCCAGACGGGTTTAATGTCTAGTTTTCCGTGTCGGTAAAAGTTTCGAAATACGTCGCCGTTTTAAGGGGTTGTGAGTGATTGGAGGGGGGAGGAGGGGAGGTCTCGGAACTCCCCCTCACCATCTTCACTTGCCGGAAATACTTGGTTTCCTCTGAAAAAAAAATATCTCCAAATATCGGTGTGTATGGCACTGCCAACTTCCATATTCTTCACACTAGTTTAATAAACTAAGGTTGACGGAGCCCCGCTTCGCAGGGCTACTATTTTCGGATTAAGGGTCAAAAGAGAACCTAACATAACCTTTTTAGTTACTTATTACAGTCGCACCTAACCCTAGGCACTCGAAAGCAATGACGCACAAATTTGACATTAGCTGTCAATATCATCATTCCAAGATGGCGGGTTTGCGTTTCGTTTCACGTTTTTCACATAAAACCTAAAAATGACATTTGTAAAATTGTACTAAAGTATAAAAACTACGTTCTGTTTTGCATAATTGCCGAAGTATTTAAGAATTTTTGGACATTGTTTAAAAATATTTAGACGCAACTCCAGCAGCCAAAATTACTTTTAGGGGATTAAAACTAACTCCCTTAAGCCCCCTACACCACCAATACCCTCAAATTCAGGCGACTCGTTTCGAAACCCAACCCTAAAAATCAATGCAAGTAGCAATAGCCTAGTGGAGAGAACGACATACTGCTACGCAGAGGGTCCAGGTTCGAATCCACGGCACGCACCAATGACTTTTCAGAGTTATGTGCGTATGAAATTGGTAATTATCGCTTGCTAAACGGCATAGGAAAAAACATCGTGAAGAAACCTGCATGTCCGAGAGTTCTCCTTAATGTTCTCGAAAGACATGTGAAGTCTGCCAACCCGCACTTGGCCAGCGTGGTGGACTATGGCCTTACCCTTCTCATAGTAAGAAGAGGCCCGTGCCCAGCCGTGGGACAGTTAGGGCTGATGATGATGGTGGTGATGACCACATCCACGCAATGGAATGGGGTAGTTACACTTCGTATTTTTTATCCGTTATTTACACTACATAAATAATACCTTCTTAATAAAGAATTCTTGCTTTATTATATGTATTTTTGGCTTTATGTCTAGGACTAACCTGGTATTATATTTAGACCAGGTTTTTAAAGAGGTTTATGTTTAGTTTTAATTAAAATTTTAATTGTTTGTCTTAATATCTACAATGTACAAATTTAGTGGTTATTGTGCTGTAGTGATATTGCAGTATTGTTTAAACAAATAACTAGGTAATTATGTAAGTTATATAGCATTATCAAAGTAAATTAAGAAGTGAAATAAAATATATAAATACATAGATTTATAGTAAAATAACGATTGTAGCATATCTTCACGATTTATAAAGCTATTTTATGTTATTTTATAAAGATACCTTTTATATTTTAAAATTGTGTATTTTTTATATTTATTTTATAATTTTTTTGTTTTTGATTTTCATTTTTGGACATTGCATAAAAAGACATTAATTTTTCTTTTATGTATGTAATATGAAAATATATTTATTTGTGCTTAAAGAATTTGATGATTATCAATCAATGTGGATTGTTTATTAAATTAATTTATATTAATTTTTAAAAGTATTCTTTCATCACATTTTGTATTAAAATATATTTTTGTAAGGTAGAATATTTAGATAGGAACCTTATAACGGCATTGAATTATGCCATTTACGCACATTTGAACAATAATAATTGTAATTTACTTAGAATTGACTGTTTCTTTCGTGTAAATATAGTTTATTATTAAGTCAGCACAACAGTTTGTTAAATATATTAAATTAATTGAACATGCTATACATCAAATTGTCAAACAGTTGATATTGACTTCTAAAAAATGTTTAAGTAATTCATCGAACTTTTGCCAATTGTCAAGTTATTTAAATCTGGCAACTAATGCAAATATTTTAATTTATTGCAACTTTTTATAAAAGTTACAAACTGTCCCACTGCTGGACATGTTTTACTTGAAATTGGAAGAGTTAGTCCAACTTATTAATCACAATTATCGTATAGGTAGTATAATTATTAACGTTCCTTTAGATTTAATTAATTTATTACAATAATACGCCATTCGTATTAGAATACGCAGTACACTTGTTCTGTAATTATGACAAAATTACTTTTTATCATATTCATTAAGTGCTAAAGCAGTCCATTGCTGAACGTAGTAGACTTTTCTCAAAGTAGGTCACAGGTCTTGCTTCCCCATTTTCCCCTCCTCAAGTCATCAGTGGACCGGACGTCTTACACTACAGCAATTATTGTCAATTTATTTTTGTCACTCGTATTAATAATCCTTTCTTGGGTATTCCCCTCCACCAATCTATGATTCGAGATTGGTTCAAGCCACGGTAATGTAAATAACATACAGTATTTTAACTTCATACCAACGGGCGGAACGCGAGTTGTTTCTACACGATTCGGGCTCAATACCAAGAGCTCATGGCTCTTTGCTATACACTGAGTATTAGCATAGTACAAAAAGAATAGTAGGATAGCTTCTTACAAATCAGCCTTGGCCGGTTTGAATGTACGCGTGAGTCGCCGGCGCCGTATACGCACGCACTTTTCATGCACACAATCTCATAGACGAGCGCGGCGGGCGCGGCCTCAGTACGAGATGCGCCGCGCGTAGGTAGGACGCAAGAGTAGGCATTTATTTCGCCGATCGGCCTGAGCTAACATACTATTCTTTTTTTACTATGGTATTAGTCGCGTTCAGAGCGTTTGTATGAAGTCAAAATACTTTACACCACGTCTACTTGTTACGTGATTACACGCGCGGGACTCCTCAGTGCCCCAAAGTTATTAAAGGTTTTCTTATTATTAGGATAGAATAAAAAATCACATAGTTTATATGGAATCAGTCCTTCTCCCTTCGGGGATAAAAGCGTGAAAAATGTTATGTTAAAATACTGTGTAATAATATTACCGTGGCCAAGCAGGTTTGTATGACTGCGTGAGACTCTTACAGGCGTTTGGAGACTCATAAAAAGTCACGGTGGCCTTTGTGATCTAGTAACGGTGGGGTCATACGAATCACAGTTTGCCTACTTTCTAGCGGTAAACCTTCCGAAGTTGCTGTTGTAACCAAGGTGTACTTAAGCTACTGGCCATATCACCCAACTACCAAAAGCCAAGATTTACGAGAAACTTGTCCAATTTTCATTTGACCATATTTGGAAGTTACACGATCTTTTCATGTTCTGTTTTGTATTGTTATGGTGCTGCCACACTGGCGTTATAAAATGTTTACAAACGTTAGTAAACATTTTGTTAACAAACATTGGATCACAACGTTAATAAATGTTTTCATGATAGATAATGTTAGTAAGCATTTCTAAACAAAATTGTTAGTTAACAAATTATAACAAATAAAACATTTGTTATCATTTGTTCGTAAACATGTATCCATGCGACAGTTAGTGTTTGGCGCATCCAGATAGAGCGCATTTTCTTTTTTTTTAAACAAGAAATAAAAGCTAATCCAATGAGCAAATCTTTTTCCATTTTCGTGTAGACGCCTCGGAACATAAATCCAAACTGCGAGCCAATGTCATGTTTTCAAATGTTATAAATGTTTGTGAACATTTTCCATGAGTGTAGGAGCATTTAAAACATCTAACAATTCCAAACAGAATATAACAATTCCTAACATTTGTTAGTAAATTTATTAGAGTTTGAAAATGTTTGTAAACATTTTAAAACAGCAGTGTGGCAGCACCATTATTGTGAGAAAGCTATGTATTATGTAATGACATAGAGATGTAGACAGAAGCAGAATTATGGACTATCGCTATTTATTTGGGTTCTGGACGTCCGAAACAGTCAATCTGTAGAAAAACTTATAAGTATTACCTAATTGTTAATCATCGTTTGCCCCGTGCCTCGGACTTCAGAAAGCACGATAAACTGTTGGTCCAGGTTGTGATGAATACATTTTGGCAGTCGTTAAAAGGAATCAGTACCCTCAAATAAACTGACCCGGTCTAAACAATGGAATATCGTTAACTCTTTAGCTTGAGGAGGTCAGACAGCAGACACTCTGTGGAAAAGCTAATTTTCAGTCTTTGTTATCAATTTAGACTAGAAAGCGAACTCCAGGCTATTAAACGTAATTTTTGGATATAACCGGGATAACGCTAGGACGATTATTATAAAAAAGAGACAGCATGTCCAGTTATTAGCTTCGTCTCTTTCTAAGAATGGTTTATTTTGTAAAGGCAATGAATACTGATTTACATAGAAGCGCAGTTCTTAAGGATTTCGTGTGTCGATTCCAAGTGGAGACTGTCTCCAGTTTAGTTCGTCGTTGGCGCCGTTGGCGGCGCTGGCGTCGTTCTCCGTCTCTCTTGCTCTCGTAGTTTAGAAACACAAGAGGAACGTTCGTCTCTCTTGCTGTCGTAGAGACAGCTGTCACAGCGCGACTACCACGCCGCCAAGCGGCAATTTGGGTCACAGAAAGTTTGTCTTCAGAGCGGCCATAAGAAATGCGCCTTTATGTAAATATCTGAGCTTTTGGTAAAGGTGTTTATATGTCTCTATGTCTATGGTTTTGATAAAGTAAGATAGAAACTAGTATTAATTGTTTTAAGTATCGTTAATGATGATGAAAATATAATGATATCTTTAAACCAATAAGAACCGACAAATTTAGATGTTAATCAATATGCTAGCATGTCAATTTATTCTAACCTGTGGGTATAGTGGTTAGTGATCTCAACTGCTAAACTGGAGGTCGTGGGTTCGATTCTCGTTCAAGACAAATCACATTTTTTTGTTTCGTGACTATCCATCCATATTTTATCCAATGATATACAAATAATCCAAGATACACAGACTGCCTCCGTGGTCCAGTGGATAGCGTATGCGATGCTGATTGGAGGTCCGGAGGCTCGCTCCCTATTACGTAGGACCTAAAAATTCATGGCGAAGTGTGGGTGTAATATTACACCTCTGCCTACCCCTTCGGGGATTCGGGCATACAGGCGTGAGTCTATAAATAAATAAAATAAAATAAACACAGTCAGCGTCTCAAACCCGTCCGGGAAAATACATGCACATGCATGTTTTTCCAAATAGTACTGTGTCGTTTGTCGCACGGTGCAGACGCTGCCGTGCAAAATTGTATGACGTAAATACAACTTTAAGACAAATGTGTAAGGTTGAGTTTATAAAATAATATGATAATATCATGACTTGGCGATGCAAAAATCATCCGCGCGCCTCTATCGGCGAAATTTGGAAGTTGTCTAACGTCTTAAGGGGTAGGCAGAGGTATAATTAATATTACACCCACATTTCGCCATGAATTTTAGGTCCCACGTAATAGGGGGCAAGCCTATTGCCGTACCGGGCACATTTCCAGACTCCATGCTGCTACTGAGAATTTCGTGACAGAAAAACCCAATAACGCTGCCCGACCCAGGAATCGAACCCGGGACCTCCCGATCCCACGCCCACATTTATGCCGCGAGACCAACGAGGCAGTCGTATAGGGTTTGATGTCGAGTTTTCCGTCTCTACGCAAAGATGGTATTTGCATCGTGTTATCCCTTAGTTGCCTCTTACGACACCCACGGGAAGATAGGGGGTGCTGACACTTGTATTCTATGCCGTCAACCACACGGCAAATATGTTTTTATGTATTTAAAATATATTTGTATGTTTATTTGGTTGCCATAGTACAAGCTCTGCTTAGCTTGGGATCAGATGACCGTTTGAGAGTTGTTCTAGACTATTATAATTATAATGTAAATAAAATTTTGTGATATGAAATAAAATATATTTAATGTTAATAAGTTTGTTATTATATTAAGTGTGAATTTTATTCATTAAATGTGACGTAAATATAATAATAATATATTATATTATTATGTTCCAATATGCAGATGACTTATATGTTGTTATTCCTGAGAGTTCTTACGTTATTTGTCATCTCTTGTACTTATTTGTAAAACAGAAATTTAATAAAAATTTGATTGACAATTTTGTTTTATTTTGATAATATTTACATAATACAATCTTTAGTCAACTGGACCCACTCTAACTTGAGGTCTAGCGCCCGTATTGGCGATGCAAATATTATCCGCGCGCCTCTAGCGGCGAATTTGGAAGTTGTCCGGGTATGACACTTTTGACAGCTTTCAATACAACTTTGCTTCGAGGTTTTGTGGTAAATATATTGAGCTGTCAAAAGTGTCGTACCCGGACAACCTCCAAATTCGCCGCTAGAGTTGCTAGTTAGAATCTTAGCATCGCCAATAGCGAAGCACATCGGAGAGTATTTTTTAATGTTAATCTATTATCGACGTTGTTCTCATTGTGAAATAGTCCAAAATCAATTTTACTATCACTGACTTAAATACCTCTTCTAAGCAAAGCTACTGCTTCAGACAGTCTGTGTGGTTCTGCGGTAGTGTTAGCGACTGCGGATCATGAGGTCTCGAGTTCGATTCCTGGGTTGAACAAAAAGTGATGTTGGGTTTTTCTGTTAGAAATTATCCAATAGATGTTCGGAGTCAGGGAGATAGAGGTGTTACACCCCCGTGCCTCTGAAAGCACGTTCTCACAATCTCTCTCCGGTCGTGTTGCATGTGGCGTCCCATCGGACTATGAGAGTGAGGGTGCACTTGTGTTTGCGCACACTCTTGTGCACTATATATATAATATGTCCCGCGAAGTTGGCAAGTCTCATATTCATATATAGACAAGCCGCCGTGGCCGAAATCGGTCGGAAGGACATCATCACTACTTCAAAGTATCATTGAGAGTTGAAAGGAGGATTTGGCTCATTTGGCCTACTGAACCACCCTGGCGCAACAGGTTGGCATAAGGTTTGATGTTGAATTTTTCATCTCTTTGCTAAGATAATTATTAGCTTCGTCTATTTTCCTTAATCGCCTCTCATATCGCCCACAAAATGAAATGTGGGAGTGACAATTTGTACTTTAATCCTATTTAAGACTATTATCGACATTGTTCCTCCTTTTTTAAAAATGTCTAAAATCAAGAATAAGAGATCACACATGTAACCATAATTGTGACAAATAGGTACCCACTCTGCGCTTTGGTCAGACATAATGTGTGAAGGATCTCATGAAACACTGTGTGTGATCTAAAAGTTTTTATTTATTTACAATCATAACTTACTACTATTATTACAGGCAGAACTAAAGTTAATTTAAAAGTGAAGGCATAAATAACTATACAATTTAAATTTCTTAACAAACGACATGAAATGTTATTTTATTGATATCACTCAGCGCGCACTTGCGCACCATAAAAAATATAATAGCCGTATAAAACAAAATATCCGTAATACAAAATTTCTGTCTTCTCCGCTACATGATTGAGAGTGCGAAGTTCCCGAGTCAGTGGGCCTCGCCACGGTAATAATAGCCTCGCTCAACACATCAGTGCGTGCGCGCGGCACAGCCAGCATCTGGGGCCGGCGTCGTCACCATAAGAATCTGTCTGGTACATTGAGACACACTAGACCTAATATTATATCGGTATGATACATACATCTTACCTCTAATTAATTTAAATAAATATAAAAATAATACGAATTCCCGTTATTATAACAATACCGAGTGTTCTTTCCGTTATTTGAATGTTTGTCTCCTCTTTTTGGTCATTTACAGGAAAGTTAACTCCTGCCGCCGTATTCAATTTGCATTTTATTTAGCTTTACCGGTCAATTGGCACCACGTTCTGTTCGCACCATGGTCTGAATCGCGGAAGAAGTCATTTTGAATCAACTGATTCACACTATCGTATGAAACAGTTGTAATTCGTCGTTCGGAAGGACCATTTTGACTTTGTCTTTTCGAAGCACCCTATTTATTTCTACAAACAAATAGTTACAAATTACAAAGCGTGAGCATTGTGTGGATTAATAAATAAAAGTACGTTTGTACAACACTATTCAATACTAGTAAAATAACATTTTGTTCGAATCGACAAAGTCAAAAATTGTTCTTGCAACTCTAACAACTAATTCAAAATGGGTCCTGCTGAGATTCACACCATGGTGCGAATCGACTAAAGACTGTTACCGTATCTCAATTTTCAAGACGGAGACGTGCTAAAAGCTAAACTATTGTAGGATTTTAAAGATGAACTCATAATAGTAGTTTTCCTAGTAGCAGTTTGTAGAAGAACAGCACTAGTAGAAGTAACAACCCTTGATGCACCACGCGTAATCTGAAAACAGTTAAAATTTCAAAGTTAAATAATTTATTTGTTCACAGCTTTTTTAGACTCACGCCTGTATCACCGAATAGGTAGGCTGAGGTGTAATATTACACCCACATTTCGCCATGTTACGATTTTTTAGGCCCCACGTAGGGTGCGAGCCTATTACCGCTATTGGGCACATTGACAAACTCTTTGCTGCTACTGAGAAGTCGGAAAAACGCGTGTAGGATGTGTCATACAGTCTCTATTGCATTATTTACATTTACCTATATTTTTGTGATTTATATATTTTTTTAGTAAAATATAATTTTCATTGATTGGCTTAACCAAGTTCTATCGCGTCCTTCATTATAACTTTGTTTAGGAAACCACTCTTTATATATGCTTAAATATTGCTTTACCTGTCAATGCGTCTCCTGGCGAGGAGAAGCGAGTCGTCTTTCTGTTGACAGATGTATCTTCGGGCGCCACGCACGAAGTCACGAGTGTGCTCTGCCCAACTGTAAATATATTAAACGATTTCTTATTTAATTATCTGCGATAAACTCCGCCGTAGATGGTCCCAAGCCCGTTTGAGAAAGGAGGAGGATTGGCTGAGAGGAGACCTAACCAGCCGAAAAAGGTCAACGTCGAGCATCGAGCGACGGTCAATTAACTCGATCCCAACTGGCCTAACAAGTCAGTCAAAGTGTAGGTAGGAAATAATCCAACACAACCCGCAACTCTGAAGATAGGTACCACAGAATCGGGAGCCTTGGCTTAACCGCCCGGGCTACGAGGTAGAAACCCTCTATAATAAGCTTCCAATCCTAAGGTGGGATACGTGCCGACAGGATGAATGGCTTACGGATGGTAAGTCGCTAGCGCCAACCTCGGCGGACCTGGCAAACGTCGTTGCATATGCCTTCCTGGCGGAATAGGCGTCGCCCCCCAGGTGACCTTTTTTATCGACCATACTCGTGGGAATAAAATGATAAATGAAATAATGACAATCCAAACAATATGATCCAACAGACACTTCACAAAAGCATGTTCACAAGACAAACAACTATGTCAACACCATCCATACCCTCAACAATAGGAGACGAACCAAATACCATCAGTAAAACAAATGATGAAGATAAAATAAATATAATAGATACGCCAACGCATCCATTGTGTGAGAAAAATAATTGGCAAAATGATCAATCTCACTTTAAGAGGTACAGAAGAAAAGAAACAAGCCCAATGAATGAAGACACCAATAAGAAGAAAAAAAATAAGCCAGAGATAGCAATACCAACACACAATAGATTTGAAATACTAGAAGTAGAACAAAATGAAAACCAAACAATAAAAGAATTTGTACCCAAACCAGAAGTCATATTTGTGACAGAAGTATTAAATGTAACATCACTGAAGGATGCCATGAACAAGTTCGTTGACAGCTCACTTTACACCATGAATACTCTTAGATCAGGTCATGTCATCAAAATAATGCCCAAAGACATACAAACCTACAAATGCATTAGAGAACACTTCATTTCTAATAATATATCACACTACACGTACCAACTAAAAAGTGAAAGAGCCTATAGAGTCGTTCTGCGTGGCCTTCACCACTCTGAAGACACCAAACAAATTGCAATAGAATTATTTGAGATGGGGCACGAGGTCAGACAAGTAGTCAACGTACTACATCGAACTACATAACACCCATTACCAATGTTTTATGTGGACTTAGAGCCAAAGCATAACAATAAGGAAATCTTCAGCGTGAAACATATAAAAGTTACATTTGAAGCTCTATATAAATAGAAAAGCAAGAAAATTCTGCAATGCAAAAGGTGTCAGGGATTCGGCCATACTAAGAATCAATGCTTCAGGCCTTTTAGGTGCGTCAAATGTAGTGAAGAACATCCTACTACGACCTGCAAAAAAAAAAAACACCAGATACTGATGCAACATGTGCTAACTGCCTGGAGAATCATCCTGCCAGCTACAAAGGTTGTAAAACCTATAAGCAATACAAAAAAAATATTTAAAAAATCACTCCGAAAAACAAAGAAAATACACAAGTGTCAGCTGATAAAATCGAAAAGATAACTACACAATACTCCAACAAATAGAAAAATAACCAAGACCTACGCAGACGCAATTAAGACACAAACCGAACCGAAACAGCAAGCTGAAAGCACAGACATGCACAACATTACCCAGCTACTGGAGACCATGCTTGAAAGGATCCAGCAAACAATGATGACCGTAATGGAAAAGATGATGGACAAAATGCTAAATAGCATGGTCCAAATAGTCAGCAGCCTTACCAAAAAATGATTGGAATCAACTTCCGAGTAATAACTTGGAACGCCAATGGCTTGACTGAAAGACGTCAAGAATTAGAAACATTCCTCGAAACTGAAACGATAGACATAGCCCTAAAATCCGAAACAAGATTTACATATAGGTCTCATGTCGCGTTTAAAAATTACACCATCCACACTACAAACCATCCATCTGAAAACAGCCATGGAGGAACAGCTATTATTATCAAAAACAATACCCAGCACTATCTCTTGGAGCAATTTCACACCGAAAAAATCCAGGCAACCTCCATAAAACTCACAAACAACAATATAGAAACAACAATATCTGCTGTTAATTGCCCTCCCAGACACACATTTCTGAACGAGACTTTGAGAACTTCTTTGCTAGAATGGGTCCTAGATTTATATGTGGTGGCGATTGGAACTCCAAGCACACACACTGGGGCTCCAGACTTATTAATCCAAGAGGTAGGCAACTCCTGAGAGTGACAGAAAAAATGAAGCTTGAATGGCTCTCCAATGGTGAACCAACTTACTGGCCAACTGACAGAAACAAGATTCCTGATTTACTGGATTTCTTTATAACAAAAAATGTTGACATGAACCTCACTAAAATAGAGTCGTGTAAGTTCTGACCACACCCCGGTAATCCTTAACATCAGTACAAAGGTGACACTAGTTGAGCCCCCCACACGAATATACCATAAGAAAAATACGAAATGGGATATATATACCAAAGCGTCATTACCTCAGAGGTCAAGTTAAATAAAAAAGTCAAAACTGCCGAAGATCTGGAAAATGCCGTTGAGGAATTAAACATTATTATCCATAGAGCCGCCAACAAAGCCACACCCGTAAGCAAAGGAAACCCTCTAAAACATAATATATATCCTAAGGACATCAAAGATAAAATAAAGGAAAAAAGAAGACTTAGAAAAACTTGGCAGACTTCTAGGTACCCAAGAGATAAAACTTTATTTAATAAATGCTCGGCAGAACTAAAAAGCCTCATAGAAATCTATACCAACAACAACCGCCAGAACTACCTGTCATCACTATCGCCAACACTGGATACGAATTACTCGCTGTGGAAAGCTAATAAAGCCTTAAAAAGACCTAAAGCTCAGATTACCCCTATTAGAGATAACTCAGGAAGCTGGGCAAGATCAGATAAGGAGAAAGCAGAGACCTTCGCTGACCATCTAAGTGACGTCTTTCAACCACACTCTGACTCTGATCAGGAACACGCACAGGAAGTTAAAGACTACCTTAACACACCTCTGCAAATGTGTCTACCATTGAGATGCGTAAATCCTAAAGAGATTATAAGAGGAATAAATAATCTCAAAGACGGAAAAGCACCAGGTTACGACCTCATCGACGCAACCCTCTTGAAACATCTACCACACAAGGGAATCAGGAGCTTAGTTAAGATCTTCAACGCCTGCATCAAACTCGAACCCTTCCCAGGCCAATGGAAAATTGCTCAAGTCGTAATGGTACATAAACCTGGCAAACCACCACATGAAAGGAACTCTTATCTTAATATATAAAATCCTTGCGTTACTGACTGACTGACAGACACGCTACAGCCGAAACTATTGGGCGCAGGAAGCTGAAATTTGGCATGTATGTTCCTTGGGGGCCGTAGAGGTGCACTAAGAAGGAATTTCCCGAAATTCCCACGGGATCGGCTAAAACGGGTAAATTTTAAAAAATGCAGGCGTAGCTGCTGGCGTCCTCTAGTAGACCTATAAGCCTCTTGCTAGTAATTGGTAAACTAATGGCAAATGTCCTTTTAAATAGGATGAAAGAGCATCTCAACAACATAATCCCCTCCCACCAATTCGGATTCCGAGAAGAACACGGTACGGTTGAGCAGGTTCATCGCATTGTCGACGTCATAAGTGGATGCCTGGAAAATCGAAAGTACTGCTCTGCCGCCTTTTTAAACATAAGCCAAGCCTTCGATAAGGTCTGGCACGAAGGGCTGGCATAGAAACAAAAAAAATCACTTCCGCATTCGTATTTTCACATACTTCTATCCTACCTCGACCGCAGAAGTTATCAAGTAAAGTGCAACACTGAGTGCTCAGCCCTATACGAGATACGTTCAGGGGTCCCTCAGGGTAGTATTCTGGGACCGGTTCTATACCTGATTTATACTGCGGACCTACCAACTGATGAGCACACAATAACTGCAACCTATGCTGACGACACTGCTGTCCTGTCTGTGCACTCTATATCGGAGACTGCTTCAACCCAGCTGCAAAACCATCTGACCGAGATTGAAAAGTGGTTCAAGCGGTGGCGAATAAAAGCAAACCATACCAAGTCCACACATGTTACCTTCACACTTAGGAAAGAAACCTGCCCACCAGTAAAAGTACGAAGACACAATACCTCAAGAAGACCACGCGAAATACTTGGGTCTTTACTTGGATCAGAGATTAACATGGCAGAAGCATATCTGGACCAAGCGCAAACAACTTGACAGCAAACTCCGCAGTATATACTGGCTAACAGGTCGCCACTCCCGCTTAAGTAACGTGAGCAAAATGATGGTATACAAGGTCATCATTAATCCTATCTGGACATATGGCATTCAACTATGGGGCACAGCAAGCAACAGCAACATCGAGATCCTGGAAAGATTTCAGAGCAAGACTCTTAGAAACATATTTAATATACCTAAATGTATAAGTAATAAATACATTTACCTCGACCTCAACATACCTACCGTTAAGCAAGACATAAGTCAACATAGCCAAAGGTATCAGAAAAGACTTGCACAAC
This sequence comes from Euclidia mi, assembly GCA_944739405.2. Classification (NCBI taxonomy): domain Eukaryota; kingdom Metazoa; phylum Arthropoda; class Insecta; order Lepidoptera; family Erebidae; genus Euclidia; species Euclidia mi. The sequence continues at coordinate 9,457,654 of OX123211.2, read as the reverse complement.
ACTCAAATGAGCTGGCACTATCACTGAGTGGGACAGGAGGACAACAACATGCGAGGCTAAAGAGAAGTGACATCCCAAGTCTGAGTAACAGATTTGCATAGAGAGAAGAGAGCTCTACAACTAGGAAGCTCTCTCAATAAATAAAGCCAAACCAACAGACCTAAAGTTGGCCAACTCAGTGGCTTATTGTCCTATGACAGACTGCCATGAAGCGGAACTAAGCAAAAAAAAAAAATATCTGCTAGTTTAGTGGTGCCCTGCATGCTAAGCTAAAGATAGTGGGTTCCATACCCGAACGGACAAATGTTTGTGTGATGAGCTCGAACATTTGTTCTGTGTCTTAGTGAAATAATATGTTTTTGGTATAGTTTTGGTTGCTGTAGTTGAGGCAGCGATGGCCTAGTAGAGATTCATAATTATTATCTATGGACGATACCAAAAGACTGCTGATAAGATGCTGGTCAAGCAAAAATATTGTTGATCCTCGCTTGCCCCGTGCCTCGGAGAGCACATTAAACCGACGGTTCCGGCTATCACGAAGAACTTTGACAGACGTTATGGTGAGTCAGTACCCTCAAATAAACTGACGCTATCGCTGTCTTGGAATAAATTGAACCAAAAGGCAAGTCAAAAGCCTCGTTGTTTGACACTGCACGAGTGTTGTGGGTTCGATCACCATTGAGACAGCACTTCGTGTGATCCATCAATTGCTGTTTCGAGTCTGGATGCTGAGTGCTTGTTTGTTTCTAGTCCTCCGGGACACAGGATTTATTCCTAGTGCAAGACAAGTCTTTTAAAAAGAAAGACAGAAGAAAAAACTTTTTACTTACTTGACATTGTTAATATCTAGATGGTAGATATGTCCATCGGTTTTCAGCAGGGTATTCCTTAACTGCCGAATATTTCCACAGCTGAAGGTCCACTCTTTGCACGAGAAGAATCTTAACACGCGGTTCATTGCGCATAGTCGCTGTGATACTATTTTCAAGTTTAGTCTGTTGAGAAATAGGTACATTTAATACTTTGAAATTCAAAGCAATACATTAAATACCTTGAAATTCAAAGCTTCTTTTTGTTTAGTAATGGGCGACAAACGAGCAGACGGATTGCCTGATGGTAAGCAATTACCGCGGCTCTTTGACACAAGCAACACCACTGGAGTTACAATAGTGCGTTACCGCCCCTTGGGTTTGGGAAAAGGGATAGCAGGAGGAGTGGGATGAGGGACTTTCTCCCTCATCCCACTCCTAGTAATAGTGGGTGGGGCCTCCGGCACTCTCACTCACCGAATGCAACGCAACAGTTTAGGTCCTGTTACTTTACGTTGATTTTCTATAGGAGTGTAGTACTTCCCCGGTCGAGCCGGCCCATTCATGCTGAAATCAGCAAAGCTCTACTACCTATATAAACACTTTGAACATCCGCTTATACTAGTGAGCGGACATCGGATTGCATCTGGAATAACGCTGGTAATCCCCTTGTGCTATCCCAGATGCATTAAAAGTCATGATCCGATGATGACTTTTAAATTCACGTGATTAGTACACACACATTAAGGTGATTTTTAATTGGCATAACAAATCTATATATAAAGACTGCCTCCGTGGTCCAGTGGATAGCGTATCATCATCAGCCTTTAACAGTCCACTGCTGGAGTAGGCCTCTCCTTTGAAAGGAGGAATTGGCCTACTATACCACGCTGGCCAAGCGGGTTGGTATGGGGTTTGTATAAAGTTTTCCTTCTCTTACAGTGCTGTTCCCTGCATAATATGCTCCCTTTGTCGGCTCTTACGACACCCATGGGATGATCGAAGGTCCCGGGTTCGTTTCGCGGGTCGGGCAAAAGTGTTACTGGGTTTTTCCGAATACTCAGTAGCAGCCCGGTGTCTGGTGATGTGCCCGGTAACGGCAATAGGCTCACCCCCTATTACGTGGGACCTAAAAATTCGTGGCGAAATGTGGGTGTAATATTTACACCTCTGCCTACCCCTTCGGGGATACAGGCGTGAGACTATAAATAAAAAAAACAAATCTATTTGCAAATGTTGTCTCTTTTTAGGGTTCCGTACCTCGAAAGGAAAAAACGGAACCCTTATAGGATCACTTTGTTGTCCGTCCGTCTGTCAAGACCATTTTTCTCAGGAATGTGTGGAGGTATCAAACTGAAATGTATACTAAATACTTGAATCTACGGTTTCATAGAGCTGTAAAAAAATCAAACTTCTAATCCAACGCAATCAAAAGATACAGCCGTTTATGCTGCAAATTGCAGCATATTTTCAAACTCGCATTGGAATCAAAACCTACAGGGTACTTCCCGTGTACTCAGAATCTTGAAATTTGGTACGAAGTAACGTCTTATATCACATATAAAGGAAAAATTGCGAAATCCGTAAATTTTTAGTTACAGCATATAAAAAAATACTTTTTATAAATTTAAAGTTACTACCCCTTTCTCTTGAACGCGTAGAGGTATTAAATTGAAATTCATATCAAATGCTCAGGTATATAACACCGTTAGGCTGCAACAAAATCAAGCTTCTATGTCAACGCAATCAAAAGAAAGAGCAATATAAGCATATTTTCAAACTCGCGCCTACTCGCAAGTGAATCAAAACCTACAGGGTACTTCCCGTGAACTCAGAATCTTTAAATTTGGTACGAAGTAACGCCTTATAGCACATATAAAGGCAAAATTGCGAAAACCGTAAATTTTATTTACAACATATAAGAAAAATATTTTTTATAAATTTAAAGTTACCACCCTTTTCTCTTGAACGTGTGGAGGTATTAAATTGAAATTCATATCAAATACTCAAGTATATAACACCGTTAGGCTGCAACAAAATCAAACTTCTATGTCAACGCAATCAAAAGAAAGAGCAATATAAGCATATTTTCAAACTCGCGACTAACTCGCAAGGGTATCAAAACCTACAGGGTACTTTCCGTGAACTCAAAATCTTGAAATTTGGTACGAAGCAACGTCTTATATCACTTATAAAGGAAAAATTGCGAAAACTGTATTTTTTTAGTTACAGCATATAAAAAATATTTTTAATAAATTTAAAGTTATTACCCCTTTCTCTTGAACGCGTGAAGGTATTAAATTGAAATTCATATTAAATACTCAGGTATATAACACTGTTAGGCTGTAACAAAATCAAACTTCTATGTCTACGCAATCAAAAGAAAGAGCAATATAATCATATTTTCAAACTCGCGCCTACTCGCAAGGGAATCAAAACCTACAGGGTACTTCCCGTGAACTCAAAATCTTGAAATTTGGTACGAAGTAACGTCTTATAGCCCAGATAAAGGATGCGGAAGGCTGAGGACCGTGTACTGTGGTGCGTGTTGGGAGAGGCCTATGTCCAGCAGTGGACTGCGATAGGCTGATTGAGATTTTAAAGAACCCAGACGCTGCAAACGGCCATTGCGAATGCTTGCATTTCGAAATGTTTAATTTCAGAGTGATAACTGTATATAGGTCACCTTAATGTCCAACTAATGTTGCAATAAAATGCATAAATACAACAATATACGGCAGCAATCTCAATAGGTATAATTCATGTTCTCGTCTGATTGTCGTGGGAGATTTCAATATTGATTTTAGAATGAATCCCCAAAATTGAATTTTCACATATTTTTCATCTATAAACATGTATCTGTTAATTAACACTAGCACGACACGAAGTAGTACATTTATAGATAACTTTTTTTCGAACTTCAATGTTCAATGTGGTATTTTCATACCTTTTTCAGTCTCCATTTAGGCTAAGAACTCACGGAGCGATTTTTACCCGCGACCGCCGCGGTTGCGGGCCCGCAGCTTCTGTAGAATGCAGATATATGTGTAAAAAATTAAAGCAAAACTCACGACGCGTTTTTCGCCCGCGGCGTGCGCGGTCGTTTGCGGTTCCCGCTGCACCGGCGGGCAACTAGTGGAATCGTGCGGGCCGCGCTCAACCGCAGCCGCGGCGCGCTCTGCGGTCGGTTGGCGGGCCGCGGTCGCGGGCGAGGGGCGGGGTGTACAGAAATCCAACGTCATTTTGCACCAGCCAGAGACTTGTGGAATCGTGACAAATGTTTGTGCATGTTTAAAATTAAACAAACGTTATAAAATGGATATTGAAATCGATCTACTAATTACTTACGTCTTGCAACCGCCCGTCTTGCGATCATCGCCCGCCCCGTCTGCGGGCGATGATCGTAGCCGCGGCGACTGAAAAACCGCGCAAATAACCGGTCTCGTGAGTTTAGAAATAAAACCGCAGTTCCACCACCGCGGCGGTCGCGGGAGAAAATCGCTCCGTGAGTTCTTAGCCTTAGAGATCTGGTTCAAATTTTATACTTAATTCCATACTTTAAAATTTTCATTTCCTTTGTATGTTTTTTTTATTTACATAACGTAACATAACTTCACGCCTTTTTATCCCTGAAGGGGTAGACAGAGGTATATTACCCACCCACACTTCGCCAGTTATGTTTCGGTCCCAATGTAATAGAGCGCGAGCGTATTGCCATCTACCGAGCACATTACTAAGCGAGCGATAATTAACATTTTAAATACACACATATGTAACTCCGAAAAGTCAGTGATTTGTGCCTGGGGTACCTGGGGATCGAACCCGAGATCATCGTCTCGGCAGTCCGTTACCTACACCACTGGGCTATCGCCCCTTACTTATTTTTGTTATTTATTTAAGAATATTGATTATTGTTTTATTTTATGTGTAAATAGTCACCCTAGTTTAATTTTCATCGCAAATAAATACTATAATTATTAAAAATACTTAATTAGTTAGATTACTTAATTAGATTTCTAATAGTCACTAAAACTTTGTAAATCAATAACATTGATAAAAAATCTTACCATCATTCATCAGCAGACTTTTGCAAGAGTGCTGCAAGGCTGGTATAGATATTTAAGTTATATAAAAATATAATATAATGTTAATATAAAATAAAGGATGACTGATTACAAACGACAAAGACTCCTTTTTCTTTAATTTATGCTCCTCCAGCTTTCCATACTGTAATGTTATGGATTTCATTTTGTAATAAAAATACCATAACTATGACTGGTGAACTTTTACTTTTATAGCTACAGGTTTGTACGGAACCCTCGGTGCGCGAGTCCGACTCGCACTTGACCGGTTTTTTTTTATTCTATTTTATGTCTCCTTGCGGCGACGGATTAAGAATGTAAAGTATCACTACCCACTTTCATCCCGTGGGTGGCGTAAGACCACGGTATAAAAATACAATATTTAGTAAAGGACGAAAAACTCGATATCAGAGCCTATTACAACCCGTCTAGCCAGCGTTGTACAGCAGTGTAAATACTCCTAATGATTAACAATGCTAATGAGAAGCAAATTAGGCGCCCGATTTCCAGCAGTAGACTCCGAAAGGCTGATGCTGTTGAAACTCTTTCAAATATTTTGGTAGTCGAGCCTTGCTGATTGATTTCAGCATGAATGAGCCGGCTCGACCGGGAAAATACTACCCTCTCACAGAAAACCCACGTAAAGTAACAGTACCTAAACAATGTTGCGTTTCGTTCGGTGAGTGAGAGTGCCGGAGGCCCCATCCCCTATTCCTTATCCGTCATCCCAATCCTCCTCCCATCCCTTCTCCTAACCCAAAGGGCGGCAACGCACTTGTGACTCTTCAGGTGTTGTTTCTGTCCATGGGCGGCGGTAATTGCTTACCATGGCGATCCGTCTGCTCATTTGCCGTTTATGACATAAAAATAACTCACTACTCACAGACATACCTACCAATAGTCCCAGATGGCTGATTGTCGTCTCTGTTAGATCGAGAAGGCCTCCGAAAGGCCTCCGAAAGTAGCAGGTTATATACCTACTTACTTATTTATGATACCTATTATACAACAGACACACAACACTGTCTAGTCCCAAACTAGCAAAGCTTGTACTTAATGTAGATCCAAGACATTGGATAAACATAAATATAGGAATATTTTTTTAAGTTGATACGTAAATAAAACACCCAGACTTATAGTATTTTATACTTACGGCATCTTAACTCCGCACATCTGCAAGATGAACGCAACGGCGTGTAGCGGAGCGGTTTGGAGAACTACCTCTAAAACTTTATACACGTATCTGAAATAAACGGTGAAAACACAAACAGGGTGACTTGTTTACTCGTATTCCGTTCAGCTAATTATTCCAGATATAGATAACTAGAGGATGCCCACGGTTACACCCGCGTTATTTAAGGCTTACTGCTCCACTCTCGTCGCTCATAGCGTGATGTTATATAGCCTATAGCCTTCCTCGATAAATGGGCTATCTAACACTAAAATAATTTTTCAAATCAGACTATTAGTTCCTGAGATTAGCGCGTTCAACCAAACAAACAAACCCTTCAGCTTTATATATTAGTATAAGATAAATGTACATAAAAGTCCCTCGTTTCATCACCTAACCGAAAATTACACACTTTTGGTCCACAGGAGCCAAAAGTGGGTCATTTTCGAATAGATCACCTTTAAAGTATTTTTGTGAAAAAACAAATATCTAAACTGCATCTAAAAATTCAAGTCTTAAGATTCAGTTCCCGTGCAACATACAATTGCAATAACGTGTCAGCTTTTAAAAAATATTCTTGTATGTGGAAAATACATAGACTCACGCCTGTTTCCCGGAGGGGTAGGCAGGGGTAGGCGGTATGTGGAAAAGTATCGATTAAATGCCGTAAGTATGCTTATCACAAGAGTGTAATGTTTATTCCATTTTGTTCACTTGGGTGATATCACCTGGGTGTAAACAGTGGAAGTTTTGTGGTAGGTATACCTATAGTAGTGATCAAGCGAGCGATGCGATAATATGGTGAAGTGATTTTATCTTTCTTGGATAAAATTCAGGATAACGTACTTGTTTTTGATGCCGATCGTCGCTGGGTAGTAACTGACGCTTTCAAAAGGATATTCCACAATGCTATGGAATAACCATGTTTTGAACTGGCTCCACGTCATGGGGTTTTCTTGTGAACCGCAGTAGTATACTCGAGACTCCTTTGATCTACAAACAAGAGAATAAACAACATAAATTATTGTTTTTATGTAATGGGCGTCAAACCAGTTGATGGTTCGCCTGATGGTTAGCAAATACCGTCGCCCATGGACAAAAGTAACACCAAAGGAGTCACAAGTGTGTTGCCGCCCTTTGAGTTGGGAAAAGAGATTAAGAGGAGGAATGGGATGAAGGAGAAGGAATAAGAGTTGGGCCTCCGGCACTCTTATTCGACGAACGAAACAATCGTAACCTAAAAGCTCTATTACCTTAAAAAACTTTGTAAGCTTGTTATTTATACTGTTCAATGTTGAACACGAGCAGCTGTCAATAGGGTATAGCTACAGTCTACCAAGCTGGTTTAATACGTATTGGCAGACTTCACATGTCTTTCGAGAACATTAATATCGGCCGGTCCAGTTCATGAAGTCAGGTTGGTTCTTACCCGATCATGTAGGAATTTCGGGCAATCCTTTCGTAGCCGTTCGTGCGCCCCCTACGATCCACAAAGAAAAGACAGGCCAAATTTAAGCTTTCATCACCTAGTTATTTCGGCTGTGTATCGTCTGTCAGTCAGTCAGTAACGTAAGAATTTTATATACTTAAGTACTTATATACAGAAGATAATATCTGAAATTACTTACTTCTCCGTAGCAGTCTGCCACGCAACAGCGATCATGTTATCAATAGCTATATCCACTGGAATCACGTCAGCTCTAGCGTCCATGTCGACGTTGAAGACCCGGAGTAGACCCTGGCCGGTACCGATGACCACGCCACCTACTCCCGCTAGACCTTCGATCCAGCCTGGCATTGGTGCCCGATGAGATGATACCACTAAAGAAACAACATAATAAGACAAAAGTCAAAATCATTTATTTATCTAGGCCACAAAGTGACGGTTATGAACGTCAAAATTGAAGGTAATTACGTAACGAGTCTACATTTACTGCCACGTTCGCAACGCAATAGGTAGAACCACGAGAAAGAACGGGCAATAAAACTCATAGCCACTCTTTTCAATCAAATATAATGGTTGTACATTTTATTTTTGTAAGGAGCTGCAACTGTTTCACATTGTAAGATATATTCTATTAAAAAATCAGTTACTATTGATATCACACTCAAGCACTCAAGCAGTAAATTATGTTCATTTAGTAAGCATCCCAAAGTTAATATGGTGAAACAGTAATAGAAGAAGATAGAGGATAGAAGCGCATAGAAGCTCAAACATTTGTTTCTGAAACGTGGCGGTCTATTGCTCAATCTAAGGTCACTAATTAAGTATTTTTTTATCTTTGTCAATCAGCCTTACATGAACACGGTTTCTGTAAAGTAGCCGTGGAGTCGGATTATAACATATATTGTAGTTCCTAGACTAACTAAGGTTTAAATATAATGGCAGTAAACCAATACCTCGCCGAAAACCATTTAATTTGGTAATTAATTTTAACCTGATGTATATGGTTTTGCAGGCAGGTTACAAAAATAATATGTTGGTATATTAAAAGTCCATATTAACTTTGTTTTTAATTGTAATATAATTAGTTAAACCTACAGAATAAAAAAAAGGTCTTCATTTTCCTACTAGGAAATTAACTATTAACTTATACGTATAGTGTTAACAATTTCCTTGTCGAATTAGAAACTCGTGTATTCAGTCAAATCGCTGTGAACCGCCAAATCCAGGACTGTAAAGCACCCTCCCCTCCCGTGGGATCTCCACCTTGTCGTGGTGGGGGGCTCAGTAACCGTGGTTAGGTCACCCACGGTGAAGCTAAGCGAGATCCCGGGAGTGGACGCTCCGCGTGGGCTTGCCGGAGGCCTGCGCAGGATGCGTCCAATGGTGCGGATGCGGGGGACAGTTCTTCTGTCCCTTGCAGTTGGGCGCGGTTGCGGGAGGAGAGGCGTGTCGGTGTTGCGTTGCCGCGCGCTCTATCTCCCCCACCTTATCACCAAATGGGGGCGCACCATCGTTGCGTCGCGGTGGGGTCGCAGAGGAGGAGATGCGGTGTTGCGTTGCCGTCCTCCCTATCCTCTGTTTTTGCGGCAGAGCCCAACACCTTCATCCGCCGCCAAGGGGGTTTTTTACGGGGCCCGCCTGACCACCTGGCGGGCCAATACCCGTCGGGGGGTAGCGAGGAATGCTTCGGTGATACCCGACCCTCCGACACATGGGTACATGAGGAACACGGGTAGTTTTTAGTCAGTAAGAGTCTGACAAAAAAAAGGACTGTAAAGCACTATCTCCGAATTCAACCGGAATAGTACTGGATTTATGATAAGTTTTGGATAAGTTTTAGCTCAGAGAAACCTACGTGGCAGTAAACGGGTATGTGGCTAAAAGACAACTCAATGTATGTCTTACTAATGGAAGGTCTAAATACGAATTAGAATGACTTTTGGTTCAGAGAAACCTATGTGTCGGTCAAAGAGCGTCCATGTAGTCAGGACACATCGCATTGTATGTCCTACTCTTACCAATAGAAGGTCTGAAAATGGCGACGGAGTAGTTTCGATGCTGGCGCTGATCTACCGCGACTTCGGCCAGCGCCTTCGTAAACACGTAAGTGTTCGGCTTTGGGTAGATGTACCTGAAATCACAAATAAATAAAAGCAAATAAATGATTTATGAAGTATACTTCATAAATCATTTATTTGCATGAATATGAATGTACAGAAGATGTTACAATTTCAAGGTCGTCCGTGTGGTGACGGATTAAGAATACGGAATGTCACCACCCCAGATCATCCCATGGGTGTCGTAAAAGTCGACAGAGGGAGCATATTATGCAGAGAACAGCACTGTTAGAGAAGGAAAACTTGATACAAACCCTATACCAATCCGTTTGGCCAGCGTGGTATAGTAGGCCAATTCCTCCTTTCAAAGGACAGGCTTAGTCCAGCAGTGGACTGTTAAAGGCTGATGATGATGATGAAACACTGAATAAAATGGGGTAGTGACACATTGTATTTTTTATCTGACAACACACGATGACTTACGATCGGTTTCAATATTCGATCCATGTATGGATTTGGCTACTCGAGACATATTTGACATAAGCCTCGTCTAGAATTAGTATGTATAAAATTCTTGCGGTACTGACTGACAGACAAGGTATAGCCAATGAATACAGATTTACATAGAAGCGCAGTTCTTAAGGATTTCGTGTGCCGATTCCAAGTGGGGACTGTCTCTAGTTAAGTTCGTAGTTGGTGCCGTTGGCGGCGCTGGCGTCGTCCTCCGTCTCTCTTGCTGTCGTATTTGAGAAATACAGGAGGAACGTTCATTTCTCTTGCTCTCGTAGAGACAGCTGTAACAGCGCGACTGCCTCGCCACTAAGCGGCAATTTGGGTCACAGAAAGTTTGTCTTCAGAGCGCCCATAGAAAATGCGCCTCCCTGTAAATATCTGAGCTCTTTGGTATAGCCTATTAAGCGTAAGGGATTGAAATCATTTACTACAAAATAATATGTCAAATAAGTAGTAAGTAGTATCTGTAGTAGCCAAATCCATGGATAGATCGAATATCTACCGGTCGTTAAACATACAGTTACGCAAAAGTAGAATATCGATACGTGCTTAGGAGTAATGTCATGAAGCGTTTTCGTCGGTAGCGTTTCTATAAGCGCTTGCACTCTGCTCAACTCCTCTGGTGCTGGGTATACTCGCTCTTCTATGTTCCGTATCTCTGCGTTTGTAAATGCTGTTGACACGTGGACCAAGGCCTGTCGGAAAAAAAGGAATAATGTTTATATTAGTAATGTGGCAAATATGTAGGCTAGTTTCCAAGCTACAAATGATCACATTCAGATTCAAAATTCATTTAGGTGTCGTAGTAATATTTATGATCGTCAAAAAAATCTTGTTTTACATCCGTATTGGGAAAAGTAGGGCTATGGGTTGAATCTGAAAGAAACTCATGCCAATCATTTCACGTCACGTCGCGTCATAATAGGAACACACTCTGCATTTTTATTTTTTGTTTCCTTGTTATAAAAATGTAATGTTTGTGCCTTATGATCAATAGCGTCCGCCCGGGACTGTTGCTCCGAAGGAAACGGAATAATACGGATATTGTTACTTTACTTCGATATTCTGTGAGAGAGTAAGGGTCGGCACATACATCGTATCTTCCATCGCGTCTATTCCGTCAAATAAGTCGGTACACAATCACATCTGACAGAAAATGCGTCGAGCGTATCTACAGCTCGTTCACAGTTATTTTACCTCTGACAGATGTCGGTGTTTATTTTCTTTATGTTGGAATTGTACTCTGTGATGACAGGAATGTAAAATAGGGTTACCCGTGCATAACATTTTACCCAATATTAGTGGAAATGCTTCAAAAATTCAAACGCTTGAAGCTCATGGCTGCAAAGTGGTTAGATTACCGCCATACCACTGCGAGCTAAACGCAATTGAACTTATGTGGAGTCTCATTAAAAGGCGAGTCACAAGCAAAAATTTAGGACAAGAGGCAACCAACATTGTGAATTTAGCTGAAGAAGCTTTTCAAGCTATCACTGCAGAAGACTGACATAAACAATGCAATCATGAGCGCCACATTGAAGACAAGCTTCGTGAAACAGATGGGATGCTGAAATGGACATAGGTTCATAATAAAATTAAATTCTGAGTCTGATACAGAATCTGACAGCAGTTACGAATCATCATAACATTGGCAGTCCACATGGATCATTCTTATAGACTCACGCCTGTTTCCATGCAGGGGTAGGCAGAGGTGTAAAATTACATCCACATCATTCTTATTCAAAATAAATATGAAAATTAAATTTGCAGTTTTTGTATTTGATAATTAGAACCTCACGTTGGCGTAATTATGATGCGTTTACCTTTGTATATTAAATAGACAACATTTTCATTATAACTACTTATCTTCATAGGAAATTAGTTATTTCGTAAGAAAATAAATGTACATGCATATAGCCATGCCAATATGAAGAGGTTTTGTTACAAACATTACTTACAAATATTTAATACGATCGCTTAGGCAATAAAAAATAAGTACATTTTTAGCAATAATGTATATTTAAAATGGGAGTATTATATACCAAATATAGCCATACAACGCCCAGGTTGGCCAATCTAACAGCTAGAGGTAAAATAACTGTGAACGGACTATACATCGGTCGCGTCTATTCCGTCAAATTAGACCTGCTACATTACGCATCTAGTCAGTTTCTGCATTCAGCAACTAAGTACAGTGCGGTTGCTTTGTATGACATTTAATTTTAAAACGTCGCCCAACGCGTCAGTCAAAATTCACGTGGTGCGTGGTGCACGCGACGTCAACGGATAATGCGTTGACGGAAACGGAACAGACGCTGTACGCTCGACGTACTAACGGATTATCGGTCAGGTGTGAAAGGTTGAATGTTTTTCTATATATTTGTATGTTTTGGCGTCACGCGACCGATAATACGCGACACATCTTCCGTCAGAAATGTTCCGACCCTTACACATCCTCAGCTGAGCCAGCCCATTGATGCTTATATCGGGCAACTCCCCTACCCACAGAATCATCCGTACAGTAAACTAAAACTTTCGCGTTTATTATAGTAACTAGAAGATGCACTCAGCTACGCCAACATGTTTTATTCTAGTTTAACCTTTTCTGGCCGATCTCGTAGGAATTTTGGGATATCCCTTCTTAGCGTGCCTACGGCCCTTCAAGAACATGCGTGCCACATTTCAGTTTCTTGCGCCCAATAAGTTTGGCTGTAGGTTGTCTGTCAATAAGGCAGCGACAGCCGAGTGAAGAGACCGACAGACTGCTATGCAGAGGGTCTCGGGTTCGAATCCACGGCACGCACCAATGACTTTTCGAAGTTATGTGCGTATTAAATTGTTAATTATCGCTTGCTAAACGGTGAAGGAAAACATCGTGAGGAAACCTGCATGTCTGAGAGTTCTCCACAATATTCTCAAAAGACATGTGACGTCTGCCAACCCGCACTTGGCCAGGTGGACTATGGCCATACTCTTCTCATAGTACAACGCTCTTCGCGTGCAATATAATAATGCCTTCCGGGTGTTATTGGGGCTTCCGCGGTTTTGTAGCGCATCAGCCATGTTTTCTGAGGCAAACATAGATAGTTTCGAAGCGATCTTACGTAAAAGGACTGCATCTTTGATGAGCAGAATGCGTAGAAGCCCCAATAGCATCCTACTAAATATAGCTTGACTGTCCATTCCTTATGCACTGGTCCCGTAGACATTGAGAGGAAAGGTGCTTGAATTAGGCAGAACTCCAAATCTCGTATTTTACATGACAACGAAACTGTATTTTGAGCGACATGAGATTAGAGATTGAGATTGAGATAAACTAATTTAATGTCATTATCGTCTATATAGTGCAACGATGTTAGGTTTAATGGGGAGAATTGGATCTCTGATTGCTAATTTTAATTTTAATATTTTGTAATGTGAGTGTAATTTGTATTTCTTGATTATGGAAACTTTTCTAAAATAAATGATATATTATTATTATTATAGTGAGAAGAGGCCCGTGCCCAGCAGTGGGCACGGGCCTCTGATGATGATGTCTGTCAGTAACGCAATAATCTGTTTATACCTACCAATAAAATTCTTGCGTTACTGACTGACTGACAGACAAGTCACAGCCAAAAGTATTCCGCGCAATAAGCTGAAATTTGGCATGATTGTTCCTTGGGGACCGTATCTAAGAAGGGATTTCCCAAAATTCCCACGGGATCATCGGGCAGAAATGGTTAAATTAAATAAAAAAGTGCAGGCTTAGCTGCGGGCATCCGCTAGTTTTACATACATACATACATAGACTCACGCCTGTTTCCCCAAGGGGGTAGGCAGAGGCATATTAAAAGCTCACTTTTCGCCAGTGTTTTGACCCCACGTAATAGGTGGCGAGCCTATTGCCGCTTATCGGGATATTTTGTTTGCCAGAGCCTCGTCCGTTGATCGGCAAATGCACCACTTGCAGGTGAGGTTGGCTTGGGACCCTAAGTTCTACGTGGGAACCATATGCACCCTCCACTCCTCCTCTAGTTTTATATTAATAGTAATAAGATTAATGCTGAGTTCACTGACCTCGAGCATGGGCAGTCTATCACACAAGTCCATGTTGTGCACCGCAGAGGAGACATTGTGGGCAACGGCCACGTCTAAAGGCTCCCAGAACTTTATTGTAGCTGCAGTGTGGAAAACTACTGAAACCTGCAAAAAAAATTACACTTGCATTATGAGATGAGCAGAAGCCAAAAGCAGTTTTCCCATAACAAATAACAAATAAGTTTTTACATCTCAAACTAAAATGCTGAATCAGCCACTTTTTAAAATTACTTTCCTTTCTTTATCCAAGATATATAATTATTTATTTATTTATTTTAATTTTATTTTATGAACAAACAATGTACAAAAGTTGACAAAATGCCTAAGGCATTCTCTACCTGTCAACCTTAAGGTGATTCAGAGATAAAAGTGGTAGGTGCAATTAAACTGTGAACTAGAGTAGTAGTTATAACTTAATACTAATAATTGGTGTAACTTAATAAATATTTTATACATAATAGGGATATAATACATACCCAATAAATAATATAATATAAACCTAAATATACCTACATACTACATATACATACATACTTATAATAAAGGATGAGAGTGATGTGCTGATTGCTTTAATCTCTTGAAAAGAAGCTCTCGTACTTTGATTCATGAAACTTTGAATTGTGCTGTAGGTATTGCAAGATTCTTCGTAAACATTCAAGCAACGGATACAAAGTATATATGTGATGCAAAAATGGTCGTTACGTGGCTGATTGCTGCAAATCTACACTTTTGGATTACAGAGAGTTTCTGCCACGGAGAGATCGAACCTACAAGGGTCATCGGTGTGTTAAACTACAACGACATACTTGATGTCAAGTCAGTAATTCAATAGGCTAGTTGACAAAAAAAAATATAGGGCCGTCCTTTAGATTATTCAAAAATAAGCGATACGTATTTGTAAATTAAACCTAAAATGACAAAGATATGGCTCATTAAAGTTACGTATAACGTCACGCCATGCTGCATTTTTTCGCACTAGATGACGTCACACGTAACTTTAATGGGCTATATCTTTGTTATTTTTTATTTAATCGAAAAAAGAAAAAATACGTGTCCAATATTTTTTTATAATCTAAAATACGGACTAAATAAAATGTAATTATTTTGACCCTGGAAAGTACCCTATTGCTGCTGTGACTGAATTACCTACCGATGAAACTACGGCCTATGTAAGTCCATTCCTAAATCAGGAAAACGAATCTAAGCAGCTAGTTACTTTCTGTGAGAAAGAAAGTAAAGAGAAAAGTTTATAAATTTACCAAAATGGCCACAGCTTCATATGCTCCAAACTTTAAAGCTTTATTTTGCTCCTTTAGGATGTTTTATGCAGTAAAAAAGACTGAGGCGCTTACGTCATAAATGAAACCCATTGTCCAATTTTTATGTTTAAGCTTCAGTAGTTTGGGCTCTGTGATCATAATTATGTCAGCCAGGACAAGTAACTTTATATAATATATGATGATTAGAACTATTTGCACGTGATACATATAACGTATTTTAGGCAGCGATAGCCTAGTGGAGATACCAACAGACTACCATGCAGAGGGTATCGGGTTCGAATCAACGGCGCGCACTAATGACTTTTCGGATTTATGTGCGTATTGAATTATCAATTATCGCTTGACCCGTGCCTCGGAGAGCACGTTAAGCCGTCGGTCCCGGTTGTCAGAAAGATCTTTGACAGTCATTATAGGGCGTCGATACCTTCTAAATAAACTGACACTAGTCTCAACCATGGAATATCGCTATTCCTTTGGGTTGCAGAGGTCAGACAGGCAGTCGCTCTGTGGAAAAAGCTAATATTCAACCAAATCCGGTTAGACTAGTAAACGGACCCCAGGTTGAAACTGGGATAACGCTAGGAGGATGATGAGATATAACGTATATTGCACGTGATACATACTTGTTTTAACTGCTGAATAGCCTCAGCATCCAGTCCTAAGAACGGCAGTGAGACGTCTCCCGCCACTGCTACCAACTTGTCCAGCTGATGAGGCGATCGAGCGCGGAGATTGTCGAATACCTGCGGAAAACAAATCTGTATATATAAAATCCTTCCGTTACTGACTGACTGACAGACAAGCTACAGCCAAAAGTACAAGGCGCAGGATGCTGAAATTTGGCATGTATGTTTCTTGGGGATCGTAGGGGTGCACTAAGAAGGGATTTCCTGAAATTTCCCCGGGATCGGGCAGAAACAGTTAAAAAAAAAAGTGCGAGCTTAGCTCCTCTAGTGTTATATAATTATAGCGGATTTTAAACTTTCGCGATTTGTATACATCATACAATATTATTTAACGGGTCATAATCTGACCAAATCGCGGAGACGTCCTCCACGACTACGGTCGGTGTAAAACGGTCGAAACGTTGCACATAGGAGTATTTCCATCTAAAATCCGGTCAAAAGCCGAATTTACGAAGTTAAATAAAAACCTATTAAAGCCATACATTTTTGTAGCTCAATAACCGGTCCATTGAAAAAAGGACACATTTTTAACTCAGGTAGTCGACCCTCCCCGCACATGCAGTCGGAACCCAGTCGTTGTCTAAGTCGCATGTGTTTGTTCCCGGCACTTGTTATTTTCACTGCTTTAGAGTTTGAACTGTATGTTTGGTGTGATAAATAGTGAGAAAAAACATTGTAAATATGGAAGTACAAGGTACGTAGATTATTTTAACATAATTATTCAATAGTTTATGTTTCATTTATGTGTTTAAAATTTTTTTAAAGATAAACCGAAAATTTCAAATAAACTGTGTAAATGATTTTATTAAATCGTGTTTTTGAATACTTGTCAAGGCTTGTCAAACCTTTATTTTTTTATTAATATATTGCCAAGAATAATTATGTTTAAGTTAAATCTATAAAAAATTGTTGCGCCTACGCGCGCCATTTTTATTTTCAATTATTTGAACATATAAGTATAAAATGGGGATATTTTTGACTTTACATTGTTTTATTTTCAGATAATGAAGAGTCAAGAGTTTTACCAGAAAAACTTTGTACGATATCATGCGTCAGTGTAAAGGAAAAAAAATGAAGAAATGTTGGAGTTCTTGGGAACAAAATTAGTTGAAATCACCCAATGTCCTGATGATAAAAAAACGAATTTGGATCGTACTCTGAGATTTTTTAAGACTCAGTTGAAACAAAAAAGGGACTAAAAGATTGTTTTAATCGTATTACCTGCAATGTTTTATTACTAAGTAAATAAGTCATTAAATAATTTTGTCCGGATCTTTCATGACAATACTCCTATGTGCGTTGGCAACACAAGTATTTAATTTTTCATGATTAACACGTTCGCGTGCAGAACGTATGGATACGTAAAAAAATCGAGATACGATGTCGCACAACGTATCGATACGTCAAATTTTACATTTCTCTATCAGTCAGTACGTAAGGTAACGTTAGTTTCTCAAATAATGCTCGTATAGTGACGTCACAGTGCCACAACATATCAAAATCTTGATTTCGTAGTGTCACACGGCATCGACATTTTAAGCGTTTTGTGGGTGCTTCTCACACATACAACGACACCTACTCACAAAAGCAGAACGTCCATAGTCGTCAACTGGAGTATGCGCCGCCATACTGTCAGTCGGGCTGTGCACCGTTACGTGACGCACGTGTACAGTGAAGTAAGGTCCCGAGTTACGAAACTTTTAAATCGTAAATTATCACGTATTTTATACTGGATTTAAATAATAGAGTGTGTATTATAAAGAATACAATAATTATTTTCATATTTGAACAACAAGAGTAGTTTTATTTTAGTTCTAATTATAGAAATTCCATTGTATTAGTAGATGAACAAAATAAAGCGAGCGAGAAGAAACAAAAGTAATTAATTTTAAACTGAACTCCTGTAGATCGCTCATCAATTTAAAAAAAACGGGATTTCAGCTATTATTTCTTCCCATGCTGATTCCTGTTGGGGCGAGGCTTCTACGGATGGATCACCTTCAGAGCTCGCAGGATCTGATATCCGAGCCGGTCCCTCGGGATGTGGGCTGCTTTCGGGGCTCGCAGAGACTACTATCTGAGGTGAGGGTGGCACCCCACGATGTAGGTTGCCTTCGGGGCTCGCAGGTACTAGTATCCGTGGCGAGGGTTGCCCTTCAAGTCTTCGACGACTGGATTCTGAGGCGAGAACGGCATTCCGTATGAGTTGCCTTCGGGGTCCTTAGGGCTTGGAATCTAGAGTGAGGGCGGCATCATGAGATGTGGATTACCGTCAGAGTTCTCAGGGTCTATATTTTGAGGCGAAAATGGTGCCCCGCAGTGTGAATTGCCTTCGGTATCTTCAGGGTTTGGATTCTGAGGCGAGGGTGGCACTATGCAAAGTGAGTCACCTTCAGGATCCTCGGGGTCTGGATTCTGAAGCGAGGGCGGCACCTCGTGATGTGGGTTGCCTTCAGGGTCCGCAGTGTCGGGATCCCGAGGCGAAGGCAGCACCTCGCGATGTGGGTTGCCTTATGGGTCCTCAAGGTCTTGATTTGGAGGCGAGGTCAGCGCCTTTCCACATGGAACATCTTCAGGGGCACAAGATTCCCCGGCATCATAGACAAGAGTGGCGCTCCACGATGTTGGCTGCCTTCGCAGCTATCAGAGTTCATCCTGGGTGGTAAGGACGGTGTAAGCAATGAAGAAAGCTTGAAACGTCACCAATATTATTTATAAGGGTAGATGAATTAATACTAGATTGTGACAGCATCTTCATCGTTGGTGACTTTCCTTTTTTGTTTTGACTCTTAGCACTCGTGGAACTATCGCTTATTTTTTTGGGTATCAAAAATACTTTAATTACCACTTATATTACTTTAGTTCTCAGAGCTCCAATCACGTTGGTCCTTTTGGTCACCCGCTGGATCATAATCTACATCAGAAACTGAACCATTAGTAGCATAGGGGTCCGGCGAAGTACCACCAAAGGAAGTTGGCTCAAATATTTTCATTTATAAGTTGTAACATGCAGTATAAAGTATTAATAAGTCAACGTAATGAGACGTTGCGTGTAATATGATAGGTAACGAAAAATAAAATGCAGCACAACGTATTAATACGTCAACGTAATTATACGTAGCGAGTAATATAACAGGTATCGAAAGATTAAATGTGGCACAACGTATCAGTACGTCGACGTAGTAAGACGTTGCGTGTAGTATAATAGATTAGGATATATATAATGTTACAGAACGTATATGTACATCGACGTTCAGATACGTTTTGTATAATTTAATACGTTTTTAAGTATACAATGTGGCAGAACGTAACAGCACGTCGACGTATCGATACGTTGTGTTTAATAAAAAAAATGTAAAATGATTATATGTTGCGGAACGTCACCATTCGTCGACGTATAATGTCGTTCTAATCATAGTTAATTACTCAAATAAATAGAGGTACCAATGAACGTTTATAAACGTCAAAAAATTTATGGGGGAAAACAGTGCTCCATCACGAGTTTCGAAAAAGTGAGCACCGCGCGCGAATGTGTTAAGACTCGTTAATAAATTTTGTAAAATGTTGTATGTTCACTGCAGGCGATAAAACCGATAATCAGTTCGGTCAAAAGGCACCTGATAGTATTATCTTGCTACGTATTGTACATATCGCAGGCATATAGTTTAAAACGGCGGCGTTGAGGGCGGCGCTAGCCAGGTTGTTAGTGGGGGACTTTCAATCTTATAATCAAAGGACACAAAAATCACGCAGACCCGATGCAACGATTCGCGGATGACACAAATTGTTGTCCTACATGGCGATCGAACCAATATTTGAGCAGTGTTATGCGATGGGACTGCTACTCGTACTAACATACTACCATGCAGAGGTTTCGGATTCAAATCGTAGGCGCGCTCCATTGAGTTTTCGACGTACACGCATGAGTTTGAGAATTCAGATGGCAGTCGCACTGTGTTCACCATTAATATTCGATAAAATTGGATACTAACGGAATAGCACTAGCACGATAGTGACGATTACAAAACACTTATGGCAATACTTCTATAACTACAAATGGTTTCAATTGGTAAAAACATGGATGAATGTATAGGTACCTACATCCATCTTGTCTATTTTCTTTGTATTTCGTTTTTATTTTTATTGTTTTCTTAACTTATTAGATTTTCAAATTCAAATTGTTTATTTGCGATATATGCGTATTACAAATATTATCAGTTGTTACAATTGGAGTAGTTAGGTATCACCATATTTCAACCAGGTAGGCATGCAAAATGTTACTTAATTGTACAAAATACAACTTTTCTTTTTTTACATAATATTAAATAGTAGACCATGTATGAGAAAAACCGTATAATATGTCTATCTTACATTGTCATTGAGTTAAAATTTAAGTGACTATATTATTTCAAGAAGTGAATATTTTATAATTACTATATAACTAAACAGAAATTATATTAAAAGCAAATATACAGGGTGTAAAAAGACCCTTAACGAAAACTGAAATCCTATGTTGTACCAATCACTACGAACATTTTTTACTTCGGCACCATACCTGGGAAATTATTACTTCAGGAGATATTGAGGCTCAAAGTTAGTATGGAATTTTTCTAATTAGGTACAAAATCGATGAATTTACGCCAATATGTTCTTTAGATGCCCTATGACCCCATGGATAAGTAGGTATTTCGAGCATTGCACGCGCGCGCTTTTAATTGCGGTAAAAAAAATGAAAACTTAAAAAAAAAAACGATTCCCAGGTATTATTTTTGGTTAGTATGACTTGGCATGATGTCCACAACAAGTAGACTTCAGCTTGGTGATGGGTCTTGTGACACCCTGTATAATTATTATGTCAACTTAATAAGAAAAGAAAAAGAAAATAAATTTTACTTTGTTTATTTTCTTTTTAATTAGGTATCTTATTCGTCAAAATTGTTCCCTTTTTTCGTTCGGTTTTTGTTTTTAATTTTTACGAAAAACGAGCAGATGGATCGCCTGATGGTAAGCAATTACCGCCGCCCATGGACACAAGCAACACCACAAGTGCGTTGCCGCCCCTTGGGGTTGGGAAAAGGGATAGGGGATGGGGCCTCCGGCACTCTCACTCACCGAACAAAACAGTTTAGGTACTGTTACCTTACGTCGATCTTCTGTGAGGGGTAATACTTCCCCGGTCGAGCCGGCCCATTCATGCTGAAAGCAGCAAGGCTCTACTACCTTTATATAATTGTGTATAAGCTGTGTATGCTAAAAGTAAATAAATCTATATCTTCTACCTGTGAGTGTTTAAGTTGGGTGAGTCTCTTGTGCGGCGGCTGTCCTCGCTTGTCCCTCATCAGCAGGAACAGACGCCCGATGTCAGGACACGTCGACAGTAGACGCTCCACCAGCACCTGAATTCAGTAAGATCATGGAACCAAGTCCATCATCGCCCTAGCGGTATCCCGGTTTCATCCAAGACTTACTAGCCTTGAAGGCCAGGGTCCGCTTACAGGTCTAACCAGATATGACAGAATATCAACTTTTCCACAGAGTGACTGCCGTCTGACCTCCGCAACCCAAAGGGATAGCGATATTCCGTGATTTAGACCAGTATCAGTTTATTTGAGGGTACTGACTCCCCGTGACGACTGTCAAAGATCTTCATGACAGCCGGGACTGACGGTTTAACGTGCTCTCCGAGGCACGGGGCAAGTGATAAGTAACAATTTATTGCGCACTTAACTTCGAAAAGTCATTGGTGCGCGCCATGGATTCGAACCCGATACCGTCTGCATGGCAGTCCGTTGGTATCTCCACTAGGCTATCGCTGCCTAAGATCATGGAACCAAGTATTGCGGATATTTGAGACCAATGAATATCGTGACTGAACTCAGAATTTAATAGAATTTTTACAAACAAAACTTTTTACAAAAATTTTTAGAATCAAACCTATTAAAGTAAATGATAATACCTTGCCCATAAAGCCGGTTGCCCCGGTGATGAAAATGTCCCTGCCGGCGTAGAATCTGGGTAACACCGGCCCATCACACCCATCCTGTATGACATCCTTGCGGACAACCATCACGCTGCGCTGCTCTGATAAAAGAAGAAAAAAAGAATGAAAGTTTCAAAGCTATAGGTACAGCTCACAAGAGGGAACCTTAATAAGGTTATATTTCTTTGGAGGGAACAATGTAAAAAATACTTTTATAAAAATAAAATTTCAAAAATTAGTAAGAAAAATGGATTGGACATAATTATTATTAAGCACACGGTAGAAGTCGTCTAAGGGCCTATGCACAACACGTTTTTTAAACGCGCCGTTGATGCGTGTTTGTAGCGATACAGACGCGATACGCACGCAAGTCAGACGCAGCCTGTAGACCTTTGCACACCTTTTTAATTCAAATACGCGTTTGATTCGATACAGACGCGCGTGTGTAGCGATACAGACGCGCGTGTGTAGCGATACAGACGCGATGCAAACGCGCGTGTGTAGCGATACAGTCGCGATACAAACGCGCGTGTGTAGCAATACAGTCGCGATGCAAACGCGCACGCGTATCGATACAAACGCGCGTGTGTATCGATACAAACGCGCTGGCATTTTGCGTTTTTAAGCAGAAGCTCGTCAACAGTAGCAAGATGGCGTCGGTCGAGACAGCATTGATTGCATGCGCTTTGTTATAATTTTTTTTAAAAGGGAGAAGAAAAATTACAGAACTTCTTGAGATTTAAACGGTTTTGACATTTTCAGACACTTTAATAATAATAATAATATGCCTTTAACCCCTCTGGGGCAGCCGTTATCTCATCATGAGACTAACGCAATCTCAGAGGGCAGAGTAACAGCTTTCAAACATCACCTTCATCGTGTAATATAAACAAATGTATCACAAGATGAAAAGAAAGCTTACAACCGCAGGGCAGCTTTGTGGCGAGCTGAATGTGTGTGGCGACACTGCGGTCCCGAATGCTTCAGAGAGTCGGTCAGGGCCTCGTCTCCGGCTTGCCTTTATTGGCTGGCCGGAGTGGATTTCCAAGAATGCCCGCAGGACTCTCAACTCTGGCTTGCCTTGGTCGGCCGGCCAGAGGGAAGCCGCAAGAGCTATAAGCTCGGGGGTGGAAGTGTCATTCTCAAGGGCGTAACTACGGGGAAACCCGCTCCGGGCCTCCGTTGTCACGAGGCCCGCGATGGCGAAACCGGTGCCGCACCGTTCTACACCCCTAGCCACTTGCACCGGTGTTGCCCTCTGGCTGTCTTTATGGCAGAGTTTGTTTGCTTTGGGCGGCTGTTTAGAGAGGACCCATCTAATGAGTTGGCGAGTCACCACCTGCCACGCGGACGGATGCTATAGGAGTATCACTGGCAGGTGCCGTTTTTTATCCATAGTATCATTATTACTAGTCCATTTAACACCCATCCCCATAAACCAGTAAATTAGACTCCACATCATTGCAATAGTCCTACATTTGCTGCGGCTAGTCCATAGCTGTACTCAGTAGTGCAGTTGTGGAGGCTCCGCGGCATGTGTCCCATCCCATTTATATTAAAGTTCTCTACGGGCCTCTGCACGTTGGATCGATATCCCCGTGTAAGCCTCCCAAAGGACCGGTTATTCTTCTAACACCATGTTAGAAGAATAGCCGTGAAAAAGAGACACATAATAATAATAATAATCTTTATTTGATCAAACATGTAGTATACATACATTATAGTGCATGCAAGATGTTATAATTGTGTCCGTTCATACATGTTTACCATATTTCATGGCATGCAAAATCTGTTGAGTTGTACTTATATAATTCTAAGAGGATCAATCAGTAAAATTTCTTATTGTAAAGTTATAGCAAATTAATTAAATGTCAATAATTACAATAATAAAATAGGAGCAAAATTTAAAGGTCATTCAATAATAAAATGTTGTTAAAAACAAAGAAAAAATGTCAATAGAAAATGAAAATGTCAATAATTAATCAAATTTACAATATCAATCGAGCGTGTATTACATAAAATAAAGAAAAATGACAATAGAAAATGAAAATATCAATAATTAATCAAATTTACAATGTCAATCGAGCGTGTATTACATAAAATAAAGAAAAAATGACAATAGAAAATGAAAATGTCAATAATTAATCAAATTTACAATGTCAATCGAGCGTGTAAAAATGTCAAAAGAAAATGAAAATGTCAATAATTAATCAAATTTACAATGTCGATCGAGCGTGTATTACATAATATTAATTCATTATTAAAATACCTCTTATTTATACAATAATAAATAACATTGGCAGAAATTAAAATTTAATGCGTTATATAGAGTCGTTTAAAAACTCTGTGACATTGTAATACACTTTATTATGTAACAAGGCTTTTACTTCTCTTTAGAAGGCTTCTGTGCTAAGCGTTTTCCAGCTCTTAGGCAGTTTATTATAGATAACCGGAGCCATGCAAAACACACTTTTGCGCATAAGAGTTGTCCGGGCCGCATGCAGACACAATTTGCTGTTATCGCGCCTATTTCTGGGTATTACGTCTGCTAGGCGAGGAAATAAATGTGGGTTGGATTTAACAAATAAGGCTATTTCTAAGGTGTAAATGGATGGCATTGTGAGTATGTTAAATAATTTAAAATATGGTTTGCAGCTATCGGTGACTTTAAGATTAAACATTGATCTAAGGCATCTTTTTTGAGCTTTGAATGTTAAATCCTTGTTGGTTGAGTTGCCCCAAAATATAATTCCGATAAGGATTAGGGATTCCACAAGCCCATAATATGCAATCAACAATGCTTCCCTGTTAATAACACGTGAGAGCATGAAGAGAGCATATGCACTGCTGCTTATTTTTTTATTTAGTCTATCTATGTGCGCCTTCCAATTAAGATTTCTATCCATAGTTAAACCTAAAAACTTTGTAGTACTAACTGCGTCAATTTTGTTATCATTATATTTAATGTCAAGATTACTAGATGTCAATGTTCGTTGGCTAAAGTGCATGGTTACAGTTTTATTAGCATTAATCTTGAGATTATTGCTATTTAACCATGAAATAGTTTTAGCCAAAGTGTTATTTATATCATTTCTATATGCTTCTCTACATTTGCAAGGTATAGTTATTGTGCAATCATCCGCGAATAAAGTCATGGGATGTTCTATGGCTCTTGGCAAATCATTGATATATAGTATGAATATTAGGGGTCCGAGTACCCTCTCTTGTGGTATACCGTAGGCAATTGTACGTTCCCCTGATTCAAACATTTCTTCTCGTTTGTTCATTAAATTAATTCTATTGACTGTCGTTATTTGTTTCCTGTCTCTTAGATAGGATTGTAGGAGCTCTAGGACGTTACCTCTAATGCCGTAAGCGTCAAGCTTTTCTTTTAAAATTTCATGATCGACGTGGTCGAAGGCCTGCGTCATGTCACACAGCAATGCACAGATTTGAGTATTTTTGTCCATGTGTTGCATGGCTGTGTGTAGAAAATTATAAATGGCCATGTTAATGGTTTTGCCTTGCCTGAAGCCTTTTTGCTCATCACATATTATGGCTTCTTTTTCTAAGTAATTATTTAGTTTTTTATAAATATACTTTTCTATAACTTTAGAAAATATAGGTATCAAAGAGATTGGCCTGTAGTTCTCCATCAGCTTCCTGTCTAGTTTTTTGAATAATGGCTTTATAATAGATTTTTTTAGTGCAACTGGATAGATACACTATATTTATGATATGACTCAATGGGCCACATATTCCATGAGCTACTGATTTTACTATTTTTGTAGATATACCATCATGACCTACGCTGTTTGTTGCTTTTAAATTTAAAATTATTTTTAGGATGTCATGTGTTATACTCGGAGCCATAAACATGGAGCTCTTTTTACTTAAAATGTATTTTTTTACCGGATCACCAGAGGTAGGTAACGGTTGTATCTTATCAATAAAACAGTTATTAAATAAATTTGCTATTAATTTAGGGTCTGTAATATATTTATTATTTATCTTCAATTTATCTGTTTCTCTTTGGTATCTTAAGTTTTGATTGATTTATTAATTGCCAAGTGGTTTTCGATTTATTTTTCGATGTCTTTATTTTATAGTCATTTTGTGAACGTTTTGTTAGGTTTATTATTTTTCTTAATACTTTTGACTAGCTTATCAGTATATTTTTGTTTTGTGAGGTTGGCTTCATTCTTTTTTCTTACAGCATATTTTTACACCAGAAGATATCCACTTTTGCTTTTTATTTACATTGACAGATATTATTTTTTCGGGAAAACATTGTTGGTATAATAATGCAAATATATCTATGAAGTAGTTATAAGCAATGTTTGGATCGGTGGCTTTGTATACATCTGAAAAGGATAGACTTCTTAAGTATGATTTGAATTTAATAATGTTTTCTTGATTATAGTCTCTTCTGGCTGTACGCCATTGTTTGATGATACTTGAACATTGAAGAGGACATTTGAGAATCTGGGCAGTGTGATCGGATAACGCAAATTCCACCACTACAGCCTTACAGGACCTATTAAAGTTATGCGCAAAATTGTCAATACACGTCTGGATCTTAAGTCGAGTTGGTTCATGAAGTGCTAATTTTAAGTTGAAGTTTAACAAAATGCTTTCACATTCTGTTGTTTGTTTGTTTTCATCACATCAATATTATAATCACCCGCTAAAATTACATATTTATAAGACTTTTTCATTAATTCATGTATTAACGTATGTAGCTTATCGATACAAAAATGAAAGTTTTTTGGATTAGGTACTCTATAGATGCATACAATTGCAGTTCTATATTGACTTAGCTCAATGGCGCAGCATTCCAATACTCCAGTTGTAGACAGTTTCGCTATGTGGCTGAGTTCTTTCCATTGATTACCATTTTTAATGAGAATGCACGCTCCACCTCTTTTGCTATCCTTTCTGCTAAAGCAGGCCGCCAGGGTATAATTCGGTATGTTGATATGTGTTTCATGGCCCTCTAAAATGAAGTGTTCAGTAACGCATATAACTTCGACAGATATGTTTTTTTCTCGTAGTTCGTGGAGGCAGACTGTAAGAGTATCTGATTTAGCTAGGAGTCCTGCGATGTTTTGGTGCATGCACCAAACATCGCAGGTTTGGCTAACCATCTTTATGTCATGACATAAAGATGGTTAGTTACAAAAAGACTATCATCTGTCAGATTTTCTTCTATTATCTTGTCAATGTCGTTATATGTTTGAATGTCAGTATTTTGAATAATCGTAGTAGTCAAGTTCATTATATCCTTAAAAATAGTGCGGAGTCCAAAGTTATTTATTAGTCCCGAATGTCTATTAAACATAGTGTGGTCATATTTTAGATTCAAGTTGCTGTCTAGTAAAAAGGCATGTTCATGCGTCATAATATCTAAGCATAATAGGTAATTAAATGTTTCTATTCTCCAATTGTATACGTCATACGTCAGTATAGTTAACGCATTTGTATGTAAGTAGGCATATAATCAAATTAGTATGTTGTACTTCTTGCAGTACTTGCCTGATATAAAGAGTAATGTTATAATAATTATTTGTTCTTTTGAAATCCTTTTGTTCTGAATTGTATCCTTTCAGTTATGAAGTTTTCTGCGTTGAAAGGCTACATATTTTTGTTTCGAAGACGTGCGGTGCACCAAATTGCTGGATTGCTACTAGCGTAGATTCACACTTCACTCGTTGCGAGCGAAACACCACGCGCGCTAGCGGTCGCATCGGAGTCGCGCGTTTCAATCGATACAAACTACGAACGCGCGTTTGTATCGATATAAACGACAACAAACTGCTTTGTAGGATGAATGCGCGCCGTCGACACGCGTTTCTAAAACGCGCGTCGACAGCATGTTTAAAAAACGTGGTTTGCACAGGCCCTAAAAGTGGCGCCCATAGACAAGAAAAAGACAGCAAGTCGTTTGGCTTGGTATTGACACTTAAGGCATGTTATGCTAGGATATGATATTTAACTAGATAAGCGAGTAATAAATATAAATGAAGAAGGACTACAAGGCAGAGAGAGCTAAGGCAAAGATGGATAAACTGTGTGAAAACGAATAAGAAACAGAAATTGGTAAAATTATCGGATGACGGACGACAGACAAGTACGGAAGCGAAGTCCACACTGCGCTAACCCTAAATAAATTGGGACCAGGGAAACAGGATGATGAAAAATGGCAAATTAAAAAGCCTACTGCCCTTGTATATACTGATACTGGTCTAAGCCATGCCTAATCGCCATCTATTTGATAGGATTACGCTACGAAGATTATGGAGTCTGTAAATTGTCAAAAATTCGAAACCCAGGTAGATCAGCATACAGACAGAACAAAAACTAAACAAATAATCACTTGTGCCTCATTGATGTAACAATCGGGATTTTAAAATATCATAGGGACGGAAATCAAAAGACTTATAGTACATAACATTAAGTGATGATTATTACAATACCGTTAACGTTAATCATGCAGATACTCTAATATCATGCTTACAAAGCGCCATCGATAACAATACAAAAACTATCCATAAATATGTTTTTTTTTTCATTTGACCATAATCTCAAAGACTTTACAGATGTTTTATATACGATGTTAGGAGTCTACTGTTTGTCGCAGGTATCCAATATAATAGGGTAGTTTCCAGGGTCAAAATATTTACATTTTATTTAGTCCGTATTTTAGATTATAAAAAAATATTGGACACGTATTTTTCTTTTTTCGATTAAATAAAAAATAACAAAGATATAGCCCATTAAAGTTACATGTGACGTCACCTAGTGCGAAAAAATGCAGCACGGCGTGACGTTGTACGTAACTTTAATGAGCTATATCTTGGTCATTTTTGGTTTAATTTACAAATAAAAAAATACGTATCGCTTATTTTTAAATAATCTACAGGACGTACTTATAACATTTTTTTCGTCAACTAGCCTATTCCAAAGTAACTAATCAAAAATACTGTAGCTTTACGAACTTCGTTACGCTTCATCTACATTTATTTATGTACTTATATTCACTACAGGTGTTACAGAAACAGGTTCGTCATTACGATGCTTTTCGACGTGAACGTTCTACAAAACAATACTTCTACAAAGATGAGATATGATAATAAAGTGTGTACAAAATTACAAATTTAAAAATATGTCCCATGGTTTTATCTCAGAAAATACAGCTGTTAGCAGAAAAATAAACATGTATTTGAAATGAGCGACCATAATCGCTGTTAACAACAGCAATAAGATGCCATGCAACAACAAAATAGTTTGATTATGTGCCCTTGCGATCGCTTCCTGAACGGTGAAATGGGCAATGTCTCTTCTCATTATGAGAAGGGTAAGGCCACACCACGCTGGCCTAGTGTGCGTTGGCAGACTTCACATGCCTTTCTAGAACATTTCGGAGAGCTCTCAAACATTTGGGTTTTCTCATAATGTTTCCCTTCAACGCTTTACAAGCGATATGATAAATGTAATCCACAAATAACTTCGTAAAGTCATTGGTACGAGCGATGGATTTGAACCCAAGTACTCTTTATAGCAATCTGTTAGTCCTTTCACAAGGTTATCGTTGCGTTTAAAATGTACGTCATTTGGCAAACTATAATAAAAATTACTGACTGCCTCCGTGGTCCAGTGTATATGCGTCTGTCAGGAAGTCCCGGGTTCAATTCCCGGGTTGGGTAAAAGTGTTACAGAGTTTTTTCGAATTCTCAGTAGCAGCATGGAGTCTGGCAATGTGCCCGGTGACGGCAATAGGCTCGCGCCCTATTACGTGGGACCAAAATTCATAAAGCGAAATGTGTGTGTAATATTACACCTCTGCCTACTCCTTCGGGGATACAGAATCACGCCTGTATACACGCTGATTTTTTATTGGTTTAGGAAAAAGAAACCTCATGTCCGAAATAAAATCCTCTATTCATATTCAAAATCAAAATTCATCTAGCACCTGAAACAAAAAAGTTATAAAAGTCAGTAACTGCTGGCAATACGTAGGAACGCACGATTCTCTCGGGTTAGGTATGTTCGAGCGCCGCGCGGTCGTGACCTCGCCGCGCGCGCCGTCCGCAACGTCAGCTGTTACCTACAGCGGTTGTAGGTAGTTAGTGCGGACCGAGTGATACGTAATTTACTTAGAAAACACGATTTAGGTAATTACGATGCCAACAATATTAAACACATGTTTTTTCTTCTTTTGTTCTCTTTTTAAGAACCACTCCCGCACCCTAGTGCTAAATCCTGTGTTACGAGGGACATTACAAACCTACCACTAACGGACACAGGACTTGAAACAAGAATTTATGAATCACACAAAGTTTTGTGACAAACATCGCTTATAACACTACGCCAACCATGAAGTGCAGTAATAAATAATTAGAACAATAAAAGTATGTAACTAAATAGTTATACCTATTCAATAATTCCTTCGTACATTACTCGGACTTAAGAATCAAGAATCGTTGAAATAAGCTGTGGGTCCACGAAATCATAATGAACTTTTAGAAGAAACACGATAAAGTAAGAATTTTTAGTTACGTTACGTTGTTTGTCATAGGTACCTACATTATCTTTTGAATAACTAGACAAAGATTTTAACAATGGAAAAGTTTAGTACTTGCGTATTTCTAACGTATTTAAAAGAATGTAACCCCAGTACGTATTCAAAAATCATTTACCTTTGCTGTCTGCTGCCTACATCACAATCAATTGACACTTTTCACTCATTGTCTTTTAGTTTCACTTGTGTTCACCTTATCCTATCATCTATGTATTTTAACTACACTTCGAACACGTCGCTTCTTCTGTGTTCTCTCCAAACACGTAATAATTAGGTACATAGGAACCATAATACTCGATTTATTACGTAACACGGACACAAAGTGATGGGATAAAACGTGACATACAACTATCTCGCTGACCTAATTTCTTAAGACTGAAGTTCAAGGCTACGGACTGCCGGCCCATGTCAAATGAACCCGAACACAGTCGAACGTGATTGGACACGAGTGACGCATTCTGCCCGCGTCAAGCCACCGCTATTGGCTGGCCCCGTGTTGAAATGCAGACGGGGTCTCTCATGCAAGCGAGGCGCGCGCGCAGGATTGGAGGGGGGGGGGGGGGGGATCGCAGACGCCGCAGTTGAATGACCACTGCAATGCACTATGTACACGGATTTCGTTAGCGCGCGGCAATGGTGATACTTCGTGCTCTCGAACTATTAAATTATTTATTTTCTCAATATTTTTTTAGCTTATATTTCAAATATTATTAGCTGGTTAGGTTCTGTTAACGATAAGTAATAAGATGGCTTTCGCTCCAAAACCAATTAAAAATCAGCGTGTATATAAATTATAAAATTAGTCTTTGCCAAATTCTATCCCCTAGTTCCACTTCATAAGGGTAATTTTTATTTAATCTGTATGTTAGGTACCGTATAGGTATAGGTACCTACTTTGTCCGTCTGGTGACGGATGAAGAATACGGAATGTCACCACCCCATATCAACCCATGGGTCATGCAGATAATAGCACTGTAAAATAAGGAAAAATTGATAGAAATACTATACCAACCCGTTTGGCCAGCGTGGTTTAGTAGGCCAATTTCTCCTTTCAAAGGAGAGGTAGGCCTCTCCTCCCTCCCTCTGGACCCTAGTCCACTGCTGGACCCTAGTCCAGACTGTTAGGGGCTGATGATGATAGGTACCGGGTTTTCAACTATCCTTCGGTAAAAAATTATCAAAATCGGCTCACTGATTTGGTCGTGGTAGCGTGAAAGACAGAAATTATAATAATACTAGTCGACGCCAGCGGCTTCGCACGCACATATTTTCGAATTTCCCGATTTGCCCGATCCTGTGGGAATTCCGGGAAATCCCGTCTTAGTGCACCCCTACGGTCCCCAAGGAACATACATGCCAAATTTCAGCTTCCTGCGCCCAATAGTTTCGGCTGTAGCGTGTCTGTCAGTCAGTCAGTAACGCAAGGATTTTATATATTAAGATTATTAATATGGATTCTGTAAAGATAATAGGTACCAGCCCAGTAAATCGTTTTTAATTGTTATTTTTAAATTTAATTATACTTTCGAACGAACATTTAAAAGTTTGCGTCGATATTTTGAATGTTAATGTTTCATTGTATTTAAATTTTAACATTAAAATTACGTCATTAGTGCAGTTTACATTATTTTTATTTTTGAAAACACAATGCATATTTGTAATTTATATTTCTGAAATAAGAATGAAGTGATGTATTTTTGAACTCCAAAGGGAGGAAATGTATTTTTATATCTTGGTTTGGGTGTTTCGAGTATAATATGTATGTATTTACAAAAAAGTATATATCTATGTTTATCCATTGTCTAATACCCATAGTACAAGTTCTGCTTAGTTTGGGACTAGATGGCGTTGTGTGAATGTGGTAGAATATTATTATTATGTTTCTCTTTTCCACGGGTATTGATCTTACTACGTCGTCAAAACAATACCCGGCCCTTTGGAAGGCTTACACGGGGACATGGGTCCAAAAGATGCAGAGGCCCTTAGAGATTTTAAATCTAAAATGGAATGAGACAAATGCCGCGGAGCCTCCACAACTGCACTACTGAGTACAGCTATGGACTAGCCACAGCAAATGTAGGACTATTGCAATGATGTGGAGTCAAATTTACTGGTTTATGGGGATGGGTGTTAAATGGACTGGTAATAATGATACTATGGATAACAAACGGCACCTGCCAGTGATACTCCTATAGCATCCGTCCGCGTGGCAGGTGGTGACTCGCCAACTCACTAGATGGGCTCTCTCTAAACAGCCGCCCAAAGCAAACAAACTCTGCCATAAAGGCAGCCAGAGGGCAACACCGGTGCGAGTGGCTAGGGGTGTCGATTATTATTATTAATTATTGTCAGGTCGCGTAATATGACTGAATATGGTAGAATGTGTGTGCGAAATTAGTAAATATAATATTATATTATATTTACTAATGCACGTGATAAGTATTTTTATTTACTCACTGTTAATGTAGTTAAGGTTCAGTTTTGATTGTCGGGCTTCTGAAATAAAAATACACACGTCTTTACTGTATTGCGATTTTATTTGTACTAGTTAGGTGAACTTTAATTTTAATCGTTTATAGGGAACGAATGGACCGAACATACCGCCCACCAAAAGAGATTTTAAATACCTTTTACATGTGTTCAAAGAAATGAACAATTATACAATCCAAGAGCATGCAATTCAGAATTCAAGATAAATTCAATTAACCGTGTTGGCTTTAACTCACTGATATAATACATAATTATGTACTTTGAAATCGACTACAACATTAGTTTTATTTGCAAAAACAAATTGAGAGCCTGATTGTAATTATAAAGCTAAGCTATAACAGCGAATATCAATATTAATATGAATTAATTAACAATTAATTTGAATATGACAGTCAATTAATTATTATGAATTAACTGTTATCAATTGGTAAAAGGCAAAGCTTTGAGATACATCTTTTAACTATGTTAGTGGCGCTCTTCACGCTATAAACCCTGGTGATGCCATCGGGTCCAGAATGTTTGTCCACAATGCGTCCCAGAGGCCACTTCCCAGGTGGTAACGCTTCAGTTTTGATAAGAACAATTTGGCCAATCTCAATTTTTTCTTGCCTCTTTAACCATTTCGGTCTTTGTTGAAGTCTGGAAAGGTACTCAGTTTGCCAGCGATGCCAAAAGATTGAAAGCAATTTTTGACAGTATTGCCATCGTGATAAGCTTGATATGGAAGTATCATTCAGACTTAGTGATAGTATTGTAACTGGAGCCTCTCCAATAAGAAAATGCCCAGGCGTTAGGACATTGACATTTTCTAGGTCTGAGTCATCTAATGGGTACAGAGGGCGTGAATTCAGGCACGCTTCAACTTGACAGAGCAATGTACTCATTTCTTCAAATGTCAAGTTTGTATCCATGATTCGTTTGAGGTGATATTTCATAGACTTAGGAAGGTTCGACCTTGGTCGCTCCACAAGTGACTGCATATTCCACGACAAGCGACGAAACGACGAAAGGCTCCTATGAAAGCTTCTGCCGTCAGATCTCCCACCAGCTCAAGATGAATAGCCTTTGTCGCTTCGCACCTCTGCCTTTAGAAATCAAGAAATCATAAGGACCTGCAAAGTCTACGCCACTATGAAGAAATGGTCGGGCTGGTGTTACTCGCAGCTTTGGCAATTCTCCCATCAATTGTGTGCGAGATCTTGCACTTAACTTCGCACAAACTAAGCATTTGTGTATATATGCTTTTATTACACATTTGGCTTTCAGAATCCAGTATCTTGACCTCAGGTAGTTTAACATTAGTTGTACTCCTCCGTGCAGAGTTAGTATATGAGCGTTAGCAACCAATAGTGAGGTAAGTGAGTTCTTATTGTCTAATACTATAGGGTGCATATATTCATGTTCTAAATAAGCGTTATCCAATCTGCCGCCCACCTTGAGTATCATTTTAGCGTCTAACTATGGATTAAGTGCCTTCAGACGACTTTTATTTTTAATCTTATTCCTTTCCAGTAGATCTCTTATTTCTTCGTGAAATATAATATTTTGTGTGATCCTTATGCAGGTCTGCAAGGAATCTTCCAGCTCGTCAGCGGTGATTGGCGAATCAATATCCTGGTCACATGTTTTCTTCAATCGTAGAAATCTCTTAGCATAGATCATACTCCCCAATAGTTCAGATAAGTTATCAAAATTTTAAAATTTTCATATAGTGACTCTGTTTTTTCCTTTTCAGTTATCAAGTAAGTATTAATGGTTTTCCTTTTTTCTAACTCTATATTTTCATCTACTATTGTGCTCATATGTATTTCTTTCTGTTTCAGATGTTCGGGACCATGCCACCAAAGCATGTAATTTCTCAATTCAGGAGCCAACATTCCTCTCAAGGCGACGTCTGCTGGATTGTGTTGTGATTCAATGTAATGCCACTTGTTTCCGATATTATCAAGTATAGTGATCACTCGATTTCTAACAAACGTTTGCCATCTGTTGGGATCTCCATTAAGCCATGATAGCACTATCGTTGAATCAGTCCAACAGAATATTTGACTCTTTGGGATGCGCATTGCTTCATATTGCTTGATATCAATATTAACGTGAGAGCTGAGCTCCAATGGATGAAATTCCTTAAGAAAATCGGAGCTGTTGGATGCCCATTTTTGCAGAATAAATCCTCCTTTCCCAAGAATCTCTTTTACATCTTTAGCAACCTTAATTGCTTTTGGAATCGTGTCCTGGGACAACATCAAATCGTCCATATAAAAATCGTGTCTCATATGTGTAGTAATCTTCTTATAGCCCCTTCCTTTGTATTACCATGCACTGATTGCGGTTCTTTGATTTAAAATGGTAGTTTGACTATGTAGCGTCCATTTTCATTTCGTGTGTATGTGTTTTTGTATATTTTCTCGCATTCTTCTTCTTCTTTGGTGAGCTTGTCTTTTGTGTCGATTTCAATTTCCCACATAGATTTTAATATATTATCCAGATCTAACGTGTGATGCATTACAAGTATATGTTTCTCTGAAGATTGTGCTTGTATCTTTCCAAATAAGATCCATCCCAAGCTTGTATTTTGGGCACATGGAGAGCCAGGTGGATCTTTGATTATATCGGCCTTCAGGATTTGAGCACAAACTTCTACTCCTAACAGCATGTCTACTCGCCCCAGTGATTGGAAACTCGGATCTGCCAAGGTGAGTTCTTGTAAGTGCGGCCAGAAGTGCAGCGTATCAGTAATTGTTTTGGATGGTAAGTAGGATGTTAATCATGTGGTCCTTCGAGCCGGATTGTTCTTATCAAAACTAAAGCGTCACCACCTGGGAAGTGGCGCTCTTCACGCTATAAACCCTGGTGATGCCACCGGGTCCAGGATGTTTGTCCACAATGCGTCCCAGAGGCCACTTGGCATTACATATGCAGAATTGTCGGGCTTCTGAATAAAATACACACGTCTTTACTGTATTGCGATTTTATTTGTACTGGTTAGGTGAACTTTAATTTTAATCGTTTATAGGGAACGAATGGACCGAACACTTACCAATTTTAAATTAAAATATTATAAAATACCTGTAAATAACTCTCGACATACAATACAATGGTGACGATGACGTCAATATTCAAACAAAAAAATCCATCACGATCGGTTCAGACGTTACGAAGTTACGATGACGGATACAAATACGTCAAACTTATAAAACTTCTTTCGATTTTCAGGGTTGTATCTATATTAAGACAAGTAGGTCTAAGAATAGGTACCAGGCTTTTTTTTACTAGTTTCAATTACGTTTTTATCTCTAAAATACCTGTAATACGAGTATAAAAATATGGCAAAACAACCTTTGCCGGATCCTTTACCGAAATAATTTTACTAACGTCCTTTTTTAGCAAAATATGCAAAATTGTAACCATAATAATATACAAATTCAGTAATAAAACATTTATATGAATAATAATATATGATAATAAATCATTATATTCAAATTTGTGTTCAGAAATATTGCTGATATATTTATTATTATATTACCTACATTCAGTCAGAATTTATTTCAGAACATAGCTGTCACCCGCGGTTCTGCTCACGTTATTTACAGTATCTCACCAACAGCGCCACCTACTGGGTCAATATAGTCCTTCAAATCGGACGGTTATGTGCTGACCGGTAGCTGTTCTCAGATTCACACATTCATTGTTCCTGAAGCAGCCCCGAAGAACCCGTCTTGCCAGATGGAGACCGACGACTTCACCAAACAATGACATTAATCACATACTAAATATATTGTGAAATTAATTGGCCGTTGCATTTAGAGTGACCTTTTGGTAGCTTATATTTAGCAGGACTAAATGTCCTGCTCGTCTTAGAAAGTGACTCATAGCTTTGTTCAAAATATACTCTAGGCAGCATAATTGTTTTACTCCTTAGTCTAAGAGTACATTTTTATTGTATAAAGTACCTGATTATTGCTTGCTCCGTGCCTCGGAGAGCTATAATTTTGGCATATTTCAGTGATACAAAATGTAAGATTACGTAATTAGACCCTGAATTTTGTTCAGGGAAAATGTAGCCTTACCTATCTTTACGATTTAAATAGTCAAACAGGCTTTCTCAAATCTTAATTTTGATGTCATGATATAGTATCTATTGTACAAATTGACATCGTGCGTTTACAAGCTATCGTCGCTCGGTTTATATTGATGAAAGATTTGACTGAAATATAAAGGACTTTGAAGCGCTATAGGCTACAATTTGACCCGATAGCGCTCATGTCATCTAGACATGAGCGCTATCGGTACACCCGCGTTTTTTAACCACGTTCTATATCTATAGAACGTGGTTAAAAACGCGGGTGTAACCGCGGTAAACAACTAGTACATCATAACAATAATACGCCATTAAAACACATAATGGCGACATTGAACGTAATTCCAACATCTCTAACGATTCAGTAAACACGCGATGCTTTCATCGAAAATATCAAGAGTTCAGTACAATCTTCATATTTTCTTTGATTGCTTTAATGTTTTGCTCGCATTTCCCTTCAAATGTCAGCTTGCTTGGTGTTCTGTTAATTTCGCCTTCGATGATCAGGCTGTTCCCGTCACATGATTGCGAGATCGAGATACT
This sequence comes from Euclidia mi, assembly GCA_944739405.2. Taxonomy (NCBI): domain Eukaryota; kingdom Metazoa; phylum Arthropoda; class Insecta; order Lepidoptera; family Erebidae; genus Euclidia; species Euclidia mi. The sequence continues at coordinate 9,419,854 of OX123211.2, read as the reverse complement.
TGGGGCTCTTCCATTACCAGCCAGCACCCGACCCGCAGTCCTGGCTTCTACTCGTTTCCCTGCTCTCGCTGCCTGGCAGGCACATTCAGGCGACCCCTTTGGTGGAGACAGGGTGTCACCAGGCTGCCTACGCTTTGGGCAGCTCAAGCGGATATGGCCTCTTTCTCCGCAGTTGTAGCACCGAGGTGACGACACAACTTCCCTGATGCGGTGACCTCGATCGTCGCGTCGCACTGCTTCCACTATGTTCCTCTATGTTCTTGTAAAAGTTCCATCAAAATCGGTTCAGCCATTCTAGAGATTACCCAGGACCCTCAGAAAGACAGACAGACAATAAAATTTAAATGTTTGTTTATGACTTGTTAGTGCAACTAACTTTTTATGCACTTAATATAATGTACATATTTTGAAATCACAGACAGACCCTTTCATTTTATTTATATGTGTCTAGATTGCACTTAGGTTTTTTGCTGTCATATTTATTAAAATAAACCCAACATTTATTTGTATTATTTTGCGTCCTTTTGCGTCTATAAATAAATATAATTATGTCGATGACCGTTGCAAATCAATTTTCCTAAAATTAACATTATTGTAAAGCTGTGTCAGACTATCTGTAGGTATATATAAAGTTATTGCATTACTGACTGACTGACAGAGTAAGTACCTACACCCAAAACTACAGGACGCAAGAAGCTGAAATTTGGCATGTATGGTTGGAATGTATGTTCCTTGGGACCAAGGCAAGGGAATGAAACGGCTAATTGGAAAAAAAATGTACGGGCGGGCGTAGCTGCGGGCATCGTATAGTAATACTAGCGGTTTCCCGCGGTTTCACCCGCGTCCTGAGGGAACTACTTCGCGTACCTAATTTATAGCCTAAGTTACTTCTTGGTACATCAGCTATCCGCCAGTGAACGTTCCGTCAAAATCGGTCCAGCCGTTCCAGAGATTAGCGTAAACAAACAGACAGACAGACAGACAAAAATTAAAAAAAAATACATTTCGGTATAAGTATGTACCGTGTATACATCCATATGCATTTAGTAAAAAGCGGTTATTTTAATATTACAAACAGACACTCCAATTTTGTTTATGTGTACAGATAACATCACGCTATGAGCCATGGGTGCGGAGCAGTAGCTCTAAATAACGCGGGTGTAACCGCGGGCTCAGCTAGAGTTAATTTATTGGTGCAGACACTTATCTTTATTTATTATTAAAATTTATTAGCACACTAGCCGTTTCCCGCGGTTTCACCCGCGTCCTGACGGACCCCTATTTTTTCTAAAATAAAATATAGCCTATGCTACTCGCAGATAATGTAGCTTTCTAATGGTGCAAGAATTTTTAAAATCGGTCCAGTAGTTTTTGAGTTTATCCATTACAAACAAAAATACAAATTTTTCCTCTTTATAATATTATATAAGTGTAGATGTAACAGTACATTAACTGAGTACCTTCCGAACTACATACCAACAAAATCTTTATAAATTATGTTAAATTAATCAGTAATCATTGAGATTATGCATGAGGATAAATACCTACATATAATAAAATTATGAAGTTTATTTTTATTTAAATGTCAACGCCCGCGATTTTGTGACGTAAGTATGTCACTAACATTAAATCGAAACTGAATTTATTTAGGAGAATAGGCTTGTGTCCACTAAGAATAAATCGGTTTGATTGTAGTATCTAATTAGGTTTAATACACCTATTCATGAATTTTCCACTAATATTAGTGCATGAGGTGTTTGCTTTTAATCGGTTGTACATTTAATTATAGTATCTAAGTTAATTTTAAGAGAAAACTGTATGAAATGTATGGACTGATAGCATACCTAATAAATAAATAATAAATAAAGTATCTATAGATTCATTATGATTTTAAGATGTCAATAAAGTTTATTATTTACTATAAAAAGGTAAGATTAATATTATTTTAAGGATTCTAAAACTGAAAGACATCATTGGAGACTTAAAATAGGACAGGTGAGAAGTACCCTGAACAGAAGAGCATGCATGAGGAATCTGATGGGAGTGAATGAAGCAAGGGAGATATGTCAGGATCGTTGCAAATGGCGTTCCGTAGTCTCTGCCTACCTCTCCGGGAAACAGGCGTGAGTCTATGTATGTATGTATGTAAAACTGAAAATAATGTATTTATTCTTGTGACAATGAACACCAATCAGAGAGCATTACGTCTCACAGTCCCTACGCCATTCATGTTGTTGACGTTTTAGTAGTAAATACAACTAAAACGTCAAACTTTCTACCTGTCAAGTCGAATATAACAAAATAAAAGTGGGTACATCAGACCAGGGGCCCAATTCCGCTAAATAAATATAGTAGCGATATGATGTCAGTGTCATACTTACGTCACAAAAAGCGTATTCTTCTAAATTATATGATATTTGAATGAAATTGTAACGAGATCGTATGTGTCAACGACGAACTGTTTATTTTAAATTATACGATAATGACATAAAGGTTATCACAATACCGCTTTTAAATCCATTCAAAATATGATATCAATGTCATATAAAAATAGCAGAATTGGCCCCCAAACTTCATTCACGGTTTGTTTTGTTTTGCACTTTGTGATATCACTCAACCGCCGTGATGGTTTACAGCGTTTTCGTGTCAAATTCAAAAAGGTTTTTAAAAAGCCGTAATTAGTAATGTTCCTGATCGATTTTTGAAGAAAAAATCAGGTACCTATTTTATTTTAACATCTAATAAAGGAACGAATCATCGCTAATTACATTTTAGGACACAAGCCTATTGGTCTGGTGTGGTGGCTATGTGAGGCGGTTATCGCTTACTATCAGGCAATCCGTCCACTTGTTTGCCTCCTTCCTTTACAATCCACTGCTTCTAATTTGATTCACAGTACCATAGATAAATATAATACTTTACAGTACAGATGCCGCAAGTCGTCCATAAAAATTGGCCACGTTAGATCCTTAATATTAGACCTTTATTTTTATAAGTACTTGTTAATACCGTAAATAATACAACAGATGGCGCTAGCGACGAAAAAAATGGGAGTCGATGGTAGCGACATCTTACGTCTCATTTTGTAAGCAATGTGATTTTAAATTAAAAAGAAGAGATGGCGCTATAATAAAAAAGCATTCTGTCTAAAATGTAGAAATATTATGATATTTCACCTTGTCACCCAAGTGTGCCTCATTTCAAGGTTATAACACGATCAACCGATCTAGTAGGTACCTATTTTACGTATGTACCGGTGGCGTTAAAACATCTAGCGATATTTTTATGACTTCGTGTCTTTCCGTTCAAAATTTGGAATGCACTTTGTACACTGTTCCATATAGCTGATATTTGACATACTTACGTAAGTTTGGTGGCTATGTTACGGCACGGTAATAATATCTAACAGTATTGTAACTCCATACAAACGCACGAAACTCGAGTTATACCTACGCGCCTCGAGCAGAGTACCCATTAGACTGGGCGGACCGTGCCTACAGTACCCGCAGCCGCTATCGTGCCGCAGCTCGCATGCGGCGCGTCTGGTAGGTATATAACTCACGAAGACGGCCGAGTTACAATACTGTTAGATTATATTACCGTGGTTACGGTAACATTGAAATGGTGCAGTGATGAATGACCTTGTGAATGCACCTTGGTCTGATGATGAAGCCGGGAAGATGGTTACAGGAACTTCTAAACTACATATTATGATAAACTACTCGTGTTTGGGCTCGTTTGAATTGACTTGACAAAACCTATTATGACCTTGTGAGGTTGCCTTGGTCTGAAGATGAAGCCGGAAGATGGTCACAGGAACTCCTAAGCTATACGTGATAAACTAGTAGTGTTTGGGCTCGTTTGAATAGACTTGACAAAACCTATGACCTTGTGAGGTTGCCTTGGTCTGATGATGAAACCGGAAGGTAGTCACAGGAACTCCTAAACTACACATGATAAACTAGTAGTGTTTGGGCTCGTTTGACAAGACTTGACAAAACCTATGACCTTGTGAGGTTGCCTTGGTCTGATGATGAAGCCGGAAGGTGGTCACAGGAACTCCTAAACTACACATGATAAACTAGTTGTGTTTGGGCTCGTTTGACCGGTTTGACAAGACTTGACAAAACCTATGACCTTGTGAGGTTGCCTTGGTCTGATGATGAAGCCGGAAGGTGGTCACAGGAACTCCTAAACTACACATGATAAACTAGTCCTGTTTGGGCTCGTTTGACAAGACTTGACATACCCTATGACCTTGTGTGGTTGCCTTGGTCTGATGATGAAGCCGGAAGGTGGTCACAGGAACTCCTAAACTACACATGATAAACTAGTAGTGTTTGGGCTCGTTTGACAAGACTTGACAAAACCTATGACCTTGTGTGGTTGCCTTGGCCTAATGATGAAGACAGAAGGTGGTCACAGGAACTCCTAATCTACACATGATAAACTAGTCGTGTTTGGGCTCGTTTGACAAGACTTGACAAAACCTATGACCTTGTGAGGTTGCCTTGGTCTGATGATGAAGCCGGAAGGTGGTCACAGGAACTCCTAAACTACACATGATAAACTAGTCGTGTTTGGGCTCGTTTGACAAGACTTCACAAAACCTATGACCTTATGAGGTTGCCTTGGTCTGATGATGAAGCCGGAAGGTGGTCACAGGAACTCCTAAACTACACATGATAAACTAGTCGTGTTTGGGCTCGTTTGACAAGACTTGACAAAACGTATGACCTTGTGAGATTGCCTTGGTCTGATGATGAAGCCGGAAGGTGGTCACAGGAACTCCTAAACTACACATGATAAACTAGTCGTGTTTGGGCTCGTTTGACAAGACTTGATAAAACCGACAAAACCTATGACCTTGTGTGGTTGCCTTGGTCTAATGATGAAGCCGGAAGGTGGTCACAGGAACTCCTAAACTACACATGATAAACTAGTAGTGTTTGGGCTCGTTTGAATAGATTTGACAAAACCTATGACCTTGTGAGGCTGCCTTGGTCTGATGATGAAGCCGGAAGGTGGTCACAGGAACTCCTAAACTACACATGATAAACTAGTCGTGTTTGGGCTCGTTTGACAAGACTTGATAAAACCGACAAAACCTATGACCTTGTGAGGTTGCCTTGGTCTGATGATGAAGCCGGCAGGTGGTCACAGAAACTCCTAAACTACACATGATAAACCATTAGTGTTTAGGCTCGTTTGAATAGATTTGACAAAACCTATGACCTTGTGAGGTTGCCTTGGTCTGATGGTCGGTGGTCCCAGGGTCTGTGGTGCATGCTACAGATAATATAATAGGTACATTACTATACTAGGTGGTGCTTTCCTTTGAGTTCTGCTTCGTGAAAATTGTTATTCTTTATTTGTATTATTATATTCTTAATTAAATTGGTATTCAGGCGAAATTAATGTAACCTAAATGGCGAACCCCTGGCGAAGCGAACGTCGAGATTGCAAAAGGGGAATAGGTAGGTAACTATTAAAATATAGAAATGAAACAACAGTTCATTTTATTTTTTTATTTATGAAACCATGATAGGTACCTCGTCAACTAACAAAAAATCTTGCAAAAACGTTGGATTTTTTTCTCTTCAACTTTCACGGGTACGAAGTCGCGCGCAAAAGCTAGTCATTACAATTGGTTTATTAATTCGGCCTTACAAGCAAGTTATGCAAACGTGCAAGTTAGTTATTTAGATAAATAACTCAAATCCAGATGTTGGCAAATTAATATTTTAAAATTGATAAATTAGGTCGTTTTTTATTCCTCCATTAAAGTGGATAAACAGAATTAGATAAAAAACTAAATTGAACTATTATAAAATCATTTATTTTGTAGGATTCGTAATTTTGAAGCTGATTGTAACGATTTTTTTTTAAATACTTGCAACACTTTCAAAGTATTTCTTACTTGAATTAAACGTACGCGATCGCGTCTCGCGTTTTGCCGATCCACGATCGTAACGGAGTACTTTTACTTTCATGGGATATTATTCCTTACCGCCATACATTTACGGAACTTTGTCGCGCAAAACACTAAAATATTTGCAACACTTTCAAAGTATTTTTTACTTGAATGTACGCGAACACGTTTCGCGTATTACCGACTCCCGACCGTAACGTAGTAGGGTAAATACGCTAAATGTCGGCATCCTTACGGTTTTTCTGTTTTGGAATCGGTCTGGCACCATCAATTTGCAACGAAAGGATAGCTTCCGATGCGGTTTTGGATAGTTTGATAAATCTATTTCATGTTTATGGGCATAAGGTTGACATTTCTACTACAAGGAAAAAGTACTAAGGTTTATATGCGTCGAGAACGAAAAATCCCTAAAGTCGGCCATTCACGGGCCATGGTCGGTCGCGTTTTTCCCAAATATCGGCCGGGTATAGGATGTTTTAAATTAAGACGGATAAATATTATTAATATGATTTATTTTGGCAGGAGTCTCATTAAGTATACGTTATTAATCGTATTTGTTTAATAGTAGGTAAAGTATTTTTTTATTTGCACTTAAATAACGTTAGGTAAGTATTACAATTTATAACAAAGTAAACATCAAAATAATTATAATTAGTTCTGGATATCTTTTCAAAAATAATTCATACCATTTTTGGCCCAGAGTATCATTATTGAATATATTTATATTTTTAAGCTACGTAATTAACATGGGTTAAGGTAGCAAGTTCCAAAGAGCAATTTATATCTTATATTTCCATACCATAATTAGCTAATATAAATGTTTTCAATAATATCAACTCCTACATTTAAACTTAACTCTTTATATTATAAATAAATAAACGTATAATAAATATTTAATTTTGAGAAAATAAGAAAAGTAATCAGCCTGTATAGTTGGGCTCGAATTCGAGGCTGGTCGACATTACGATCTTTAATGTTTCTAAAGCCAGCCTCTATTTTGTGTACATTATTTCTCGAGATTCAACTAATATCACCCCGGCCGGTATTTGGCGATTAAACGTAAAATAGATTTATTTGCCTATATGCGTTGCAAATTCTCTTATTAAGGCAATGGAATTAGTACAATTGGAAATTATAAAACAGACTGCATTTACTTTTAGTCGGCCACGGCCGAGAATCCGGTTTTAATTCAAAATTGGTATTCTATTGGCGGCCTCCTATTTTCCCTTAAAACAATACGTTAAACATTGAAAAATCTATCTCAAAATATAGTAAAAATCACTAATTATTAATAATAATGCTTAAAACAATAAAAAAGGAATGTCTGACCGTTCTAATATCAATCCCCGAAGTGTGGGTATTCACAGCAAGTAAGGTACTTTAAATATGAAATTGACGCTTCGACGGCGCAATCGCTACTGACGCTCAGTGTGCGAAGAGTGTGTAACGTAATCGGAAAGTAACGGTTGTACATATAGATTATGAACTAAGATTGTAATTCGAGTGGCAAATTTGTAACTTCAATACGTTTTAAATGAACGCAAGCCGAAAATGTGCAGACGGCCGAATTTTGGGGAGGGGCCGACGTATGGCGTATTTACCCTACAGATACTTTTATGAAATAATATTCCTTACTGCCATACATTTACGGAACTTTATCGCACAAAACACTAAAATACTTGAAAGTATTTTGAGTACTCAGGAATATAAAAATTGCAAGGTTTTGCGCGACAAAGTTCCTTAAATATATGGTAGTAAGGAATAAATTTTCATGAAAGTATTTAGAAAAGTCCATTACCAAATTTTGCGATAAACATCCTTACTCATATTAAGATAAGGTTTATTTTTCAATACAAACTTGCATTACCAGGGCGTCACACGAAGTTTTCTATACTCGAGTGCCCAAAAACTTGCAAGTATATTGATACCTGGTTTTCGACCCTGGTATTTTTATAGAGTGATGTTGATGCACTTGGTGTACTTGGTACGCGATTTTGCAATTGTGCGACTCATGAAGTCATGACTATCGGCATAGATAAATTTAATACTATACCTATCGGGAACCAAGCGAATGAGTTCTAGACTTCTAGAGAAGTCGGCTATCAAAGTTTAAAAATGCGTTTTGTTTTTTTCATTAGCTTGATTTACAACATACTCAACATCAACTGTTTATTAGTTGCTATTGTCTGTTCAAGATACCTACGAAAAAAATAAAAGGTAAAAAATATACCGTATCATTTATGAATTGAAGGGACAGGCGTATTTTTGTAAAACTAACTGCATATTTCGCTTGGAGTATTTAACTTAAATCTACTTTTGTTGCGAAGGCGAAATTAAAAGAATCATTTTATGGTTTGTTTACATTTTATTTTTTCGTATCTTGAACAGACTATAGGTAGGTACCTATAAATGTAAGACGCATATTGATTAACATAATTTATGAAAATTTATTATATAATACTACTACAAACACAGTAAGTTGTTATTATGTATAAAATTTAAATTACACTACTTTTACGTACTTAAATGTAAAAACAAAACGCAATCGCTCGACTAGGTACCTATACAGGTACTTTTTAAAATAAATGCTCATGGCCGTTCATTGGTTAAAATAATATCTTACTTTTTCAAATATTTGATGTTTATTTAATAAATATTTATTTATTTTACCATCTACAGATTAATACCAAATTAAATAAAAATAAATATATACATACGTAAAAGCGCCATCTATGAATGCCGAGTGAAAGTTAACTCATTGTAACGTTTTACTACAAGCTAGTACGTATTTTGGCCACCAGAGCAACGAAGTGCACATCATATTTTTCAAAAATATTCATATTCAATTAAATGTTTCATTTTTTTATTTAGTCGTAATAAAGGGATTTTTTAATTAATAAATATCATATTTTAGAACTTTATTTTCTTATTTATCATTTATGTATGAACGTCATCAATAACAATCGATACTAGTAAAGCCATCTGTTGAGAGAGTTAAGAATGACGGAAAACGTTCTAAGGAATGAGACCCCATGACAGTACTTAGCACTGCGAGTTAAAACGAGGATTTCTACAATGCTACGGTGACCAGACTGCTTGGTATATTTGTTGGTAGTGTAATTTTGCATTCTTAAGCCGTCGCCACAAGGCCCTATACCTCCTGTCACAAAAAAAAATCTAATGTGGTACGTTAATATGTAAATCTACTACGAGTAAGTAACGAGCGTACGCCCGGCGTGCGCTCGGCGTTCACTCCGAGCCGAGGCGTGCGCTCGCCGAGCGTACGCTCGAGGAACATCATGAACAATGTGAGGGCGGCCAAATGCGACCGAATCTAGAATCATCATCGTCCTAGCGTTATCCCAGTTGCATCCAAGACTTCTCGCCTTGGAGCCTGAGGGTCTTACTAGTCTAACCAGATTTGACAGAATATCAGCTTTTCTACAGAACGACTGTCGTCTGACCTCAGCAACTCAAAAGGATAGACACATTCTATGGTTTAGACTAGTATCCGTTTATTTGAGGATACTGACACCCCGTAACGACTGTTAAAGATCTTCATGACAGCCAGGACCGACGGTTTAACGTGCTCTCCGAGGCACGGAGCAGGCGATAATTAACAATTTAATACGCACTTAACTTCGAAAAGTCAGTGGTGCGCGCCGTGGATTCGAGCCCTATACCCTCTGCATAGAAGTATGTTGGTATATCCACTCGGCTATCACTACCCTGAACCGCATCTAGCACACTGTTCAACTAAATTGTATAATTTTGCATAGGTATTTTATCGTAGATTGTAGACAAGCAAAAACGAAATTTTTTATTTCTTTAAAACACGGACAATTACCTAGTTTATATACTTATATTGTACTTACTAGGTACTTGTAGGTTACTAGGTAGCTAGTGCTAAATCGTTTTATAATTCTGGCAACATAAATAAATAATAAGTATGGCCATGAAGTTACATAACAATCGGTTAAAATAATGATGTCAATTCCGAATGGCGTAGGTTTACCAAAAATGGAGTAAGGAATAAATTAGTTAAACCTGTTTTTTTTTTATATTTATAAAAAAAATGAGGAACATGCTTAACCCGGTGAAGTGAAGGTGTGAAGATGTATAAAGATATCAGATCTACATAATAATATATTCCTTGCGTTACTTGGGGCAGGCATTGAAAACTCGTATAAATTAGACGGTCACCAAAAATATATTTAAGACTCTTAAGCCTAGGCGCCAAACAAAATAAACAACTCCAAAAAAATCAATTGACTTTATTAAAAAGACCCTAAAGTATATCATATTATGATCCAAAAAAATTAAATATCAGAAAAAACGCAAACCTTGCACAAATATTATTTTGAGTTCCTAAACTTGATCAGCGGTCACCAAATTCTATCCAACTTAAAGATTAATATTACTACCAAATAAATAGGTTATGTTAGGTTCTCTTGTGACCCTTAATTCAAAAATAAGAGCCCTGCGAAGCAGGACTCCGTCAACTTCGTTTATTAAAGTAGGTGGAGTAACCAAATCCAATTTATGTGTTGGTATTTCACAAAAAAACTAAACCCCAGTATATTAATTGGTATTTGGGAAATATTCTAGCTATTGTTAGCTTTTTTAGCCTAGCAAAATTTACCAAATTACAAACTCATGGTATTACATAATTGGTAACTTCTATGTAGTGACAATATATTTAATCTAAAGTGTATTTTAAAGGCGTCCATATATTTTTATGGCAGTCAATAAAACGAAAAGATGGATATCTTAATATATAAAATCCTTGCGTTACTGACTGACTGACAGACACGCTACAGCCGAAACTATAGGGCGCAGGAAGCTGAAATTTTGCATGTATGTTCCTTGGGGACCGTAGGGGTGCACTAAGAAGGGATTTCCTGAAATTCCCACGGGATCCGCCAAAACGGGTAAATTTAAAAAAATTGCAGGCGTAGCTGCTGGCGTCCTCTAGTATTTTTATATATTACGGGACTAACGTCACGAACGACGCAACGCTGAATGCCTGCCTCATTGTCACATCGGCGGCGTACAGTTATATTTTTTAATGTGGGTATGGCTGAAAATATTTATAATGTACTAACCTAATAATTTTGTTATTGTAGGTACGTTGTTTACCTAACCTAATAATTATTATTGTAAGATGAAATTTGACATGTATGTTCATTGGAGACCGTAGGGATGCACTAAAAAGGGCGTAACCTCGGGCTTCTCCTAGTCCCCTTTATAAATAAAAAAGAATCACCGATTTTTTTGCGCATAACTTCCAAATTTAGTGCAGTAGGCAATAAATTGGATAAATCTCTCCTTTTATGTTTTCGTTATTGTAAAGCGAAGGTTTGTACGAAATAAAAGTAAAAAAATAGTAAACATATTTGGTGTTACGAAGTTCACCGGGTCAGCTAGTTATTAATATAAAATGAAATCTTCTGTCCGTTCTGTGTATACGCGAGAAACTCGAAAACTCATCATCCTCCTAGCGTTATCTCAATTGCAATCTGGGGTCCGCTTACTACTCTTACCGAATTTGACTAATTTTTAGCTATTTGACAGAGCAACTGCCTGTCTAAACTCTGGACTCAAAGGGATAGCGATATTCCATGGTTTAGACTAGTGTCTTTCAGAGAAGACCATCTATCTATATACTTCCGACTGCCTATAATTATGGATCAAAGATCAAAGGCCAAAAGTCTTCATGGCAGCTAGGAACGACGGCTTTTTTTTATAGCATAGAAAGACAAACGAACAAGCGGGTCACCTGATGGTAAGTAATCAACGCCACCCATAGACACCTGCAATGCCCGAAGGAACACAAGTGCGTTGCCAAACTTTTAAAAAGGAATATGCTCTACTAAGCGAATAAAGCTGAAATAAGCGATTATTGACAGTGCAAAAACTACTTTTCAGATTTTTGTACTGCTTTTTTCTACCAGTAAATAGTTTGAGGTCTGAGAGTTCACGCAGGCGGAGCAACGGACTAAGTCTAGTGAATTAATAAAATTGATTACCGATACCTACGTTAAATTTATTGCCTGTATTCCTGAAGGGGTAGGCAGAGGTGTCATATTACACCCACATTTCGCCATGAATTTTTAGGTCCCACGTAATAGGGGGCGAGCCTATTGCCGTTACCGGCCACATCACCAATCTCCGTGCTGCTACTGAGAATTCGGAAATACTCAGTAACCCTTTTGTCCGACACGGGAATCATACCCGGGACCTCCAATCAGCAGTCGCATACGCTATCCATTGGACCACGGAGGCAGTTTTTAGAATAGGATGCATATATTCTGCGCAATTGATCGAATATGACACCAATGTCCTATTCGATCAATTCCGCAGAATATCTTAGGGCGAATCTAATGAGCGCAAATTGTCTTTATTGCAGTTTGTAGGTATCCGAACTGGGCTATCGCCACCTAATTTTTTTATTTTGTAGAGACTGGTGAACAAGTTTATATTTGGACTAGGTGTTTCCCGCGGTTTCACCCGCGTCATGAGGGAACTACTTCGCGTACCCGGTTGATTTATAGCCTAAGTTACTCCTTGGTACATCAGCTATCCGCTAGTGAAAGTCCCGTCAAAATCGGTCCAGCCGTTCCAGAGATTAGCGAGAACAAACAGACATACAGACCGACAAACCGACAAAAATTATAAAAAAAATCATTTTGGTATAAATTGTACCGTGTATACATCCATATAGATTTAGAAAAAAGTGCTTATTTTAATATTAGAAACAGACACTCCAATTTTATTTATGTGTATAGATTAAGGGATGTCCGCAGCTAGTCCCGCACATTTCTGCCCTATCTCGTGGGTATTTCGGGCAATCATAGTGCGTCCCTGTGGTCCTCAAGGAACATAACTTTAAACATACATACATACAAACATACATAACGCCACGCCTTTTATCCCCGAAGGGGTAGGCAGAGGTGTATTTCTACACCCACTTTTCGCCAGATATACTTTAGTCCCACGTAATAGGGGGCGAGCCTATTGCCGTACCGGGCACATTTCCAGACTCCGTGCTGCTACTGAGAATTTCGTGACAGAAAAACTCAATAACACTGCCCGACCCAAGAATCGAACCCGGGACCTCCCGATCCCACGCGCACATTTATGCCACGAGACCAACGAGGCAGTCGTATAGGGTTTGATGTCGAGTTTTCCGTCTCTTCGCAAAGATGGTATTTGCATCGTGTTATCCCTTAGTCGCCTCTTACGACACCCACGGGAAGATAGGGGGTGGTGACACTTGTATTCTATGCCGTCAACCACACGGCAAACGAACTTTAAACATAATTTACTTTATTCTTTTTGCCCATTTGACATGATATTAATATTCACGTATTTCAAATAATAAATACACTTTGATAATCCACAAATTTATATTAGTGTCGTATGTAACGATATTGTGAAATTTTGTTTGTATTTAAATGTTTAACACAAATTAATTTTGTTAAGATTAAATGAATAAATAAATACGTCAAATTTCAGCTTTTCTCGCCCAATAGTTTTGGCTGTGCGCTGTCTGTGAGTCAGTTACGCTAGATTATATATAACACAGTTAATTATATACAGCTAATTAGACTACATATATAGACCCGTTACATATGTAAATATACATATTATAGCTATTACTACAGTAAGTATGGTATAATATAATATAGTATGCAATAGGCTCGCCACCTATTACGTGGGATCAAAACACTGGCGAAAAGTGGGCGTTTAATATGCCTCTGCCTACCCCTTCAGGGAAACAGGCGTGAGTCTATGTATGTAGGTAAGTATGGTATAGTTCTTTGACAACATCGCCCTTTTGACTCACAATGCCTTTGTGGCTCTAATTGTGCAAAGCTTATGTCCAGCAGTGGAATACGAATGTATGATGATCATCACTAGTTTTTATAAATATGTTTATTAATATTTATATTTAACATATTTAGGTTATATAAACTTACCTTGTTATATCCTTGTATAGAAAATTCCGGTGTGCGTATTTGTAACTATTCTCCTAGAAGCCTTGACCGATTTTGATACAACTTTATAACACTAGTAGTCACTTGTTCTATTTTTTATTTAAATGTTCACCGGTCTTATTTCGTATTTTTCGCTTTTGAAAAGAGGGGCGTTTTCTTTAAGACGATGTTGATACTCCTACGATCCGTTTAATACTGTAGATTCTGATGGAACCTACATCTATATATTGACAAAACCTAAGTGAACTGATATAAAGCTCACGCGCAAAAGTAGGTATCTGTTCTGTCTATACATCTATATCGCCGCGTCCGTTCTGCCTGTTTGGAAAAATACAGAACGATTTTTTTGGGATTTCCACTTAGGCAGTCGCTGCATGGAAAAGCTTCAAGCTTCAAGTTTAACTGACTATCTTTATCTTAATATATATATATTTCTTTTGTGCATGTGTATGTCACTGAACTCCTTCTAAACGACTGGACTGGACTGGAATTTTTTTGTGAGTGTTCAAGGGGACTTGAGAATGGTTTCGATTCACAATTTAGTCCACTGGAAAATGTTTTTTTACTTAATTTTTAATGTGTAAGTAGTTTTGGATGTTGGAATCATAGACTAATGATTGGTGTCGCTCTGCTCTACTAGACGGAGCTCTCATACTTGAAAAATGAGGCAGAAAAAACCATGCCAGCTGGCATGGTTGAGCCTGTCACACTGACAGCCATGTGTCAGGTGCATATATTCACCAAATTAAATACGGAAATAATTCGCTGTACAATGCCAAGTTGCGCTTTTATCCTGAGTAAAAATAACTCAGCAATAAATAATAAGATCTCTGGTGTCACATAATATCTGTAAAATAACAATAATTTTGAAATTTCAACATATAATTACAAAAAAACAGAAAACGCCATTCAGTGTCGCTGCTAGTACAAGAATTAACTTCCCCACAGTTGAGAGAGAGATTTTATTTTTCAGAGATTTTTATTATGTGAATCTATAGTTATTGTATTTCATTATATTTTACTATTTCTTTTTTCTAACCTATTTATTATATATTTTACCTTTTTTATATTTTATGTTTATACCTTTACAAATAAGGTGAAAATGTTAGTTGTTAGAAACTCAAGAAACACGATTTACCTAATTATATTATGTGTAATTAAGTGTGTAAGATTGTTGTTTTATCTAAGTAGTCTTCACGACTATTCATGTTAAATTAATAATGCGTAACTAAATTTATATGAACTAGTAGCATGTAAATAGAAAGCACTGTTTTGAAAACACCTTATTTTCTCTATGGTTATTTCTAATAATAGTTTGAAAATATAAGTACATAAAACAAACCATCATAATAAAATGAGACCTAATCATTGGATAATATACGCACCATTTTTCTCATAAAGGAACTTACACGGTACGCCTAACCGATACACAATTATATTGATGCTTTTAATGAATTGTATTTTTTTAAGAATTTTCTAAACTGATTTTGAGACCAATAACTTATCCACTAGACCACAGGATAAAATATTTTCCCATTTACTTGGGTAACTGTTGAGAAGCTGACAACACAGTTCTACACGCATGCGTCTTGTTGCTTTTGTTTGACATACACTGTCAAAATGAGTTGCCTCACTTATGGCCCTATTTTTCTTAGGCAGCGCGGTGTCTAGTATAGCGAAGCGATACCAATCATTTGTCTAAGGGCGGTTTCAAATTAGCGTATTTTTCTGCGCGTATACGGTCGTTTCTGCATACGCGCTTACACGCGCGCTACATTACGCGCGTCAAAATACCGGTCTCTCGTAAATGGGCATATATTGGCGGGTTCACTCGAAACTATAGTGACATCTTGTCGGTGTCAACATGGATTTTGACGGCTCGCGCTTATACGAGCTTAGACGCGCGTCAACGCTCGTACGAGTTGTGCGTGTGTCAAAAGGCGAGCCTATACGCGCCTACAGGCGCTTCCAAAAACGAGCTTATACGCGCGTATAAAACGCTAATCTGAAACCGCTCTAAGGTTGGAATGTTTCACATTGGAACCGACGCAATGCGTTGCTGTCGCAGTGTCAAATTTTATATTAATAATTTCATCAAGGAGTACATCGAAACCTTACCTGAATAATTAAACCTTAAAAAATAAAGATTTCGAGTCGACAACATATATCCGCAAAATTCGGATTGTCGAGTATTTTGTAAAATTCGAATACTTCTGACAGACAAATCACAGTCGCCATATTGGCCACTCTAGCGAAACGTCACAGATACCGGATAACATTTTGAGTAGATACTGCTTAGTACTAAGTAGTTTGTAGGTATGTGTAAATACTTTTTGCAGTTATATTTCTTAAACAGTTAAAACGACAATTATGGAAGTAACCGCACTAACCACCCAATAAAGGAGATTTGTGTTACCCCGAACATAGATGATATACTATAACTAGAGAACCCCGAATTTATGCGAGCGAAGCGCGGGCAAAAGCTAGTTTATATATATATATATATATATATATATATATATATATATATATATATATATATATCACCACCCTAGGTTGACTGGTAGAGAATGCCTACGGCATTAAGTCCGCCTGTGTATCACACTTTTATAGTGCAAGAAGTTAAATAAATAAATAAAAGCCAATATTCAGCCAAATCCGTTACACTAGTAAGCGGATCCCAGGTTGAAACTGGGATAATGCTAGGAAGATGAATGATGATCTAAATCTTAGCAGTTTGGGTCATTAGCACCAACAAGACGAGTCAATTATAGTTCTCTAAGATTCAACTGACAATCTTTTATAATTTTACTAGCGACCCGCCCCGGCTACGCAGGGTGCATATAAACCATCCTCTTGAATCATTCAATCTATAAAAAAATCGCATTAAAATCCGTTGCGTTAGGGATAGACAGACAGAAGACATACTTTGTTTTATACTATGTAGTGATGATGCATAATAAATTAGTAAAATCTTAATTAGATGTAAGATGAGATTATGTGATGAGGGCACCGATAGACTAGTGAAGTTACCAACTAACCGCCATGCACAGTAGCTCGAGTTCAAAACCAAGTTATAAATGTTGTAAAAAGACATATTGTACCAATTATTACAAACATTTTTTACTTCAAGACCATACCTGGGAAATTATTGGTTCAGGGGATATTGAGGTTCAAAGTCACTATGCAATTTTTCTAATTAGATTCAAAATCGGTGCAATTACCCCGCCAATTTATTCTATAGATGTCATAAGCATCCATGGATAAGAAGGTATTTCGGGAATTGCACGAGCGCACTTTTATTTTCAGTAAAAAAATGTATCTACTTAAAAAAAAAACATTTGTTTCCCCGGTATAATTTATGCTTAGTATGACTTGGCATGATGTCCTAAACGAGTAGACTTCAGCTTAGTGATGGGTTTTGTGACACCCTGTATATAAGTGATTTTTCGTAGTTACGTGTGTATTAAATTGTTAATTTATTGCTTGACCCTTGGGTCGGTCCCGGTTGTCATGAATTGACAGCCATTTCAGAGTCTGTATCCTCAAATAAACTGATCCTGGTCTAAGCCATGGAATATCGCCATCCCTTTGAGTTGCAGAGGTCAGTCAATCAGTAACGCAAGAATTTTATTAAAGAAGAAGCAGAGGTGTAATATTACACCCTATTTACCCTTATGATTTTACGGCAGCGATAGCATAGTGGAGATACCAACAGACTGCCATGCAGAGGGTATCGAGTTCGAATCCTAGACGCGCACCACTGACTTTTGCGGACTTATGTGCGTATTGAATTATTAATTATCGCTTTGGGTTGTGGAGGTCAGACAGGAAATCGTTGGAAAAGCTGATATTGAGTCAAATCCGGTTAGACTAGAAAGCGGACCCCGGGTTGAAACTGGGATAACGCTAGGAAAAAGATTTCACCTTATGATTTTGTTCAGTGGCATCAAGTTCGCGAGGCCCTTTAAATCGATGGCGAGGCCTCGTTTACTTCGTAGTAGAAAAACCGTTAAACTTAAGTGAGCCAAATTATAAAATAATGTATGAATAAATAAATGAGAATTCAAAAACTTTCATCCAACCCAGATCTTGTCACGCACGTGTTCGAAAATAATTAGTCATTATCATCTGCTTAGCTTTTTCCCGAATTGTTCGGTGTCGGCTACCTAAGCCAGGATGATTGGCGAAACGAAATTAAGTATGTAACTTGTAAAACTTTTTTTGCGGCTACCTCAGGCGCGAGGCCGTCGGCGGTCGCCGACGTCGCCGACGCCTAGCGCCGCCACTGATTTTGTTTAAGTCCTACGTAATAGAGGGCGAGCCTATTACCGTTACCGGGCACATTGCAAGACTCCGTGCTGCTACTGAGAATTCGGAAAAACTTGGTAACACTTTTGCCCGACCCAGGAATCGAACCTGGGACCTCTCGAGCCGCTGATTATATTGTATGCCGAAATGGCAGCAAACAGCTGTTCAATGTATAATTTTGTAACATCCTATGTGCCTGATTCATAATAAAATGATTTGCATTTATTTTATTCAAGTATTTGAATAATATTAAACGTATTACGCTATTAATAGCGTACATACATACATACATAGACTCAGGCCTATATCCCCGAAGAAGTAGGCATAGGTATATTGCTACAACCACTTTTCGCCAGATTAATTTTAGTCCCACGTAATAGAGGGCGAGCCTATTGTCATACCGGGCACATTACCAGACTCCGTGCTGCTATTGAGAATTTCCTAACGGAAAAACCCAATATCACTTTGCCTTATCCAGGGATCGAACCCGAGACCTCCCAATCCCACGCGCACATTTATGCCGTATTTATGTAGTTATTCATAGCGTGCCTATAGATAATAGAATTATGTTAAGTTATGCAGTATAAAGTCAGTTAAAATAATAATATCACAAGAATTTTATATACACAGACAATATACTACTGTAATAACTGCACGATACACAAATATAACTATATTGTGTTAACCAAATCTTCATTTTATCACATAACTGTTTTTACAGTATGTGTGTATTTAAGTAACGTTTAAAACTGCATAAAAAACCGAAAATGACTAAAAACACAGCGACTTTTGCACGCGCAACGACGATATACACACAATGCCTTTGTGGCTCAAATTACGAGGCCTATGTCCAGCAGTGGACTAAAAGCTGTATGATCTGCACCACAAGTTGATAATAATATGTTACATACATAGACTCACGCCAGTTTCCCGGAGGGGTAGGCAGAGACTACGGAACGCCATTTGCAATGATCCTGACATACCTCTCTTGCCTCATTCACTCCCATTAAGTTTCTCATGCATGCTCTTCTGTTAAGGGTACTTCTGACCTGTCCTTTTTTAGGATGTCTCCAATCTAGTCAGAGAACGTCCACCTATGTCTTCCCCTTTGTCCTGTCCCACACTTGCCCTATATCTCAATATATAAAATCCTTACGTTACTTACTGACTGACAGACACGCTACAGCCGAAGCTATTGGGCGCAGGAAGCTGAAATTTGGCATGTATGTTCCTTGGGGACCGTAGGGGTGAACTAAGAACACGGATTTCCCGAAATTCCCACGGGATCGGCCAAAACGGGTAAATTAAAAAAAATGCAGGCGTGGCTGCTGGCGTCCTCTAGTATCTTATATTTATTAATATGTAATATGTAACATACATTGGGTTATATAAACTCACCTTGATATATCTTTCTATAGAAAATTCCGGTGTGCGTATTCGTAACTATTCTCCTAAAAGCCTTGACCGATTTTGATACAACTTAATAACACTAGTAGTCACTTGTCCTATTTTTTATTTAAATGTTCACCCGTTTTATTTCGTATTTTTCGCTTTTGAAAAGAGGGGCGTTTTGATGTTGATACTCCTACGATTCGTATAATACTGTAGATTCTGATGTGATCTACATCTATATATTGACAAAACCTAAGTGAGCTGATACAAAAAGCACACGCGCAAAAGTTTTTTTCTTGTATTATAATTATACAATATTATTATATATTTATACATAATCTTTGAAAATAAACATGTATGACCAAAACGTTTCTACTTTGTGCGCGCATAACTTCCAAATGACTGCACCTAATTGGATAAATATTCCATTACGTGTCCGTTATTGTCAGGAGAAGGTTTAGTATGAAAATAATATAAAAAAACATAAAAGCAAATATTTAAAAACGTCGCGTTACGACGTTCGCCGGGTTTATAAAATGACGAGCTTTTGCCCGCGGCTTCACTCGCGTAAATTCGGAGTAACACAAATCATCCAAAAACCATCCTATAATAGATGGATACTTCAGGGATACTTCAAATAACAATTGTCATTTTAACTACTTATTTATACCAATATGAAATATAATTGCAAGAAGTATTTACACATACAAACCACAATGTGTCTGTCAGTAAGTCAGTAACGCAAAGATTTTATATACACAAATTGAAGTGATGCCACTGAAAAATAAAAGGTTTTACACAAACTCTGAATCCTTTTTCCACCCTCTTAGGAGAAAATTTCCAAAATAAATGTCTTTGTGTTCGCTAACGTCATTTGCGGATCCAATAAACAAAGTCTGAAATTAATCTCTTGAAGGCATAAAAAAGTTCTATGCAAATGATGACTTCACTTTTTATCCACTTAGGGTAAGAATTTCCAAAAAGACTTTCTTAGTGTTTGCTAACTTCATTTGAGGAACCAATAGGTATACAGAGTTTGAAGTTAATCCATTGAGGGAATAAAAAGTTTTATACAAATTCTGACAACCAGTTTAACCCCTTTAGGAGAGGAATTTCCAAAAATCCTCTCTTAGTGTGCCCCTACACACCTGAAGGAACATACATGCTAAATTTCACCTACTTGCACTCAGTTGTTTCGGCTGTAGCATGTCTGACAGTCAGTCAGTAACGCAAGGATTTTATATACAGACAGGCAAAAGTTTTACTGTGTTTTTCAGAATTCTCAATAGCAGCACGGAGTCTGCCAATGTGGCCGGTAACGGCAATTGGCTCGCCCTCTATTACGTGGGACGTAATATGCAACTTGGTGAAATGTGGGTGTAATATATTATAATACCTCTGCCTACCTCTTCGGGGATACAGGCGTGAGACTATAAAAAAAACTGTCTGTAATCTCAAAATAACTGTATTGCAAATTGTTGCTGAGCCGTTTCCAGTACCCCAATGATTTATTTAGATTGTTTTTCTGTCTGTCTGTTTATTCAGGGTAATCTTAAAAATGGCTGAATCGATTTAGATGTGTATTTTTTTGGTTCATGAAAACCCGCAAACAAACTATGAAAATTTCACTTAGGTGGCTTGCAAAAGCTAGTTAAAATTAAATTAGTCAAGGATTCCACAGTATACAATTGTATATCTCAGCGACATTGAAAAGAATTGTTAAATGAATTATCCAAGTTCAAAAACCCTTTCTTAGTATTTTAGGTTAAAGAAATGAGAGAAGCCTTGGTCAGCAGTTGGACAAAGCAGATAACGGATAAAAAGTGCTTACCTGCTTAAAAATAAATAAAAATAGCAAAATAACGGTTCTAAGTATTTTGGCTTCTATTGGTCATAATATAAAGAACCATCCTACATTTTAGTTAGTGAAGATGAAGAGCGCTTAGATGAGAGCCAGCCGCATTTTAAATTAATGAAAATTAAATGCACATCAGGGACGATGAAAAAAATCGAATGAAGGAATTAATAGTTTCATACAAACTGGGACCCCTTTTTGAACACCCCATTTTAGTGGTGAATACACTAACGTCACTTGAGGAACTGATATACAAAGTTTCAAGTGAATCCATTGAACTTTTTTTTAAATACAATATGGGACACCTTTTCTTAACTCCCATAGGGGAGTGACTTTGTAAACTCCTTTCTTGGTGTTCACTAACGTCCAATGAAGGAATAAAAAGATTTCATACAAATTCCGACTCTCCTTTTAGCCCTTTCGGATAAGAAATGCCAAAAAGATTTTCTTAATGTTTACTAAGGTCATTAGGGAAACCAATATACAAAGTTTGAAGTCAATCCACTGAAGGAATAATAAGTTTCGTTTCGTACTCATTTTGAACCCCTATCTTACCCCCTGAGGGTAGGCATTTTCGAAAAACAAATTCTTAATGTTCACTATCGTCGTTTGAGAAAGCAACATACAAAGTTTGAAGTCAATCCATTAGAGAAATAAAAAGTTACATACAAACTTTGACCCCGCGTCAACTTACATAGGTGGAGACATTGCCGAGCGTAAGAGCCGGGCTAAGAACCTGGGATCAGTACTACACGCGTCGGGTGACATTGATTTCAACGTCAAGGCACGCATTTCGACAGCCTGGGGCAAATGGCGTGGGGTGAGTGGTGTCATTTGTCACCCTAAAATGCCGGTTAAGTTGAAGGGACAGGTCTTAAAACCATCGTTAGACCTGTACTGTTATATTGCAGTGAGACGTGGCCTGTGCTTGAGCGACACAAGCGAGTCTACATGTCACGGAGATGAACATGCTGCGCTGGATGTGTGCAGTTACGCGGAAGGACCGCATTAAGAACTCCCTCATTCGTGGCAGTCTTCGTGTCCGTGACATCGCGGATAAACTGCAAGAGTGTCGCCTACGCTGGTACGGTCACGTCTTACGACAACCTGTACATTACGTGGGGAATAAATGTCTGGCCATGCCGCCGCCGCGCCGCCGGGCCCTGGCAAACGTGGCAGACCTAAGAAATGTTTGCTTGACGTTGTAAGATCTGATATGCGTGCCAATCGACTTACTACCAGAGATGCCGAAGACCGAGCGAAGTGGAGACGATTTAGCGGAAAAGCGGCTCCCGGTTTCCAGGACGGAGGTCTTGGGCCACTACCGGGATAGCGCTAGGATGACGATGATATTTCCTTTCCTCCATCATAAGTTAATCATGCCGATACCGAGCATACATTGAACGCTCCTCGTATATCCAGTTCATGGCCAATGACGCCTCTGGCGCGTCATAAGTAAACATCTGGGGTGGCCCAAGACGCGCGTGGTGCATTTAAATGAACTAAAAACAAGTTTAAAATTATGAGATTACGAATACTACTATTTTTATCCTATTATTTTTAATATTTATTTTACCGATCAGGGATAGCCCCGGTGCGTCATAGGCCAAACGTATGAGGCCTGGCTTAAATGTTGGTGAATATAAAGGTGGCAATGAATCGGATATACATACATAATAATATACTTAGATAAAGAATATTGTTTTGAATGCCGAATGACGGCAAACAGCTGTTCAATATAATAAAATTATATAACATCTTATGTAGGTACCTGATTCGAAACAAATTAATTTGAATTTGTATTTGAATAATATTAAACGATTTAACACTATTTATAGCGTATAGATAATAGAATTATGTAAAGTTATGCTGTATAAATCCAGTGATCTGACATTAAAAGAACCTGTTATGTATTTATGAATATATTGTGGACTAAAATAGAATTTTACTATACTTCCATTTGAGTGGGTTTTTACAATTTTTTTTTGCCCATTGATTTTGTGTCGATAACCCTTCTTTGGCAGTAGGATAAAAGTGATTTATTGGCGGACTCGATCGCTTGTGGGAGAAGCTTCAATCTATTAAGCCCACTTTCACGGTGCGTGGTTTTGCGTTTTGCGTGCCACTTTTGATGTTACGCCGCTAGTTACATAACTTTACGCTGTTAGTACACCTACGCGTTCGCATGCGACAGCGAAACTTAAAAAAAACTGTCAGTTGTATGGAAGCATTTTGTGTATGCTATGTCTCACTCTATCATACAGTAGGATTAATTAGTTATCCTTGTCACTACTGTTCCGCAGATAGCTGCGAAATTGTCGTTACATAGACGCAGACGTTTTGACAGAACATGCCTCAAGGCTTTTTGTTGCTGTTTTGACAGTTTCGCACATGTTTCGTCGCCGCAATAGTTTCGCAAAAAGTTTCGCAGCCGCATGCGAACGCGTAAGTGTACTAACAGTTTATAGGTGCCGCGTGCATCCGTCCGCAGAAGCACGCATCGTGGAAGCTGGCTTTAGGTACTACGAGAGTTTTCAAATGGAAGTGGGGTTAACGCAGGTGTGGGAAAACGGCTGCACATGCGGTACTGCTGACTATACTACGAAGGCACGCTTGTGTGACATGAAATAATTGATCAACAAATAATTAATTTGCCTGCCTAATTTAAGAATTTCCGCCCGAGGAGGTAATATTACTCCCACATTTCGCCATATTATGACTTCTGAGTTCCAAGTAACAGGAGGCGAGCCTAATGTCGTTACTGGGCAATCTAACCCATACTTCAAGTAAAATATTGTATTGAAGCCCTATAACCTAAGCCCTATAAAAAAGAACACTAGGAAGTGAAGGAGCCTGTGAGACTACATGTCCTCGGTAATGTTATAAAAATGTGACGGCCATATTTCAAGGTTAACAATACGAGAGATAGGTAATAACAAACAAAGAACAAACATCATAAAAAATAATATAATGAGTACCCGGTGTAAAAAAGTGCATTCGCTCGATTGACGTCATACGAGTTATAAGAAATAAAAAAAAAAGTTTTTGGTCGCCGAAGCTTTAATCGCACTTCCATTTGTCTCTCGTAGTACATTGACCTTAGCAACCGTTGGATCTTTTTTTAGAAGCCACTTTAAGGACACGTAGGTACCAAAAATAAATCTGAACCTATATATATTCAGAAACTAACGCCTGTATCTCCGAAGGGGTAGGCAGAGGTGTAATATCCCTTGATCCTGGGTCCTTTAAGCGAGGTTTTTTTTTAATAAAAAAAATATATAGGTATTACACCAACATTTCGCCATGAACTTTTCGGTCCCACGTTATTACGCCCTATATGGGGCGAGTCTATTGCCGTTACCGAGCACATCACCAGACTCCGTGCTGCTACTGAGAATTCGGAAAAACTCAGTTACACTTTTGCCTGACCGGGGAATCGAACTCGGGACCTCCGATCAGCAGGTGGAGGAGGACCACGGAGGCACCTATAAATAAATCTGAAATATTAATATGAAAATCTCATGCCCCAGTGTTCGCAAGCGAGCTCCTTCGAAACGGCTTGACCATTTTTAGGGTTCCGTACCTAAAAGGTAAAAAACGGAACCCTATTACTAAGCCTCCGCTGTCTGTCTGTCTGTCTGTCCGTCTGTCCGTCTGTCCGTCTGTCTGTCACCAGGCTGTATCTCATAAACCATGATAGCTAGAAAGCTGAAATTTTTACAAATTACGTATTTCGGTTGCCGCTATAACAACAAATACTAAAAATAAAAAATTGAAAATATTAAGGGGGGTCCCATACAAAAAACGTGTTTTTTTTCGTATTTTTTGCTCAAAATTACTAACTGTAACAGGTAGACGCTTTAAATTTTCACAGAATATGTAGTTGTATAACCTTTCAAAATAAATAAGTGCGAGTCCGACTCGCACTTGCCCAATTTTTATGGAATGTTTTGTGTACAATAATTATTTGGTAAATCTGAGAATATAGGCTACAACTTTTTAATTGTTGGTGTGTGTTTCTTACTTTTTATGATTAGGCGTAAAAATGTCATCACTGATGTTGGCAAGAAGGACCGCAAAATTAAAATGGGATTGGGCAGGTCATGTTAGCAGAATGTATCCCGATAAATGGGCACATATCGCCACGAGGTGGACACCGGAGGGACGTCGTGGCCGAGGTAGACCCAGGAAACGTTGACGAGATGAGCTGGATGCTGGATGTCTTCTCAAAAACTTGGACAAAAATATCGGTAGACAGAGACCTTTGAAGAACTGTAGAGGAGACTTTTGCCAAACAATTGTTTTCAACAACTCCCGCATTAGGATTAAATCCTGTGTCGTGGGACACTTTACAAACCTATAACTAATGAACACAATGAACACCCAGATTCGAAACAACAATTTGTTGAAACTCACAGTTTTGTCTCGTGTGGGAATCGAACCCACAACACTTGGCGCAGTGACAAGCGGCGAGGTGGATGCTTAAGCCACTACGCCAACCGCACTGTTAATGGGACAGTACAGGTTAAAAATAATACCTATTGCCCCTACGAGTATACACTGTTTTCTTGTCATAATGCTTCAGTGTCGGTGAAACATTAAAGGATGTAAATAATGGAAACAATCGTATATATGAATAAACTTTTATTATATCAATAGTATGGGATTATTACATAAGTATTTTAGTAATAAAGTTAATGCCTCATAGTATGAAAGTATGGGAGAGAGTAATTGAGCGACGTTTGCGAGTAGAGAGTGGCGGCAGAGACTGGAGAACGTAGGCCTTAGGATAAGCAGAACCAAAACGGAATACATGTTCTGTGACTTTGGCGGCCTCTCTAGTCCAAGCCCGGTCACTTACGTTAAATTGACCAAGTGTTTGGCAAAGGATCAACTCAGGATGGATGAAATGGCGACAGGTCTCAGGCACAATATGCGATCCTAAAGGCGGTATACCCCTACCAGTATGCTCCAACTTTCGCTACCTCGCTTCACTCCTGCAACACGACGGCGAAATTGACCAGGTGTTCGGCAAAGGATCAACTCAGGATGGATGAAATGGCGACAGGTCTCGGGCACAATATGCGATCCTAAAATGCCTTTGAAATTCAAGGGACGCATATATAAGGCGGTTATAAGGCCTGTCGTATTGTATGGAGCTGAGTGTTGGGCTAGTAAGAAGATGTATGAAAAATGACTACATGTGGCAGAGATGAGAATGTTGCGATGGATGTGTGGAGTTACGAGAATGGATAAGATTAGGAATGAATACGTGAGAGGTAGTCTGAAAGTGGCGCCTATAGACGAGAAACTGAAAGGAAGTCGTTTGGCTGGGTATGGACATATTATGCAGAGAGATGATATGTATGTAGGTAAGCAAGTGATGAATATGAAGGTAGAGGGATGGAAAGGTAGAGGGAGGCCAAGGAAAAGATGGATGGACTGTGTGAAAAGGGATATGAAAGAGAAAGGGGTAAATGATCAGATGACGGGCGACAGAAAAGAATGGAAGCGAAGGACGTACTGCACCGACCCCAAATAGATTGGGACCAGGGCAAGAAGATGATGATGATGATGAGTATCGGATTAGTATTAACAATATTGCTTATAGGCTATTTTAAGTACTTTCTATCTAAAGCTAGCCGTCCAGGGTACGCGGTGTTTCAACCGAACAACACATCACACCTTTCAAGTTATACTGCGAGTTGGGTAGCAAAGCCACGTACCGTGGGAAGCCAGTTTAAGAAAAACAACTTCAAATCCCATATCTAGTACACAGTTAAGCACTATTGAAATTTCGAAGTTCATACTTGACAATCAAGTTGCTAATAAAAAATAATTTATTGTAAGGTTTAAATACTATTGCATTAAAACTAACTATAACTAAGTGGCTATTTACACATAAATTAAAACAATAATTACTATACTTAAATAACTAACAAATAAAAGTCAATACTTAAAAAAGTAAAAGCAAAATTTAAAGGGCGTCATGGAAATCCTCCACATCTCGCCATCAATTGGAAGCGTGCCCAGAATGCTGCCAGCATTGCCACGTTGTATGGCAATGCTGATCTTTTGTGTCAAATACAGGCCAGCCTTCTGGTCACGCGAGGCGTCAACAAGTCTCTTTGAAAGATCTCTAAAAAGCGATCTCGTACTTGGACCCCATGGACCCAACGTTTCAACTCCAAACGGCTCACATACATAATCCCCTACAGATTTATGTATTTGCGCCTTTTGAGAGTCTCCGCTGAAGCAGCAGCAGCGCCCGCACAACCCGCTGTGCTAGGAAGATGAGATGGCGCAAGGGTGTCGACACATGTTGCGTCCCACACCAAAGGCCTACCCAGCTTCCATGGCAGCAAAGACATACCGTCTGGTCTCTTACCATCGTCGCGTGCCAAGCCCTGAGGTTCAAGTTGGGCTGGAACGCCAGCGGTGACAAGAGACCGGCGAAGTACGTCGTTGAGGTTGGCGTGTCGTGAAATACGACCTGCGCTCCTGCTGCATGACAGACCATGGTGACCAAGGCTGTCGACAGCCTCTCCACAGTGACAGCGATGTGGAGAAACACATGGCGCACCTAAACGAAGGCAAGAAGCAATGCGGAAAGTCGTATCGTAAAACATGGTACCTATGTTGGACGATGGCAGTGCCTGAAGCCAAAGCCCCGACTCCCACTCTCCCACAGCCAGCAAACGAGCACGCTCTGCAGCATTAGACGACGTACTTAAGACATTTTCTCGTACCACGCTGCAAAGCGGCCCGTCCCACAGCCTCTGAGAAGATGGGATTCGGGGTAACTTGGTGCTTGGACAAGCCATTATCCAAGCATTCATGGCATCAGTCTTACACAGCACCTCAGAATCGAGCAAATTTGAGCGAGTGCAGATGGGTTTTTTCAAAAAGGGGAAGATCGAAGAGCGTGTGTAAATTTAGGGACAAAAAGACAATATTTGATAATAGCAAAAGCCGAATGCACATTAATTTTGAGTAACCTGTCTGAAATATCACTAAAATTTTGAATTTTTTCCTGTATAAATGAATCGAAACCTTCGTCTAATATTGGGGACCCAAGCAGGCGAACAGCACTTTTTTCAACGTGAGTAAAATTGGGAGCCAGATGTTGAAATTTAGAAAGTTTATCGGATAGTATTTTCTCAGTAGCAGCACGGAGTCTGGAAATGTGCCCGGTACGGCAAAAGGCTCGCCCCTTATTACGTGGGACTAAAGTATATCTGGCGAAAAGTGGGTGTAGAAATACACCTCTGCCTACCCCTTCGGGGATAAAAGGCGTGACGTTATGTATGTATGTATGTATAAAAATATGTATGTATGTGTATGTGTATCGGATTTGTCTAAATTATCGTTAATGAAAATTTCGCATTTACTGGGATTAAGTTCTAGGCCAATGGATAAAAATTTTGACTTTAGAAGTGCCAGGTCTTGATAAACAATGTCTACATCACCTGCAAGGGTTCCATTATCCAGGTACCAGATGTTAAATTTTGAATTTAGTTCTTTGATAATTGGGTGAATGGCCAAGCTAAAGATTAATGGTCCAAGCGCATCGCCTTGTTGACAGCCAACGGCGGATTCCAAAACATTTTCCTTATATATCAATTTTGAAGGGTGCCCGTAACACTGCCAAAGAAAACTGAAAATTTCGGGTGTTTCTAATTTAGCTTGTGTCAGTAAGGTGTCCCTATTAACCGAGTTAAAGGCATTCTTTAAGTCTACCTTCAGGATAACCTCACCCTTATTACAGCCAAGGTATGTTGACAGGGCATGTTTGGCAGCCTCGCAGCCCCTTTTGGATCCAAAGCCAAGCTGCAGGGGCTGAAATTTGCTGCCCAAAAGAGTGATATAATGGCGGCAGCAAATCTTGGCTGCCATACGCCTGAACGTACACCCAACGGCAATGGGACGAATGCCACCGTCTCGCTTCCTTAAGGCGCACAGATTTGCGCCATACAAAATATCGACGATGGCATTGTTCACATTGCCGGAGAGCATAAGATTAATTAAAGCCGTAAGCTCCTTCAAAAGCGCGTCGCCGGCCGACCCGGCGCTTGCACACACAAGATCCTTTAAATGCTGTGGTGTTAAGCCGTCGAGGCCACCAGCAGACCCGCTTTGGAAGGAGCAAACGACTGCAACCACGTCCTTGGCTGTAATACTGAGGCAATCTGAAACAGAGTCAGGTGGGTCAGGAAAGGAAAGATTATCCCCTGGCGCTGGATGCTTGCTCTGGAAACTCGCAAGTGTGTCTGCAGAGCAAGGTGCCACCACATCGCTGCTAAATAGGAGCCTGGACGCTCCCCTGATGTCACCTTCCCTCAGTTTGGTTTCTACGTGGTGGTAGATAGTACTGTTACGGTATGGTTTGGGTGTATAGTGCTATAATTTTGACGCCGAAACATTGCAGTTTTCTTTTATTTTTGTTGTTATTGTTTTTTTTTATAGCCGATCATCTTGTGCGTGTAAAATTCTGTGAGGGAAAGTGAAAAGTTGCTCCCAAGCCGTCACTGAATTCTCCCGTACCACAAGACCTATGCACTGTGCTAGATTTTGAGCCACTGAAGGCCTTGCGCCACGGGGAATTCGTTTGATAACCGGAATTAAATTTTTAATTTACCCAAATATTGCCAAAAAGGAATTTCTCATTGAAATTGCTCTTTACGTTGTAAGAAGAGGCCCGTTCCCGGCAGTGGGACAATTTATATACAGAGCTGATATTATATTTTTTTATTTATTATAAGGGGCTTAAATTTTCCGTGCCTCGGTGAGCACGTTATGCCGTCGGTCCCGGCTATCATGAATATCTTTGACATTATTTATCGGGAGTCAGTAACTATGAACAAACTGTCACTAGTCTAAACCATGGAATATAGCTTTCCCTTCGGGTTGTGGAGGTCAGTCAGATCTCTGTGGAAAAGCTAACATTCAGTCAAATCCGAGGAGCGATTCAGAATCGTTCGATATCTCATTTGCCATTCGATTCCGTTAATTGTCAAACGGGCTACCTAATTTTTGTCAAAACTATCGCATGTCCTATCAATTTTATGCATTCAGTATGAAGTAAATTGGTAAATAAACCGAATTCAATGAATATTTGTTCAAAATATCTCTGATAGGTGGCTAGAAGACGAGGACAATAATTTGACATATCGTACGATTACTTGTCGTGACATTCTGAATCGGCCTGCCGGTTAGACTAGTAAGCGGACCCCGACCTCTAACTGGGATAACCATAGGGATAACGCTAGGAGGATTATGATTGTTTTATTTTTTTGCTTCTCCTTTAACAATTTGCGCATATGGTGTATCTTCTACTTGTAATCTTGCAGGCTGTGCATCAGATGCTTGCTGAAAATAATAACATGATATGGTGTTAATATTTTGACTGCACTTATGGTAAAGTGTATTAGATTGTGGTACATTATAACGTCTAATGGTGCTGATACAATCATTTGAGCTTTCACTTGTAATCAATTTGCGAATGTTACATAACAGAAAAAAAAACTACAGTGTTTTAGCGAGCATTCGTACTATCGTACCGGCAAAGAGCTCAGATATTTACATAGAGGCGCATTTCTTATGGGCGGTCTGAAGACAAACTTTCTGGGACCCAAATTGCCGCTTGGCGGCGGTGGCAGTCATGCTGTGACAGCTGTCTCTACGAGAGCAAGAGAGACGAACGTTCCTCCTGTGTATCTTGACTACGAGAGCAAGAGAGACGGAGAACGACGCCAGCGCCGCCAACGGCGCCAACTACGAACTAAACTGGAGCCAGTTCCCACTTGGAATCGGGACACGAAATCCTTAGAACTGCGGTTCTATGTATAAATCTGTATTCATTGGTACCGGTGACCATTCTAGCGAATTGTCGGTAAAATCGTGAAAATGTTCGTAGCAATGTTCGACACTGTTCGTTGTTCCGTTCGGCAAAATAAAAAAACGGCGATTGCTCGCTGTTCTGTTACAAGTGAATGCTCAGGTGTATCAGCACCATAAGGAAAATACACAAAACAAATAAATAGTATCTTTGTAAAGAGATTTGACTGCACGGTTTGTGCAGTGGTTTAAGCGGCCGCCTCGCCGCTTGACACTGCACGAAGCGATGTGGGTTCGATCCCCACACGAGATAACACTTTGTGTGATTCTTAAATTGTTGTTTCCGAGTCTGGGTGTACATTGTGTCCGTTAGTTGTATGTTTGTAAAGTCTCCCGCAACACAGGATTTAATCCTAATGCGGCAGTTGTCTTTAAAAAAATAAATAAAAATAAGACTGAAAACTCGATACCAAACTGTACGAGTACCACACTGTCCAGACTCCGTGCTGTTACTGACAATTCAGAAAAACTCAGTAACCTTTTTATCCGACTCAAGAATCGAACCTGGAACTGCGCAATCTGTAGACACACAATCTATAAACTGGACCACGGCAATTATGATGAGGCAATCATTTGTAATTGTATGTAAAGGAAAATTATACTACTAACGATTTGTGCATATGGCGATTCTTCATGATTGACTGTTTGTCCTTGCGGCAGTGAGGATACATCTAGATCGGCGTAAATCATTTGAGGAACCTGAAACAATATTGTATTGTTCATAAATAAAATAAACTTTTGACTGCAGTTGATAAAACCAGAAAGTTACTGCGGAAACCAATGATGTTACAAAAGTAAAAAGAAGTAGATATGTTATAGGCGTACCAAAAGCAGGACGCCAAACATAAGCCAGTTGGCAAGTCTGACATATGTGTGTGTGTGTGTGTGTGTGTGACGTCGCGAGCCGGTGTCAAAGTGAAACTGACACATCTTGTCAACCTTTGTACCAACCAACCTTGTAGCTACCTTTTTCTTGTTATATCATTGGCGGAAACACGGCGAGCCTATTGCCCATCCGTGCTGCTACTGAGATATCGGAAAAACGCTGTAACACTTTTACCCAACCCGGGAATCGAACCCAAGATCTCCTGATCAGCATACGCATAAGCTATCCACTGGACTACGGAGGCATCAGTCTAGTGATATTAGAAATCTGGAGCGAATGCCACTTGGCTAAGCCAAAGAGCTCAGATATTTACATAGAGGCGCATTTCCTATGGGCGCTCTGAAGACAAACTTTCTGTGACCCAAATTGCCGCTTGGTGGCGTGGCAGTCACGCTGTGACAGCTGTCTCTACGAGAGCAAGAGAGAAGAGCGTTCCTCCTGTGTATCTTAACTACGAGAGCAAGAGAGACGGAGAACGACGCCAGCGCTGCCAACGGCGCCAACTATGAACTAAACTAGAGACAGTCCCGACTTGGAATCTGCACACGAAATCCTTAAGAACTGCGGTTCTATGTAAATCTGTATTCATTGGATAAGCCTTCAGAGGTCCCACACAAGTAACATTCGCTTCTCATATCTACTTTCGCTAACGCTTGGTTGCCATGGTAACATGAACAATTCATTCTTTGTAGACAACGTGATATATCGAAAGCCTATGTCAGTTCTATACATTTGTGCACTTAGCAATAAGCCATATCACAAATCGAATGCCATTTCACTACAGGGCCTGAACCTGTGACCAAGCTTTAGCGAAAGTAGAAATCAGAAGCAAATGCCCTTTGGCTAGGCCAATGAATACAGATTTACATAGAAGCGCAGTTCTTAAGGATTTCGTGTGCCGATTCCAAGTGGGGGACTGTCTCCTGTTTAGTTCGTAGTTGGCGCCATTGGCGGCGCTGTCGTCGTTCTCCGTCTCTCTTGCTCTTGTTGTTAAGATACACAGGAGACAGCTGTCACAGCGCGACTGCCACGCCGCCTAGCGGCAATTTGGGTCACAGGTTTGTCTTCAGAGCGCCTATAAGAAATGCGCCTCTATGTAAATATCTGAGCTCTTTGGCTAAGCCCTCAGAGTTCCCCCACAAGTAGCGTTAGCGAAAGTGGAAGTGAGAAGCGAATGCTTCTCACTTCTACTTTCGCTAACGCTTGGTTGCCATGGTAACATAAACAATTCATTCTTTGTTGACAACGTGATATATCGAAAGCCTATGTCAGTTCTATACATTTGTGCACTTAGCAATAAGCCATATCACTAATTTCACTAATCGAATGCCATTTCACTGCAGGGCTTGAACCTGTGACCAAGCGTTAGCGAAAGTAGAAATCAGAAGCGATTGCCATTTGGCCTCTGGAATATATACCTACAGGGTGTCACAAGACCCATCACCAAGCCGAAGTCTACTCGTTCAGGACATCATACCAAGTCTTACAAAAGTCCAAGTCAAAATATACCGGCGAAACTATTTTTTTATGTAGACACATTTTTTTAATGCCGTGTGGTTGGCGGCATAGAGTACAAGTGTCACCACCCCCTATCTTTATTTATTTATTTATTTATTTATTTATCACATAACTTTGCCATTACAGATATAACTTAACCTAATTCGACAAAGTACCTAACTTAAAATATATTTCCTTAACTATACTTCCTTACATACTACACAGTTACGCTCAGTGTACAGTTAAATATGTCAATCCCATCAGCCACCGTGTTGAGAGTGCGCAACGCGCGAGTGAGCGGTGCGCGCTTCTTCCCGTGGATGTCGTAAGAGGCGACTAAGGGATAACACGATGCAAATACCATCTTTGCGTAGAGACGGAAAACTCGACATCAAACCCTATACGACTGCCTCGTTGGTCTCGCGGCATAAATGTGCGCGTGGGATCGGGAGGTCCCGGGTTCGATTCCTGGGTCGGGCAGTGTTATTGGGTTTTTCTGTCACGAAATTCTCAGTAGCCGCACGGATTCTGGAAATGTGCCCGGTACGGTAATAGGCTCGCCCCTTATTACGTGGGACTAAAGTATATCTGGCGAAAAGTGGGTGTAGAAATACACCTCTGCCTACCCCTTCGGGGATAAAAGGCGTGACGTTATGTATGTATGTATGTACATTTTTTTAAACTGAAAATAAAAGTGCGCGCCTACAATTCCCGAAATACCTTCTTATCCATGGGTGCATAGGAAATCTATAGAACAAATTGGCGGGGTAATTGCATCGATTTTGTACCTAATTAGAAAAAATGCATAGTGACTTTGAGCCTCAATATCTCCTGAACCAACAATTTCTTAGGCCCGAAGTAAAAAAAATACGTAATGATTTGTACAATACGGGATTTCAGTTTTCGTTAAGGGTCTTTTTACAGCCTGTAACCATATTCGAAAAGTGTCTATTCGCGGAAGAACACCAAAATAGTGCATTAACACACTATGCTGTAGTTTCGTGACGATTTTCAGCTTTAGGTCTGTAATGCTATTTTAATTAGATTTTCTGAAATTATGTCACATTTTGGCGTACAACCAAACACTGGTCAAGTATTAGTTCAGCGGTAATGTATTCTATTTAGCTAATGACTGCCTCTGTGGTGCAGCGGTAGTGTAAGCGATTGCGGTTAATGAGGTCTTGGGTTCGATTCCCGGGTCGAATAGAAAGTGATATTGGGTTTTTCTGTTAGGAATTATCCAATAGAAGTTCGGAGTCAGAGAGTGGGTGGAGTCACACCCCCGTGCCTTGGAAAGCACGTTAAGACATTGGTCCTACGCCCAATCTCTCTCCGGTCGTGTCGCATGTGGCGTCCCATCGGACTATGAGAGTGAGGGAATAGAGAGTGCACTTGTGTACGCGCACACACTTGTGCACTATAATACGTCCCGCGCAGATGGCAAGTCTCATATATGTATAGACAAGCCGCCGTGGCCGAAATCGGTCAGGATGATTATTATTATTCTATTTAGCAACACATCATACGCAACTGAAGTCGGTTTAGTCGCCGGCGATGAAAGGTGCATTACGACTGCGCTAGGGACATTGAATTCAGACAACGTTGCACAAGCGAATATTTAACAACGGCACTGATTTAAAGAGGCAGTTGTAAATGGCAGTTTTGGTAAGTTAAAATTATAAATGGCAGGTTTAATAACTAGTTCAGTAGTTAAAACTAAGCAGTAAAGTATACAAAAATGAGTAATTAAAAATAATGAAATGGATCAGTGAATATATAATTGAGCAGGAAAATAATTAAATGGGCGGTAAAAATTATTGAACGAGCGGTTACGTGTGGGCAGTAATAAATCTCATCAATCATAAGTAAGAAATCTCATACATACATAGACTCACGCCTGTTTCCCCGAAGGGGTAGGCAGAGGCATATTGATCGCCCACTTTTCGCCAGTGTTTTGATCCCACGTAATAGGTGGCGAGTTTGTTGCCGCTTATCGAGATATTTTGTTTGCCAGAGCCTCGTCCGTTGATCGGCAGGTGCACCACTTGCAGGTGAGGTTGGCTTGGGATCCTAAGTTCTTGGTGGGAACCCTATGCACCCTATGTAAGAAATCTCATTCTAAGCAATTCTATAAACAATGAGGTGGTTTAATAAACTGGGGTTGACGGAGCCCTGCTTCACAGGGCTCTTATTTTCGGATTAAGGGTCAAAAGAGAACCTAACATAACCTATTTAGTTACTTGAATTACAGTCGCATCTAACCCTAGGCACTCGAAAGCAAAGGAATGACGCACAAATTTGACATTAGCTTTCATTCCATCATTTTTACCTCTCATTCAGTAATTAGACTGCTCAATTATTTTTAGAATTGACATTGTATGAAAAATAACCGACTAATTGATTTTTTATTACTGTCCATGTTTTACTGTCACAATAATTAATCAACCACCATTAAATTAAATAACTGCACAATATGTTTTCCAACTGATCATAATAACATCTCGAATATTTAAACAACAGCTCAAAAAATTAGTTCCCCTTAAAAACTGCCTCGGATCTTCGGTCGCGCAACTTTGGCATAGTGTGTTTAGACATTCAATGACTGCCTCCGTGGTCCAGTGGATAGCGTATGTGACTGCTGATCGGAGGTCCCGGGTTCGATTCCCGGGTCCGGCAAAAGTGTTACTGGTTTTTTCCGAATTCTCAGTAGCAGAACGGAGTCTGGTGATATGCCCGGTAACGGCAATAGGCTCGCCCCCTATTACGTGGGACCTAAAAATTCAAAATGCGGTTGTAGTATATGGATATGCGAAATGTGGGTGTAGTATGACACTTCTGCCTACCCCTTCGGGGATACAAGCGTGGGTCTATATAAAAAAAAACATTCAATCCATCATCATACCACACCAAGCATACGCACATAGCAAGCATACGCACATAGCAAGCATACGCACCACCTATGCAGTATTTTAACTTCATACAAACGGTCGGCACGCGAACCTATGCGCCTTGAGTTCAATACCTATTGAACAAAAAGCTCACCTTGAGCTCGGTGTACACGGTACATACAAGTCCCCCGCAACAAAGGACTTATTCCTAATGCGCGAAAGTTTACAAAAAAAATGAGGAAAAACTGTTTAGTAATGTTACTATGACCGCACAGAAAATAATAATTATGAAGTACTACTTAACAATTCATGGCGCAATATGGGTGTAATATTACTACCTCTGCCTACCCCTTCGGTAATACAGGCGTGAGTCTATATCTATAGTATAATAATATACTTACAATTGCAACGTATGGTGATTCCTCTTTATTCGGTATTCTGCCGGCTGCAGGCAACGCGTACAACTCTAACTCAGCATAAAGCACTTGGTTTGAATTCATCTGTGAAATCAGAACGAAATTATGAACAAAACAATAGGCGTCCATTGATTTTATTGTATGAAGTAAATTAAGTAAATGGCAGCCTAGTAGAGATGCAGCTTTGACTGCCCGGTTGGCGTAGTGGTTTAAGCAGCCGCCGAAGTGTTGTGGGTTCGATCCCCACACGAGACAACACTTTATGTGATTCATAAATTGTTGTTTCGAGTCTGGTTGTTCATTGTGTCCGTTAGTTGTATGTCTGTAAAGTTCCCCGCGACACAGGATTTAGTCCTAATGCGGGAGTTGTCTTTTTAAGAGATACCAACAGACATGCAGAAGGTATCGGGTTCGAATCTACGGTGCGCATCAATGTCTTTTTCGCGTTATACGCGTAGTGTTAATTATTACATGTCCCAGGCCTTGTAGAGCGCGTCAAGTCGTCGGTTCCGGCTTTGAATACCTCTGAATAAACTGACACTAGTCTAAACCGTGGAATATTACTATCCCTTTGGATTGCGGAGGTCAGACAGGCAGTCGCTTCGTGGAAAATAAAATAAAATATTATTATTCAATCGAAGCTGGTTAGACTGGTAAGCGAGCCTCGGCTTGCAATTTGGATAACGCTATGAGGATAATGTTATTACAAAGTAAGTAAATAAATATTTAGGTTGGGTTAGGTCAACCTCAAACCCACGTCGATTACGCGTGCGCAGTAAATTGTCAATTAGCACTTGCTGTGTGAAGGAAGACATCGTGAACCTGCAACGTGCCTGTCTGAGAGTTCCCCATAATGTTCTCGAAAGAATTCTGAAGTCTGCCAACCCGCAATTACCCTTCTCACATTGAGAAGAGCATAATATAGAGGGCTTTATTATGACCCTCTGCATGGCCTGTTGGTATCTTAACTAGGTTATCGCTGCGTTTCATTTATTTGTAGTATCAAATGTAAATAAAAGATACTTACAATGTTACTCTCTTTAACAACTGGTACTATTTTTGCCTTCTTAACACTACGATTTTTCTTTACAAATAAAATGATCAATAACAATAAAATACCCACAACACAGGCAACTCCAATATAGTAAAAAACTGCGTAAGACTTTTCTTTGTCTGAAATGTGAAAACATTGTTTAAAATTGAAACATTATTTTCTACCTACCTAATTTCGGTTCCAGTAAAAAATACATTCAAGAGTTTCAAGACGCTTTATACAATGTAGATAGATAGAAAATCTTTATTGTACACCAGAAGGCCAAATCTCGTAATTATATTTGTTCAAAATACAGTTTGAATATATTCTCGGTGTCTTAAATGGTATATTCTCATAACTGACACTAATATCGCAGATCGTAAATTGAACAAAATGTCAAACTATGTGTCAACGTCGATATATATGACGTGTCAAATTAGACTATATTGACGTAATTTGTAGCAGAATACCAATTCTAAGTCAAGTTCAAGGTACAGTTTACCAAAACTGTAACAGACACCGGTCTGTTATAATATGAGAATCGGATTTCTGTTAGTTAAGATACAAACATGAAATACATAATCAGACTCTCTTTTAACCTCCATAGGGCATTAAATATGGCAAAGCGCAGCGGAGAGCAGTTTTCACAGTATTTCTATAAGCCAAGTCCTCCCCTATATTCCATAAGGAACATCTATGCGAATTTTTGGCTTAGTCGTTTTGGCTGTACTTTTTCTGTGAGTCAGGCAGTAAAGCAATAGATTTACATATATATATATATATATATATATAAATATATATATATATATATATATATATATATATATATATATATATATATATATATATATATATATATATATATATATATATATATATATATATATATATATATATATGTAGAGAACGAATGAAACTAATTTTCGCACATTTTATTTTAATTAGATAATTTGATGAACCCGTGATTTTCGGAAAATCCCTTCTTACAGAAAAAAATCACTACATTTTCATCTTCTTGCACCTATTGGCTTTGGCTGTGCGTTGTCTGTTAGTCACCCAGTAATGCAATAATTTTATATACAGGTTGTAAAAAGAACCTTAACGAAAACTGAAACCCCATATTGTACCAATCATTACGAACATTTTTTGCTTCGGCGTCATACCTGTAGCAGAATAACAATAGTAAGAAAGAAAGAAAGAAAGACAAACTGTTTATTTCCCACAGATACACACACAACAAAAAAACAGGGTAAAAACGTTTAAACATAAAGTAAAAAATAAAAAATATACGTGCGATCTGTGGAGAATTTGGTACGCACTCAGCATAATGCTCCACTGTGGTCCACAGGGCCCACAAAAGAGCGCTGTTTTTCAGTGCGACCATTTGGTGTCGCACGGACGTAAAAATCAGCACAGATTTAAATTGCTACAGCAATGGAAACAAATAACAATAAGCAATGGTCTGGTTGAGCGCATCAGCAGAAATGGTTCAAAATATGCAGGTTTACAAACAAACACGATGCATGTACGCGCTGTGTGTGCATACAACTTAAATTAAAGCTTATCGTACATCCGTCGCGTCGATCCAACGACCCAGTGTTGGGCGGCGCGCGGCGCATACGACGTACGCGCTGCGTCTCGCAATGAACTCAGTTACGTAAAATCATTTGTTTACGTAGTAAGTCACTTAAAAATCAAATCGGCTCTCGTACAGTTTCGGTGTCTGTTATAATATGAGAATCGGATTTCTGTTAGTTCAAATACAAACAAAATACATAATCAGACTCCCTTTTAACCTCTATAGGGCATTAAATATGGCAAAGCTCAGCGGAGAGCAGTTCTCACAGTAAATCTATAAGCCAAGTCCACCCCTACATTCCATAAGGAACATCTATGCAAATTTTTGGCTTAGTCGTTTCGGCTGTACTTTGTTTTTCAGTCAGGCAGTAAAGCAATAGATATATCACGTACCTATGTAGAAAACGAATACAACTAATTCTCGCACATTTTATTTTAATTAGATAATTTGACCGATCCCGTGGGATTTTCGCAAAATCCCTTCTTCCTATTATATCCTATTAGTTTTGGCTGTGCGTTGTCTGTTTGTCACCCAGTTACGCAATAATTTTATATAACAGGGTGTCACAAGACCCATCAACAAGCCGAAGTCTACTCATTTTGGACATCATCCTAAGTCATACTACGCAAAAATAAGACATGGGAAACGATTTCTTTTTTTAAAACACATTTTTTTAAGAAGAAGCATGAAAGTAGAATCAGTGCTGTGGAGATGAGAGCTTTGAGGAGTATGTGCGGAGTAAGGCTGATAGATAAAGAAAAGATAGATAGAGAAAAACAGTGTGGTGACGTACTAAAAAAGGGCCAAATTAAAAATACCCATAACCGGCGAGCATGTATGATGAGGTTAATGAATGTCGAAGAAGCGAAAGAGGTGTGTTTGAACCGGTGCATTTGGCGTTCCATAGTCTCTGCCTACCCTAATGGGAGACAGGCGTGACGATAGATAGATTTTTTTTAAGACGCAAATAAGAGCGCGCGTGTGCAATTTTCGAAATACCTACTTATTCATGGGTGCATAGGACATATATAGAACAGGTAAACGGGCTTATTGCATAGATTTTGTACCTAATTACAAAAAAATTATAGTAACTTTGAGCCTCAATATCTCCTGAACAGTCATTTCCCAGGTATGGTACCCAAGTAAAAAATGTTCGTAATGATTGGTACAATATGGGGTTTTAGTTTTCGTTAAGGGTCTTTTTACATCCTGTATATAGATTTATGATTGAAAATATCAATAATAATAAGACTCACCTCCTGTATGTTTGTTAAACTCTGTTGTATTTATTACTTGCTTAATTTTTTTTTCTTTATTCAGTTGTTCTCGTTCCTTATAAATGAGTAAAGTTTTATTTGACACTAATCTTTTAATTGTATGTGAATTTTCATCTTGCACAAAATATATGCAAAAAGTTGTAGACCCATTGTCTTTTGCAGTCAAAGTTAAGTTTTCGAATAATTTGATTTGATATTCAACGGTTAGCGCTACAAGCATTAAACCTGAAATGGAAATAATAGAATGTTAATCTTCCCCCTAGCGTTA
The DNA here is from genome assembly GCA_944739405.2 of Euclidia mi. Lineage (NCBI taxonomy): Eukaryota > Metazoa > Arthropoda > Insecta > Lepidoptera > Erebidae > Euclidia > Euclidia mi. The sequence goes on along the minus strand of OX123211.2, from coordinate 9,378,623 downwards.
TCCCAGTTGCAACCCGGGGTCCGATTAGCTCCATCCGATCGCATGTTTTCACGCTCCAGATATTGAAAAATGCGATCAACGGTTGAACATTTCACAACATATAACATTAAGTGTAATAATAAAGAAATTGCGGTACCTAAGACTTGGCTCAACTTTTACTAGAGATTTCATTACTTTTTAGAGATAAACAAGCGGCTCCATCGAGACTTGGCCATTTTAACAGAATTTTTTTGGCTGGATTTCACTTCTTTTTGCAGAAAGTTCATAATAAAAGCAGAGTCCTACTACGCAGAATAAATTTTACAAGGACAGTCGGTCGATAACGCTAATAGTTCGCGTGTGCTCTTAGAGTTTCTCATCAGGGTCACCAGGTAGTTCAGATCTTCAATGACCCTAGTTTTGATAGTTTTCTCTCTATGTGGGCATTAAACTCTACCTCTGTGCCAAATTTCAGCGCTCTGGGTCTATGGGAAGTATCAGTTCTATTTTGATGATCAGTGAGTCAGTGTGTCATTGTCAGTGCCAGTGTCGAAAATGCGAAACTTTGTTTTCGCTTAGTTTTGGAACTAAATGATCTACTGAATTAAAATTTTGGATTTTAGGTGTGTGATTATAGCTTACTTGATGACAAATTTCAAGTTTCTAGTCCCATTCAGAGGTTCTCAAATAGGGGCCTGAAAATGCGGCGAAATGGTTCCAAAAATGATGGTACGGCAGTGTTGCTTCGCGCTCGACATGGAGGGGGCACTGCCGTGCTCCCAGATATTTTACAGCACTACAATGTGACGAGTACGATCCTTAAGCCAGTTTATGGGTGATAATTAAGTGCTTCGACGTTAGGCATATACAGTGCCGTAAAATATTGATTTTGAAAAAATTACTATAAATGCTTTAGAAAACATCTAGTTTTCTATATAATGGGCTGAGTACATACTTTAAGGGAAAACACTGACTTATAATTAGTGATCGGATAATCGGATGCATATTCACCTAAAGTTCATTTTTGGCTAGGATATTATGGAAGCGGCTTCTTAATACATATTTTTTTAAATATAAATCCCGGGATTCCAGAAAATTTGGGAATGTGAAACTACTCTGTAACATGGTGAGGAAACAACGTCTTTAACATGTGGTTTTTATTAAAAAGAAAAACTGGTCTCCGGGATTACATAATTATGTGTATTTACTTGACGTTAATTTTAAGCTCCCCATCAATTTATGAGTATGTTGAGTGTAAGAGGAATGGTAACCCTCTGGTTACCATTCCTCTTACACGACCTCTGGTTACCATTTTTTTTTAATTAACACCCTCTGGTGTTAATTAAAAAAAAATTGAGTACAATTATACTTTATTGCACATAATTACAGGATACAAAACATATTAAGCATATTAATATAAATTAAATATCCTTTATTGAAATTACAAAGGTGAGTAAGAGGTCTCTTTCAACCAGCCCTACTTATATCCTGATTGAGCGCAAATATTACCAAATATTACCTCGGCTACTACAACTTTAATCTGTCTGTCAGTCAAACTCAGTTGATCGCGGGAATTCATTGGTGATGCTGTTGTAAGTTAATAATTATTAAGAGATTGAATGGTTTCTCTTTATAATTCTTATTTATTATTCGTTTGGGATAAATGTTTTTAAAATTGAAGAAATTAAGAGGATTTTATTATTTTTAGAGCTTTTTTTGGTACAAAAGTTAAAATAAGTAAATATACCTACACCTGATTTGATTCTATAATAAAAATACTAAATTTTTCGATTCCGAAGTACCGGGATTTTTCCGATATAAAAGTGTATTCCATATTAGCCAACACCTTACAACAAGTAAATATACCCACTCCCGATTTGATTCTTTAGTAAAAAAAAACGAAATTTGTCAATTCCGTAATCCTGGGATTATTCGATTCAAAAGTGCATTCCATAATAGCCAACACCTCAACTTTAGGTAAATATGCATCCGATTATCCGATCACTACTTATAATACATGGTGTATTGATACGTTTATATAAGTGTATATTGCTAAATGAAACAGTAATACTCACGCAAGTTTTGGACATTTTTATCGCAGTGAAATTCGGTCTGACCATTGTAATATACCTTTTGTAACATCTCTGGAGCAATTTTAGCTGTATCTGAAATAGCAAAGTTAATATAAAAAGAAAAAGAAAATATAAAATACAAATGAAAGACAACTGTTGGCGTAGCAGGAGTGTAACCGACTGCCAAGTCGAAGGGCGCGGGTTTGATTCTTACTCAAGACAAACATTTTGTGTCTTGTAGTTAGTGTAGTGAATCGTTTTTTTAAATTTCCAAAAGATCCTCCCTTAGTGCTCCCTTGCACTTCCCGTAGAACATAATTATGTACATACATGCCTAATGTCTGAAACTCGTATAGTGGGTCCTTTTTATACCTAATGTAGGAACCCAGTAAAGAAGAATTATCAATATGCCAGCCCCAAGGGGAAAAAGGAAGAAATAACTTTTCTTTTGGAAATTTCTTGATATTGAAATTGAAAGCCGCGATAGCCCAGTGACGCACGTAACGGACTGCCGAGACGATGGTCTGGGCTTCGATCCCCAGTTACCCTGAGCACACACCTCTGACTTCGAAGTTATGTGTGTATTAAATATGTTAGTTATCGTTCGCCTAATACTGTGCCCGGTAGATGGCAATAGGCTCGCCTCCTATTACATTAGGACCAAAACATAACTCGCGAAGTGAGGGTGTGTAATACACCTCTACATACCCCTTCGGGGATAAAGGCGTGAAGTTATGTTATGTTATGTGTTGATATTGAAAATACACTGAAAAGTGGGGACTCTGTGAATAGTTAATCAGAAGTATATTGAAGGAGTCGAAAAAACTTTAAGCTTGTGCAGTAGTGTAGATAACTAAACGTAGTGACACGCCTCCTGAAAGTTCCGCGCCGAACCCTCAGCGACAGAACTATCAGATTATACCAGATTAGACAAGGACGATTTATTTCAAATTGCCTAACATGCCTTGGCTTAACTTTAATGGGCAAGTGTCACAGACGGAGGATAGCATCGAACAGTCATTAGACTATTAAGACGCTGACAACAGCCAAATAGGCTTGTCTCAAACAATTTTTTTGGTAATTCTATAAAGTTTGTGACGGCGGAAAAAATATATGTTAATCTTGATCATATTTCTGAGAACCCTGTTAAAAGTTTTCTCGATACAAAAAAAAATTAAACTAACCTCTTAAAATTATCTTCCAACAAAAATATTTGTATTATCTACTTATCAAAGTACGTTGGTAAAATGTATGACAATAACGTATCAAATACAAAGTTGGTTGTTTTTTATTTTTCACTACTCAACTTATTTTTAAGTAAGTAATTAATGTATTTTATGGTTTGTAAAAAGTTCTGAACGTCCCGTCGTCGTCACGCTTCTCTTTCTTATGTATACAAACCGACAGTGACAGCAGCAGCTCAACTCAATAGCGGTTGTCAGTGCCTTAAAACTACTGAGCTATCAAAATTGCTGACGAAGTCAACAGAATGGCAGAACGAAGGTTTTTATATGCATCTCACATGATAGACCGTAGCTATTCACTGCTTACAAGTAATTGAGTACAATATGAAACAATTGCAACTCCTTACACCAATAAAATGTTTATGCATTATATCGGCGATTAAAAAGAGTGGCCATGATTTTTATTGCCCGTTCTTTCTCGTGGTTCTACCTATTGCTTTGCGAACCATGCACTATATGTAGGTAGATGTAGATTCATTAAATAATAAACTTAAAAAAAATATTGATTTTCATAAGCATCACTTTGTGACCTAGATGAAAAAATGTATTTGACTTTGATTCGCTAAAGGTTCGACGGGGCACTTTCAGTAGGTGTGTCGTTATGCCTCCCCCCCCCCCCGTAGGATCTCCACCTTGTCGTGGTGGGGGGGACACCCACGGTTAAGCTAAGCGGGATTCCGGGAGTAGACGCTTCACGAGGGCTTGGGTGAAGCCTGCGTAGGATGCGTCCAAAGGTGCGGGTGCGGGGACAGTTCTGTCTGTCCCTCGCAGTTGGGCGCAGTCGCGGGAGGAGAGGCGTGTCGGTGTTGCGTTGCCGCGCGCCCTATTGCCCGCGACCAAATGGAGGCGCACCATTTGCTGCGTTGCGGTGGGCCGCAGAGGAAGAGGAGATGCGGTGATGTCAGGTTGCCGTCCTCCCTACCCTCTATGACCGCTGGGTTTTAGTGCCTGCGGACGGCGAGCGCTGGGGCTGCTCCCCGTCCGCCAAAAAGCAAGGAGGCGGCGTAGTGTGCGCGCCGCCTCCCAAGTAGCTTTAAAAGATAACGACGGGGCCCGCCAACACCAACGGCGAGCCAATCCCCAGCGGGGTCACGGAAAAGTAAGCTATCCGCGAATCGCGTGACCCCGCCATTACACCGGACCCGTAAGGACACCGCGGTAGTTTTAGTGGGTATGCTCCGAACGCCTTTAGGGGAGAGCCTCCACACCCCTCCTCCACCAGTCCCAAGCCCGGTTGATCACACTTACGGCCAAGTTGACGTCGAGTTGAGATGGCTCATTAGGAGAGTTTCCACCGTGGTCAACAAAAAAAAGGTGTGTCTTTACGCTTAGTACGGAACTTGATAAAAACTCGATACTTACTATTTTTGGCGTGTACCATAATAGGGGCCATATTAGCTTGACCTACACTAGATGAGTCACAAATTATATATGTGTTATTATCAAATTCTTCTATTCCCATGTCCATTCCATATTCTCTGGGATCTACGTCTGGTATTTTAAGCATCGTTGTACCTGTAAAATAAAAACGTATATATTTTTTTAATCTGATGACTATACACAGAGCGAAAGGCAATAAAACATCTGACATTGATTTTTCTTTTTACCGTCTTAATATAGAACTGGCTGAGCCCACGGTTACACCCGCGTCATTTAGGGCTACTGCTTGGCACCCGAAGCTCATAGCGTGATGTATGTCTAGATCTCGCCGAAAACCAGCTAGACAAACTTGAGCGTCTTCAAAATCTCTGTATAAGATTCATATTTGGACTACGCAAATACGATCATATCTCACAATTTCGAGCACAGCTCAAGTGGTTGCCCATACGATATCGCCGGAATGCTCACATTCTTTCTTTGCTATCTATACTAATATAATAAAGCGGAAGAGTTTGTTTGTTTGTTTGTTTATTTGTTTGTTTGTTTGTTTGTTTGAACGCGCTAATCTCAGGAACTACCGGTTGGATCTGAAAAAATCTTTTTGTATACGATAGCCCAGTTTTTCCGGAAGGCTATAGGCTATATAACATCACGCTTCGACCCTTTGGGGCCAGGCAAAAGGCTAAAAAGGCTAAAAGATAATGTCGGCTAATCTCAGGAACTAGCAGTCGGATTCGAAAAATTGTTATTGCCTATGATAGCCCAAGTATTCCGAAAGGCTATAGGCTATATAAAATTACGCCACAACTTTTAGGGGCCAGACAAAAATAATAAAATGGTCAAACGAGAAGGGGGAGGGTTGGGTCAAAGGCAAAAAAAGGCTAAACGAATAGGATACAATCTATATGGGTATCGTTTTCAATATTTTCGGGACGCTGATTAATAATATGAAATTTATTTAGTGATCCAAGATGGCGGACGGGAAATCAAAGATGGCGGATGAGAAAATTTAAAAAATCAATATGGGTATCGCCTTCGATATTTTAGGGGGTCGGGAATCGAAATACAACATCTATTTCGTGATCAAAGATGGCGGATGGGAAATCAAAGATGGCGGATGGAAAAAAATTATAAAATCAATATTGGTATCGTCTGCGATGTTAAAAGGGATGGGGAATCCAAATACAACATCTGTTTCGGGATTCAAGATGGTGGATGGGAAATCAAAGATGGCGGATGGGAAAATTTTTAAAAATAAATATGGGTATCGTCTCTGATGATTTAAGGGATGGAGAATGCAAATACAACAACTATTTCGTGATCAAAGATGGCGGATAGGCAATCAAAGATGGCGGACGGGATCTTTTTAAAAGTCGATATGGGTATCGTCTTCGATATTTAAAGGAATGGGCAATTCAAAAACACCATCTATTTCGTGATCAAAGATGGCGGATGGAAAATCAAAAATGGCGGATGGGAAAATTTTAAAAATCAATATGGGTATCGTCTCTGATGATTTAAGGGATGGTGAATCCAAATACAACATCTATTTCGTGATCAAAGATGAAGGATAGGAAATCAAAGATGGTGGATGGGAGATTTTTAAAGTCGATATGGGTATCGTCGCCGATATTTAAAGGGATGGGGAATGCAAATCCGATATCTATTTCGTGATCAAAGATGGCGGATGAGAAAGTTTAAAAACATCAATATGGTTATCGTCTCCGATGTTTTAAGGGATGGCGAATCTAAATACAACATCTATTTCGTGATCAAAGATGGCGGATAGGTAATCAAAGATGGCGAACGGGATTTTTTTAAAGTCGATATGGGTATCGTCTCCGATATTTTAAGAAATAGGGAATTCAAAAACACCATCTATTTCGTGATCAAAGATGGCAGATGGGATTTTTTTTTAATCATAATGGGTATCGTCTCTGATATTTGAAGGGATGGGGAATCCAAATACAACATCTATTTCGTGATTCAAGATGGCGGAAGGGAAATCAAAGATGGCGGATGGGAAAAATTTAAAAAGTCAATATGGGTATCGTCTCCGATGATTTAAGGGATGGTGAATACAAATACAACATCTATTTCGTGATCAAAGATGGCGGACGGGATTTTTTTAAAGTCGATATGGGTCGATATGGGTATCGTCTCCGATATTTTAAGGAGTGGGGAATTCAATATTATATAAAAATCTATGTTTGTTTTTGCATCATTTATAGACCCTGGAATGATAAGAGATTAAGCGCTAAGTCAATAGTAACTTTGGAAAAGGGGCTTGGAAAAAAGCTAATAAAATAAAAACTCTTAAAAAGGCGATACGGAGTTCGCTGGGTCAGCTAGTACAATATACTGTTTAGCCCTTCAACTCCTTCCTATCTTAAAGGACGATTCGAATTCCTTCATGATACGCATAATCGTTATTTGAGGTCATCAGAAAATTTGAAACTGAAGATGCCGGTACATTCCACAACCTTTTTTGACAAATCATTATCCGTCACTACTGTTCGTCTATGGAATGTATTACCGCTACATATAAGATGGGCTCAGACGGTAACCAGATTTAAATGTTTAGTTAAGGACTATCTATCATTATGATATTTCTAGTTTCTCCCGTTCTACTAAGTATATGTGTATTGTATATTATGTATGTATGTATTTTATGTATGTATATTTATGTATTTGTATGCACTCCATCCAAAGGTTGCCTGGTAGAAATCGCTTTTAGCGATATGGCCGCCCATTGTATTGTATCTTATGGGAATTTCCTTAAATATTTGTATAAGTGTACAATAAAGTGTATAATAAATAAATAAATAAGCCTTATAGCTTTTCTCGATAAATGGGCTAACCAACGTGAACAAGAATGATTGAATTCGAACCGAGCCTCAAATGAAATCATCACATCAGTAATTTTTGTCGTAGGCTCGAAAAGCGATACTTAAATGCCGCTATGCAACTTCGATTCGGAAATACTTTTCAGGATTCAATTTCAAAAAACGGACCGAAAAATTCGTCATGTCTGTCTATCTGTCCACTTTGTTTTGTTTGGAAGAATATAACTACTACATACTTTCTTCTTGGCTAATTTGTATAATAAAACTTGAAGTCAGTGTTTTATTAAAAAAAGTTTAAAATTAACTATACATAATCGCCACTCACCGTTACCATACCTTTGATACCATTCCAATTTGCCCTTGGAGGTAGTATTGCATGTGAAGATTGAACGATAACCAACCGTTGCAAACTTATTCCCAGAAGCCACTTTTAGCCCCGTGTTATTGTGCCTTTTTTGATCTACAAATAAAATTAATATATTTAAAATAATTGCTAGCTATTTGATAAATTTTAGTATTTTAATTAATTAGACCGGTCCGGTTCTTTGTCCGTGTGGTGACGGATTAAGAATACGGATCGTCACCACCCAGTATCTTCCCATGGGTGTCGTAAGAGCCGACAAAGGGAGCATACTATGCAGAAAACAGCACTGTAAGAGAAGAAAAACTTGATACAAACCCTATATCAACCCGTTTGGCCAGCGTGGTCTGGTAGGCCAATTCCTCTTTTCAAAGGAGAGGCCTGGTCCAGCAGTGGACAGTTAAAGGCTGATGACACAGACCGGTCCATATTATAATGCCCGACAGCCCGTGATAGCCCGTGATCCATTTAAAAAATCAACGTCGGCAATATATTGAATTTATCACTTATACCGGGCGGTTCCCTACTAAACCATTGTGACAAAACAAATTAGACCAAATGATAGTTATGCTAACCTTCGCATTATGTGTTATGTTACAGTATCATTATGGTAATAAAACTTATGCGAAAACATAATGTCAAACAATATTATGCCTTATGGCCGACCGCATCTCGGCAAGTGCGCACCCACCTTGCGTGTGCTCTTTCTTGTGCTCTCGACATAATATTAAGCTTTATTGTAATTTTTATTAAGACTGGAGAACGTAACTATACTTACCCTTAAAGCCAAGTACTTCTTTTATGTTGTTTGCAAATGATTCAAAATAAACAGGGACTTGTTCCAAAATCGATAATATGTTAAATTGTCTCTTTGTCCTTGCTTCTACTGCATTGTGCCGGGACGATACTTTTTCTACATTTTCAGTAAAAAGTTTATTTAATTTAGTTGAGCAAGATTTCAGAATATTAGAACACAACATTCTATAGCAAAACTTTTGCGGTGTCTCTATACACTGTTGCTAAAAGTTATTTAATGTAACCGTGGTTTTATATATTGTCCAACAATTAATAACTGTGGCTCATCATAAAACGTGAATAGTGCTTCCGTGGTCCAGTTGATAGCGGATGCGTTTGCTGATCGGGAAATTCTAGGTTCAATTCCCGAGTCGAGCAAAATTTTTTGTGAATTTTTCCGAATTCTCAATCGTAGTCGTATCTATTACGTAGTCTATCGGTGTAAGATACCGTACAGCGGTACAGGAGTGAATGTATATAGTTTTAAGTTACATACCGCAAGTATTGGCCCAATCTAGCTGGATTACGCAGGAGACTTTTGAACAAGCTTTTATCCATGTAGTGTCCACTGGGTTCCCTGGTTAGACAGAAAATGTAACTCAGTTATCCTGCCATATACTGTAATGTCTTTAACTTAGCGGAATGCGAGCATTTTTTTTAAATATGAATTGCAGCAAAAGCTCTGGGTAAGCAAGTGTGACTTGCCAATCTGCGGTAACTAACTGCGGTTTGATCTTCAAGCGACAGTGTAGTGTATTGTTAAATTTGCCGAAAAAAGAAGTTGCAGCTTTTTCCGGCAAATTGTAATAGATTTTGTAATAATTTTATATGCACAAATTAATACTTACTCTTAAGACCGGCCTTTTGAAATTCTTCTTTTGAGTTTTCTTTTATTATGAAGATCGGCTTGGTTCCACAATGCACACCATCATCAGTCCACATAGTAGCATACATGATATTTTCGCCTTTGTCTATGTCCATCTCAGGTATCCAATAAATATGGAAACTGTTACGGCTTTCAAACCGGTGTGTCTCATTCTTGATCATAATTACTAAAACAATGCATATATTTAAACAAAAAAATAGTTTAAAAAAATAGATGGTGTGACAACATCAAAATATCATGGTCCAAGGAAAGTTTTTCGAGTTTTTTTTATTCCAAATTTTATTTTAATATAAGACGGCAAGCGAGTTTACGTATCGCCAGATGGTAAGCGATTACCGCCACTCATGGACACAAGCAACACCAGAGGAGTCACAAGTGCGTTACCGCCCTTTGGATTGGGAGAAGGAGTAGGAAGAGGAGTGGGATTAGGGAAAAGGAATAGGAGATGGGGCTTTTTAGGTAGTAGAGCACTACCCTCTCACAGAAAATGAGCATAAAGTAACAGCAGCTACTTATACCGTCGCGTTTTATGCGGTGAGTGAGAATGCCGGAGGCCCCATGCACCTATTCCTTTTCCACATCGAGCAATACTAATGTGCTGTCGGCCATCACAATCGACGGCACGCGCAGATGACTTGGCACTCGCTACGGAAGGTATTTCATAGAATTACATAGAGTCACAGTGTGGTCTAAACCATGGAATACGGCTATTCCTTAGGGTTGCGAAGGTCAGAAGAGCAGTTGCTCTGTAGAAACGCTGATATTCTTTCAAATCTGGTTAGAGCAGTAAGCGGACCCCGGGCTCCAGGGCGAGAAGTCTTGGATGCAACTGGAATAACGCTAGATCGATGTTAATGACAGAGTAGTAGTGCCGAGGCGACACTTTGCCTGCTACTGTTGTCTGCAGACAGCAAAGAAGCTGTAATTTTATCATAGTAAAAACAGAATAGTAAGATAGCTTCATACAAATCGGCCGCCGCGCTGCCGCGCTGGTTTGAATGTACGCGTGAGTCGCCGGCGCCGTGTACGCACGCACTTTTCACGCACACAATCTCACGAGCGCGGCAAGCTCGGCGCGGATTCAGTACGGGATGCGCCGCGCGTCTGATCGAGCGCATTCATGTAGGTACTTCACTGCTCGCCCGCTTGAATTGTTTATATACATTCAGTTTTGTAATAAACGTTATTAATAACATACAATGTGTTAAACGACAGTAAATTTAACTTGTTACTTTTTCTCATTAAAAAAGGCATTTAGATAGTTATATAACGCTTAGGTAGTCAGTAGGTATTTGAGAAAAATTAATTCAAGCTTAAATTGTGAAGTATTCAGCGCGATCACTTAAAAAAGCGGCGAAAAAGCGCGAGCGCCGACAAAGCCGGCGCCGCGGTGTAAACAAGTGACAACCCGTGCGTCAACGCAAGAGTAGGCAATTAACTCGCCGAGTGGCCTTAGCTAACCTACTATTCTGTTTTTACTATGCTTTTATGCTCTGCGAGAACACGTAAAGCCGATTCCTGTACGTGTTTGAGGATACGAATCATAAGGCTTTAGGGCAGTCTATATACACCCAACATCAGAAAAGGCCTCACACATTCAAAGAAAAGAAGGAAAACGTCATATACATTAGGTGAAATACTTACAGTCATCGTGCATGGTCCAAATACGGAGTCCAACAGCTTTTTCTGGTATATTAGTTACATTAATCTTGTGTCTCGTTCCTTTGACCATGGTATACTGATCTTTCGTTAAGTATAATGGCATTGGTGCGCTCTGTGGATGTGTTTCTGAAAAATAAAGCAACTATTAGGGTATATAATATGTAGCGTAGCGTAACTTGGCTTGCCGTTCGTACTAGGAAAGTTAAGCAACGCTTGCACAGGTCACCACTTGGAAGGTTAACCTGCGCTTGCACATAATCGCTACCGTGCTTTGGAGGGCAAGTAAGGCTGTCTCGGTTCCAGTTTTTGTCTCAAAAGTACAAGAATAGTCTCTTTATATAATAGTCTATGGGCGGTCTGAAAACTGACACCAGAGTTCAAATTCAAATGATATATTTGTGAGCATAGGTACATAATAAAGATCTTAGATGCATAATAAAGTCCGCTATGTTCTGCCTGGTATTGGCGTACAAATAAGAAAATTACAATACTGAAGAGTTGGCCACACACTCACACTTAAAAGAAAAAAAGATGATATTGTCATATTTTTATCTTTGAATGAACCTATGTCAAAGAGCTCAGATACTTACATAGAGGCGCATTTCTTATGGGCGCTCTGAAGACAAACTTTCTTTTACCCAAATTGCCGCTTGGCGGCGTGCCAGTCACGCTGTGACAGCTGTATCTACGACAGCAAGAGAGACGAACGTTCCTCGAGTGTATCTTAACTGCGAGAGCAAGAGAGACGGAGAACGACGCCAGCGCCGCCAACGGCGCCAACTACGAACTAAACTGGAGACAGTTCCCACTTGGAATCGGCACACGAAATCCTTAAGAACTGCGCTTCTATGTAAATCTGTATTCATTGCCTATGTATAGTTGAGACGTTACAAAGGCCAAGAAACAAAAGCGCCTAAATGATTTTAAAACCAAAATTACATCATATAATCGCTTAAAAGTATGCTAGCTACATTTAGCTGCAGTGTCATAGCGGAAAACGCTAAACAGGAAAAACAACACAGATCGTTGATAATAGGATCAACGCAAAACAAATAAGTTTAATTTTAGTATATACATTCATGTTGGTATCACGTATTATGTGGGTTAAAACCACGGGGTTGGGCTGTAGGGCCCTAACAAGAGACGGAAGGTTAAAGCTGAAGGTATAGCCAAAATCGCTGCAAAATCAGTTGCTCCATACTAAATTGAACTTAAACCTTGACAAAATGACAATTTCGACAGTTACCCAGAACTATATATTTTTCATAATTAGAAATACAATCACGCCCCCTAAGAACAGTTACCTCCAGGACATAAACTCACTTGGGCAACTTGGAAGGCTGTACCCAGGTTGTCAGATCTAAATATAATCGGTCAAGTATCGATAACTACAACGACCCAACTGAAAATAAGTCTAAACACCACAAAAATGACGATATGCTGACGTGCCCCACAAGCCGAGATTCGAGCACACTTGATGACATAATCTGTACCAAGCAAACCCCAATTGCCAAATACTGAGCTAAAACTGTGTGAAAAATATTGCGATCGACAAGAAAAGAAGACCCCTCAAAGCATAGCGTCACATCTGGTGGAAGTTCGGCGAAATTTCAGCGGCTGAATTAACAGTCGTGGTATTCGGTTGGCATGACACACCAAATGCGCAGAATAGTCAGCGTTAAGTGACGGTGGTGGCTAACATTTGGTCACGTAACGACGCATGACGGAACCTTCTGCGTCACGCCTAATTGAACCATTTCTTTCTGATCCCGTGGGCATTTCGGGCCAGCCCTTCTTATTGCACCCCTACGGTCTCCAAGGAGCATACTTGCCAAATTTCAGATTCTTGCGATTAATAGGTTTTTCTGTGCGTTGCTTGTCAGTTAGTTATGCAAGACGATATACATATGTAGGTTCTCTATTTTTATTCCTACGATTTTATGTCATAATTTAACATTGCATAATGTTACTTGTCCTAACATTAGTTACGCATAATACTCATTTGCCATAACTTTTTAATCATAATTTTTTTAATCCTATTTACTATAAGCATAATATTTAATAAGCTATCCTAAAGCATAAGTTTACTTAAGCATAACGACGCATAACCATAACTATTTATGTAGATAAGTAGACATTATGTCGAATTAAATAGTTTTTTATAAACTACGTTGACGAAGCCCTGCTTCGCAGGGCTCCTATTTTTGCGTTAAGGGTCAGAAGAGAGCCTTACATAACCTATTTAGTTACTTGAATTCGATACAGTCGTACCTAAAAGTATGTTTCCTGTATGCTTTTTGATCTTTATCCCAAATAACTGTTAGACAAATAAAAAATATGCTTTACAACTTTATGCATATCAAAGTTATGAATTGGTTGCCTATTGGTTTAATAGGATATACAATATTTATGCTTAATATCACAGTATGCTAAAAACCAATTATGGCACACTATTATTATGACAAAGAAAATTATGCCTAACTTATTATGACAATTTAAATTAGGACAAAAACCATTATGAGAAAAAGAGGGATCCCATATAGGTACATCTACATATTTTTCTCACCTACTTGGCCCCGTCTATTAAAGTTTGATTTTCTCTTACGATCCAAGTCTTGAACGTCTTTCTGCAATTTTGTGACAGCTGTAATTAGGTGCTCATCTTTCCAGCTCTTTTCTGGACTGCCGTTGTTAAGACCTGTGACAATACATCATTTCATAGTCAATGAGTTACATCATTTCATGTTGATAAATAGTGATCATAATGACTGTATCCGTAGTCCAGTGGATAGCGTATGTATGTGCTGATTGGGAGGTCTGACAAAATTGTCACCTTTTGTTTTTTTTTGTAGTAGCACGGAGTCTGGCAATGTGCCCGGTAACGTCAGTCGTAGGCTCGCCCCCTATTACTTGGGACCTTACATTCACAAAATGGTGAAATGTGGGTGTAATATTCCACCACTGTCTACCCCTTCGTAGAAAAAGGCATGAGTCTAAGAAATAAATAATTAGTCATCATTAGACTACACGAGACAACACTCTTGGCGTGACTGGGCTCATAGAACACATAACTTCACGCCTTAATTCCCGAAGGGGTAGGCATAGGGGGATTACTCACCCACACTTATCTTCGCCAGCTATGTTTTGGTCCCAATGTAATAGGGGGCGAGCCTACTGCCATCTATCGGACACATTATTAGGCGAGCGATAATTAACATTTTTAATACACACATAACTTCGAAAAGACAGAGGTGTGTGCCCGGAGTACCTAGGGATCGAACCCGAGACCATCGTCTCGGCAGTCCGTTACTTATATCATTCATAGACTACCATCGTTAAGCAACGTTTGGACCACTACTTTGATGGGTTACCATTTATTGTGGCATTTTATTCAGAGCGCTGCCGTGCTTTGGAGGACACGTACGGCCTTCGGTGTCAGTTCTAGTCTCAATGCTTGAATGTAATCTATTTAACACAAGAGGTAAACTTACCACTTTTTTTTTCTTTTCGTATGAGTGTGTGGCCACCTCTGGTGTCGGAGTTTTCAGACCGCCCAAAGGCCTCCGACATGACCTAACCGTCCTTGTTCCGAGACAAGAACCGAACTGACACCTTTACGTGCCCTCCGAAGCACGGTAGCGCTCTGATGTAAATGCCTCACGTGGTCACCCATCCAAGTGGCGACCCGTGCAAGCGTAGCTTAACTTCGCCGATCTACTGCAAAACGGCAAGCCAAGTCTCGCTATGAGCGCTACACTCCCATACACCTTAAATTGTTAATTATCACTTGCATCGTGCTTGGGACAGCACGTTAAGCCGTCGGTCCCGGCTGTCATGAAGATCTTCGACAGTCGTTATAGGGAGTCAGTACCTCAGAATAAACTGAACCTTGTCGAAAGCATCGAACATCGCTTTATTCATCCCTTTGGGTTGCGGAAGTCAGACAGGCAATCGCATATGTACGATCTAAGTATATAATTAACTAGACGCCGGCGTCGCCAGCGGCTTCGCCCGCGTCAATTATACATATAAACCTTCCTCTTAAATCGTTCTATTTATTAAAAAAAACCGCATTGAAATCCGTTGCGTAGTTTTTAAGATTTAAGCATAAGGGCAGATAGACAAAAGACAGACTTTGTTTTAAACAATGTAGAGATGAAGAATCTTTAATAAATTATCCGGTTACTATAGTACCAGCTCTGTCTAGTTTTGAAACAGATTACCGTGTTTAGTGAGCAGTCCTAGGATGTAATCATTACAATTATGTCTAATCACGTGGAATCGTTATTCCCTCCACGACTATGACCGTTGCAATACGGGCGAAACGTCGGAAACAAATAGGTATTTATACCCAAAAAAGTTGTTTTTACGCGAATAAGACCCGCTAAATATATTTGTAGGTATATCCTTTCATTTTCTTTCTTTCTTTTTATTCGAGTCTCTAAACATAAACAACTACTGAAGATACTTACTGCCTGACAAACTTATTGACTGACAGACTTACTGACTGACAGTCAACGCACAGCTAAAATTTTTGGGCATGTATTATCTTTGGGAACCGTAGAAGTACACTAAGAAGGGGTTTCTCGGAATTCTCACCGGATCATCTAACGATCTGGGGCGAATTTTGGTAAAATTAAAAAAATATTGCATGTGTAAAACCGGTTAAAAACCCCCCTTTACAACTTCCTTTGGCAGTGCTACAGGCACCCATCAAAATTAATATACAAGGAAAATCTTTTGGAGTCTGCCGTTAGCTGTCATCAAGGCGACCCTCGTGGACCACTTATTTTTAGCTTTGCCATTCATCCAGTTATAAGCCAGCTAAATTCTAAATTTGACATCTGATACCTAGATGATGGAACCCTAGGAGGCGACGTAGAGACTGTCTGTATCGGGACCTGGTACTTCTGAAGACATAATTTCCATCCATCGGCCTAGACCTTTATCCAAGTAAGTGTGAAATTTTTATCAACGATACTTTAGAGTTAGACCAATCCGCAACACTTTCCGAATTTCAAACCCTGGCGCCCAGTATAACCCATATTAAAAAAAGTTCTCTTCGCCTTCTGGGGTCCCCAATATTAGACGAAGGTTTTGATTATTTTATTCATGAAAAAAATCAAAATTTTTGTAAAATTTCAGACCGCCTGTTCAAAATTAATATACATTCAGCCTTCACTATTATTAGATACTGTCTTTTTGTGCCTAAGTTCACACACGCTTTACGGTCATCGCCTTTTTGGAAAAACCCAAGTCCACTAGTCAAAATTGACAAAATTTTGCAAAACACTCTAAGCAACATTTTAAATGTGGCTCTGAACGACCGAGCATAGCTACAGGTGACATAACCTGTTCGCCTGGGTGGTCTTGGCGTTCGCAAAATTTCCGATGTGAGCTTACCAGCATTTCTGTCCTCAGTCCACAGCACTGCAGAATTGATCAGGAAAATCTTAGCACCCACACTGGTCGATTCTGAGGTGCCGTGTAAGATTGATGCCATTAATGCTTCGAAAATGGCTTGTCCAAGCACTGAGCTGCCACTAAATTTATCCTCTCAGAGGCAGTGGGACGGCCCGCTTTGCAGCGCAGTACGAGAAAATCTCCTCAGTACATCGTACAATGCTGTAGAGCGTGCTCATTTGCTGGCTGTGGGAGAGTGGGAGTCGGGGCTCTGGCTTCAAGCACTGCCATTGTCCAACATAGGTACCATGTTGGACGATACGACCTTTCGCATGGCTTCTTGCCTCCGTTTAGGTGCGCCATGTGTCGCTCCACATCGTTGTCACTGTGAGGAGGCTGTCGACAGCCTTGGTCACCATGGCCTGTCATGCAGCAAGAGCGCAGGTCGCATTTCACGACACAGCAACCTGAATGACATTCTCCGTCCGGCTCTTGTCACCGCTGGGCGTTCAAGCCCAACTTGAAGCTCAGGGTTTGGCACGCAACAATGGTAAAAGACCAGATGGAATGTCTCTGGTATGGGACGTAACGTGTGTCGATACCCTTGCGCCATCTCATCTTCCTAGCACAGCGTGTTCTGCGGGCGCTGCTGCTGCCACAGCGGAGACTCAAAAACGGCGCAAATACGTAAATCTCGTAGGGGATTATGTATTTGAGCCGTTTGGAGTCGAAACGTTGGGGTCATGAGGTCCAAGTGCTAGATCTCTTTATAGAGTGCTTGCGAAGAGTCTTGTCGACGCCTCACGTGACCAGAATCTGGCTGGTATGTATCTAGCATAAAAAATTTGCATTGCCATACAGCGTGGCAATGCTGTCTTCTGGGCACGTTCCCAATAGACGGCGATGTGGAGGACTTTCACGACGCCCTTGAATATGGTTGGGGGAAAAGTCTTTTCGTATTACACATAGTATGCATGAACTTGTAATAAAATCTCTTTGGCTATACTATTTGTATCTGGCTGGTTTTGGTATCAAAGTTTAGTATGAAAGTTTTAATTTTAAGGAACATAATTCCAAGTTCAAATTAGGAAAATGTGTGATTTTTATTTGTTTTTCGTACTGTCAAGATTACATATATTATAAATTCGATACATTTTAAAATTTTACTATGAAAAAGGTAAAAATGGAACGCAACCCGCGAAAAAATTTTTAGCAGGGCTCCGTCAACTTAGCCTCGTGAACATCGCCAAAGTTCTGATTTCTTCGTTTTATCAGTTTGGTCAATGTAGTACATAGGTAAGTCTGTGCGACTGATTAAGTCAATTGACCAATCAGAACACGCGGTGCTCCCACCACAAACTTAACTCATAATAAACCTAGGTTTTTTATAATATCACTATTGCGGTCGTAGTTTTATTACAATATCACTATTGCGGCTTAGTGAAATTACAATGTCACTGAAAAGAGCCCGTGAAATTATACGAACCGGTCGTTATTGACTATAATCTGTGAAATTATAATTTCACTAATGAAATTATAATATCACGTTTTTGACTAAATACCTGCAACATATAGGTAAATATTTTATGATGTTGTGACATTTAAACTGAATTTATATTATTATAGCCGAGCTGGCGTGATTTGTTGCGGGCTACAAACTTACTTAAATGTAAGTGACCGCTTATTGCGCTATTAACAACCGATATTTGCCTCATCTTAAGAATTGTTAGGCCATGACGGAGGTTTTCAGGCGGCTTATAAACTCCGATTCCAGGGTTAGCACACTCACCCAAAAATTAAGAGTCAGAATACAATAAAACGCTTTGATAGCTTTGACGGCATATTGATTTAGTTATCAGCCTCGTCGAGTGTTTTGGATTCGAACCCTATCTGTACAGACATAGGCCTCCCCCAAAGTTCTCTACACAGCTTGATTTTGATTATATTATTTTATCTGTACATATTATAAAATTAAGTCCTATCGTCGTCCTACCTGTCTCTATAAACGATATAAACTCAAAAATTACCGATCAGATTTTTGTACGGTTTTCGCCAATAGATAGTGTAATTGCTAAGGAAGGTTTGAGTTGATAGGTATATAATTATTGCGAGCGCACCCGGGGGCAAAGTCTAGTATGTGACAATACTGTATGCTCCACAAAAAGTAGTTCAAATCTGGGTGTTTTCTGGCCGTATTGAATGTATATAACACCAGCTCTATTCCTATTGCAGGAATGGTAATAACAAAGAAACTGAATTAGAGTAATTACCTGCGTGAAAATCGCGGCACTCACATTGATAAACACAAAACAAGAAAAGCAAAACCAAATAAATGGATGAATATTTTAACACACACATTGTATCGCGATAATTTTAAAATATTAACTAAATATTTAAAACTGGGAAAACAATTATGAATGTTCAAAACACAATTTAATACTAATTATTATTATCTAATTATTACACTTATAATTTTATTTTATATTATTGTGTCTTCAATACAACTGATAGACCAAATGAATATAATATAAATCAATACCTATCCCTAAGAGTTTCATAAACAATTATTAATAATTTTGCCCACCATAATATTATTGTTTTCCTATTGCGTCATATTTAAAATTAATTTAAGTGAGAAAAAATGGCTTTGACAGGAAAGTTTTAGGTGTTTATATAGTGCTAGCTACAATATGGTCACATTTCAAACAAATCTTTCAATCCCTATTTTAACTCCTTTTTGTATAGACTCACGCCTGAATCCCAGAAAGGGTAGGCAGAGGAGTTATTGACTGCACGGTTGGCGTAGTGGTTTAAGCGGCCGCCTCGCCGCTTGACACTGCGCCGAGTGTCGTGGGTTCGATTGCCACACGAGACAGCACTTTGGGTGATTCATAAATTGTTGTTTCGAGTCTGGATGTTCATTGTGTCCGTTGGTTGTATGTTTGGAAAGTCCCTCGCGACACAGGATTAATTACTAGTGCGGGAGTTGTATAAAAAAAAATATTAACCCACATTTCGCCATGCTATGAATTTGTAGGTCCCACGAAATAGAGAGCCTATTGCCGTTACCGGTCACTTTGCCAGGCTCCGTGCTGGTATTGAGAATTCGGAAAAACCCAGTAAAACTTTCGCCCGACCTGGGAATTGAACCCGGGACCGCTTCTGATCAGTAGACGGATACGCTATCCACGGAAGCAATTTTACCTCCTAAGAGAGGAATATGAAAACTTCGTCCTTTGGTGCCTTCGTCAAAAGGCACTCAATGTTTAAACATGCTTCTAGCTTCAGAACTTAGTTTAGGCTCTGCGATGATAATTATGTCAGGAATGTCATTATATGTAATCGTTCTAGCGTCCTAGTTGCATTCAACACTTTTGCCTTGTAGGTTGTCTTACTAGATTTGACTGGATATTAGCTTGTCCACGGAGCGACTGCCTGTCTGACCTCCGCAATCCAAAGGGATACCTATATTCCATAGTTGAGACTAGTGTCAGTTTAATCATAGGTACTGATTCGCTATAACGACTGTCAAAGATCTTCGAGATAGTAGGAGCCGACGGCTTAACGTGCTCTCCGAGGCACGGGCAAGCGATTTACAATTCTATACGTACATATGTCACAGCCAAAGTGATAAATCCTAATATAGAATAAGAATATAATAAAAATAAGAATAAGAATTAATTTATTTGCACACAATAACATAAATTTTACAGCAAGTGAGAACTAAAGAAATTAGATAAAATACATAAGAAATAAAGTAAGTAGATAGGTACATACAAAACAAGATCATTAACAAGCAAGAGAGTATGGCTTGGTTCGGTATAATATTGTGGCAAATAGGCAAACAGCTCAGTATTATGTTGCAAAATAAAAATTTGCAACCCTGCTTTTCAGCTGAGGCTTCTGAAGGGCTAGTGGGCTTACTAGGTACTTCTACAGTCAGATGGTACTTATTTATGCAATCAGATGGATGGATATAATTATATTAAGTAAGTAGGTATGTCAGTAATAAAATTTCAAAATAAAATAAAATAGGTCAACAGATATGATTAAAATAATATAGTTAAAATAGGCCTGTAAAGAGGGCAATTCATAAGTAATTGAAAATTCATAAGTACAAATGGTACATCCATTTGTACTTATGAATTTTCAATTACTTATAATATTAAGCAAGTATGTCAGTTAAAAAAAAAAGTAAAGTAGAAAAAAGTAAGTAAGTAAAATTTCAAAATAAAATAAAATAGGTCAACAGATATGATTAAAATAACATAATTAAAATAGGCCTGTAAAGAGGGCAATGGGACAAAATTAATACATATTAACAAGCAAATAAAAAAGCTTATTTGACATGTTTTATAAAACGTTATTAGACATGTAATTAGCTAATTACCTCTTATGCCTTTTATTTATTGAGTTGTGCACATGTTTAAGTATATATAATATTATATAATATCTAGCCATTATATATAATACTCATCTATTCAATATGGACAAGGTAAGAATGGTACTCTTGGATGAAGTAATTTATAAGTGAAGTGAGGCTTGTAAAGTTTTATTTTAATCAGTTTCGTACTGGACATCGATCTGTTAACTGGCCAAATAACCAGGAGAACCATTTGAATAGGTTATGTTAGGTTTTGACCTTGCACTTCTGGTGCATGGTCACAAGAAAACTTACCTTAATAAATATCATCTCCTGACTCCATATGTCATTATAGTGTAGCTTGGTGATAAAGCCGCGCTGTATGGAAATGGTAAAGCAAGTAATTCATATCGTTTATACCTATTACTTTGACTTCTTTGGCCTGGCTTTATGAATAACATACATATGAAGTGATTAATTTATCAAATTATCTTAACAATTTAGTAATTATTTATATTGACTAGATAATGACTAGTAACTAGTAGTAGTATAATTTTATATTAATCACTATGGTTGTAACACATACACAACTCCGAAAAGTCCTTATTACCCGCCGTGGATTTGGTAGTCTGTTGGTATATCCACTAGCCTGTCGTTGACCCATACTGGTACGGACTCCTCATAACTGTGTACTTAAGCACTATACTAGCGCTTAAGCACACAGTCAGGTATTATACAGACAGAAACACACCAGTGTATGCTGCGTTCGTAGACCTCTCCAAGGCATTTGACCTGGTCAATTATAATATACTTTGGTTAAAAATGCGTGAGAAAGGCGTACCCCATGAACTGGTAAGACTTATGCAGTACTGGTATAATCACCAAATTAACCAGGTCAGATGGGAAGGGACTTTTTCTGAGAGGTATAGGTTGGAGTTAGGCAAGGTGGTCTGACCTCACCTGCATTATTCAACCTGTACATTAATCAGTTGATTGAGGAGCTCAGTGGCACCAGAGTTGGATGTTCTATTGATGGTCAAATCATAAATAGTATTAGCTACGCCGACGATATGGTGCTGCTGAGCCCCTCAGTTAACGCCCTCCGACAGTTGCTTGGGTAGTGTGAAACATATGCAAGAGCCCATGGTCTTGTGTACAATGAGAAGAAAAGTGAGGTCATGGTATTTAAAGCAGGCTCCAGAAGACCTGAAATTGTTCCATCTGTTCAGATGAATAATGTTACTTTAAATAGGGTATCACATGTTAAATATCTTGGCCATATACTATACGAAGATTTGAGAGATGACGAGGACTTAGAGAGGGAAAGGAGAGCGTTGTCGGTCCGCTGTAATATGCTGGCCCGCAGGTTTGCTCGATGTTCACAGGAAGTTAAGATCACGCTTTTAAAGCATTTTGTCAATCTTTTTATACTTGCAGCCTGTGGATCAGACATACGCAGAGGGCCTACAACGTTCTCCGAATCCAATATAACAATGCGTTTCGGGTGTTGATGGGGCTTCCACGGTACTGTAGCGCATCAGGGATGTTTGCTGAAGCGCATATAGAGAGCTTTCAAACAATTCTAAGAAAGAGAACTGCATCTCTGATGTCTCGGTTGCGGGGAAGCGCCAACAGCATCCTTAGCATTATTTCTAACAGGATGAACAGCCCGTTCCTGTGACACTGGACCCGTATGCATATGTACGGATCGAGTGCACCAGGAGGGGAGCGCCGATATTTAAACTAGTATTAATATAATAAGATTTATTTTGTAACTAACATAGTTTTAAGGAATCTGTATTACTAACACTTATGGACAATAGTCTGAAAATAAAAAGTTTATTATTATTATTATAACGACTGTCAAAGATCTTCATGACAACCGGGACCGACAGCTTAATATGCTATCCAATGCGCATGGCGAGGTGAACCTTAATTTTGACTTCTGCCTAGGATCTTGATCTACGCAAGGAAATCTTGACTGCACAGTTGGTTAAAGGGCCGGCTCGAATTACACTGGGCCGAGTGTTGTGGCTTCAATCCCCAGACGAGATAACACTTTGTGTGATTCATACGTTGTTGTTTCGGTTCTGGGTGTTCATTGTGTCCGTTAGTTGTATGTTTGTAAAGTCTCCTAAGTCAGGAGTTAGCCCTAGCGCTGGAGTTGTCTTTAAAAAAAAAGAAAAAAAGAAAACTGACGATTTTTCAAGGAATACTAGAGTGAGGGCCACTCAGCTGATTCTAAGTACAAGCCAAGCCTTAAAAATATCAGCCTTGTTTATAAATTGTGCCACTGCTGGGCAAGAGGGCCTTGACTAGTGGCATTTGCTTCTAAGTTGTACCAAAGAGCTCAGATATTACATAGAGGCATTTCCGAAAGACAAACTTTCTGTGACCCAAATTGCCGCTTGACGGCGTGGCAGTCGCGCTGTAAGAGCTGTCTCTACGAGAGCAAGAGAAACCAACGTTCCTCCTGTGTATCTTAACTACGAGAGCAAGAGAGACGGAGAACGACGCTAGCGCCGCCAACGGCGCTAACTACGAACTAAACTGGAGACAGTCCCCACTTGGAATCGGCACACGAAATCCTTAAGAACTGCGCTGCTATGTAAATCTGTATTCATTGGTTGTACTTTCGCTTAAGCTTGGTTACCAGGGTAACGTAAGCAACTCGTTCTTCGTTGACCATGTGATATATCGAAAGCTTTTGTCAGTTCCATACATTTACGCACTTAGCAAATAGTGATTTCACTAATCAAACGCCACTTGGCTACAAGCCCAGTACCAGACATTGAAATTCAACTGCTCAATTACATGCCGACTAAGAGAACCTTTACCCATTAAATAATTGTCTGAAGGAACTATACATCCCTGAGTGATTGAGGAGAAGAGGCAAATGAACAGACGTAACGCCTGTGGTCAGCGTTTACCGCCATCCATAGACACCCGCAACACCAGAGCCTCTCGTTCAGCTTCAGAGCTCTGGTACAGAGGAGTCACAAGTGCGTGGCCGACCTGGATGGCAGAAGAAATAAGAGGAGTGGGCTGAAGGAGATGGAAAAGCGGATGGATCTCGATCACCGAACGAAATACAAGAGTGTGGAGGAAGAAAGGGTGTGGTGTTCCTCCAACTAGAGGGAGGATCCTCTAACCAGGCTGGGTGATCGTGCCCGTGGACTGTCAGACCGACGGACGTATTTCAGATGTTAAGTTATACAACTCGGCGTGCGAACTCTGCTTGTGCGATTCAACACCTTGTTTCCGTAGAATCGTTTCCGATAGATGTCGCCGTATTGATGTTTGTTGAGACTTCGTCGTCGCTCGCTAGATGGCCTCAGTTGTATGTAGCTACCGCTACATCACTCCCCTCCAAGACCGGAGGTCGATCTTGAAGGTGATGAGTCAGCTGTCGATGCTTCTGAGGAGCGTGCCAGTACCAGTGTAGAGTATACACCGCTAGTTCCAGTGAGTCGGAGTTAATCTCTTTGCATTACAAATTTACAAAAACAATATTTCCTGTTTCAACCTCCTAGTAAGGATGGCACGTCAATATAACGAGCTGGCGACAAGTAATTTACATTTAGATATTTTTAATCCCAGATTCCTATCATATATAAAAATTGTCAAAGATATACTCCATTCAAAACCACAACCTTCTCAAGAGTTATAATACTCTAATGTTGTATGACCGACACTTAATATTGTAAAATACACATACCTAATTTACTTATATTGTTTTCTCCCTATTTTTGTTAATCTTGTATGTACACAGTAACTCAAGCCGAAATGTATACTTAGTCACGTGAAACTATTATGTTTTTGTGTATGCACTTAGTGCTGAGTTACAATTTAGAACTAAGTTAGTAATAAGCTTTATATGTTTACGTAAAAATTGTAATTTGTTTTGTGCATGAAATAAATAAATAAAATAAATAAATAAGTTGGAACTGTGCGCTGCTAGTAGGCCCAGTGAGTCGGGTCTTAGTGCGGTGCGCGGTGAGCTATCCCAGTGAGTCGGGATAGTGGCTTCGTGAGTGTCCCACGGTGAGTCGGGGAGAAGCTACGAGGTTGCTGCGTAGTGGCTGCGTAGTTGCTGCGAAGTGGTTGCGTAGTGGCACTGCTGCGTGGACGGGAGCGATGTGTGTGCTGTGCCTAGACGGTGGAGTGGCTGCAGGGAAGACCAGGCATGCAAGCTTGCATGGCCTATGGTTGGTCCCTGGCTGAAGATGCTGGCTGGCGGCGACTTGATTACCGCCCATCGGATGAAGAGCGGAGTGAAGCGAGGCGAGGATGACGACGAATCTGCTGTTGATCTGACCGGTGAAGGTTGCTTCAGATCACGTCGGGCGCTGCTGGTAATCTGACCGGTGAAAGTTGCTTCAGATCACGTCGGGGTCACCAATAAAGATAAAGACTGAAAAGATTCATTTATTTGTAAAACATATGTACATTTGGTACATTTGTGTTACATTACAATTATTATAGTTTCAATATGTTAAGTCCGTTCAATTAGACATACAAATACAGTTCGTTTTCAAACTAATAACATAATGTTGATGTTAACAAATGAGAAACATATTAATCCTACGTACCTATATGCCAGATAATGATTACTCACAACATCAACTTGATAGTATAATACATTAGATTAAAACTATGATACCAATTAAAATATATAAATTCACATTAAATTGTAATTATTTACTACAGTCAGAATATTAAAATTAATAAAAATAAATGTTGCTGAATTAAAATATTATCATTACTAGCCGTTTCCCGCGGGTTCACCCGCATCCTGAGGGAACTACTTCGCGTACCCAAAAAACCCAAATATCTTACGGACTCCGCCGATAATGTAGCTTTCTAATGGTGAAATAATTTTTAAAATCGGTCCAGTAGTTTTTGAGTTTATCCATCACAAACAAACAAACAAAAATACAAAGTTTTCCTCTTTATAAGATTAGTGTAGATGTAGATGTAGAAAATAGTTGTTAAAATCGGTCCAGTAGTTTTTGAGTTTATCCATTACAAACAAACAAACAAAAATACAAATTTTTCCTCTTTATAATATTAGTGTAGATTAAAACATGTCACAATTATAAAATATACATTATACACATTATCTAGGCTTAAATGTCAGAGTCCTTGAGAAAATCGTCAACATTATAATAGCATTTATTTGCCAGTAAACTGTTTAACTTTTTCTTAAATAGATTAGCATTTAATTCTTTATAGGACTTCGGCACCTTGTTGAAAATTTTCGGAGCCATACAAAATACGCTCTATGTCATCAACGCTGTCCTAGTGGCATGCAGCCACAATTTATTATCATACCGTCGGCTACATTCCGAAATCTGACACAAACGTGGAAACAGCTGTGCATTGGTTTAAACAAACAGAGCTAATTCTGATATGTAAAGTGAAGGGATCGTTAAAATTTTGTACTTTATACACGCTGATTTTTTATTGGTTTAGGAAAAAAAATCCTCATGTCCGAAATAAAATCCTCTATTCATATTCAAAATCAAATTCACCTAGCACCTAAAACAAAAAAGTTATAAAAGTCAGTAACTGTTGGAAACACGTAGTAACGCACGATTATTTCGAATTGTGTTCTCGAGCGCAGCGCGGTCGTGACCTCGCCGCGCGCGCCGGCCGCGCCGTCAGCTGATACCTACAGCGGTTGTAAGTAGTTAGTGCGGACCGATAGTGATACGTAATTTACTTAGAAAACATGATTGAGTTAGTTACGATGCCCACAATTTTAAACACATTTTTTTCTTCTTTTGTTTTCTTATTAAGAACCCCTACCGCACCCTTGTGGTTCTGACACAGGATTAGGATTTAACACGGTGTTAAATCCTGTGTCACGAGGAATATTACAAACCTACCGCTGACGGATACAGGAGTCGAAACAACAATTTATGAATCACACAATGTCTTGTGTTAAACATAGCTTAAGCCACTACGCCAACCATGAAGTGCAGTAATAAATAATTAGAACAATAAACGTATGTAACTAAATAGCTAGACCAATTCAATTATTCTTTCGTACATTACTCGGACTTAGAATCAAAAATCGTTGAAATAAGCTGTGGGTTCACGAAATCATAATGAACTTGCAGAAGAAAAACGATAAACTAAGAATTATTAGTTACGTTATTACTTTATTAGTCATAGGTACCTACATTATCTTTTGAATAACTAGACAAAGATTTTAACAATGGGCAAGTTTAGTACTTGCGTATTTCTAACGTAGGTACCTATTTATAAGAATGTTATCACAGTAGGTATTCAATAATGAATACACAAAATCCTTTACCTTTGCTGTCTGCTGCCTACAACAATTTACACCTTTCACACACACACACACACACACACTTTTAGTTTCACTTAACTATGTGTTTCTTTCACTTTATCACCTATTTAAACTGACCGAAATCTATGAGGCGTTGTACTACAGCTGGGATTGTGTTTAGTGATGGCGCTTGGGGTGAGTGAATTCCAGGTGGTCTGGTAAAGAATACATGCGCCTCGCCTCTTCCATATTTTCACCAGACATGTAATACACTCGCACCATAAGACGCGAACTCAACATTGGACTATTCGTAATATCGATCTATTATGATCATTATGAAGCGCGCGCGACGTAACACGGGTGCAGTAACGGGATGGAACGTGACGTACGGGCGTCCCGTTGACCTAATTTCGCAAGACTAAGGCTGTCGAAGTGACGAGCGACAAATTCCATCCGACCCCCGCACCCACCCCTGACGCCCCGCGTTGCGATGCGGGCACGCCACCCGGGGGCGGGGTCTGTATCTACAGTGCAATGTTTATTTGTGTGTGTCGTATGTTTAATATCTATCTGTGTACGTGTGTGGCACGATCGAACATACATCGGCGCGCGCGATTTCTTTCATAAGAGTGGTAACTACGAACTGTCGAACCAATAACTTATTATTTTTGTTACGATTTTTATAGCTTAGATTGCAAATTTTATTAGCTGGTTAGATTCTGTTAACGATACGCAATAAGATGGCTTTCGCTCCAAAACCACCAAAAAATCAGCGTGTATAATATGGCCTACAGCTATCTGTACGTTGCAGCCCAAACATAGCTCGAATGGAACGTTTTTTTTTGTTTGAATATTATGTCTTTATTTACTGAGTTGCCCCAAAAAATGATTCCATATCGCAGCACAGAACAAACAATGCCATAATAAGTCGTAAGGAGCGTGTGGATGTCCACTACCGGTGCGAGTTTATAGAGGGCAAATGAACTGCTACTTACTCTTTTACACAACCCATCCACATGTGCTTTCCAATTGAGTTGTTTGTCAATAGTTAAGCCAAGAAATTTAGTGGTTTCTACGTCATTTATTTTGAGATTTTCATGTTTAATATTTAATTGTCTGTTATGTTTAATCCGTTGGGACAAGTGCATTATTAGTGTTTTGCTGATATTTATCTTAATATTATTATTATCTAACCAATTTATAATTAAAGATATAGATTCATTGATGTCATTTTCATAATCATCTTGTTTTGTACACGGTATTATTACAGTGCTGTCGTCTGCGAAAAGGGTCATAGGGTGGGGAATAGCATTAGGCAAGTCATTAATATACATTATGAACAGCAAAGGGCCAAGCACGCTGCCTTGTTGCACTCCGTACGCAACAAAACGCTCATTTGAGATATATATAATTTCCCGCTTGGTTTTTACATTTATTCTTGACTAGCTTTTGCCCGCCGCTTCGCGCGCGTTAAATTCGAGGTAGATAACACAAACTTACTTTCAGTCTCAAGTTGTGTGAAGACACTCCTGATTATTTTGAAGACTTCAGAATTCTATAGGGTACAAAGTAACTCGGTCAGTATCCATGACATTATCTACCGTTATCTACCGAAAAGTACATAATAACATCACCTTGCATACAGTCAAAGCCATGTTGTCTTGGGGCATACTTGGGGGTGAAAATATAGAATCCTTTCTACTTTTTATAGTTGCCGTGGCACGTTTAGTATTTCTTTCAATGTTAACCATAGGAACTATTTTATCGACAAAATAATTGTTTAAACTATTAGCAATAACTTTTGGATCATCAACTGTAGTATTATTTATATTTAAATTTAGAATAGTATTCATTAGTATATTGTACTTTTTACTGTTTATTATTTGCATGTTGTTTTTTATTTATTATCAGAGGTATTAATCTTATGGATGTTTTGAGCTCGTTTAGTCAATCTAGTTATCTTTCTAAATAGCTTACAATAATTTTTAAAGAGTATTTTATTTGCTGACGTCGGTTTAAGTCTGTAAGACCATAATAATTGTCTCTTTTTATTGCTACATTTTTTTATACCTTTTGAAATCCAATTAGTTCTGTTTGCAGTCTTTATAGTGACAATTTTAATTGGAAAACATAGATTGTAAAATAATTTGAAATTTTCGAAGAATAAGTTACTTGCTCTGTTTGGATCCGTAGTGGCATAGATTTTGTCAAATTTTAAACTTTTCATACAGTTATAAAATTTTATTATGTTTGCCACGGAATAATCTGTGTGTTCCTTGTGCCAAAACTTTAATGTAGAGGATTTTGACACCTGGCATTTTAAGTCCTGTGCTGTGTGATCAGATAAAGCAAGTTATACGCAGGGCATGACGTGCCCAAATTGTGTGCAAAGTTATCAATACAAGTCTGACTAGTTAATCTGGTGGGCTTTTCTATCGCTAAGGTTAAATTAAAGTTAAGCAGAAGACACTAATTACACTAGTTTATTAATAAGAGGGAAACCCTCTTATTAACCCTAGAAGCCCAATCATATTTTGCTATCTAAAAAGCCCAATCATAGGTCAAATTTACCTACATAAATAAATACACGTATAGGATAGTTTATGATGTTAAATTGGCTAGTTTTCGTTATTATTTATTTTTATTGGTTATTCATGAAATTAAAAAACGCATAATTATATTAATATCTGTTTATTATATCTTTGAAAATACAAAAATACGTAAACATATAAAAATTTGGCACAAAATGAGACCCTTCCGGTTTTCTTCTTATAAACTAAAAATATAAAGAAAAATCAACATAAAATCTTCTCTTTTTAACTAATTAATAAATGTTTCAAAACAATCAACAAGTTTCGTACAATAATTATCACATTATAAACAGTTTTGACACATGTCAATATTGTGCTCACGACAAATTGCTCTTTTGCATTTTGTACACTGCGAATTTGTCTTTCGCTGTTTTTTATAAGAACAATAACCACAATAGCGACGCTTTTTTGGCTCTGGTTCTTCTGTGGTATTCTTTGGCAATGGCTGCGGCTCCTTTTGAAGGATATTCGTGATATTGTCACGTACTGAACGCTTAAATGTAGGGGCTTCCAATCTTCTTCTCCCGAGTCTGAGTCGCATGTCTCCGAGTCACTTATATTTTCTAAAAAGGACGCTATCTCGTCAGTTCCCAGTTGTCTAGAGGACGCCATCTTGTTTTTCTTCCTGAAACAATATTTATTTTTTAAAAACAAACTAAAACATAACGTTAAATCCTCCTAAAATAACTATCTCCAAAAACTCAAAACCAGTGTAAAAGTTACACAAAGCCTAAACATAGGCCAAATTGACCTACAACATTACGATATCTACAATATGGAGGTACTTACCAAGGCAATACGGCCGTCTCCTGTTGGCCCGCGGGCTGTACTAAGTTGGTTCGATCAATCACGGCGATCGCAAGAAGTGTGCGAAAGAGAAAGCAATTATTAGTTTTCGTATAGGTAAAAATTACCTAGATTGGGCTTCTAGGCTTAATAAACTAGGATTAGCGTCAGAACAACTTTACTCCAAGACTTAAGCCAAGATTAGGCAATTATGGTATTAATAAACTAGGAGTAAGGACGGAAATAACTATTCATAATTTACTCCGGGAATAAAAGTTACTCCGCGGAGACCCATGGTTTAACGCTAGAGTAAGCAAGGAGTAAGCATCTATTTGTCACGGGGTACGGTAGACTAGATCGAAACTTTACTTGAATACTAAAACATAAAAAATAAAGATTTCGTTCGAGTCGACAACATATATCCGCAAATTTCGGATTGTCGAGTATTTTGTTAATTTCTAATGCTTCTGACAGTATTAGCAATTATAATAATAAAAAAAGATAGAAAAGTCACTGTCACCGAATAACAGTCATGTTGAGTACCTACTATGTAGTTTGTATACCATGTGTAAATACTTCTTGCAGTTATACACACATCAACAAAGTCTAGGGATATTTTATATTTCATCAAATATCTAAAAATCTATGAAGAATTTTCTGATACAGTAAATAGAAGAATCATAGATTATTTTAAGGTCTTTAATAAAAATAAAAAACATTTCGTGTTTTTTTTTGTTTTAAATAAAAAAAATATTTTTTTTAATCATCATGGAAAATTAGTATGATAACAACAAACATTTCTTCTTAAAAAACTATTAATTTTAATAAAAATGGAAAAAATCTTGTAAAATCTAATCATTAATAATCAGTGTTGCCACCTCTTACATTGATTACACATCGACATCGATTGTTAATACTTAAAATTAAATTGTCAATGTCTTGCTGCGGTATGAGGTCCCATGTCCTTTGCAAGTGTTCGTAAAGTTGTTGTTCAGTCGTCAAATTTGGTGGAAAATCTCTCAAAGCTTTTCGTTGTAACATGTCCCAGGCATGCTCGATAGGATTTAAGTCGGGCGACTGTGCAGGCCAATCCAAAACTTGAATATCGTGCTCTCGGAGAGCGGTCGATACCAGCCGCGCCGTATGGCAAGGAGCATTATCGTGCATGAGTAGAAATTCATGGCCTATTTGAGTTCTGTGTGGGACAATAACGGGCTCTACTACCTCCTCGTGGTATTTTTGTGCAGTCATGCTGCCTTGGATCCAAACGAGTTGGGTTCGTCCGCCAAGACGAATTCCTGCCCACACCATGATTGTCCCGCCTTGGTATGGGTGGACCTCCTGAGGGTGCCGTAGACGGCTAACTCTCCCTGGAGCTCTCCAAACGCGTGTTCTTCGTGAATCCGGGTGAAACCCAAACCGGGACTCATCGGTGAACAGCACCAAAGACCATTGTTCGTCACTCCATGGTAAATGCTCCCGAGCCCACGAAAGCCGCCGACCGCGATTGCCACGTCGCAATGCTGGAACACGCAATGGTCTTCGAGCATGAAGATCAACTTCATGTAACCTTCTTCGCACGGTTTGGTCGCTTACCAGCAGCTGGTGGTCCTCCTGGAGCCTTTGCACTAGTTGCAGCGCTGTGATATTGGGTTGTCTTCTGGCGGTCATTTGGAGAAATCGATCCTGTCTCTGCGTAGTAACACGATATCTACCTGTGTGCTGTTCGGCCACATCTCCAGTACTGCGATAACGTGACCACAACCTTGATATCACATTTTGACTGGTATGTAGGGCCTCAGCAACGACGCGTTGAATTGCACCATTTTCTAACATGCCCACGGCCACGGCTCGTAACATTTCATCTCGACTCAAATGACGACGTGACATGACTTTTAAAGTTCGTACGTCACGTTAAATTAAAAAAGAAAAACAATTAAAAACC
This sequence comes from Euclidia mi, assembly GCA_944739405.2. Taxonomy (NCBI): domain Eukaryota; kingdom Metazoa; phylum Arthropoda; class Insecta; order Lepidoptera; family Erebidae; genus Euclidia; species Euclidia mi. The sequence continues at coordinate 9,346,012 of OX123211.2, read as the reverse complement.
CTTTTCATTAATAATTATAATAAAACAGTTTTAACTTTCTTTAATGTAACGAATTACTAGCAAATTTGCCGCCATATTTTGTTTATTATTTTGTTTTTTTTCTTTCCATGTTCAAATTTTGAAAATAGAATAAAAGAGGTTTTAATCTGTATATAAACTTTTTGTGGAAACTAACAAGGTTCTAAACTATAAACTCGTAAATAATTTAGGATTAAGATATCCCTAGACTTTGTTGATGTGTGTATTTCTTATCGGTATAAACAGTTTGTTTAAACGACAATGATTATTAAAGTATCCGTCTATTATGAGAGAATTGTGTTACTTCGAATTTACGCGAGTGAAGTGGCGGGCTAAAGCTCGTAGATTTATATTGTATTTCCAAATTTCTTTGAGGTTTATATACATAACTCAAATATATTTTCACATTTGTTTGGTGTTCGTTAGAGTACTTACTAGTATCTGATTTTGTAATCGTTAAGGTTTCGAAATACGTCGCCGTTTTTAGGGGTTGTGAGTGATTAGAGGGGGAGGAGGGGAGGTCTTGGAACCCTCCTTCACCATTTTCACTTGCCGGAAATACTTGTTTTCCTCAGAAAAAAAAATATCTTCAAACATCGGTGTGTAGGTATGGCACTGCCAACTTCCACATTCTTCACACTAATAATTTCACTAATTTCACCAGTTTAATAAACTAAGGTTGACGGAGCCCTGCTTAGCAGGGTTCCTATTTTCGGGTGATGGGTCAAAAGAGAACCTAACATAACCTATTTAGTTACTTATTACAGTCGCACCTAACCCTAGGCATAGGCACTCGAAAGCAATGACGCTTATGTATGACGTACAAATTTGACATTAGCCGTCAATATAATCATTCCAAGATGGCGAGTTTGCGTTTCGTTTCACGTTTTTCACATAAAACCTAAAAATGACATTTGTAAAACTATACTAAAGTATAAAAACTACGTTCCGTTTTGCATAATTGCCGAATTTTTTGAAATTGTTTAAAAATATTTAGACGCGACTCCGGCAGCCAAAATTACTTTTAGGGGATTAAAACTAACTCCCTTAAGCCCCCTACACCACCAATACCTACCCTCAAATTCAGGCGACGCGTTTCGAAACCCGACCCTTTGTAATTTTATTATTGTGGGTTAAAATTAATAGAGATAATTTCATTGAAGATTGCCAACCAACACAACCGTTTGCCAACCTATACAAACCTAGCCAAATACCCTATTCGCACGTTTGCGTTTGTGATAGTTTGCCGAGGTTTGGCAAGCGTGCGGACGCACCATTACATATGTGTTGGTTGTGTGTTATATTCGCTTGGGATAGTTGTGATCCCTACTAATATTATAAATGCGAAAGTGTGTATGTATGTTCCTATGTATGTATGTTCCGTTTTCATGCAAAAACGGCTGAACCGATTTTGCTAAAATTTGATATAGAGATATACTGGACCATGTAGACGGACATAGGCTACCATAAGATGCAAAAATTAAACTGGGAGGGATTGTAGGGAGGCTAGAAGTTTTTGCTGCACAAACTTACCTCTTGGAAGTAATAACGCATGCGCTATGATAATTGAGTGCGCTGTGCGTATATCTGTCAGTACTGACATCATAATATCATATATACATATATACATCTGAATACAATATAATGTCATATTGTGCACGGTGATTACAATATTCGCATATATAAACTAATAATTATATAAGTACTACGCTTAAACGGCTGAAACAATTTTCTCTACTAATATTATAAACGCGAAAGTGTTTATAGATAATTATATTATATTGGACATGTATTGGAATATGGCTTTGACATTTGACTGTATGCAAGGCGATGTTATTATATAGATATAATACTAGGTATATAGTGTCATCAATACCTACTGACCGAGCTACTTTGTACCTTATAGAGTTTCTGAAGTCTTGAGAATAATCAGGAGTGTCTTCCCACAACATGAGACTGAAAGAAAGAAAGATTTGTGTTACCCCGAATATTAACGCGCGCGAAACCGCGGGCAAAAGCTAGTTGTCAAATAAAAGTGTTTAATAAAAAGTTTTTATTCGACCAGGTCATTTTGTTCATTCTTTTTACTTTTAATATCAGTGGGTTGCCATAACGTATACTTTAATCTCAGTGTATGATTAGTATTGTTACTCCGAACTTACTTCGTATTTGTTTGAAATAGAATTAGTTTTTATTATAAGTCAAATCGATTAGATCGACTGAGTAACATTTTGTTTAGTCTATTGAAAATTTCTGACAATGGTCACACTGAACTGTCAATCTTTTCGTTCATTGTCGTTTCCCGCGGTCAGCGAAAAAATCTGCTCTGGATAGATTTCGTGTTGTGAGCGTTTTGATCTTGTATTTAGAACCCGTTTGATTGCCACTTCCTTGATCAATAACTGGCACCGGTTAATTGTGATAAAAATAGTATTTTAACGAACATTGTAAAACTTGAGTGAATCCGATGCACGTGGTTGGTGCCGGAAGAATTTGCTGATTGAAGACGCTGCGTGGAGTCTGGTAAAGTAAAGATAATTCACTTGCTAATATTGGCCAATTTTAGTCTCGTGTGTGTCTAACTTGCCTCCAGGACTCCACTCAAGAACATCACCAGGAGATATTTGGTAAGTAAGTTGTTTAATTCTTAGCGCCAAGAAACTTGGCCCATGTGTTAGATCCTTTGTCTTGGGCTAAGACTGGATGAATTAATCGCTTCCACTGATCTCTGTTAAAAAAAATACCCATTCTTAGCCTGAATTCTACACATAATTTTTGGTGCAGAGCTGTAGTTGAAATTTAGCCGCTGTTGCATTACTGAGTATAAACTCAGATTGGTATGAGCTTGTATCTTATCACCTTGTAGACAGTATTGTAGTGTTTGTCAGGTCAGTTATTGTCTAAAATACATAATATTTAATTGTATAAGTTGACCTAGATAATTTGAAACACATTGTCACATAACCTCAATCAGTAATTGTTGATTTGTATTGTTGGAAAATCTAACTTAAATTTGTTGTTGCATTAATAAGTCAGTTTGTTTGGATACATAACAGCTGTATGTATCAATAAATTTAGTAAATTTAGTTTATTGCATATATTCATAAACATTGTAATAATCAAACTTGACCTTGCCACTTGGGCGGGTCACATTAATAAACTTTGTTTGTTAGAATATAGATAATATTGCTAGGTAACACATATTCTGTGCTTACTTCATATTGTATATCATAAATAACACAGTTAGTCTGTCTGTTGCAAATAATTAACTAATTAAGTTGAAGTTTCAACTTTATTAATTTGTTATAAGTTATAACTTTGATAACTTTTGTGTTTGTTTCAATATACTGAAACTTTTAATTTTGTTGGGCAGTAAATACCTGTCACTTGCCTGCACTTGCAATAAACAGGCTAATACCTTGTTGGTTTCAAAGAATTAAGAAAAATTAAGTTTGATTGTTAATATTGTTTAACGCTTGTCCGGGCTCTTTTGAAATTTTGATTATGTCAGCTATCAAGGACTTGCGTGCGGCTGCTGGTGCTATTGCATCAGATTTGCGCTGGTTTGCCTCAGCCAGTGCTTTAGTGAACCGGCCTGATCGCCAGCAGGCCCTACTTCAAAGGTACGAGCGGATTGACGATCGCCTGGCAAGTGTGGAACAGCAATTCCGCACTTTCAGCACTTGCTGTCTTGAAGTGTCAATCAATGATTTCACCGCTGACCAGCGAAATAAGGTCAGCGAAGACTATGCCCAGGTCTTAGACCTGTATGATGCTGTCTCCAATACTGCGAGACAACTAGTTGCCGATAGGGAAGGGCAACCCGGCCTGAAGCAGGAGCTTCCTAGGTCAGCACCGGGGCTGGTGAGTAGGCTCCCTACTTTGGACCTCCCCCATTTTGATGGCTGCCTAGGAAGCTACCTGGGCTTCATTAACTTGTTCGACAGCCTGGTGAATGATAGGGCTGACCTTCGGCCGGCACAAAAGTTGGCCTATCTAATGTCGGTACTGGATGGGGAGGCTAAGGGCCTCATCCAGCATCTGCCCGTGTCTGACGAGGCGTACCAGACGGCTCGGGACCTAATCACCCGTAGGTACCATAACAAGCGTGGCCTCGCCGACACGCATATTGAGCAGATTTTGGGCTTGCCGACGCTCACCCGGGTCTCTGGGTTGCGCACCCAACTGTTGAACCCGCTTTTGGTGGCCATCAACGCACTTAAGTGCCTTGACCTGCCCGTGGACCAATGGTCCTATCTATTGGTGCACATTGTGCTGAAGAAGCTGCCTGCCGACCTGAGGTCGCGTTTTGAACAGCGCTTTGGTGGGGATAGCGCGACCCATCTGCCCCCCTTTGCTGACCTGGAGAAGTTCCTGGAGGATGAGTGCCGGGTCTTGGACAACTCCGGTGGTGACACGCCGGCTAAGTCGCAGCCGCCCAAGGTCAAGGAGCAGGCTCGCGTTCACACCCGAGCCAGTGTTGACCGGCGCCCTCCTCGCTTTGCAGTCACGCAGAGCCCAGTGGAGTGCTCCTACTGCAAGGTCACGGGGCACAGAACGGCCAGTTGTAGGGCATTCTTGGACCTGCATGTCGCCTCTCGTAGGCGCATCGCGAATGCCCGCCGCCTTTGCTTCTCTTGTTTGGGGTCCCACTACCAGCGAGACTGCCCAAATTCTCGCCCCTGTCTTCACTGTGGAGGACAGCATTTGGACATTCTCTGCATGAATGCCAGAGAGGTAGGCCGCTTGTCCAACCAGCCGACGCCGCGCACGGGCGGGTGTTTTGAAGGTGGCAGCCGAGGCTCACCGGCGCGTAGCCGAGAGTCGCCTCGCTTAATTGATCGCCGCTCACCCCGCTTGGAGAACCGTAGCGTGCGCACGCCTCCTCTCTCTCGCGCACCTGAATGTGCTGTTCAGCGTCACCAGCACCATGACTGCTGCCCCAGGTATTCCCCTCCTTTGGCGGAGCGTCCGCGCCTTGACTCGCGCCCACCTCGTTTTGGGCGGGTGCGTCACTATGACCCCCCACAGTTGGCGCGCGGATCGAGTCATCGCGCCTTTGAGGACTTCAAGCCGCACCCCCATTTTGATTTGCCTGGTCCTGGCCAACGGTCGCCGCCCAGGCAACAATAGGTCATTGACCCCTGCCCTATAACGCCAACCTCCCCCATTGAGACCGTTATCCTACCAACGGTTGCTGTTAGGGTCTGGGGACCCACGGGGACCTCTGTTGTTGTCCGTGCTATATTGGACACAGGTTCACAAGGTTGCATTGTTTCCACTTATTTGGTAGGGCAGGTTAAATTAAATATGGGCTCTTTTCCGAATTGTATACGGGGCATAGGTGACGTGGCCTCTAATGTTGAAGGGCAAGTTAAAGTTTTGTTTGGCCCTGTTGAATCTTCACACCCGAGGATTAAAACCTCGGCTATTGTGTTGAAGAATATTTTGGGCATGCACCCACAGAAGCAGCTACCTGCTGCTGTGGTGAATTTGACATCGGGATTGGAACTGGCAGACCCCAAATTTGACACACCGGGACAAATCGACTTGTTGATTGGCTCTGATGTCCTCGGTGGAATTTTGATTGGTGGGAAACGGGTCTTGGTGCCAAATGGTTTGACTGCCATCCCGACCATATTTGGATTTGCTTTGATGGGACCTGTACCTAGGGACCCCCCTCCACCCGAACTTGATAATTTGTTGGCTGTAGGCTCTGCTCTCTCTGATGCAGTTCAGAGGTTTTGGGAGGTAGAGGAGCCCCCTCAAGTTGCCCGTTTGAATCCAGAACATGAGGAGTGCGAGCTGTTCTTCCAGAACAACACTGGTCGACTCCGTTCTGGTCGGATTATTACGAGGCTACCCTTCCTGTCTGTTCGGCCTCCGCTTGGTGAGTCACGACCTTTAGCCGAAAAGAGGTTGTTGGCCATGGAGCGCCGCATGGGTCGTGATCCGGAGCTCAGACAGAAGTACATTGAGTTCATGAGGGAATATGAACAGTTGGGACACATGTCTGTGTCAAATTTGGATTGGCGTTCGGTGGAGCATTACTTTCTCCCGCATCATGCGGTATTGAAGCCATCGACTGGCAAGCTGCGCACAGTGTTTGATGGTTCTGCGCAGACTTCAACAGGCGTATCCTTGAACCAGTGCTTGCATTCTGGTCCCAAGTTGGTCAAGGACCTTTGTGACGTCATCACCAGCTTCCGACGACATCAGGTTGTCTTTGTGGCCGACATAAAAATGATGTTCAGGCAGACGATTATCCACCCTGATGACCGTCGCTTCCAGCTGATCCTTTGGAGAGAGTCTCCTCGCGATCCCATGGTCGTCTACGAGCTCAATACAAATACGTACGGGTTAAGGTCAAGCCCCTACTTGGCAATACGTTCTCTTTGGGAGCTCGCAGACCGCGAAGGCCTACGTTTCCCAAGAGCCTCCGCCATCTTGAAGGACGATATTTACGTCGATGACATTTGCTCGGGCGCCTCCACAGCGGACGAGGCGATCCTCCTGCGGGACGAATTGATAGGTATTTTGGCCTCCGCTGGTTATGAGTTGCGTAAATGGATTTCCAACTCACCAGCGCTTTTGGAAGGCTTGCCAGAGGATCATCAGCAGGATCCACATTTGTTTGAGATTGTTGACAACCCAGCCATGATGGCTGTTCTCGGCGTTCAGTACAGACCAGTCCAAGACATCTTTACGTATAACGTAGACTTGAAATTGCCTTGTGCTTGGACTAAACGTCTCGTATTGTCTACTGTCGCCAGAACCTTTGATCCGAATGGTTGGATCTGTCCAATTATATTTTGGGCAAAATGCTTCTTGCAGAAGCTTTGGACAGCAGGATTGACTTGGGACGAACCTCTGCACGGCACTCTTGTTGAGGAATGGACCTCTTTTGTATCCTCACTTCCTGCCGTCAATGAGATCTCCTTGCCTCGTCCCATCCTTCCTCCCGGGAAGTACAAGGCCACCCTTCACGGGTTTTGTGATGCCTCGGAACGTGGGCACGCGGCCGTGGTGTACTTGCGCACAGTTAGTGCCTCAGGTCAGGTGAGGGTTTCCCTGATCATGGCGAAGAGCAAGGTGGCACCCCTTCGGACATCTCTGACCATCCCAAAATTGGAACTCTCGGGAGCAGCCCTACTTGTACGCTTGTTGAACCACGTGTCCAGTACCTTGGGTAAAAGCATTTGCATTAATGGGACCTACGTCTGGACAGACAGCCAAATTGTTCTTTGTTGGTTGAAGGCTTCTGTCCACACTTTGGAGGTATTTGTTGCTAATCGCGTTTCCCAAATCCAGAAATCCGAAGTCAAACTTGTTTGGAGACACGTGCCAGGTGAGCTCAACCCCGCTGATTGTGCCTCGCGCGGATGCTTGACGCCTAGTTTGATAGGTCATTCGCTGTGGTGGGGTCCGGAATGGTTGAGTCGACCAGAAATTGATTGGCCTCGAACGCCAGTTTTGAATACTTCTAATTTGCCGGGTCTACGAACACTCGCTCTTGAGAAGGTAGAATGCGCCTTCGACCCCGATTTTTTGTTGAATCGTTACAGCTCCCTCGACAAGTTGTTAGGTGTCACTGCTTGGATAAAGCGTTTTGTTTTTAATTTTAGGCACCCACAACAGAAACGACTGACACCGTTTCTCTCACCACAGGAACGACAGGAGTCCCTCACCTTTTGGGTTCGTTCTGTGCAATTGGCGCATTTTGAAAAGGAGATTGCTATCCTTAAATCAGGGAGATCGAAATTGTCGGGAGCTGTCTCTAAATTGAACCCCTTTTTGGACGAAACGGGTCTCTTGCGCGTTGGAGGGCGTCTCAAGAACGCCAACCTCCCTTACGGGGCTCGTCACCCCCTTTTGTTACCTAAGGACGGTCATTTGGTACGCTTGTTGGTAACTGACCGTCACCTTAAAAACTCGCATGCTGGTTGTAATGCGCTCTTGGCCATTTTGCAACGCGAATTTTGGATTTTGTCTGCCCGAAGAATTATTCGGAGTGTAGTCTTTCGCTGCATCCCTTGCTATAAGCTCAAGGCTTCTACCATGCAGCCCTTGATGGGAGACTTACCGGCAGATCGCGTAACTGAGAGCAGGACGTTTGACGGTGTTGGCACGGACTTCGCAGGTCCCTTTTTGGTGAAAACGTCGACACTTCGAAACAGCAAGACTGTTAAGGCCTACTTGTGTGTTTTTGTTTGTCTCTCCACAAAGGCCGTACACTTAGAACTGGTCTCCTCGCTTACGACCGAGGCGTTTGTAGCCACATTTGACAGATTTGTATCCCGCAGAGGGATGCCTTCCTTGATCCGTTCTGACTGCGGCACTAACTTCAAGGGCACCTATAATTATTTGAATGATGTTGTTAATTTCCTTGAAACCAACAAAGCTGATATAGGTGATAGGCTTGCCCGACGTGGGATAAATTGGTTGTTTTCCCCACCAAATTGTCCACACTGGGGTGGTATATTTGAGGCCGCCGTAAAATCGGCCAAAACACACTTGCGCAGGACAATCGGTGAGTCTGTTCTTACATTTGAGGAACTCGCAACTGTGTTTTGTAAGATTGAGGCCGTTTTGAACTCTCGGCCATTGTGCCCGATCTCCTCAGATCCGAATGATTTGGAGGCCCTTACTCCGGGCCATTTTTTGATTGGTCGCCCACTTGTCGCCTTGCCTGAGTACCCCTATATTGATACGAGACCTGGTCGTCTCTCGCGTTTTGAATTGGTACGCCAGATTACTCAGAGCTTTTGGAAACGCTGGAATTTGGAATATTTGCACATACTCCAGCAACGCGTTAAGTGGACCGACAAGACCGATCCACCCAAGATTGGAGACCTTGTTTTGATCAAGGAGGCTAACCTTCCGCCACTCAGATGGCGCAGGGGGCGCATCCTTCATTTGGTAACTGGGGCTGATGGAGTTCCCCGATTTGCTGAGGTCTTGGTGGACGGTTCGATTCTGAGGAGAGCGGTTGCAACATTGTCACGTCTACCAACTGATTAGCGGACCGGTAGGCCGGTCCGGGGCGGGTGGATGTTTGAAATAGAATTAGTTTTTATTATAAGTCAAATCGATTAGATCGACTGAGTAACATTTTGTTTAGTCTATTGAAAATTTCTGACAATGGTCACACTGAACTGTCAATCTTTTCGTTCATTGTCGTTTCCCGCGGTCAGCGAAAAAATCTGCTCTGGATAGATTTCGTGTTGTGAGCGTTTTGATCTTGTATTTAGAACCCGTTTGATTGCCACTTCCTTGATCAATAACTGGCACCGGTTAATTGTGATAAAAATAGTATTTTAACGAACATTGTAAAACTTGAGTGAATCCGATGCACGTGGTTGGTGCCGGAAGAATTTGCTGATTGAAGACGCTGCGTGGAGTCTGGTAAAGTAAAGATAATTCACTTGCTAATATTGGCCAATTTTAGTCTCGTGTGTGTCTAACTTGCCTCCAGGACTCCACTCAAGAACATCACCAGGAGATATTTGGTAAGTAAGTTGTTTAATTCTTAGCGCCAAGAAACTTGGCCCATGTGTTAGATCCTTTGTCTTGGGCTAAGACTGGATGAATTAATCGCTTCCACTGATCTCTGTTAAAAAAAATACCCATTCTTAGCCTGAATTCTACACAGTATTTATTAATACCGTTATTAACACGTAGCCATTCCATAACTAATCTAGAATAAACTACTCCCGGTGTTACTTTGGAGTAAGAGAAGAATAAGCATTTTTTATTAATAAGACCGAAGGTCTAACGTAATGTTTTTGTTTTCATTACATCGATATTAAAAGCGCCAGCCAATGTGGAAGATACAGGGTGTGGTGTTCCTCCAACTAGAGGGAGGAACCTCTAAACAGGCTGGGTGATCGTGCCTGGTGGACTATCAGACCGACAGACTACGCCACAAGTGAATATGCCACATAATGACTTCTTGCAATAAGCCGACGATATATACAACTCGGCGTGCAAACTCTGCTTGTGCGATTCAGCACCTTGTTTCCGTAGAATCGTGTCCGATAGATGTCGCAGTATTGATATTTGTTTAGATTTCGTCGTCGCACGCTAGATGGCCTCAGTTGTATGTAGCTACCGCTACAACAGAATAGATAGATAGGTACCTACCTACTGTTACCTAACGTCGATATTCTGTGAGAGGTCATCGTACAGTAGTACTTCCCCGGTCGAGCCGGCCCATTCATGCTGAAATCAGCAAGGCTCTAACTCTAACCGTTCACCTTATCCTCCTAGCGCTATCCCAGTTTGATCTGGGGGTCCGCTTACTAGTCTGACCGGATTTGACTGAATATTAGCTTTTCTACAGAGCGACTGCCTGTCTGACGTCTGCAAAAAAAGGATAGTGATATGCCATAGTTTTGACTGATCATTACCGTCCTAGCGTTATCCCGGTTGCATACGAGACTTACGCCTTGGAGCCCGAGGTCCGCTTACTAGCCCAACCAGATATGACAGAATATTAGCTTTTTCGCAGACCAACTGCCGTCAAAGGGATAGCGATATATTCCATGGCTTAGACCAATATCAGTTTATTTGAGGGTACTGACTCCCTGTAACTACTTCCAAAGATCTTCATGAAAGCTGGGACCGACGGTTTAAATCGCTCTCAGAAGCACGGGGCAAGCGATAATTAATATTTTACATACCTACATACATAGACTCACGCCTGTTTCCCCGAAGGGGTAGGCAGAGGCATATTAAACGCCCACTCTTCGCCAGTGTTTTGATCCCACGTAATAGGTGGCGAGCCTATTGCCGCTTATCGGGATAGTTTGTTTGCCGTCGCCTCGTCCGTTGATCGGCAGGTGCACCACTTGCAGGTGAGGTTGGCGCCCGACCCTAAGTTCTTGGTGGGAACCCTATGCACCCTAATTAACATTTTACTACGTATATAACTTCGAAAAGTTAATGGTGCGCGCCGTGGATTCGATCCCGATAAGCTCGGTATGGCAGTCTGTTGGTATCTCCACTAGGCTATCTTACTGCCTTCAATTATTTGAGTAAATAAAAAAAAAGTAGGTATATGATTTATTCCATAGTTAAGTTTTCTATAGTATCACAATCGCATTGTACTTACTTATATTGAAAACGTTTTATTTATTAAAAAGTATGACAATAAAAATATTCAAGTTTAAACATTCAAAAAATAGTATGAATACAGACCTTATTCTAGGTTTTTTTAAATATAAAAAACAAAAATAAAATATACCATATTTTTTCTTCCTTTACTTAACTATGAATATAATAATTGTACTTATTTATTACAGTAGGTACTTACAGATTATCACAACAAACAAAAATAAAGAGATAAAGCTATTTTGTGACGTAAATAATATTTGATAAAAACAATCTTAATATATTTGTTCATAAAAATATAATAATATAATTTTCTACCACATACACACATCACCATCTAGTCCCAACCTAAGCAGAGCTTGTGTTATGGGTACTAGATAACGGTTAAACATACATATATACTTTTTTTTGTAAATTCGTACATATTATACATAGAAACACCCAGACCAAGACAAACATCCATGTTCATGCACACAAATGTTTGACTTGAGCGGGAATCGAACCCGCAACCTTCGACGTAGCAGTCGCTTACACTCCCGCTGCGCCAAGCGGTCGTCGATTATATCTTTTGAATATGTCAATTTGCAAAACATAATCTGCTGACATTTATAATAACACACTTAACATCCTCTTACATCAGGAACACCTAATAATTTTATTGCAACAGCAAAATAGACGAGGGCATATCTTGGCGGCAAAATGTAAAACACTCCCTGGTCTTATGCCAGCTAAAGACACAGTACACATTTTTTTACTGACCCAGAAAAGTATTCTAATATGTTCGGGGACCCCCTCAGGATCCATGCACCCACAGTTAGGGATCCCTGGTCTCATGCCAGGTTAAAACACAAATACGCACTTTGTTAACATCTTAATGAACTGCTTCGCGGACCCTTTCGGGATCCATGTACCCCAGGATAAGACTCTTTGGCCCAGCAATGTATGAGATTTCTGTTGTATTTTAGTTAGTCATTTTTTTTTAAATTTTATTGGGCTTTTCGCGGATCCTTTCTTGATCCATGCATCTCAGGCTAATAATTCGTGGTTTAATCCCAGGTAAAGACAGATATATTTTTTGATTACCATGAGTAGTTTTTACAACTTTTAGGATCCTATCATGAGGATCCATGAACCCGTAGTTATGTATCCGTGGTCTGATGTCACGTGAACATACAGATACATGTTTTTAGCATTTTAAGGATCCTGTCGTGGATCCATAACTAGGGTTCCTTGGTCGAGATAGTTATAGATATTTTTTGTGATGAGCATGAGATTTTTAACATTTTAAGGACCCCATCGTGGATCCATGGACTCATAGTAAAGGGTCTATGGTCTAATGCCAGGTGAAGGCACAGTGGCACAGCAGCAGGTAGCCGGTGGCGACGACCAGGTGGCCCAGCATGATGGGGAAGCCGATCTTGAAGAACTGCATGAACGTGAACCGATAGCCATGTTGTTCTGCCACCCCCGCACATATCACGTTTGAACTTGCTCCTATTATTGTGCCGTTGCCTGGAATTAATGGAAGATTAATTAATGTGTTATTGTGGTTTGACTGCCGCCATCCACCCTTAGCTTCGTTAAAATCCATCCAGAAGTAAACGAGAAATGATTGCGAATAGCGTGGTGACGGATGGATATTTGTTACTTTCACGCAAAATCTACTGACCAGATTTTTGGAATAGGTAATATTTGCTTATCAGATTAATACATGGACTATCTCAGAGGCGAATCCAAAATAGGACTATGGGGTCATCCCCATAGTCCTATTTTGGATTCACCGTTGAAGGACTTCAAAGTCCTTCTTCCAAAATGCATCTACTTTTATCCAATCTACTTTTAAGTGTTTCTCTGGATTCATAAAAATAACTCCCTAACCCCAAATAAAAATGTCCTAGGCCTAGCCTCGAAATCCCCAAAAAACTTAATTTGTCGCAACATCAGACACCCACATGACCGAAACTGAGAGCAGAATCTAGTCTGAGACACAATTATGAATTTGAAAAAATATAGGTATTGACATTTACAACGACTGATCTAGTGTGATAAATAAAGGTCTTAGCAAACGTAACGGGACTTATTATTTGTTTTATTTACAAAGGTTCAGAATATGTAGTACCTACCAAATCGTATTCAGAGTTCAGACACACAGTAATAATTTGTTTCACGTAGAACTTTACTTTTAAATACCCGCATTCTAACATATAATATCTGTGCTATTATTAGGGCTATTGCCCTGCATAATATTATAAAATATCTATTCCCGTCCCGTTCCGTCTGTGTTTCTCGTTACGTGTATTTTATTGCTATATTTTTAAATGCGGTGATGTCAAGAAATCGTCCCGTTCCGTCCGCCCCGAGCAAAAACACAGCACGTATGCTAAGACCTTAAGTTTGATGTTAGAATAAGTCCTTACTAACCTCCTAAGCATACGCCGAAGGAGAGAGCCCATATGAGGGGCGCCATGGGCAGGCCAAGAGTTGGATGGGTGCCCAATGACGTCACTACGCGGATCATCATCGTTGTCAGCGGCACGTTGTCTACGAACGCTGATGTTATACCGGACACCTTAACAACAAATGACACGTGATAAATCACCAAATAGCTTCAAAGTGAGACTTCATCACATCAGCCGAAAGACGTCCACTGCTGGACATAGGCCTCCCCCAAGGCTCTCCACTTGGACCGATCCTAAGCCATCCGCATCTATGCGCAACCAGCGATCCCAACAAGATGTACAATCAAACAAGTTCGTGGTCGATCAGTTTGAAAAAGCTTCTTTTGGCTCGCTCATAGAGTCGAGACACACGCACACTAATAGAAACCACTTCCCCATATAAAGGCCTTGCCACACGGCACAATTTTACGTCCAACTTGACTAAATCACTTGATGAAATCGTGACGTGTAGACGCCAGTCGTCCAACTCAAGTTCATCGAGTGGGCGGTACTACCAGATTTTAACCAATCGGGTAGACGCGAGACGGAATGAAAATCAGTGATTTGATTGTGTCGAGTAGACGGACAAAGCCAATTCGATTGAAAATTTGATCGGTGGTAAAATTGTGCCGTGTGGCAAGGCCTTTACGTTTGACTAGGGAAGTGGACGCGACCATGTCTTGCTGAGCGATTTTCGCCTTTATGGTGTACTACCGTCAAGTTTGGCCATTGTACATACAGTGAGACTTGGCTTGTTGTTATAGTACGGCAAGGTTCAGCAACGCTTGCACAGGTCGCCACTTGGATGCTGTAGCACAATTTTAAACGCAGTAACTACTAGTAACTTCAGTGGTACTTACTGCGTTCATAAATTGCGCTGCAGGATGGGTGACCGTGTATGGTATTAACATCAGAACGCTACCGTGCTTCGGAAGGCACGTAAAGTTGTCGCCCCGTTTCTTCCGAGGACAGGAATCGTTAGACCATGTCGAAGGCCTTTAAGCGGTCTGAAAACTCCGACACAAGAGTTGGCCAGCCATACCTTTCGCAGTACCGCTGGACAAAATATATGCCTCTCCTAATAGGGAATATAATAGGGAGAGAGGGCGCCACTGTTGAGCAACATGAGAAAGAAATGTAGAGCAACTTGAAAATTTGATTTTTTGTTTGTTGAGATATCCCAACGATTATGGTGTCAAATTAAAGATCTAGTTCAAAAACCATTTTATCTGTTTGAATCATGTAAATCGGTCCACGCGTTTAGGAAATAACTAAGAATTAGTATAGTGAAAATGTAAACGACCAGAATTTTTGTGGTTTTTCTTCTACGAGCTCAAATAGTGGGATAGGATACTTATAGGATAATTATTTATTATTAGGTACGTGGTCAAGTAGGTAGATAGACGATGAATAAATATAATAGTAGCAACGGCAAGTTGACAACCCTAGCGCGACAGCTAGCGCGTCACTCCGCGCCAGACAGCGACAGCGTTATATGTTAGAAAAGAGCGGGAACGGTTAGGTTAATATCGCGTTAGGTACTGAGTGCTTATGCGAGCTGAATTGCACTTTGTTGCTTAGTAGCAAGAGTCGCAATTTCAATAAATTGGTTTGAGGAGTGGTGCTTCTGTACGTTAGTACTATCTATTCTGTGACGTTGGTGTCTAGCCAATAGCGTTGCGTTTCGACATTTTAAATTTCGCTCGTAAATTTTCAACCTTTTATTTATTAATATTCGCGATTTTAGAGTGTTAAAATATAAAATAATGTTAGAGGTGTCTTTCTTTACCGATAAAGAATGTCATAAAAATAAATTCGCTTAAATCTGAATCACACGCATATTCCCTATTGGCAACACAAAAGCATTGTGAGTCTATAGAAAGGCTTTGGCCTACTATACCACGCTGGGTATACGGGTTCGACAGGGTTTGATATCGAATTTGCCAAAGATACTATTTGCTTCGTGTATATTCCTTGGTGGCCTCTTACGACACACGGAATGCAATGAGATAGTGACTCTTTATATTTCCACTAGCTGTTTACCGCGGTTTCACTTGCGTCCTGAGGGAACTACTTCGCGTACCTACCCGGTTAATTTATAGCCTAAGTTACTCCTTGGTACATCAGCTATCCGCCAGTGAACGTCCCGTCAAAATCGGTCCAGCCGTTCTAGAGATTAGCGAGAACAAACAGACAGACAGACAAAAATGTTAAAAATTGTCATTTCGGTATATGTACCGTGTAGGTATACATCGATATGCATTTAGTAAAAAGCGGTTATTTTAATATTAAAAACAGACACTCCAATTTTATTTATATGTATAGATTAAAGGTCAACGCTCATTAGAGCCACCCGGCACCCACTCCGCACCGCCTCTCCTCGTCGTAAGCCGTCCACGGACGGCTCGGTGACAACTCGCTGCTCGCATGCTTGCCGCGCGTTGACTGCTCGTCGCCGCGTTGACCGCGCGGGGTTCACTCGTTGACGGCGCGCGGTCCGCTGGTTGACCGCGCGACGTCCACCCGCGGGCCACTCGTGGACGCCGTGCGGAGTGGTTGCCGGGTGGCTCTAATGAGCGTTGACCTTAAGGTAGCGAAGTAAATCACACAATCACAACAGGTCACGCATCCAAATGGCAGCCTGTGTAAACGTTGCTTAACTTTGCCGGTTTCTCACACTATTAGTAATAACGTAATAAATTACTTACCCAAACCATGAGTACTAGAGCAACAGCCAAGCGGTCTTCTTCATCTACTCTAAGAATAAGCGCCTCTGTCCATCCTCCTATGTAGTCTATCAGACCAAGCTTGGCTAGGGCCTGCCAAAGAATAAAACGACATACATTAATTGAATTTACATCTCTCATGTTCTGTAAGTAGGTTCTTATTACCTCCAAATGGAGCTTGTAGGTGACTAATTAGCGCTCTAGGGTTATAATGTAGCTAGAAAAGCTAGAAAAGGGCGGTAAGTAATAAAAAAAACACTTCTTTCTTTCAAAAAGTTCGCGTACATCTAACCATCATACTGGCAATAGACATCATGCATTCAGCCCAATGACCAAAGAGGTCGCTTTGCTATTCAGCCTTGTCTTCGTGTGAGTATAATAGTCATCAATTTTATTTTAAATAACGACGAAGCTGAATTTCGTTCTTGAAAAAAAAAATTAAAAAGTTCTTTACTTGATTAAAAAGTAATGAAAAAAGGCGGGAATAGAAAACTTTTACTTTAACACGTTCAGGACGGCATCGGGTCGAAAACATCTGAAGTGAACTATTTGCGCGGGCCGGAGAGAGATTTCTATTGCTATCGCATAGGCCTGGGTAGTTTTCTTTAGGATTTTTTGTAGTGAGCGTGTGACAGATATATTGACTGGTATTCTGTCGCCAAATAGTACCAATAAAAGGAAAAATATTGTATCGGATCTTGAAGACCTGATACGGCCTGCAAAGAAAGTTTGTCCTTGCAGGACGGATATCGGATCTAAAAGGCCCGATGCCTGATAACCCGATAGCCGGCCCTTGGTGACAGGTCAGTTAATTAGTGATGTGCATATTAATTAGACGTTGCGATATTCTATTTGCGTTCGTTCCTAATTAGCCCTGCCATTAAAGTGTAAGTGCAAAATGAAACGTTCTAGAAGGATGCTACTAATGTGCCCGGATGAAAGTGACTCCGCTGAGACAACTAACGAGAACAAAGAAGTTCAGAAAAGCTGGAGAAAAATATTGATACGACGTTCGGGCTACCAATAATAATGCAAGTGAGGATGAAGATCAAGCCAATAAGCATTCCTTAACAAAAGGTAAAAAAAAAGGAATTGTTTTGGGTGCTACAATAAACTAAGAAGAACACTTAGTTGCAAAGAGGCTGCCAAAAAAGTTAAAAAAGTGATGACTCATTGTGCCCAATGTGCAAAAACATATTGTCATGACTGTTATAATGAAGCGCATACTGTTTTTGAGGTGAAAATAAATTGATTATTTTGTCAAATATATAGTCGTTTCATTTGACATCACTAGCAATCATATACAGTAGTGCCGGGATCAGGTGTATAAGATCCTATAATTTTACAACTAATTTAACCCCCTTTAATTATTATTTTTTCAAAAACGGGTTTAATGTTGTTATGCAGTGATTCAATAACAATGCATTTCAGGAAAAAATATTTAAGAAAGTCTTCAACTGGATGACATATTTGAGTTTAATGTCAAAAGGTGTAACAGGTCCTTTCAACCTGATGCCGGCCATGACTGAAGTTCACCAACAGGTCTTGTAAACCCTATGCCGGCCCACCTAATAGGTAACCATAATCGGGCCCCGTCTTGAACGTGTTAAAATGTTTTATTCTTGTAATGCCGGTTTTTTTCTACTTACCTCACAATCGAGATGTAAAGCAGAATAGTTAGCTCGGGTGTAAGCACCAATTGCACCCTCGAGCTATAGGCGCCGTGCGCCTAAATATCTCGGGCTGCAATTGATGTCTTACAGCCCTTGGCTACTAATCTACTTTTATTTCTAGTTCAAAACGACTATTAATACATCTGAAGCTAATGGTGCTGTTACACCTGAGAGTTCATTTATAACAGAACAGCTATCGTATTTTGGTTTCTCGAACTGAACAACGAACAGAGCCGAACATCTTTCTAGCGATCACTCTAATCAGCAAGAACTTCAAATCAAATTCACTAGAATGCTCGCGAGAATGTTCGTAACAATGGTCGCTAAAACACATCATCATTAGTCTTTAATAGTACACTGCTGGACTAGGCCTCTCCTTAGAAAAGGAGGAATTGGCCTACTATACCACGCTGGCCAAACGGGTTGGTATAGGGTTTGTATCAAGTTTTCTTTCTCTTACAGTGCTGTCCTCTGCATAATATGCTCCCTCTGTAGGCTCTTACGACACCCATGGGATGCTATGGGGTGGTGACAATCCGTATTCTTAATCCGTCACTACACGGACAGCTAAAACACACTCGATTGTTTTTCTGTTTTTCATTCGCAAGAATGCTCATTACAAAGTCAAAGTCAAAACCATTTATTCATCTAGGTCACGAGGTGACGTTACTGCCTCGTTCGCAAAGCAATAGGTAGAACCACGAGAAAGAACGAGGAATAAAACTCGTGGCCACTCTTTTTAATCCCAGTGTTATGGTACATATTTTGTTTTTGTAAGGAGCTACAACTGTTTCACATTAATTACTTGTAAATAGTAAATAGGAACATACATAATACAAGTGAATGCTTAAGTGTCATCATCATCATCATCGCTCTAGCGTAATCCCGGTTGCATTACACGCCTTGGAGCCCGAGGTCCGCTTACTGGTCTAACCAGATATGACAGAATATCAACTTGTGCTGAATGCTCAAGTGTATCAGTACCATAAAACTGCATTTGCGTCGGCAACCAAATGGCTTTGAACCGCATCAGTAACCTTGAAATCAATGCAAGTGACCTCGAAAGTATAGTTGCTTTTGCTATTCTGAAAAGACACAACAGGGCCAACTCCTGTGTCACGGGGGACTTTACAAACATACAGCTAACGGACACAAAGAACACAGAAAGTCGAAGCAACAATATATCAATTACACGAAGCGATGTCTCATGTGAGACTCGAAGGATTAGGCCTTCAGAACTTGATTTCAATGTTTAACTTTTACTCTGAGTTTTGTCCACCATATTTATAAACAGGCTTGATTACAATTTGTAGGCAATTTTTAATGTTTTAAGGCTTTTATCAGTGTTTATTGAGCTAGCAAGCAAAAGCACGGTTGACTTTGAATCTATCGTTGGTGATTTTAAACTCAGAACGTTCGACCGTTTTCTCTGAGTGCTGTCCACCATATTTTTTATGACATCGAAGGCAAATAACAGATTTGTCACCTGATTGTAAGCGACAGGAGTCACAAGTGCGTTGCCGCCCTGGATGGGAAAGGAATAGGAGAAAGAGCGGGATAAGGGAGAAGGAGGGGATGGAGAAGGGGATGGAGCCTCCGGCAATTTCACTTAGCTACGAAGAGGCGAAGAGCGCGGCGAAGAACAGTAGCGTGGACCACTTACTCAATCCTGTGCGTGGACCACTCGATCCTGTGCAGTATCGGCTCCAGGTCGTCGTGGTCTGCCAGCATCAGTCAGCTACATGATGATAATGGTGTCATTTAGGTACTTCCACGACCGCGACCGTGACCGCGCACGTACCTCCATGAGTACGAAGAGCGAGGCGAAGAACAGTAGCGTGGACCACTCGATCCTGTGCAGTATCGGCTCCAGGTCGTCGCGGTCTGCCAACGTCAGCAGCAGCAATGCACCCAGTAAGGCCGTCCAGCCCAGGGATACGCGATCTGAACAAATATAGTGACAATATGACCATCATCATCATCAGCCCTGTAGTAAACTGTTCCACTGAAGGGCACAAGCCTCTTCTCACTATGGTAAGGCCTATAGACCACCACGCTGGCCAAATCGGGGTTGGCAGACATCACATGGTTTTCGAGAGTATTATGGAGAACTCTTAGACATGCAGGTTTCCTCACTATGTACTCCTTTACCGTTTGGCAAGGGATTATTAACAATTGAATACGCACATGTACATTTACCATTTTATATTTAATTACCCGAATCAATCAAATAATCAAAATCAAATAAATGAAGTTTCTTCGGCCCAATTTTTGGGTCTAACGTTAGACAAGTTCTGTGACTGGAAAAACACGATGATGACGTCTGTAAGAAAGTTAATAGCTATGTGTACGTCCTAAATAAGCTAAGGAATACCTCAAATATAGAAACTTTATTGTTAGCATACCATGGCTATGTGTGTTTCGTCCTACGATATGGTTTAATACTATGGGGAAACTCAACAGATTCACAGAGAGCGTTTTTGTCGCAAAAGAGATGCATAAGGGCTATAGTTGGTATTCCGCCCTTTGAATCGTGCAAACCACATTTTAAAAAGTTCAAAATATTACCATTACCGAGTATGTACATTTTGAAATTTGTGTATTTGTTAAGACTAACCCAAATTTATTTGTGAAAGCGAAAGACATTTACCAACGAAACACAAGACAGGGAGAGCGGCTAGTTTTAGGTGTAGTTCCTAGAACTACATTATACAATAAAAGCTGTTACGTAATGTGCAAAAATTTTTTTAATAAATTGCCATTACATTTACAAAATCTGCCACTATGTAGATTTAAAACAAAATTAAAAACATTGTTAATGGACAAAATGGTTTACTCTGTTAATGAATGGCTCCTGTAATATTATATTGGTTTTTGATGCTTTTTGTAATAAGTTATTGATGTTATTTATTATTCACTGACATTTATTTTTATTTTTGACATTTTGTATTCCTATTCTAATTAATGCTATTACATAATTAATTCACATGCCAAATATCGGCTTAATAGATCTTAAGTACATACATTGTTACATGCCATCTGTATACTCTATTATATGTGAATAAATGACTATGACTATAAAGGACATTATTTTGATTTTTTTAAGGTGAAAGACCTAAAAAGGAAAATGCAGCACCCGTATAGGTTCACTTTGTTGTCCGTCAGACTAGCTGTCTGTTTGTCTGTCGAGACCGTTTATTTCATGTGGAGATATCGAGTTGAAATTAAAACCATAATTATAGTCAAGTCCCTTAAAATTGTGAAATAAAAAAAGTACTTCATTTAAGTAAAAAAATATTTGTTTCTTTTATGTTGCTAGAAACACGTATCTCGTCACTCTTAAGGGAATAAAAACTCATAGGGTACTACCCGTTAACCTAGAACTGTAAAATTTGGCAAGTAATATTGTTGTATATTACATATTTAAGGAAATAATTTATAATCTGAAAACTTCAAACACTGAAATTACAAATTGACAACATTTTCATACTTGCACTCGTCAACCTACTGGGTTCACTTTTAATTTATTATACACTGACGGATTCATAAACTGCATCCAAGTAATATACGACTTTGAAATAAATATTTTAACCAAGTATGCAAACTTTCTATACAGATTTAAATTGAAACCTCTAGATTGGTTCGTGAACTTTAAAACAGCGTAGGGTCATATCCTTAAGTTTAAGTTCGTGTACTGGAAAGGACCTTAAGACTTTTCTGAACAAAAAACAGAAATTTAAGGAAAATTGGTTGAATAAAAAAATTTGTTTTAACAATAGACACAAACTTTATGCAAGGGTTTATTTATGTTTTAATAAGGGGTATTACCTCCACGTGCCCTAATTACGGATTCTAATCGGTTCCGCATAGATTTTATTAGGGTTATTAAAAGATCTTGCGGAATATTGTCCCATTCTTCTGAAAGTGCTGTTCTTAGTGCTGCCACTGTCGTGGGCACAGGATTTCTCGCATATACAGCTCTTTTTAACACATTGACTGCTGGCCTAAGATTCGTAGACGGCCTTTTGCTATGCGGCCAGTACGCATATCCTGCGTGTATCCGCACCCGCAGAGCGTGCCCAGCCTCTCGTGCTTAACGACACGCAACGCGCGTGCAGGTCGAGCGTGTGTCTGTGCTGACGCGACACGCTACGTACGAGTTGCTATACAAAAAAACACACATGAGTGGTCGTCAGCACATGTGTGGTATGGGTATGATTCACGCGTCGCGTGTTTCGGCAGCACGCTTGTATATTTTTCCCTAAACACGACTATTGTGGGCTAGCCGCATCGCAGGATCCGACACTTGGGACACACCATATACGTTACCAGCAGTCAATGTGTTAAACTGTCCCAAACATGCTCAATGGGATTAAGATCCGGGCTGCGTGCTGGCCAATTCATTGTACGTATCCCAACCTATTCGCAATATTGTCGAACTTGTGCAGCAGCGTGTGGCCGGGCATTATCCTGCATTAAAGTAAAATTTTCGCCTATGAATCCCATGTAAGGCACCTCGTGATGTTCTAAGATCTCTGTTATGTAGCGATGTGCAGTCGAACCCCCTTTATCACCGTTTTAACGGACCATGTCTATGAACACAAGTTCTGTTCTCCCGTTCATCGATATTCCACCCCAGACCATACAGGAACCGCCTCCAAAAGGAACACGCTCCTCAATGCAACTTTGAGCATAGCGCTCCCGACGTCGACGATAGACTCTTCTGCGACCATCTGCACCATATAAACATGTCCTACACTCGTCCGTGAACAATACGGAGGCCCATTGCTCTTCTGTCCAATTTAGGTGATCACGCGCAAATCTTAAGCGAGCTTGTCTGTGAGCTATAGACAACTTTGGACCATTTGCTGGTCTAAAAGGGGTGATATCCGCTTCCTTTAACCTTCTTCTTATTGTTCGTGCACTCACATTTACTCCACGCACTTCATTAAGCTCTGTTTTGATGTTAACTGACGTGAGGAAACGATTTCGCAGGGAAGTTGTAATCCCCCCCCCCCCGTGGGATCTCCACCTTGTCGTGGGGGGGGGGGGCTTAGTAACCGTGGATTGGTCACCCGCGGTGAAGCTAAGAGGGATCCATGAGTGGAAGCTCCGCGTGGGCTTGACGGAGGCCTGCGCAGGATGCGTCCAAAGGGGCGGGTGCGAGGGACAGTTCTTCTGTCCCTCGGAGTCGGGTGCGGTCGCGGGAGGAGAGGCGTGTCGGTGTTGCGTTGCCGCGCGCCCTATCTCCCGTGACCAAATGGAGGCGCACCATCGTTGCATCGCGGTGGGCCGCAGAGGAAGAGGAGATGCGGTGTTGCGTTGCCGTCCTCCCTATCCTCTGCGGCCGCTGAGTGTTTTGGCGGCGGAGCCCAACAACTTCATCCGCCGCCAAGGGGGTTTTGTTCGGGGCCCGCCTGACTATCTGGCGGGCCAATACCCGTCGGGGGGTAGCGAGGAATGCTTCAGCGATACCCGACCCTCCGACATACGGGTACGTGAGGAATACGGGTTGGTTTTTAGGCAGTAAGAGTCTGACAGTCCCCTTCGCCCTTCCCCCAGGGCGGAGGGACTCCATGAGGACTTTCCAACCCGACACCAAAAAAAAAAAGGGAAGTTGTAACAATAAATTCGGTCATCACGACCGGTGGTTGCTCGAGTCCTGCCTGTACCACGTCTCCTTCTGTAAGAACCTGTCTCCACAAACATTCTGTATATTCTAGAAACCGTAGACTGGTTTAAATTTAAATTTCTACCAATCGTTCGTTGATCCAAACCCTCCCGCATCAGTGCTACAATTTGAGCCGCTTGTTCGGACGAAGTATCCATAATATTATGGTTCAAAAACTCTCGATAAGTTAAAAAACTAACCCAACAATTCTGCTGATAACAATAATTCAATTGACAAAAGAATAAAAATCATACATACATACATATCGTCACGCCTTTTATCCCCGAGGGGGTAGGCAGAGGTGTATTTCTACACCCACTTTTCGCCAGATATACTATAGTCCCACGTAATAAGGGGCGAGCATATTGCCGTACCGGGCACATTTCTAGACTCCGTGCTGCTACTGAGAATTTCGTGACAGAAAAACTCAATAACACTGCCCGACCCAGGAATCGAACCCGGGACCTCCCGATCCCACGCGCACATTTATGCCGCGAGACCAACGAGGCAGTCGTATAGGGTTTGATGTCGAGTTTTCCGTCTCTACGCAAAGATGGTATTTGCATCGTGTTATCCCTTAGTCGCCTCTTACGACACCCACGGGAAGATAGGTGGTGGTGACGTTCTATGCCGTCAACCACACGGCTAAATAAAAAATCAATGCGAATCAATTTAAAACTTTGCTTTAAAAAACACGCAAATTTGATACTACGAGTAAATTTTCTTTTCCGGCTATATTCATTTGTTTTACTGCAGTTCTATTTTTAAATTTTGCTTTTTTTGAGATTAATAGATTATAGTCTCTCCATATTTATATAATTTAATCTAAAAAGTGTGCATACTTATTAAAAAAATCATTTCAAAGATATCCTGAACTTTGATGCAGTTTATGAGTCCGACAGTATTTATTCAGATGATCTTCAAATGTCAAAGTCCAAGCAACTATAATAAAATCATCGTGGTACGCTAGACAAGCTTCGCCTAGGAGTCCTACAAGGACGCGTTCTATCAAACTTTTGAAAGTAGCTCCACTGTGTACAATCCAAAGGGCTAAATTACAAAAGGTGAGAGGCCACTGTCCTTGGAAAAAGCTATCTTCTCTCTGTCCTTTGGATCTATTTCTATATGTCAGTAACCTCTCTTAAGATCTATTGTGGTGAACCAATTCATCCCGCATCTATCGTATAATATATATTTTTTAGAAGGTGGAACATCTCTTCGGATGACCTACGCTCAGGGAAAATCGAAGTATATGGTGTTACCACTAAAATCCACCCCGACTGCAAACCAAATACGTCTTACGGGGAGAAGACAGGGTACAGAAACTGTCCAGTTTTCCACCCATGGCGACATGTCCAAATCAATACCAATCCCAAGGTAAGTCTACAAGCCTTCACCTGTCCGTATTGGCAGCTTCTTGTAGCAACTTATTCCTAATCGGTCACCAGAGCTAACATAAAGTGCCGTCTATCCTAGGCAAGGGATAACTATCTGTTTGGGTTGCATCATTTAGTCAACACAAAATCTAAAAGATCCATCCTTATCCTCGCCGGTGCCACCGGTGAACACCACGAGCTAGTTGACGGCTAAATAACGCCGTTCTTCTTATTGTCCACAAGCTCCCTTTCCCTAGCAAAAATGTTGACAAATTGATTGTTCATCTCTTGTATTGATGACATGTTTATTTATATTCTCCCATCGTTCTTTGAGGGATTCCATAAATTGCGTCAATAGTTTTCTTTCTTTCTTTAAGGCAGCGATAACCTAGTGGACATACCTACGGACTGCCATACAAAGGGCATCGGATTCAAATCCACGGCGCACACCACTGACTTTTCGAAGTTAGTTGCGTATTGAATTGTTAATTATCGCTTATCCCGTGCCTCGGAGAGCACGTTGCACTGTCGGTCCAGGCTTTCATAAAGATCTTTGACAGTCGTTACGGAGAGTCAGTACCCTCAAATAAACTGATACTGGCCTAAACCATGGAACAACGCTTATCCTTTGGATTGCGGAGGTCAGACGGCAGTCACTCTGTTGAATAGTTGATATTCTGCCATATCTGGTTAGACCAGTAAGCGGCCCTCGGGCTCCAAGGCGTGTTAGTCTTGGATGCAACCGGGATAACGCTAGGGCGATGATAATGATTTATTATATTATACAAATTCAGAAATTAGAAACAAACCCTATATTAAAAAACTAATTTAGCTAAAGTACAAAAACAATACGAAAGTACTTACTGAACTCAGGTATGGAGTGCAAGAAGAATACGACTACTACAAACGCGATGGTGACGCAGCATTTCACTAGGAGTAGCTTGTCTCTTATCTTGTACTGCAAACAAACAACGATATAGCATTAATTCTTAAATAATAAAATAAATCATTTATTTGCAGAAAATGTGGTACAGTTGGCAAAAAATGTTCAAAGCACAAGACACATTTTGCTATATTTAGATAGCATGCAGATATTAAAGTGTTGCAGATGTTAACCTATCTACGAAAAAAAACATAGAATTTATGATAAAGTTACTAAATGAAGAAGACAATTAACAAGAAAGAAATCTTAGGTACTTATAATAAACATTCACTACGCTTTTGTGCATTTCTGAAGTGATATGACAGCGAGAAGTACTCTTTTAAAAAATCATTTACGGAAAGTGAGTGAGAGCCATTTCTTTATTGTAGTATAAAATTAATGATAAGGAAGTGATGCTAATATTCTCCGGTAAGTTTGGTAGAAGTTGCCATATTTACAAAAAAAAAGTAATCATGGAAACTTACTAACCTATCCATGGAGACATAGGGCATCTATCCATATAGAACAAATTGGCGCGAGAATTTTTTTTTTTTTTTTTTTCTTTTATTAGAAAGGAACAACAAACAGCCACAATATGAAACTTAAAATATAAAAATTATTAACATACAATTAAATATGACAATATTGCAGCCCACAACGTTGATCACAGATAATCAATTGGGTGCTTATTTTTATGGTAAAACTAGGGTTACAAATACATAAACATAATAATTTTAGGAAAGCTCCTTAAGTACCAATTCTTTATATTTATTAGGTGTACATGCAAAAATATCAAGATGTTCAAATATTCGGTTATAAGTATCAACCATCCTACGCACGGGGGAACGCAAACCAGAATTGGACTGACAAGTGCCAACAGAAAAAAGTCTGCCAGCGCGCACTTTACGCTTGTAGATGGTCCTAGGAACCACAAAGCATAGCATATTAGACAACTCAATACAATCAAATTTGTTTCTAACAATGTTATATAAGTTAATAGCTTCCAAGTACTTACGTCTATTTTCTAGTGTAGTAAGCCTGTACCTACTAAGCAGTTCATCATATGACAAATAGTGCCCAAAACATCTATAATGCATTGTTCGTAAGAATTTGTGCTGAACAGACTCAATCATCTCTATGTATTTATTGTAGTACATACTCCAAACAGGTGCAGCGTACTCAAGTTGAGAGCGTACAAGGGATTTGTATAAACAAATGTATGAAGATGGTTTCTTAAAGTCCGTTGTTGAACGCATAACGAATCCATATAGTTGATAAGCCTTATTAACAATTTTTTCCACGTGTAGGTCTAAACAAAGCTTTGAATCAAGTATTACGCCAAGGTCACGAATGAAATCTATTTTGGTTAGGGGAGCATCGCACAGCAGGTTGTATGTGTAGTTTATAATAAATTTGTTTTTGGTAAAATTTATCATGTTACATTTAGGTAAACTAAGTTGTAATTTATTTCTTTGGCAGTATTTGGACAGTCGATCCAGATCCTGCTGGAACAAATGGCAGTCACTCTCATGTCGTATAGCTTTATATATCTTAAGGTCGTCTGCATAGAGTAAAAATTTTGTGTTGAAGAAACATCGACTGATGTCGTTAATATATAAAATAAATAGCAGAGGACCAAGTATTGAGCCTTGGGCCACACCAGACGTCATCTGTGCCATCTGCGATTGGTAACCATTGACAACTACTCTCTGACAACGATTAATAACGTAGGATGCAAACCACCTAAGAAGATTGCCACGAATCCCATTGAATGCTATTTTATTAAGTAGTATTTCGTGGTCCACCTTGTCGAACGCCTTGCAGAAATCTGTATATACTGCGTCCACCTGTATCCGATTGTCGACATTATCAAACAAGTAGCTTGAGAATAGCAGAAGATTAGTATTTGTAGAACGTCTTTTGACAAAGCCGTGCTGTTGTTGTATAATAATGTTATGCAGTGCAGGGTAGATTTCATTATGCACTAACCTTTCTAGAAGCTTGGACAGAGTAGAGAGGATGGAGATAGGACGGTAATTCTCTATGTTGCGTTTTGATCCATTTTTATGGACGGGTACAATATACGCCTGCTTCCATTGTTTGGGGACAACGCCTTCAGACATACATTTATTGTAGATAATGAATAAAGGCTTACAAAGAGAATTAGCTGTATTTTTAAGAAAATAAGGTGAGAGCCCGTCTGGTCCCGGACCTTTAGATGTATCTAATGATTTAAGTTCTTTGAGTATGTTTTGTTCACTAAAATGCAGATCGCTAATTAAAACATCGTGTGATGCGCTATCAAGGGGAGGTCTCCATTGAGATAATGTTGGCGAGGCTAATTCATAAACCGAAAGAAAGAATTCAGAGAACATACTGCAAATCGTGTTCGGATCACTTGACTCAGCATTTTTGTATTGCAACTTGGCTGGTATCCCAGGCTTATCTTTGCGGTTTGACACATATGTCCAGAAGTGTTTCGTATCTGTACTTAAACTGTCCTCTACAGATCTAATGTATTTATTAAAGCACTTATCACACGAGTCCTTAAACTTTCTCCTACAATTTGCAAACATCACATAGTCGGATAGATTATTGAACTTTTTCCACTTTATCCAAGCCCTCTTTTTTCTTTTTGATAGATCTATAAGAGATTGAGAAAACCAAATAGGATAGTTAGTTGATCTAGGCCGGGCCAATGGGGTATCTTGACCAATGATGTTGTCAATCTCTTTGTAAAATAAAGCTAGAGCTACCTCAGCATTTGCGGGGGTAAGCAGTTCAGACCAATTCACCCGCTGAATATTACAATTGATGTTTTCAAAGTTAGATTTACGAAAATTA
Organism: Euclidia mi; assembly: GCA_944739405.2. Taxonomy (NCBI): domain Eukaryota; kingdom Metazoa; phylum Arthropoda; class Insecta; order Lepidoptera; family Erebidae; genus Euclidia; species Euclidia mi. Next base: position 9,317,232 of record OX123211.2, on the reverse strand, counting down.
TATTTGTGTAGAGGAGTTCTGCCCATTGGGACAACTCGAATGTTTAAAAAAGTGACACACGTAAAAGAAGGGTGGTAAGGGTCAATGGGGAGTAATGAAGTTATTGTATGGGAAACATTGCTAGAAGTGTTGGATATACATAAATCAAGTACTTTACCTTTTAAGTTTGCTATTTTATTTAGTTGAGATGCACCAAGAAGTGAAATGAGATTATTTAAGTTCAAAACTGTGGAAGACGCTCTGCTTGATGTAACAGGATCAGAGGCGTTGGTGTCATAAGAAGTCAGCCAATTTGCTTCAGGTAGATTATAATCACCTACAATATAAAAGGTCTCAACACTAGGATGACACATTACCTCCTGCAATATTTCAAAGTGCTTATCGTATACAGATGCAGCAGTTTTAGGTGGTATATAGACCGCACTTATTAAGTGACGCTTTCCGTTACAGCCACTTGGCAGTTCTACAATAATATGTTCAATGTAATTGTGTAGGGAGTAGCTATAACTAAGCGATGACAAGTTTAATTCGGAAGGCTTCAAAGTGCGTAAAATGGCGATCAGAACACCTCCACCGTCTTGTTTATTCGTGGCGTTACGATCACGATCACCGCGGTAGACGCTATAGCGTTGGTCTATAAATTCATTGTCATAGATTTCTGGTGTGAGCCAAGTCTCAGTTAATATTATTACTTCATATGAATTCTTAAGGATATTCATATGTAACTGATTTAATTTAGTGCGTATGCCCCTACAATTCTGATAATATAAAGTAACTCTGGAACAGACATAAATTCAACAACAATAGTAGGAATGAATCGATTTTGTAATAATTAGAAAAAAACATACTTTCAGCCGGTTGCAGAAACGATATTTAAAATTTTAAAACGAGATTAAACCCTAATCTATTATTAAGTCGTTGCACAAAGCCAAATTCTTGTAAAATGTAATGCCTTATTAAATTTAATTTAAAAAGAGTCAAAGCCTACATTAAAGCTCGTTTTACGTTGCACAAACAGCCATTAGCGTGAATTGACACGTGAGAATTTTAAATATGACAGTTGTGAATTTTAAAATCTAATTTGAGCTGAGTGAGGTATTAAAGCACTATTGTTGTTGAATTTATGTCTGTTCCAGAGTGTTCCATAATATCTTTTGTACATTGAAGTGTTTGTTGCCAAATATAGCTCTATTAAATAATATATTTCAATGCATTGTAGTGTTTTACGGTATTGAAGGGGTTTACAATGAATACCTAAGTTATGTCTTAACTAGTCTTTCACCTTTGTCTGATCCCGAAGAAGATTTTTCTGGCGGTCAAATTCCGGCAAGGCGAATTTATTTTCAAGGCACGACGGCGGAGAATTACGTATTACATACTGAGTTTCCATAGAAGCAGATGACCAAATACGAAACATTGTAGATAAGGAACCCATGTCTCAAAGAAATAAATAATTATGTTGATGGTCTAACACAGTTTTTAATTTGTTTGAGGGTTTTTGCCACAGGAGCTTATCAACTGAACAGGTCTTGGGTGATTATCAAATAAACACAAATCCAGTGTGTAGATTAGTGCAGAGTTCTCAAGCCCTGGCAAATTAAGCAAATTAATGTATTATATTGCCAAACAGGAAAGTTCTACGTCTACATTTAAGATCTACGTCAAGTTGTAGCTAGCTTCTATGAAATTGATGGATTTCCACGTGTCGTAGGCGCTTTGGATTGTACTCATGTTAACATTATTATTAGCAGAGGAGGTCATTATCCAAGCTATATCAGTGCAAGAAGAGATACTTCTCCATAATTGTAAAAATAATTGTCTTTATTGTATCTAATTGAATTATGACAACAAAACACATTACAAACAAAAGATATAAAAATATTTCTTTATCGTATGCAATTGAACGAATATGTCTTGAATAGTGTAACGGCTTATTTCCTTCTCTCTTCTCTCATTTTGTGAGTTCCACATAAATAAAATAACTGGGCATTTTCATATTTGATTTTCATCATCATCAGCCCTTTATACTGTCCCACTGCTGGGCACGGGCCTCTTCTCACTATGAGAAGGGTAAGGCCATAGTCCACCACGCTGGCCAAGTGCGGGTTGATTTTATATTAATACAAATACAATAGTAGCGATGGCGTATGTACTCAAGTTATAGAAAATCATCATTCATGAATGGTATTAACTGCATTATATGGTCAATCATTATAATTAGCGCCAGGCTCCCTCTTTGTATGAATTGTCTCGACTTTTCAGCTCAAAACATAGCAATTTTTAATTAAAATCGTAATAATGATTCAACAAAAACATAAACATGTCAATTTTTGACAAACGTTTTGATAGTCTTGACCAGGGCTGTGAAAGCTTATGGGTAAATTTCATATAAATCAGCGCCATCTACCGATGATTGTAAGAACTAAAGAAAAAAATTACATATACACCTAGAAATATCTGTAGCGATAACTGAACGGTAACTTCGCCATTATCGTTAAGATCTGCGTGGCGCAGTGGAAGCGTGCTGGGCTCATACCTTAGAAGTCCGTGGATCGAATCCACGCTAATCTAGAACTACATTTTGTGATTTTTTATATTTTTTTACTTTTAAATTGCATATTTTACATAATAGTTGTCATTTACTTATTTATTAACACCGAAATTAAACATTTATTTTATTTTGAAAAATGAATCCACTACTAATGCCATCTATACGATCGGAATAAAAATAAAATTGATTTGTACGCCATCTAGAGTCGAGGATGCCTATTGAACTTCAATTTCGAACTATGAGTGGCGTATCTATACCAGTATAAGTGTATAATCTATGGTCTTGACCACAGATTTACTAAATATGTATATTTAGAATTATACCTCCTTGATATATGTAATCATTACGTTTTGTTTATTGAAATTTTTACTCATAGTAGGTACATTTCATAGATTATTGTGCATATAACTAAACGGAAATGTTCACTCTTTTCGTTCACTTGTAGGCATTAGTTCTTCATTAGTTAAATGATGTTTAACCAAGCGAAAAATTTGTTTGTGCAACGTCATTAAATTATGACTTACATTAGCGATAATCTCCTTTTAAGCAATAAAGATTTAATTTGAAGCTTTCTTACAACTGACTGTTTAAGCCTTAATATCTCCTGAACCAGTAATTTCTCAGGTATGCCGAAGTAAAAAATGTTCGCAATGATGAGTACAATATGGGATTTCAAATTTTGTTAAGGTTCTTTTTACACCCCGTTTATTGTACGAACGGCAAACTTAGTGTAAGGACGCCCTGCAGCTATGTCAACGAATTCAAATGTAAGAATAGAAAAACAGTTCTTATGGGCGCTCTGAAGACAAACTTTCTGCGACTCGAATTGCCGCTTGGCGGCGTGGCAGTCGTTCCCCTAGTGTATCTTAACTACGAGAGCAAGAGAGACGGAGAACGACGCCAGCGCCGCCAACTACCAACTAAACTGGGGTTAGACCCCACTTAGAATCGGCACACGAAATTCTTAAGGTCTGCTCTTCTATTCTTTCGTCTGAATTCGTTGGCTAAGTGGGGTGACGATATACGCAAAATGGCAGGACACGGCAAGTCAAAAATCGGGCTCATCGGAGGGGCGTATATCCAACAGTGGACTATGGCAGGCTGATGATGATGATGATGGTGATGATTTTCGAGGCTTTTTATTGTGTTTGATAATTCACCGTCTGTCTATGTTAGCGCAGCAAAAATTGCTTCATTGTAGAATGTAGCAGATCCTTGTTTGCGATATAATTATATCGTGCAGGCTCATATTCTGCGAGAACTGAAATAAATGAATCGTAACAAAAGTGTAGGATCAGATAGCTTTCCCCCATTTTTATAACTATACCATATTTTCTACAAACCTGGTCCGTCAGGTGGGCAAGCATAGACTCGTAGCAGTCCTTAGCGCAGGCGCGCGTACTATCTGTCGCTGCGAGTGAACGCACGTGCGCGTTTAGTGATCGTATGTGACGTTCTAGCTGTGCGCGTACTAGCTGCTGGTCGCGGGTCTGGCATGGGACAGAATCCGCCGCGTGATGCCATGTTGAGATCTGCTCACGTAGTTCTGAAGTAAGCATATCGTAACTAATTATAAACTTATGATTGCTGTATATTCTCAACTTATGCAACGATAGAATAAAATACGATGTTCCATATACCTAATATGCCCATCGTTACGAAGATTAGCAATGTCCTTGCTTGATCTACACGTCTATTATTTGATAATCTTAGCATCAATTACATACATACATACATAGTCTCACGCCTATAACCCTGAAGAGGTAGGCAGAGGTGTATTTCTACACCCACTTTTCGCCAGATATACTTTAGTCCCACGTAATAAGGGGCGAGCCTATTGCCGTACCGGGCACATTTCCAGACTCCGTGCTGCTACTGAGAATTTCGTGACAGAAAAACCCAATAACACTGCCCGACCCAGGAATCCAACCCCGATCCCACGCGCACATTTATGCCGCGAGACCAACGAGGCAGTCGTATAAGGTTTGATGTCGAGTTTTCCGTCTCTACGCAAAGATGGTATTTGCATCGTGTTATCCCTTAGTCGCCTCTTACGACACTCACGGGAAGAGGGCCGACGAAGAGGCCGAAAAAGTCGCGCCCTGCGGCTTGCTAGTTTAGCTAGACTTGCATTTATATCCCTATTGCAATATGGGTTAAGGGTATTATTTATGCCTATGACTTGCAACATACCACTACAAAAATTTCCTAGTAATATTAACATGGAGTGATCTCCATGTTAATATTACTAGGAAATTTTGTATGAAAATGTTGATGTTTAGAATAAAATATAATTTTTATTATTTGATAGTAATGAAAACATCTTATTTTGTATTCAGCAATTACGTAAATCGTACCTATCACTGAAACACAAGCGTCTAAATTTTTCGCAACCATTTAAGTTAAACACAACACAGCCAAAGACCTTGCAAAAATCACTCGAACGAAATAGAATAAAAGTGAACTCGGACGAATTTCTTACAACGTACTATGTGGGTATGGTGTAAATCTTTATAAATTTCAATTCTACGTATGTATATCATGCTGATTATGCAATCTTAGGGATCAGCAGCGTAATATACATACATCTTTTGAATTCTATTCAATTTTCGTTAAATGATCACGAGAAGTAGACTCGAATGGCTCCTAATCCTAATTTGTCTGACGTAGGTACCCAATTTCATGAAACCTCTCACAGAAAGGGTTAAAAATCTATCCTCCCAAACTTTGCCGTTTATAATAGTAGGATCTATCTAAGTAACTTACCTTGTATTTCCCTTGATTCCGAGAGCTTCAATTTGCTTGTATCTCTGTATATGAAGCGCAGATGGAAGTACGACTGCACACACACCAACAAGATGCCGCAGGTCATGTGCAGAGTAAAGTTTGTGAAGTTTATACCCTGAAAAGAGTTAAATTCATACATAAGTATGTGTATTGTCAAGAATCTAAAGAAAGTTCTTCCATATCGACCAATACAAATCGAGTCTAGAACTGTGTAGGTTGTTTTAAATGCTGTTAAATAACCTTCGGCATACAAGGTGAAAAAAATCCTTACCCGTACAACTTGGGGCTAAAATAAAATCCGTAGTAAATATCTATACATACATACATACATATCGTCACGCCTTTTATCCCCGAAGGGGTAGGCAGAGGTGTATTTCTACACCCACTTTTCGCCAGATATACTTTAGTCTAGTCCCACGTAATAAGGGGCGAGCCTATTGCCGTACCGGGCACATTTCCAGACTCCGTGCTGCTACTGACAATTTCGTGACAGAAAAACCCAATAGCACTGCCCGACCCAGGAATCGAACCCGGGACCTCCGCTTCCCACGCGCACATTTATGCCGCGAGACCAACGAGGCAGTCGTATAGGGTTTGATGTCGAGTTTTCCATCTCTACGCAAAGATGGTATTTGCATCGTGTTATCCCTTAGTCGCCTCTTACGACACCCACGGGAAGATAGGGGGTGGTGACACTTGTATTCTATGCCGTCAACCACACGGCTGTCTATAGTAAATATCTATAGTAATATAGTATTAAGGGTATTATTTGAATACAAAGGCTTACATAGGGTTTCTGGCTTAATAAGTTATAATTAAAACTCTGCCCCACGTTGGGCGCCACTGGGACGTTGTTAAATGAAAATCTTAATTTCGGTTACAAACAAAAAAAAATTTATTCAGAAAAAGGATCTAAACATCCTTTAGCAAGATAATTAAATGAAAATTATTAACAAAATTATTTAACAAGTTACAAAGATAGAACCAAGGTCGCGTGATTCGTCGCTCAGGAAAGCAGCAGAAGTACTTAGCTTGGTCGCCGCAGAGCCAAAGAAAGGGGCGGTCATCGCCGCACGGCCGTATTTAAAGGCCCGAAGTGGAGTGCCTGAGGTGAGGGGACGGAGGTGGAGACTGCCGGCCAAGAGGTGCGACGTCACAACTCAACATAATTTAGAAAATAAACTTTAGTCATAAAAAACAAACACAAAATGCAAAAGTATTCCTAAAGTTATGACAATTGAATTTCTAATTAACTTAAGAAGCCTTACTTTGTTATTCTTAATTCAATATTTGCATGTCTTGGAATGGACAGAACATGTTGAGACTGTATGTATAATATGTATTATAACACCAAAATGTACACATGTTGAGACAAATAAATAATCTTTATCTTTAAAACTTAACGAAATTTTCTTAAACCTAAAAATACAACGTGTGCTTTTATATTTCTAATTACTTTTAGTCTGAGCCGATAATATACAACTAGACATATTGAACATAATAATATGAAATAACGAAGATCGTCTATTCTAGCGAATTCATTCGTTATCTAAATCGATACAATTTTGGCTCTTCAGATTTGCGTGTTCCTTCCTTACATATTGCATTCGAAGTAATGGTTCAACTCCTTCCCATCTTTATTTCTTGAACAAAAAAAAACATCTTTGCAATGTCCTTGGTTGCTTCCGTGACGGATCTGAAACCTTTTCATCCAAAAAGTCTTCTGATATCTCAAGAAACATGAGGATTATCTTTTCATTGCCATGGATTATATGATAGATTTTCTTCTAGTAAAAGCACCGCAATATCATCATCTCGTATCCTATTTACCATCTTAATTAAAATATATCTGTAACAGAACTGTAACGAAAATAAACTACAAAAATATATAGTCAAAATTATATGGAAAATAACAAAAAACATAAGAATCCATACATACCATTTCAGCACCGTCGCATACAACGTAGGGTTAAAAACACCCAGGATTCGCTTTACGCAAGTGCACAAACGAGCACGGTCCGCGCAGCACTGATCCAAAGACAAGAGTCGATGCGGCAACGTTTAACGTCCTGCTACTGGGAATTTCAATGTTATTGCTTGATTATTTCTCATAAATCGACGTATTTTTCTCGAACTGGGGTTAAAAAGACCCCAGTTCGAGTAGAAGGTTAAGTACCGTGATCATTATTTTCCTAACGTTAGCGTGCAGCCCTTTCCTAAAGTTAGTCCGTGTGGTGACGGATTAAGAATACTTATTGTCACCACCCCATATCATCCCATGGGTGTCGTAAAAGCCGACAGAGGGAGCATATTTTGCAGAGAACAGCACTGTAAGAGAAGGAAAACTTGATACAAACCCTATACCAACCTGTTTGGCCAGCGTGGTATAGTAGGCCAATTCCTTCTTTAAAAGGAGAGGCCTAGTCCAGCAGTGGACTGTTAAAGGCTGGTGAAGAAGAAGCGTGCAGCCCAGATGCATTGAAGAGTTTTGCCTTCTCCAAAAGTCCGGAGTCCGCACTGCCAGATTTGACAAAATATTTAGCTTATCCACTGAGCGTAAAGGTATAGCAAAATCTAAGCCGTAGACTAGTATCACTATATTTAAGGGTACTGACTCCCTAGGCAAAGATTAATAAAACATTTAATTACTGCCGAGACCGATGGCTGGCCGTGGCATGGCCCATGGGCCAAATAATAATTAACAGTATAATACGCACATATCTTCAAAAAGTCAAATGTGCGCGTCGTGAATTCGAACACGATATGATTCGCATCAAGTAATGGTAACTTCAAGGCAGCGATAGCATAGTGGAGATACCAACAGAGTGCCATGCAGAGGATCATCATCATCTTGCCCTGATCCCAATTTATTTGGGGTCGGCGCAGTAGGTCCTTCGCTTCCATACTTCTCTGTCATCCGTCATCTCATAATTTGCCTCTTAGTCTTTTATATCCATTCTCATACAGTCCATCCATCTTTTCCTTGAGCTCCCTCTACCTTTCCATTCCTCTACCTTCATATTCTTAATCTTATCAATTCTCGTAACTCCACACATCCATCGCAACATTCTAACAACAGAGGGTATCGGGTTCAAATATGATGAAAATAATTCGTACTCACCGACTGTATCACAAGTTTGTTAGACGCTATGATGACGTTCGGCGGATCGCCCACTGGGGTAGCGGTACCCCCAAGGTTACAGAAGATGACCATGGACATCAGAACTGGGATCGGTTCCAAATTCATCACTTTGCAGAGCCTGGAGAAAAAAGGACTTTTTGAGTGATCGAAGGTTGCTGGTGTCTTAGGGTCAATTCATCTATGGGAGGAAGACTGGACAGCTCCTGTTTCCTGCCTTCTAGGGTCTTCTAGGGTAACACTGTTGGGCACTCGAGGTGGTTTTTAGTGGTGAAACCGCATAATTTGGCTCTCATTTCCCAGAGAGACAGAGATCCGAAGGGATTTTCCACATCGTAACAAAAAAAAGCGCATCCCGCGCTCGATTCCTGGGTCAGGCAAAAGTGTAACTGAATTTTTATGAGTTCTCACGAAGTTTGGCAATGAGCCCGGTGACGGCAATAGGCTCACCCCCTGTTACGTGGGATCTAAAATTCATAAGTCGTAAAGTGGGTGTAATATTACACTTCTGCCTACCCCTTTGGCGATACAGGCGTGAGTCTTATATTTCGGTCCAATGTTAAATTTATTTGGTCGATAAGGCCGATCTAGAAGTTGTGGAACTAGTTTATTGCCAAGGCCTAATAAGAGGTGGTAAATCTTGAAGAATCTATAGACTTACCGTATAGTAACAGGAGTCATAAACAGCACGGTGGTGACATTGTCCAACAACAACGACACTATGGATGTGATGACGCATAGAATTGTTATTAGCGGCCAGATCTTGCCTTTGGCTAGCTGGAACAAGAAATAGATCGTATTAGAAGCTGATCTAGTGAGGGTCTAACCCCAGTGGTGACCTCTGCTAGCGTTGATTAACTTTGCGGATCTGTTACGACCAGTAAGTCAGTGCACGCTAAAAATGCTACAAATATGGTAAAAAAGAAGAGCTTTGCCTTAGAGCCTTAATTTTTCCATTTGTATGGTATTACAATACCATATTAAAAGAAAATTACGATATGATCAGTGATATCAGATATCACAATTTGAGGGAGAAGGTGACTTGCTGTAATCTGAAAGTCTTATAGGGATTTTGGAAGGGGGCTGACTGATTTTAAGCGGAGTTTGCTGAGATTTGGACGCTCAGCGTGGGACGCTCGCCCGCCAGCGATATCACTGCTAGGCATCACAACTACTAGGCACAACAACATAACGTGGACGTACTGCGATTTAGAAGGAGGGGTTGCTGTTATTTGACAGAAGACTAGATGTGATTGGGTGTAGTGTGATTGGGGTAAGGGGTATTCTAGTGATTGGGGGTAGTGTGATTTGGGGTATTGTGATTGGAGGTAGTGTGATTAGGGGTAGTGTGATTGGCGGTAGTGTGATTTGGTTGTAGTGTGATTGGGTGTAGTGTTATTAGAGGTAGTGTGTTTAGGGGTACTGTGATTGGAGATAGTGATATTGGAGGTAGTGTGGTTTGGGGGTAGTGTGATTGGAGGTAGTGTAATTTGGTTGTAGTGTGATTGGGGGCAGTGTGATTGGGTAGTTGGTTGAATGGGTAGTGTTATTGGAGGTAGTATGGTTTGGGGGTAGTATGCTTGAAGGTAGTGTGATTAGGGGTAATGAGATTGGAGTTAGTGTGGTTGGAGTTAGTGTTATTAGGGATAGTTTGATTGGAGGTAGTGTGATTGTATGTGGTATGCTTGAAGGTAGTGTGATTAGGAGTAGTGTGATTGGTGGTTGTGTGATTTGGGGTAATCTGAATGGGATAGTGTGATTGGCGTAGTGTTATTGGAGGTAGTATGCTTGAAGGTAGTGTGATTAGGGGTAGAGTGATTGGGATAGTGTGATTGGGGGTAGTGTTATTGGGGCCAGTGTGATTGTGAGACGTGTGATTGGAATTGGAGTATTGATGTGATGGGGAGGGGACTTGTGGCGGTTATAGTTTGGTGAGGAAACACTTTATCAAGATCAACACTTTCTTACCTTAAACGTGAGTACAGCGATATAATCGAACAGGCCAGTGTCGGTGATGAGAGCCACCAGCACCATCATACTGAACAGAAGCAGTAGTGTCTCCACGTCTACCCAGCTCACTAGCTCAGTCAGCGTGGGACGCTCGCCTGCTAGGGATAGTACTGCTAGAGAAGCAGTTGATAGTAATAGGGCTGCCATAGTTCTGTGAATGATCTGAAAGTGAGCGGTATCATAATGATCTATTATGTTTTTATAGAATTATTAGTACCTTTATAATGTTACTAATCCCACCCACATTCCCACTACTGTATCACCTATATAGCTAGGTTCAGCAGTAGGCACCATAGAAGAATCCGAGTTTTGACACTCGTGAAGTCCCGGGGAAACCTAAATTGTCTTGGAACCCGCAACGAATTTAATCAGAAGTTTATTGGTTGAAAAATATCTGTACCTATAAATAATTTTGCAGTGTATATACCCTTATTATGTTTATATTTTTTTATGTTTATCATTTATTTACCAATTGACCTGTAACAAAAACGTCTCCCTAATGTTTCAACCACAGCTTAAATTACCAAACGTAAATTCATCTCATTGATATGACAGTTAAATTAATATTAAATATTCGAAATAAACTAGAATAGGTACGTTAAACAACCAACTTTGCGGTTCCTATTTTTTTATCGATACAATAGTTTTTGAAACAATTATGCTCGTAATTGGGCAACTCTATTTGGCTCGCCTGTTTGTTCTTGTCACACGTAGTGCATTTACTGTAAGAGTTCCTACTCACTCTTACAGTAAATGCGGTACGTTACCTATTGTTAGCTTGCCGTTATCTATCTATTTTTATTATTATTTTCTTATGTAGTACATTTAATGATAAGATAAGTAAGAAGTTTCAAAAGATTTGTTTTTGTTAAAAAATTTATTGACTCGGACGCAAAAACCTACGAGTGGTAGTCGAACGACGCGAAACGATGTTGCAAGAAGAAGACATTGCCGAACTTCGGATGACGTTGCCGCGCCGTGAGTAGCGAGTCACGTGGCGTAGTGTAGGGTCTTTGACCGTTTGAATCGGCTGTGCCGATTTCAAAGCATGTTCCAAAATTGCGAAACTAAAAATCAATATTTTGGCTAAACTACTACACAGATTTGATTGATTTTTGGTATGCCCCTGTTTAAAAAATGCCCGTATGATAGCGCCAACCTGTATATAATTTCAAAATAACTGTGTAAGCTTAAAACCAATTTTATAACGTTGTTATCGTGAAAGGAATGCCATTATTTAGGAAAATGCTTATCAGAGGGTGCGAGCCCATACGTCTCTTAAATTTCAGGCCTTTAATAAAACTTGCAAAATTGAATTTATAATTTATTTGCCCCTTTTTGAAGAGGGGGAAAATAAAATTATAATTTATATTTTTTAGGTGGCCATACGCCCGTTATTTATAGTAATGAATGATTTTATTACAATTTTAGAAATTAAGTAGTGATACGAAACATATTTACTGAATATTTTTTTAATTTATAATGAGTCCCTTTTGATAGCTTTTTGCAATTCGGGGTATTTCTCGAACCACAACTATCGGTTGCGCTCACACTATCAAATGAAACGTTTCTCGTAAACGTAGACTTTTAAATCTACGTTTACGAGAAACTGTTATTTCAAGGGGCGTATAGGTACCTACTAATTTCTAAATAGGAGCGAATCTTGAGGGGCGTATGGTCTCGCAGCCAGATTTACCCCAAAAACTACGCGTACATAAAACAAAACAAAGCAGTATTAATCCCAGTGATAACAAATCATCAGTAAAAGTCGTGGGGTCTACCTGTGTAAGACACAAAAAACGATGCTGTCATATCGAACCTAATTTATTTTGGGATTCATGCACACGCACACTACTACGTCCCAAACTCTACTTTGACTGGTAGAGGGAGACTCACTGCCAGGGTTTCATCATCATCAACCTTGGTATTAATCTGTCCCACTGTAGGGCACAGGCATCTTGTCATTATGAGATGGGTTGGCCACAGTCCAAAAGCTGGCCAAATGCGGTTTGGTTGACTTCACATGTCGAGAACTCTCAGACATACAGGTTTCTTTAAGATGGTTTCCTTCAGCGTATGGCAAAAGAAAATTAGCAATTTAATAAACACTTAACTTTTAAAAATCATTGGTGCTTTAATCCAAGACGGGTTATCAGACGGCATAGCAGTACCTATGTTAGTGTCTCCATTAGGCTACCGCTGCCTTTTTACACCGCAAAAAGAAACCGTTGGTAAGTTTTAAGACATCCATCTTCATCATCATAGCAGATCCGACCGATCTTGAGCCACCCACTAGGACTTTACTAATAGTTGATTGAATCAGGCGTTACTTGGCGGAATTCCATCGTAACCTAATGGAAAGATAGAGGAACCCACCACGAATACTCGGATTTCCCACCCCAACTATTGCAATGGAGAAAAAGTTACAATACCGAACTCCTCCAATGATAAAGGATATGGGATACATGGAATAATGCGGCACTGGGTTCCAAGAAAATTCCAGAAATTAGGTAAGATAATTATATTTATAAACACTTACCTCAAATACTATAAGCGCATACAACGCACAAAGCAGTACTAACGCGTAGATAATCCCAGTAGTGGGGTCTAACGGGTCCACAGTATAACTCAGAGTGAACGGTGTAGTCGTATCGGATGTACTGTTCATCTTTAGAGCGAATACACTTCGGTTTGAATGAAGAGTGTCCACTTGGAGAATAGCTGAGCGAAGCTCACTCTCTTGAAAGTCGATCGAGTTTTCGTTTTCGAGGTATATTGACCAGTGGGTAGATGCCTGGAAATAGTAATAGGTATATTTATTATTGTTTAACGCCATTGGGACTTCGTAGGCTAATGCGTGGGTGCTTTTGGTTTTGGGGAAATAGTCAAGTCGGTTTTTGAAGCCATTCGGAGTGGGTGCATTTATTGCACTTTCAGGCAATTTGTTCCATTCTGTGACAATTATATGTGTCAATTCTATAATGCGTGGATCTTTTTAGTTTTGGGGAAATAGTCGAGTCGGTTTTTAAAGCGATTCGGAGTGGGTGCATTTATTGCGCTTTCAGGCAATTTGTTCCATTCCGTGACGTTTAAATGTGTCAATTTTATATATTCCGACTCGCGGTGTAATTTCAAAAATTCTAACGTTTGACTGACAGCGCACAGCTAAAACTATTCGGCGTAAGAAGCTGTAATATTTGGCATGGATGTTCCTTGGGGATTGCAGGGGTACACTAAGAAGTGAGAATTGGTTGGAAACGGTTAAATTAAATAAAAAAGAAAGTAAGGAATAACTGCGGACATCCTCTAGTATTTTCTATTAGGCAACAGGGAGACCAAAGAAAAGTTGGAAGGATTATGTGACGGATGATATGAATAATTAATAAACGATTAATAAACGTCCGTGTGGTGACGGATTAAGAATACGGATTGTCACCACCCCATATCATCCCATAGGTGTCGTAAGAGCCGACAGAGGGAGCATATTATGCAGAGAACAGCACTGTAAGAGAAGGAAAACTTGATACAAACCCTATACCAACCCGTTCGGCCACCGTGGTATAGTAGGCCAATTCCTCCTTTCAAAGGACAGGCCTAGTCCAGCAGTGGACTGTTAAAGGCTGATGATGATGATGATATGAATAAAAGCGAGAGAATGTTCAGATGAGGTCTGATATGGGAGAATAGAAGAGAAAGACTTTCAGATAGAACAGGGCAGGCAAAATATTTTACTAAAAGGCAGTTCGTACCTACCTCCACACTATGTATATCATTTCGTCCACTGTACTGCCGAACACCATTCTTTAGTCGCCATTTTTCCAGCCAGACTTTCATCTCGGTCATGTTTGCTTTCTGACTGGCGTTTAGTTTCCTTTCGTATTGCTCCGATATGAATGGACCAGTCAGCTTCAGGAGGACTGATAATTGGTCCTTTTCGGTTCTTAGGATGTAGTCTGGAAAATGTTTAATACGAGTATCTGAATTTAAAAAAAATACATGTTCTAAATATACAGGGTGTCACAAGACCCATCATCAAGCCGAAGTCTACGCATTTTGGACATCATGCCAAGTCATACTAACCAAAAATTAAACTTGGGAAACGACATTTTTTTTTAAGTTTTCTCTTTTTTCAAGCCGCTATAAAAATGCGCGCGTGCAATTTTCGAAATACCTACTCCTTGGGTGCATAGGACATCTATAGAACAGGTTAGCGGGGTAAATGCATCGATTTTGTACCTAATTACAAAACTTCTATAGTAACTTTGAGCCTCAATATCTCCTGAACCAGTAATTTCCCTGGTATGATGCCGAAGCAAAAAATGTTCGTAATGATTGGTACAATATGTGGTTTCAGTTTTCGAAGGGACTTTTTACACCCTGTATATTTCTTCATTCTTGACGTTTCGGTATGGGATTATGGCTTTTACGGCTGGTGAAGCCGTGGTCACGATATGACTCATCGTGAGTCATCAAAATAGCCAAATAATTACACGATACAGACCTGTTATATAAATTTCATACATACTGGGTGTCAGGGACGGTGTACCGAAAACCGATACCAATGGTTCAGTACATGATACTGAGGCCATTCGCGGTCGATTTTTCCGGAAAATTTTCATAAAATTTCCGATTTTCTTTTTCACTTTTTGCCATATAATGTAATGAAATAGTAACTTTAGTCGACCCACATTAATATTTTTGTAAAATTCTAAGAATTAAACATGTGCATGGCGCGTTTATTCTGATATGACATCGGTCGCGGCGCGCGGCCGCAGCACAGTAAGCGCACCAGTACATCGTAATCACTGCCGCTACCACCCGCCGCTGTAGGGCCGTAACAGCTGATAATGCGAGTTTGCGTGTTCCTATTTACATCACAATTTTTTGGAAAATTGTCGAGTTCTTAGATTTTTCCGGAAAATTCGAACGCCAAGGGTCTCAGTCACAGATATAGATCTACATAGGTAACGCAACTATCACGATTTGTATTGAAAGTATTGAAACCAAGCGTGCCGACTTTTTTATACCTACTGTGACGTTGCCTGTATCACGAAGTCGAAGTGATGCGCGACAGTATCGCTTGTGCGATATTCATCGTCTCCTAATACACAACGTCATATCAAACGTCCGAAGCAAACGCGGCAACGTAATATGAATAAAGTTTACTTAACGGTAAAACGGACGCGCGGGGACTGAAGTTAGTGGCGACCAAGCTCGACGCTTGGTCGGAGTTCAGACACGCGAAGTGCATGCATTTGCTTTATCTATGTAGATCTATGTCTGTGGTCTCAGTATAATATACTGAATCACTGGTATCAGTTTTCGGTACACCGTCCCTTACACACTGGTATATTATTATGTGTGAAAGTCGAGAAAGTTTAAAAGTATTTACTTACAATACCTTCATCAATTTTAATACTTCAGGACTTTAGGAAAATTTTACGTTTTAACTACTGTTATATTGTACCTACATATGACTCTTATATTGTATACCTAAATACTGTTATATGTGAATCAGTAAAACAATAATAATTGTCTTCTTTATTGTTATGAAACTCGATGTTTCATCTCCATGAACGTGAGCTATATCATTCACACATTCTTTATTTAGGTACCTACATCCCATTACAATATCTTTATTTAGGTATATCCCACAAAAGGTATTGTATTGTTTCATTACATCCATTCATCGTTTCTAGGTATAGGTAACGAATCTCTACTAGTAGGTGATGTGTGAAAATGGATGTTGTTTTAGGTACAAGTTTAGGCAAGAGCCAAAAAATTGTTCAACCGTTGATCGTATTTTTTACAATATTTAGAGCGAGAATAAATGTTCAACCGTTGAACATTTTTTACACGTGGATGTAGGACAAAACGGCCAAGTCGCATAACATTAAATATATTAATAGAGAAATTGTCTAGAGATTTCATAACTTTCTAGAGATAAACAAGCAGCTCTATCGAGTCTTGGCTATTTTTTTACACAATGTTTTTGTTGGCATACATTATTACAACTACTGGTTGTCCTTAATAAACAAAGAAATAAATATCCGACCCCAGGCGTACCCGCAGGCAAAAACTAGTTTTTTTTATAGACTCACGCCTGTATCCCCGAAGGGTTAGGCAGAGGTGTACCTAATATTAAACCCACATTTCGGCATGAATTTTCAAGTCCCACGTAATAGAGGGCGAGCTTATTGCGGTTACCGGGCACATCACCAGACTCCGAGCTGCTACCGAGAATTCGGAAAACCCAGTAACACTTTTTTGCCCGATTCGGGAATCGAAGCCGGGACCTCCGATCAGTAGGCGCATACGCTATCCACTGGACCGCAGAGGCAAAAACTAGTCTAGATAAAAATTCTCGACTTTATCATTTATACCTTTAGTTTCACCAGGAGCTATAGAAGAGTGCCTGATGACTTCCACTTTCTCATTACACATGAGGAAGACCACGGTGAAAAATATCCATACTCCAACTAGCAGGGTTATTTTAACCGTATGTTTAGCTTGCTCCATCTGTAAGAGAAATAAAAATATGAAGAAAATTTATAGAGAATTTCATTTTTCATAACATAACATAACTTCACGCCTTTTATCCCTGAAGGGATAGGCAGAGGTGTATTACACACCCACACTTCGCCAGTTATGTTTCGGCCCCAATGTAATAGGGGGCGAGCCTATTGCCATCTACCGGGCAAATTGTTCAGCGAGCGATAATTAACATTTATAATACACACATAACTTTTTTTTTTTATAAAAGACAACTCCCGCATTAGGACTAAATCCCGTGTCGCGGGGGACTTTACAAACATACAACTAACGGACACAATGAACACCCAGACTCGAAACAACAATTTGTGAATTACACAAAGTGTTGCCTCGTGTAGGGATCGAACCCACAACACTCGGCGCAGTGTCAAGTGGCGAGGCGACCGCTTAAACCACTACGCCAACCGTGCAGTCTTTCGTGCAACTTCAAAAAGTCAGAGGTGTGTGCCCGGGGTACCTGGGGATCGAACCCGAGACCATCGCCTTGGCAGTCCGTTACGTACACCACTGGGCTATCGCCGCTTTTTTCATTTCAGTTTCATTTCATACTTACTATTGCGTTTCGTTCGGTGAGTGAGTTCCGAAGGCTCCATCCCTGTCTCCTTTTCGCTCAAATCGTGCCTCCTCCTATGCCTATTCGCTTATAAAAGGGCGGCAACGCATTTGTGACGCCTTTGGAGTTGCATGTGTCCATGGGCGGCGGTAACCGCTTACCATTGGGCGATCCACATGGTCGTTTGCCACGTATAAAAAGTGGCAGAAATTGCAGACAGCAGCTTTTCAAATATATTTTTTATTATATACATATAAATACTATTTATTATATACATATAATTACTTCAAAAATGCTAAGACCTGGAAAATTTTGTATTGTACCTTTGTCAGAAGCATATTGGAGTATGCATCGCAGATATGGAATCCACGTTATGACACATACGTCGCGAGAATCGAGAGAGTACAGATTAAATTTATTAAATACATGTGCGACCGCCTACAAATCCCTTTCAAATCAAGCCAATACCTAAATATCTGTAAAAAATTTCACCTGCTCCCACTATCTGAGAGAAGAAATATATGCGACGTTTGTTTTTTACTAAAAATTGCCTCTAACAGCATAACTTGTCCCGAATTGTTAGGCAAGCTAAATCTCAATGCGCCAACTAAGCAATTAAGAGCTATGAAACCCTTGCATATGCCTATAGCGTCTTCTAATTATAGGCAAAACTGCTTCCTTAACCGAGCGAGCAATAGCTTTAACCTAGCAGCCAAAGATCTAGATATAGATTTATTTTGTACAAGTGTTCCAGTAGCAAGGCGAAGAATGAGTGAGACCTTCTTTTCATAAACAACATTTGGCTACGGCTGACCGAACTGTACTGTAACTCAATGGAGATTGTAGTTAAGTTTAGCATGTTAGTGTTTTATTGATTTTCTATTTGAAAAATGTGTGTTAATTATATTTTAATGTTAAACGTGAGGACCTGTAATTGGCTATCTGTTACTTATATAATATTTTTGTCAAATTAGAATAAGCTGTTGGACCTCTATATATAAATAAATAAATAAATTTAAACAAATTATACTGCCACGTAGTCCAGTGGATAGCGTATGCGACTGCTGATCGGAGGTCCAGGGTGCGATTCCCGGGTCTGGCAAAAGTGTTACTGGGTTTTTCCGAATACTCAGTAGCAGCCCGGAGTCTGGTAATGTGCCCTGTACGGCAATAGGCTCGTCCCCTATTATGTGGGACCTAAATATTCATGGCGAAATGTGGGTGTAATATTACACCTCTGCCTACCCCTTCGAGGATACAGGAGTGAGTCTATAAAAAAATATATAGGACTGGACTGCCTCCGTGGTCCCGTGGATAGCGTATGCAACTGCTGATCGGAGGTCCCGGGTTGGATTCCCGGGTCGGGCAAGTGTTACTGGGTTTTCCCGAATTTTTCGTAGCAGCACGGAGTCTGATGAAGTGCCCGGTAACGGCAATAGGCTCGCCCCCTATTACGTGGGACCTAACAATTCATGGCGAAATGTGGGTGTAATATTTACACCTCTGCCTACCACTTCGGGGATACAGGCGTGAGTCTATAAAAAAATATATAAATTTATGGAATATCAGATTTTTACCACTAACTAAAATTTGTTACCCATCCAAGTGGTGACCTGTGCAAGCGTTGCTTAACTTTACACATAGTAAAGTTTAGTCACGCTTTGAGCACTACCAACAGATCATTTATTATGTTAAGGGAAAACTTATTTCCTCTTTATATATTTAATGTTTTCTGTAGAATTCCCATTCAAATGCCCATTCAAATCACAATAGATGAATGAATATAAGGACAATGGAAACCACGACACTATTTGGGCTTTTACCAACACATAGGTATATTACATATATATAGGTCATTTCATACAAAACTATCGACATGATTTTCCCATTGTAAATAAATTCAATATTTCATCTAAAATTTTAGTAACAGGAAACGATTTAAATAACCAATTTTCCCCGTCATGAACATCATTTTGTAAACATACATTCAAACAATCCCATGGTAAGTAGCTATAGCCTAGGGGAGATATCAACATACTGCCATACAGCGGGTTTCAGATTGGAATCCACGGCGCGCACCAATGACTTTGGAGTTACTTATGTGCATAATGAATTGTAAATTATCGTTTGCCCTGTACCTTGGAGAGCAAGTGCACGAGCAAGTCGTCCGTCCGGGCTGTCATGAAGATTTTTGATAGTCGCTATAGGGAATGTGTTGGCAGAGGCCTATGTCTAGCAGCAGACTGCGATAGGCTGATCGAAACTCTAAAAAAATCATGGAATATCGCTATCCCTTTTGGGTTGCGGAGGTCAGACAGGCAGTCACTCTGTGCAAAAGCTAATATTCAGTCAAATTCGGTTAGATTAAAAAGCGAAACCCGCATTCTAACTGGGATAACGATATGAAGATGATGATATTTCACTTGAGCCAAAGGTAGCGAATGCCTGAATTTCTTACCTTCGTTTTCTTTGTAGGTTTCGGTGCATCGTTTGCCAGGCTGTAAAGAAAATAATTAAATACTTTTATTACATTTCATAAGGCAGCGATAGCCTAGTGTAGATAGGTACTTATAGATTACCATGTAGAGAGTGTTGGGTTTGGTTCATACGCACAGCACGCACCATTGACTTATAAAAGTTATATTCCTTGTTTCCCTTTGTTCCTAGAAGGAGATTTTTTTTTCGTGAGTGCTGTGACTAACTCTGGTGTCGGAGTTAAATACCACTCAAAACCCTCCGGCGTGGCCCAACGATTAATGTACTATTTTATTTTATTTTTTCTTCACTGTGGAAATGCATTTACGCACGTATGTGGGACTCGACGGCTGGAGTATAAGGCCGTTATACCCACTAAAACCACAGTGCATACGTCAACGCCATTTTGGGCGCCAGGGGGTCGCGTTAGCATTCTACCCTCACACCCCGGCGGATAGCCCGAAGGCCACAGCCTCCTTGGTGGCGGATGAAGGTGTTGGGCTCCGCCGCCAAAACACCCAGCGGCCGCAGAGGATAGGGAGGACGGCAACAACGATTCGTGTACTTTTTTTTTCGACTTTCTCAAGTACCCGTGTGTCGGGGGCTCGGGTATCGCCGAAGCATTCGTCGGAACCCCCCGACGGGTATTGGCCCGCCATATGGTCAGGCGGGCCCCGAACAAAACCCCCGTGGCGGCGTATTAAGATGTTGGGCTCCGCCGCCAAAACACCCAGCGGCCGCAGGGGATAGGGAGGACGGCAACGCAACACCGCATCTCCTCTTCCTCTGCGGCCCCACCGCGACGCAACAATGGTGCGCCCCCATTTGGTCGCGGGAGATAGGGCGCGTGGCAACGCAACACCGACACGCTTCTCCTTCCGCGACCGCACCGACTGCGAGGGACAGACAGAACTGTCCCCCGCACCCGCACTTTGGACGCATCCTACGCAGGCCTCACCCAAGCCCACGTGGAGCGTCCCCTCCCGGGATCCCGCTTAGCTTCACCG
Source organism: Euclidia mi (assembly GCA_944739405.2). Classification (NCBI taxonomy): domain Eukaryota; kingdom Metazoa; phylum Arthropoda; class Insecta; order Lepidoptera; family Erebidae; genus Euclidia; species Euclidia mi. The sequence goes on along the minus strand of OX123211.2, from coordinate 9,296,158 downwards.
TGGGTGTACCGCAAACCCACGGTTACTGAGCACCCCCACCACGACAATGTGGAGATCCCACAGGGGGGAAACGATTCATGTACTGAGACAAGAACCGGAACTAACAATATACTACGAACGGCAAGTCAAATCAGACTATGGGACCTACACTTTACTCATTTTTTTTTCTGAATTTTATCGTACAATATTGTCCGCGTAGTCAGAATGTATAACCCTGCCTTTCAGCTCTAGATGCTTCGAGTTTCCGCATCAAACCGTGGATGGACAGACGACATGGCGAATCAATGAGGGTTCCTAGTATTAGGTCCTATTCGTCATGTCAGCCTAGAGACGTCCACTGCTGGACAAAGGCCTCCCCCAAGGTTCTCCACACAGACCGATCTCCACCCGCATCTAACCGTGTTCCTAGTACTAGTATAGTAAAAAGATATGAAAATAATGCATACTTTTTCTCCTGCTTCGCTTCCTTAGCATCAGGTCTACCACCATTGAGGAAAGCGACCTCCTGTGGACTGAATTGCCCATCGCCATGCAGATGCGGAGCTGAATGGACAAATGGCAGCCTCTTTGAAGCATTGGTTGATGTTTTGAGTGGGTCTTCTAAAACACCTGTACAGAAAAGTTAAGGTTTATTTTCTTGACTCTCAATCGTTTAGCGATAACGTCGCCCAATTAGAAAATAACATATATTTCACAAGTCTAAACAAACCGTGTGGTTGACGGCATTGAATACAAGTGTCACCACCCCCTATCTTCCCGTAGGTGTCGTAAGAGGCGACTAAGGGATAACACGATGCAAATACCATATTTGCGTAGAGACGGAAAACTCGACATCAAACCCTATACGACTGCCTCGTTGGTCTCGCGGCATAAATTTGCGCGTGGGATCGGGAGGTTCCGGGTTCGATTCCTGGGTCGGGCAGTGTTATTGGGTTTTTCTGTCACGAAATTCTCAGTAGCAGCACGGAGTCTGGAAATATGCCCGGTACGGCAATGGGCTCGCCCCTTATTGCGTGGGACTAAAGTATATCTGGCGAAAAGTGGGTGTAGAAATACAGGTGTATTTCAGCAGAGGTCTGCCTACCCCTTCGGGGATAAAAGGCGTGACGATATGTATGTATGTCTAAACAAAAATAAATCAATTTAAATGAAGTTCTATTTTAGCAAGCTGGTGCAACATATCGCCTTGTCGGATAGTGCTTGAACTTAGAATGCTGTTACTTAAACTAATGTGTTATAAGTACAGTTGTCTCGACCCTACTGCTACTCTTCATATTGACGATGCAAATATTATCCGCGCGCCTCTAGCGGCGAAATTTAAAAGATGTCTGAGAACAACAATTTTGACAGCTTTCAATACAACTTTGCTTCGTGGTTATGGTAAGGTTATGAATTTCCCTGACATAATTTTATTTAAGAGCTTTCAAAAACATCAAAAGTAGGTATGTAGTTGTGGTCCGTGAAAGTGTGGTTCTTAGAAAACTTCTAAATTTCGCCGCTAAAGTCGCTAGTTAGAATTTTGGCATCGCCAATAGGTAGGTAGGTACTTTCGTTCCGGACACAAAGTTAAGGTTTAGTAGACTAGAAGGGTAAAGCTGAATGTGTATGGAGATAGATATTTAATCTATACTATATAATATAAAGCTGAAGAGCTTGTTTGTTTGCTTGAACGCACTAATCTCGGGAACTGCTGGTTCGATTTGAAAAATTCTTTTATTGTTACCCATTTATCGAGGATAGGCTTATGTATAACATCACGGTATGAACCACGGGAGCGGAGCAGTAGTTTTAAATAACGCGTGTGTAACCGCGGGCTCATCTAGTATACTATAATATATGATCTGTGATTGTGATATTGTAAATAAAGCCGGACAAGTGCGAGCCAGACTCGCTCACCGTGGGTTCCGTGATCCGTACTAATCTAAGTTTGTTTACTTAAACACGCTAATCTAAGGAACTACTGGTCCGATTTGAAATTTTTTTTCAGTGTTAGATAGCCTATTTATCGAGGAGGGCTATAGGCTATATAACATCACGCTATGAGCCACGGCAGCGGAGCAGTGGCCCTAAATAACGCGGGTGTAACCGCGGCCTCATCTAGTTTAGAGATAAGAGAGACATAGCGTTTCCAAATAAAGGATCTTGACAGACAGATAAACAGACATACAGGGAGGCAGACCGACGTCACAAATTTTTCACTGTTATTTCACACCTTTTGACGTTATATAATATTTTGTCTGTTTATTATCATTTAGGTTCATCATAATAAATACGTCATAATTTATCGTTTATTTTTTCCTGTTCTACTTAACTTAATAATAACGAATTTTATTTAGAGATGTGTACGATCATCTGAATGTTAAAGTTCAGATTATAATAATAACTAACTTTCGGCCGTGGCTTCGCCCGCATGTAATTCTAATAAAAAGTAGCCTATGTACTTCCCCAGGTTTCAGACTATCCATATCAAATTCCATCACAAACGGCTCTGCAAATTAGCCGTGTAGCATACATATAAACAGATACTTACCTAATGCTTAAAAATTACTTTTGTTTTCATAGTCGTCAAACTTCAGGTAAACATTAGTATGTAGGTAGGTATATTATTGAAGTTATTGAAGACCTTATATACCTACCTACTTAATATAACAGCAGCAAAAATAAAAATGGAAAACATTACTTACCACAAAGTACCTAGGTAGTTAGGTACATAATACTTATATCAGACCTCCCCGCGCGCCAACTGAAGGTACATACTGAAGGCAATAAATCTATCGATTTTGAAAACAATTTGAAAACTACTTCAGAATGAGCATTGTAAAAAAAGTATCAAATAATACTTTTAATTATTTTTACGGATGACTTTTTAGTATGTAGTGGCTTCTACTTAGGTAAAAGGTAGATATATGCTGCCGCGGACTTTTGTTTTGAGATTTTTTTAAGATATACAAATATCACTGTAGATTATCTTCATATAACTTCAACGGTTTAGGCAACGCACGCGAAGATAGCTCTCAGAGCTCAGAATTTTTGCCGACTTAGTTGATACTTTTCATTATATTATGGCAACATTACACAAAATCTTTACAAATTGTAGCCTATTTGTTATTCTAATGTATAAACTATAATTACTGTAAAGTTTCATCCAAATCCGTTCAGTAGTTTTTGCGTAAAGGGTAACAAACATCCATACATCTATAGGTACATACATCTTCACAAACTTTCGCATTTATAATATTAGTAGGATTCAGCATCGATGTTGATTTTTTTTGTATCGGCACGCCTGTTTCCCCGAAGGGTAGGCAGAGGTGTAATTTTACACCCACATTTCACCTTGTGAATTTTAGGTCCCACGTAATAGAGGGCGTGTCTATTACTGAGAATGCCGTAACGCTCGGGCTACACTACCGGGATATGCCAACAATTATTGCCATAATTTCAACAACGCCTAGGTGTAACCGCGATTTATGGCCATAATTTTACAATGCCAATCAATATGGCATATGCCGGTAGGCAATAGCTCCGGCGGCGGTCTTTTTCGCACATCAAAGAAAATTACCGCAGTAATTATTGCGTTTGTGGCCACACTACCGTTTGTTCAGTGTGCAACACGAGTTCGACGACGACGCACGTATCTACACTATCTACCGATATGGAGTGGTCAAATGAAAAAGCGCTCAAATTTTTGGAGTTATTGCAATCCGAACCGTCTCTCTGGGATACCCGACAGAAAGCTAAAAATTTAAAAGATTCATGTTAAAATAATTGGCACTCATAAAATACCAAACAGCTGCAGCTTCATCCGCCATCTTGAAAAATGATATTTTTACCGCCTAGTTTATTGGCATATCTCGGTAAACTCTAGTGTAACCACCATAGAGATATTAGAATAGAGTGGCAGAACAGTACCTAACTCAATACTGTGTCGTGTCTGTCGGTGCGAGAGAGAACACAACATTAAAGGCCCCCTGCATCTCTCTCTAACAATACATGCACAACATCAACATTACGCAGTGGCATGCTACCTGTAACTATTATTTATATCAGTTTATCAGTAATCAATAGTTTAAAAATATATAAACATTTTTGTCACTTCAAACTATCTTCGTGTATCAATAAAAACAACTTTTAAACTATTGATTGCTAATAAACTGATTTCAATAATAGTTACAGGTAGCACGCCACTGCGTAATGTTGATGTTGTGCATGTATTGTTAGTATTTGTTAGAGAGAGATGCAGGGGGCCTCTAATGTTGCGTTCTCTCTCCCACCGGCGGACACGAATAGGCCCCACTCTGCCACTCTATTCTTAATATCTCTATGGTAACCACACGACTTCACGCAGTAATTTAACGGTAATTTATTGCCATAATTATGGCGGTAACAGCCCGGTAGACGGTAAGGTAGTGTGGCCCGAGCATAAAAACTCAGTAAAACTTTTACCTGACCCGGGAATCAAACCCGGGACCGATTACCAGACGTATACCGTATCCACTGGATTACGAAGGCAGTCAGATCATTTTATTTATTTAGATAAAGACATTCATTATCATTAGGTATAATATGTTTTTTTAAATGCTTAATCAATAACCGACAAGAGCAAAGCTCTTAAATTGAAGAGAGAGAGAGAATCTTCTATTTAGTAGGTACCTACTCCATGACAGATTAACACCCATATTCTAAGACGTTTCCTCGAAAGTTCCTCGACTGACACTCAGCCGAGGATACCTTAAGATTGTCCTCAAAGAATCCTCGAAATTCGTATTCTTAGTTGTGACTTGAGGAAATCTCGAGGTCCCTCGAGTAAGGTCGAGTCGAGAAGAGTCGAGATAATACGTCATAAAATACGTCAATATACCATAGACTGGAGCTTGCTCTTTGAATTATTTTCTCTGTTCATTCTTTAGTTCATTCGAAAATCAACAAACTGCTCGTTTTTTTTTAGTAATCTGTAGCGCGTCCCTGTCAGTGTCATGTCATCACTGTCATCAGTATCATTTTTTATTACGCTCACGGGTCAAGGTTACGTTTGTGTCAAATTTGTATCGTTAGTTGTTTGTTATTTTTATCTTCGCGTCGCGTTTGAAATAATATTTAAATAAATATGTCTTCTAGACAAGTATTTAGTGAGAAAGAAAAGTTGTGTCTTCAGGAATTAGTAGTAAAATATAAGTTAAATTTAAAGGCGAGAATAGCTGCCGGTAACCCCGGCCCCGCTATAAAGAAAGCGGCATGGGCCCGTTTGGTAGAAGAGTACAATTCAATAGAAACCAATAATAAGGTAAATAACTATATATTTATAATGCAATCGGCTAATTTGCCTATTATTTGATGTTAGCTGGTAAAATTTTATTGTTGTATAATACTTACCACGCTCATTAAGATACCTACATAATATCTAACATGTTTATAGAGCGTGGTATTTCTTTTGTAGATATCTTCATAGCAGATACTAGCACATTTGTTCATTGTAGTATTTTGAATATAATAGAGAAGTATTTCTTAAATATATTTTAAAATTTTAGAGAACTGAAGCACAATTAAAGAAGTGTTGGGATAATTTAAAGACACGCAAAAAAGCTCTATTAGCTCAAAATAAAAGAGAGTGCATGAAGACAGATGGAGGGCCATCCCATCCTCAGCCAGGGACTTCAAGGGAGGATCATATTATGCTGATTGATGAGGCTCTGATAGAGCACACAGATGTTGAAAGTGATAACATATCACCTACACCAGCTACAAGAGATACTGATCAAGGTAATTTTTTATAAAAAAAAAATATTTGTCTCGCTGCATAAATATGCGCGTGGGATTGGGAAATATCGGGTTCGATCCCCGGGTCGGGCAAAGTGTTATTGGGTTTTTCCGTTAGGAAATTCTCAGTAGCAGCTCGGAGTCTGGTAATGTGCCCAGTAAGGCAATAGGCTCACCCCCTATTACTTGGGACTATACTCCTCTGCCTACCTCAAGGCGGCGATAGCCGAGTGGTTATACCAACAGACTGCCATGCAGAGGGTATCGGGTTCGAATCCACGGCGCGCACCAATGACTTTTCGGAGTTATGTGCGCATTGAATGGTTAATTAAGTCCCGTGCCTCGGAGAGCACGTTAAGCCGTCAGTCCTGGTTGTCATGAAGATCTTTGACAGTCGTTACAGGGCGTCAGTACCTTCTAAATAAACTGACACTAGTCTTAACCATGGAATATCGCTATCCCTTCGGGGTGCGGAGGTCAAACTGGCAGTCGCTCTGTGGAAAAGCTAATATTCAGCCAAATCCGGTTAGACTAGAAAGCAGACCCCAGATTTAAACTGGGATAACGCTAAGAGGATGATGATGATACTCCTCTGCCTACCTCTTCAGGGATATAGGCGTGAGACTATGTATGTGTATGTATGTAATTTTTGAATATTTGTCTTTAATATAATGTATTACATTTTTATTCAATGTAAACAACTATTTTAATTCATTTTAAAACATTTTTTAGAAATCTTAGATCAAAGCCGACCTCCCTCATCCCAGACAGTTCAAAGTGAATCTGGTCGACTGTCACAGACAAACACTGTGGAAAAAACTGAGCCAGACATTGAAAGAGGTAATTTTATTCTTGTATTAAATGTACTTATAACATTATATCCATGTGATGATGGAAAACAATGTGTCATTCCTTTCCCCTTTCCGGACCGTGGGTGTGGTTAAGCTCAACAAAAGGAGTAATAGCATCATAAGGTAACAGGCTTGTATCCACTAAGAATAAATCGGTTTGATTGTAGTATCTGTAGATTAATTATGATTTTAAGATGTCAATTAAGTTTACTATTTATTATAAAAAGGTAAGATTAATGTTATTTTTAGGATTCTAAAACTAAAATAATGTATTTATTCTTGTGACAGTGAACACCAATCAGAGAGCATTACATCAAACAGTATGTCCGCCATTAATGTTGTTGACGTTTTAGTAGTAAATACAACTAAAATGTCAAACTTTCTACCTGTCAAATCAAATATAACAAAATAAAAGTGGATACATCAGACTAGAATTCATTCATGCTTTGTTTTGTTTTGCACTTAGTGATATCACTCAACCACCATGATGGTTTACAGCAATTTCGTGTCAAATTTAAAAAGGTTTTTAAAAAGCCATAATTAGTACCGTCAACAGTGGCATCTTTACGCTCCATGAGCAACTTTACCCATGAGTACCAGCCTTTACATATCAATCGATTATTCAATTTTAACTCTACTTAGTCGATTTATCTATTTTTCGACTAATTCGAAATTAAATTCTGGCAACCCAAAAAGATTTTTACGCTTGCAACTGTGATATCTGTCAAGTTATTGTCATTTTTTAGTCCATGTGGTCAATCTTGTTCAAAATGATCTCCGAAAACAATTGATATTTTATAGAGATCTCGGGCTCAAGGTAAGTGAATGAAGCTGTATTGTTTAAATTATATTCCCATAATCCTCTGAATTGTATAATTTATACGTGTTTTCAGTTATTTCTTAAGTTATAACGATCGGTAATGTTAGTGGCGGTTAGGTAAAGTTACCTTACCCGGCTTGTTGGCAACTATACCTACTGCTAGGGTTGGCACTAAACTTGGGTCTGTTTGCTTTGTCATTCGTGACGTTCCGGGTATTATTTGCTTTTTTTCCAGTGTGCCATTCTAACAATAAATACGCATTTTTTAGCTTTTGGTGATGGCAATAACTAATTGTTTCAGATACAAAGTAGATACCTACATATGATTGGTACTAATATGGCACCTCCTAATAAAAGGATTAGGAGGCGAGTGGGGGCTCGGCCTTATAAAAATTATTCCGAAGATATGCTGCAATTGGCTGTTGAACTCGTAAAAACCAAAAAAACAACATCTTATGATGCTGAAAAGCAGTTTGGCATACCAAGGAGAACGATTGAAAAACGAGTGAAGAATCTCCATTCTAATAAGCCAGGTCCGCGCTTTCGTTTATCGGACGAAGAAGAATCTAAATTTATCAAAGTACTCATAGCAGCAGGTGACTTCGGTTGCCCACTTTCTATGTTGGATTTCAAATTGATGGTCTGGGATTATTTGAAAAAAAATAATAAAACTTACGTATTTAATGACAAGCTTCCAGGTGACTGGTGGGCGAAACATTTTTTATACCGGCATAAAGATACACTAACGTTACAATAATCATTATTATAATTGTAATTAATTTGAATTTGATACTAGTTGTGTTAAAATTAAGTAAATAAAACTTATTGCAACTTCTGTACGTTTTCGTTTTATTTAGTTTTAGGTGACAACCCTTAGGTTTGGTCCGTTTTTCTATAAAAAACATGACGTTCTTGGGGTATCTTTACCATATCGTAAAAACTTTGAAATTAAGTAAAATACGAAGTTCTTAAAATAACAAGGGATTTTTCTTAGAGTAATTTAACATTATTTTAAACAAAAAGTAATGGCAATTTTACATTTTATACCTGTCACATCAATTTATCAGGATAATTTTATTTTAGGTAAAGATACCCAATACCAGTAAACTTTACCTCTACTATATTTTTTGACTCAGACACCGAGCCTTAAGCCTTTTGATAACTTTTCATTATTCACCATAAAATATGGGCACTGTTTTACTAATAGTTTAAAAAAAAAGTATGTACATTGTTTTGTTCTAAAATAATTTTGTAATAAAGAAAAAAACATGGTAAAGTTGCCACAGTTGACGGTAATGTTGCTGATCGATTTTTGAAGAAAAAATCAGGTATTTCAGTTTAACATCTAATAAAGGAACAAATCGATTGCTAATTACATTTTAGGACACAAGCCTACTGTCTATTAAAGAAGTAAAACCTATTATAAGATTTATAAGCCAAATTACCTTCTATATAGTGGGCCCAGCAGTGGAACATAACTGTTGGCTGCAATGACAATGTTCTATATTATTGTTTTTTTATTTGAACAGAACAGTTTCGAAGATCTGCATCACCCCACAGTGTCTACAGTGCAAGTGGACAACAGGCACCAAGTAAGTGTTACTCATTACACTATTCTACTAAGTCAAATGCAGCTTCTGACTATGAAGGAGCAGGCATGGCTTTTGTGAGGCCAAGTATTTATCAAAATAGAATGCAATAAAAATATGTAGTTTGTGATTAGTTTACCCAGCAATTCTATTTAATATATAAAATACTTATCTTGGATTCTAACAAATTCAAATTGTTTAATTACATGATGTAATAAAGTAACATTATATATGTTACAGTCAAAACTCTTAACCAGTCAAAAGTACTATTGACTAGCAAAGTCAGTCAAAGGAACTTTTGACTGAACAGGTTGGTCAAAAGTGGTTTTGACTGAAAATTATTGGTTATTAGTACTTTTGACTGCAAATTTGCGGTTAAAAGCACTTTTGACCGACGCTCTTCGAGCTCTTCTTCAAAAGTAGTTTTAACTGCAATAAAGCATCAGTCAAAAGCACTATTAACTCGTTAGATGTGAATAAAAATTACCTAGTCGCCTAATAAGCTAGGTAGACGGAGCCCTGCTTCGCAGGGCTTCTATTTTCGAGTGCGGGTCACAAGAGAACCTAACATAACCTATTAGGTAAGTACCTACACATAACTAAGTATCCGGGGCGGACGTGAACTTTTCATAATAAGTAGGTAGGTTAGTCAAAATTACTTTTAACCAGCTCCATTGGGCAAAAGTACTTTTAACTGTTATTTTAGTCAAAAGTATTATTGACTAAAGCATACAGGTCAAAAGTACTTTTGACTGATTTTGCTAGTCAATAGTACTTTTGACTGGTTAAGAGTTTTGACTGCAACATAATATAAGTATTAGATTAAATTGTTTTTTTACTTTGTTAAGGTGGAAGCGCTAAAAAGATTCGAGCCAGGGTTATATGGGAAGAATTTCAAATAAGGAAGAACAATTACTTACGAGTACAAGAGCGGGCAGAGCAAGTACACCAGTTAGTTATTGAGGAGAAACAGTGGCTGGTAAAAGCAGCTGAAGAAATGTATAAAAAGGCGATAATAGAACGACAAACTGCAGAGGAGATTTTAAGAAAATGTCAAAATAAATAATGTTACAAATAATTTGTTACTGAGTATTAATTGAAATCCCTATTGATTGTGTCATACATTTTGTCCTGATTTTTGAGTAATGGGACTTATCATATCTAATGATGAAAAATTTGCTATAGGTAGGGGAGATTGAATCCGTGTGGTGACGGATTAAGAATACGGAATGTCACCACCCCATATCATCCCATGGGTGTCGTAAGAGCCGACAGAGGGAGCATATTATACAGAGAACAGCACTGCAAGAGAAGGAAAACTTGATACAAATCCTATACCAACCCGTTTGGCCAGCGTGGTATAGTAGGCCAATTCCTCCTTTCAAAGGAGAGGTCTAGTCCTGCAGTGGACTGATAAAGCCTGATGATAATAAAGGGGAGATTGGGTAACAGTGGATCACGGGGTACAGTGGATATAATTCACTATAACTCAGTATGTGTTACGCTTAGGGACACAATCAAACTTGTTCTTGCCACTTGTCCATCCCCCTCCCTAACGTACTAATCGTCAACGCGGTGTCAAAGCTAGAAGTCGCGCTGCTATAGTCCACTTTGTAGGTAAGCAACAAAAGCATTTTTCACGTGATTTTGTTATAAATCTGAGTGAATAAGAAATTTTTGTTTTTATTGTGCCGTAGGTGTTGTTATATACTGAGTCTTATGTAAACTGCATATTTTTTTCTTTGCCACAGGTAGTTTTTTTTATGATATTTTAGTCCTTAACCGCCGTTGGGTCACAATGATCATTTTGGGTCACAGTGAACTACTAATCCCCTGTGACTCGCGGAACTTAAATTCATTCGTAATGTATTTTTAGGGAGAATGCACCGCAATTGGGTTAGAATATGCATGTTAATCATGGTGCAGTTCATAAAATATTTACCGATGAACAAGAAAAGAATATAGTCGATAATATTGTTAAGTAGAGTCAAATATTCTATGAACTTACTATTGCAAACGTTCGACGTCTAATTTATGAAATACCGATGTCGAATAAATAAAAGTACCAGATAAATAGCATGAAAGTAATATATTGAGTAACTGTGTTACCTTAGAAAAACAGATAATGGATTATCTTTGCGCACTCTCAGTCGATTCACTGTCACCCATGCAATGATCCAAAGTAACCTATTCCCGGGACACACTCGATCATATCCCATTTCTTTATAAGGTCGCTGTATCTTGTAACTTTATGTACTGAAAGCCTTCAAATGACTCTTTCTTGAAAGATTAATTAAGTACTAATACTAGAATTTAATTTCAGAGATTAATATTTCAGGCATAAACTTTCTAGTTGCACTGTTTGAAAAAAATAGTGATCCACTGTTACCCACTCTCCCCTACTTTGAAGTAATGCATAATAATAATAACAATGCTAATATAGGGGCATTCAGGGCATTGTATGTCTAATTGGATGTATACAATCAAAGCTGATCTGGCTATTTACGAAGTGGTACGTATCTGTCTACACTGATGTACCTATTATAGTAGCAGAATCAAAAGTAGAATATAGTATACACTGAAATTGAGAACATATAGTAGGTAGGTAACTGTCAGAATTAGTGGTGAGTGATGTGGGCTGAAAGAAAAGAATGTTAGGGTGTTTTAGTCACATGGAAGAGCTGGATGAAAGTAGCAGTAATTAAATAGGATTGACAATATTAATTAAAACTACTGTTTTATTTTAGGTAAGTAATTAAGTATTATTTTATTGGTTAGGTATAGTTTAGAAAAATAATAGTAAAAAATATATGGAGCTTCCTGCTCAAACAGGCAAAGCGTCTCTTCCAAACCCCGTTAAGTAGTTCTATGATGCTTTGTGTACTTGTATGAGCCCTATTATATCTCCTTTGTGACGGGGTTTGAGGATTTGCAACTGTAGTCTGTTCATATCCACTGTCCCCAATTAAAATGCCTGACTACTCCCCCTTTTCAAATCGCATGCATTTGAAATAGTTATTTGTGCAACAAGAGAGCAAAGTTGTTTTTTGTTTCGAGTGCTGATTTTGAGTCCCGAGCAAGCGAAGGATTCTATGATTGATTCACGAGCGTAGCGAGTGAATCAAAGTTAGAATCCTGAGTGTGGTGAGGGACTCAACAGCACGAAATACAAAAAACTTTGCTCTCGTGTAGCACACATAACTTTTCACCACAGCAGTGAGAACACATATTACTTAGGAGACATAGAAATGAACAGGAATAGATGGAATTCTGCATTAATAACTTGTTGATTTAACTCTTCTGGTGTTAAAGTACAGTCACCATCGCTAGTTTCACTCATGTTTTTGGATTATTTAATATATTAATATAATTTAACACGTTACGCTATACCTACTGTATCAGCATCAGCGAAATTTTTATTCCCGCTACTTTTTTAAATCGCGTTTTAATACCGCGTCCCTGATGTTTATTTTTCAAATGTGTCATTGTTGTAATTCAAAATAAAAATGTATTGGTGAAATACTAATTTTATACTATTAATTAGACTTATTTTTATTAAAATCCAACAATAAATTAAACATGTAAACAATATCTTTATTACAAATATCTTTTTTTTTTTTGCATTGCCGTAGGTGTTTTCTTTGAGGTCGAATTACAAAATCAAATTTCGAATTCGAAGGAGTTTGTTTTTTCACTCACTTTTTATATGCATGTGAAAGAGACAGAGCACAGTAAAATTCGAATGTTTGAAATTTATGGCTGAACAATGTCAATTCGTGGCACTGAAGATTGAAAAATTAAAAAGCTACTTTGCCTCACGCTCGAATCAAAATCGCGTTTTGTTCACTGTTGTCTCGCAGCAAAAGCGGCATTTTTGAGCTGCTGTGGTGAAAATAATATACCTATGCGCGAGTCATGCACTGATCCTGGCCAACGCGCGATGTCCCATATTAGGTCCACAAACCAGTTGTACCTGTCCACAAACCAGTTGATGGAAAATCTACCTTTCCGGTTAAAGAACACTTCGCCACGCTGTCTACTGGGGTTCTTGATTGGAATGTGTGTACAATCAATACACCCCAATATTTCTGGATATCCCGCTATCCGACAAAACTTTTGTTTAACTTCTGTCCTTTCACCAGATGTTGGCAATTTAACATATCTAGTCGTATTTTATGGGTGATTGTTTCCGACATTTTGGCCACAACTTTTGACATGAACGACTGGCTTAATTTAAGTAAGTAAATCAAACAATCCGTAAAATAAAAAGCAGGTAAGTAATGATAAATTTTACTACTTAAGTACCTACTTATATTAATTAGGGATACACACATAATATTAGGTAGGTACTAGGTATTTAACACCTTTTATAGGTAGTTAAGTTCTTACATAAGTAGGTACTTACTTACCTAACTACTTACCTACTTAAAAATTTCCTGTTGCGTAAAACCTTAAGGCTAAGAACTCACGGAGCGATTTTCTCCCGCGACCGCCGCGGTGGTGGACCTGCGGTTTTATATCTAAACTCACGAGACCGGTTATTTGCGCGGTTTTTCAGCCGCCGCGGCTGCGATCATCGCCCGCAGACGTGGCGGGCGATGATCGCAAGACGGGCGGTTGCAAGACGTAAGTAATTAGTAGATCGATTTCAATATTCATTTTATAATGTTTGTTTAATTTTAAACATGCACAAACATTTGTCACGATGCCGCAAGTCACTGGCTGATGCAAAATGACGTTGGATTTCTGTACACCCCGCCCCTCGCCCGCGACCGCGGCCCGCCAACCGACCGCAGAGCGCGCGGGCGCCGCCCGCCGCGGCTGCGGTTGACCGCGGCCCGCACGATTCCACTAGTTGCCCGCCGGTGCAGCGGGAACCGCAAACAACCGCGCACGCCGCGGGCGAAAATCGCGTCGTGAGTTTTGCTTTAAGGACGCGTTTACAAAATTAGTAGGTACAAAATCGCGTCACTACAGCGACACGGCGGCAACAGTACGTACTACGTACGGTAACTTGCGGAAATGTAGTTCAACTAAATAACTTTGAGACTTAGAATTTTTTGTGATATGTATCTATGTGTTATAGGCCTGGCTGTGCGAATTACGTACAAATAAGTTTCTTATTTTTATATACCTAAATGGACATTATTACTTTATTTTTCCATTATGTTGATTCAGGATATATTTCGGGATTTAGATATTATTTTGTTTCTTGCGTTGAAATCTGGTACCTAAGTAAATACCATCCCATTCAAGTGTTGCGACTGGAACTCATAAAAGAGTAGACCTAGTTATGCCAGGTTAGGGCTCATTTTATTTGTTTTAGTGGTAGGGTACCACTGGTACTAGTGAAGTAACCTTCCAAGGTTATTCGATGAGTCTTACTGGTACTCTTATGTGAGTAGAGCTAGGCATGCCGAGTTTGTGCTCATTTTGTTTGTACATAAGAGACCCTACCACTGGAACTTATGAAGTAACCTTCCAGGGTTATTAGATGACTCTTGCTGGTACTCATATGTGAGTAGAGCTAGGCATGCCGAGTTTGGGCTCATTTTGTTTGTACATAAGAGACCCTACCCCTGGAACTTATGAAGTAACCTTCCAGGGTTATTCAACGACTCTTGCTGGTACTCATGTGTGAGTAGAGCTAGGCATGCCGAGTTTGGGCTCATTTTGTTTGTACATAAGAGACCCTACCACTGAAACTTATGAAGTAACCTTCCAGGGTTATTCGATGACTCTTGCTGGTACTCATATGTGCGTAAAGCAAGGCATGCCGAGTTTGGGCTCATTTTGATTGTACATAAAAGACCCTACCACTGGAACTTATGAAGTAACCTTCCAGGGTTATTCGATGACTCTTGCTGGTTCTTATATGTGAGTAGAGCTAGTCATGCTGAGTTTGAGCAAGAGTCATCGAGTAACCCTGGAAGGTTACTTCATAAGTTCCAGTGGTAGGGTCACTTATGTACAAACAAAATGAGCCCAAACTCGACATGCCTATCTCTACTCACATATGAGAACCAGCAAGAGTCATTGAATAACCCTGAAAGGTTACTTCATAAGTTGCAGTGGTTGGGTCTCTTATGTACAAACAAAATGAGCCCAAATTCGGCATGCCTAGCTCTACTCACATATAAGAACCAGCAATAGTCATCGAATAACCCTGGAAGGTTATTTCATAAGTTGCAGTGGTTGGGTCTCTTATGTAAAAACAAAATGAGCCCAAACTCGGCATGCCTAGCTCTACTTACATATGAGTACCAGCAAGAGTCATCGAATAACCCTGGAAGGTTACTTCATAAGTTCCAGTGGTAGGGTCACTTATGGACAAACAAAATGAACCCAAACTCGGCATGCCTAGCTCTACTGACATATGAGTACCAGTAAGAGTCATTAAATAACCCTGGAAGGTTACTTCATAAAATGCAGTGGTAGGGCTAGGGTCTCTTATGTACAAACAAAATGAGCCCAAACTCGGCATGCTTAGCTCTACTCACACATGAGTACCAGCAAGAGTCATTGAATAACCATGGAAGGTTACTTCATAAGTTCCAGTGGTAGGGTATCTTATGTACAAACAAAATGAGCCCAAACTTGGCATGCCCAGCTCTACTCACATATGAGTACCAGTAAGAGTCATTGAATAACCCTGAAAGGTTACTTCATAAGTTCCAGTGGTAGGGTCACTTATGGACAAACAAAATGAACCCAAACTCGGCATGCCTAGCTCTACTGACATATGAGTACCAGTAAGAGTCATTGAATAACCCTGGAAGGTTACTTCATAAAATGCAGTGGTAGGGCTAGGGTCTCTTATGTACAAACAAAATGAGCCCAAACTCGGCATGCTTAGCTCTACTTACACATGAGTACCAGCAAGAGTCATTGAATAACCATGGAAGGTTACTTCATAAGTTCCAGTGGTAGGGTCACTTATGGACAAAAAAATGAACCCAAACTCAGCATGCCTAGCTCTACTGACATATGAGTACCAGTAAGAGTCATTGAATAACCCTGGAAGGTTACTTCATAAAATGCAGTGGTAGGGCTAGGGTCTCTTATGTACAAACAAAATGAGCCCAAACTCGGCATGCTTAGCTCTACTCACACATGAGTACCAGCAAGAGTCATTGAATAACCATGGAAGGTTACTTCATAAGTTCCAGTGGTAGGGTCTCTTATGTACAAACAAAATGAGCCCAAACTCGGCATGCCTAGCTCTACTCACATATAAGAACCAGCAATAGTCATCGAATAACCCTGGAAAGTTATTTCATAAGTTGCAGTGGTTGGGTCTCTTATGTACAAACAAAATGAGCCCAAACTCGGCATGCCTAGCTCTACTCACATATGAGTACCAGCAAGAGTCATCGAATAACCCTGGAAGGTTACTTCATAAGTTCCAGTGGTAGGGTCACTTATGGACAAACAAAATGAACCCAAACTCGGCATGCCTAGCTCTACTGACATATGAGTACCAGTAAGAGTCATTGAATAACCCTGGAAGGTTACTTCATAAAATGCAGTGGTAGGGCTAGGGTCTCTTATGTACAAACAAAATGAGCCTAAACTCGGCATGCTTAGCTCTACTCACACATGAGTACCAGCAAGAGTCATTGAATAACCATGGAAGGTTACTTCATAAGTTCCAGTGGTAGGGTATCTTATGTACAAACAAAATGAGCCCAAACTTGGCATGCCCAGCTCTACTCACATATGAGTACCAGTAAGAGTCATTGAATAACCCTGAAAGGTTACTTCATAAGTTGCAGTGGTTGGGTCTCTTATGTACAAACAAAATGCGCCCAAACTCGGCGTGCCTAGCTCTACTCACATATAAGAACCAGCAATAGTCATCGAATAACCCTGGAAGGTTATTTCATAAGTTGCAGTGGTTGGGTCTCTTAAGTACAAACAAAATGAGCCCAAACTCGGCATGCCTAGCCCTACTCACATATGAGTACCAGCAAGAGTCATCGAATAACCCTGGAAGGTTACTTCATAAGTTCCAGTGGTAGGGTCACTTATGGACAAAAAAAATGAACCCAAACTCGGCATGCCTAGCTCTACTGACATATGAGTACCAGTAAGAGTAATTGAATAACCCTGGAAGGTTACTTCATAAAATGCAGTGGTAGGGCTAGGGTCTCTTATGTACAAACAAAATGAGCCCAAACTCGGCATGCTTAGCTCTACTCACACATGAGTACCAGCAAGAGTCATTGAATAACCATGGAAGGTTACTTCATAAGTTCCTGTGGTAGGGTCTCTTATGTACAAACAAAATGAGCCCAAACTCGGCATGCCTAGCTCTACTCACATATGAGTACCAGTAAGAGTCATTGAATAACCCTGGAAGGTTACTTCATAAGTTCCAGTGGTAGGGTCTCTTATGTACAAACAAAATGAGCCCAAACTCGGCATGCCTAGCTCTACTCACATATAAGAACCAGCAATAGTCATCGAATAACCCTGGAAGGTTATTTCATAAGTTGCAGTGGTTGGGTCTCTTATGTACAAACAAAATGAACCCAAACTCGGCATGCCTAGCCCTACTCACATATGAGTACCAGCAAGAGTCATCGAATAACCCTGGAAGGTTATTACTAAGTTCCAGTGGTAGGGTCACTTATGGACAAAAAAAATGAACCCAAACTCGGCATGCGTAGCTCTACTGACATATGAGTACCAGTAAGAGTCATTGAATAACCCTGGAAGGTTACTTCATAAAATGCAGTGGTAGGGCTAGGGTCTCTTATGTACAAACAAAATGAGCCTAAACTCGGCATGCTTAGCTCTACTCACACATGAGTACCAGCAAGAGTCATTGAATAACCATGGAAGGTTACTTCATAAGTTCCAGTGGTAGGTTCTCTTATGTACAAACAAAATGAGACCAAACTCGGCATGCCTAGCTCTACTCACATATGAGTACCAGTAAGAGTCATTGAATAACCCTGGAAGGTTACTTCATAAGTTCCAGTGGTAGGGTCTCTTATGTACAAACAAAATGAGCCCAAACTCGGCATGCCTAGCTCTACTCACATATAAGAACCAGCAATAGTCATCGAATAACCCTGGAAGGTTATTTCATAAGTTGCAGTGGTTGGGTCTCTTATGTACGAACAAAATGAGCCCAAACTCGGCATGCCTAGCCCTACTCACATATGAGTACCAGCAAGAGTCATCGAATAACCCTGGAAGGTTACTTCATAAGTTCCAGTGGTAGGGTCACTTATGGACAAAAAAAATGAACCCAAACTCGGCATGCCTAGCTCTACTGACATATGAGTACCAGTAAGAGTCATTGAATAACCCTGGAAGGTTACTTCATAAAATGCAGTGGTAGGGCTAGGGTCTCTTATGTACAAACAAAATGAGCCCAAACTCGGCATGCTTAGCTCTACTCACACATGAGTACCAGCAAGAGTCATTGAATAACCATGGAAGGTTACTTCATAAGTTCCAGTGGTAGGGTCTCTTATGTACAAACAAAATGAGCCCAAACTCGGCATGCCTAGCTCTACTCACACATGAGTACCAGCAAGAGTCATTGAATAACCCTGGAAGGTTACTTCATAAGTTCCAGTGGTAGGGTCTCTTATGTACAAACAAAATGAGCCCAAACTCGGCATGCCTAGCTCTACTCACACATGAGTACCAGCAAGAGTCATTGAATAACCCTGGAAGGTTACTTCATAAGTTCCAGTGGTAGGGTCTCTTATGTACAAACAAAATGAGCACAAACTCGGCATGCCTAGCTTTACTCACATATGAGTACCAGTAAGAGTCATTGAATAACCCTGGAAGGTTACTTCATAAGTTCCAGTGGTAGGGTCTCTTATGTACAAACAAAATGAGCCCAAACTCGGCATGCGTAGCTTTACTCACATATGAGTACCAGCAAGACTCATCGAATGACCTTGGAAGGTTACTTCACTAGTACCAGTGGTAGGGTCTCACCAAAACAAATAAAATGAGCCCCAACCTGACATAACTAGGTCTACTCTTTTATGAGTTCCAGTCGCAACACTTGAACGGGATGGTATACCATCAGTCCAGATAATCTTACCAGATTTCAACGCAAGAAACAAAATAATATCTAAATACCGAAATATATCCTGACTCAACATAACGGAGAAAATAAAGTAATAATGTCAATTTATACAAAAAGAAATTTACTTGTACGTAATTCGCACAGAATACGAGAAGTATCAAATTGATTTTAGCGAATATTTTGTATTCGTATATTGCTTTTTTCGTCTTCGGGCTGCAGCGACAAGCGACATAGAGTCCACTCCCGACGGCGCTCAAGCGCAGACTGAGATCTCATTGCAGAATTTGGATATATAAATCAAGAAAGTGGCTAAATAAAACGAACCTTATTGCCACACATTAAGACACACGTATGCGAGCAAAATAGAAGAAAAATTAAAGATGATTTTTTGCTTTTTTTGAGTCAATTTACAATATTTTGAAAAAAATAATCAAATTGTTTTTGAGTTGACTATATTTACTACCCTATTCTATCTTTGAAAATCTAAATAAATGTAAAAATAGAGAGAAAATTGTACCCAAAAATAGCAGTATATGCCTATTTTTGATTTAAGAGGCCGTTTCGAATCGATTTTACATTAATATTAATTAAATTTTTTTTATTTTTTTTCAAATTGATTTATAGATAAAAAAGTAATCAATTTATCGTAATCATTAGTTTTATTAGTTATTATCTAAAATTGTCGTAAAATGTACCGGAAATATGTGGTTTTTTGATACAAGCGTAAACGCGTCCTTAATTTGTTACATATATATCTGCATTCTACAGAAGCTGCGGGCCCGCAACCGCGGCGGTCGCGGGTGAAAATCGCTCCGTGAGTTCTTAGCCGAACGCTATTAACAATTGTAGGTATCAAAAGCGGAATAGGTAATCCTCTGTTACTGCACATAGTACTTATATTAAATATTAGCTGTTTGCCGCGGTTTCACCCGCGTCCTGAGGAAACTATTTCGCGTAGGTACCCGGTTAATTTATAGCCTAAGTTACTCCTTGGTACATCAGCTATCCGCCAGTGAAAGTCCCTTCAAAATTTGTCCAGCCGTTCCAGAGATAGCGTGAACAAACAGACAGGCAGACAGACAAAAATATTGTAAAAAAATAATTTTGGTATAATTATGTACCGTGTATACATCCATATGCATTCAGTAAGAAGCGGTTATTTTAATATTACAAACAGACACTTCAATTTTATTTAAGTGTATATATAAGCGGCATCAACATGGGTAGGTACTTATTCAATACAGTAGGTATCACAGAGCAATAATAATTACTCTGTGGTAGGTATCCTTCCTAAAACGATAGCGCCTTTGGAATTCAACATTGTCGTAATGTTCCATGAGGTTTTCCGAATCTCTTAAATAACGCCGTTCGGGTTAATTAGGTAGGTATAAGGATTATCAAAAAGATAATCCATAAACTCTTGGCAATCCATTGCAAACACTTTTTGATCATCGCAAACACTGTTTACAAGCGTGGCCGCAAGTAAATGGCGTAGGTATATCTTCCTCGAAAGTTCCTCAAGGTAGATAGAGACGTACTTAGGTAGGTAGGTAGTACCTTGAGTTTGATAGTTGCTTCCTCACCTCGAGTGAGGAAAAATTTCGAGTAAAGCTCAGTGACAGTTCCTTTTTGCAACTATGAATAACGATTTCCTCGAGTAAGGTTGAGTGGAGTCGAGGCAGTTTTCGTTTTTGTAAGAACACAAATGCGACGACACTCGAAGAGGCAGTGATACCTCTTCGAGTGTCGTAAGAGGCGGCAAAGAAATATACACAAAGCAAATAGTATCTTTAGGAATAATTAGAAAACACGACATCTCACCATAATATGGGCCGCCGCGTAAATAGTGAAGCGCATTTTTCAAAGGCAAAAATGATGAACAGACAAAAAGAACAATGTCGATAATTGTTGGACTGTGAAATATGCGCTTCGCTATAATTATGTGCGCCAGCCCTATAACAACCTGTCTGACCAACGCGTGGCATATAGTAGACCAGATCCTCCTAAGCAATGATATCCGATGCAGTTGTGACGCACATTACGAGATGCCTATATCCAGGAGTGAAATGCGTACCTAAGGCTGTATTATGAATCTTCTACAGAAAAAAAAACTAGCATTGACGGACACCGCGGTGGTTCTAATGGGTATTCCTGGAACACCTGAGTGAAGGCTGATTCACACATCCGCTCTGCCTGCCCCAAGCGGCGGAGAGTTAAGACTGCAATTTGGTTTTGATAAAGAGATGTCCAAAGTTCAATTTGCTGACGGAATCGGAATGTTGTGTCAACCAATTCTTAGTTTCAATACAGTTTCCAGAAATATGAATATAATATGTTTTCCTGGATAATTGGTATCAGTTTTAAATATTGATATTGACAAAATGCACGTTTGACGTGATGTTTACCTATTAGTGACATAAATGAAACGGTGTTGATCATAATACGGATTCCAAGGCCTTTTAATTTCCCCGGAATTTCACGAGTGGTAAAACTTGTCTTCAATAGTCTGATGGGGTCGCGGTACAGTATACTAACCGCGATTGGCGACACCTCGACACTAATGAGACGCTGGGTGATTGGGGTGGTGTTTTTAAGCAGGCCTCGAACGCCCTAAAGACAGGTAGATTCCAATACCTAAATCGCTAACTCCAAGTCGGTCGACCGAGTGGCGGAGTCGAGACGCCTGAATTGTAGATAGTAGAACCTAGCTGATTTCTGCATGAATGAACTGTCTGGACTGGGAAAGTACTACTCTCTTACAGGATACGTAAAGTAACAGTATCTATATTTTTGCGTTTCGTTCGGTGAGTGAGAGTGACGGATGCCCCATGAGCAGGATAAGGGAGAAAAAAAAACTTCTTCTTCTTCATCCTGCTCCTCCCTTTATGCCATTGACTATCCTCGCGAATCTCGCGATAGGCAGCGGCTTGGTTGTGTTTTTGTACACAGCTATATTATGTATGAGCTTGCCGGGTCTACCACTTAACATGATATGGACCACTAGCTCGTTTATCTGTCTTTTGATAGAAATAAGAAAAATAAAGAGTTGCCACCGTGTCACCGACAAAAATCTCTACGCCCTGCTGAATCTACACACGTGAATGCGTTTGGAAGGTCCCAGAAAAACTATTGTTTCCCGGACAAACTATTATTTTGATATGCGTAAATGCAACGACGCAATAAACAATAGAAAAAATATTTTAAAAATAAAAAATGTTGTTTTTCTCATTTCATTTACGTCATACCTATTGAAAAATAAAAATACAAATATATAAAATTGATTTTTTCCTATCATTACTTAATATATATTATTATATTTTTTTATAATACTACTCTGTCAAGAAAGTAGGTACTGGGAAAAGATCAATAATACACAAACTGTTTGTTATTCATCCAAATTTATTTTATCACCTTCAAAGTATCCTCCTTCAGAAACGATTCACTTACGCCAACAAATAACCCAATAATCAAAACATTTGTAAACGCTGTTTTCGGAATTGAGTTCAGTTCTCGCCGCGAATTCTCCTTTATGTCTTCTACCGATTGAAAACGGGTACCACGAAGTGGTCATTTGAGTTTAGGAAAAAGAAAGAAGTCGGCTGGAGCCATATCTGGTGAATATGGTGGTTGATCGATGGTATTTGTTGAGTGTTTAGTCAAAAATTCGTTAATAATGATGGCCTTGTGCGATGCCACATTATCGTGGAGCGAAATCCAAGAATTTTCTTTCCACAAACTGGCCTTTTTTGTCGAATTTGCTTCTCTTAAACGCCGCACAACGCTCAAATAATATATTCCTTATTAACCGTTTGACCTTCCGGCAAGAATTCCAAGTGCACAACACCGCGATAGTCAAAGAAAACACTGAACATGACTTTGACTTTTGAAGGAGTTTGGCGTGATTTTTTCGTTTTCGGTTCAGTTTGAAAGCCGCTTTTTGACTAGTTTGCATGTCTGGGTGTTTCTATGTATAATATGTATGTATTTACAAAAAAAATGTATATAAGTATGTATGTTTATCCATTGTCTAGTAGCCATAGTACAAGCTCTGCTTAGTTTGGGACTAGATGGAGTTGTGTGAATGTGGTAGAATATTATTAAGTATATTATTTTCTATTCAAAATCTTCCAATAATAAAGGTTTTTGGTGAAACTTTGCAGTAGAATAGGTTTACCTTCCATGTGGTGACAGATTAAGAATTCAAAGTGCCTGCTGCATTTCATTCCATGGGTGTCATAAAAGGTGACTAAGGAAAGTAGGTACGCGAAGCATAATATAGTACATTTCGGAAGAGTCGGAAAACTCGTCATCAAATCCTATAGGCACTAACCCGTTTGGCCAGTGTGGTATAATAAGCCAAAGCCTACAATTTATTTATTTATATATTACACCCACATTTCGCCACTAATTTTTAAGTCCCACGTAAGAGGGAGCGAGCCTATTGCCGTTACCGGGCAGATCACCAGACTCCGTGCTGCTACTGAGAATTCGGAAAAACCCAGTAACACTTTTGCCCGACCCGGGAATCGAACCAGGGACCTCCGATCAGCAGTCGCATACGCTATCCACTGGACCACGGAGGCAGTTTTTTATTTGCTTCGTATAATTTCCTTACGAGACCCACAGAATGAAATGGGGCAGCAACACTTTGTATTAGGTACTAATCCGTCGCCTTATGGACCATGGCATTGTATGATATTTTATTAAATAAAAAATCATCTCATCATCAGCCTTTAATAGTCCACTGCTGTACTAGGCCTCTCCTTTGAAAGGAGGAATTGGCCTACTATACCACGCTGGCCAAGCGGGTTGGTATAGGGTTTGTATCAAGTTTTCCTTCTCTTACAGTGCTGTTCTCTGCATAATATGCTCCCTCAGTCGGCTCTTACGACACCCATGGGATGATATGGAATGGTGACAATTCGTATTCTTAATCCGTCACCACTCACCACACGGACAAATAAAAATAAAAAATAATTCATTCATATGCCGTGCGTTATTCACTGTTGGTTTTTACACTACAATTGTATTAAATAATAATATGTATGTATTGAAATTTGTACGTCACAGTATTTTTATATAAAATGGTATTTAGTATAAATAGGCACTAGGCTTTTAATGTATGTCAGTTAATATACAACAGCCCTAGTGTCAACTCATACTCAACAGTAAAATAAAATACCTAATTAGTATTTGCCAATAAAATAAGAAAGTTTGAAAATTTCACAAAATTAAATCGACAGTGACTATGTTTTTAGTGAGTTTTCTTTTGCTTTTGTTTTTGTCTCGGCATTTATAAGTTGTATATTTAATATCTATTTATTGTATAATTTATTGTTGCGCTTGTGCTACGTTTAGTATTATTTAGTATTTTTTTTACTGTTTTTTTTTCATAACTTGGAGACGATCATTTACCTAAGTAATTTTTTACTGAATTATTATTTTCACTTTTGTGATACGTATAATATATAAGTAGATGAGCCCGCGGTTACACCCGCGTAATTTAAGGCTACTGGTCCGCTCCCCTCGCTCATAGCGTGATGTTATATAGCCTTCCGGCAATCGACAGTGACTATGTTTTTAGTGAGTTTTCTTTTGCTTTTGTTTTTGTCTCGGCATTTATAAGTTGTATATTTAATATCTATTTATTGTATAATTTATTGTTGCGCTTGTGCTACGTTTAGTAATTTTACTACGTTTAGTATTATTTAGTATTTTTTGACGTGACAACGTCTTATAAATTGGTTTGCCGGGTGACACTTCAAGAAACTGCGTTACGCTCCGCTCACGTTATGCGCTCACAATGAGAGCGAGTGAGAGGCACGCGTCCCGCCTAAGAGCGAGAGAGACAGACATAAAAAGTGAAAGGCACGCGTCTTTCATCCTTCTTCCTACTATACGAATGAATATTCACATTAAAATTATTTTACCACTCAAAGTCGTTGTCACGTAAAACTTTCGCCCGTATACCGACTTTACAGGCAACCAATTTTTTTTACTGTTTTTTTTTCATAACTTGGAGACGATCATTTACCTAAGTAATTTTTTACTGAATTATTATTTTCACTTTTGTGATACGTATAATATATAAGTAGATGAGCCCGCGGTTACACCCGCGTAATTTAAGGCTACTGGTCCGCTCCCCTCGCTCATAGCGTGATGTTATATAGCCTTCCGCGATAAATGGGCTATCTAACACTGAAAGAATTAAAAAAATCGGTCTAGTAGTTCCTGAATTAGCGCGTTCAACCAAACAAACAAACTCTTCAGCTTTATACAATATTAGTATTAGATTAAGTAAGTAGGTACTAGGTGAGCCCACGGTTACACCCGCGTTATTTAAGGCTACTGCTTCGCTTCCGTGGATCATAGCGATGTTATATAGCCTTCCTAGATAAATAGGCTATCTTATATCTATCACTGATAGATTTTTTCAAATCGGACCAGTAGTTCCTGAGATTAGCGCGTTCAACCAAACAAACAAACTAACAAACTCTTCTAGATTAGATTATCCTTATCTTTATTTTACCCATTTTTATCACTTTGACGCATATGAGACACTGGTACCTCACCGCGTAGTAACTTTTCTACATAATTATTTGTATCTGAACTAAAGCATCTTAAATCTGATGGCGTAGTCTTGATTAATAATTGTGTTACATAAAGACTAGTAAGTTCTAGTTTTGACCACTGTGAACACAGTAATAACTCGCCACAAAATTTCTTTTTAATTCGTTCCTCATCATCACCGTCCTAGAGCGGTATCCCGGTAGCATCCAAGACTCGTCTTGGTTTCCGAGATCCGCATACTAGTCATACCAGAATTGACCGAATATCTTTTAGCTCATATTTAATTTAATATTCCTCATTGTTAGTTTTCATTTGTCATTGCTTTACAGATCTTCCTCCTAAGCTTCAGTGCCGTGAGCTGTTTTCCCGGGCATGAAGGGACAATGTTAGGCCTTAAAAACCAGGATCATTCGCCTTGTAAGTATCGCCTTTTAAAAGTTTTCGTGACTGCGCCTTTCTAAAATAAGTTTTTGAAAGTCAGTACCCACCAACGACTGTGCTCTATAACCATAGACAATGCCATTTCATTTTGGTCACTCAAATCACTCTATGGAAAATTTTATAATAATTATGGAACTTTTTTAGAAGATCAACTCAAAGATGAGTTGAAGTCAAATCAGTTCAACTCAATGTTAAGTTCAACTCAAAGTTTGAGTACAAGTTGAATCTTATATGTTACCATTGTTAATAGGTTATGTTGAGTTTCCTTATACTGTCACTCAAATTACACTCTCTATATGACACGACAAATTGTGAACGTTAAAATCGTATTTTTTCCTGTCCTTTCTAGATACGATGCCAGCAGCCTGTGTGGGACAATCGTACTGTCTCGAAAAAGGTGACGATTACCCCGACGAAGAGGATATTATGGAAGTTCTCCTGGAGAATCATCAGCCAATAGTTTGTTTGATTTCTTACTTTAGCAACGAAATTATCAACAAACAGAAAGACAGATAAACAAAAATAAATATACACACAACACGATGCAAATACCATCTTTGCGTAGAGACGGAAAACTCGACATCAAACTCTATACGACTGCATCGTTGGTCTCGCGGCATAAATGTGCGCGTGGGATCGGGCGGTCCCGGGTTCGATTCCTGGGTCGGGCAGTGTTATTGGGTTTTCCTGTCACGAAATTCTCAGTAGCAGCACGGAGTCTGGAAATGTACCCGGTACGGCAATAGACTCGCCCCCTATTACGTGGGACTAAAGTATATCTGGCGACAAGTGGGTGTAGAAATACACCTCTGCCTACCTCTTCGGGGTTATAGGTGTGAGACAATGTATGTATGTACAACACCCTAATTATCTAGATATCACAGACAGATATTTTTTTCGCAGCATTTTGCCTACTATACTATGCTGCCCAGATGGGTGAGTATAGGGTTTAATAACGACTTTTCCGTTTCTTTCCTAATATTATATTCTCTTCGTGTATTTTCCTAAGTCGCATGTTTATGTAATAGGCGGCCAGACGGATCGCCTAATAATAGTATGAGATTACCGCCGCCCATGGACACAAGCAACACCCAAGGAATCACAAGTGCGTTGTGGCTCTCTGGTATTTGAAAAGGGATAGGAGTAGAAGTGGGATGAGGGAAAAGTAAGAGGCGATCGGGGCCTCGGGTACTCTTACACACCGAACAAAACGCAACATTATAGATTACCAACGGAATGGTTTAGTACAACATTGCATTCTTAATGTGTTAAGTAACTTCAAGTATATTTTAAGCTCAAATACGAGGAACAAGTAGAACGCCAGCAAACTTCAGGCAGTCCATTGGAATCTGAATGCAGCGGCACTCATGAGGTCAGTATCTCATATATTATCTAAACATTTCCACTTATTACTAAACTGATTTTATATTTGATATCAGATCAATACCCCAGATTAATGAAAAGATTGGTGCGATCTGGTAGCTAGGACTAACCGAATTATTTTTTAGCTTTTAGTACATAACCTAACTACATATTTTTTTATTGTAATAAAACCGTTTAACATAAAAAATGTTTTTATTTTTTTACCTCGGAACTCGGAAGCATACCTGGGAAGTTACTGCTTCAGGAAATGGCTCAAAGCCACCACATTTTTTTTCTAATTATTATACAATTTTTGCGTCCTTCGTTTCCCAGGTATTATTTTAGCTTAGTATGATTTAGCATGATGCGCAACATGAGATTGATCCTTTGACACCGCGTATATTTAGGTATATAACACATGTACTTAAAATATCGTTGTTTTTTACAGTATGCGCCCGTTTACTACGTCCTGGATGAAAGAAACCGAACCAGAGCTGTGGTCCAATCTGAAGATTATGAGCAGTTGTATGACCTTAGGTGGTGCAAGTAAGTACCTATCCATAACGAATTATGTTGCGGGTCGTATCAGTCTTGGCTGGTTTAAAGAGTGCTTGGTTGCTGTTGGCTGATGCTTAGTAAAGAAGTCGAGAATGTTATCAAGAAATTCAATAATTAAATTTTGAATGAGACCTGTCCATTGAGATCACAGTTACACAGATTTTAGATGATGTATTTACTGCTTCTTCTGATTCCAATTCTTACTTTTACATTTCATTATTTTATTTAACTACTTAAACTTTTGCCGTGTGGTTGACGGCATAGAATACAAGTGTCACCACCCCCTGTCTTCCCGTGGGTGTCGTAAGAGGCGACTAAGGGATAACACGATGCAAATACCATCTTTGCGTAGAGACGGAAAACTCGACATCAAACCCTAGACGACTGCCTCGTTGGTCTCGCGGCATAAATGTGCGCGTGGGATCGGGAGATCCCGGGTTCGATTCCTGGGTCGGGCAGTGTTATTGGGTTTTTCTGTCACGAAATTCTCAGTAGCAGCACGGAGTCTGGAAATGTGCCCGGTACGGCAATAGGGTCGCCCCTTATTACGTGGGACTAAATTATATCTGGCGAAAAGTGGGTGTAGAAATACACCTCTGCCTACCCCTTCGGGGAGGGATAAAAGGCGTGACGTTATGTATGTATGTATGTATGTATTTAACTACAATTTATGACTGCTCCCGTGGTCCAAATTGGAAGGATTTGCCCGGTTCGGGCAAAACTGAGTTTTACCGAATTCTCAGTAGCAGCACGAAGTCTGGTAATATGTCCAGTAACGCTAATAGGCTCGTATATACGTAGGACCATATCATATAACGTGGGACCAAAACTAATTAAGTATATGACAAAATGTGGGTGAAATATTAAACATCTGCATACCCCATTAGGGATATAGGCGTGAGTCTATACGAGTAAAAAAATCCATTAAGGTTTTTTTATATTTTAATCCCTTGTTCCCGGCTCCCAATTTGATCGTGACGGATCTTTGCTTACATATTAGTTTACTAGCTTATATAGTAGTTAGTTTAAAATATTATTTTTTATTTTCAGCAACGAAGGCCACCAAGACAGTACTCGGAACATATTCAAGAACCTGGCAGACGCGCTGAAGGTAAACCTGTCTTGCGTGAACAGCTACATGACTTACGACTTCTCTGTACTTAGCCTGGGGAACGAGCTGAAGATGGAAATAGTCAAAGCTAAGGTCCCCGTGTGCTGCAGGTGTTTGTATGAGAAGCGTTATGACTAGAGGCTATCGGTCCTAGAGACCTTCCATTAGGCTCCGCACCATAATATATGTCAATATATCAATGCTCCGCGCAAACTGACCACCGATCAGCTACACCGTGGCTGTCGCGTAAACGAAGGTGTCTGGTGGCTGGTGACGAGTTACCGCGACCAGTAGGATTGCCAACCGTACTCTTAATAAAGTATTGTACTCCATATCATGGAGGCGTACTCTATAATTTAATCTATATCACTACTTGAGGACGCCATTTTTCACAATGTGTACTATAGATACTAGTCTAAATACCTTTTTTTAAAGTATACATAATATATGTACTAAAATACCCCTTAAAAGGTATTTGATAAATGAAACTCTTTTTTATAATTCCTTATTTACCTCCGTTGAAATAAGATATACTCTATTTCTTCTAATTAAAGTGAGAAACCCTAGAGACCAGTGGTGTCTCGTGACAACTGAGTGGTGACTGGCCGCGACAGGTCACTCGTCTGCACACGTCATCGGCAATTTCTAACAAAACGTTTTAAAAACACATACAGCTTTTCGCCAAGTCACTAGCGTCACTGACCACAGCAGTGGCTGTGGTCAGTGTTGGTGACCGGTTGTCCGTTTGCGCGCAGCCTTATTTACTAGATTATTTACTAGATTTATTTATTAGATTCGAATCGGGTTGAATCCTACCAAGGATAAATCTTTGTGTGATGTCCACGTTTATTCGTTTTAAGACTGGATGTAACTTACTTGTCATATTATGTTTATTTAAGAATAGATATAAAAATAGGTTTATCTGGTTGCTATAGTGTAAGCTCTTCTTAGTTAGGGACCAGATGACCATGTGTAAACACTTGAAACAAACTTTTCAGCTTCACATATAATATTATCTTAAACATAATGGTGTAGCTTTAAACTAACAGTATTATTCTTTAGTATATATATTTCGATGGTATTATTTTATCTCTAACTACATTTCTAGCGAACAAATATTTTATGTAAACTTTTTAGATTTAGGTTTAATGTTTAATACCTAATTATTTTCTAATTATAAGTACCTAGTTAAATATAATAAATGAATATAATCTGTGGTTTTATTACAATACGACCAAGCAATGATTGCTTTTATACTAGATAATATTATTATTGAAGTAACTACAATGGGATGGTAGGCTGACTTTGTTAAGCCTACAGGGTAAAATATATAGTCTAAAAAAATATTATAACAATAATTTATTTTATATACTTTGTCTGGCCATAAATACTGTTACAATAAAAAAAAATATTACATTTGAATTTGGAATCTGTCATTTTTATACGATTGTTAATAAATTGTGTTTTCGCGTTTTGGCGCCAATACATTGTACGATCGCGGTCTAAAAATGTATACCACTTTTCAAATTACATTCTTTGTCACGCTGGGTTCAGCAAGGTCTAAAATGCTATATCTGAGTACTTATTACTTTTCAATCATTGGTAAGGCATCGATTCAAACAAAAAGAGTATGAATACTCATGATCAGCTGTCGTATGCACTACCGCTAGACCAACGAGGCAGTCTTACGCTAGACGATTATATTTTTTTCAAAAAGGTTTTATATTCAGGATGTCGTATTGTCGCCATCCCTTTCATTATAATCTGTCAATGTAAAAGTCATTTGATAAACTTATTACTTACCTAATTACAAATACCAAAATCGTAAATAGCAAGTTTAAAATTACATTATTTGAAGACTACAAATATTTTAGTTTTAAGTGTAAATATCACGCTTGTAATTAAATGAACGTATATTATAAATGTGGAATAATAAATCGTTATTGACACCAGTTGCTACGCAACGCATGTTATCATAGATTGGTTGCCTAGTACAATATCGTCGTCCTTGTGTCATTGATGTATTCATGCAATTATAAGCCTTAAGGTGGTAAACACTTTCAGACCGCGACTGTACAATATTCTGAATTCCATGGTACAATATTTTGCGATATTGAAATGGAGTGGGGTGATAAAGAGAACCGAATCGCTGTAATTCGGTTCTCTTTATCACACATTTACCACAAATAAAAAAACATTTAAAACACTTACCATGTTCCTTCTCATACTGTTGCTTGAACTTATCAAGGGCTGGGTCAAATTTGACCTCGTCCGGGAGTCGAAGCCACAACTCCAATGCCCCGGGCGTCAAGTCAGAGCTGACTAAAGAATACTGACTTCTGGACAAATCTTCAGATCTGTTCGCAGTGCCCCGCCACTCCCTAAGACGATTAACCAACTTTCCCATTGTTAGCACTTATTTGTATAGGCTCATGATAGATATTATTTTTATTTAGATTGTTCTTTTTTGTGTCTAGGTTTTTGTCGATGAGTTTTATCAAGCTCTGGTTGAAGTATTTAAGTGTTAAACGTGTCATATAATTATATAGGAAAGTCTTACATAGAACCAAGTAATGAGATGATAAGATTTCGTATCGTTTATTTTGAACTCGAATGTTTATGACAATCAAAGATATATAAAAACTATAGATGCGTTATCCGCACACTGAAATGGCAAACTGAAATGGACGCAATTGCCGCCATTCCGTTTAGTTACGCGCGAACCTGTGTTGTGATAGTACGCTCCGTGACAATAATTTGTGTGTAAAAAATTAAAAAAATAACTAAAATTATCTCTCTCTAACAACAGGTGTCCCCCATAGTAGTATTTATTTACTTTCTCTTACTTTATTCATACAAGATATTATTTGGTATTTGTAGCCGTTTTTCAGAGCCGCTTTGTATGTAAGTATGCCGCTTGAGTATGGCGCGTCTATATTATAATATGTCATTGATGACAATATAATTATATGATTATTTGTAAAACACCGTTAACTTCTCAGGACTATGTTACTAACATCATAATCAACAACTTTTGTTCTATGACTTTTAAAGATTCATGATATTTTAGTTCATCCGATTTTCATGCAAAAATAAAAATATTTAAATTGAACGCTCTAAATGTTGCGAAGTCTATGCGAAAGCGGTTGAACAATAGCGAGGGGTGCGGACGGCGCGCGGTGTGTTATTTTAGCAATCTAGCGGCACTTAATTCAAAATGCAAAGTGTTTCTAATAAATGAAAAACTCTGTTTACAGGACAGTTTAATAAACTGACCACTTATTTTAAGTTCAATGAAAGCGTTATCAATAAAACTGAAAGCATACCCTGCTTTCAGTATTGAAACTTGAGCTACTCGCGTTCTCTCGATAAATTAATTTGACGTGCAAAATAATTGCGACTGAAGTCGAGATTTTTTGTGTTTTTTTCATTTACGTTAGCCAAAAATAAATACTTGTGGTAGTTAGTTTAGTTATCTGACTACAAGAAAAGGTATGTTGAAACTTCTTTACACTGTAATATGTAAAGTTATAGTACTTTCTGTTGATCACTTCCCGAACATATTTTTTTTTTATAAATTCGAATTCACTTTGAGTTTTAAAAAAATAGACACGCGTCTTAGGCTTGAAATCATTTACAAATGGTAATATGGTTCATAATAAGTAAAATCCAATACTACTTTTTAGCTGCCCCATTCTGCCACCCCTATACATTTTTTTTACTTTTAGATAGTCTGGCATCGATATGAAAAATCGAGATAATTATACCTAAATTTGGTTTGTGGCTTGAAGTTAAGAAGGGGGATACAAACCAACTTTTATTTCAAAAACTAGTAGAAATACACCATGTTACAGATTTTAAGGATCCTGGACACGCTCTTTAAAAGTTTATTAGTAAGTTCTTTAAAAGTTTAGTAGTTCAAAATGGGACAGATGTAATCGCACCAAATCACGATTTTTGGCACAACATCACGCCTGGTTGGACGAAGATGTATTGTTTCCAACAGATTTCCTCTTTTCTATCCCCTCTTCTAGTGGAAGCACAAAATCACATATCTCTGTTATTGGGAGGCCAGTAAAACTGTTTGAAGATTGTAATCAAAAAGTTAAAAAAAGGAAATTAAAAGAACTAGTTGTTTTACCACTAGGCCAGCTAGCGGAGGAGGCACAAGAAGCAAATAATAAAGAGTAAGTATAGGAGAAACCGGGCAATATTTTGTAGGAAAACTAGTAGGAAAGATACAAACCGCGATGTTCTTAACCGATTTCTGTTAGCGTCAGATCCGTATCTTTCACTAAAATCAAGCTCCAAAGACAATCACCGTACTAGTCTCCTTAAAGAAACCATGATAATATTAAAAGCACCAAGTGTCATGTAGAGCGATACAGAGAATATTATATCTTTGGAGGAGGATGAAGATTCAGAGTAGGGTAGAGGTTAAATAATTCTTGTAACTTTTTTTATACATTTTATTTCGTCCACTTTTTCACTATACACCACTATTTTTTAATTAGTACAAAAAAATTAACAGGGCACTAAGTATCTTTAACTGGTCATATTTATGTAGTTGAAAAATAAAAACACTAAGTCCCAAAACTGTCTCAAAACTGTCCACAAAAATACGTGATAATTGGTAAATGCAATACTAATACTATGACCGACCCGTGTACTATCATAGTAAAATTAACCATTGATAAATTCCCCCCCCCCTGCCCCTCTGCGCCTGCGCCACGCCCGGACGATGCGACAAACAGTACTAAATTGTTAGCCAAAGTGAGCGTATCTAATTTCGTTGCAAAAGTTAATTGTTTGTCTACGTTTGCCCGACGCGATGGCCTATCATATCAGTTCATATCACGGGAGTATGTAGCTATGCTTCGTGCGTACTTTTTGAGTGGAAAAATCGCGAATGCAGCTGTGTACCCTTGGACATCGTATTGTGAGTGTACAAAAGAGACCGGGTCAGTGTCAAACAATCAAAACAGTGCATATTGGATGCTTTTGACAACCGTGGTGGACATTTCGAAGGACAATGGAAATACTTGTAAGTTTAGTAAATAATACGTACTTAAGTAAATAATAATTTGATGCGGGCGGCTCAAAATCGGTCTGTGTTCTCCACACTCCTTGAGGAAGGCCTATGTCCAACAGTGGACGTCTCTAGGCTGACATGATGATGATAAAATAATTTGTAAATAGCAGATGATTCTAACTTCATTAATATGCCAAAATTACTCTTTTCTTTTAGTCCAGAACACCATCTTTTATTTTGATATTTGTTTGCTTTCTAATTACATACCTCCGTATTTAATTACTTGTTAAACGATAAATTTTACCGGTCCTAAGCCCGAATGAAGTATGAAGGAGAGGGTAGAATTAACAAAATTAAAAAATAACTACCCACATTTATTATTTTCCTTCATTTTATTTTCTATGGCTACCTACATCATAAGTGCGACAGAGAGAATGCGAATGAGCAGGATGGAATATTATCAATGAATTAGTGAATGGATTGTAAAATATGACTATGATTTAAGTGAGCTTTTCTACAATAAACAAATGATAATAACTTTGCTCTTTATTGATATTATGAAATTCTTACGTCACATATATGATAGTAATATCTTCGCTAATCTGTCCTTAAAGTTTTTGTACTAATTAAAAAATAGTGGTGTATATGTCTTGTTTTATATATCAGAATTATTATAATAACGAATTTCAATATTTCAGCCTTACAGTAAATGTTTAAATTGATTTTAGAATTAAGTTCCACTAGATTGCTAAAATAACACACTGTGCGGTGGGGGCAATTGAACAGTGCGCGGCAGGCGTAGGCAGGTACAGCAAAATACACGAGTTGAAATGTGTTAGATAGGACAACGAAATCTTGAAGGTTTGTTTTTGGTAATGTATAATGTTTTCAGGGGCGTAGCTACCGCCGTATTTGCCGTATCAATTATACGGGGCCCCCGGGCCACGGGGGCCCCCAAAGTGTGTAAGGAAAAAGAATAAAAACTTTCTAATTTATTTTATTTTACAAATGACAAAATTCTATAAAGCAATTCCTTTTTTTCCCGCCTTAAGCGTGCGTTCAAAAGTTGGCAACACTACATCGTTATGGCGGGCTGCGGGACTTCCCCGTTTTACTTACTTCATCTTCAACTCAGCGGGGAATCCCCGGGAATCCTTCATCGATATCGCGATGTACGTGTACGTTGTTGTACTTTGCATTGGATGTTAAACCATGGAGTGCAGTGCACTGTTTATTTACGCGCTTTATATAAATGTGCATTACATTGTAATTCAGCACAAACAATATTGTTCTTCTGGTTTAGCAGTATTAGTAACGATTTGTAAAAGAAATGAGTGAAAGGAAAAGAGATTATCCCAGCAGCGCTGAGAAAAGAAAAATTAAACAGAAAAGGGACGAGGTTATAAAAAAAGTGCCCAACATTTCTTCATTTTTTCAGAGACAAGATACTGTGAGTGATTTAGATTGGAAAGGTAAGTACTACACTACTACCCAACCCATTTATTAGGGGCCCGTAATGATAAACAAGGAAATCTTTTAATTTCGGTCTGTCCATCTGTCCGTCACAAAAAGTTGTCTCCCCCCTCGATTTTCACAATTATACTGTTTTTAGGGTTCCGTGCCTTGATTAAAAAAAACAAAATTCTAACTTATCTATAGGATCGATTTGTTTTGTTGTTTGTTTATCAGTCTGTATCGTATCGTTAATTGCG
The DNA here is from genome assembly GCA_944739405.2 of Euclidia mi. NCBI lineage: Eukaryota > Metazoa > Arthropoda > Insecta > Lepidoptera > Erebidae > Euclidia > Euclidia mi. Next base: position 9,260,298 of record OX123211.2, on the reverse strand, counting down.
TGTTGAGAACTTCAGATGTGCAGACTCGCTTTCGGGTTCTCGTTTTGTATGGCCACTACACTACGCGCTGCGTTTAAATAGCACGCAGGTGTATAGTAATGCACGGACGGGCTGCAGGTGATTTTGTATCTACTAATAGGTACGAGCACAATCCGCGTAGAATCTGTGTGCGTCTGAACTGAACACTCTCTAACTGTGACCCTTAGTAACGTTATTTATTTATATATAACTCTTTTTAGTTTAGTATCAAAGCATTCGTATTTATTTTTTAGCAATTACTCGTTTATTTTTAGATTCTTCTGAAGCATGTTCTTCGTCACATATCCATCCGGAAATAGAAGAAAGCCAAGCACATACTTTATCGGATGTCCATCCAGAAATCGAGGAACCCCAAGTCAACGATTCTGATATATCTGCAGATAATGCAGATTGTAATATAATTTCATCAGATAGAGGAAATTTTGGTGACAATTTAACTGAATGCGAACGAAAAATAATTTTTAAATTGGGTCCATTTAAACCACAAGGACCATTTCCAAAAGTTTCAGAAAATAACCGACCTTTTTCAGCTTATTATTATTCATATTTCAATCAGGCAGGCATAAAAATTATAAGACCATGGTTATGTTATTCTAACGTTTTATACAAACCGTACTGTCACTTCTGTTGGTTATTAGCAGATCGTCAAAACAAATCGTACTCCTCTGCTTGGGTTAACGGTGTTTCGGTTAGAAGCAATTTCACACAAACTATTCTTGACCATGAAAAGTCACAGCAGCATATTAGTGCCTCACTCTCTTATAATAATTGGTTGCAAGGAAATACCATCGATACTCTATTGAAAAGTGAAATCGATAGTAAAATTACATTCTGGAGAGATGTACTGCATCGTATAATTAATGTTATAATTACTTTAGTATCTTGTAATCTACCTTTGAGGGGGCATGATTCTGATTCTGGCAATTTTATGGCAATTTCACGTCTGCTATCTATGATGCAACTTTAAAAGAACTTTTTCTAAAACCGAAAGGTGAAATAAATTATTTAAGCCCTACGATTCAAAACGAAATTATTAGTTTGCTTGGTACTAACGTTAGGAACAGTATTATCTCAGAAATTAAAAAAGCTCCATTTCTGACAATAATTCTGGATACAACACAAGACTTGTCAAAAATTGACCAACTATCTGTAGTTTTTCGATATATCTCGGTTACAGAAAATGATGATAATGTGCCGAAAGAAATAAAAATCTGTGAGTCCTTTTTAGGATTCATAGCAGTAACCGATTGCAGTGCTGCAGGTCTGAAAACTGTCATTTTAAATTTGACTAAAGAATATGGAATTGATTTGACTAAATGTAGAGGACAGGGATACGATGGAGCAAATGTTATGTCGGGTGTGTATGGAGGATTACAAACCCTAATAAAAGAGCATGCTCCAAATGCCGATTATGTTCATTGTGCTGCGCACGCTTTAAACTTGGTTTTGAACGATGCTGCGAGACATGTTCGTGAAGTATCGACTTTTTTCGATACTTTAGAAAAAATATATACTTTTTTTGGCAATAGTATAAAACGCTGGGCTATGCTAAGTGACGATTTATCTGAAAAATATTTGATTACTCTTAAAAAGGTATGTCCTACCAGATGGTCTTCTAGGAACGACGCTTTATTAGCAGTAAAGAAAAATTTTTTACTAATCATGAAAACTTTGTACCAACTAAATTTAATTTCAAATAAAAAAGATGAACGTGAAGAATGTAAAGGTATAATTAATATTTTAGAGAGTTTTGATTTCTTAGTGCTCGTTACATTTTTTTCTTCACTATTTGAAATTATTAATCCTGTTTCTAAAGCTCTACAGCATGAAAATAATGACTTACAGAAATCTAGTATTTTATTAAGTAATCTTTTAAATAGACTGTGCCAATTAAGAAATCAGAATTCATTTAATAGTTTGCTAAATGAATCCAAAGATTTAGCAAAAAAGTGGAGGGTAACAACTGTTTTTAAAAACAGTAGGCGAAAGATAACGAAGCGTTTTTTTGATGAGTTATCACAAGATGAGAGAATTTCCGACCCGGAATCCTATTTCGAAGCCAATGTATACTATTGCTGTTTAGATATATTAATTTCTCAAACTAAAGAAAGATTTCAGAGCCTTTGCAACCTGAGTAGTATATTCGAAATATTACAACCGGAGAAACTCCTATCTTCTTCAAGCGAAGAGATATTAAACGCTTCCGGAAAACTGTCTGCTAAATACAGTAAAGACATCTCACTTAATCTTTGTGACCAATTAAAGGCTCTAAAAACATGCTTAAATTCTGAAATTAAAAAAATTTATTCCATTAAAGAACTCATTGAATTATTGCTAGAAAAATTCAATAGTCTTGCATCCAGTTTTCCCGAGGTAATCACAGCATGCTTTTTATTCTTGACCCTTCCAGTTACAACCGCAACGGCAGAAAGAAGTTTTTCAAAATTAAAACTAATAAAAAATTACTTAAGAACTTCGATGGGACAAGAACGGCTGTCAGACATCTCACTATTGTCCATAGAGGCAGAAACTTTAGAAAAACTAAAATCATCATCAGCCATAAATGATTTAATAAATCAGTTTGCCGATAAAAAGGCAAGGAGAGTGAATATTTAAAATTCGATTTTTATTTGTAAAATGGGTAAATTATGTGATAAATAAATATTACTTCTCACAATATTTTTTTTCTTTCGTGAAAAATCTTTACCTCCATATAAGGGCCTCCAAAAAAATTTTTATACGGGGCCCCGACAAGGCACGCTACGCCACTGAATGTTTTGTAAAAAGTCAGAAAAAAAGTTGTTGATTATGATGTTATGATGTGTGTTAAGTACACAAACTCTGCAGAAATGCAGCTTTATACATCAGAGGCATATAGGCCTACATCATAGGTACATATGATAGAATACCTTTTGTCCCGAGAATTGAGCCGGCGCGCGGCATTACTAATTGGACTAAATTTAAATGGCTAAGTTTAGTGACTGCGTATTGCAGTCAGTATTAAAGCAGGCGTTTATAACGTACTCCATTTAAAATATACTTCAAAGGCGCTCACTTAGTGCTGGGCTTAGCTTTAATGACTGGGACTTTGAAAAATGGTTTACGAGATAATTGGGACATTTGAAAATCAGAATTGTCCGAAACACCCGAGAACTGCGAGCATGTATGTAAAGATGAGAATGAAGCGCGTCAGGTCTTTTTAAGTATAGAATCAAGTCTCTACCTATCCCGAGGGGTAAAGGTATGAATATAATAATGTGTGTAGGTATCTAGGTACATACCTAGATACCTGATTACAGCAAACATGGCCCATACATACATATGTATGGGCCATGTTTGCTGTAATCTAAGGTATGCGCCCTGTAGCTGGGCAACCCTAGCACAGATCTACCACTAACTGATATTATACTGATAGTGGTAGGTCTGTGCTAGGGTTGCCTAGTATAATACTATATGTGTTAATGGGCCGTATATATGTATATCTTTGTTTGTTTAGCAATATGGCGTATAATTGCCGAATTAGTTTATTAGTGTGGTATCAACTACAATAAAATCGTAAAGATATTGTGACAACAGTTATGAAAGTGACTTTATGCTGTCTAAAGAATGTACAGATAAACCTAACACTCAGTACCTATTTTAACATCGTACCGAAATTCGAAACCTATTCACTGTCTCACTCTAGATAGGTATGTATATTATAGTTGACATCTATGAAACGATATACATTAAGTACTTTACTGGATTCTAAGGGACGGGGATCTTGTAATTTATAGGGTACGTCATCATCATCCTCCTAGCGTTATCCCAGTTTCAACCTGGGGTCCGCTTACTAGTCTAACCGGATTTGGCTAAATATTAGCTTATCTACAGAGCGACTGCCTGTCTGACCTCCGCAACCCGAAGGGATAGCGATATTCCATGGTTAAGACTAGTGTCAGTTTATTTAGATGGTACTGACGCCCTATAACGACTGTCAAAGATCTTCATGACAACCGGGACCGCCGGCTTAACGTGCTCTCCGAGGCACGGAACAAGCGATAATTGAGAATTCAATACGCACATAACTCCGAAAAGTCATTGGTGCGCGCCGTGGATTCGAACCCGATACCCTCTGCATGGCAGTCTGTTGGTATCTCCACTAGGCTATCGCTGCCTCAATTTATAGGGTACGTACATACATACATACATATCGTCACGCCTTTTATCCCCGAAGGGGTAGGCAGAGGTGTATTTCTACACCCACCTTCGCCAGATATACTTTAGCCCCACGTAATAAGGGGCGAGCCTATTGCCGTACCGGGCACATTTTCAGACTCCGTGCTGCTACTGAGAATTTCGTGACAGAAAAACCCAATAACACTGCTCGGCCCAGGAATCGAACCCGGGACCTCCCGATCCCACGCGCACATTTATGCCGCGAGGCCAACGAGGCAGTCGTATAGGGTTTGATGTCGAGTTTTCCGTCTCTACGCAAAGATGGTATTTACATCGTGTTATCCCTTAGTCGCCTCTTACGACACCCACGGGAAGATAGGGGGTGGTGACACTTGTATTCTATGCCGTCAACCACACGGCACAAATATAGGGTACGTATTATTTCTAAAATCTTTATCACAGCTTCATTTCAGGATGATGTAAAATGAACTCATCCAAGCAAATCTTCTTTTGAAACATTATTTTTCTGACTACAAAAGCATGTTGTACTGATATAATAATATCTAATAGACATCCGCACAGCAAATTATTACAACCATATGTCATTGCATGGTCGTAATTCCTTATCTAAAGACATTTGCAACGATACATCAAGCCGTAAATATCTAGTCACGCGTAACCTGACCATCATCTAAACGTAATTACGCAGGCAAACGATAACATGTCATGTTCTGAGTTTATTTGTACCGAGAAACAGATCTGGTGGAAAAAGATACAACACGCCGTATATAAGGCGAGGCATATATCTAACTAGATATATCCCACGGCTTCGCCTGCGTGACTTTTAATCTCGTAGGAAGAGAATTTCCAAAATCCTTCATTTCCAAGGAACATACATGCCAAATTTCAGATTTTTGTCTGTCAGTCAATAACGCAATTATTTTACACTAGCGACCCGCCCATGTATTTACAAAGGCAATTTGAGTCACGGGTCAGACTCTAATAGAAGAGCCTTTGTTTATGCATATTACTCGACAATACCTCTCATTCTCTCTACCGACGGAGCTTACACTACTATTTGTTTAAATTACTTTTAACTCTATCACGACGTACATTTTTAATATATACCCTACTAAAAATTTGTTTAAATTTTATTATGATTGTATGGTCTGTTACTTTTATATTGTTGTGTTTTGAATGTATGTATATATATCGAATCAATCTAATACGTAGCTTTTATTATGCATTAGTATTAATTACTCAGCGATTACTGTTGTTTGTTTGTGTTGTAGGCTTTGCGTATGCTAAATATTCATATAACGCTTTGCTTTTTGCGCTTACGAGCACCATCAGTCTTTATAATATGTATATCGCGCTCTGGCGTCCTCTTCCTTTATACTGCTATTTAGTAATTATAAATGTACGGTTCTCTAGATGCTTTAATAAGAATATTAATATTTAAAAATGATGCCGTTTAGTATCTACTACCAAAATACAAGAGGGCTGCGGACGAAAACACAGGTATTTAAACGGAATGTGCTTTTGAAATCTTTTTTTTTTTTTTTATTAAATTATTACAGCGATCTGTCTCTTTATCAGGACAATAAGCAGTAGGTTTGGCATTATTATGGAACGTGTACAGGAATACGGCCAGTGCCGCACCATATTCTAATGTAATGTGCTCTTATCGCAACACATCCTGGGGCATTCTTAGTTTTAAACGACGTTTGTTCAGATTGTTGTCCATAAGCGGTTGGGCCAGTACATTTGGATGGTTAACAATTCTGTCTCTATAGGATTTAGTTTGTTTAGCTATTTCCTCTCTGATTGTAGGCATTTTCAGATCGTTGTGCAGTTGTTCGTTCGTCACAAACCATGGGGCACCAGTTACCATGCGCAACATTTTGTTCTGAAATCGTTGTATGATTTCTATGTTAGAGTGTGAGGCTGTACCCCATAGTTGTATGCCGTACGTCCACACTGGTTTAAGGATGGCTTTGTATAACAAAAGTTTATTTGCCATTGATAACTGGGATTTACTACCAATGAGCCAGTATAATTTTCTCAGTTGCAATCCAAGCTGCTTTCTCTTGGTAAAAATATGTTTCTGCCAAGTTAAACGTTTATCAAGGTACAGCCCAAGATACCGCACGTGGTCTGCCTGTGGGACTTCTACATTGTTCAACTTGAGTGGTGGACAGTGCTCTCTCCTAAGAGTAAAAGTAACGTTCAGTGATTTGCTTTCGTTAGCTTTGATGCGCCACTTTTTCAGCCACTCTGCTATGTTATCTAGTCCTTCTTGCAGTAATTTAGCTGCAATTTCTGGCTGACTATGTGTGGCCAGAATGGCTGTATCGTCAGCAAAAGTGCCCGTGGTGATTTTACCGCTAGTAGGCAAATCTGAGGTGTAGAGCAGATAGAGGATTGGACCAATTACACTTCCCTGTGGGACACCCGCTGTGATTGGGCAAAGATTTGTCATGTCATCTCCACATTGAACCATAAAAAAGCGATCGGTTAGAAAGGCTTTGATCATACAAAAAAGATGGTGGGGCATGGATATTTTAATTTTGTAGAGCAAACCCTCGTGCCAGACTCGGTCGAAGGCTTGTGAGATATCCAAGAAGACGGCCGTACAGTATTTTTTGGCTTCATAAGCTTTTAATATTTCGACAGTAAGTCTGTGGACCTGCTCAATGGTAGCGTGCTTGTGACGAAATCCAAACTGATGGTCAGGAATCAAGTGCTTTGCTCTGATGATTGGTAGCATGCGAGTTAGTAGCAGCGACTCGTAAACTTTAGACGGAATAGGTAGTAGGCTAATAGGTCTGTAGGATTTAGGATCATCCAGCTACTTGTTAGGCTTTGGGATCATTATTATCCTGGCTACCTTCTATTGTGGTGGGAAACATTTTAACCTTGTCATGCTGTTGTAAATAGATGTGAGCAGAGTCACTCCAGAGTATGGAAGTTCAGCTAGTAGTCGACTAGTGATTAGATCGAAACCAGGGGCCTTTTTAGTGTCGATTTTTTTATAGCTCTTACAACTTCGTTTTTGGTGAAAATGGGTACGTTATTTTCCTCTTGGGTGCGGTCCTCTTCCGCCAAGTAGTCAAAGACTTCTCTTTCGTGTTCAGGTGTACCCTCGTTTGGATGGGGTTTGAAGACGGATTGTAGGTGAACAGAGAATGCCTTCGCTTTTTGGGTATCAGTACGAGCCCAACTCCCGTCTATCGTACGTATCGCTGGGGAGATGGAAGAAGGTCTTTTAATTTTCTTGGTCGCTTTCCACAAAGAGTAGTCTGATGAAGCGGAAGTATCCAGACCACTCAGGTGTAATTGAAAAGCCAAATTGCGATCACGAGCAGTTGCATTTTTGAGTTCTCGGATGGCATGATTGAGTCTCTTTTTATCTTGTGGGCATTGTGATTGTTGCCATTGTTTCCTGAGCTTTCTTTTTTGGCGCACTAATTCTAAAAGGTGATGGGGTACGGGATCACCGTGACTCGTTTTTCTGACCAGTGGTGTTGAATCCCAAGCGGCTTCTTGCAGAGACCTTGTAAAATGTTCGACTGCATAAGTGATATCATCTTCAGTTTTTAGTCTAACTGGTTCAACAAATGCTTTATCAATTAGATGGCGGAATAAAGTCCAGTTAGTTCTATAATTATGTAAGATACACTTAGATTCTTTTTCTATTATGGTGGCAGATAGATTTATGATAATGGGTGAGTGGTCAGATGATAAATCCAGGCAGCTTTGGCAGGACAGGTGATTTTTGGCTATGCCCTTAAATACGCAAAAGTCGATGACATCTGGTGTTTTTCTGGGATCTGTTGGCCAGTATGTAGGATGGCCTGATGAGAGGACATCCATATTATTCATTTGAACACATCTAAGTAGTTCACGACCTCGCGGTAAAATTAACCCTGAACCCCAGTGCGTGTGTTTGGCATTGTAATCACCTCCGGCGATAAATCTCGGGCCTAAAGCGCGGAAGTAGTCAGCAAATTCAGTATTCTTTATGGTAAATCTCGGTGGACAATAGATGGCTGATAGTGTTAATTTGTTGATCGAATCACACACCACGATTGAAGTTGCTTGTAAATATACCTTGGAATAGGGCAAGGACTCATAATGCTTGATATTTGCTTTTATTAGGATTGCAGTGCCACCATGGGCTTTACCATCTGGGTGCATAGTATGGTACAAATTGTATCCTTGTATTGTGAAATGACTTTTGTTGGTGAAGTGGGTTTCAGAAATTAGCATTACATCAATGTTTTGAATTTTTAGAAATAATTTTAACTCAGCAGAGTGATTTGACAGGCTATTTGCATTCCACACACAGATTTTTAGGGGTTGGAATGTAAGGTTATTTTTGACATGAGTTCTGTGAGTAGTTTTGTGACGACTATCATTTGGCTCATAACAGCTTGCATTATCTCATTCAACTTTAGCAGGACATTTTCTGTTGTGTGTTCCTAAGGTGTCTTTTGGTGGTAAGTGTTTTTGTGTTATTTCGGCATATGTGGAGTGGTCATCAGAATCAGTTGACTGGGTCATTTTAGACTGTGCAGGTTTTTTTAATGTTTGTTTTTGTGGCAGGGCTGGGTATTTGATTTTCTGTAGTTCCTTATAGACGCTACATCCTTTGTAGTTTGCGGGATGGTTACCGTCACAAAGGATGCACTTGACCTTATCTGATCGTTCCTTTCTGATGCACTCGGATGTGCGATGGGAGCCAGCACATTTGACGCACTTTGGTTGTCTATGGCAGAATTTTTTGGTGTGCCCATACTGTTGACAATTTGAGCATTGTGGAATGTCTCGTTTGGGTCTAGGTGCCTCAAATATAACTCTAAAATTAAGTATGCTATTTATTTTGTAAATGTCCTTATTATTAGGCTGAGGTTTTAGGTCTATAAAGAACATGCTGAGCGGTTTCTTTGTTTGTCCATGCTTTATGTTCCAAATATTCCGTACTTCATGCTGTAGATCTTCTAGAGCCAACTTGATTTCTTCTAAATCAGTAGAAGGATGCATATGTTTCAAGACTACTCTAAAGCTACGTTCGTCTTTGGGTTGATAAGTGAAGAATTCAGTATCCCTATTTTTCAGTTCTTTATAAACAGTTTTGTATGACTCTGCCGTTTTTGCTTGGATTTTTACTCGTTTTGTACTTTTACTTTTGAATTCTTATGACGTGATATCTATAACGGAAAGCTGGTTACCTGATAGTATCGGCAATAGTGAAATTTTTGATGAAAGGTATATTATTTGGCGCCGTGATAGGGATTACGCGAATACTCACGTTAAGTTTGGCGGTGGCGTAATAATGGCGGTACGCCGTGAGTTCAAATCTGTCCACCGGCTAGAATGGAGTTCCTCCACTGAGGATATTTGGGTGACTATTACCACTAATATAAATAGTAGCACCTCGCTTAAAATTCATCTTTGTACAATATATTTATGTACCGAGAAATCGGGGAATTCTTTTAACACTCAACTAACTAATTTTACAAGTAAACTACCATCTATTATTAACTCATGCCCAGACGATATTTTTATTATCATGGGTGATTTTAATATTAGTAACGTTGATTGGAGTAACACAAACGGTCAATTGGAGCCATCGGGCATATTGGGTGACGCCCAAATATATTTTTTTGATACCCTAGCAGAGTGTAGTCTAAACCAATTCAACTTATGTAGAAATGTCAATAACAGATTGTTGGATTTGATCTTATGCAACTCTGAGTTATCAGTTAAGACATCTGACTTTCCCTTAGTACCCGAAGACAGTCACCATAAGTCCCTTGAAATCACATTGAACTATATTTACGCGACCTCCCTTAAAGCAGAGCCGAGGATTAAATATTTCTATGACCAAGGTGATTATGAAACAATTAAATCAGCCTTAACCACAATTCCATGGAACGATTGTTTGAGCGATAATTCCCTTGAAAATGCGCTAGCATGTTTTTATAACCACTTATATGAATTAAGGGATAAATTCATACCCCATAGAACGGTTTTTGCATCGTCATACCCACCATGGTACAGTGCAAGTTTAAAAAAGATTATCAGGGAAAAACACAAGTTCCTTAGAAAATACCGTAAGTACGGTAACACAAGTGATTATATCACCTTTAGTTTATTGCGGAAAAGAGCAAAACGCGTTGAAGACGAGTGTTACCGGACGTTTATTGACAAAGCAGAGAGGTCTATAACTGAGAATCCCAAAACGTTCTGGAGTTTTGTAAAATCAAATAAAAAGGGGCCCAACTCGCTTCCGTCTACCCTTACATATGAAAACATAACAGCCGACACTAACGAGGGAATTTCTAACATCTTCGCTTCCTATTTCCAGTCTACGTTCGTTTCCTCCTCTCACCAACTCTCACTACTAGATGGTAATAGCGAATCGCTACAGTGCCCATACACGATATGTAACATAGACATACTGCCAGACATGGTACATGACTTACTAAAGTCAGTAGATCTCGCAAAAGGCGCCGGACCCGACCATATATCACCAACATTTATTGTTAACTGTGCCAAAGAACTGACCAATCCGCCTACTATCTTGTACAGGCGCTCTATTAAAGAAAGTACCGTCCCTAAAATTTGGAAGTCTGCATTTATTACACCTGTCTATAAAGCCGGTGATAGAAAGGACGTAAAGAGCTACAGACCTATCTCTAAATTATGTATCTTCGCTAAACTATTGGAAATAATAGTTCATACTCAGGTGTTCAACACGTTACACGGTTTCTTTATCTCGGAACGGCATGGATTCATCAAAAATAAATCTACAACTACAAACCTACTAACATTTATAGACTTCACGACCACTAACATGACAGGGGGCGGCCAAGTAGATGCTATTTTCACCGATTACAGCAAAGCATTTGATCGTATAGACCATAAAATACTTTTCCAAAAACTTTTACGTGCTGGTATTCACGGGAACCTGTTCAGATGGTTTTGCTCTTACATCGAAAACAGATCTCAGGCAGTTGCACTCAATGCATCGATCTCAAAATGGCATAATGTCCCTTCCGGTGTTGCACAAGGCTCATTAATTGGACCTTTGTTATTTAATATATTCATAAATGATGTCAAATCCTGTTTCCTTCATTCACAGTTTTTAATGTACGCCGATGACATGAAAATATTCAAAAGGATCGAACAACCCTTTGACTGCGTTTTATTGCAACAAGACCTAATTAGATTCGAAGCTTATTGTCAACTCAACGGATTAGATTTAAATACCTCTAAGTGTTACTCTATAACCTTCTCTCGTAAACCTAAGCAATGCGTATTTAATTATGTTTTAAAAGGAGTACAACTTAAGCGAGTCAATCATATCCGCGACCTGGGTGTAACTCATGACGCCAAATTAACGTATAAAAAACATATTGACGATATTGTTAGTAAAGCTAATAAGGCGTCGGGACGTGACGACCCCACCGCCCACTGGGGGAGTTACTCATCATAATATCTCCCCCAGCGCAAGCAGTCAACCGAAAGATGGCGGTCAAACCATCCGAACCTGGCGGAAGGAAATCCCGAGATGCTAGATGGGCAGCAGCGTCCAGCACTAAGAACTTCCGCCACTGCGATCGCCAATACGCCTGCCAAGCGTGGCGATTATGGCATATCCCCCCCAATTATGAATCATACCATTAAAAACCGGCCCCTATTCCCCGGCAGCCCCGCTAGTCCTGGTTATGGTAGCGGCCATTGTAACGGCGGGGCAAGGGGTGCGAAGAATCTCCGGAAGAGATCGGGCTACCACCACCAACGACGATTGGCCCTGGCAACACTGAACACGCGCACACTGCGGACCGACGAGAAGATTGCCGAGCTGGAAGAAGAATTGAGCAAGTTGCGATGGGATATCATAGGCCTATCTGAAGTCCGAAGACAGGGGGAGGACTCGATAGTTCTCAATTCCGGTAACTTGCTCTTCTACCGGGAGGGCGACCAACAGTCCCAAGGTGGTGTCGGGTTCATCGTCCACAAATCTCTCGTGACCAACGTGGTAAATATCGGGAGTGTGTCGAGCAGGGTAGCGTACCTTATACTCAGAATATCCAAGCGGTATTCGCTGAAGGTCATACAGGTATACGCTCCGACCTCGTCGCACCCCGATGAGGAGGTGGAAGCCATATACGAGGACATATCTCGGGCTATACATGGCTACAAAACCAATTACACCGTGGTCATGGGAGATTTTAACGCGAAACTGGGCAAACGCGACGGTGATGAGCTGAGAGCGGGGCCATTTGGTTATGGGCATCGGAATTCCCGGGGTCACTTGCTGGCTAGCTTTATGGAGAAGGAAGGACTCTATATGATGAATTCCTTCTTCAAGAAGCGAGAATGCCGCAAGTGGACCTGGGTAAGTCCAGACGGTGCAACCAAAAATGAGATCGACTTTATCATGTCGACGAAGAGGCAGATATTCAATGATGTCTCCGTGATCAATTCACTTAAAGTGGGGAGCGATCACCGAATGGTAAGAGGCACATTGAATATCCGTACAAGCCTCGAACGGTCGAGGTTGATAAAGTCCACGCTCCGACCGGCACCGGTTCATATCCAAAACCCCGAGAGCTTTCAGCTCGAACTCAAGAACCGTTTCGAATGCCTGGGTGAATGCGTATATGTGGACGTGTACAGTAACGGGTTCGTGGATGCTGTCCATACAACAGGGGCTAAATTTTTTAAGCCCCAGAAAAGCCAGAGAACCAAAAAGATCTCGGATCCGACCCTCGAGCTGTTAGAGGAAAGGCGCAAGATGGTTCTGCTATCCTCCGACGACATGCCGAAATATCGGCACCTCAACAGACAGATCTCTAAGTCTCTGACTCGCGATCTCCGCCAATACAACACAAAATGTGTTCGTGAGGCGATCGAGCGGAATAAGGGATCCAAAGTGTTCCAAAGGGATCTGTCTGTTGGGCAGAGTCAGCTGACAAAGCTGAAGACGGAGGATGGCAGAATCGTATCGTCCAAGCCTGAGCTCTTGGAGGAGATCGAAAGGTTCTATGGACAGCTATACACGACAACGCAACAACCCGCAAGCACTCCAGCGTCAGACCCTAGAGCTGGATTGACCCGACACTATACCGAAGATATCCCGGACGTCAGCATGCACGAGATTAGTGTGGCTCTCAAAAAGCTTAAAAACAACAAGGCGCCGGGTGATGACGGAATTACGAGTGAGCTTCTGAAGGCCGGCGGTGCACCCGCTAGAGAAGCCCTCCGGAAGCTATTAAATTCCGTCATTCTCGAGGGTAAAACGCCACAGGCGTGGCACAGAGGTGTGGTGGTGCTTTTCTTTAAGAAAGGGGATAAAACCCTATTGAAGAACTACAGACCCATCACACTTCTGAGCCACGTCTACAAGCTGTTTTCGAGGGTCATCACGAATCGTCTCGAGAGCAAGCTAGACGACTTCCAGCCTCCCGAACAAGCCGGTTTCCGTAAAGGCTATAGTACCATAGACCACATACATACGCTGCGGCAGGTTATACAGAAGTCCGAGGAGTATAACCAGCCCCTATGCTTGGCGTTTGTGGACTATGAGAAAGCCTTCGATTCGATCGAAACCTGGGCGGTGCTACAGTCTCTCCAACGGTGCCGGATTGACTACCGATATATCGAAGTGCTGAAGTGTTTGTATGAAAACGCCACTATGTCAGTCCGCCTCCAGGACCAGAGTTCGAAACCTATTCAACTCCAGCGAGGGGTGAGACAGGGGGATGTCATATCCCCGAAACTGTTTACCACTGCGCTGGAGGATGTTTTCAAGCTTCTGGACTGGAATGGACTCGGCATCAACATCAACGGCGAGTACATCACTCACCTTCGATTCGCAGACGATATCGTAGTCATGGCTGAGACCATGGAAGACCTAGGCACAATGCTCGATGGCCTCTGTAGAGTCTCCCAACAAGTAGGTCTTAAGATGAACATGGACAAGACGAAAATCATGTCGAACGTCCATGTTGTACCTGCTCCTATTCAGGTTGGGAACTCTACGCTCGAAGTTGTCGACAAGTATATCTACCTGGGACAAGGAGTCCAATTAGGTAGGTCCAACTTCGAGAAGGAGGTCAATCGTCGAATCCAACTCGGTTGGGCAGCGTTCGGGAAGCTACGACATATCTTCTCGTCCGATATCCCGCAGTGTCTCAAGACGAAAGTCTTTGACCAGTGTGTGTTGCCAGTGATGACTTACGGATCAGAGACGTGGTCGCTCACTATGGGCCTTATCAGAAGGCTCAAGGTCACTCAGAGGGCGATGGAGAGAGCTATGCTTGGAGTTTCCCTGCGAGATCGAATCAGAAATGAGGAGATCCGCAGTAGAACCAAAGTCGCCGACATAGCTCTCCGGATAGCCAAGCTGAAGTGGCAGTGGGCAGGGCACATAGCTCGAAGAACCGATGGCCGTTGGGGCAGAAAGGTTCTGGAGTGGCGGCCACGTACCGGACGACGCAGCAGAGGTAGGCCCCCCGCAAGGTGGACCGACGATCTTGTCAAGATCGCGGGAGGAGGTTGGATGCGGGCGGCTCAAGACCGGTCTGTGTGGAGAACCTTGGGGGAGGCCTATGTCCAGCAGTGGACGTCGTTTGGCTGATATGATGATGAATAAGGCGCTAGGTTTTGTAATGAGATCGTGTTCCCAATTTTCAAACATAAAAACTGTCAAAGTTTTGTATTGCTCATACGTTCGCAGCATCCTCGAATACTGCTCTCAAATTTGGAGTAACAGTACGATGTACATATACGGAGACTGGAGGCCGTACAGCGCAAATTCACTAAATACTTGCAGTATAAGTGTAAAACATATGACGACGAGACTTACGAAGCACGGTGTAAGAGACAGCACTTACTTCCACTCTATGAAAGGAGGAAAATTGCAGATATAACACTGCTAGTAAAGATAGCGCAATCAAAAATTGATTCTCCCCACCTGCTCGGCAACTTGCATTTGAAGGTCCCTACTAGGTCTGTAAGGTTACCGTATCCTCTACACATCCCTCGTTGCGCTACCAACTATAGAAAAGGTACTTTCTTTATAAAAACTGCAAATTACGTCAACAATTTAGCTCACCTAGACCGTTTGGACCTATTTGATGCAAGTGCCTCGAGCTTTAGACGTGCCCTTGCCGACCAGTGGTTTGAATCGGTTCTCTGATTTTGATTTGATTTTTATTGTTTTAATATTTTTGTTGCTTTAGTGTTGTGTTCGTATTTTATCTTTGTGTTTTTTATTTTGACGTGACAACGTCTTATAAATTGGTTTGCCGGGTGACACTTCAAGAAACTGCGTTACGCTCCGCTCACGTTATGCGCTCACAATGAGAGCGAGTGAGAGGCACGCGTCCCGCCTAAGAGCGAGAGAGACAGACATAAAAAGTGAAAGGCACGCGTCTTTCATCCTTCTTCCTACTATACGAATGAATATTCACATTAAAATTATTTTACCACTCAAAGTCGTTGTCACGTAAAACTTTCGCCCGTATACCGACTTTACAGGCAACCAATTTTTTATTTATATCCACTGTACAGTTTATCATAATGCTCAAGACCTAAATATACAAATGTGAAAACGTATAAATGGTAGATAGTTCTAAAAAATATGTACTCAATTAGTTATTAAAAATGTTTGTTTTCCAAATAAAGTAAAAACTTTTCGTTAAATGTATATTTTTAAAAGCTTCTTAAGTGTAGGTACAAGATTTATTTCCTAGGTGTTTTTTTTTTAAATTAACCGCAACCATATGCGAAATTCATCCATCTCAAAATTTCATCGAATTAGAATTAGCAGTTTTATAGAAACGTGGCCAAAAAAATATTTTTGTAATACAAGCCTTTCACGCGGTTTGGCGTCAAGTCGTTCAGTAGCCGAAATAAATAATTTATACAAAAAGAACAACAATTTTAATTCATTATATAAAATGACTAGCTGACCCGGCAAACGTTGTTTTGCAATTTTTTTTTTTTTTAAATTGATGTTGGCCCATTCTCATAGATACCGGATAAGCACAAAAAATTTCATCAAAATCGGTCAAGCCGTTTCGGTCTTCGGAGGAGTATGGGAACGAAAACTGTGACACGAGAATTTTATATATTAGATGTGTTACTTAGCCCGTAAAGGTGGTTCTTTCAACATAAATAGGTCTGATTGCGATTAGGTCTGTTTGCATTAGCCTTCTTTATAAATAGTCCCACCGCTGGGCACAGGCCTCTTCTCGTAATGAGAAGGGCTAGGCCATAGTACACTACGCTGGCCAAGTGTGGACAGACTGTGACTGTTAGCAGACTTCGACTTTCGAGAACTTATTAAAGCTTTCTCAGGCATGCAGGATGACAGGTTTGCTCATGTCCTCCAAGTACAACGTTTAACAACAGCCAATTTAATTCGCATTTAACTTTGAATCAACTATTGCATACCTAGTAAGGTAAATTGTGTTGTACTGTTTAGTTTTTAAGATCTTTGTAATAAGTACCACAGTTAAAGACTGCCTCCGTGGTGCAGTGGATAGCGTATGCGACTGCTGATCGGAGGTCCCAGGTTCAACTCCCGGGTTGGGCAAAAGTGTTACTGGGTTTTTCCGAATTCTCAGTAGCAGCACGGAGTCTGGTAACGGCCCTATTACGTGGAACCTAAAAATTCATGGCGGAATGTGGGTGTAATATCACACCTCTGCCTACCCCTACAGGTATATAGGCGTGAGTCTATAAAAAATAAATTAAAAAATGAGCAAAAAAGATGATTTGAATTTGAAAAGTCACCATCATTTTCGACTTTTCACGCTGTGTGTCTGAACTCAAGACCCTTTGCGTAGCAGTCTATTAATCTCTTAACTGAGCCATCGCTTCTAAAAACAAGTTTGATCAAAGGAGCCTTGTGGCATTACCGACATTTTTATAATCATCTAAGACTATCTTTCCATTTCGAAAGTCCAAGTGAGAAAGATGGTCTTGGCTGCAGGCAGGCGTCATAATTCGGGTTGGTCGCAAAAAAACGGAATTATTTTATTGAGACTTCTAGAAATAAATCCTGTGTCGTGGGGAATTTTACAATCATTCAATCGGACTAGCGAGGAGTCAAGTATGTAAACCAAACTGCTAAAGAATAATACACAGTATTCTCCGAAATGAGGTCATCCACTCATAGTCAAGGTTAAAAAGGGTGTTATTGCTGTGACAAAAATAGCCCACGCAGTTAGCGTAGTTTAATTTTAGATCTCCATAGATTCCACAATCAACATGCGGATTAAAAAGTATTGAGTCGTATTTTGAGCCGTAGCGGACCAAGGGCTCCTAGGTGAGGATCTTGGATCGCAATATGATTATCATCATCATCCTGGCACTGTGTTAGAATGATGATAATTGTTTGAAATAGAATTAGTTTGATAATTGTTTGAAATAGGATTAATTATCAACCACGCTCTGCTACCAAAAATTATGTCTAGAATTACCGTAGGCTTACTGGGAATTGGTTGTAAGCACAGTGGAAGCTAATTTATATTCATCCAGTTGTCCTAAAGTAATCAAATGTCTGACATATATTGCTGAGATTCTCAGCGATGTCAAATTATAAAGTAGTTATAAGAAGATTTTACCTTATAGCTCCTGGTGATGTTCTTGAAGTGGACCTATAGATTAACTTATAATTTTGGCCAAAATAACAAGAGAATCAATGGATACCAGTTTACAATTCGGCGAAGTCCTTCTCCAGACCACGATGCACGTTAGCGGTTCACAAAACTTTTCACAAAAGTTCACTATGTCATCAATTTACAACAAACCTTGCCGGAAGTCAAAAGCGGCAATTACGTATTAAGTTAATTACGAGTTGATTCAATTCGCGTTAATTCAAGGGGCGATCAATTTAATTTAGGTACAAGGCACGCGAGCTTGCAAACGGCGTGTTAATTTTTCAAGCGGAAGACGGAAGTGACAGTTCAGTGTGACCATTGTCAGAAATTTTCAATAGACTAAACAAAATGTTACTCAATCGATCTAATCGATTTGACTTATAATAAAAACTAATTCTATTTCAAACATCCACCCGCCCCGGACCGGCCTACCGGTCCGCTAATCGGTTGGTAGACGTGACAATGTTGCAACCGCTCTCCTCAGAATCGAACCGTCCACCAAGACCTCAGCAAATCGGGGAACTCCATCAGCCCCAGTTACCAAATGAAGGATGCGCCCCCTGCGCCATCTGAGTGGCGGAAGGTTAGCCTCCTTGATCAAAACGAGGTCACCAATCTTGGGTGGATCGGTCTTGTTGGTCCACTTAACGCGTTGCTGGAGTATGTGCAAATATTCCAAGTTCCAGCGTTTCCAAAAGCTCTGAGTAATCTGGCGTACCAATTCAAAACGCGAGAGACGACCAGGTCTCGTATCAATATAGGGGTACTCAGGCAAGGCGACAAGTGGGCGACCAATCAAAAAATGGCCCGGCGTAAAGGCCTCCAAATCATTCGGATCTGAGGAGATCGGGCACAATGGCCGAGAGTTCAAAACGGCCTCAATCTTACAAAACACAGTTGCGAGTTCCTCAAATGTAAGGACAGACTCACCGATTGTCCTGCGCAAGTGTGTTTTGGCCGATTTTACGGCGGCCTCAAATATACCACCCCAGTGTGGACAATTTGGTGGGGAAAACAACCAATTTATCCCACGTCGGGCAAGCCTATCCAGCTTTGTTGGTTTCAAGGAAATTAACAACATCATTCAAATAATTATAGGTGCCCTTGAAGTTAGTGCCGCAGTCAGAACGGATCAAGGAAGGCATCCCTCTGCGGGATACAAATCTGTCAAATGTGGCTACAAACGCCTCGGTCGTAAGCGAGGAGACCAGTTCTAAGTGTACGGCCTTTGTGGAGAGACAAACAAAAACACACAAGTAGGCCTTAACAGTCTTGCTGTTTCGAAGTGTCGACGTTTTCACCAAAAAGGGACCAGCGAAGTCCGTGCCAACACCGTCAAATGTCCTGCTCTCAGTTACGCGATCTGCCGGTAAGTCCCCCATCAACGGCAGCATGGTAGAAGCCTTGAGCTTATAGCAAGGGATGCAGCGAAAGACTACACTCCGAATAATTCTTCGGGCAGACAAAATCCAAAATTCGCGTTGCAAAATGGCCAACAAAGCATTACAACCAGCATGCGAATTTTTAAGGTGACGGTCAGTTACCAACAAGCGTATCAAATGACCGTCCCTAGGTAACAAAAGGGGGTGACGTGCTCCGTAAGGGAGGTTGGCGTTCTTGAGACGCCCTCCAACGCGCAAGAGACCCGTATCGTCCAAAAAGGGGTTCAATTTAGATACAGCGCCCGATAATTTCGATTTCCCCGACTTGAGGATAGCAATCTCCCTTTCAAAATGCGCTAATTGCACAGAACGAACCCAAAAGGTGAGGGACTCCTGTCGTTCCTGCGGTGAGAGAAACGGTGTCAGTCGTTTCTTTTGTGGGTGCCTAAAATTAAAAACAAAACGCTTTATCCAAGCAGTGACACCTAACAACTTGTCGAGGGAGCTGTAACGATTCAACAAAAAATCGGGGTCGAAGGCGCATTCTACCTTCTCAAGAGCGAGTGTTCGTAGACCCGGCAAATTAGAAGTATTCAAAACTGGCGTTCGAGGCCAATCAGTTTCTGGTCGACTCAACCAGTCCGGACCCCACCACAGCGAATGACCTATCAAACTAGGCGTCAAGCATCCGCGCGAGGCACAATCAGCGGGGTTGAGCTCACCTGGCACGTGTCTCCAAACAAGCTTGACTTCGGATTTCTGGATTTGGGAAACGCGATTAGCGACAAATACCTCCAAAGTGTGGACAGAAGCCTTCAACCAACAAAGAACAATTTGGCTGTCTGTCCAGGCGTAGGTCCCATTAATGCAAATGCTTTTACCCAAAGTACTGGACACGTGGTTCAACAAGCGTACAAGAAGGGCTGCTCCCGAGAGCTCCAATTTTGGAATGGTCAGAGATGTCCGAAGGGGTGCCACCTTGCTCTTTGCCATGATCAGGGAAACCCTCACCTGACCTGAGGCACTAACTGTGCGCAAGTACACCACGGCGGCGTGACCACGTTCCGAGGCGTCACAAAACCCGTGAAGGGTGGCCTTGTACTTCCCGGGAGGAAGGATGGGACGAGGCAAGGAGATCTCGTTGACGGCAGGAAGTGAGGATACAAAAGAGGTCCATTCCTCAACAAGAGTGCCGTGCAGAGGTTCGTCCCAGGTCAATCCTGCTGTCCAAAGCTTCTGCAAGAAGCATTTTGCCCAAAATATAATTGGACAGATCCAACCGTTCGGATCAAAGGTTCTGGCGACAGTAGACAATACGAGACGTTTAGTCCAAGAACACGGCAATTTCAAATCTACGTTATATGTAAAGATGTCTTGGACTGGTCTGTACTGAACGCCGAGAACAGCCATCATGGCGGGGTTGTCAACAATCTCAAACAAATGTGGATCCTGCTGATGATCCTCTGGCAAGCCTTCCAAAAGCGCTGGTGAGTTGGAAATCCATTTGCGCAACTCATAACCAGCGGAGGCCAAAATACCTATCAATTCGTCCCGTCCGCTGTGGAGGCACCCGAGCAAATGTCATCGACGTAAATATCGTCCTTCAAGATGGCAGAGGCTCGTGGGAAACGTAGGCCTTCGCGGTCTGCGAGCTCCCAAAGAGAACGTATTGCCAAGTAGGGGCTTGACCTTAACCCGTACGTATTAGTATTGAGCTCGTAGACGACCATGGGATCACGAGGAGACTCTCTCCAAAGGATCAGCTGGAAGCGACGGTCATCAGGGTGGATAATAGTCTGCCTGAACATCATTTTTATGTCGGCTACAAAGACAACCTGATGTCGTCGGAAGCTGGTGATGACGTCACAAAGGTCCTTGACCAACTTGGGACCAGAATGCAAGCACTGGTTCAAGGATACGCCTGTTGAAGTCTGCGCAGAACCATCAAATACTGTGCGCAGCTTCCCAGTCAATGGCTTCAATACCGCATGATGCGGGAGAAAGTAGTGCTCCACCGAACGCCAATCCAAATTTGACACAGACATGTGTCCCAACTGTTCATATTCCCTCATGAACTCAATGTACTTCTGTCTGAGCTCCGGATCACGACCCATGCGGCGCTCCATGGCCAACAACCTCTTTTCGGCTAAAGGTCGTGACTCACCAAGCGGAGGCCGAACAGACAGGAAGGGTAGCCTCGTAATGAGCCGACCAGAACGGAGTCGACCAGTGTTGTTCTGGAAGAACAGCTCGCACTCCTCATGTTCTGGATTCAAACGGGCAGCTTGAGGGGGCTCCTCTACCTCCCAAAACCTCTGAACCGCATCAGAGAGAGCGGAGCCTACAGCCAACAAATTATCAAGTTCGGGTGGAGGGGGGTCCTTAGGTATAGGTCCCATCAAAGCAAATCCAAATATGGTCGGGATGGCAGTCAAACCATTTGGCACCAAGGCCCGTTTCCCACCAATCAAAATTCCGCCGAGGACATCAAAGCCAATCAACAAGTCGATTTGTCCCGGTGTGTCAAATTTGGGGTCTGCCAGTTCCAATCCCGATGTCAAATTCACCACAGCAGCAGGTAGCTGCTTCTGTGGGTGCATGCCCAAAATATTCTTCAGCACAATAGCCGAGGTTTTAATCCTCGGGTGTGAAGATTCAACAGGGCCAAACAAAACTTTAACTTGCCCTTCAACATTAGAGGCTACGTCACCTATGCCCCGTATACAATTTGGAAATAAACCCATATTTAATTTAACCTGCCCTACCAAATAAGTGGAAACAATGCAACCTTGTGAACCTGTGTCCAATATAGCACGGACAACAACAGAGGTCCCCGTGGGTCCCCAGACCCTAACAGCAACCGTTGGTAGGATAACGGTCTCAATGGGGGAGGTTGGCGTTATAGGGCAGGGGTCAATGACCTATTGTTGCCTGGGCGGCGACCGTTGGCCAGGACCAGGCAAATCAAAATGGGGGTGCGGCTTGAAGTCCTCAAGGGCGCGATGACTCGATCCGCGCGCCATCTGTGGGGGGTCATAGTGACGCACCCGCCCAAAACGAGGTGGGCGCGAGTCAAGGCGGGGACGCTCCGCCAAAGGAGGGGAATACCTGGGGCAGCAGTCATGGTGCTGGTGACGCTGAACAGCACATTCAGGTGCGCGAGAGAGAGGAGGCGTGCGCACGCTACGGTTCTCCAAGCGGGGTGAGTGGCGATCAATTGAGCGAGGCGACTCTCGGCTACGCGCCGGTGAGCCTCGGCTGCCACCTTCAAAACACCCGCCCGTGCGCGGCGTCGGCTGGTTGGACAAGCGGCCAACGTCTCTGGCATTCATGCAGAGAATGTCCAAATGCTGTCCTCCACAGTGAGGACAGGGGCGAGAGTTTGGGCAGTCTCGCTGGTAGTGGGACCCCAAACAAGAGAAGCAAAGGCGGCGGGCATTCGCGATGCGCCTACGAGAGGCGACATGAAGGTCCAAGAACGCCCTACAACTGGCCGTTCTGTGCCCCGTGACCTTGCAGTAGGAGCACTCCGCTGGGCTCTGCGTGACCGCAAAGCGAGGAGGGCGCCGGTCGACATTGGCTCGGGTGTGACCGCGAGATTGCTCCTTAACCTTGGGCGGCTGCGTCTTAGCCGGCGTGTCACCACCGGAGTTGTCCTGGACCCGGCACTCATCCTCCAGGAACCTCTCCAGGTCAGCAAAGGGGGGCAGATGGGTCGCGCTTTCCCCACCAAAGCGCTGTTCAAAACGCGACCTCAGGTCGGCAGGCAGCTTTTTAAGGACAATGTGCACCAATAGATAGGACCATTGGTCCACGGGCAGGTCAAGGCACTTAAGTGCGTTGATGGCGACCAAAAGCGGGTTCAACAGTTGGGTGCGCAACCCAGAGACCCGGGTGAGCGTCGGCAAGCCCAAAATCTGCTCAATGTGCGTGTCGGCGAGGCCACGCTTATTATGGTACCTACGGGTAATTAGGTCCCGAGCCGTCTGGTACGCCTCGTCAGACACGGGCAGATGCTGGATGAGGCCCTTAGCCTCCCCATCCAGAACCGACATTAGATAGGCCAACTTTTGTGCCGGCCGAAGGTCAGCCCTATCATGGACTAGGCTGTCGAACAAATTAACGAGGCCCAGGTAGCTTCCTAGGCAGCCATCAAAATGGGGGAGGTCCAAAGTAGGGAGCCTACTCACCAGCCCCGGTGCTGACCTAGGAAGCTCCTGCTTCAGGCCGGGTTGCCCTTCCCTATCGGCAACTAGTTGTCTCGCACTATTGGAGACAGCATCATACAGGTCTAAGACCTGGGCATAGTCTTCGCTGACCTTATTTCGCTGGTCAGCGGTGAAATCATTGATTGACACTTCAAGACAGCAAGTGCTGAAAGTGCGGAATTGCTGTTCCACACTTGCCAGGCGATCATCAATCCGCTCGTACCTCTGAAGTAAGGCCTGCTGGCGATCAGGCCGGTTCACTAAAGCATTGGCCGAGGCAAACCAGCGCAAATCTGATGCAATAGCACCAGCAGCTGCACGCAAGTCCTTGATAGCTGACATAATCAAAATTCAAAAGAGCCCGGACAAGCGCTAAATAAAATTAACAATCAAAACTTAATTTTTCTTAATTCTTTGAAACCAACAAAGTATTAGCCTGTTTACTGCAAGTGCAGGCAAGTGACAGGTATCTACTGTCCAACAAAATTAATAGTTTCAATATATTGAAGAATCAAACACAAAAGTTATCAAAGTTATAACTTATAACAAATTAAAAGTTGAAACTTCAAATTAATTAATTAGTTATTTGCAACAGACAGACTGGCTGTGTTATTTGAGATATACAATAGTAAGTAAGCACAGAATATGTGTTACCTAGCAATTTTATCTATATTATAACAAAACAAAGTTTATTAATGTGACCCGCCCAAGTGGCAAGGTCAAGTTTGATTATTACAATGTTTATGAATATATGCAATAAACTAAATTTACTAAATTTATTGATACATACAGCTGTTATGTATCCAAACAAACTGACTTATTAATGCAACAACAAATTTAAGTTAGATTTTTCAACAATACAAATCAACAATTACTGATTGAGGTTATGTGACAATGTGTTTCAAATTATCTAGGTCAACTTATACAATTAAATATTATGTATTTTAGACAATAACTGACCTGACAAACACTACAATACTGTCTACAAGGTGATAAGATACAAGCTCATACCAATCTGAGTTTATACTCAGTAATGCAACAGCGGCTAAGTTTCAACTACAGCTCTGCACCAAAATTATGTCTAGAATTACCGTAGGCTTACTGGATGAATATAAATTAGCTTCCACTGTGCTTACAACCAATTCCCAGTAAGCCTACGGTAATTCTAGACAATAATGATGATGTATTTTGAGACGCGTTTTCATTGGGCGCGCTACCATTGTGGCGGTAAGTTCCATCATAGAAGAGTGGTTGGAGAGATGTCCTGATCTCCCGGATGACACAGATCCTGACTGGCTATGACTGTGTTAACCAATTATTACGATCGATCGCGATGAATCGCCCGCATGCTACTATTGTGGCTATGGTAGAATCTGTAATTCTGTCGAGGATGGGGCGTCGCAGACGTTTGCAGAATACCCTGTTCTGGCTTTGGAGCGCTGTGTTCTAGTCGCGACAATTGGCCACCATATTGCGACCTAGGATCTGTCAATGGTCCGGCGCAAATGTCAAAAATAGTGCTGGAACGCCGCCGTTTTATTCTATAAAAAAGGTATGCTAATCAAGAAAACAGTGGATGTGGAAAGAAAACACCCCGAACACGAACGTAGGTTCTGGATTCGAGGATGTCGCTTTTGAAACGAATAGACTACACAGCCTTACAGATTGCAGCATAAATGATTCCTATCGACCGGAAAAGTACAACCCTCTGACAACGGAACGCCACTTGCTTCAATCCTTACAAACCTCACGCGCTTCCTATACATTCATTACTCTCTTCATACATGCTCGCCGGTTCCGGGTGCTTCGGACCTTGCCATTTTTTAAGATGTTCCCAATCTGATCGACGAATATCCAAAGAGGTCTACCGTGACCGACTTGCCCACACACGTTAGCCTCATAAATTTGATGCGTCACTCTTTCTTCACTCATTCGCTCCACGTGCCCAAACCATTTCAGCATTCCTTTCTCAATTCTTGTCACGACATCTTCTTTCTCTAGTGTAAATATAACTACATTTTCAACGACTAGTATCTATATCCATATATATATCTTTGGATCTGATCCACAAACTGTCTCATTCACAAATTCATAACCATGACAGTGTTCCAATAATAGACACAATAGTAAAGCTATGTCAAAAATGTGTATTGTTCTCAGTAGCTAAGTATAATAGTTAGTTAATTCAATGATTCCAGCAATAATAACCGTGTGACGCATTGTTTCTTAAAAGTTTAGGGATCCGTTGTTAAAGCTATATTAATATTTCGACAAAAACAATTGCGTGCAGTTCATGCACTTAGGTCTACTTGGGTTCCACATAGTATTCTACGCGGATTTGACTGAATATTAGCTTTTCCACAGCGACTGCAGTCTGAAAGCCGCATCCCAAAGGGATAGCGTTATTCCATAGTTTAGACTAGTGTCAGTTTATCGTGAGGTACTGACTTCCTACAACGACTGTCAAAGATCTTCATGACAGCCGGGACCGATGGCTTAACGTGCTCTCCGAGGCATGGGGCAAGCGGTAATTAATAATTAAATTCCAACCCACAACAAATATTTATGTGACGACGGTATTGAAACATGTAGGCAGGCCAAGCGGGCTCTTCCCGCAGCAGAAGGTAAGATAGCCAAACAAGTCCTCCGGCTGTCCAAACAACAACTGCGGACAGTCACGGCCGCCTACACAGGTCACGGATTCTTAAATAAACAGCTATTTACTATAGGTATCACCGTATCACCGACAGCCCGCTGTGCAGAGCCTGTATGACAGCAGACGAGACGGCAGCCCACCTGCTCCTCGACTGCCCTGAGGTCTCACAGTATAGGCAGCAGTACCTGACCAGATACAGCACCCTGAGGGAAGCAGAGTCAAGAGTCTGCTGGCCTTCCTCGAAGAGCTGGGGTGGCTCGAGTGACAAGAACACTCCCACCCGCACACAAAATACACGCCAGGAGATGGAGTTGCGGAAACAGCCCGTGCTACCAAGTACCAAGTACCAATGTGACGAGCAAGACTATTTATTGAGTCTAGGTGTGATTTATCTTTATAATGAAGATATGTATTTCAGAATCAAAATATCCCGATAAGCGGCAATAGGCTCGCCACCTATTACGTGGGATCAAAACACTGGCGAAAAGTGGGCGTTTAATATGCCTCTGCCTACCCCTTCGGGGAAACAGGCGTGAGTCTATGTATGTATTTCAGAATTTATAAGTACCTATGTTTATCAGGTGTCTGGTTACTATTGTATTCTCAGCTTAGTTTGGGATGAGATGACCGGGGTTGAGATATCCGAAGATGTTATTAGGTAGGTATTATTATTTATTGTTCTGTTCTTTTGAATTTATACTGCGAGACTGGTAACTGCAAAGGTACGTCTGTCCGCAAAACCACGCACCATGAGCCGGCTTTAGACAAAGATCAACCTGTTAAGACTAGAGTTGTCAGATGCGGCCGTATCATTTCCGGGACAATTACACCCCCCCTTCTCTCCGGCATTGGCTTTCAACTGACCATTTGAATAGTTCTTCAGAATCCGGGACAATAAATTCTTATTACTTACTGTTACTGGACACGGGACAACACGCAAAATTCCGGAACAATCCCGAATTGCCTGGCCATCTGGCAACCCTAGTTAAGACTACCACAATGTTATTAATGAAACTCTTGTATTTATGTAAATGTCTTCATGAATAATGCAAAAAGTACAGAAGTTATCGTTACCATGTACCGGCGCTAAGTTAGATGATTAAATTGAGGAAAACGAATTGGCAGCGCTCTCGGTATTACTATTTATAATGTAATGTTATGTTTGTAATGCCATGACCTTCAAAACGATTATTATCACTACAGCTGTTCAGTTAGATAAATACAATAAACAGTACCTAATATAACCTATACCTAGTTTATTGATTTTTTTTATTGAAAAGAGTAGGTAATGAATGTAGAGGAAGCGCGTGAGGTTTGTAAGGATAGAAGCAAGTGGCGTTCCGTTGTCTCTGCCTGCCCCGACGGGAAAGAGGCGTGAGTATATTATGTAGGTATGTATTTAGGTATGTAAACTATAGTCATATATAGTAAACATAGGTAGGTAGGTATAATACACCTTGTGTCAAATTGCTTAGCTACCTACCTACATAACATTCCGATCCAACATGGGTGCCTTGTATTGTCTAATCATTTTGTGTTGTAAACTTCTTATACCGAGCTGTTTATCACAAGTTATACAACAAGAATTATGAAATGTAGATATTGATAATAATTGAGACATTATACAGTTTATTTCCATATATTTATGAGCAACTTTATTGTTTGTAGTAATAAATGAACCGGTCAACTTAGTTTGTTTACTAAACTCATTGTTATAAGCAAATAATAGGTTATGTAAAACATACCTATATTATGACACAATAACACTATATTCACTCATAAATCAAACAGAACATGATAAAACTCTCCACATTACAAGGAAAACACCACAAAACTCAGTAGGAAAAACGTTTATCAAAACATTTTTTGACAGATAGCACGAAAATAGCGCGCGAAAGTCTATGTTATGATTATTCACTTTTTTTTAGACGAACACGGCACGAGACACTCGCGTTCATCCACGAGACGCGATAAACTGGCGCGTTTGCTTGCTTTGTCTATAGATATACCGACACATTTATATCTTCGTTTATTTATTTATATTATTAGCGTCTTAGCGTCACTGAACGCGTGAATATTATCGGTAGCCAATTAATGTTTTTTAATTACAGGCAGCGTGGCGCCTACTAAATGATGTTAACCTTCGTTCGAGGCATAACAAGTCTAAAGGAGGTTAACGTATTGAATAATAAGAAATATATTTTCTTTATTAGTGAAAGTGTAAGAGAAAGATAAGTCAAAACTCGTTCCCTTAAGAAATGTTCTTGCATTATTCGTCTTTACGGAGCTGCTACAGTAATGGGCTTTTAATGAAAAGTTAGGTACCTAACACTTGTTACGTACCTAAGTACCTACCTGATTTTTATTAAGTAGGTATATTTCTAAAAATAATATAATATCCCACGGTTCCCACCACATAACACACAGCACCATCTATCCCCAAATTAAGAAAAGGCTGTATGTATCTAAGTACTTTTATTTTGTAAATACATAGATAATAATATGATATTCGATTTTAAACTTTCGCGATTTGTATACATCATACAATATTAATTAGCGGGTCTTAGTCGCGATTATTTACTTATTTCAAGGCGAGTGGCAAGGAGGGACTTGCCCTCCGCGACCACGATTGTTGCAAGCCGGTAGAAACGTAGAAGAATAACAGAGGTATTTATGCCTTGAAATAAGTAAATTATCGCGACTAAGACCCGCTAAATAATATTGTATGAAATAATATGATACATATAAACACGACTATGACAAACATCCATATGCATGGACACATTTTTATGTCTTGAGTGGGAATCGAACGCACAACTCTCCACATGCAACAAACTGGAACCCAGCCATGCAACTGGCAAAGGCCACCTCGACCAAAACTAGGGTTAGTCCGACACTGGCATATTAGCATACAACAAACACACATGAAACATCATGAAGATCATAATTATAGATTAAATAAATTAGTCCAGTGACCTTGTCCCTACCTTGTGAAAAAGCTTATTTCCACTTTGAAGAGTGCTTAGTTGAGTGAGTGAGTAAACACAATATGTTTAGTACGAGTACATGCATTTGAGCAAATCACTCACATAATTGTTTAGAGACGCCCAATTCTGCTAATTATATTTGTTCAAAATGCAGTTTCGATATGATGTCAGTATCATATTTACGTCATAATGGTATTCTCCTAAATTAAGAGACATTGAAATGATATTGCGAATATATTGAGAGTTGAACAATACATAAACGGTATTCTGCTAAATATATTCTTGTACTAAGACAAACGTCAAACTGTAAATACACATATTCAAAACACCCATATTTTAAACGTTCGATTTCAAATCGTACGTAACATTATTGATTATGTATCAAAACATCTCTCACAATCCAACGAATAAATTCATTTTCTAAAATGGTACTGGTTAGTATTATAGACTGCCATATTGCACTGCTAGGTAGTATCATCTGTATATATAAAATTCATTCACAATTCCCTGACTAACAGCAATGCACAGCCGAATCTACTGGGCACAAGATGCTAAAAATTGGCATGTACGTTCCTCGAGGACCGTATGCTGCACCCTTACGGTCCCCGACTAAGAAGAGATTTCCCGAAACATCTACCAGATCGTAAGGAACTGTTAAATTGAAATAAAATGTGAGAGCGTACTTGCGGGCATATTACATAAAAAATAAATCATAGGCAACGCTGTAACATCAAATTACCAGCAATAAAGTTAATTATTTCATTAATGGCAATACCTACTCATGTCAGGATATTTGACATTAAATTGAATATATCGAAATTAGAATAGAATGACATTGTGTAGCAGAATACCGATTTTGAGTCAATTCAAAATATAATCTCATTCCATTCAAAATATGATGTCGATGTCATCTAAAATAGCAGAATTGGGCCCCGAACATAAAAAGCTTGAAAAATGCATGAAAAATGCTTGAAATATGCACGAAAACTGACACAATATGCAACATTAAATGACTATTTTTTTTGTGTAAATACAATTCTTTTAGATTTAAGTTTATTGTTAGTAAATACGTGTTATAAGTTTTACTTTATTAAGAATGTATCTTTTTAATTTATTGTTTTTTAATAAAATAAAAATCTATAAAAGGAAACCTACTATCGATATGGTTTTACATAATACATACCTCAGCAATTCTGTATTTATGTTTATACAGAACAATCGCATACCAGAATATTCCCTGAAGTTTTAAAAAAATCGGTAGTAAAGTCATTATATAAAAAGAACGGCGACAAAACTGAAATGGGTAATTACAGGCCGGTGACATTAATACCTATATTTTCAAAAATATTAGAGAAAGTTTTTTACAATAGATTAACAATTTTTATTGAAAAACACAATATTATAAAAGACGAACAAAATGGTTTTCGTAAAAATAGAAGCACATCTTTAGCAGCTTTTCAGTTAGTCAAATCTATTACAGACTCAATTGACAACAAAATACCTGTTTCCGTCCTCTTTATGGACATGAGTAAAGCGTTTGACTGCGTTTGTCATGAACTTTTATTGGAAAAACTATCTAGATACGGTGTTAGGGGTACGGCTTATGACTGGTTGAAATCATTTTTGTCGAACAGATTATAAAAGGTAGAAATAACCAACTATAACGAGCCATCTAGAACATTGGAATCATTTCAATCTTCGTTTAGGGTAAACACGACGGGCGTGCCACAGGGCAGTATTTTGGGTCCTCTGTTGTTTTTGCTCTACATAAACGACTTTCCCAATTATATCAATCATGAATGTGTGCTGTTTGCAGATGATACTACCATTATCATAAAGGGCAAAGATAAAAACTTCTTTAGTTGTAGTGTGCTGGGTATTGACTTACGGTTTGCAGGTCTTGCTGGTATGCGGAGAAAGGAAAAGCAGTCTTGAAAGAAGTAAAGTTTATATTGTTCAAGCACACAATAGAACACAGATGAAAGTCACAGTCAGAAGGAGTAGGTAATAGGCAGAAAGCACAAGCACAAAGATTTTCAAGTAACAATTATTATACATATAGCGGAGGTAGCTAACTATAAGCGCGGAGCGAATAAGTATATTGTCGCGTCTCGATGTATCTGGCTGACTGCCGAGCGATGTGCGCGGGCGCAGCGCCACAGGGCGTGGCCGCGCGGTTGAGAACCGGTCGCTCGCATACAATACATCGAGGAGGCGGCGGACCAACTTATTCTCTAATACGAATTATGTCTGCGCGTCCGACAAATATACAAACGTGGAGAATAAAGATGATAAATATAAAATCTCACTAAAATTATTATACACATTATACATAAGAATTAATTTGCATGTAATAATAATATAATCAAAACTTAACTTATAAATGTTATGCAGTATACATATGTATATCAACAACTACAATTATATTTATATAAAGAAACACGCCACATCAGCCCCCCCTTGAGACCATCACTATGGGCGATAGTAGTCGGGGAATTTGACTTTACGACCTGATCGTGTCGTTCTAGTGCTATCTCTCCGAGCTTCAGGTAATTTGGTGGTGTGTGTTCCTGTATGTGTCTTGGTTGTGTTTGTGTTATTTTGCGTATGTGTTAATGTTGTGTTTGTGTCGGTGTGAGTGTCATTGAGTAGATAAGCTGGCTTCAGCCTGTCTATTGAGACTGATACTGCGTTACCTTTTACAAGCAGCTTAAATACCTTGTCTCCTCTTTGCAGCACTTCGTAGGGACCCGTATATGCGGGTTTAAGTGAGCCAGTGGTATCGTCCCTTACAAAAACATGGCTGGTCGAGGCCAAATCTTTAAAAACGTAAGTCGCCTTACTGCCATGTCTAGATGCTGGGGATGGCTGCAGGCGCTTAGCTAAAATCTTTAGGCGAGCCGTGTAATCAGCCAAGTCGATCGTGTCGTCGACTTCCGGTTGAAATAACTCGCCCGGCAGTCTTAATGGTTCGCCATATAGTAACTCGGCGGGCGTTGATCTCGAGTCTTCCTTGGTGACATATGGTCGAAGTATCTTGCTACTCTCATCGCAGTACAGTTCAGACAGTGTTCCCGGCAATTTGACCTTAATAAGGCGTAATGATGAGTCACCAATTTAGTTGTAGTGTGCTGGGTATTGACTTACGGTTTGCAGGTCTTGCTGGTATGCGGAGAAAGGAAAAGCAGTCTTGAAAGAAGTAAAGTTTATATTGTTCAAGCACACAATAGAACACAGAAGAAAGTCACAGTCAGAAGGAGTAGGTAATAGGCAGAAAGCACAAGCACAAAGATTTTCAAGTAACAATTATTATACATATAGCGGAGGTAGCTAACTATAAGCGCGGAGCGAATAAGTATATTGTCGCGTCTCGATGTATCTGGCTGACTGCCGAGCGATGTGCGCGGGCGCAGCGCCACAGGGCGTGGCCGCGCGGTTGAGAACCGGTCGCTCGCATACAATACATCGAGGAGGCGGCGGACCAACTTATTCTCTAATACGAATTATGTCTGCGCGTCCGACAAATATACAAACGTGGAGAATAAAGATGATAAATATAAAATCTCACTAAAATTATTATACACATTATACATAAGAATTAATTTGCATGTAATAATAATATAATCAAAACTTAACTTATAAATGTTATGCAGTATACATATGTATATCAACAACTACAATTATATTTATATAAAGAAACACGCCACACTTCTACGAATAAGAAATAAATACAGCACTTGAAAGTTCTATAGAATGGTTAGAAGCCAATAATTTAAAAGTTAACATTAAGAATACAAAATTTATGCAATTTCATACCTACAGAACGAAACCATTAAATCTAAACATATCATATAAAGGATACTCTCTTACCGAAACTGACAATTATAAATTTTTAGGAATAACCCGAGATAAATTCTGTTCTTGGAAAAATCATATTAATATTATTTGTGGTAAATTAAATAGTTTTGTATACCCTTTAAGACGTATTACTTGCGAAGTATCAATAAATGCTGCAATTACAGCGTGCCATGGCTACGTATCATCCATTCTTCGATATGGAATCATTATATGTGGTCGTTGTGTGGAAGTAGATCAAGCTTTTGTAATGCAAAAAAAATGTATAAGAGCTATATTTGGCGTGAAACAAACAGATTCGTGTCGTCCTTTCTTTAGAAAACATAAGATTTTAACTTTACCGGCTATGTATATTTTAGAATCTTGTATCTTTGTTTATAAACACAAAAGTCTTTTTCAACAACCAGAGAGCTACTATGCTCCGCGATCTATTAATGCTAATAAGTTACATCGACCTAGGACGCATCTCACACTTTTCCAACAACAGCTATATCATGTATATTAAATTGTTTAATAAAATCCCGAGCACTATAAAAACACTATCATTTTTTAAATTTAAGCATGCATTAATCAATATATTATTAGATAAATGTTTCTACAGTATACTCGAATATTTAGATTACAAGTTGTAAAAAGAAAAGTATGGGTTAGTGTATGTAACTGTTCCATGTCTTCAGCAGGGAATGTCTGTTTAAAAATCTCTGTTATTGTTTAAGGCTAATTATGTGTTTTATGTAATCCCAATTGGAAGCTGTGCATGATTTATGTTTTTATGTTTGTATATTTGCATGCCTAAATTATAGGCAGAATAAGAGGTGATATTATGTAACTAAGAACTTTCTGTACCTTATTTATGCAAATAAATGATTTCTATTTCTATTTCAGGGCATGAAAGTTTTCCTACAGTGTAAATTGCAAGTGCCTTGATAACTTGACATGTCATTGTGTAGGGTTTACTAATGTTTGCCATAATTTAAAATGCCATAATTTCATATGCCATACTGGTATTTGTCATAATTTTATTAGAAATAACGCTTCAGTTGTCATAATCGTGAAATGACATAAAATGACTTTCACTAATTCCATTGGTCATAATCGATCAAGTGTCATAATAATTTAAATCCATAAATGTATTTGCTATAATTTTCGTTTTCAATAATCTAAGAAGAAAATAGAGAATAAACTGAAGTTGAACAACTTCAGTTTATTAAACTAGTGTAAAGAATGTGGACTAAGTTGACGGAGCCCTGCTTCGCAGAACTCCTATTTTTGAGTTAAGGGTCAAAAGAGAACCCTAACCTAACCTAACCTATCCGAGTCGGATTGCACTGAGTCGGGGTGTTCACGATAATTAATTCAACTTCAGTTTATTAAACTAGTGTGAAGAATGTGGACTAAGTTGACGGAGCCCTGCTTCGCAGGGCTCCTATTTTTGGGTTAAGGGTCAAAAGAGAACCCTAACCTAAGCTTTT
The DNA here is from genome assembly GCA_944739405.2 of Euclidia mi. Taxonomy (NCBI): domain Eukaryota; kingdom Metazoa; phylum Arthropoda; class Insecta; order Lepidoptera; family Erebidae; genus Euclidia; species Euclidia mi. The sequence goes on along the minus strand of OX123211.2, from coordinate 9,225,856 downwards.
TTTTTTTTTTTTTTCGGTGTCGGGTTGGAAAATCCTCATGGAGTCCCTCCGCCCCGGGGGAAGGACGAAGGGGACTGTCAGACTCTTACTGACTAAAAACCAACCCGTGTTCCTCATGTACCCGTGTGTCGGAGGGTAGGGATTCACATAAGCATTCGTCGCTACCCCCCGACGGGTATTGGCCCGCCAGATGGTCAGGCGGGCCCCGAACAAAACCCCCTTGGCGGCGGATGAAGGTGTTGGGCTCCGCCGCCAAAACTCTCAGCGGCCACAGAGGATAGGGAGGACGGCAACGCAACACCGCATCTCCTCTTCCTCTGCGGCCCCACCGCGACGCAACGATGGTGCGCCCCCATTTGGTCGCGGGAGATAGGGCGCGCGGCAACGCAACACCGACACGCCTCTCCTCCCGCGACCGCACCCGACTGCGAGGGACAGACAGAACTGTCCCCCGCACCCGCACTGTTGGACGCATCCTGCGCAGGCCCCGTCAAGCCCACGCGGAGCGTACCCTCCTGGATCCCTCTTCGCTTCACCGCGGGTAACCAATCCACGGTTACTGAGCCCCCCCACCACGACAAGGTGGAGATCCCACGGGGGGGACCCTAACCTAACCTAACCTATCCGAGTCGGATTGCACTGAGTCGGGGTGTTAACGATAGGTACTTAATTTCGACCTAACAATATTATGTATTATTTTCATAATTATATCAAATTTTGATTATGTGGATTATGAGATGTGTTACTTATGGAAACTAATTATTATGATATAACTATGTTGTTATAGAAAGAGATTTTATGGCTAATAAAAGTTATCACTGTTGAGTTGTTAAGGCAAACGTTATTAGTATAAATGATAATAGTGCAAGTAAATATTATGATCGGGGATGATTATGGCAAACAATATTAGTGCAAATGAATTTATGGAAAACAAGAGAATACCATTGTGTAGGTAGGTAGGTACAAGATATCTTTATCAATTGCACTTGTACTATTTTTAAGTCCATATGTTTTGTAGTTATGTCTATTGTCGTATCGGAAAAAGTACCGATAACGCCTTTAGGTCAACAACCTAGGTAGGTATATGTACTTATGATTCATACACAATGGATGCAATATTAGGTACGTATTGTAGCTCCCTATTTTCTGATACTTTTTTTATAGACTCTCGCCCAAATGGGTAGACCGACAAATAATAATATATTGCCGGACTCCGTGCTGCTACTGAGAATTCGGAAAAACTCAGTAAGTAAAAATTTTGCCGCATTCGGGAATCGAGCCCGGGACCTCCCTATCAGCAGACGAATACGCTATCCACGGAGGCAATCAACAGGCAGTTTCTGACACTGTCTTAATAAGACTAGCTTCCAGCCGCAGCTTTGCCCGACTAGCTACGGAATTCAATATTCAATCTATAGTTAGATCTGTAGATTTTAGATTCGTTTTGACATAAGCTCCATACAAAATATGTCAAACACGAATCTCGAATGTCAAAATCCATGTTTGGATCGAATATTGAAAATGACCGTAAATCGATTATAGTAACAAAAGGTGGACCATGTGTTATTCAGAGGTTATATATTACTAGCCTTATACATTACTAGATGATGCCCGCGGTTACACCCGCGTTATTTAAGGCTACTGCTCTGCTCCCGTGGGTCATAGCGTGATGTTATATAGCCTAAAGCCTTCCTTTATAAATGGGCTATCTAACACTGAAAGAATTTTTCAAATCGGATAAGTAGTTCCTGAGATTAGCGTGTTCAACCAAACAAACAAACTCTTCAGCTTTATATATTAGTATAAGATGTCAGCTTAAAGGCTGCCAAGGTTCTCCACATAGACCAATCTTAAACCGCCCACATCCAAACGCTACCCGCGATCCCAACATGATCGTCAGCTGCTGCATCGACATCGTCCGTTGCGCGGACGCCACTCTAAACCCCTTCCTGGCCTAGTAATAAGCCATATTACACAAAGGTTCAAATCTTACAGAGCTGTCAACGTGGCTTCTTTCTGGGCCTCAAAGATATATGTGTTATATTCATCATCAGCCCCTTACAGTCCACTGCTGGACTAGGCCTCTCCTTTGAAAGGAGGAATTGGCCTACTATAACACGCTGGCCAAACGGATTGGTATAGGGTTTGTTTTAAGTTTTCCTTCTCTTACAGTGCTGTTCTCTGCATAGTATTGTCCCTCTGTCGGCTCTTACGACACCCATGAGATGATATGGGGTGGTAACATTGCGTATTCTTAATCCGTCACCACACGGACAATAATGCGTTATATATATTAGCGATACGCTAAGATGAAGCCTGGAAGGTTTATCAAAATCAAATTTGTTTTAGCGTAAAAGGATAACAAACGACCATCCATCCTCATAAGCTTTCTCGTCTATAAGTACCTACCTACAGGTACTAATAAGATGTAAGACTTGAAAATTTATATAAAATGCCTTACGGTGACTTTTAACAGGACATGTCCTAGAAGGATTGCTAATTGATCCTTCAACAAATAGACACCTTATGTAGACATGTCATCTCATTTGTGCAAATATTGTACTTAGGTAATCGTGATAGGTACTTTACGTAAGTGTTATACAACTAGACCAAAAGAGGAGGTGTTAGAATATCTATATGGCCGAGTGTGTAGGATAATGTAGTCAATGTCAAATAGTCTGCTTAAGGTCAATCAAAATTTGACTTAATTATATGTCCGTGTGGTGACGGATTAAGAATACGGAATGTCACCACCCCATATCATCCCATGGGTATCGTAAGAGCCGACAGAGGGAGCATATTATGCAGAGAACAGCACTGTAAGAGAAGGGAAACTTGATACAAACCCTATACCAACCCGTTTGGCCAGCGTGGTATAGTAGGCCAATTCAGTGGACTGTTAAGGGCTGATGATGATGATGATTTATGCTACAAACAACAGAGTAAAGAATTGTGTGATAAGAGAGTGTTGTGGGGTAAAAGAAGATGTAGTGACAACCATTGAGAAAGGTATGCTAAGATGGTTTGGACACATATGGAGAGGATGAATGACGAAAGACTGACCAAGAAGTTATATAAGTCAATTGTGAATGGGACAGGAGGAAGGGGAAGACCTAGACGGACGATCTTTTAAAAAAGAACAGGTTAGAAGTACCCTTAACCGAAGAGCATGCATGAGAAATTTGATGGGAGTGAATGAAGCAAGAGAGATATGTCAGGATTGTTGCAAATGACGTTCCGTAGTGTATGTCTACCTCTCCGGGAAACAGGCGTGAGTCTATGTAAGTATGTATGTATGTAAGTACAAGCCAAGCGGTGCTGTGGGCAGGCAGCAATAGCCGAGTGGAGATACCAACAGACTGCTATGCAGAGGGTATATGTATATACATATACCCTCTGTATACCCATAGGCACAGATTACTAAATAGTTACTACCATAGGGTTTGAATCCACGGCGCGCACCACTGACTTTTCGAAGTTATGTGTGTATTAAATTGTTAGTTATCACCTGCCTCGTGCCTCAGAGAGCCCATTTTAAAACGCCGGTCGCGGCTGTCATGAAGATCTTTGACAGTCGTTATGAATATGGCTATCCCTCCGGGTTGCGGAGGTCAGACGACATTCTGACAAATCTAGTTTGACTAGTAAGCGGACCCCAGGCTCCAGGGCGAGAAGTCTTGGATACAACGGGCATAATACTAGGACGATGATGATGAATGATGCTGTGGTTTATTCAGGCTTTTTTCTCGAGTGGGCTGACCCCAAGTCATGTTAGAACAAAAACGCTTTTTGAGGGACAGTCTGAGTTCTGTAATGATTATTTTATAAGGCAGAGCAACGTTTGCTTGGTCAGCTAGTATGTAGCTACGTATTATTATAATAATTACGAATGACTCGACGCAGGCAAATGATGATGGTCAGCAAAGTGATTTTTAATCGGTCTGGTGTTAATAATTGTTCTTCAGATTCTGCGTTGCTACTGAAAATTGAAGGCCACATTAAGTTATTTCTAACGATTATGATCTACGTAGATACCGCATTAATTGTCACATGATAGATCAGCGGTGTTGCTAGGTAGGTAACACCTAGTTGAGGGTGTCACCACACTGAGTCACCGTGTTTCATCCTAGATACCGGTGACTTAACTCCATGAAAATCACGACTAAATACAAAAATAGAGAAAATATCTTCTAAAATTTAATATGTGTTGTACTAAACTTTAGATCTTGATGTTGAGTCACTGATGACACCCCATAAAGGGTTACGCCCGATACAAAAACACTCTAGCTATACAAATGTGATCGATATACTTACATCCCTATTCAAAATTACATACTATACTCAGTGGTTTTGTTTCTGCTAAGTTGATTACCTCCATAAGGATGGAATTAAAAATCCTTCGCTACTGAGCGCCTACGACAAAAAGGTACGCCCTGTATAGAGTCAAGAGAATAAGTAATGGATTAAACAGATATTGATGAAAAATGTAGTTTAAATTCCAATATATACCAGGTATACTTGGATCGTCTGAGGACCTGTGAACTCAGAGGATTATAATACTTTTTTGAATAAAAACTATTTAATCAAAACTTGTACAATAGCTAAGTATAAATAAATAATATACTACGTTGGCAAACGCCTGATTTTGTTAGATCGGCAACGCGCAGTAACTATTTAGTATCAAAGTTTACTTGCAGATTTATCAGTTTAGTTTCGAAGTCGGATCCAGGACAGGAAGGTGGTCAAGTCCCTCCAAAAGTCTCTTAAATCGACCATAGCAAAAGAAAACTCAGATAGCATTTTCCTTGATAAAACCTTTGATCACATACTTGGATAAAACCTGCCCTCATCAGGGTCAAACCTCTCAAAAACAGTTTGTGAGATCCAAATATTGTTGCTCCAAATCATGCTGTTTTATGTGTATGTTGATTGAATGTCTTTCGCGACACAGGATTAATTTCTAGTGCGGCAGTTGAACCGCCACTGCTAGAATTGAACATATTTGGTTTTGCTAGGGTTGAGTACCAAATTATTTGTCGAAAACCAATCTAGTACTTGTGCAAGAGCGTTATTGACGGTATCAAAGTTACTTGAGTTGCGATCAACTTTAAAAATTAGTGACGTATCGTCGGCAAACAAAACAATATCACATAAATTTTGAACAAATCTAAAACCTCTGCGATTGGAGTACCCACACTCGGATTGGGATGCCCTCATTGGGGTTTGAGTGCTTCCTCTGCGATTGGAGTACTCACACAGGGCTTCAAGTGCCCACACTGGAATTGGAGCGCCCGCTTTGGGATTGGAGTTCCCACATGGGAGTACTCACTGTGAGATTGGAATTTTCACACTGCGGTTGGCGTGCTCGCACTAACGTTGGAGTGCTCACATTGGGATTGGAGTGGCCACATTAGAGTGATTACACTGCGATTGTAGTGCTCGCACTGGGGTTGGTGTGCTCACACTGGGTTTGGAGTGCATACACTAGGATTGGAGTATTCACACCAGGATCGGATTGCCCACACTGGGAATGGAGTGTCTACAGTGAGATGAGAGTGCTCACACTGTGATACGAGTGCCCACGCCAAGTTTGGAGTGCCCGCTCTGGGATTGGAGTTCCCACATTAGAGTACCCACACTAGGGAGTTGGACTGCTCACACTGCAATTGAATTGCTCATTCTGCGATTGGAGTGCTCACATCACTGGATATATGGTTTTATTCAATATTGAGTCGCTTCTTGACCCAACCTTTCGTCTAAAAGTTAAGGCTCACGTATTGAGTTAGGAAGTTTACTATAATTGACTGGCCAGATCTCAGTAAGATGGAATTAGCTAATGCATCCTATTTCGCTAGGATCTGAGATCTGTTGTAAAGTTTTAAAAGCGGGTTTCGTGAAGGACCCCAGCAGTAAAGCACCAAACACATTATCAATCCTAAGGACCAAGCATGCGAGTTCCACTTTGCCGCTAATACACACAGAGATGAATGTGGACGTTTCGTCATCAAGCTTCCACTGAAATCCTGTGAACCACATGGTACTACGGAGATAGCGACAAGGAGGCTCGTAAACCTTGAAAGAATGCTTTCAAAGGACAGTAACCTTAAGGAGTGATAAACGACACTCATGAACGACACTCTGACACTGGGTCATATGGAATGGATAATCAACCAGTGAGCATGACTAAAACATGGCTGGCGATAGATAGCAACCACACAATACGGTAGTCCATGAAGACAAGCCTGCTACCAAAGCAAGGGTGGTATTCGATGCATCATGTAATAGGACTGATGTAGTTCCTTTTCATGAGAACCTTAATGGTAGGACCACCCTTACAAGTACATTTTCGCCACAGTGATACGATAGGAGTAACACTCAGTAAGGTCAACGCAAGTAATAAAAGTTTCTAATGAACATGTGGGCTCCAAAGGACATTATGGCGAGATAATATTCATTCCGATCTACAGGAATTTCGTCTTTTGAGAGAAACATTTGGTACGTCAAGCACTCCTTACCTGGCAGTCAAGGCATAGCAGCAAATAGCTTGTGATGAAGGTCTATGTATTCATTGGCTGCCAATTGAGTAAGAACAGACTTTTACGAGAACGATTTGTTGACAAACTGAAATGGAGATAGCCCACTACCGCCACCTAGTAGTCGTCATCATCAGCCTCTAACAGTCCACTGCTGGACTAGGCCTCTCCTTTGAAAGGAGGAATTGGCCTACTACACCACGCTGGCCAAACGGTTTGGTATAGGGTTTGTATCAAGTTTTCCTTCTCTTACAGTGCTGTTCTCTGCATAATATGCTCCCTCTGTCGGCTCTTACGACACCCATGGGATGATATGGGGTGGTGACATTCTGTATTCTTAATCCGTCACCACACGGACGACCTAGTAGTACAAGTATGATATGTAACACTATTAAAACCGAGACATTTGCTCGTAGGATAGCCAATCGAAACAATACATACATATATACATATACTCACGCCCTGTGGCGGCGCTAGGCGTCGGCGACGTCGGCGACCGCCGACGGCCTCGCGCCGCGCCTAAGGGGGCCTCGCGAAAAGTTGTACAAGTTACATGCTTAGTTTCTTTTCGCCAACCATCCTGGCTTAGGTAGCCGACACCGAACAATTCGGAAAAAGCTAAGCAGATGATAATGACTTTAATTATTTTCGAACACGTGCGTGACAAGATTTGTTGGGTGAAAATTTTTGAATTGTTATTTATTTATTCATAATATATATTATTTTATAATTTGGCTCACTTAATCTTAACGTTTTTTTTTACTACTAAGTAAACAGGGCCTCGCCATCGAGGGCCTCGCGAACTTGATGTCGCCGACGTCCATATTTGGTCTAGCGCCGCCACTGCACGCCTTTTTCCCGTCGGGGTAGGCAGAGACAACGGAACGCCGCTTGCTTCTATCCTAACAAACCTCACGCGCTTCATCTACATTAATTACAATGGAAACAGTATACGATATTAAAATTATGACTACACGTTTCCTATGAGTAATTTGCGGCGTTGGCAATTATCTCGAGTCGTGACCCTTCAGTGCAAGGGTTCCCGAATAAAACAACGAACTGAAGCTATGCATCTTGCCAATAAATGATAGTTGTTACTCAATATACTGTTATGTGTTTTATATCTCGTGTATTTTGATAGTGTATACCTATGTAAACATTTTACCCAACTTATACTATATTAAGATACAGTCCACTGCCTATCGATATTCTGTTTATGGTTTTATCATGTGTTCGAATATTTGCGATTCAGCGGCACTTCGGCTCAGTTTCTTAAACTTTATTGTGAATTAATATACTAATATGCAACCACGAATGCGGATTATTGTCTGAGCACCAAATGTGCAACATACACCAAGCAAGCAGTCAATTGCCTGTTTTTCAATGTATCTAGCTTCACGTTGGGCGGTTGGTAAAGGACTAGGTCCTTGGTGGGCGGTAAGTTCAGTTTTAAGTTTACACTCGTGCTCGATAGATGGTGGTGTGCCGTCCCGCTGAATCGCGATGTGGTTTCGTTACCGGCCGGGGTATATAAACCACCGGAAAATCATCAATTAATGTCCTACGACCGATACCCGACTGAGTCCAATCGCTTCACTATGCGCTCTCTACAGCGTGACGTCAAGTCGCGTATTAAAGAGATGCGTAACTCTCGATGGGAAACTACACTTAGCGAGCTAGAACCCACTCACCTCGCCTTCTGGCAGCTATCTCGTTCGCTCTCTAAAGATGTCACCAAGACCTGTTTACCACCTCTAAACAGGCCTAATGGTCCACCGGCTTTCGAGGACGGGGACAAGACAGAATGCCTGGCAGACAGCCTGGAGCAACAATGTACGCCGAGCACGTCACACATAGACACAGACCACCTAATAGAGGTAGATAGCGAGGTGGAGCGTCGAGCCTCTCTCACGTCGCCACCTCGTCCCCTGACAGACAGACATGACGTAATAGGAGACGACGATGACGAGCAACACATACCCCTAGCCACCCCCGATGAGGTTAGGATGATCATTAAGGGTTTACACCCCCGTAAAGCTCCCGGCTCGGACGGCATAACAAACAGGGTCATTAAAATGTTCCCCTTAGCTTTCATAGTCATTTTGACTACTATATATATAACGCCGCAATTAACAACAATATATTTCCACATCAGTGGAAAGAAGCCGTGGTAATAGGAATCCACAAACCCGGCAAGCCTAGGTCCGAGCCTAGTAGTTATCGTCCTATCAGTCTGCTTAAAGGTTTAGGGAAAGTTTACGAGCGGCTTTTATATGTAAGGCTGAAAGCATACGCTGATGCATCGCTCTTGGTCCCTCACGAACAGTTTGGGTTCCGAACCCGCCACTCGTGCGTACAACAGGTTCACCGTATCGTTGAGTATATCAGCGTGCGGTTGCAGCGTAATTTATTCACCGGTGTTGTTTTCTTCGACGTAGCGAAAGCTTTCGACAAAGTGTGGCACAACGGCTTGATTTACAAGCTTTTCACTATGGGAGTGCCTCACCTCACAAGCTCGTGCTCATCATACGAGACTATCTGTCGGATAGAAGCTTTCGGTACCGCGTTGAAGGCACGCTCTCTTCGAGTCACGCCATCCGTGCCGGTGTCCCTCAGGGGTCAGTGCTCTCGCCTCTCTTGTATTCATTGTTTACCGCTGATATACCGATGCATCGGCTAGTGCAGACAGCACTTTTTGCAGACGACACAGCCATCTATTACGCAGGCGCAGACCCTGGCGCAGTCAGTAGGAAGCTCCAATCCGCAGCCAACGCCCTAGGCGCGTGGTTCCGGAGATGGCGGATAGAGGTCAATCCCGAGAAGAGTCAGGCGGTGCTTTTCCATCGGAGAGCCCCTCACCTGTACCCTCCGGGTGCGACCCCACAAATAAGGATGTTTGGGTCCCCTATTCAATGGACTAGGGAAGCCAAATATCTAGGTGTGATTCTTGATGATCAACTATCGTTCCGCTCACACATTACGAAGGCTCGCAATAGAGCCTCCTTTGTGCTTGGGCGCTTGCATAGCTTAGTCAACGCTAGATCTAAACTATCGCTTAAGAACAAGATTAGGTTATACACATCGTGTATTAGGTCTATAATGACATACGCTAGTGTAGTTTTCGCACACACTAGGCCACACAGGATCCATAGGCTACAAACACTTCAGAATAAGTTCATGCGGCGAGCTACGGGCGCACCGTGGTACGTACGTAACGAGGAGTTACATGTAGACTTACAACTGCCGACCATCAGGCAATTCATGAAACAGTGCTCCCGTAGCTACTTTGACTCTGCTTCGACACACCCCAACCCACTATTGGTTGCGGCGTTAAACTATACACCATCTAGGATTTCTAAGATTAGGAGACCTAGGCACGTATTAGACGAACCTGACGATAACACTACACTTGCTCAAATCAGAGCACACACGGCTCGCGAAGCCATACAACTTCGACCGCGGTTCCGTACTCGCCGACGAGGCCGGAATACGCGACGCGCTAACGTTAATACCGCGGGACACCTTAGTCCCGCACTGCCGGCAGCGCCCCAAGCCGAGGTCCGTGGGAGTCCACCCTTGGGGAGTCAAAACGCTGTCTAGTATACTTTAACGGGTTGGGAGCCTTCTGCGCTCACCCATAGTCCGCGTAAAGTTGTCAAGGCCATCAACGGCCAACAACTAGTCCACACATACAAAAAAAAAAAAAATTAATGTCTTCGTTTCAAGTTCGGTGTGTCATTTATAATTTCCAGTGTCATAGTAATACCACAGGCAAATAATCCATACAGTCGTTCGACGAACGCGTCTGGACGGGTCAATCGTGCGGGGGCCAAGGAGTGAGACGCGGGAAGAGCGGTACCTAGTTACGTATATCGCCTTAGTTCCTAACTAGGTACATGTTTTTGGGGGCTGGCATGTGCTTGTTTTTTGTTCGTTACTTATTTATTTGCTTATGAATATTAATTAAGATGGTGCATACGACTTGTGCTGTGAGACATTGAAATTCTTTATGCTGTTTAAAGATTTTAATAAATAAGTATTTAAAAAATCTGCGATTTCATCAATTTACTTATACCAAAAAAGAAAATTTCTTTAATTATAATTATTTATATTATTTTGAAATGTATGTACCTATAACCACTTAAATAATGTGCACATTCCTACTAAACTATTAACTTTTTACAATATCTCATGTCTGGCCAAATCACAGAATAAAGTAGCAATTATTGTACGTAAACAACATGGCAGACGTAAGAAAATATGCGTTGTAAGGTAATATTCGATTCTGTTGTGATTTTAATTTCATGCAATAAGTACCTAGTACCTTCAAATTAGGTAAGTACCTATCACATATTATTATGTATATTGGTAACGGCGCATCCTAGCTCAAAAATAACCATATTTTTGGCCCCCTTTTATAAACCCCACACATGTTCTCCGTAATCTCATAGCCCGGTCGCCCATCCATAAAATGACCGTGATGTCTATTGCTTTACCTTAACGTAGTTTGCACGAAAAAAATCTGCAAAATACTTCATATCGATAACATAGGCTCTGCAAGTTGATCCCAAGGTTACCCATCCATTCGATCCATTAAACCACCGCTATGTCAATCGCTATATTTTAACTTGGTTTGTACGAAAAATGCTTTATGCCTCGTATTCATTAGGGGACATTTGTCCCGCGACCTTGTCGCCCGACACGAATTCTACGTGTTGAGCGACGTCGCGGGGGACATCGCCCGACGTCGCAGGCGACATCTACTTGTCGGGGAACAAGTCGCTTGTCGACGCTCCGATAGCGTCGACCTTGCGCGACTTCGTGTCCCTCGACAGTTTCCGACGGCATTTGACTTGTGAGGACGTGTGTTGGTATTTGTTCCGGAACTACCCGCGAATATAGCACACTTCGTTGGTCCACACTACCAACGAAACTGTGTTAACACTTAGGCGACATCTCGATCACAATGCCGGTATGTGGACGAGCGAAAAGCCGGTCGACATTGTCGCGGGACAGTCGCACGTAAATGTCCTGCGACTGTTCGCGATAAGTCGAGCGACTTTGTCCCCTAGTGAATACATGGCTTATCGCTATATCGCATATAAAAAGATCCTTGTTTCAAAGAAGAGAAACAATCATGTTTGATGATGCAAAAAAACACAAATGTTTATTTTTATTACCTTGAGGTTTAGCCTCGTAACTACCTATATAAATTTATACGTGTAACATAGGTATTAGTTACTGTTGTAACTCGTATTTTTATATACTATCTATTCTGTGATGTAAGGAAATTCAGTGGATTTTAAATACAAACTTTCAACCTGGAAGTGTTTGGTTCCATCCTTATGGTGGTAGGTACCATAGGGTGGAACCATAAATCCTTCGTTAGTGAGCGCCTACATTATAAAAAGAACTCTCTGTATCATGTTCCTAGCTTCAGTAGTTTAGACTTACAAGATTCAGTTGGATTAAACAGATTTTAAACAGAGCATTAGTTTATATTATAATTTCCATTCTAATATTTACCAGGAGAGCCTTAGGGTGTAGTGGGGCGCCAATCACCTGTGTAGTTAAGTCGACCGAAAGGTAACTCACTAAATAAGCGGCGGCCCATAATCTCTCACCGGTGGCTCCAAGTAGCTGTAACGCATGCAGCGGCCACACCCCGGTTAACCACGTCGACTCGTGGGCTAGACCCGGTGAAGGGGACCGGCTGCTCCGGCACCGGTTTTTGCGGATACCTCCCGCTTTATGCGTAGAGTCTGTACCGGCGAAGATGGCACACCAACGCAGATATGCAACCGGTGGTGGCGGATTCGTCGGGGCAGCGAAGTCTTGTGGAAGGCTTGGAGCGACGACAGAGGTTAAAAATGCTCGTCGGTCATTCACTGCATCCAAACCCTTCTCCAGTCGTAGCGGCTCACCGTTCCACTGGGTATAGAAGGGGAAGGACGAGAGATTGCGTGTGTGCTGGCGCAACCACTTACGCACTTAAATATGTCACGCGCAACTGACTGCTTCTGATTACCGGACACTGATTAAGACCTACGGCGATGGGCTGAGGGTGAGGGAGGATGGGTGCGGAGGCCTGCACGTATGGCGGCCTAAGGAGAGTGGTCGTTTCTGCACTGCTATTGGGACAACAGTGTGGGTTGGGCAGCACCTTAGGTGACGAAGCAGCCCTATTTAGGGAGGCACTGCTTCCCCTGCTCAGCCGGGGAGGGGGCTAGAAAAGGTGCTCTAAAAAATGCTTGTCCCTACGCATTGGGGAAGTAGCAACCGCGGCTGCTTGAGCACGAGCACCCCACTACTCGCGGTCGACGTCACAAAAATAATAAAATTCAAACATCAGTCATGACATTCGGCGCATGGAACGTGCGCACATTAATGGACAACGACGGAAACCTTTGTCCGGAGCGTAAAACTGCTGTCGTAGCACGCGAACTTGGTCGCTACAATATAGATGTAGCTGCGTTAAGCGAAACACGTCTAGCTGACCAAGGCAAGCTCGAGGAAATTTGCGGTGGCTATACATTCTTCTGGAAAGGACGTCCCCAGACTGAACGAAGGATAGCTGGAGTAGGGTTTGCCATTAAATCCACTATCGCAAATAAGCTAGCCGAATGTCCGCAATACATCTCGGACCGTATTATTACATTGCGCCTTCACCTTCGAAACAACAACTTCTTGAATGTGATAAGCGTATATGCACCAACCATGAGTAACGAGGACAGTGTCAAAGATCAATTTTACGAAGAGGCGATATTGCTAGGCGATTTTAACGCAAGGGTTGGCAGGGATGCTGAGTCGTGGCCGGGCGTGATTGGCAGTAATGGTGTGGGCAATATGAATAGTAACGGAGAGTTACTGCTTTCACTCTGTGCCCAATTTGACCTCACCATTACTAACACTCTGTTTAGGCTTCGCAACAAATTCAAAACTACTTGGATGCACCCGCGTTCCAAACACTGGCACCTCCTCGATTACGCTATAACCCGACGAAGAGACATCTCCCAGGTGTACATCACCCGCGTCATGCGCGGTGCACATTGCTGGACAGACCACAGACTTCTGATCACTAAATTGAGACTCCGCCTACGTGTACCACGCAGACCCTGCAGGGCAAAACCAACATCCCTCAATTTAGATCGATTGAATTGTGCCGAACTTCAAGAAGACTACCAAAAAAGGCTGACAGAAACGCTAGATGCTTTTGATGCCCAGCGAGGTGACCTAAAATCGGTCTGGCAACGGATCTCATCCTCTGTAATGACAGTGGCTACAGAAGTCATAGGACTTAAGAAGCGTGTCAACGAGGATTGGTTTGATCAGAACGAAAGGACCCTAACTGAGGTATTCGAACAGCATCGTGTACTCATAAAGCGTAACGAACGTAATCATAATCTTATACAAGAAGTTCAAAAAAGTGGTGCTTCCTTAAGAAGACTAACCAGGGAGATGAAAGATAGATGGTGGCTTGAAAGGGCGGCAAAGATACAGTGGCTCGCAGACACACACCAATTAGGAGCTTTTTATGAAGAAATGCGTAAGTTAATTGGCGTTTCTGTAAAAAATTACATACCACTAAGATCCCTAGATGGCTCTCAAAAACTCACTGCGAAGCAGGATATTCTAGATCGTTGGGCAGAGCACTTCAACAATCTTCTTAATGTAGATCGGTTAGCAGATCTTGAGCATATTCGGCGTATTCAACCTCTGCCGCCGCATGATTCACTTGCTGAGCCACTGAGACTAGCTGAAGTAGTTCGAGCCATCAAAGAACAGAAAAATAAAAAAGCAGTTGGAATCGACAACATCGCCGGAGAACTGCTTAAATACGGAGGGGAACAGCTTCATACTTACATCTGGCAAATTTTCGATCGCATTTGGAACGAGGAAACGATACCATCTGAATTTAAAATATCTCGTATACAGACCCTTTATAAAAACAAGGGCGACCGTTCTGACTGCAACTCATACAGGGGTATATCGCTCCTCTCTGTACCTGGGAAGATATTCGCCAGAGTTCTTCTCAACCGTCTTTTACCGGTGTCTGAAAACATATTGCCAGAAACTCAATTTGGGTTTCGTCCTGATAGGGGCACCTGCGAAGCCATCTTTTCCATCCGGCAACTCCAGGAAAAAAGTCGGGCACAAAGCCAACCTTTATATATGTGTTTTGTGGACTTGGAGAAAGCATTTGACTGTGTTCCGCAGGAAGCCCTTTGGACCTTATTGGCAAGATTAGGTTGCCCTGAGAAGTTTGTTCGAATGATTCGCCTTCTTCACGACGAAATGACCTGCTGTGTGACCTATAATGGGGATCAGTCAGAGTTTTTTCCTGTCATTTGTGGTGTCAAACAAGGTTGTGTGCTTGCACCAACATTGTTTGCTCTTTATTTTTCTGTCGTTGTCAGTGAGGCACTCGAACAAGCTTCTGCTGGCATCAAAATATGTTTTCGAACTGATGGGGGACTTTTCAACTTGGCCAGATTAAAAGCTTATACTAAGGTATCACACGCACTAATAACGGAGATAATGTATGCGGATGATCTGTGTTTTGTTGCTAGCTCACCACAGGAGCTCCAGAACCTGATTACCAACCTTCAGGAAGTCTGTTGTCGTTTCGGTCTCAGAATCAGTGTTAAGAAGACTGAGGTACTCTCATGGAGAAGCAGACTCAGAACCTATCAAGGTGTTCATTGGCGATACTGAGCTGAAGCAGGTGGACAAATTTAAATACCTGGGCAGCACAATCACATCCAAGTGCGACCTTGATGCCGAAGTAAATCATCGCATAGGCGCTGCGTCTGCTGCTTTCGGTAAATTACGAGCCAAGGTCCTACATTCACATGATTTGAAGCTCTCGACTAAGATCTCTGTTTACAAGGCCATAGTTCTCCCAAATCTTTTATACTCCTCAGAGACATGGGTCCTCTATCGGAGACACATACGGACGCTGGATAGGTTCCATTTAAAGTGCTTAAGAGACATTCTAAAAATTAAATGGTCGGACCGGGTTAGAAATACCGAAGTGCTCCAACGCGCAAATGTCTACGGCATAGAAGCGTACCTGATGCGGGGACAGCTCCGAAGGTGTGGACACATCGCACGAATGCCTGATGAAAGAGTGGCAAAACGCATCTTCTTCTCTGAACTCCAGAACGGCAGGCAGAAACAAGGCGGCCAGTTCTTACGCTTCAAGGATGTTCAGAAAAGACACATGAAGAGATGCAACATTGATCCCCAGAAATGGGAGGAAAAGGCCATGTGCCGCTCTGATTGGAGGCGTTTTGTGAAGAACAAAGTTTATGACTTTGAAGAGCAGAGGAAATCCGAACTGGATGCGAAGCGCGATGCTCTTAAGGCTAAACCAACAACAGCCATATCTTACAACTATGTCGACGGTATCCTCACGTGTGACCAATGCTTGCGCACGTTTACTCACAGGATTGGATACTGTAGCCATAAAAGGGCACATGCCCGGGCTGATCATTCTAGCTCCTCGGCTATCAATCAGTAGCAGTCACCATAGCCGAAATCGGCTGGGAAGTATATACCTATTTACCAGGAATACCTGGATCGTCAAAGTACCTGTGAACTCAGGGGATCGTAATACTTTTACATGGTTAAAATAGACTACGTGGCTGACGCCTGATTTTGTTAGATCGGCAACGCGCAGTAACTAATATCAAATTTTATTTGCAGTTTTATCAGATGCGTTTCAAAGTCAGATCCAGGACAGCATGCTCAAGGTAGTGAAATCCCTCCAAAAGCCTCTTATACCGACCGTAACAAATGAAAACTCAGGTAGTTTTCCTTGATAAAACCTTTGATTATATACTTGAGTAAAACCGGCCCTCATCAGGGTCAAACCTCTCAAAACCAGTTTGTGAGATCCATATATTGTTGCTCTAAATCAGGCTGTTTTAGGTGTGTCTGTTGATCGAATTTCTTCCACGACACAAGACTAATTTCTAGTGCGAGAGTTCAGCCGCCACTGGTTGAAATCATTATATTTCTATAGGTATGGATTATTATTTATCACTAGCTGAACCGGCGAACTTCGTAGAGCCTAACAGTCGACATTTTTTGTTTTTTTAATTTTCTCTCCGTGAGAACCATCCTCGTACTTCAAGGATATAAAAAAAAAGAATTAGCGAAATCGGTTCAGTTGCTCTCGAGATTTGTGCTCAGCAACACATTCAGCGATTCATTTTAATATTTATATATTAATGAAATAGCCAGTGGCGTAGGAAGGTGGGGGCGGATCGCCCTGGGTGCCACCCTTTTTGGGGTGCCACCCAAAACTCAACTAAGAACAATGTACAAAAACATAGGCACTAGCTCAGCACTACGAGAGTTAGCACGGAATTTTTAGGTTCCAGTTACCGCCCCGGGTGCCACCCAAGCTAGCTACGCCACTGGAAATAGCTCGAATACACGGCGCGTACTGACTTGCCGTAGTTATGTACGTATTGAATCAGTGTATTTAGACACTTAGTATCATTTTATAAACATTCTTCGGCTATCACATCTCTGCTGTAGGTACAATCGCTGCTGACATCGTTTGTGCCACGTCTGCGCAAATGATATCACACCAGTATAAACCATGGAACATCGTTATCCCATTAGGTTGCGGAGGTCAGATAGGCAATCGCTCAGTGGAAAATCTAAAATTCAGTCAAATCCGGTTACACTAGTAAGCGGACACCGGGTTGCAGCTGGGATAGCGCTAGGCGAATAACTAGGTAATCTACGTATAAAAAAAACCATTTTATTAACATAAGATAAGTGCTTTATTTAACACTATACATTTGTTCATATTACAAAGAAGTCTTACAGTAACTCGATTATACTTACAATTGAATTTTGAGAATGCATTAGTAAAAAGGTTTGCAAAAATGTTTCAGAAATCTAAAGAATATCGAGATTTTTAGAGAGCTTAATTAAGTAACCTAAAATATTAAAAAGCCTTACCCTACTGAAATACTTGCATACATTTTCAAAACAAACTGTTGAGTACCTTGCGTAGAGAAAGGAAAGGTTGAAATTCGGTGAAACGGCAAATTTCATAAATTACGTGTTATTATTTTTGCTATAAGTAGGTACATATCTGTTATGACTAAGTGATTTATTAAGGCATAATAAAAAATCTGATAAAAACTTAAGGTGGAGTAAATAACTATACCTTAAAACTATAATTTGCGCCCGTCTACCTGGTAACTTATAGGCTATGTTAGGTTTCTAATAAAAGTGAACACAAAAATATGAGCCCTGCTGTCGATCAATACTGTCGTATCATGCAACACAGACCTCTAGGACTAAGATAAGTAGGTAGGCACATACCTATAACAGAATACGTACATAACTACATAACATAACTTCACGTCTTTATATCCCCGAAAGGGTAGGCAGATGTGCCATAACAGAATAATAAACAAATAACATGTTTAACTATGATTTATCTTACTAATTACTTAAAAACTTACATTAAAATATTATGGATACATTTGCTTGACTACATTTTCTTACCGAAAAATTAACTTATAAAAGTAGGTTACACATAAAGGTAAGTACCTACTTAATCTCAATAAAATCATTGGATATAAAATAGCAACAGATCCTTAGATCAAGTAAAAGAGATCGACATGCCACGCTCTATATTGCGAGTGAAGCATTCAACCTCGCGCCAACGCAAGCGCAACAACCAATAATATAAAGAAGACAGCGGGCATTACTTAAAGAAAAATTAATCTGGATATGCCCACCTCAAGGGACTAAAACAGTGAGTATACAGGGAGTGAAAAGACCCTTAACGAAAACTGAAATCCCATGTTGTACCAATCACTACGAACATTTTTTACTTCGGCACCAGACCTGGGAAGTTACTGGTTTAGGAGATATTGAGGCTCAAATTAGTATAGAATTATTCTAATTAAGTACAAAATCGATGCATTTATCCCGCTCATATGTTCTATAGGACCCCAGGGATAAGTAGGTATTTCGAGCATTGCACCCGCGCGCTTTGTTTTGCGGTTTAAAAATGTGAAAACTTAAAAAAAATCGTTTTCCAGGTATTATTTTTGGTTAGTATGACTTGGCATGATGTCCACAACGAGTAGACTTCGGCTTGGTGATGGGTCTTGTGACACCCTGTATACCTTACTTTACTTGATCTGAGGTAGAAGCGCGAATTTATTTATCTCTATCTTTTTTCGTAAATAGGACTTGGGGACCATGCATAAATCACGTCACACGGTTTTCATGATTTCTTAACCCCCGTCTTTGTCACAGCTAGTCCCATTAATTTTATCATCTCATAGTTCATACAGTGTCACATTTCGTTGACCCCTACCCTCCTCTATACTATATCGAGGAGCTGTCTTTAAACTATGTCATACTCTTGCTGTTGCGCATCTAACTTATTTTACCTAATTTGAGACAAATATGTACACAAGTAAAACTAATTTGGTAACAATACGTCATTTGGATAAGTATTTTAAGGTAACATTGGTTTTCGCAAGATAGCGGCTCGACACTTATTAATAAAACTGTTGAAAATATACTTGAGTGCCAACAATGGGATTGGACTGCCCACTCTGTGGTTGGAGTGCCCACATTGGGGTTGGAGTGTTCACACTGCCATTGGAGCGCTCACTCTGCGATTGGAGTGCTCATACTGCGATTCGAGTACCCGCACTGAGATTGGAGTGCCCGCTCTGGGATTGAAGTTCCCACATTGGGGTTGGAGTGCTCACATCGGGACTGAAGTGCTCACACTGGGATTGGAGTGCTCACACTGGAATTGGAGTACTCTATTGGGTTTGGAGTGCTCACACTGGCGTTGGAGTGCTCACACTGGGGTTGGAGTGCCCACACGAGGACTAGGTTGCCAGTATAATCTGAGGCTGGCAGCATGTGACCATTCATAGAATCCCCTAGGAAAGCTATATTACATAGCTTACTTATGTTTAGATATGCTATAACTAAATTACAGAAGTATCTTACTTATTACTGTATCACAATACTTAATGATTTTTTTTATTTTTAACGTACATAATCCAATATATTATATTTATCTACTTAGGTATATATTTCATTTACAAATATTTTGTTACATTTCTTTAAACTATATAATTAATGTAGGTATCAAAACATTGTGTATTTCAAAATGAAAGCTGAATATAATCCTGTAATATATGAAATTGATTTTAAGAGTAGGTATTCAAATACCATATTACCTACAGTTATAAATTAAAATGCCTATAATGGCATACGTACTAAGAAAATAATTGGGCTTCTAACATAATATAACATTTAAAAAGTTACATAACATGGTTAGGCTTAATTTTATTTCTTATTTTGACATACCTACTGACACAGAGTAGCACATATTTAAATTGTAGGTAAGAATTTTACTATCTCAATCACATCCGCTTTAAACAGAAAAATCACATCATACTGGGTAATTTTATTTAGGAGTTACAACACCATAGACCGGCACACGGAACACCATCATGTATCATCATGTCAGCCTAGAGACGTCCACTGCTGGACATAGGCCTTCCCCAAGGTTCACACAGACCAATAAAAAAAAATCTCTCTGTATAGAAGTGATAAAAAAATTGGCATATAGGTTGAA
Organism: Euclidia mi; assembly: GCA_944739405.2. NCBI lineage: Eukaryota > Metazoa > Arthropoda > Insecta > Lepidoptera > Erebidae > Euclidia > Euclidia mi. The sequence goes on along the minus strand of OX123211.2, from coordinate 9,205,678 downwards.
GTTTAGTCCTAGCCTTGGCTATGTAAACATTTGTTAAGCAAATGTTGAATTTAAATAAAAAAATATCCTTTTTGAAAGGATTTAGATTGATTTTCAAGTAGGATGTGGCAATGCTGCCAGTATTCTGGGCACACTTCCAATTGATGGCGATGTGGAGGATTTCCATGACGCCCTTTAAATTGTACCGATTTAAGCAAAAATGTTCCATACCACACAAACCTCATTACGAGATAATTGACATTAAAGTTTATTGCTGTATTTCTCTGGTTTTGTAATGCTTAACGTTGTGTTTTGAATTTTATGTAATTCTAAGTGTACTAAACTAATTTACATGCATGTGTTTAGTGAATAAATTGTAATAATTTAGTAGATATTCAAGAAACTTGCGTCTGGATCATTTTAACAAAATAAATTTTGTATGGGTTTTGCTGTGTAGGCTGCGGAAAGAAAATTGCAAAAATGTTTCAAAAATGACAAATGTTGAAACTCAAAAATATTTAATATTCTTGTTTTATTTAAAAAACTAGCAAAGTGACCCTACTCCTCATTCAAATCAAAGTCAGGTTCACCACAATGACCATCTATATCATCTATTATTGCATCGTTTCCCTTCAGTTTTTTATAGTCATCAATCATTTGGTATGAGACAAAAAAACGATTTCAAATCGTTTAAACTTCTTTTTGTTAATCCTTTTTCCTGACGGCCATAATTCTTTCAAATCTTCTTCTACGACAACCAAATCAACACCTTTTTTCTTTTTAATATTCAGTTCTTTGTATTCCTCATTGAAGGAAGTTCTCATGAAGAAAGAATGTGGAGACTCTTTTGTGATTAATGTTTCTTTTGTTTTGAGCCAGTTCTCTTTGCTCTTACCATTAAATATTTTTCTATTAACTATTTTATTTTTCTAAAATTTGATATCCAACAAAATCACAACTTTCCATTTAATGGACCTGTAAGGGGTTTTTGTTTTTACATTTTTTCATAATTGCAACATAATCTTCCACGGCGTACCTATATATATCCTTTCATATTGCTTGAGTCGAGTCTCAATTTTAACAAACTTGTTGTCATTGGGTAGGAAAGTATGTCCTGATTCTAGGCAGCGGAAGCTGATTGTCTCTAGAGTGGGGTGGCTATTTAATAAAGCCTAATGAATACGATTTTTATATTCCTGTTTTGACCTCCGCAACAGTCACTCCGCAAGATCAATTTTTTACGAGTAGGTAAACTTTAAAGTACCCACAACCTAATAATGTTTGCAATGCAGTTTTTCGTTTTGAAAAATTTTTTTAGTGCGTTAGCAATATATTCAATAACACAATAGTACTTACACAATATTAGGTACCTAAGTATTAAGTGGATCCTCTTTGTTTATTCATTTAAAGTATTATACCTATGGTTTTCATTTCAAAACTGCAAAAACGTTTCAAGCTTTGAGGTTCATTTATGTTAGAATTCAAATTAAGAAATTATGCAGCAAAGCAGTGTTGTAAAAAGATTCAACTGACGTGGATCGTTTTTGTAAAACTTTAACAGTATTTTTTTACTGCGCTTGAAGTTTTACAAAAACCATCCACGTCAATTTAATCTTTTTGCACTTTAGGACAGTTAAAAAGATTGATTTAGAAATATGCATAAATGATCTTCAATAAGTTTTGACCACAATATCCAAAAAAATGTTCATGCAAAACATACATTTCTAATGTAGATATAAGTACAAAAAATTTCCAAAAAAAAATAGGTTTCAGTAAATAAATGGCTACTTAATTAAAGTTTTCGGTATAAAAATAATATTCTGCTTAGGTACTTTATCGCCGAAATACTAATGATAATTTTATATGGTTAATCGGTTGTGAATCGTTTTGAATAAAATTTTTCGTATTTCTTTATTTAAATATACATATATGCATGTGATCTGAATCAGTATAGTTCTGTAGTCGAATGTTATTTGGAATTTAGTTAAAATGATTCAAGGTTATTGGAACATTTAAGCAGAATTAGTTTTGTAATATTTTCCATATTGTATAAAAGCATGATTGTTCCAAGTAGTTTGAATCATTATTGCAAAATAAAATTAACACATGTCAGGGCAATCAAGAAAATGCAAAAATGATTCTAATAGCTTGAAACACTTATTGATTTTAAGAAATGGTCTTCGATATTTCAGCTGTGGGTTGGACCATACGGATTTTCGTCAATTATTAACATAGAGTTTTGAGTCTTTAATATGTTAAAATATACCTTATTTGGAGTACATAGGTCTCAAAAACTCGAAATTGTCGAGGTTGTGGGTTGGAACATTTTTGCTTAAATCGGTCCAATTCTGCTTTTACTTTTTTTATGTATTTCCTTTTATTTGTTAGTTATTTAAGTATAGAAATTATTGTTTTAATTTATGTGTAAATAGCCACTTAGTTATAGTTAGTTTTAACAACATTTATATTTATTTGTAGGTTCCGATGAAAACAATAAACACTAAAAAAGCAGGATTAAGTCTGATGTTATAATATCCAATAGGTATGCCATGTATTTTTATTATATGTACTACAGTCAAACTGGTTAGACTAGAAACTGAACACTGGACTCCAATACCTATAATATATGATAATTATATTCTGTATGGAGCTTATGGCAAATAGTTAGAATATTAGAAACAGGCATTACATGCAAGAGAGATAATTATCACACATCTGTATTTCCTCTATTTGCATGTTTACAATGTTTATATAGCAGTTATTTTGGCAATAATAATATTAATTTTTTGCCTGTGATGTTATCATTTAATTCCATTGGTTTTGCCCTCATTACTTAGTGATAAATCAAAACTAAAATGGAAAACACAAGATTGATAACATATATACATATGCTCACTGCTTTTTCCTGTCGGGGTAGGCAGAGACAAAAGAACGCCACTTGCTTCTATTGTTACAAACCTCATGCGATTCCTCTACATTCATTATTCTTTGATAACATGTTAATGTGAAAACATTTTTAATCCATTTAAGTGGGTGGTTACACACTTCCTTTCCTGCTGATAATATTTGAATATATTACAACATACTAGCTAAACTGGCTTTATATAGTACCGATTACAGTAACTAGAGCAAACCATTTAATAAATTCACAAAATCATCCCAAGGACAAAGGCCTTGCGCATTAATTTTACAATTTTTTAACTCTAATAGCGTAAACTCAGGTGGGTTTTCTGTAGATAATTTAGTGCCTGCTCGCATCTGCTCCGTACCTTGGTACACATAGTTAATTTTTGCAAAGAATTCTCCAGTTTTTTCGTCTTTCCATTTCTGGAATACAAGCTTACCGCCTGCAGGGGCCATTTCGTATTGGTTGTGGAGCATGTATGGTTTAAATTCCATGCTACTAAGGACAGTATATATATTGGCATCGTGCCCCATCAGCAATGTGACTTTTTGCTGTCTAACTAACAGAAGATCTTTTATAAATCTAAGTAATGGTTTAGCCACATCCCTGGCGACTAAGGTTGTATTGAAAATAATATTGTGGTACTGTCTGCTAAGGTCCAATATTGCATCCCACTGATCACTGTTTTGAAGTGTACCCCAAGCCACCTCATCAATTGGAAATCCCTCATAATTCTCCATTATGAAAGAATCAATCACAGATTTAGATATCTTTAAAGGGCCTTCCAAATTTGGTTTGAAACCAGTGTTGACGAATAATTTGTTCTTATCCTTGACAAAATCACATTTATGTTTTACTAAACAATATTTAGAATCCTTGTAATCTAAGATTTGTTCTAAGTCTTCATATGAACTATTTAAATGTAAAGACTTCAATAATGTCTGCATCTGATTAAGAGCTGCCGCTTTGAATGCTTCTGACGTATTGTGTATCACAGGGTTGAATATGGGGTCCCGCTGTGTTTCAGAGTGATGTATTGTAACATTACAAAGTGGGAATGCCTTACTTACAAAAGCTTTTGCAGATTCCATAGCCCGCTGAGCATTGTTTGAATAAACGTAGAACCATTTGTCACTGGGACAAACTTCATTCACTAAACCTTCTTTGATGAACCAAGAAGAAAAAAATTCACCCATAAACCCTTCCAATAATTTTCCTTTCTCTGTTAAATATCCACTTTTTTCTTTCCATGCTGGCCACGTTTTTGGCGAGTATTCAAACAAGTTTTTAGCCAAAGGAGTCCTCACATTATGCCTACTTAATATCAAAACTTGTTCCAATTTTAAATTATCACCACAGCAAATTTTTATAGTCAATAACAAAAACAATATATTTTTAAACATCTTTCATAAACTTCACTTGTCAGACGAAGAACAAAGACTGAAATGCCAAGTGACAAAATAATAATTACGATAAGTCCATTGCTACAGAGTGATCACATGATTTATAAATAGAACAAAGGGAAAGTAAAATTATGTAAAGCATACTACCTATTTAATGCAGTCTGCATTCGTTTACAAACAAATTCAATGACACCTTATTGGTATTTTGTTTACACCCAAAATAACAATAATTTCACTTGTTTTCATAAACAAACTACGGCCACTTGTCAAAATATGTAAAATTAAGATGTATGCTTACGTAATTATGACACAGATTGCACCAGCAGACAGTAAAATCCATGATAACAGTTTCGAAATGTGTGGGTTTTGTTTACATTTTCACAATTTGACACTTCACAGCTGAGTTTCTGGGAATGACCTTGGAATGACCTTAACGAGAAGCGTTTACGAATACAGTTTCGTTAAAATCTAAAGTACATTAAAACACTATAAAAATCAGAATTTCAATACCTATGCTGAGACAATAACAAGAAGATGGAATAATGCAAATTTAATATTCAATAATACTTTTCAGTGATTTCTTCTTGAAGCTTTTAACGAAACTAGATGGCGCTCTGTTGAAAGGGCAACTCGCAACGACACTCCATGCCACACGAAAAAATATACGATAAAATTAAATATAAGTACAAATATTAAATAAGCCTCAGCACCTAAAATTTGTTATTAATTTATTTATTGTTGTATTTACGTTATTATTTACTTTATTTTCAAATTGAGTAGGTACCTGCCTCATAATAATAATAAGACGTATGAACGCGTGTATTTTCTTGCGTGTTAACCCAATAATAAAAAAAAATACGTACTTACTTTTTTTGCTATTTAAGTGTCTGCCTTTCCTTGACCTAAGTTTGATAGAAAACTTTTACTCTCGCCTTACCTGAGCTGTCTAGGCGCTCAATTTGCTCACACTGGTCTTTTCTCTAGACTGTAGCAGCTGACCGAATTAGAAATGACTTTCTAGTGTCTTTGATAAAACCTCCCCTATCAGGGTCAAACCAGCCCTCCTACAAATATGCCCTAGGTCTCTAGATTGAAATCCCGTATCTATCTGCCAATTCTGGGCTTACTATAACTTACAGTAAGCTAGGACATAGGAACATTAATTAGTTTAATTACTGTTCATCACCTTCACAAATCTGATCATTCTGTAGAAATAGACAAGAAATTGCATGCTGTCTTGTTAGTAGGCACTTACCTATTCTGGCTGAAGAAAATGACACCGAGTTATTAGATTAAGTCGTTATTTGTTCGCATAGTTTTCGTCATTTGATAGCATACCCAAATTAAAAGCGAGTTAATTTGTTTATGCTATCAAATGACAAATAAAGAGCGAGTTGGACCCGCCCGTGTAACTAACTATTTATATACCACTATCACTTTTCGCCAGCACAAATAAAGTACCACTATCACTTTTCGCCAGCACAAATAACTTTGTTTTTCATAGTGTTTGTATTAACGACAAAGTTATATTTGCGGTTTTTGAACATGTGCTATATCTCAAAAACTGCTGACTACATGTCATATTGTTTAAAACAATTTTTTACGATCTACACTCTATAGCATATTATATTTTTTAGATTTGTCACTCTCTTACTTTAAAAGTTAGCGGGGAGGGGAAGCTTCAGTATAAGGATCTGATGATATCTAATAGGTCAGTCAGGATATAAGTATGTCAGTCAGGATATATTGTGATTTTACTTAAAACAAGTGCGTGTCGGGCCACGCGCAATGTAGGGTTCCGTAGTTGCCCATAATGACTTGCTGCAAAGGGTATTAATGTATAACAAATCCGACTGTTTATTTTGCTGAAAAAATAATTTTAATAACACTATTATAAGAACCTAAGTTTTGTTTAGAAAAATACTAGGTATGTATCCAGTTATGTATTGTAAACATAAAATGTTGTTTCCAAGATATACTACTACAATATATACGTAGTACCGTAGTACATTACATACCAAAGTACGTATATCTTTAAGATTAAGCCAGCGCGCCCAATGTAAACTCACAGAAATAGGTATTTGTAAGTTAACTGACGATTACTCGTAAACTAGTGATATCTACTTAGCCGTGATAGTTTTCCTTTTAAATTCGTTATATGTACTACATTTGTGATTTTTTTCACCTTTTCCAAATTAATAGTTTAGTCGGCAGAGGGGGGGGGGCACTTGAGTCTAACAATTTTTTTCACTTCAAAGCTTGATATTTGACAAACCAATCACTTGATCGAAAAATGATTTGAGCAAACTAATAATATTTTTTTAAAACCTATCCAATGATACCCCACATGATGGGGTATTCAACCAAAAAAAATTCAACCCCACTATATATGTAGGGGAGATACCCTTAAAAAAAATATTTTCCTAAATTTTATTCTACAGTTTTGTTGCAATATCTTATGTCTATATTCATGTCTAATATCAGCTTTCTAGCACCAGGCGTCTTTGAGCTAGGCTGCGGACGGACAGACGGACGGACATGACGAAACTATAAGGGTTCCTTGTGGACTACGGAACCCTAATAAAATTATGTAGGTACGTAGGTACCTGAATCAACATCATCATCGTGATGCGTAGGTAGCTACGCATCACGATGATGATGTTGATTCAATTATGATGAGTCATGCGTGTCATGAATGTCATGAATTCATGATATAAGCCTATTAACCAAATCAGTGAAATACTTACTTACATTATCATTGGGCAGTCAGTGCGCTATCAAATATCGGTAGGTACAAACCTATAGAATTTTAGTTTGGTGGGAGTCACATATTGTGAAACATACGCGTGAAAGGGCGTGGGTTCAAAATAACCTTGGGACTTATCGAACCCGGAACTTGACGGTAGGAAGTCAACGTAACAGTACAACGCTGTTTGTCTAATTCTGAGAACGTTTACAACACAAGGCTGATAAACATACTTTAGATGTATGTAGGTTATAATAATATACAATTTAATTGGTTGACTGCCTCGTTGGTGTCACGGCATAAATGTGCGCGTGGGATTGGGAGGTCTCGGGTTCGATTCCCGGGTCGGGCAAAGTGTTAATGGGTTTTTCCGTTAGGAAATTCTCAGTACCAGCACGGAGTCTGGTAATGTGTCCAGTACTGCAATAGGCTCGCCCCTAAATACGTGGGACTAAATATGGCGAAAGGTGGGTGTAGCAATAATATACCTCTGCCTACCTCTTCGGGGATATAGGCGTGAGACTATGAATGTAGGTACAATTTAATTCAACGGATTTACTGCCCGCAATATCAATAGAATTCTTACATTACTTAGGTACTAACTGACTGACAGAGAACGCACAGCCAGCAGGAGCTGAAAGGCATTTACGTCTCTTGCAGACCGTAGGGAGGCACTAAGAAGGGATTTTCCGAAATTCCCACGGCATCGGGCAGAAAAATGAAATATGCCTGCGTAGCTGTGGGTATCCTCCAGGATTTAATAAAATTGTATAATGTATGGGCACAGATGTATGGGTACAAATCGCAAAAGTTTAAAATCGATTGTATGTAGGTTGTAGCCTATATACAATCGATTTAAACTACCTTACCTACATCCTACATCTTGTAAAGTTGGTGCCACGAGAAGATAGACTTTTTTGTAAACACACATTCAGGGCTTCACAACCTTTTTTCAAACAGTTGTTTTTTAGATTTTATACTTTTTGAACAGTCTTTTTTTTCAATGCCTAATTATGCCACTATGTTTAAATTTATATTGTTGAATTTTACTGAAAATTATTTTTCGTTTTACACGTAATTTATTTATTTAATACTTTATTGTACACTATAAAAGGACATTTCATAATGAATCGTTTTACAAACAAAGTACCTACAATGGGCGGCCTTATCGCTAACAGCGATTTCTACCAGGCAACCTTTGGATGGAGATTATTGGTAGGAAAGAAATGGTAGTTGCAAGTGTACCAGTAAATTATGATAATACTTTAAATATTTACATGGATATATAATTAATACTACAATAATATACGTACTCATACATAAATAACTATACATACACATACATAAATAATATATAATACATACTTAGGTATAATTATATATCAGGAGTGTTATAAATTTATAATGATAGGTCCTTGACAAGACCTCGTTACCGTCTGAGCCTGCCTTATAATAATATGAAAAGGTAATGCTTCCATAGCCGAACAGCAGAGACACAAAACGATTTATCATAAAATGCAGTTGAATGTACTGGCATCTTCAGTTTCAAATTTCCTGATGACCTTAAATAACGGTTATGCGTATCATGAAGGAATTCGAATCGTCCTTTAAGATAGGAAGGAGTTGAAGGGTTAAACAGTATATTGTACAGCAGAGATAGAATGTGAGCATTCCGGCGATATCGTATGGGTAACCACTTGAGTTGTGTTCGAAATTGTGAGACATGGTCGTATTTGCGTAATCCAAATATGAATCGTATACAGAGATTTTGAAGTCGCTTAAGTTTTTCAAGCTGGTTTCCGGCAATTTGGTTATTCTGTAAGTTAAGGAAAAATAGAGTACCATGTATGTTAATGATAGAGTTCATAGTATGAACTCTATCATTAACATACATGGTACGTATGAACTTCATACATGTTACTCTATTATGGACATGATTTTTTTTAATCATAGACAATAAATCATTTGCTCAAAGTAGCCTACCTATCCTAAAATATTAAATTATTGACCAACAATGAATAATATTTATTTATTTATTTAGATTTTACTTAATTAGAACGGCCGGAATCCACTTACACTAATTAAGGACACAACTAACTCACCCGCTTTTTCGAGATGCCGGCAGCGGGAAAAGCGTTGCGATCCTATAAACTTGTATTTATCTTTACATTTACCCCTTCTTGACAACTAAAAATTTAATTTTAAACTCTGATAAATGCATGTTAAGCCCAAGAATGTAACATTTCAATGAACTACCGCCAAATGTTAACATTCTAGGCGTCAGTACGTCAAAACATTAAAAGATCCTGTTGACAGCTCATAATATCGATAAAAACCCGATCCATTGACATATTAGTTTGCAATGACACGTATCTATGTACCGTTGCGCTCATTGGATTTGCTAAGTCACTTAGTAGATATTCTTTGTTTACAAAAAGTCTTTGTTCTCGTGGCACGGGCTATAGGTAACTATAGGTACCTACTCATATACACCATTCTCATCTCAGGTAAGGTAACTAGTAGGTACAGTGTACGACCTTACCCAACAGGCTCTACGCATAGTAGAGTGGTGGTGTAATGAGTACGAATTATCAGTAAACTCGACCAAGACCGAACTAGTTATGTTCACACACAAACGCGCGCTGGGTACTTACCGACTGCCCAGCTGTCTACCGAGGTACCTGGGTGTCACTCTTGACAGCAAATTGACATGGAACAACCATATGGAAAAAAAGCTCAATAAAGCCAGCATCGTCTTCTGGCAGTGCAAGAAGATGATAGGTAAACGCTGGGGCCTATCCCCCAAAATTGTCTTATGGCTCTATAAGACAATAATACGTCCGATGATAAGCTACGGCACAGTAGTGTGGTGGCCTCGGACCACCCTAACAACGGCCGCCAACAAGCTTCAAAAGCTTCAAAGACTACACCTACAGCGGCACTCGAAGTGTTGCTGGACCTGCCTCCATTTCACCTGTTCATACAACAGGAAGCAACGATGTCGGCGGTCCGGCTAAGAGCTCTGAAGCTCTGGAAAGACAGTAACACACTGCACACTAGCAACTTAAATACACTATTTAAAGAGGTTCCTCTCACACAAGCCATTGGCGACCGAATACCAAAAAAATTTGTGTTCGACAAGAAAAACAAAATCGAACTGTACGAGGATCTACACGAAGGAGCAGTTAACCACAACGAGCTCACGATCTTCACAGATGGGTCTAAGACGGATACAGGTACGGGTTTAGGAGTATTCTCCGAGGACCTAAACATCAACATCGCAGCATCGCCGCTGGGAGCCTACAACACGGTCTACCAGGCCGAATGTTTTGGCATAATCCTAGCTGCCACAGCAATCATAGCACGTAACGTAAGGGATCCATTAGGATCCTTTAGGATCCTCTCAGATAGTAAGGCTGTCCTCTCAGCCCTCAAAAGCCATACTATCACCTCGGCACTCACGCTTGAATGCCACCAGAAACTAACAGAGCTAGGTAAACAAAACAAATTAACACTGCAATGGATCAAGGGCCACAGTGGCTCAAGAGGGAATGACGCAGCCGACGTACTTGCCAGAAGAGGGGCCACTTTAGAGGTCGTGGGACCCGAGCCCATTATTCCCCTCCCTTCTGGTTTTCATCGCAACCTGGTAAGAAATAGGAGCAGGATCCAACACAACCAGTACTGGATTTCTATTGAAACATGTAGGCAGGCCAAGGAGGCTCTTCCCGCAGTAAACGGTATGATAGCCAAACAAATCCTCCGGCTGTCCAAACAACAACTGCGGACAGTCACGGCTGCCTACACAGGACACGGATTCTTTAATTGACAGGTATCACCGACAGCCCGCTGTGCAGGGCCTGTATGGCAGCAGACGAGACGGCAGCCCACCTGCTCCTCGACTGCCCTGAGGTCGCACAGTACAGGCAGCAGTACCTGTCCAGATACAGCACCCTGAGGGAAGCAGTGGGGCACATCAAGAGTCTAATGGCCTTCCTCGAAGAGCTGGGGTGGCTTAAATGACGACACTATTCCCACCCGCACGCAAAATACACGCCAAGACGTGGAGTTGCGGAAACAGCCCGTGCCATCAAGTAGGTACTCATATGATATACTACACTTTGCCTATGGCCCCGCCCGCGTAGGAGTCGGTTATCTCGGTAAAAATAAGCCTATATCACTCTCCAACCTCCTATGTATCTTTAAACACACAAAAATCATACCATATCAATAGCACTACTTACGTTGTGACCTGAATTAGAAGAACAAGCAAACCAACAAACATCCTAGTAGCTATCGCATTTATGATATAAGTTTATTTATTTTTACACTTCCTGCATTTTTAATGCAAAGGCGGACTTAATGCTATATAGCATTTTCTGCCAGTCAACCTTAGGGTGGTGCAGAGATGATTGTGGCAGGTGTATAAACTACAAAGATTGAAATAGTAATCCAACATTATACTACTTTTTATATTACATATAAATATTATGATAATAAATACATATATAAATAATACATACCTATAAATACTATATAAAATGAATATATATATATATATATATATATATATATATATATATATATATATATATATATATATATATATATACTTACGTATATTTAATACATAGTGTAACAAATGTAAGAGATGATGTTTCTATGGTCTTTCAAGTGACAGTTTGATGTAATAGTGGCGCACCTTAGCCCTAAACGTGAAACGATTCGTCGCCATCCTAGTCTCGAGAGGTTTAGTATCATAACACATAGAGGAAGTTTAGTATGGATAACACGCAGACATATTATTATTATAACAAAAACTGTTGTCTGTCTCCGTAGTCCGTGGTCCAGTGGATAGCGTATGCGTCTGCTGATCAGAGGTCCCGGGTTCAAAATTTTCAGTAGCAGCACGGAGTCTGGCAATGTGCCCGGTAACGGCAATGGGCCCCTTTTACGTTGGACCACACAAAAAGCAATATAAAGCAAGCAAACATTCCCGAAAGGCAATTTAATGTGGGTGTAATATTACACCTCTGTCTACCCCTACCGGTATAAAGGCGTCAGTCTAAAAAAAATATTATCTTATTATTATCACACAGAGATTTCTCCTGGGCGGAAAACGACTCAACTTTGCAGTCAGAGTCACTAAACACTAGACCAACCACTAAAGACTAATTTCCGCTTTGAATAGTGCGAGTGCAAAGTGACTAGCAAAAAGTGTTTAATAATCGGGACTGATTAGCTCAAATATATAGTGCACTCACACTAACCAATTGCTGTCCACATAAGTTTAGTGCTAATACTACGCACCTGCATAGATCACCTGCACTTGCAGCAATTAAATTGGTAATTAATGCTAGATTATTGTGAAGCATAAAGTTTACTATTATTATCCGCCTCGCAAATCCGTTGCAGCAAATGCCAATATGTTATGGAGATTTAAAGATGTAAATAATTTTCTGTAGATACATACATAAAAACTCTTGCATTACCGACTGACTGACTGACAGGCAGCCAAAACGATTGGGCGCAAGAAGCTGAAATTTGTCATGTATGTTCCTTGCATAGATGCAGTAATATGGGCTTTCCTGAAACACCCACCGAAACGAGAAAAGGCGGTTAATTTAAAATACAAATCTGCGTGCGTAGCTGAGAGCATCCCCTAGTCATTAATTATATTAAGAACTAGATTAGCCCGCGGTTACACCCGCGTTATTTAAGGCTACAGCTCCACTCCCGTGGCTCATAGCGTGATGTTATACTGATATAGCCTTCTTCGATAAATGGGCTATCTAACACTGAAATAATTTTTCAAATCGGACCAGTATTTCCTGGGATTAGCGCGTTCAAGCACACAAACAAACTAACAAACTCTTCAGCTTTATATATTAGTACTTATTAAGGAGTATCGTAATAAGTAAAAGTTAGCATATTAATAAGTCAGTTATACTTATAAGCTTCGTTTTAATTTAAACTAGCAGTAATTATTTATTTTGGGCACTGAATTACCTAATTTAAGCGGAAACTTGATGATGAATAAAAATTGAAAATGGGCATTCATAAATGATATAAAATTTAATGTTTGGCAAATGATTTATTAATACTGAGCGGCATTTTATCTTAAATGAAGTGTTTCGTATGAAGTAAATAACACGCTTCAATCTTTTAAGCCAAGTTGATTGAGCCCTGCTTCGCAGGGCTCCTATTTTTGGGTTCAGGGTCACAAGAAAACCTAACATAACCTACCTACCTAACCTACTACTAACATTATTAGTCGCCAAGTCATAATTTATAGCTCCTCGGCTAATATTTCAATTGACTTGTATAGTTCATTTGCTACCTAAACGCAGCTGCTAGTTTTTATAACACCCTTAGTTTTGAATCTTATTTAATATAATAGTCAGGCCGGTTATATTTTATTTTAAAAATATGATTACTTATAAGTAAAAATAGGTACGTTCTAAATTCAAAACTTCCCTCCACATTTTTTGCGAGCTAATTAAAATTACCGTGTCTCACCAAATGGATTTTCGTTGAGAACATTTTCGCGCTATGATTTTTTACGATTTTAAGTGTCGAATGAAAACGTACGAATCGTACGATAGACTTCAAATGGCATTCATAGATGAAGGCCCTTTTAAGGCAACCGTGTATCGTTGGTATAATGAATTTATGCGCGATCGACTAACTTTGGGGGATGAAGAAAGTAGTGGTCGGCCTTTGACGGCTGTTACGGAAGAAAACGTGTTAATTCGCAAGAATTGATCGGGACAATATACGAGTTACATACCAAGAGATTCAGCATATACTGCAGATTGGATCAGGAAGCCTTCACGAGATTCTACACGTGTATCTACGGGTGCGGAGGATAGTTTCACGCTGGGTGCCGCACAACCTCACCGATGTTCAGAAGCAGGCAAGGGTCGAATGGTGCCATGATATGATAGACAAATTTGAAGCAGGCTCGTCTCGGCGTGTTTACGACATCATTACAGGTGATGAATCCTGGATTTATCAATACGATCCAGAACCAAAGCGCCAGTCGACGGTTTGTCGACGGGTGTTTCAAAACGAATCAACGCCTACCAAAGTAAAGCGACCTAGAAGCGGGGGGAAGATTTTGATCGCAAGCTTTTTCAATTTGACTGGCTACTTGGTGTCAATTCTTTTACGAAACCGAATAAGCATTAACCTCGAATGGTATACTAACTACATACCAAATGCTTGGCAGAAGTTTTCTCTGTTGTGAGCAACAAGCGACCAAACACAGGGCTCCGCGGGTTACTGCTCCACCACGATAATGCGCCCACCAACACCGCAATCAAAACGAGGGACTTCCTAGACAGCACACCGGTCAAACTCCTGGGTCAACCTCCTCACAGCCCTGATCTAGCACCGTGTGACTTCTTCTTATTCCAAAAAATAAAAAATCTGCTCAAAGAGATACAATTTTTTGAGTAAACGAGGTGTCTGCGGTGGACTGGAAAAAATGTTTCGAAAACTGGTTCAGACGCATGAAATTTTGTATAAGTAGAGGTTGGTGGAGACTACTTTGAAAAGATGTAATAAAAATATTTTTACATAAAGAAAACTAGTGTCGCAAAACTTACTGAGTATCCTAAGTATGTATGTTAGTCTGTGAGGTATATATATAACTGTATGGGACGAGGCACGCCTCGGCGGGTCAGCTCAGGCGGGATCGCGGCAGTAATGCTAACTTAGTTCCCTTGACCCCGCCATTCAATGGGATCGGATAGAGGAACATCATGATGGTTTTAGTGGGTAGTCCCAGCGCATCTCGTCGGGCAGTCCCACACTCTCCCTAGCCTGAGCCCCTTTAGGGCCCCACCTTGGGGGGTTAGCCCGCAAATAGTTTGGTTTCCATCATGCGTAAAAAAAGGGTATATAACTGTATGGGTTGTAATAACCAGAATTAAACACATAGGTATTTTAATGTGTTTCTCTATCACGCGTACTTTTCTAACATACGGTGTTAATAAAAACACGCGGCACTTCGGCAGGCGTACACGGAGACATAGGTCCAACGAGCCCCTTGAGAGTTTTAATCTTGGATGTAATGGGACACCTACTGAGGAGCCTCTATAACAGCACTATGAAGTACAGCCACGGATGGCCGCAGCAGGTGTAGGACTACCTATTGCTTCGGGACCCGCCTGATATCGGGGCCCGCCTGACCATCTGGCGGGCCAATACCCGTCGGGGGGTTGCGACGAATGCTTCGGCGATACCCAACCCTCCGACACACGGGTACATTAGAAAGAGGTGGTTTTTAGTTTCCCCAAGAGTCGGAGATCCGAAGGGATTTTCCACCTCGTAAAAAAAAAAATAAGGACTACCTATTGCTACTTGTATGGAAACTAATTACTCTGGGCTATTGTAATGGGTGTTCAATGAATAAGTGAATATGGAAACTATGGATGAAATTTCTGCCCTAAGTACTCCGATAGTACGTCAAAAAGGGGCAGACAGTGACTCGCCAAATCACTAGATGGGCCCTGTCCAAATAGCCAAGGTAAACAAAGTCTGCCATAAAGGCAGCGAGAGGGCCTATTAATTATTTTTACAGGTGGCAGGTTGCCGGTTTCAGCATGAATGGGCCGGATCGACCGGGGAAGTACTACCCTCGCACAGAAAATCGAGGTAAAGTAACAGTACTTAAACTGTTGCGTTTCGTTCGGTGAGTGAGAGTGCCGGAGGCCCTATCCCCTATTCCTTCTCCCTCATCCCACTCCTCATCCTATCCCTTTTCCCAACCCCAAGGGGCGGCAACGCACTTGTGACTCCTGTGGTGTTGCTTGTGTCCATGGGCGGTGGTAATTTCTTACCATCAGGCGATCCATCTGCTCGTTTGCCGCCTAATACTATAAAAAAAATCTAAGAATTATAATTTTCAAAGCTGTTTACTTACCACTTTTTCGTCTGTTAAAAAATCTCTTTTGTTCTTATTTTTTTTTAATATTAAAATTTATTGTGAAGGTTAATGTAAATGAATCGTAGAATATTACAAAACTTGATCGAAAAGGTGGTCGACGGTTTTGTTTTATACAGGCACAGTTAGCGTAAAAAGTTCTGAGTCCCGTACATCAAAATTTATCTGGTCCATAAAGTGCTGACCGAGAGAACCGTTTTCTTCAGCCAGTTGTCGGGTATTCGACAATTGGCCGCAGGAACGATAAATCGCTGACCTATTTTACTTATTAACCATAGGTATCAACTACTCATCTCTTTGAATTGTTAATAATATTGGCGCCTATTAGTTTATACCGTTGACGGAGCTCTCTTTCGCAGGCCTCCTGTTTTTGGATGCAGGGTCATAAGAAAACCTAGTACTAGATACGTAGTAAATTATCTGAGTACACGAGAATTAATTCGGTCAATCGTTCAAGGATTCTTTCGGCCAGTTATCGAATAGGATATGGTTTTCTAGGTCGGCAATTAATCGACTTGACGAATTTCGGTGTCCAAAGGGACCGGTGACGGGACTGAAAAGTTCCTATTCACACATTCAAATGATGGTTTATGTATATTTTTAAAAATAACATAAAGGTATTAGTAATTAAGTAAATTGGAATAGATAGGCATTAGGATACTTTTGGCATGCGAAATACCAATATCCGAAATATCAATACCTTTCGGTTTCTAGCATGACCCTCCTGTGCTCACTATACCTATTAGATCAACGCTTGATAGTATACACAGCGACAAATCAAGCTTGACACTTTGACCCTTGCACCGTTCTTATGGCGTACGAAATAAGTATTAGAATCGTACTGCAATTAGGTTGATTTGTCACTATGTGTACTCCAAATTAAATTTACAATAAAATAATAACGGTTAGATAAGTAAAATCACGATCTCAATATAGTAACATTTGTAATAGAAAATATATAGAAAATATAGGTACATATTTTTATAAGATTAAAAACAATTTTGTTTAGTTTTGTTTCGCCCGCGCAGCTCAAGATTTTTTCCTTATTCGCCAAAAGAATAATATGATCATGACATTTTGTGGTGATTAGAAAATGATGTCACCATTATCTACTAATTAAAATTTATATTCATAAACTCGTTCCAGGGGCATAAACCATTCGCGTCGATTTTTCAATCTTCCAATTCCATCAATTTCCTTTTGGGAGGATTTTCTAAAGTCCACTTAGTGCCATTCCTCAGCTGCGAAAAAGTTTCATACACAAATTCGACTTTTAAATATTTCTCTCCGAACGACTAGGATTGCTGTTCGAGAATTTTCGCTTAATCCTAGAGCGAAGTACATTAAAGTGTGGTCGTTGATCGCAATCACGGATACCCTCAAGTAGCTCTCATTTGATTTTTGATCGCTAAAATTATCTATCACTGGTTTCTGTGTTGTATGACAAAAGCGTGTTGCGAGAATCTGAAAGTACTCATAGACTGTCGATTGGTTATCTCAGAACTGTAGTCGTTGCCTCTATGTAGCCAAAGGGAATCAGTTTGTCCGAAAGTAGATTATCAGTTCTCGCCATGTTTGCATTTGGTTTTAGTTTTTGTCAGTGGTCAAATCCAGTTCTGACATAGCTCATTGTGAGTATGGACGGGAGTTACGTTCTGTGCAGTTGTAAAGTTGTAAATGAATTTAATAATCGCTTAAAATTTACGAAGTGCGGACGTTGAATTAGTCTGACAGATATATATATACTCGGATACTCTATTCAAATTCAAATTCAAAATCGTTTATTCATTTGGGTCACAATGTGACGCTTATGAACGTCAAAATAATAAATTTATAAAATAATTACTTAAAGACTCTACATTTACATTTACTGCCACGTTCGCAAAGCAATAGGTAGAACCATGAGAAAGAACGGGCAATAAAACTCACGGTCACTCTTTTTCTTCGCCAGGTTTTGCATAATACACATAATTTACATTTTGTAAGGTGCTGCAACTGTTACACCTTCTATATCATTTGTATATATTTACTGTACATAATAATACTCAAGCATAATACTTTTGATGTTCATTTGGTTAGTCTCCTCAGAATAGACATGGTGAAACAGGAGCATCCACTTACATTATATATACCTAATAATGCAGGCAATCCGCGAAAGTGATCAGACCCATAATGGAAATGATGCAGTTAAATATTAAAATCTAATGCCAGCCCGCAAGACCATCATCGACCAGTCATCGCAAGTAGCACCCGTTCACGAGTATGACGCATGTGCCAGCCATCATCCCTCTCGCCATATTAGAGGGACAGGGATGACCCGACACACGACGCCACCACAAGAAATGACATTTTAGTGAGCATGACGATAACGGTATACGAACCGGCAGTAAGAAACAATCTATTGGTATACTGACCATGACCGCCAATTACCTCCATTTTCCAGATCGTTATTATGAACATAAATCAGTGGACCGCGTGAAGGAATGCAAATGTAGAAAGAATTTTGTGAAGGTGACAAGTGATCAACGATATGATCAGGAATAAATAATGTTAAACTACATTCAACAAATCGTAATAATATCCAAATCCTGCAAAAATCATGTGTTCACGAGGCACCTCCACTTAACATGTTACTAATTAAGAAGAGAGTATTTTACACAGTCATAAAAATAACAATAATGGTGAATTTAAAAAAAAAGCAACTAGACCCATGATGTCTTGTCATCTAGAAATTCTTTAATAGTGTAATAACCCCTTTTTAAAAGAAAATTCCTAGTAGTGGTTTTAAATTTGTGCAGAGGTAAATTCATTATTTGGTGTTTAGTGTTCACTATTTAGTGGGTATACAATGAGACGATTGTATGAAATACTATTGGTAGATTTATTTCCTTTTTGGGTAATCCTGGTGGCTGGCGCGGCCTGGAGGCCGGCGCGTCCTGGTGGCCGGCGCGGCCTGGTGGCCGGCGCGGTCTGGTGGCCTGTGTGGCGCGCGGCCCGTATGTGGCGAGCGGCCCGTGTGTGGCGCGCGGCCCGAGTGTGGCGCGCGGCCCGTGTGTGGCGCGCGGTCCGTGTGTGGCGCGGAGCCTGTGTGAGGCCTGTATGTGGCTTTGAGGAGCCTGGTAACTGGTATAGCTTAAGCATATCTGGCCGAAACTGGCAATGAAAGTGAAAGTAGTTTATTAAAGAAATTTGGTTAGAAGATGTAGAGTCCAAAGAGCTTAGCTTTAATGTTTTGGTTAACTTGGTTTGAAATATCTTAAAGTATAAAGGCCCATTTGAGGTCACAGAAGTTCTTTACGATGATCGTTATAATCGCAAAGCCCTTAATTCTAAGCGTAACTGTAATTACGCTCTCGACAGGTTGCGAAAAATGCCTGAAGGTCAAAGTACAACTGACGAAATTGAGGTAGAACAAAGTAGTTCTGATATTGAAGAAAGTGTTTAAGTTTACATGATGATCGGATCGGACCGTACCAGAGGCTGACGTGTAGCCGTAGCTCGGTAGAAATCGGCGTCTACTAACTTAGTAGTCCCTGAGTAGGCGGTATTGCAATCAGCTCTGGCGGAGGTCGGGTTTCTGTGGAAAACATAGAGTCCTGGAGAGACTCGGCGTTCCCATGTGCGGTTCGCAGAAAGTAGAGTAACTGGAGGTTACTGGGCTATGCATAGCCATGATCACATGTAGAGCTTAAATGTTATGGTTTACTTGGTTTGAAATAGTATCTTGAGAGATACGGCGATAGTGAAATGTCAGTTTTACTTTGAGTTTCCTGATTTTGATACTGAAACTTTGTGCCAGAGGATCAGAGCATAACTGACGATCTTGAAGAGAGCAAATTGTGAACCTTAGTACTGACGAGATAGTAGAAAACTAGGCTTAAGTACATGTTGATTGGTTGTGTGATTAAATGTCAGAGGTCGATTTGTAGCCGTAAATCAGTACAAATCGGATTCAATACAACTGTGAAGGCAGTTGGCGTGAGTACGCGGTAGGCAGACAGCTCTGGTGTTGGGGTTTTGTGCAGACCATAAAGTCCAGGAGGGACTTGGCGATCCTTGTGAGGATGCGCAGATAAATGGGTTTCATAGGAAACCATAAAGTTCAGGAGGGACTTGGTGATGCTTGTGAGGATGCGCAGATAAATGGGTTTCGTAGGAAACCATAAAGTCCAGGCGGGACTTGGCGAGAACTAAATTAGTCGACATAGCCCAAAGAATTATCAACCTGAAGTGGCAGTGGCATGGTTAAATTGTAGCAGTACCGAAAACCGTTGTAGTAGTCGTGTTCTGAAGTGGATACCGCGTCTTGGGAAACGTAGCGTAATCTTCGGCTAGGTGGAGTGGCGTTATACGCACAGTGGCTGGACACGAGGAGCCGGAAATCGAGTCCAGTGGTGGGTCATGGTATAGACACAGACTAAATAATTCATATAGTCGTACGACGAACGCATCTAGACAGTTTAATCGAGCGGGGAGCCAAGTGGTGAGAGCCAGAAAGAGCGAGCCCGAGTTGCCTACGACGCCGCGTTTAGTAACTCGGGACATAATTATGGACGACATTGTCGGCTTTTTCTATGAGATGAAATTCGTCGAACTATTGTATCTCGATAAACTGTGGTATAGGGGCAATATCCAGCAGTGGTCTGCGGCAGGCTGATGATGATGGTGATGATGAACACTATTGCCTATATAGTTACCTCACCACACAAAGATGTCGATTATTTCGCCAACATTTTAATTTACACTCTATTGAGCATTTAATTTGATAATGTTTATAAATTATGACACATTAAATAATAGGTACCGGTTGTGCAAACAACTAGCTTTTTAGACAGATAAAAAACCATTCCTTAAAATACTATATATTCTATAATTTTGAAGATTTTTATATTTTTCATAGTTTTCTTTGAAAAATACTATATTTCAACGGGGCAATGTTGGCAAGCCTATACTCTCCAGCCGCCTATATGTCTATCCAAAGTAATCGAAACACACAAAAATCATACCTACCATAATAATATCACTGCTTAAGTCGCGACCTGAATGAAGGACAAGCAAACATTAACAAACATCCTAGTCGCTATCGCATTTATAATAATATGGATTACACTCAGACACATCGGTATTAAATATAAAAATATCTTGCGTTACTGAGATAGCCTAGTGGAGAATCCAACGCACTGCCATGCTGAGGGTATCGGGTTCGAATCCACGGCGCGCACCACCGACTTTTCCAAGTTATGTGCATATTAAATTGTAAATTATCGAGCATGTTCAACAGTCGGTTCCGGCTATCATGAAGATCTTTGACAATCGTTAC
Source organism: Euclidia mi (assembly GCA_944739405.2). Taxonomy (NCBI): domain Eukaryota; kingdom Metazoa; phylum Arthropoda; class Insecta; order Lepidoptera; family Erebidae; genus Euclidia; species Euclidia mi. Next base: position 9,184,375 of record OX123211.2, on the reverse strand, counting down.
GGGAAGTACCCTGAAATAAACTGATACTGGCCTCAGCCATAGAATATCGCATCGCTATGCCTTTGGGTTGCGTAGGTCAGACGGCAGTTCGCTCTGTGGAAAAGTTGATACTTATTCTTTCATATATATGGTTAGACTAGTAAGCTGACCCCGAGCTCCCAGGCGTGTAAGTTTAGAATGCAACTTGGATAACGCTAGGACGATGATGATAATCTTGTGTTACTGACTGAATGACAGACAATGCACAGCCAAAACTATAGGGCGCAAGAAGATGAAATTTGACATCTACTACATTCCTTGATTGTCGTAAGGGTGCAATGAGAAGGGATTTTCCGAAATTCCCGCGGGATCGGAAACGGTTAAATAAAAAAAAAAGTGCGAGCGTAGCAGCTGTTGGTATGCGGCTGCGCTTATCATTATTAAATTCTGAAAATTATAATAATCAATGTTATGTTGTTTACTTACCTATATACATATATTTGTCGTTTGTTTTATACCTATACCCTTTTGTTCTTATTTTGTTAAATAATATCTAATTTATTGATTAGGTACTTACCTAAATGTCAAATGTAGAAGATATACTTGATCGAAAAGGTTAATCATTTTAATTTCGACGGTTTTGTTTGCTTGCTGTCTAGCTTATTATTATAACACTAGATAAGCCCGCGGTTACACCCACTTTATTAAGGGCTACTGCTCAACATCCGTGGCTTATAGCGTGATGTTATATAGCCCATAGCCTTCCTCGATAAATGGGCAATCCACCATCATTATTTTTTTTATCCAAATCGGACCAGTAGCTCCTGAGATTAGTGCCTTGAAGCAAACAAACAAACAAACTCTTCAGCTTTATTAAATTAGTACCTAGGTATAGGTCACAACATAAAAAAGAACTCGCATAATGTAAAATAAGAACATTGAATTGATTATGCTTCTAAATCAAACCAGATTTTTATTACCAGTAAAAATAACAACAAAATATAAAAGTGATTATAGTTAGGTAAGCTTGTACTGACGTAAGTATAGTTAGCGTAAAAAGTTCGCAGTCCCGTAATACTTTGGACATTAAAATTTATTTATTTATTTATTTATTTATTCTTCATATACACAAAGTATATAGGCGGACTTAATGCCATAGGCATTATCAACCAGTCTACCTTAGAGTGGTGCAGAGAGATAGAAGTAGGTGTATTATATGATGTAGGTTACGAAAAGTTACTAATTATTGAATTATTGGTAAATTGATTGGTCCTAATAATTATACATACTTACATAAATATATATTATAATAAAAATACATAAACGTAATACATACACATTAAATTCAAAAATATATACAAATAATATACATATATACATAAACATAATTATGATACATGTTAATATACATATATAAACATAAACATATACCTGGTTAAGATAGTGGCTTAGAATACATTCGCGGACTCAGCTAACAAGAGTTCCTTTACTTTGGACTTGAATTTGAATTTAGTTTTGGCCATTCTGATCTCAGGAGGTAGAGCATTCCATAGAAGAATAGACTGAATGGTGAAAGAAGAGTGAAGAACATCGGATCTGTGAGAAGGTACCATGAGTTGAAGATTAGTGGAGGAGCGAAGATTGCGTTCATGGTTAGAACATAAGTATTGGAAGTAAGGAGTCATATACTGAGGAGAAGTAGGAGATGTGAGAATAGTGTATAGAGTAGTGAGAGCACGCAAACTACGGCGCTGACGTATAGGGAGCCACTTTAGTTGGGAACGATAAGTAGACACATGGTCATACTTACGAAGGTTAAACACGAATCGAATGCAGTTATTCAGAAGACGGTCAAGTTTATTGAGAAGATCTCCATTCAGGTCAAAGTAACATACATCACCATAGTCGATCAGTGGGAAAATCAAAGTTTGCACAAGCATTGTTTTAGTCTTGGAAGGGAGTAAGTTTTTAAGGCGATAGAGAGCGCGCAATGTGCCGGTGACCTTCTGACTAACCTGTGTCACCTGAGCCTCCCAATTCAGCCTGGAATCCATGTGTAGCCCAAGATTTTTAACTGTAGGGTAAAGATCGACCAAAGTGCCGTTAAAAATGATGGCTGGTAGTGTTGTTAAGTCCAGCCTGCTTAAAATTCGTTGACTACCCACTATTATAGCCTGAGTCTTGCAAGGATTTACAGTGAGACCAAACTTGTCAGACCATGTCTTTAATTGTCAACAAATCCCTATTAACTTTGTCGATGGCCTCAGCTACGCATTCCACACTTACATGGGAGTAAATCTGCAAGTCGTCGGCATACAAATGGTAAGCGCATTGAAGATGTTGAGTTAGGAGATTAATGAAAATAGAAAATAAAAGAGGAGAGAGGATGCCGCCTTGAGGAACGCCAGATGTGATGTCATACCACCCCGATGATGACTCATCAAGGCGAACAGACTGTTGACGACCTCGAAGATAAGTTGAGAACCAATCCAGGGCCCCAACCGAGACCTTGAGATGGGAGAGGATAGATAAAAGGACATCGTGACTGACGGTATTGAAAGCATTTGAAAAATCGATCAACACTAAAACAGTGAGTTCGGTGTTTTCCATAGCCTCTCGAATATCGCCAGTCACTTTGAGGAGGGCAGAGGTAGTGCTATGACCAGGCCTGAAGCCTGACTGAAGTGGACTTAACAAGTTATTGTGGTAGACAAAACGAGACAATTGTTTGTTCACACAGGCCTCAAGCACTTTGGATAGGAAGGGTAAGATGGAGATAGGCCGGAAATGTTGAGGAAGAGTAGGATTTAGGATTTTGGGTAGAGGAATTATGTGGGCTTTGCGCCACAAGGAAGGAAAGGTACCAGAGGTAAGTGAAAAGTTTATGATGTGGGATATTGCCGACAGGAGCTGATCTAGGATTGTTGTAATCATACGACGACTAATGTTGTCACATCCCACAGCATTAGACCTTATGGAGAGGATTATCTTTTTGATCTCGGCCGGAGACTCTGGAGAAAAGAAAAAAGATTCTATTTTGGGTTGAGGTAACCCGGCTAAGTAGTTGACAGTGAGACTCGTAGTTTGGTGATCCAGCGAATCAGTAGAGGTGAAATGTTTGTTGATATCATCCAAACTAAGAGTCCCATGGTAGTCAACACGCCGCTGTTTACCAATACCTAGAGTTCCAAGGAACTTCCAGATATTAGCTGCTGATGAAGAGCTGATATTATCGAGAATATGTCGGCGTTTAGCGTTGCGTACCATCTGGTTGCACCGATTCCTTGCAGACTTAAAAAGTGCCCAGTTTTCCTCACTACGGTCCTTTTTGTATCTCCGATATGCTCGGTTTCTACGGCGCATTGCCATCCGAACACCCGTAGTAATCCAGGGTGCTGGAGGGCGCCTTATCTTCACCCGTCTTACTGGAGCATGTACATCGTAGAGACCGCAAACCGCCTCATTGAAGAAGTTAACCTTTTCGTCCACCGTTGAGGCAGATAACATGCTGTCCCAGTTCAACCCAGAAGCGTCCTCACTGAGTTTATTCACATCGATACGACCAAAACAACGCCTGTGCAGAACTTTGGAAGGGGACTTAGGAGGTTTTAGACGGTATGCAAGGAAAATGAGATCATGACGGGAAAATCCAGGTGCAGAAAGTTGGCCATGGGATGTGACTAAGGAAGGATCAGAGGTGAGGATTAAGTCAAGCCAAGTGTCCTCGCCATTGACATTGTGGTGAGTTGCTTGCAAAGGTAGTATGTGGAGACTGGCTGACTGAACGACGTCGAGTAATTTGCGGTAACGACTGGAATGTTGGGAAAGGAGATCGGTGTTAAAATCGCCCATGATGATGTGATGTGCGTACTCTGACCCTAAAGATTCCAGAATCGGCTCGAGACTGGAGAAAAAGTCAACACAAGGGGGACAATAGACGACGCCAAGGACGGCTTTAGCCCCTCCGACGTCGACCTCAAGAAATAAGTACTCCGCAGGTGAAGAAGTGAGTAGTGAAGAAGACAAGATTATATACGTAAAGGAACTGCGGAGGTAGATTGCGACACCGCCACCTCTCCTGCCAACTCGGTCGTTACGTATAAGAACGTACCCCGGCAGAGAGTAAGAGGTGGAAGGAAGAGATGGTTTAAGCCAACTCTCAGAGACCAGAATGGCATGAGCGTTGCAGTTGGAAAACCCTTCCAACAAATCACTATAGTGACTCGGTATACTCTGCGCATTTATGTGGCAAACGTTAAACAACGACTGACTTCGTTGCGCAAATGCATTTTGCAGGTAGTCACTCAGGCTTCCATCCGCAGAACAGAAACTCTCGTTATCAGATGAGGATACTGACTCATTAGCCGACAGATATGTATCAAAGTCCATTATAAATATAAATGTATGTAATAAAATATATAAAAATAAAAACAAATACTAATATATAAGATAAGCAATAGAACTATATAAAATAATAAATATACACGATAATTTGAAGAGTTACTGTCTTCTCTGCACCACCCGCCAGCAAACACAAACAATTACAAAAATAACATTTTTTTTTTTTTGGGATTTTATGACCTGGTAACTGGACCTTTAGGTCAAATCTTATTTTATTTTAACGGACACTGCACATTCACTTAATTTTTAAATTGTTTTAACAGTATTTTTAATGTATTTATATATCGGTTTGTAAGTATTTTTGTCTTTCAATAACTCTTCGAGTGGCGGCGGGCGGGAGAAAGAATCGCACTTAATGTTCACTTCACTGAGTTCACTAGCCAACACTAATCTGTCAAGCAGGAAGTTTTGACAGTCAAAGATAAGATGTGTAACGGTTCCTTCTTGAGATTCACAATGTGGGCATGTATTGCTTGTAATAATGCCAAGTCTAGCAAGGTGTGACGGAGCAGTATTATGGCCAAAGCGCAATCTATTTATCGTAGTGATAAAGTCTCGGCTGGCTTCCTTCAATCTATTGTACCAGGGTCTAACAGGTAATTCTTCTTGTATACGGCCGTAAAATTTTCCTTTAGTGTCTTGGTCTTTCTTCCACAATTCTAACCATAAGTTACAAACATTTTCATTAATACATTGCAAGAAGTCAGTCATAGGAATGTCCATTGCATTTCTAACATCAATAGCATTACTACCTTCATATGCGGTTTTATCAACTATTTCATTGCCATAGATACCTCGGTGTGAAGGTACCCACAGAAAAGCAATGCTTTTGTGCTTGAGGTAATATTGATAAATTATTTCTTTGATGAAATATAGAATATAATTTGTCTTAAAAGAAACTGTAAGGTTAGTTAAGGCTTTAATCAAACTTAGTGAATCAGAAACAATCAAAAAGTATTTGCTATTGTTAATTTGGCGAATATGTTTTAATGCCTGATAAACCGCATATGCCTCTGCAGTGAATATGGTGCATGTATTGTGTAGAACAAAGCTTTGAGAGAATTGAATTTGTGGATCATATATAGCAGCACGCACATAATCACTTCCTTTACTGCCATCAGTGTAAATAACATAATAATTCTTATTATCTGCCATAAACTGTAACATATCTAAATTGTTATTGATGGGATTTTGCAATTCTTTGACGGGATGTGTGATACACTGATAAGAGAAGGAGTAACATGGCCATGGGCATTGTTTTCTAATACCAGTAAAACTGTTTTCTGTTTCCAGCAATATTTTGGACAATGTTGGGGATTTACCATTTAAGAGAATCTCGCCTGTTGTTAGAGGTCCAGGATTTCTACATACAGAAGGTACTATTTTGTTTATTATTTTCTTGTTATCTGCAGCAATTAATTTAAGACAGAATCTCTCTGCAAGTAGAATGCGTCTCAAAATTAGGGGCATTATTTTAGTCTCCACTTCCATGGCCCTTATGGGAGTAGAGCACATTGCACCAGAAATTGTTCTCAAAGCCCTGTTCTGCAATAGATCTAGTTTATTTACATGAGTACTATTTATATACACTAATGAGCTATAATCAAAATGGCTTCTAACTATACTTTTATACAAAGTTGACAATATTTTCGGGTCAGCTCCCCATGTAACGCCTGCAAGACATTTTATTATATTTAATCCTTTAAGTGCATTTTTTGATATGGTTTTAATATGTTCCTCAAAGGTTAATTTCTTATCTAATACTATGCCTAAAAATTTCTTAACATTCACTGGATTTATAAATTCTCCATTATATATTACTTTTGAATATGTGTTCTCACTTCCAAATATCATGGCACTACTTTTGGAGGGATTAATTTTTAAATGTAACACATCATTGTAATAGTGAAATATTTGGGACAATGCTCTGTTAATATTGTCTATTGCAATTTCTACATTATAATTACTACTGTACAAAACAATATCATCAGCAAACTGCAAAATATCTACATTACTATTTACAAATTTACAGATTTCACTTGTATATATATTGTACAACAAAGGAGATAGTGTAGCACCCTGCATTGTACCTTTAGATGCACATTTTGGACCATGCAATGTATTATTATGCCTTACATAAAGTGTTCTACTATCCAAAAAATTATATATCCATTTACATAGTTGACCAGGCACACCTAACCTAGACATAACTTGTACAAGTATAGCCGGATCTAGACTGTCAAAAGCACCCTGAACATCTAAAAATACACAAACAGTGTTTAACTTACTATCTTTTGCATGTTTCAGGTCTGAAATTAAGGAAGTGAAGCTGTCTGCACAACTTCGTCCTCGACGAAATCCATATTGTACATGCGGAATGATGCCGTTAGATTCCATATACCAATCCAAACGATTTTTAATCATGTTTTCAAATAGTTTACCTAGACATGAAGACAGTGATATTGGTCTATAAGAGCTGGCAAGCTCGAGAGGTTTATCTGGTTTGAGTATCGGAATGACACATTGTGTTTTCCATGATTGTGGAATACATTTACAATGCCAAAGTAAATTAAGAATATTAAGAAATATTTTTTGTGCTGATTCATCTAAATTTTTAATAGTACAATAGGGGAAATCATCTAAACCAGGTGTAGTGTCTTTCCGAGATAACAAACTCATTTTAAATTCAGACCATGTAAAAGCATCTAGCAAAAATTTTGAATTTGGATTATCATTATTTAATTCGAAAATATTGCCTAAACTATTAATATTATTTAGATTGCTATTGTCAGATAATTTATCTAGAAATTGAGAAATAAACTCATCTTTATATGATTTATTACCAGCTCTTATACCTTTGAACATTTTTAGAAGATTCCAAATCTTACTTATAGGAGTAGTTCTATTAAAAGTGTTACATAAGCTATTCCAACATATTCTCTTTTGTTCTGATATGGTTCTTTTTTTAAGTGCATCCTTTCTTTTATAATCTAAATAGTTCTCCATAGTAGGATCACTTCTATATAGTTTCAATGCATTGTAAGAGGCAATAACACTTTTTTCACAAATGTCATTCCACCAAGGAGCTGGAGGTCTACTTTTGAAATTATTTGGTTTATTAAGTTTAGGAATTGTCATAACTTTTAAATTATCCAATCGAGAACAAAAATCATTATAGGTTGAAATAGGATCATATAATTTTAGAACTAAATCATTAAATATTGTTTTAGAAATAGTTTTAAACTTTTTCCAATCTGCTTTGTTATATATAAACCTATCAACAGGAGGATTAATATAATATTTATCTATATGCAGTGAAATCTCTGTTATTGTTGGGTAGTGATAGCTGCCCATGGCATCATCATGTACAGACCACTCGCATATTGATGCGAGGTTAGCACTAATAAAGCTTACATCAATTGCAGACGGATTTCGTCTCGGGTTGTTAACAGTTGTTAAACTACCATCATTTAATATACATAAATCCAAGTCATCAATGATATTAAATAAATCCTGACCTCTGCTCTTAGTGGATAGACAACCAAAAGCGATGTGGTGTGCATTAAAGTCACCACTTACAAATATAGGCTTTGGAAGATCATTGATAATATTACGTAGTCTATTGATCCGTATGTGTCTACTAGAAGGAGGACAGTATACACAAAGAATAGTCAAGCTACCATGCACCGTAGATAAGGACAGAGCTACAGTTTGAATTTCTTCATAAAATCTAGTGTTTAAAACTTTGTACTTTAAATATGGCTTAATTAGTATTGCTACACCATTATGAGTATTTTTAGAATTTTTATTATAAATATTATATCCAGGTATTCTAAAACTATTGTCTTTAAACCATGTTTCGTTAAGTAAGCAAATGTCAATATTTTGTTTTTGTAAGAATTGAATCAGTAAGGGTTTTTTATTTTTAGCACTTTGAATGTTATATTGAGCAATACGTAGCTTAGACATTGTATGACTTGGATCCATTACTTGAGGTTTTTAATAAGTGTTTCTCTAATGGTATTTACAGTGGTAGGCGTATTATCGCCCTTATTACCCAGTTCCACCAACGTCTGTACCAGGGCCTTAAGTACATCGTTGTTGGCAACTATTTGGGCTTTGATGTCTACTTTAGGAGAGACATCTCTAGAGTTATTTACACTATGTACAGTATTATTTACAGATGTATTTACAGACTTATTTACAGATGTATGTACAGACTTATTTACAGATTTATTTACAGTGTTAATTGGTTTCATTTTTGGAGGTGGCAAGGGTGGAAATTCAATGTTATCACTTGAGTGTTGTTTTGTGATTGTAGCACTTGCATATGTTATCTTATTTTTCTTTTCTAATATTTTATTTAACTTAATTGGACATAATCTCGAAATTGCAAGATGAGGCCCGCTGCAATTGCAACAGCAGATCTCTGTTGGTCTATCACATTCTTTATATAAATGCTCACCTCCACAAATGGAACATCTTTGTTTGCCATTACATATCCTAGCGGAGTGGTTAAATTTAAAGCATCGGAAACATTGCTGTAATGGGGGTATATATTCGAAAACTCGGTATGAAAACAAATCGTATTGTACATTGTCTGGGAGAATATTCGATAGAAAAGTAATGCTAACTGTTTGTAATGGTACTCGCTCTTGTCCTACCTTCTTTGTGAATCTTCTTATAGCTATTATTTCATAAATTGATGATAATTTTGTGTATAGTTCTTTGTTCGAAATGTTTGCTGGTACAAATCTAATTATGCCTGTTTTTTCTATTTGCGCAGCCGGAATAAATGCTTTCAAGCCATGTTTGTTATGAAAAGCACTGTTGTTAATAAAGTTATTGGCCGTATTATACTGTTTAAATATGACTGCTATTTTATTTCCGTTGATTCTCTGTATAGCCGTCACTCCTTTTATCTCACTTGAAAATATGTGATTGAGATAGATAGGGCTCTTATTGCCTATTCTATCTTTATTGTTTGTAGCTTCTATAAACACTTTAAAATCTGTACAAGTTGCATTTTCTGGGTAAAGTCTTTTATAGTCTGGTTTTGTATAAGGTATGTAGTCATAATTCTCACCGCCGCCGCCATTACCACAGTCCTTCTCTGTCCCGCCGTCTCCAGCCTCAGGCCGAGGACGTTTATGTGAGGTGGGCGGGTTATCCCCGCCCCCCTCATTTCCCACCATTTCCACGGGTTTGCACACCTATCACTATTGTTTTGGATCAACTTTTAAGTAAAAACCACCGAATATTTAGTAAAAAATTAAAATTGAAAAATTTTCTTATCCGCGCTTTTTTAAGGTTCCCGCCAGAATCCACAAAAATAACAGAAAAAATTAAAAAATTTAAAATGATAACAAAACGTTATACAATAGAAAGACAGAAAACAACATTTCCGAACGTAATCGCATCACTTACAAACTGTCAAAATGTCAATGTCAAACGTACCTCACATTATGACAAATCGATTAGCGAAATAAACAAACGAAACTTGCATTATAATATAAAATATAAACATTGAGACTTGAGTATAAAATTGGAAAAGCAAAGTATAGAAAGGAATAGAGTTAGAAATAGGAGTAGTAGTGAGCTGATTGTTTATTTACGCGGCTTAGAGGTCGTGTTCGAAGAGAAAACAGCCCCGACGCCGCTCTTGCCCGCAGAACCGCTTGCCTGCCTGGGATATTTCTGCAGCAGACTGTCCAGGCCGTCCGGGGTGGTTACCTTATGCCGAGTGCCGTCCGACGCCTTCACCATGATGACACCGTCTTGTGTCCAACAGGAACGGATCCCGAAGTGCTGGCGAGCTTTGCTGAAGATAGCCTGCCTGGACCTTGTCAGGAACTCCTTGACTGTCACAGATGTGCCCTTCAGTTTGGTCTTGGCTCTCCAAACTGCAGACCTCAAGTCCATTCCAGAAAACCAAGCCAGGACTGGCCGATGATGTTCTTTAGTGGACACACCGATTCTATGGCATGCAGTGAGGCTATCGTCTGAGATACCTGGAGGATCCATTTTGCGAAGAACCTTCATTAGAGACGCCTTACAGTCTTCCTTGTCAACTTCAGGCACCCCAAGGAATATAAGGGCCTTCCGCCTGTGCCTGGTTTCCATGGCATCTATTGCCTGAGTACATTCATTTACCTGCTTGCGCAGAAGCCCAAGCATGGTGTACATAAGCTCCTTAAAAGTGCGGAACTCCTCTGCTACTTTTGCGACAGTATCCTTCGCAGACCCGCCGTGAAGCTGCGCCTCAAGCTCCGCCATCCTTTTAGAGAACATCTCCTCGAGGTTGTTCTGGGCAGTCTTAATGTTGTCAAGCTCAGACATTTTATTGTGTTGTTTGTGTGTTCAAGTGCTTCCCTTGTAGAAAACTTGAGATGTGTTTGATGTGCTGGCAGGTGGTATAACTTGCAGAGTTAGTTTTACATACAGTGATGTAATACAGTTACTAACGTGAGTACAGTCTGATTGTGAACTATAATACTCAAATTAAGCTAATAAATGATGAGAATTTTACTTAAAATAATTAAATAATAGCTTTTAAAAATTCGAGATGTGTTCACTTTTTTAGCACCTACCGCCAAAAAAAATTTATCTGGTCAATAAACTACTGAACGAGAGAATAATTTTCTTCAGCCAGTTGTCGAATGGGGATTCGACAATTTGGCCGAAGGAGCGATAAATCGCTGAACGATTGACCCAATCAACCACTGATCTCTTTGAAATGTTTATAAAATTGGCGGCTAATAAGTTTAATAATTTAACTCCTTCGCAAACTCATATTTTTGGATGTATAGCAAGATGGTCAATCGTCAAGGATTCTTTCAGCCAGTTATCGAATAGGATATGCTTTTCGTCTTCTTGGTCGGCAATTAATCGACTTGTTGAATTTCGGTGTCCGAAGGGACCGGTGACGGGACTGAAAAGTTCCTATTCATGCATTAAAATCATGGTTTATGTTTATTTTTATAAATAAAATAAAGGTATTAGTAATTTAGTAAATTGGAATAGATTGGCATCAGGATACTTTTGCCATGCGAAATACCAATATCCGAAATATTTTCGTACATAAATATTATACCTTTCGGTTTCTAGCATGACCCTCCTGTGCTGACTTTACAAGATCAACGCCTGATGGTACACACATCGACAAATCAAGCTTGACACTTTGACCCCTTGCACCGTTCTTATGGCGTAGGAAATAAGTGCTAGAATCGTACTGCAACTAACTTGAGTTGTCGCCGTCTGTACACCAAATGAAATTTACAATAACATAATAACGGTTAGATAAGCAAAATCACTATCTCAATATAGTAACATTTGTAATAGAAAATATAGGTACATATATTTATAACATTAAAAACATTCTTGTTTAATTTGTTTCACCCGCGCAGCTCGAGATTTTTTCCTTATTCGCCGAAAGAATAATATGATCATGACATTATGTGGTGATTAGAAAATGATGTCACCATTATCTACTAATTAAAATTTATATTAATAAACTCGTTCCAGGGGCATAAACCATTCGCGTCGATTTTACAATCTTCCAATTCCATCAATTTCCTTTTGGGAGGATTTTCTAAAGTCCACTTAGTGCCATTCCTCAGCTGCGAAAAAGTTTCATACACAAATTCGACTTTTAAATATTTCTCTTCACCTTTCGACCATTTTTCAAATATCAATTTACTGCCAATCGGCATTGGCTCATATTGACCTTCGAGCTCAAACTCTTTAAACCCTAACGCCCTGATAATAGTGGCTAAATTCGAATCATGCCCAAAAAGCACAGTAAACTTAGGAGTTCCGCTTTTAAAAATATCAAACATGTAATTCAATAATGGTCTTGCCAGGTCCGTTGATACTGGTTTAGATTTAAATCTAACTCTAAAATCATGGTGCAATATATTCGTCAGGAACTTCCATTGGTCATCTGTTTTTATTTCTCCCCAAGCTATGTCTTCCATAGGCAATCCTTCATAGAAACTCATTATGAAAACGTCAAGGGCACTGTTTCCTACAAACAATGGTCCCCTCACACCTGGTTCCTCACCTTCTTTGTTAAAAATTGTATTCCTAGCTGTACTCAAGTCGCACAAAGAATGTTTCTTGCACATTTCCGAATTCTCCAAATCCAATATCCTGTTCAATTCTAAATATAAATCTGTTATTTCTGTTTCGTTTAGTAGCTCTTCCATTTCTTTAATCATTTCTTTCACGAAATGTTCCGAAGTATTATGAAAAATCGGATAAAAAATTGGATCGAAAACTTCGATATTTTTGTCGTGGTGGACGGTGATATTGCACGATGGAAATGCGGCCGCAGCGAATGATTTGGCCGTGTCCAGCGTTCGAGGTTTTGTATTAGCATAGATAAGCACCTCTTCCTCTTGTGGACATCCTTTTAGGAAGTTTTCAGACGCCAACCAATCCATAATATATTCAGCCATGTAACTTTCAAGTAACGCTCCTTTTTGAGTCAAATAAGCACCGGGTTCTTTGAATTTTGGAAATGTTTTCGGTGTGTATAACTGGACATTTGATATCAACGGCGCCCGCATATTGTGACGGCTGAATATTAAAACTTGTTCCAGCTTAAGGCTGTTTGGTTCGTTTCCTTTGCACCACGCGATGAAGCAAAACAGGAACAATAAACGCGCCATTTTTTATGTATGTTTCTACGCACGCACAGGTCTGATTAATTCTGCCTAATGTAATAAATTAACACTTTTTTGCACAACGTTTTGCATGATTTGTTGCATCTAGTTTATAGAACTACGCGCGTTTGTAAGCAAACCGAGACTGGTTCGATTCGCTCGGTGAGACGTTAAACGTGTTACATCATGCGACAAAGATGATAAAACGAAATAGGATTTAATAACACCGAAGCGTAATCAATATGAGTGTTCGTTGATAATTTAAAGATAAACATTGTTTATTATTAGATTTCTAATTATCACTGGATGGATATATACCTATCTAGACATAATATCCAATACATGCTGGAGTAAAATCATGAACGGGATTGTTCGTATCCAGTCGGCTTCGCATGATTTTTTTTTGTAGACCGTGGTCAAGTAACTGTGAATAGTTACTACATCTAACTAGAATTCCAGAATGTCTATGGAAGAGCGCCCATGGAGGTAAAAAAATATACCTACTTGTAAAGAGTAAAGCCAAGGTCTTAAATGAAAGAAGGAGAAAGAGTACCTAAAGCGAGTACTATCTATTCTGTGCCTAAAGGCTAATTTCTTTCTACTTTGACTGGGATCAGTGCAGGTGCACCAACCATTTGTGTGGACAGGAACTGATTATGGCGAATGCAGTGCGAATTTGAGCTAATGATTTACAATAATAAGTGCCGTCTTCACTATCCGATGCTATGAGACGTCGTCGTTTTTATAAACGAATGTCCTTCAGCCTGGTTACATCAACGTGGTCAAATGTGACGGGCTTCGCCACAAAAGCAGGCACGTCGTCAGCGTCGGTCACAATACTACTCGCTAGTCATAGAGAGAGGGAGAGAGAGAGAGAGAGAGCGAGAGAGATAAAAAGTCGCATGCATCAACCGTAACGATAGCAGAACACATCATTTCGTATAACGTGTTCCCTTACGAGTAAAAATAAATGATTTCACATACCTACTACTTTCCTTAGACGTAAGAATACGAAATGATGTGTTTTTAGGGTTCCGTACCTACCTCGAAATGAAAAAACGGAACCCTTATAGGATCACTTTGTTGTCCGTCCGTCAAGACCCTTTTTCTCAGAGACACGTGAAGGTATCAAACTGAAATTTATATCAAATAGTCAAGTCTACTGTCCCATGAAGCTGTGAAAAAATCAAACTTCTAAACCAACGCAATCAAAGGATACAGCAATTTATGCAGCAAATTACCGCAATTTTCGAAACTCGCAAGGGAATCAAAACCTACAGGGTACTTCCCGTGAACTCAGAATCTTGAAATTTGGCATGAAGCAACTTTTTATGGCACATAGGAAAAATTTCGATAACCTTTTTAGTTACATCACATATTTTTTTAAATAATTTACCTACCTACAGGTTTGTGCGGAACCCTCGGTGCGCGAGTTTGACTTGCACTTGACCAGTTTTTTTCCTCTATCTATCAAGCGACATTTTTACTTATAAGCGCTTATAGCTGTCCTGCTCTATTTACATTATTATCTCTAAGAGCGCCTACATTTATACCGCACACAAGTTACAATGCGAAGTTTAAAATAAGTAGGTAAGTAATAACTACTATATTAAGACTGCCTCCGTGGTCCAGTGGATAGCGTATGCGTCTACTGATCGGAAAGTCCCGAGTTTCATTCCCGGGAATTTCGAAAACGGGTTTTTTTCGAATTCTCAGTAGCAGCACGGAGTCTGGCAATGTGTCCGGTAACGACAATAGTAATACATATTACGTGGGAACCAAAATTCATAAGGCTAAATACCTATGGGTTATTACACTTCTGCCTACCCCTTTGGGGATATAAATAAAAGTAATGAGTATAATAATATCGATTTGGACGCGCACTATACGTCAAGAAACAGGCGCTTATAAAAAGGTGCCTTTAATGAACAAGAGGTATGGACGCCTTCAAATTAGTCGCAAACTGCCGCGCGGAGACAGCGGTAGCGGATCCTGAAGTTTGTTTTTAGGGCTTGAATCTGTTGAGTGTCGATTTTATCAAGGGGAATAGGTACTAAAAATACACAAGAGAACTAAAGATCACTTCTTATTGCACCTCTACAGTCGCCAAGGATGCCCGTACATGGCAAGTCAGTCAGTCAGTAACGCAAGAAGTTTATATATCTATACAGATGAACAATCACCGCCATATCACCGCAGTCAGAAGCGGATCTAGGAGTGAGGTTCTAGGGATTCAAGCCTCCACGTAAGCATCTTAGCCCTCCCATGAAAAGCTAAGTTTGTTAGCGTTCCCCTTGTCCAAGACAACTAGATCCCAACAGACTGCCATACTGAGGCATTATTCAAAGTTCGACTGCTCGGTTGGCGTTGACATTGCGCCGAGTGTCGTGGGTTCCATTCCCACACATGACAACCCTTATGTGTGATTCATAAATTGTTATTTCGATTCTGGGTGTTCATAGTGTCCGTTGGTTATGTTTGTAAAGTCCCCCGCAACACAGGATTTATTCATAGTGCGGGAGTTGTCTTAAAAAAAAGGTCACGGCGCGCACTAATATTTTGTGCATATTAAATGGTTAATTATCGCTTGCCCCGTGACCCGGCGCGTTGGTTCCAGCCATGACTGTCATGAAGCTCTTTGACATTCTTTTGAGGTGTCCTTGAATATGAGTAGGTACCTATACTGACACTGGTATATTCTGCTAAGTTTGGTTAGACTAGAAATCGAATTCTAGGCTCTATTGTGAAAGTCTTGGCAGCTTTCACAGTTGTAGCAGAGCCTTGCTGCTTTCAGTATAAATAATAATAATGTCCGTGTGGTGACGTATTAAGAAAACGGGATGTCACCACACCACCCCATATCATCCCATGGGTGTCGTAAGAGCCGTCAGAGGAAGCATATTATGCAGAGAACAGCACTGTAAGAGGAGGAAAACTTGATACGAACCCTATACCAACTCGTTTGGCCAGAGTGGTATAGTAGGCCAATTCCTCCTTTCAAAAGAGAGGCCTAGTCCAGCAGTGGACTGTTAAAGGCTGATGATGATGATGAATAATAATAATGGCGGCCCATTGGCTTGGCCGGATACTACCGTCCCACAGAATATTGATAAAGTGATTTTTATTTTCTTGTCCATAGGATCATAATTAGAGGTAGTACGAAAGTAGCGCCCATTGATGAAAAGGTAAAAGGGAGTCGATTGGCCTGGTATGGACATGTTATGCGAAGAGATGAGATGTACGTAGGTAAGAAAGTGATGAATATGCATGTAGAAGGACGAAAAGGGAGAGGGCGGCCAAGGAAAAGATGGATGGACTGTGTGAAGATGGATATGAAAGAGAAAGGGATAAACGATCGGATGGCTGGTGACAGAGAAGTATGGAAGCGAAGGACATACTGCGCCGACCCCAAATAAATTGGGACCAGGGCAAGACAATGATGATGTCCATAGGATCATAATTTTCTACTGTTGCGTTTTGTTCGGTGAGTGAATGTGCCCGAAGCCCTACCCCCATTGCCTTCTCTCTTTCTACTCCTTCTCCTCTTTATTTTCCTATCCACGCCGGCAACGTATTTGTGACTTCTCTGGTGGTAAGCCTTTACGTCCCCAAGGTGGTAAGCCGATCCGTCTGCTTATTTGCCTCCAATAATATTCTCCTAGGGATCACGCCAGGACCATGACAACTTTATTTTGCGCTATTAATTAAGCTGCCTCCGTGGTCCAGTGTGTAATGATCTTTCTAGTATTATATACGTGTTCACTGTGTCTTGTTGTTGAAGGTCACTCTTCAATAAAAGGGGTTTTGAGTTAACCGAATTTATTTGCGCGGAATCGAATCAAGTATACAAGTTGTCGTTTAGACGGTAGGGAACTGACTGGGGGGAGTATGCAGGCGCGCTACCTCGTAATTAATATGATGCAATGCATTGTATTGTTGCGTCATACACTGCACATGTCCCAACACAGTGTATAGCGTATGCGACTGCTGATCGGAGATCCCGGGTTCGATTCCCGGGTCGAGCAAAAGTGTTACTGGGTTTTTTCGAATACTCAGTAGCAGCCCAGAGTCTGCGGTGATGTGCCCGGTAATGGCAATAGGCTCGCCCCCTATCACGTGGGACCTAAAAATTCATGGCGAAATGTGGGTGTAATATTTACACCTCTGCCTACCCCTTCGGGGATACAGGCGTGAGACTATAAAACAAAATTAAATTATGGAGGAATTATGGAGGATGTTAATGGAGATATTACACAGAACATTCAGTTCGTTGCGGGGTAAATAAATCCTTCAAACCACAATCAGTTTATTACGTTTGCTATAAGATCGTATTGCAGCCTCCAAACGTTAACTTGCTCAATAATTGTTTGTTAACTTGCTGATATCCCGTTTACAATATTTCGTAATTTGTTACCACGATTTACAAGTTTACGACCTAAGTAAGTGTGCTAGTAATCATTTTGTAATCGTATACCTACCTATATTATGAAGTTTATGTAGCATAGCATTAAGGCAGCGATAGCCTAGTTGAACACCATCGGGTTGCCATGCAGCAGTGTTGGGCATTAATCAATTAATTTATCAATTATCTTGTTAACTGACTAAAAAAGTAATTGCAATTAAATTAATTACAATTAAATTAATCGCAATTAAACTTTTAATTGCACCTTGCAATTAAATTAATTTGATTATCGTATGTCAATTGTAACTCACAATTGAAATTAACTTTTTTAGTTGTTTTATAAAAATAATTAAAACTAACAATTAACTTTATGCATCAAAATGACATTTGCAAAATATTTAGGAAAATTAAGCTGTAATTCTCAGACGAATAAAAAGTGGTCAAAGATTGTAAGTATCGAATCTTTCTACATAAAAAACTGCTTGTTGATAAAGAAATGAATATTTATTTATTATATTATTTGAATCGGTATTTTATTTCTTGCCAACCTGTGTATTCAACCACAGGAATAGATTGGGGCACTATTCTACTTCCCGGAGCCACACGGGTATAATATATATTTATATATACCGCCTGTATATTATACAGCAGTATTTTTTTAATTGTTAGTTTTAATTAAAATTAACAAAACAATTGAAAATTAATTAATAGTTAATTGTAGCAAATCACAATTAACAATTAATTAATTGCTAATTGTTACTACTACAGTTAACAATTAAATAATTGTAATTTTCCACAATTACAATTGATTAATTGTAAGTTGTTGTGGCTACATTTACCAATTAATCAATTGTTAATCTTTCATTGTTCTTGGAATTAAAATTTGCCCAACACTGCCATGCAGAGGGTATTGGGTTGGAATCCACGGCGCGCACTACTGACTAGTGAAAGGACCTCGGGTTGACCGGGCTCCTAGACGTGTAAGTCATGGATGCAACCGGAATTGTGGACAACGGATTGAGCCGTGTAAACGGAAGTGGTTACACGTACCTGCGCTTAATGTATAGTTGAGTGCCAGGCGCTATTGATTTAGCGCTTTATAAACTATGTCTGAGGACTTAGATTTGAGTGAAGATGATGTTGTAAATCCTACTAATATTATAAATGTGAAAGTTTGTGAAGATTTATGTATAGATGGATGGATGGATGGATGGATGGATGGATGTTTGTTACTTTTTCACGCAAAAACTACTGAACGGATTTGGATGAAACTTTACAATAATATAGTTTATACATCAGAATAACACATAGGCTACAATTTATAAAGATTTTGTATAATGTTGCCATAATATAAGGAAAAGTATCAACTAAGTCGGCAAAAAGCCTAAGCTCTGAAAGTTATTGATCTGATATTTGGTATACACTCATATTGTCATCAAGATTAAAAGATATTATTTAAATGATTGTAATTTCAAGATGGCCGCCAATACAAAATGGCGAATCATATTATATTACTTCACAACAACCTCAATATGGGTATCGAATGAAAAGGCTTGATTGGTACAGTAGAGCTCACTATGAAAAATCCAAGATGGCCGCCGTCACAAAATGGCGGATTACTAATTTCCCACAAATACCTCAATATGGGTATCAAATAAAAGGGCTTGAATCGTAGAATAGAGCTCACTATGAAAAATCCAAGATGGCTGCCGCCAAAAAATGGCGGATTACTTATTTTCCACAAATACCACAATATGGGTATCAAATAAAAGAACTTGATTCGTAGAATAGAGCTCACTATGAAAAATCTAAGATGACTGTCGCCACAAAATGGCGGATTACATATTTTCCACAAATACCTCAATATGGGTATCAATTGAAAGGTCTTGATTGGTACAATTGAGCTCAATATGAAAAATCCAAGATTGCCGCTTCTACAAAATGGCGGATTACTTATTTTCCACAAATACCTTAATATGGGTATCGAATGACAGGGTTTGATTGGTAGAAAAGGGCTCACTATAAAAATAGAATGAGAAGTATCAACTAACAAGAACACTGAAAACTTGAAAATAAAATTAAGTAAAAATAAATTAATTTTGGGCGTAGGGTATCCAGAGTAAACATTATGATAGAAATTTCACTTACCCAACGATTTTATATTTTTCTGATCACCCCAGATTGATGAGAAGATTGGTGCGATCTGGTAGCTAGAACTTACCGTATTACTTTTTAGCTTTTAGTACATAATCTTGCTAGGTACATCATTTTTCAGTAATAAAACAGTATAACATAAAAAAATATATATATATTTTACAATGTTCATTCTAGAGAAGTTATCAAATTGTTTTCAAAATTGATAGATTTATTGCCTTCAGTATTTAATGTAAGTAGATTAACTTTGTCTTTTACAGTCAGATATCTGACCTAAGCGCAGCGTCATTAAAAGCGCTTTCTACGATTTAGTGCGCTTAAGGACAGCGAGGCGGAGGGACGGTCTGATTGTCTGATATGTACTTTGTGGTACCTAATGCTTTCAGATTTTATGTTTTGTTGCTGTTATATTCAGTAGGTAAACAAGCTCTTCATAACTTCAATGATATACTTATTTACTAATCTTTACCTGAAGTTCAACGATTATGAAAACAAAAGTAATTTTCATTATTATCTGTTTATATGTACCTATGCTACACGGCTAATCTACAGAGCCGTTTGAGATGAAATTTGACATGGATAGTACCCGGGGAGCATAGGCTACTCTTTATTAAAATATCATGCTGGCGAAGCCGCGGGCGAAAGCTAGTAATATTATAATTCAAAATAGTGATACAGAGTACGGGGTAAATGCAGAAGCGAAAGACCATGAAATGAATAGTACAAGTACAACCAATATTAACAATGAGTGGAGCCAGATACTGCAAGTGGAAACCACAGCGCCGCCATCAGATAGACCAAAAAGAGGACGAGAGGTGAATCAGGAAGAAGAATGGATTTTAGTGGGAAGGGACGGAAAGAGAAAGAGAAATAAAATTGACATTACAGTTACTTGCGTGGGAAGTTGCCTAAGCAATTCACGTTGCCGAAGTTACTAATGGAGCACAATATAACTAATAATAATAACAAAATAATAAAAATATTTATTAACGTAAAAAAATTACAGTGTATTGTTAATATCCGGCGGCCCCACACTAGGCAAGCCTGTCCTGTGGGTGCCTGTTAAGATTTACAATGCTGATTTCATCATAATTACGCTCGGATTACATCATCAAACTAGAGCTTAACTAATCTTATTTTCTAAGTATATATATAATTTATATTACAATAATGTTAATGTCTATATAAATATACATACATTTATTACATTTATATATAAAAGTACTTATATACATATTTATAAAAAATATAAATATACTCTTAAGATTATTTATTTAGTTGACCTATTTACAAATACAAGTTATTTTCTAGTATCAACTATATTTTTTTTATATTATAATCAGTAATATACTATGAATGAGTAAATAAATAAGTGATTGTACTATACTGTGTCCATGTTCCCATTCCTGTCACAGTGATAGGTGATCAGATCGGATGAATTAAAAGATTTTCTGTGGCGTCATAGGATAGCGAAAGCAACCACACGATTTTTAGTTTTGCCTCATTTATTGAGCAATGCTTAATATCGCATGATTTGGCTACTGTGTTGTATATGAAGCATTCAATAAATGGACTAAAGCGTCTAGCAAATGATGTTTTTACCTTAGGCAGATCCATTCTATATACACGGCGTTTCAGCAGATGTGGATACTCTTTAGAACGCATAACTTTTTTGTGTATTTTCAGAGATGTTTTTAAAATAAAGAGCTGTCGAACATTGAGGACTTTACTTTTCGTAATTGAATGGTGGCAGAATGGCATTGTTGTATTGCCATAGATAAAAAAAAAAACATTAGAAGAAATGATTTTTGAAAAACTACCATGAAATGTGTAAAAACATTACTCTTTCTTTTTAGCTCCGTCACTCAGATGAACTAAGTTCATCTGAGCTCTGCCATAGTTGGGTTAAAAGCACAGCTACAACGTTTGAAAATATTATTTAATTTCCTGTTTCTTATGTTTGGAATATGAGTATTTAGCTTTGATGTCCTTGTATATTTCGGAAGGCAGAATGTACATGTATATTTTGATGTTCAAGTAGACACTTGAACATCAAATTTGGAAAACCACAAACTGAACTAGGCGAACTATGATATTCCTTTCCATTTAATATATTGATGGTATATTTTATATAATGCCTCTGTAACTTCTTTAGTGGGCTGCGACACAGTAATTGGCGAAATGTCATGGAGGGCACCCTGTCCAATCAAGGTCTGGTAAGATCCTGATGCGTAAAATGAGTGCTACCAGAATCAGCAATAAAAATATAACATTAATTAATAAATTTCTTCTTTATAGGAATAGAATAATAAATCAATATTAACTTCAGTTTTCTCACCTTTATTTCTGCCGATACGCTATCGTTTTGACGCGGTCTGGCCTTAAGGAGAATGAGTTTTTGAAATAACTCCCTTACTGAATCCTTTCCTCTCTAAGATGAAACGTTTTTACAAATTTCGCCTCGGGAATATCCGTAAAAGGGTTTGTAGTCATCCTCGTTAAGCGACTGGCTTGTTAGTTAGCTCGAGAATATTAGTTCGCAGTTAATACATTATCTCTTTTTTGTAGTACATTAAACTTTTTGATTGTCTATCACTATGTTTCACAAGCAAACACTAGACAAAAGCAATGATTGCACGATGGCGTTACGATGGTAGGTCACTGATCAAAAGAACTGTCATAATATTACCAGACTACCGCATACGTCAGTCATCGATTTGTCATTATGTACGAGACTACCAATCTATGCCATGTCTTTCAATGGAGTGTCAGTGGTTGACCATCGGAAAATCATAATGGCACCATTGTAACAGTAGACTACCAAACATGTCAAAATCAACAATTATGAAGTCAGTGATTGACCATTTTGGCACTATTGTAATAACAGACTTGAGGCCCTGATCGATCACTGAACTATCATTATGAATTATCAGACTACGAACTTTTGTCAAAATTACAATGGGATCGTGTTGGAATGACGAATGTGTTTAAAATAGCAGACTTGAGGCCCAGGTGTTTTGTAGGGTATCTGAAGGGCTTTTTGAGCATAGTTTTTAAGACAGACCGTTGAGCTCTTTCAACCTGTATCATGAAAGTTTTAGGAGCACTTCCCCAGCATTTTAAGCCGTATAATATGAGTGACTGACTGAGTGCAAGGTAAACAGTTTTTAGTATGCTTATTGATGCTGAGGATCGGAGTAATTTCATGATATTAGCTGTTTTACGTATTCTATTTGCCAAGGAGGAAATGTGTGCTTTAAAAGTAAGACTTTGGTCTAATAATACTCCAAGGTACTTAATTGTTTCCTTTCTTTTGATGATTTCACAATTACAGCTCTTCGAATTTATACAGCTATGCAAAGTAATGCTGAACGAGGCATTTGGAGCTGAGGCAGCTGTTTTGTAAAAACATATGTAATTCGTTTTTTCGGCATTTAGCGTTAGCAAGTTATACCTAAGCCATGTTGCTACCTGCTTCAATCCTGACTCGGCCTTATAAAAAGCCTCCGACCATGAGGCGCCATCGAACATTATCACTGTGTCATCAGCATAGCATATGATGTCACTATGTATGCTGTTGTTTATATCATTCATATACATTATAAACAGAGTGGGCCCGAGAATACTACCTTGCGGTACGCCAAAATTAACTGTGCGTGGAGCACTTTCATGATTGCTTACTCTAACACACTGCTCTCTTCCCGTGAGATAGCTTTTAAACCATTCAAGAGCTAGTCCTCTGACACCAAATTGTTTTTCTAGCTTTTGCAGTAGTATTTTGAAAGACACAGTGTCGAAAGCTTTCGCTAAATCTATAAAAACTCCTATACTGCAACTATTTCTATCCAGCTGTGATGATACTGTCGAAGTTAGAAGGTCAACAGCTTCCTCCGTTGATTTTCCTCTCCTGAAACCGAACTGCCTAGTAGAAATGAGGTTATTACTTTCTATGTACCTTACAAGGCGATTGTTAACAATTTTCTCTAACAACTTTGAGAAGGCTGTCAGGAGCGAAATTGGGCGGTAACTGTTGGCCGAGTCTTTGGGACCGTTTTTATATAGTGGAATGATAGAGGCTGTTTTCCATACATCTGGAAATGTACCAGACTCTAAACTCAGGGTAAATATTTTTGTTAGTGGTGGTATAATGCTATTCCGGATTTCTTTTAGGAGGATATTAATTACACCATCAACAACTGGAGCCTTGTCATTCTGTAACGAGAGTATAAGAGACTCAACTTCAGATTCGTCAGTAGGTTGCAAAAAGAACGAGTGTGTGAGCAAGTTATTAGAGACTTTAGCCGCCAAAGCTTCTTGACTTAGCTGTAAATTTTCTAGAATGTTATTTGCTAACCTTTGTCCCACCGTTGCGAAGTAGTTGTTACACAAATCTAACGAGTGCTCAGCGTCCAGACTGCCTCGGAGTTTCAAAAGTTCTATGGGCTCTTTTTTACATTCAGAAAGGTGACACACAGTTTTGATGGCTTTCCACATCTTTTTGGGATTATTTGTACTGCCAGAAATTTCTTTATTTTCATACTCATTTTTTTAATTTACGCAACAGGTCATTACAGAAATTCCTATAGCGTGTATATATTGTACGTAGAAGCTGATTGTTTGGCGTTTTCCGTGATTTCAAGTTTTGTCTCTGTGTTGCATGCACCGTATAAGACCGGGTGTGATCCAAGGGTTGATGTTAAACTTTGAATGACTAATTGTAACTTTATGTGAGTGTTTGTTAATAATCTCTCTTAGTCGGTCACAAAAGTTTTTTACAGTTTGGTTTATGTTAGAACTTTCAAAAATCCGAGACCAGTCCACCTCCGAAATCTCGTTTTTAATGGCTTTTAAATTCCGTTTAACCCTAGTTCAATCCAGGCATCTTTTAGTCTGCTGGTTTGTGGATAAGCCGATTATCACTAGCTCATGATCAGTGATATCTGAGATGCATACTACGCCTACAGCGTTTTTAACAGTGTTAACAAAAATGTGGTCAAGACATGCTTCACCTCTTGTCGGTTTTGTTATTGCCGGAAAAAGGCCGTGTTCTGCTGTAAGGCATAGATATTCTAGATCCTGATTATTAGAGCTCGAAAGTATGTTTGTGTTCATGTCCCCTGCTAGAATCAATGTGTTGGATTTATTTGAAAACTGTTGAAGTACGCCGTCAAGGGAACATAAGAAATTATTAATATTTTTAAATAAAGGAGGACGATAAACGCCTAGAATTGTAATTGCGTTAGTCAGGTCTAGTTGCAGACAATTCGCATCATTAATGCTCGGTTCAGTAACACTAACACTCAGGGAATCCCTGACATAGGCCACTACCCCACTGTTCTGGTTAATTACTTTTTTCGTACTGTAGTTAGTGTATGACTGCATTTGAGGTATTACTGTGTAGTTGTCAAGCCAACATTCAGTTAAAATAATGATGTCGAATGTCATGGCAAATCTGTTTAAGGTTATGTTAAAGTAATCCCAATTTTTATTTAGGCTCCGTATATTATATACGTCAATATCTTAAGGTTGTAAGACGGTGTGATTGCCGTTTGACATTGCTCAGGCGCTTCAATTTTATAACAATTTATTCCTACCAAATCTAGCTCATCAACTGTGATATTGTCAGTCACGGTTATGTAAAATTATATTTGAGCCAGCATGTTTTATTACTGATAATTCAAGAGTTAACTATATTAACCCCTATAGGGTGCTGGTGCAGTTTGAAGATATCAAAAGTTCAGAGCGCTTAATTTCATCGAAGGAATTACAAGACTTGGGCTGGAGATGCCATAAGCCTTTAGAAGTAAGTGTGTCGTATTGTAACATCAGAGACGTGGAGTTGGAATAGGGTATTTGACTAAAAAAATCGAATTAGTCCGTCAGTTAGATTATCGAAAAATATTGGATACGTATTTTTTCTTTAGTCACGTAAACAAAAAATTAAGACGACAAACTTCGCTGAAAACTCGTGTAACGTCACTTGCCAGTACACTTTTTACTGGCAAGTGACGTTACAAGCCCCACTCTTAGGCGTTTCTCAATCTTTGATGTGTTTTATCTTCGTAATTTTTTACTGTGTTGATAAAACAAAAAAAACGTATCCAATATTTTTCGATAATCTAACTGACGGATTAATTCGATTTTTTTAGTCAAATACACTATTGCGTGAGAAGGAGGTTTTGGAAACTGTTTCGAGCCCTTGTGAATTGCTGGCGGCAAAGCGCCTGAAACGGCAGAGTGCGGAGGTACTACATGGATTGAAAGTGAAACAGTGAGGTTGGCATTTAAAGGTTCCACCTTACCTGAAAGTATAAGATACATGGCATGACTGTAAAAGTAGAACCATACGTACCTATTGCCAGCTACCCAATGCTCGAGATGCTGGAGATTCGGGCATAGTCTTCACTCATGCCCGGCAAAAAAGGAGGTATGTCTTAAGTGTACTAAAAATCATTCAAATTGCCAAACAACTTCATTTCTCTGTGTTAACTGTCGTGGTAGTCATCACGCACTGGACAGAATATGCCCTATATATCGAACAGAAAAGACAATTATAGATTTTATGGCTCAATATAATTTCGCCTACAGAAAAATGGCTGCCATGTGCCCGTGCCTTCGATTCGAGAGAAAGACAATTTACCACCTAAAGTGACTCATAATTCACCAAGCACCCAGGATCCTACACAAGAGCCTTCTAAGTCAGAATCTTCAAATGATATGACGTATGCAGCTGCCTTGAAGAGGACCGCAACACCTAAGAACCGCGATCAGCAAGCGGATATTGTATCCACGCCCCCTAATCCAGTGGCGGGCCACAGAGCACCGCGTTACCTCCGCGTATCTCAAGAAACCCTAGTACAAAAAAGGAAAAAGAAACAACTTCAAACAGCTGAAGATATGGATTTATCTGGTTCTAGTTCGGAGGAGGTACTGGAGAACACAACAAACTCATCGGGAGCTCAAGAAAAAGCGAAACAAAAGAAGAGGCGTGCAGGTGGTTTGGGCAGTTTTCGAGCGACTATGAGAATAACGTGACTAAGATTAAACAAGGGGTATCTTTATTTATGGAGTGGTTGACAACAAACATTGTACAGTATCTCTGCGACCTGCCTTTTAAGATTAATTTTAGTATATAATTAAATATGGATAAGCCCCTTAACATAAATATTGTTCAATGGAACGCTCGAAGTATAAGAAATAAATCTTTCGATTTTGAGCAGCTCCTATGGCGAGATAAAATTCATATAGGAGTTGTTTGTGAGACGTGGCTAGATCCGGAGGCTGAGCTTAAAATAAGCAACTATAATATCTATAGGAACGATAGGGAGGACTCATACGGCGGAGTAGCTGTTTTTACGCACAAATCGATGAAAACGCAGTTACAACCCATTGGTTGTAACTGCGTTTCTAATCCTAACATTGAGTTATTAAGAGTTAGAATTTTAAACTTTAGATATGTTGAAAATATTGTTGCTATTTATTGCCCACCTAATATCCGGACGCCAATATTACAAAACGTATGTTTTTTGTTTGTTTCAATGTTTCGCACAAAAACATTATTTCTTGGGGATTTTAACGGCCGTCATCCCAGCTGGTCAAATAAAATAGATTCGACAGGCGAGATGATATTTGATTCATTAATGGATAATAATTTGATTTCCTTAAATGACGGTAGTTACCTATACATATTTCAAGTTAGTAAATAATGTTTTACATTTTTCTTTTTTGGTGTCGGTTTGGAATATCCTCATGGAGTCCCTCCGCCCTGGGGGAAGGACGAAGGGGACTGTCAGACTCTGACTGACTAAAAACCAACCCGTGTTCCTCGCGTACCCGTGTGTCGGAGGGTCGGGTATCGCTGAAGCATTCCTCGCTACCCCCCGAAGGGTATTGGCCCGCCAGATGGTCAGGCGGGCCCCGAACAAATCCCCTTTGGCGGCGGATGAAGGTGTTGGGCTCCGCCGCCAAAACACTCAGCGGCCGCAGAGGATAGGGAGGACGGCAACGCAACACCGCATCTCCTCTTCCTCTGCGGCCCCACCGCGACGCAACGATGGTGCGCCTCCATTTGGTCGCGGGAGATAGGGCGCGCGGCAACGCAACACCGACACGCCTCTCCTCCCGCGACCGCACCCGACTGCGAGGGAGAGAAGAACTGTCCCTCGCACCCGCCCCTTTGGACGCATCCTGCACAGGCCTCCGTCAAGCCCACGCGGAGCGTCCCCTCCTGGATCCCTCTTAGCTTCACCGCGGGTGACCAATCCACGGTTACTGAGCCCCCCCACCACGACAAGGTGGAGATCCCACGAGGGGGGGGGGGGGGAAATAATGTTTTACATCAATCGTGCCCAGATATCTCTATAGCGACGTCTGAAGTAGCGGTATATTTTAAGTGGATGTGTATGAATGAGACATTAGATAGTGATCATCTGGTTATTAAGATAAGTATGTACTATGACAATAACGTTCCTCATTTTATAAAAAAAAGGAATTATAAGAATGCTAACTGGGATTCATACAAAGAATATATACATAATAAACTTATCGATTTTAGTCTTCTACACGATCTACAGTCGGCCTATGACGTGTTTCTAAATATTATTAATGAAACAGCTGATATGCTTAAACCCTTTGTAAAATTTCATCAAGATCCTTTACAGAAATTTGCCCCAAAACATTATAGGAAACCTAAATTATCTAAATCTATTGCAGAGCATCGGTTAGCGTTAAAACAATTTAGAAAGAATCCGACCCCTAGTAATTTATGTACTTAACCTAAAAATTAAAACCAGAAACAGCCAGCGATTGGTGCGAAAAGCTAATAGTGAGGGTTGGCACAATTTCTGTTCATCTATCAATGAGTCGTCAACAGTAAATGATATGTGGCGAAAAATGAGATAGCTTAAGGGTTGTAAATATTCGAACTGGCATGTTGATAAAGTAATGGCTCAAAATCTTAAAAAATTTGACTATGTGCGGCAAAAAAGGCAAATATTTTCTTCTTACAATGAACAATTAGAGAACAATATAACATTATGCGAGTTAGAAAAACGCATTAAATCCAAAGATACGTCACCTGGTTATGATGGTATATGATATTCAATGATTAAAAATTTACCCAGTATTGGTAAGGATATGCTTGTCAATCATCATCGTCATTATCGCCCTAGCGTTATCCCTATTGCATCCAAGGCTTACACGCCTTGGAGCCCAGGGCCCGCTTACTGGTCTAACCAGATATGACTGAATATCAACCTTTCCACAGAGCGACTGTCGTCTGACCCCCGCAAGCCAAAGGGACAGCGATATTCCAAGGTTTAGACCAGTATCAGTTTATTTGAGGGTACTGACTCCCCGTAACGACTGACAAAGATCTTCATGCCAGCCGGAACCCACAGTTTAACGTGCTCTCCGAAGCACGGGTCAAGCGATAATTAACAATTTAATACGCACTTAACTTCGAAAAGTCATTGGTGCGCGCCGTGGATTCGAACCCGATACCCTCTGCATGGCAGTCCGATGGTATCTCCACTAGGCTATCGCTGCCTTGGAGATGCAGAGATGAAGGATATGCTTGTCAATATCTATTATAAAATATTTTGTATTGGTTATGTCATTATGTGCCTTCACAATGGCGTGATATATATGTAATACCAATTCCAAAGCCGGGCCGCGATTCATCGTCGGCTGCCAATATCTCTTATGTCATGTGTTTGTAAAATTTTCCATAATATAATAAATTAACAATAGACTTGAGTGGTATTTAGAATACAATAATTTATTACACGTAGAAACAACCGGCTTTAGGAAATCAAAGTCTACATTCGAAAATTTAACTAATTTAATTTCTAGATTCAATTAGATTTTGTTAATAATTAATTTAATTTCTAGATTCAATTAGATTTTGATTCAATTAGATTTTGTTAATAATCTTGTCACTATTGGTTGTTTTATAGATATTGATAACGCCTACAACAATGTCGATATTAGTGCATTACTTCGTATTATGGATGAGCTACGGGTAGGCTCGACTATATGTATGTACCTTTGGTCATTTTTGAATGAAAGGTCTTTGAGAGTATCGGTTGACAACATGATAATAAGCAGAAATACGAGTAGGGGTTTAGGGCAAGGGGAGCCTCTATCTCCTTTGCTTTTTAATATAGCGACGATAAATATATGTAAATTAATGAGAGATGTATATGTGTCACAATATGCCGACGATTTTATTTTATACACTACTTGTAGAACAATTGAACAAGGGCGTAACTTGCATTAGAAGCATCTCACGCTAAAAGTAAAATGTGTATTTTTAAAAAGGGTATAAATAGACAGGTTCTAGATATAAACATAGGTAAATAATGTAACCTAAATGGTATGCAGCTGGAGCTTGTTGACAATGTGAAGTATCTGGGGATGTGGCTAGACAGATCATTGAGATGGACTAAACACATCAATGAGTTAACATTTAGAGTAGCAAAATATCTTAACATATTTAAGGCACTAGCTGGAGGCGGATGGGGGATCCATCCTAAACAATTGGGAAGGATATATAATATAGCTATTATAAGAAGTTGATTGGTTTATGGCAGCTTTTTATACAGCAATTGTAGCAAAACTAATTTGTATAAATTAGATAAAATACAGAATCAGGCTATGAGGATTATTGGAGGCTTTATCAAAAGTACCTACTCCAATACATGTAATAAAGAGTGAGCAATGTCTCCCTCCATTGCATGTACGGCGGTTATACTTGGGAGGCAACTTTTTGCTAAAATGTAAATCTATAGAAAATAGTGTGACGATAAATTTACTGCAAACTCTTATAAGTTATAGATATTGGCGAGGTAAGGGGGTACCTATCTTACTAGATATGCATCAATACTTCCTGGAACAACCCATCCAGTCGAGCCAGAAGTTAGACATGTTCACTTTAAATACGTGGATGAGTAGTGTTGATGTCATCAACTTTATATCCATACATTGATAGCATTACATCTGCCAAACGTCTTTATAATATCTCAGATATTCAAAGATTACGTGAGGAGTTTATGGAAAAATATATAGTGAATATTACAAATTGTTTACGGACGGGTCTAAAGACGGAAAGTTGATAGGAGCTGCAGTTTTAGACAGTCAATTAAATGCTTGTATTAAATTAAAATTAATATGTGCATTATGAGCGCGGAACTTATAGCTATTTATGAAGATTTATCATATATTAAATCCATTGAATCGGATAAATTTGTAATATTTACAGATTCTCGCAGCTCCTTGCAATACCTGGCTCGCTGCACCTCCGGCTATCCGAGGCACAACGATAGTCTACTCTGTTTTAAAACTTATTTTAGATTTGAGACCCGAACGTTAGTCTGTAATATTACAGTGGAAGCCTTCTCATTCTGACATTCTTGGAAATAACGCGGTTGATTTATTGGCCAAACAGGCCTGCACAGAGGGAGACACAGTGAACATACTTTACAGATTGTATTTACTTAATTAGAAACCATTGTTACAACTGGTGGAGCGAATACTTTGACCTACGTTCTAAGGAGAAGGGTATCTGGTATAAAACCATTGTGCCGCACCCGCTAAGAACACCTTGGATATACAATTGTGACCTGAGTAGATCTGAAGTAGTCACAGCAGGCTCCGTTCCGGACACACTCCATGCAGAAGATTCGCCTTTTCGATGAGAAAGGTTGAGAATCCTCTTTGTCCAGACTGCAAAGTAGTAGAAGACACTTATCATCTCCTCGTGGAGTGTGTGCGCAACGGAACCTTCAGAGCTGCTCTGAACTTTAACATGATAAATGTTGGCGTATGTAATGATATCTTAGCCCAGCCAACATCTAGTAGGGCCCGATTATTATATAAGTAAGTTGTTTATTTTAGGTATAAAATAGTCTAAAAGTATATGTCAGCTCTGATCGATAGCATGGTAGTCTCGATTAGTAGATATTACATACGTGTTTTGGTTTCATTTTATTCTATTTCATTAGTGATATGTATTGGTACTTATAGTAATAAGGTATATGTGATAATGTTATGTATATGTAAGCGTGTTATTGAGCGACGTTGTCAAATATGACACAGATCATAAAATAAAGAGAAAAAAATGATGATGATGCAGCATAGCATTGTAAGCATTTAGTCTAGGTACTTGAGATAACACTAAGAGTATGATGAGATGCAATGAAGCCAATATTACGCATACTTCTATTACATAGATAGATAGCTAGATGCGTTATTGTACACTATATAATTATAATACACAGTAATATTACAGACACAAGAGAGATAGTTAAAGTTTACTGTTTAAATGCTCAAAGGATGTAAAGTTAAGACGCAAATAAAACATTAAAAGGCCAAATAAGTATTGAGAAGCGAATTAAATACAAGACAGGTAGTAGAGCCTTGCTGATTTCAGTATGAATGGGCCGGGTCGACCGGGGAAGTACTACCCTCTCACAGAAAATCGACGTAAAGTAACAGTACCTAAACTGTTGCGTTTCGTTCGGTGAGTGAGAGTGCCGGAGGCCCTATCCCATATTCCTTCTCCCTCACACCACTCCTCATCCTATCTCTTTTCCCAACCCCAAGGGGCGGCAACGCACTTGTAACTCACGAGGAGGTTTTTCACGCCGGAGCAGTTGTGTCTGTTATACAAGACCCAGGTTCGCTCCTGCGTGGAATACTGCTCTCACCTTTGGAATGGCTCCGCTCAGTATATACATTATTGGACGCCCTCGATAGGTTCCAGCGGCGTGCTGTCCGTATAATCGGGGATCCAGAGGCCACTAAGAGTCTTGAGTCACTGCAATTACGCAGAGACGCGGCCTCAATGGCTGTCTTCTACCGCATCTATCACGGTGAGTGCTCCGAAGAGCTCTTTCAACTAATCCCACCCTCTCCTTTCCTATCCCGAACGACACGTGCTGGGTTGAGGTGCCACTCTTACACGGTAGAACAGATACCGTCACGCACCAAACAGTTCGGCGCCTCTTATCTCTGCCGTACCATTAAGATGTGGAACTCTTTAGCAGTCCACGTGTTTCTCTCCACCTATGATCCCGGGTCCTTTAAGCGGGGCGTGAAAAAGCTTTACTCAAGGCCGTCAAGGTGAGGGCCATCATGCCATAATGCCATGCTGGCTGCTGGGATGATGTCCATCACTATGGGACTTCACTGACTGCTTAACATCAGGCAGCATGGAGTCAGTTCGTTCGGCAGAAATAAAAAAAAAAACTCCTGTGGTGTTGCTTGTGTCCATGGGCGGCGGTAATTGCTTACCATCAGGCGATCCGTCTGCTCGTTTGCCGCCTGTTACCATACAAAAAAAGACATCTTTTCCTTGGTACTACTAGTATATCTATATAATCTATGCTAGGTACAGTAGCTACGTCTAGCTAAACGATTTGTCCTTTGTACCATTCTTACGACGTGGAAAATAAGTATCAAAATCCTACTGCAACTGATTAGCTTGAAGTGGAGCTGTGTGTACTTTATCTCGCTACACCCATTAATATATATATATTATAGACTCACACCTGTATCCCCGAAGGGGTAGGCAGAGGTGTAATATTACTTATTTTTATTTTATTCTTTTGAGGAAAGCCAGGGCCGAGCCGTCCCTATGTGCAATGTGCGCGGCGCACACAGGCGCCAGGGTGATAGGGGCGCGCGCCGTGCGCCGAGATATGCGTTAATTATAAAAGTTATTTTCGAAAAAGGATGATAAAAAGTCGCTTGATAGATTTCGCACACAGGCGCTTCATAGATTTCGCACACAGGCGCTGGATTGGGTCGGCGCGGTATTGAGGAAAGCTTACAGTCTAATAACAATTTTGGGTTTCTAGTACTACATGATCAAATTGCCAATAACAAGCTTCCACTTATAGAAACATATTATCAAAGTATCTTACATAATCTTATACTATAAACATGAAATAAGATTTAACAGACATAAAGGAGTTTAATTTTAGGAGTTTAATTGACATAAACATTGCAGTTGCAGTTCATTTTAAAATGAACAAACTTATAACAATAATATCAATATATCAAAGATTTAATACAGTTTTAATACACCCACATTCCACCATGAATTTTAGTAATAGGGCACGAGCCTTTTGCCGTTACCGGACACGTCAGCAGACTCCGGGCTGCTACTGGGAGTTCGGCAAAACCCAGTAACACTTTTGCTCGACCCGGGAATCGAACCCGGGACCTCCGATCAGCAGTCGCATACACTGTCCACAGGACCACGGAGGCAGTGGAAAATTAGTATCAAAAACCTACTGCAACTGATTAGCTTGAAGTGGAGCTGTGTGTAGGTACTTTTATCTCACTATACCCAAAGATATATAAAAACTATAGATGCGTTGCCCGCACACTAAAATGTCAAACTGAAATGAAGGCAATTGCCGCCATTCCGTTTAGTTACGAGCGAACCTGTGTTGTGATAGCACGCTCCATAACAATAATTTGTGTGTATGAATTTAAACAAGTGCGAGTCGGACTCGCGCACGAAGGGTTCCGTACCAACATCTATAAAAGAAAATCACGTTCGTTGTATGTATACTTAAATACTTCATAAGTGTCTACCTGTTTATTAATATCGAGTAACAAATTGCTTAAAAATTAGGTTTGTTGTATGGGAGCCCCCCTTTATTATTTACTTTTTTTAAATTTAATTATTTATTTTGAAAGGTAACATACAACTACATATTCTGTAAAAATTTAAAGCGTCTACCTGTTACAGTTAGTAATTTTGAACAAAAAATACGAAAAAAAACACGTTTTTTGTATGGGACCCCCCCTTTATATTTTCATTTTTTTTATTTTTAGTATTTGTTGTTATAGCGGCAACCGAAATACATAATTTGTGAAAATTTCAGCTTTCTAGCTATCATGGTTTATGAGATACAGCCTGGTGACAGACAGACAGACAGACAGACAGACAGACAGACAGACAGACAGACAGACAGACAGACAGACAGACAGACAGCGGAGGCTTAGTAATAGGGTTCCGTTTTTTACCTTTTAGGTACGGAACCCTAAAAACAACTAAAATGATCTCTATCTAAGAACAGGTGTCATCTATTATTTTATAGTATTTATTTACTTTCTCTTTCTTTATTCATACAATATATTATTTGCCTACCCCGACGGGAAAAAGGCGTGAGTTTATCTATGTATGTATATATTATTTGGTATTTGTAGCCGTTTTTCAGAGCCGCTTTGTGGGAGTATGGTGCGTCTATATTATAATACGTCATTGACTATACCCTACTATATATGTATGTATCTATCATCTACTTAAGGAGGTCAGTCCGTGGCTGATTTATTTAGGGCTACTGCTTACCCTTGGCTTATATCGTGATATTATAGTATAGCATATAGCCTTCCTCGATAAATGAACTTTCCAACAAAATATAATTATTGAAATCGGAGTAGTAGTTCCTGAGATTACTGCGTTCAACCAAACAAAGTCTTCAGCTTTAAATGTCGCATGATAGCTCGAATCTGAGAGACTGGTTATTCCTGAGATTAGTGCGTTTTTGACTGTCAAGGAAACAAACTTGTTTCAGCAACCTGTAAATCCCATAACGATTCGTTGGTCAATGGTACTGGTAAACTTGGATAAAGTCTGAATGAAAAGTTGGATGCTGGTGCATCCAATTCTAAACCACGCCGAATAAAAGTATGATGGTAGGCTATGGCTTAACCCTTCTCATTGTGACAAGAAGGCCGTAAGCAGCAGGGGCAGGTTGCATACAGGCTGTCACCAGCCCTGTGCATAAACTGATCGCTTCAGTACACAGTAAAGAAAGAAAGAAAGAAAAGCCATTTATTCTGTTTAAGATTTTGACTGAAATAAACATAAAAACTTAAAAACTAACATAACATAAACAGAATCGGTTGCCAACTCAGTATATGTCCATCTTGAGACACAAGATGGCGCTGGTATTCTGTTGGGACCGTAGTAGTATCTATTCTTCTTCATGTCGTGTCAATAGCGATTATAACATATGCGACCAGTAACCTGCCATAGCTATGACGTTATTAGTAGCCCCATACAGTATATATTAATACTTACGCAGCAAGCAGCAACAGAATGTTGGCATGCAATATTTTATCAGGCGCTATATCTTTAACTACCAGTCGGATATTTAAGCCTTTAAGGATCCGGAATTTTCGAATAGGGACAGCTTATTTGGCTTTGGAAAGGGTACCATAGCGAGGTTAGGGTTTTAATAATGGAACTACTAGAACACTGTTTGTCATCGATTGATATAAGAAGATGAGATATAGATTGGTTTTTTTTTTTGTAATTGTGAACATAGTTAGAGTAAAAAGCGGATTATAACCGATTTTAAATTTTCACGACTGTTTCACATTATACAAGTTTACTTAGCGGGTCTTACGTGTGGTAACTAAGATAGGTACTGTTAAGTTGTATCCCCAATTTAAGGTCGCTCAGCGAGCTATGGAGAGGGCTATGTTCGGAATTTCTCTGAAGGATCGAATTCGTAATGAAGTGATCCGACAGAGAACCAAGGTAATCGACATAGCTCAGAGAATTAGCACGTTGAAGTGGCAATGGGCTGGTTACATCTGTCGCAGAACCGATAACCGTTGGAGTAGTCGTGTTGCCGAGTGTTGTCGAGTCGTGTAGACCGCGCCTTGGCAAACGTAGTGTAGGACGCCCTTCGGCTAGGTGGAGTGGCGATATACGCAAAGTGGCTGGCAGCGGCTGGACACGACGAAATCGGGCTTAGTGGCGTGCCATTGGAGATGATAGGATGATGATGATGAAGTTGCATCAAAATCCGTTCAGTAGTTTTTCGTTAACTGAAACAAACATTCATCCACCCACCCTCACAAACTTTTGCGTTTATAATGATTATAAGATTTAGTAGGAATATTTTATCAGGCGCCATAAATTACTTCTTGTCTGCGTGTCGGTTTCAGATTTTTACAGTGAGCGTCGGGACCCGATACGACTTTAGCCACCGTTCCATAGGCATATTACAAAACTGCATCGTTTTAAACGGACGATGCCGTTAGTCAAATGTCGAATCAAATGAAATTGACCATGACATACGTAAATACTTATATAAAAATCAAGTGATAACATAGGGGGAAAGACCAGCGATAGCCTAGAAGAGACAATAACAGACTGCTAAGCAGTGTTGCGGTAGTAATTTCTTGGGTTTACGCGAATGTTACACGTTGAAATTAAAATACGGTTTACGAATTATATCGCGATATTGCTTAGGTACCGTTTTACTGACGTTGCATTTAAACAGAATGATCTAAAAACTACATTATTTACTTTAATTCGACGTTTCAGCTACTTTACAGGAGCCGTGGTCACGGCAGACTGAGATTGCATTTGTCTTTGTTTTGAATGAAGAAGTATTCGAACATTTTTCAACTACTGGTGTTACCATGGATATAGTAATTAAAAGAGATATGCCATGTAGACGAAAATGTATCGGAAACCTGTGTCGCCAGTTTACCCCTACCACGCGGTTACTACTACACATGCAGATCAGTAAAAGCAATATGATAACGCATTCGCGCACACACTCGCTTTTTTTAATCAAAACATACACAAAATACAATTATAAACCTTATCCTATCGAACATAGCGTGTATTTACCAAGCAACGTTCAACTTACTCACACAAAAACATCGGCCACTATCGTTGTGCTATGCAAAAGAACTGTACACTAATTCGTTGCAAGATGCAGTGGCCATACTACGCGATGTATCTACCCTTAATAAGGTATCGTTCGGTCATGATTACATTGCTTGTCTTGCGCGACAAATTTAGGTAGTAGTTAAAAAGCAATGTATTTTAAATTTTTTATTGAAAAATAATATAGTCGTAGTGAGATTTTCAAAAAATAATAACAAAATAACAGCAAGGAATATTTTACAATTTGTTGTTTTTTTATGTTTTTAAAGACAAATATAGTATAATACTTGTAGTTTCATATGGTAAGTGATTCCATTCTTCACAAAATTTTGGTTTGAAATTCGGTTTTTACAGCAAACCACTGACACAAGACGGCATTCTTATAAATTGTAGCGATCACGTTCGAAAGTGTACTGATTCGCGGCAACAGCCATTTGCTTGCGATATGCACTCTTGGTGCATATCGCGCGGACACCGACACACCCTCTTGGCACTTCTACTCTTATTTATATTTCTATGGGTGTTACTTTCTACGCAGAAAATGAGCTCAAAGTGTTCTGGACTCTTCTGGTGTCTTTGGTGTCTTTGCTCTTCTTGAGTTTTAATTTGAAATAGAAGTATTGTCTATGATAAGTTAAATCGATAATATAAGTTTACTAACATTTTATTTTGTCTATTGTATTTTTTTGACTCTGGTCACACTATGAACTGTCAAATCATTCTCATGTTTGCTTCCGGAAAATTATTTTTGACCAGACCGTTTGCCTTGTCGTGTGATTTGTAGAATTGAATTAAATTGTGTACTAACCTTGCAATTGTGGCTATTGGATTTGCCCGGCAAAGGTTGTGAGCGATTGATAAGTTAGTGATATATATTGAACAGCACTCTCTTTGTTCTTGCTTTGAAAAGTTAACACGTTTTGTCCTCGCGTAAAATATCGCCTTTTGAAAAGCACATGGTTGAAGCCAGGTTCGCGAATTGTATTTTGTAATGCTTAGACAAATGATCGGTATCGCTTCAGCAGAGCGAGACCAATCATTAGTCTATGGTGTAATGACTATTACACAATACAATTCGCGAAGCTGGCTTGGCTTATTTACAAGACTTGTAAATACGGGTAATTGCCGCTTTTGATATTGCCGGTAAGGTTTGAAATAAATTTGTGAAATATTGAACATTTGCAAAAATTGTGTAAACTCGCATCTCGTGCAGCGTGTCCTGAAGACGCCGACGCCTTGGAGTCTGGTAGCTATAAAGATTTCACCATGATTTGGCTAGATTAGTGAGCGTAATTTTAAAGGTCTACTCCAGGACATCAGTGAAGATCACCAGGTAATTGATTTGTTTAATTTCATCGCTGTGAATCATAGTAATATATGTTTAGAGTTCTTGGCTTGACCTAGAAAGTGGATGTAATCCAAGCTTCCACTGCCGTCTGCAAACTTTTCCCACTATCTTGGCAAGTTCTGAACAGTTTCATAAGACTGATGACAAGGTCCCAAGCTGGAGGAACATAGTATAACAATAACAATATTCCCCATTGAAATTAGGAAGGCTTTTTTTGGATTTAAGTTTGCTAAACGGTGGAGGTAAACAACGCGAGGATGCATGTCTGAGGCTTCTTCAAAGACTTGTGAAATCTGCAAACTCACCCTCGTCCAGCATAATGACATAACCCATCTCACAGTCGAGAAGCCAACAGTAGGATACAAACTTAGGTACTTATATTCTCATGATATTGAAATATCAGAAAGATAAGTAAAGAAATCAATGTCTATGTATTTATATTTTTAAACATTTTCATGGAAGTTGATAAGCTAGAAATTTATATTACTCGTAATCATTACTGATCAAAGTGATAAAATAATTCGAATTACACAGGGTGTCACAAGACCCATCACCAAGCCGAAGTCTACTCGTTGTGGACATCATGCCAAGTCATACTAATCAAAAATAATACTTGGGCAACTTTTTTTTTTTGAGTTTTCACATTTTTAAACCGCAATTAAATACCTACTTATCCATGGGATTAGGTATTGGGCATTTAAAGACCATATTGGCGGGTTAAATGCATCGATTTTGTAGCTAATTAGAAAAATTACCATACTAACTTGGAGCCTCAATATGTCCTGAACCAGTAACTTCCCAGGTATGGTGCCAAAGTAAAAAATGTTCGTAGTGATTGGTACAACATGGGATTTCAGTTTGCGTTAAGGGTCTTTTTACAACCTGTATAGGTACTTGTATAGATATGATCTATACAAGTACCATCAATTAAATAGGTATCGTGCAAAATGTTACTGAAACTTTAACACGGCTCTCGGGCTTAAGGATCTTGGGTGCATCGGGGATAAAGGTAGTTAAAAATATGATTAGCATTACTTTCGAGCCACGTCTATAAACTGTTTTAATGGTGATCATGAATATTTTGAAGCGCAAGCTGGACGACTTCCAGTCTCCCGAATAAGTTAGTAAAGTACCATGGACCTGCAGTGGATAACAAAAAGTCTAAAGAATATTTCAATCCTCCTTACTTGACGTCTATGGATTATGAGAAAGCCTTCGACTCGATTGACACCTGAGCAGTGCTAAAGTCTTTCAAACGGTGCCAGTTTGAGTAGGTACCGATATATCAGAATTTTGAATTTGTTTGAATGCAGACCATAGACTAATGATTGGTCTCGCTCTGCTCTACTAGACGGAGCCCTCATACTTGTAAAATGAGGCAGAAAAAACCATGCCAGCTGGCATGGTTGAGCCTGTCACACTGACAGCCTTATACCTATCCACCAAATTAATTACGGAAATAATTCGCTGTAAAATGCCAAGTTGCGCTTTTATCCTGAGTAAAAATAACTCAGCAAGAAATAAGAAGAACTCTGGTATAACATACTATCTGTAAAATAAGAATAATTATGAAATATCAACATAAAATTACAAAAAACCGAAAACGCCATTCAGTGTTGCTGCTAGTACAAGTATCAACTTCCCCCCAGTTGAGATTTTTATTATGTGAATCTATAGTTATTGTATTTCTTTATTTTATTTTTTTTTTATTTTATTTTTTTTTATTAGGAACAACAAACAGATATACAATACAATATTATATCAGAAATTACAATAAGAAAATGACAATTGTATATCCAACCACGTTATTCACAAAAAATTTAAGAAATTTTGAAATACTAAAAACTACGATGTGCTAATAAAACTGTATATCTATCCTCACACAAGAAAGAGAAAAAAAAAAAAAAGAGAGAAGAAAAGAAAAAAAAAAAAGTAGATACTTTTTTTTTTTCTCTTTTTCCTCTCACATGAAATAAGAAAAGAAAAAAAAAAGTCCCTTCATAACATGGTGTCACTAAAAAGTCTCCAAAGAGTTAATAGTTTTGAGTACATAATTTCTAAATCTACCGACAGGTTCAGCAAATAAGTCAAGGTCATTAAAGTACACATTAAAGTTATTAGTTAGACGTCGCAAAGGCGCGCGCTCTCCGGCATTCGTTCGACATTTGGTTACAGCAAACAAAGGCCGAGTACGCACACTACGCGTTATCGAACTTCTGGGCACTACATAAAATAATTTGTTACAAATATCAGTGCAGTCATACTTATTATTACATATGTCGTACAGAAACATTACTTCAAGTTGTAACCGTCTGTACTTTAAACTGGTAAGTTTATACATTTTAAGTAGGGAATTATAAGACTTAGAAGTTTTAGAACATCGATAATTCATAGCCTTCAAATATTTTCTTTGTACTGCCTCAATATCATCAGAATATTTTGTATAATGGGGATTCCACACCGCAACTGCATATTCTAGTTGAGATCGAACCAATGACTTATAGAGATACAGATACGTATTTGGACGCCTAAATTCTCTTGCAGATCTCATAATAAAACCATACATTCTATAAGCGTTGCTTATAATTTTATCAATATGTGCATCGAGATGAAGCTTCTCATCAAGTTGTATACCAAGGTCACGTACCGTAGATACTCTAGTCAGAATTGCGTTGTTTAGAGAGTAAGAATACTTAACGATATTTTTATTCTTTGTGAAGCTAATGCAACAACACTTTGAAATGTTGAGCTGAAGTTTATTTTCAATACAATAATCGGAAAATCTATCAAGATCCTTTTGGAAGAGATCACTGTCATGGGTGGTTTTAATTGGTCTATATATTTTAAGGTCATCTGCGTAAAGTAATAGTTTTGAGTT
This sequence comes from Euclidia mi, assembly GCA_944739405.2. Lineage (NCBI taxonomy): Eukaryota > Metazoa > Arthropoda > Insecta > Lepidoptera > Erebidae > Euclidia > Euclidia mi. Next base: position 9,142,840 of record OX123211.2, on the reverse strand, counting down.
TTTGAAACATTTATTAATATCATTAATAAATAAAATAAAAAGTAATGGCCCTAATATTGACCCCTGTGGAACGCCTGACGTCACTTTTATTGTGTTTGATTGGAAACCACTGACCACAACCCTTTGAGTTCTGTTTGAAATGTATGAGGAGAACCATCTTAGTAAATTACCTCGTATACCATTGTATGCGATTTTTTTCAAAAGAAGTATGTGATCGACCTTATCGAAAGCCTTCCGAAAATCTGTATAAATACAGTCAACTTGAGTACGCGTGTCCATATTATTAAAGAGGTAATCAACGAAAGTTACTAGGTTTGTAGTTGTTGACCTTCTTTTCACAAATCCATGTTGATGTTGTATTATTATATTGTGTAGAACCGGGTACAACTCATTGTGGACTAACTTTTCGAAAAGCTTCGACAAGGCCGACAGTATAGATATTGGGCGATAGTTCTCTACATCATCCCTTGGGCCAGACTTATAAACTGGAGTTATATTCGCTTGCTTCCAAATTTCAGGGAATACTCCCTCTGATAAGGATTTATTAAAAATAATGTGTAACGGTTTACATATATTCGACGCAGTATTTTTCAGAAATACTACTGGCAAAGCATCAGCTCCTGGTCCCTTAGCAGAGTCAAGTGATTGTAATGCTTTCAATATTGTGTCTTCATTCAAAGTAATATTATCTATCAAACAACAATTATCAGAGAATTCTACACCAGAGTAAGAGTTGAAATTTCCCGAAGGCTCATAAACAGAGTGAAAGTAATTGGAAAAGAAATTACAAATTTCATTAACATCACTGGTAGATGAATGACGATAACGCATTGTCGAAGGAATACCATCCTTACACCGACGATCTGAAATGTATTTCCAGAAGAAATTAACATTGTGCCGAATGTTGTTTTCAACTGTAGTAATATATACACGATAACACTCTCTACACTCATTTTGAAATCGATACCTATAGATTGAAAATGTCTCGTAATCAGAAATATTATGGTATATTTTCCATTTCTTCCATGCCTTGGCCTTATTCTTAAATATATGTATAAGAGATGGAGAAAACCATACAGGAAACTTTGTTGATTTTTTTATAGTCATAGGTACGTGAGTTTTTATTATACTAAATATAGTGTTATAAAATGAGTCCAATGCTTCATTAACGTTCAGATTACATAAACTGTCATGCCAATTGATTGTACACAATTCTTCGTTAATAAGGTCGTAATTAGCTTTAAAGTAATTAAATTTTTTTAATGGTTTACATTTGATTAAATTTTGACTAAAATTAACAGATAACAAAATGCATATTGCCGGGTGAGCGTTATCAGGGTTAACTAGAACATCGGAAGGTGCATATACTGTCACATCATTGTTGCTAATAACTAAATCCAAGATGTTGTCATACTTGTTTTTAAACGTGTTATACTGATAAGCGTTATGTAAATTCATGAATGTTTTTAAATTTACACAATTATTGGAGCCACCATTACAAGTTTGTTTTTGTATTGACTGGTTTACGAAAGCGAGCCAATTAATTTCGGGTAAATTATAGTCTCCTAACAAATAAAAATATTCAACGTTAATATTTTCGAGTTGAGGTCGCAACATGTCATAGAAGGAGACATATATAAAGTCTGGCGTATTCGGTGGTATATATACAGCACTTATAAAGTGATATCTATTTTTACTTGAACCTGGAATACGTATCATAACATGTTCAATATGAGCATGTAGAACAGTATTTGAAAATATCTGTACCGAATTCAAATTTCTTGAAACTGCTACAACAACTCCGCCACCTTCTTTTTTATTAGTTGCGTTGCGGTCACGATCACACCTATATACTATATACCGTTTTATATTTTACTATTTCTTTTATCTAACCTATTTATTATATATTTTACCTTTTTCTATATTATTTTATGTTTATACCTTTACAAATAAGGTGAAAATGTTAGTTGTTAGAAACTGAACATCTTTCCCAAGAAACATGGTTTACCTAATCATATGTGTTATTAAGTGTGTAAGATTACTGTTTTATTCAAAGTAGTTTTCACGACTATTCATGTTAAATTAATAATGTCTAACTAAATTTAATATGGACTAATAGCATGGAAATAGAAAGCACTGTTTTAGAAACACCTTATTTACTCTATGGTTATTTCTAATAATAATTTGCAAAATACTATAAGTACCTACATAAAACAAACCATCATAATAAAATGAGGCCTAATCATTGTATAATATACCAACCATTTTTCTCATAAAGGAACTTACGCGGTACGCCTAACCTATACACAAATATATTGATGCTCTTAAAGAATTGTAATTTTAAGAATTTTCTTAACTGATTTTGAGACCAATAACTTATCCACTAGACCACAGGATAAAACATTTACCCATTTACTAGGGTAACTATTGAGAAGCTGACAACACAATTCTTCACGCATGCGTCTTGATGCTTTTGTTTGACACACACTGTCATAATGAGTTGCCTCATTTACGGAACTATTTTTCTTAGGCACCGCGGAGTCTAGTATAGCGAAGCGATACCAATCATTTGTCTAAGATGCAGACGTTATAAATTCAGTCTTTCTTCAGGACCAGAGCAAGAAATCTATTCCGGTACAACGAGGTATTGGGCTACTGTGGAATCAATCAAATCATGTATGATGAATGAACCAGGTGAAAGATGAGAGGAAAATTATGTCCAAGATCAATGACGGCCTCTGTGATCAAGTAGATAGCGTACGCGTCTGCTGATCGGATGGTCCCGGTTGCGATTCCCGGGGCGGGTAAAAGTGTTAACTGGGTTTATACGTGGGACCTACAAATTCATAACATGGCGACATGTGGGTGTAATATTACACCTCTGCCTACTCTTACAGGCGTGACAATAAAAAAAAGAAATAATCATATTTTACCTGCTGCTATTTAAGTTGGGAATTCTAAACTCAAAGTTGTCGACAAGTTTAAAAGTGACATAACTAGTACAAATTATATACAGTTAGGCATCCTTGACGCCAGCCTAGACGAAAATCTTTGTCCAGGGTGTATTGTCAGTGATTACATATGGATCTGAGATATGGTCGCTCTTTATTGGCAGTATACTCAAGATCACGCAGAGAACGATGGAGAGAGCACTGCAGTTTTCCTGCGTGATCGTACCAGAAAAGGGGTAGTGCGCAGGAAAACCAAAGACGCCGACATAGCTCTACTTACATCAAAGCCGAAGTAGTTTTGTTCTAATACTACTATTTGTTGTATATGTACCTACTTGTTTTCTATTATGTGTCCTATGTGCTGTTTCAAAATATATATTTTTCTTTTCTTTTCATTTTTTTTCTTTAGCGTAGCTAAATACCTACATAACATCCAATAACCGACGTTAGTTGGCGCAGGAAAAGTCTGAAGTGGCGGCCAGGGACCGGATGACGCAACAGAGGAATATCCAACAAAGTGAATCGACGGTCGTATTATCATGACGTAAAGCAGTTGCATACGAACGACTCAAATCGGTATGTGTAGAGGGCCTTGGTGGAAGCCCATGTTCAGCAGTAGACGTATGAATATAAGAATATAAGCTGACCCGACGAACTTCGTACCGCCATTGTTTTAAATTTTTTCAGTCAATCCTTCTCCTGACAATAACGAACACATAAAAGAAAGGTTTATCCAATTTGATGCAATCGTTTGGAAGTTATACGCGTATAAACATTCGGTGATTCATATTTATTTATATGTATAGATATTTACACATACTAGGGATGAGTTCATTAGTGATAGGCCATATTAAAATTTGTCAATATTCATTTATCAATGCGTTGCACACGATTGTAAAGCAAACAAAATTTATGAAAGCTAAACATCGAACCGTTTACGGATCTGCCAATATGCTTGTCATGTTTGATAATATTTATGTTGTGTCTGGCTCAACAGATAAAAAAAAAACATTAATGATAATAATACTATCATCAGCTATTCACGATGTCGACACTCACGTTAATATTATTACCGATTTTTAGGAAAGCAAGTAAAAGATTATTGATAAAAGTTCAATTGACGCCTTTTATCGTGGCTTTGATCAATCACAGCATGGAAATTCTAAACATAGCTATAGGCATAACATAAAATAACATAAATATAGGTGACTGTCGGGTTAAGATAGTGCATTAAGATCACTTAAAAAAAAACAAATTGCGTCCTGTATAAGAATGAATTTAGAGAACATTGCTTACTACTAAACATGTTGACTTCACTTATCTATACACATCAATAAAATTGGAGTGTCTGTTTGTAATATACAATAACAGTATTTTACTTAATGCATATGGATATATACATACATACATATCGTAACGCCTTTTATCCCCGAAGGGGTAGGCAGAGGTGTATTTCTACACCCACTTTTCGCCAGATATACTTTAGTCCCACGTAATAAGTGGCGAGCCTATTGCCGTACCGGGCACATTTCCAGACTCCGTGCTGCTACTGAGAATTTCGTGACAGAAAAACCCAATAACACCGCCCGACCCAGGAATCGAACCCGGGACCTCCCGATCCCACGCGCATATTTATGCCGCGAGACCAACGAGGCAGTCGTATAGGGTTTGATGTCGAGTTTTCCGTCTCTACGCAAAGATGGTATTTGCATCGTGTTATCCCTTAGTCGCCTCTTACGACACCCACGGGAAGATAGGGGGTGGTGACACTTGTATTCTATGCCGTCAACCACACGGCTAATGGATATATACACGGTACATATACCGAAATGATATTTATTTCAATTTTTGTCTGTCTGTCTGTCGGTCTGTCTGTCTGTCTGTCTGTTTGTTCTCTCTAATCCCTGGAACGGCTGGACCGATTTTGACGGGACTTTCACTGGCGGATAACTGATGTACCAAGGAGTGACTTAGGCTATAAAACCGGTGACGCGAAGTCCTTACCTCAGGACGTGGGTGAAACCGCGGGAAACAGCTAGTGGCATAATAATATAAGAATAAGTGCTCGGGCCAATGTCTCGTCTTGCCCCTTTAACTGCAGTGAGAGAAAAATATCTTTAAATAAATTGTGAGGGAAATCGAGTAAACAAGTGCCAAAATACGTAGGTACATACATACATACATATACTCACGCCTTTTTCCCGTTGGGGTAGGCAGAGACAACAAAACGCCACTTGCTTCTATCCTTACAAACCTCACGCGCTTCCTCTACACTCATTACTCTTTTTATAATTGCTCGCCGGTTTCGGGTACTTCGGACCTTTCCGTTTTTTAGAACGTCCCCAATTTGATCGAGGAATGTCCGACGAGGTCTGCCGCGACCGACTTGCCCACACACATTTACCTTATAAATCGGTTTCGTCATTCTTTCTTCACAATTCGAATCACGTGTCCGAAGCCCTTCAGCATTCCTTTCTCAATCCTAGTCACGACATCTTCTTTCAGACCACTGTTCTCTCGTATAGTTACAATCGGAATTCTATCAATTAGTCTCACCCCACACATAATACGCAGTGTTCGCATCTCAACTGCGTTAATTCTACTTTCATGCCTTTTTGCCATGCCCAACTCTCACTTTCATACATCAACGTGGGGACATGCACTCCATTATGAACCGCTAATTGCGCCTCTTTTGGCACAGTCTGGCCGTCCATAAAGGCATACAGTGCTCCATTTATACGATTGCCCGCAGTCACTCTATTTTCAATATCTTCTTCACATCTTCCGTCTCTTGTAAACACGCGAGCCAAATATACAAATTCTTTTACTTGCTCTACTTTTTCATCTTCAATCGCAATATTACTCTCAGTCAAACTTTCATCTTTTTCAACACCCTGAACAGCATATTTTAAAATGGTTATAACTTATATGTATTATGTTAAACAAAGAACAGGTTTTGCTATCCACGACTTTGGCAGTATTGAATCAGGTTTGGGCTAAACAAAATTATATTTACATTCTGGATCTTTATTTGCGAAAAATGTCATGCCTTTTTTGATCACTATAAGAAAGAGTTTTTGTGATCATCATTATAAAATATTATTTCATAAAACAATCAGCTACATTGCTTTTCTTTGAGAAAGATATTCAAGAGCAATATTTGACGAAATCAAAAGAATTAAATTGTAATACATGTCCGTAACCGGACCTACAAAATGACGATGAATGGATATATTTTCATTTCTTCGATAAGCTTATATTATGACATAACACTAAGATTATAAGTGAGTGAAAATAAAAACATAATAACAGCCCCGTTTATCTTAACTTAACGCTGATAAAGATAATTATAAAGTGAATAAATTGTATAGAACTTGTTTTTACTATCAGTCGAATCAAGCGCTCAGTGCGTCAACGATCATCATGGTGAAGGCACGCAAATACGTGGTCAAGAAACATTTTGTCGGTTTACCAAAACGCGACGACTACGAAATTGTTGAAGATGAGCTACCGCCACTCAAGAATGGAGAATTTCTGGTCAAAGCTGAGTGGGTGAGCGTTGATCCTTACCAACGTGCCTACAACCCAACACTTCAGGTTCCATACGATCAGTTCTCGTTCCAAGTTGGAATAGTACAAGAGTCAAAGGATCCTGAATTTCCAGTGGGCTCTAGAGTCGTCTCCCATAAAGGTTGGAGTGATTACAGCATTATTGACAATACTAAGTTCGATAATATCTACAAGGCTAAGGCGTACAAGTTGCCAGATTTGGGGAATCTATCAAGTTCTTTGGGAGTCGGTGCCGTTGGTATGCCGGGTATAACTGCGTACTTTGGACTTCTGGAGCTGTGCAAGCCAAAGGCTGGTGAGACGGTTGTCGTGACCGGCGCCGCTGGAGCGGTAGGCTCAACAGTGGGACAGATTGCGAAGATCAAAGGCTGCAAGATCATTGGCTTCGCCGGCACCGACGATAAGGTCAAGTGGCTCGAGTCAATTGGCTTCGACAAGGCTATCAACTACAAGACGGCTGATATCACGGCGTCATTGAAGGCAGCCGCGCCTGAAGGAGTGGACATTTACTTAGACAACGTCGGTGGAGAGATCAGCAGTTTGATTATAAATCAGATGCGTAGAAAAGGCAGAGTAACAGTCTGTGGTAGCATCAGCTCTTATAATGAAGATCCTGCTAAGACACCTAAGGCGAGCATTTTGCAACCGTCCATACTGTTCAAAGAGCTTAAAGTTGAAGGGTTCATTGTGTGGAGTTGGACTGAACGCTGGCCGGAGGCAATTGAACAAATCATCAAATGGATTAACTCAGGTGAATTGATTCCTAGAGAGCATATCACTGAAGGCTTCGACAACATATTTGACGCTTTCGCGGGAATGTTGAGAGGTGAAAATTACGGCAAAGCCGTAGTTAAGATCTAACTATACATTCGTTTTATGTAAGGATATACATTTTTTTTTGTGTCTCGTCGTCTCAAGTAATCAGGCTTTTGTGTCTGTGTCAAATGTTATTATTATAAGTGCGTGTACCAAAAATGTTTTGTCATAATTTTTTATGAGATCACGGTTTAACACGTTCCCTGCGGCACAGATTTATCTGTACTTTCTATTAATGAGTTACGGCTCGTTTTAAACCTTGTCCTATACTATAGATTGTGGCGGCACGAGGCATATTAAACCCCACCGCCCCTAGGAGACCAAAATTCTTTTTTTGGAACAAATAAGACAAAGTGTACGGTTTTTGACGTGATTATTATTAACAATGAGTTGATTAACCTAAATCTGCCGCCGCCCGTGGTTAGATTAGTTAGTTTAGATTCTATGGGTAAAATAAAATGTGGGATCTGATGAATCCCGTACCGCACTGAAAAAATGACAGTCTTTCGTGTTATTTAGTGATGGGAAAATAAACATCGATTTTATTTAATTGTATTTATTTATCTAACCTATGGATGCTTTTCATTAAAACAGGTCAAACAATAATACTATTTGAAACCAGTACATTCTGTGAGTAATGTTCTTTACTTTTTTGTCAGCCTCACGACTTGTTAAGAAGGTGCGGAGTTTTTCATAACCTCCTACATATGTCCTCTTTTTTATCCCTTTTCGAGATGATGTGCTTTGTTTGCAGTAGATTCTGAAAAGTAGGGTCGAGCTGAGTAGATTAGGCTAAGAGTAAGGTAGAGTCGATTACATACACGTCGAGTGTACAGGCGGACTTAATGCCAAGGGCATTGTCTCACAGTCTACCTTTGAGTGGTGTAGAGAGAGAAAGGTAGGTGTATTGTATAGGTACTGAATCAGTTACGTGAAAAAAATTCTTACATATAGAATATAATAAATACATATATATATGACCGTGATCCGTATTCTTAATCCGTCACCACCGTGTCCGTGTGGTGACGGATTAAGAATACGGATTGTCACCACCCCATATCATCCCATGGGTGTCGTAAGAGCCGACAGAGGGAACATATTATGCAGAGAACAGCACTGTAAGAGAAGGACAACTTGATACAAACCCTATACCAACCCGTTTGGCCAGCGTGGTATAGTAGGCCAATTCCTCCTTTCAAAGGAGAGGCCTAGTCCAGCAGTGGACTGTTAAAGGCTGATGATGATGATACATATATGATAATATATAATATAACATAAATACATTACATATAATAATATATACATAAGCATATATATATATATATTAGAATATTATAACAACTAGATGAGATATTACACTGCTGCCTTAGCCAACAGGAGCTCCTTAATCAAAGTCTTGAACTTGTACTTTGTATCAGACGTCCTGATCTCGAGCGGGAGGTCATTCCATAGAAGAATAGATTGAATTGAAAACGAAGAGTGTACAAAAGCAGAATTGTGAGAAGGGACTGAGAGAATAAGATTATGAGAGGAGCGAAGGTTTAGGTCGTGATTGGAACACAGGTATTGAAAGTAAGAAGTTAAATAGTCAGGGGAGGTATGGGACATAAGGATAGTATAAAGAGTAGTGAGAGCACGCAAGCTGCGTCTTTGACGAATGGGAAGCCACTTCATTTGAGAACGATAAGTAGATATGTGATCATACTTACGAAGACTGAAAATGAATCGAATGCAGTTATTGAGAAGACGATCAAGTTTATTGAGTAGATCTGCATTCAGGTCGTAGTAGCACACATCAGCATAGTTGATCAAAGGAAAGATTAAAGTTTGCACAAGCATCACTTTAGTCTTGGATGGGAGAAACTTCTTAAGGTGGTAGAGTGCGCGTAAAGTACCAGTGATTTTTCGACTTACCTGAGTTACTTGAGTTCGCCAATTAAGCGAAGCATCCATATGAAGCCCAAGATTTTTGACAACTGGATACCAGTCCACGTTAGTGCAGTTATTTTTTTTTATTTTTTTTTATTTTATTTATTTATTGGAAGACCAACAGCTTTTACAATGTGTGATAGTGATTTACATGATATGTGACATACAGCCAATTACAGGTCCTCACTACTAACAACAAAACAAATTATTTATGTGCACACTTAATATTAAATAATCTTATAACTAATCATGACACAATAAAGCACCTAATCAGCATAGCTGTCAAAAAAGTCGCTACTAAGTACCCGTCTCACCGTCGCCGGACTCACATCAAAGATGTCAAAATCGTGCAATTTCATTGATGCGTTGAGTGCCTTGCCAGCTCGCCACATAAAGCTATCCTGTCGGTAGTTGGTGGGTGCTAGAGGTAAGTTTATTGGAGCATAATGCCGTGATTTTGTTGGTACATTTAAACTAAATTTAGACAAAAGTTCAGAGCTATTTATAGAATTATTTAGGATTTTAATTAAATACGTTATATCAGCTATGTCTCGCCGCTTGGACAGAGGAAGAAGATGGAATTTTGCACATAATTTGAGATAATTATCTGAATTGTATTTGTACTTAATTCTATAGCAAAGGTATTTCAAAAATTTTCTTTGTATATTTTCCAATCTATTTATGTACTTGTCATACCTAGGGTTCCAAATTTGAGAGCCATATTCAAGAATACTTCTAACATATGTGCAGTAAAGGATTTTATATGTTTTTGCTTCCCGAAAACATGACGAAGCTCGTACTATGAAGCCCAATGCTTGAGAAGCTTTCTTTATAATATTGTCAATGTGTGTATCAAACAATAATTTAGAGTCATAAGTTATTCCTAGATCACGAATAGTATGGCACTTTACCAAGATTTGGCCTTTTAAGTTATAGTCATATGATATGATTTGATTTTTTCTGGTAAAGGTGACAACAGCGCACTTAGATGGGTAAGGTCTAATTTGTTCCTGACACAGTAATCACCGAGTTGCAATAAATCCAACTGGAGAGCATGAGCGTCTGTTTGAGATGCAATAGTCGTGAATATTTTCATATCATCTGCAAAACAGAGTAACTTAGAGTTATGAAAGCAATTGCCGATGTCGTTTACAAAGATTACAAACAACAAAGGGCCCAACAAAGAACCCTGAGGGACGCCACTGGGCACATTTACCCAACTAGACACGTAATTATTTATTGCTACAGCCTGAGATCTGTTAGATATATAAGATTTAAACCATCTCAGTAGATCGCCTCTTATACCCGCTGCTCCTAACTTATAAATTAACGTTGAATGGTCGATTTTATCAAAACATTTGCTGTAATCAGTGTAAACAACATCGACCTGCTTACCCTGGCTTATGCTGTCCGTTAAGTAATCATGGAAGAGTGTCAGATTCGAGACAGTTGATCTCCCGTTTACAAAACCATGTTGAAATTCGTTAAAGGAACTACATAATGCGGCATACAACTGCGAATGTACTACTTTTTCAATAATTTTGGCAATCAAGCATAGTTTTGAGATGGGCCTATAGTTTGCTATGTCACATTTTGACCCCTTCTTAAATATAGAGGTAATGTGAGCAGATTTCCACAATGGCGGCATGACCCCCTCAGATAAAGATTTGATAAATAACAAGCTTATGGGCAGTGAAATAGTTTCAGCACAATTAATTAATAGAAGAGCGGGTATCTTGTCGGGTCCAGCTGATTTGTTTGGGTCCAGCGTTTTTAATAACTTAATTATCTCATGTAGCTCAATATTTATACTACTGATATCTGATATAGACTCGTGATGGCTATTTGAATCGAAATCCATCATAGGAGTGGAAGATTGCAAGAATGAAGAATAAAAATAGTTAGAAAAAAGGTTACAAATAGATTCACCGTCATTTGCTGTGCTATTACTATAAATCATGGTAGCTGGGATGCTATTTGAATTACATTTCCTTTTTATATACCTCCAGAATTGTTTGGGGTTATTTTTAATATTGTTTTCCACATAGGTAATGTACGTTTGGTAACACTCACTTTCAAGACTTTTAACCCTATCTCTTAACAAATGATAACTTACTTTGTCTGATAAATTTTTGTACTTTTTAAATTTATTATAGTATTTATACTTTTCTTTAATCATTTTCTTTAACGCCGGAGTGTACCAATCGGGATATTGGGTTTTGCTACTAGGTTTAGATGGAACGTGATTTATAATCGTTTTATTTAAAAATGCATAAAAATAGTCAGTGGCGGTAGTGACTGATTTGTTGCTAAACTCTATGTCCCAGTCAACCTCCGCGATTTCGCTATTGATTTTATCGTAATTAGCTCTAGAGTATAAGAATATAGGGCGCGCGGACGATTTTAAGGATGGTAATTGACAAAAATTCAAATATATAATGAGCGCCTTGTGGTGAGGATCTATAGTAACTAATGGATCTTCTGACTCCCGAACCGTGACTGTGTCGTTCGATAGCACTAGATCTAGTATTCTACCATAGCAATTAGTTACACCGTTGAATTGATGTAGGTCGTGAGTACATAACAGATCGATAAAAGAGTGCTCATCTACAGTACTCACATTGCCCGGGCATAAGGATGTCTCACCAGGATTCTGCGACCACAATATTCCGCTCATATTAAAATCACCCGTGATTAAAAATTTATCATTAGGTCTACGTAATATTACTTCGTCTAATTTAGATAAGAAATTATTCAACTGGCTTGAGAATGATAGCCCTAGATTTTGCTTACATAGATAAACAGTACATATATTCAGGTTAAAATGAAAGGAGCTCGTCTTACCTTTATTAATAGATACCGTTAGCCACAAATCCTCGGCAGTACTTATGAAACTTGGTTGAGAAATCGCACAAATATCCCTATGTAACGCGATGAGAACGCCACCTCCTCGTGTTTGACCTGTCCGGGAGTAGTCCCTATCACGACGCCACACAACATAACGTTCATCAAAAAGCTCCGAGTCACTTACGCCAGGCAATAGCCAAGTCTCCGTTAAAATTACAATATCGTAAACACTCAATCTCAAGTTACGATAAAATGTCTCAGTTTTTGATCGCAATCCCCGCACATTCTGGTAGTACACTTTTAAATCATTCAAAGCCATCGGTTAAATAATTATGATAGTCAATAATAGAATATGAATACAATTTAAATATTTGATACAAAAATAAGTCGTTAAAATATTTATGGCAAGTAATGTTATAATTCCAAAATGTGGGTAAACTGAATAAATGACTGGCACTCTAGTCAAGCAAATATGCAACTTATTGATATGGCACTTACATACGTTTATAAGTGAGACAGACATAGCAAAATGCGGCAGAGCAAGCAAGACATATATATGATCGGCATTTATAGCAAATAGGTAAACTACGCGGTGAGCTAGATATGCAACATATGTTTGAGAACAAAAGAGGAGCATTGACCTGCCCAATATGACAGAGGTGTTAAACTTTTTACAATAATATAATATATCGAATGACTTTGAGAACCATGACTTGTAATTATATAAGAAAAAATCGGATATAACGTTGACTATACAATCTTGTTTAAATCTGACACTTTGGTAATAGTGAACGAGCGAGCGGTTTCATTTTTTCGGACGTGTATCTTACAAAACTTAACCCAAACATATTTATAATTATTGTCCTTAGCGAACTGCCTGGTTTTATTAAGTAGCAATTTGGTGTCAGTTGTCAAGTGATCATTAATAAAGATTCTTCCTTGGTTGTCTTGGAAGCCTAGGTCCTCGGGTGTTATTATTTTCATGGCCCTTGCAGATGCTATAAAGTCCTCCTTGATGTATCTATTGATGAAACTTAATATAATAGCCTTTTCTTTGGAGTTATAAGTAGGTACCCTAGATATGTAATTGATTTGGGTTTTAGGGATGATATAGCCAATCTTAGTACCAATCTTCTCGATTAACTGAAACAAGTTTTCATCTTTGCGCTGTGGTACACCCTTTATCTCCACGTTGTTATGGCGGGAACGTTGCTCACTGGTTTCTACATGTGTCTGGATTTCACTCAGGGTGGATTCAAATGCGACCTGTTTCTGCTCGATTTCCGAAACAAGGCTTTCCATTGTTAGTACCTTATTAGTGCATTCTTCCAACTTAGCGCTGGAATATTCACAGGACGCTTTGAGATCTCGAATTTCATCTTTAATGGTCCTGACGTCGTCTATCAGTGAAGGCAGCTGAGATAACCTATTTTTGAAATCCCTGACTTCTTTCATGAGGCTTTCCAAGGATACATGCTCCTTGATAGAAGGTGGCGCTGGTGAAGTTGATCTGCACGACGAACATTTCCACGCTGCCCTGCGATCGTTGCCGAGTTTCCTCCAACCCGACTCGGATATTCCAGCACAACCGAAATCAAGCTGGTTATCACACGCAGAGCATTGGGCTCCATCCGTGAAATTCGAGTTACACATTGCACACTTATGCATTATTGTAATATTAATGAATGTAAAGAAGGTTGACGATATATGATACCAATCGAAACCGCAAGAAGTACGTGCTGTATATGCTACCGTGCACACGGAACTGCTTTACGTGCGTGCACGGAGTTAAAAATTATGTTAGGCAAAGATGAAACATCCAGTCTCTTTAGCATCCATTGGCTACCCAGGATAATGGCTTGGCTCTTAGTAGGGTTAACAGTTAGCCCGAATTTGTCACACCAATTTTGTATGGCTGTTAGGTCCTTATTTATTTTGTCTATTGCCACAGAAACGCACTCCAGATTTTCTTGAGCATATATCTGCAAGTCATCGGCATACAAGTGATACGCACACTGAAGATTTTGAGTTATGAGATTTATAAAGAGAGAAAATAAAAGAGGAGAAAGAATACCGCCTTGAGGAACGCCAGCGCTGAGATCACACCAACTTGAAGATGAATCATCGATGCGGACAGATTGCTGACGACCTTGAAGATAACTTGAGAACCAATCCAGAGCTCCAGATGAGACCTTGAGATAGGAGAGGATGGATAAAAGGATGTCGTGACTAACGGTATTGAAGGCATTGGAAAAGTCAATCAACACCAAGACTGTGACTTTGGTGTTCTTCATGCCTTCACGAATATCGCCAGTTACTTTAAGGAGAGCGGACGTAGTGCTGTGCCCAGGCCTGAAGCCTGATTGCAAAGGACTTAATAAGTTATTTTGGTATACAAACCGAGCCATTTGTTTGTGCACACAGGCTTCAAGCACTTTGGACAGGAAAGGGAGAATGGATATTGGACGGAAGTGGTTAGGTAGGGAAGGGTTTGAGATTTTGGGCAGAGGGATGACGTAGGCTTTACGCCACGAGGACGGGAAGGAGCCAGACTCAAGGGAGAAATTAATGATGTGCGAGATAGCCGGAAGAAGATGATCTAGGATGGTGGTGACCATACGACGACTGATATTGTCATATCCCACAGCATTTGATTTAATGGAAAGGATTATCTTTTTGATGTCATCCGGAGACTAGAGAAAAATGAAAAGCTTCAATATTAGGTTGTGTTAAACCAGCTAGGTAGTTGATAGTGTGACACTTGGTCTGATGATCCAATGGTGTGGAAGTGGAGAAATGTTTATTGATATCATCCAGACCAAGTGAACCATGGATGTCAACACGCTGCTGTCTGCCAATACCTAGCATTCCAAGGAACTTCCAGATATTGGCAGGTGAAGAAGAAGTAATGTTATTGAGAATATGTCGGCGTTTGGCGTTGCGTACCATCTGGTTACACCGATTCCTTGCAGATTTGAAAAGCGCCCAGTTTTCGTCACATCGGTCCCTAATATATTTCCTGAACGCTCGATCTCTACGCCTTATGGCCATCCTAATACCAGTCGTGATCCAGGGTGCAGGAGGTCGTTTCAGCTTCACCCGCCTCACTGGGGCATGGACATCATACAATTGACAAACATTGTGATTGAAGATATGAATCTTCTCGTCGATAGAAAAAGCTGATAACATGCTATCCCAGTTAAGCTCAGATGCATCCTGACCCAGTTTTATCTCATCCAAGCGACCAAAGCAACGCACGTGCACAACTTTAAGTGGGGATTTGGGAGGCTTTAGGCGATAGGACAGGAAGACAAGGTCATGACGGGAAATATCTTCCTATATCCTGATTTTGACTCAGATTCACCAACCGGTTTTTTCACCTTCCTCCTTAATTAACTTTTCCCGGCAACGTTTCGACACAATCGGCAGTAGTCTTACTGAGTCACGTGCGCAGCCTCGAATGCGTTGCACAACAATAACCGCGTGAAGCTAGCGTAGAGTGCGGTACGAGGTGCGCTGGGTACAAGGTGTTCGCAACCTCGTTCTGCACTGCGTTAGAATTATTATTTGTTCAGTGCGGCACGAGGTCTCAGAAACCCGGAATTAATGATGGTGTACCCCAGAACTAGGAATCAATAACACATCTCAGATATATAATTATCTCTTTCTTACACTGAACAAGATGGAAGTTATGCCTCCCGCACGACAGAGAAGTTTAAGTTTTTTCTTACCGCTATAAAAACGAGACACGGACAAGGTGTTTCAAGCCCTGTTTCGCACGTGTTAAGATCACGACATTAAAATTTTGAAATTATACAAATTTTATCTTCGTTTATTTTGTACGTTTATAAAATATCTCTAGTTATAGCTCAATCCATGATGAGCCCAGAAAGACAACCATCTTGAGAATCTCACACTATATCGAGACTTCACGAGCATAGTGCAATTTTTTCGAAGGTAGTATCATTGCTATATTATGTAGGTACTTACTTATTTTTTTAATGTCGTGGTTTGTAAATATTGCATAACTTTTATTGTGATTACAGAAGATGATGACATGACCTTTTTTAATATCAGATAAACTTTAATTACAAATGACGAAGCGATTTTTGCTATCCTACTATCAACTTTTTAATAAACTGTGACAAACTTATGTGTCTGCCATGATTGCCTGGTAAAGGGGTGATGAAAATGATAAATAAAAAATACGGAATGAACCACATTTTTCTTGTCATCATCATACGAGTACAGTGTTACGCAGTTCACTGTTGGACATACGCCTCTCTTAAATATCGTCACAATAACGTTGTCGTACCTCAGGGAAGCGTCCTTAGACTTATTATGACGTTTCTATGTCATATTTCTATATAATATTCTATGTCATGTATACGTTGTTAACCGACTTCAAAAAAAAAGGAGGAGGTTCTCAATTCGGGCGGTATATATATTTTTTTTATGTATGTACACCGATTTCTCCGAGGTTTCTGAAGCGATTTACGTGATTCTTTTTTTGTTTGATGCGGGATAGTTTCGATTTGGTCCCATAACAATTTGATTCAGGTAAGCCCAGTAGTTTTACTTTAATAGCATTTTGTATTTACCTTCACCTATCCCGATGTCTGAAATAAAATCTCGCAAGTAAATTTGATCCACTTCCCGGTTACCGATTTAGCTGTATAATTTCTGTATATGTATGTAAAATGGATGACAATGAAAAATGATTATGATATAGAGCTGATCTGATGATGTAAACGAAGAAGGTCATAGGAACTCAGTAAATAAATGACAAAACTCTGTCGAATTTAGGCTCGATACATTCGTCTTAACGACCGACTATAAACCTATTAGTAAACAGCACATATAAATAATAGGTACTATCTTAGATTATTAGAACAAAAGGCAGATGGAGAGCATTCATCAAATTAAGTGAGGCACGTTGACAGCTATGTGTGCGTGACATTTGGCGACTGCAATGTACGGACACGCGCGTCTATGTGCGTGTAAAGTTGCCAAATTATGAATAATCTCCCACTATTTTGCACATAGTTTTGTAATGTTTTTGTGGAAGTTTAGATATACTGACATTAGTTTGCGGTCTTAATTATTTACTGTATTACTGTAATAGATTTCATTACGTATAATATTCATGCACCGGAGACAGTGAACATTAATGAAAGCGACGTACACTATACAAGTGAATATAGACCAATTCTCTCACCCATATAAAGGTATTCATAAACAGGCGAAATTTTGTCAAGTACACAATCTTAATATATAAAACCCTTGCGTTACTGACTGACTGACAGACACGCTACAGCCGTAACTATTGGGCGCAGGAAGCTGAAATTTGGCATGTATGTTCCTTGGGGACCGTAGGGGTGCACTAAGAAGGTATTTCCCGAAATTCCCACGGGATCGGCCAAAACGGGTAAATTAAAAAAAAATGCAGGCGTAGCTGCTGGTCCTCTAGTAAAGTATAAATATTATGATTTGTAGACCAAATTTTACTATTAAAATATATATAAATATTAGAAGCGCAAACTCATGGATATGATTGTTTATTCTGACCACTCCAACGTACGGTTCTCAAGCCTGGTCACTTACCCAGCTTCACAGGTCACGCCTTGGGGTCTGCCAAAGAGCCAAAGAGCGCAGATAGCATCCCGGATCTTAAATTTAAAGACAGGATACGGAACACCGAGCTGAGTTCTAGTACAGGTATCAAAGACGTGGGAAGAAAGGCTGCCAGTCTCAAATGGAACTGGGCGAGCAGCGTCAGCCGTATGTACGAGGCTCGTTGGGCAAGAGTATCAACACTGTGGATACCAGAGGATAGACAACGTTGCCGAGACCGGCCCCGAAACGGATGGCGAAATGACCTAGACGCCTACCACAAGAGCTGGCTTGAGATTACGTGCGACAAGCATACCTGGAAAGATTTGGGGGAAGCCTTTGCCCAAGAGTGGGACAACGTAAGCTATCAAAAAAATTAATGCCTTCAATCAATAATTTCTGTTTCTACACATTAAGTACATGAATATTATTTTGGATCGTATAGGGATCGAACCCAAAACAATGTATACGGAAATGTATACGTAATTGGAAAGCCTATAAAAATATTTGCTAATAAAGATATATCTAACATATACTTTTATAATATGTTAATATATTTTTCATTAACATGACAATTCTTATTACATATTACATAAATCAATTGACAAGTGCATTTTCCATAATAGGTACAGGGAAAGCGGCGTCGACGTAAACTGGCAACACTTACACATTTTTTGCAGAAATACGAATTTTATCGATATTAAATTATAAAACAGTCAAATAATCCATAGATAACTGTGAAAAGATATTCTATCTTTCTGTTTTTGCTTTTGGAAACAACTTTTACAATGTTTAAAATCGCATGACGGCATTTTATGAATTTAAAAGTTGAGTTGATCGTGGCGCGTGAACTGTACGATGTATCGCACTGAGCCTCACGCAACTGTTCCGCGCGCTCCATCTGATTCTTGTTCTATAATCTGAGGGTACTATTTAATTAATATCAAATCTTTATTATTTTTTACTTTTTAGTTTTTGATGTCGGTTTTTTTAACGTAGTAATTTTTATTTAATAATTTTATTTTATAGGCAGAGATAGCCACGCGGTGACGGTGCGTATGACTGACAATCTAAATTTATGTACGCATTACATTTTTTATAATTCGAATAGTTTGATAAATCTTCAATAATATTTTGGAACGAAAATCACGTGAATTTGCAAGTTTATCAAAGCTTAAAATAATATATTCAACAAACAATTAAACTTCAAGTCTTCAAGGTACATATATAAGGCTTTCATCCCGTGAGTCTCGGTCTCGAAAATTTCGAGAGTCTCGACGATTTTGTTGTGTTTTCGAGACTCGAGACTGCTACCTCCAGTTTTCGAGACTATCGAGACTTTCGAGAATAAGTCGTGACAGGGGAAGGCATTTAAATCAGTGCTATAATTATTTATTTTCTATGCCCCCAACTAGTGTCGAAACAGAGAGAGGTTTTTCTAACGCTGGCTATTTGTGTAATAAGATCAGACCCTCTCTATTTATCACATTGGATGCTCTTTGCCTTCTACGTGCATATTACAAAAATTAAAAAAAATAAAATTTGACTTGTTAATACAAACAAGTCTGTTGATAAATAAAGTCCATTATTCAAACTTATTGTATTAACTGCCTAGATGCCTAACTTATGAGTATGAAACCTTTATTTGAAAGAGTCTCGAAAGTATCATTTTTCCCGGGAATTTCGAGACCAGGCTGAGTCTCGATTTTTTCCCGGGACTGGAAAATGTATCGAGACTGAAAGCCCTATACATATAGTATAAAGTCAATTTTCAAATCGTAAACATTTTTCAGACTTAAATAGCCGCTATGCTTACATTCTCACCTTTTAGCATTCCCAGGAAAAGATTGAATATATTATCAAAACTACAGTGATGTGCTCTCTAGGTGTCAGTTCACCTGAATCAACCCATTTGACGAGCTGTTCTATTGCCTCCGACCAGTGATCAATATAACTCCACACAAGGAATCCTTCAACTTTATAGATTGCAAAATGCTCGCCTTAGGTGTCCTAGCGGGGTCTTCATTGTAAGAGCTAATGCTACCACTGATAGCAACTCTACCTTTGACACGCATCTGATTTATAATCAAACTCCTGATCTCTCCATCAACGTTGTCGAAGTAAATGTCCACTCCTTCAGGTGCGGCTGCATTCAGTGACGCCGGAATGTCATCCGTCTCGTAGTTGAAAGCCTTGTCGAAACCAATTGTCTCGAGCCACTTGACCTTGTCGTCGGTGCCGACGAAACTAATGACCTTGCAGCCCTTGATTTTTGCAACCTGTCCTGCAAGTGAGCCTACAGCACCAGCTGCGCCAGTTACAATGACCGTCTCTCCAGACCGCCATCCAAAGGATGGCACAGCTCCAGAAGTCCAAAGTACGCAGTTATTTATACCCGGCATATCCACAGCGCCGACTCCCAAAGAGGTTGGTAAATTCTTCAAATTAGACAACTTATACGCTTTAGTCTTATAGATATCGTCGAACTTATTACTGTCAATAATGTTGTAATCACTCCAACCTTTATGGGAGACGACTCTAGAGCCCACTGGAAATTGGATTCCTTCAAGTATTGAACTATTCCAGCTTGGAACGAGAACTGGTGGTATGGAACCTGTAATATGTGGTGCACGGACCTTTGACATGGACAACATGGACAGGATCAACGCTCACTCACTCAGCTTTGACCAGAAATTCTCCATTCTTGAGTGGCGGTAGCTCTATTTCAACAATTTCAAAGCCATCGTGTGTTGGTAAACTGACGAAACGTTTCTTGACCACGTGTTTGCGTGCCTTCACCACGTTGATCGTTGACGCACTGAGCGTTTGACTCGACTGATAGTATAAACAAGCTCTTACACAATTTATATTCATTCACCGTATTACAGTATCTACTTAATCAGCGTCATTAGAGAGCATGCTACTATTATTTACGTTTTTGTCTTTGTTATGAATAAAAATATAGAAGCGGCGGTAGCCCAGTGGTGTACGTAACGGACTGCCGAGACGATGGTCTCGGGATTGATCCCCAGGTACCCCGGGCACACACCTCTGACTTTTCGAAGTTATGTGTGTATTAAAAATGTTAATTATCGCTCGCTTAATAATGTGCCCGGTAGATGGCAATAGGCTCGCCCCCTATTACATTGGGACCGAAACATATCTGGCGAAGTGTGGGTGTGTAATACACCTCTGCCTACCCCTTCGGGGATAAAAGGCGTGAAGATATGTTATGTCTTTGTTATGTCTTAGTGACACCATATCGTAGGCTTATCAAAGCATGCAGTAAAATATCATAAATAGATTCTTCGTCATCCGTTACTTACATTTAATAACTTTGTTCGGCTTATGTTTACTAACTTACCACCAGATATATATATATATATATAAAACAGACAAAAATGGTAAATGATCATCAAAATGAAACCCGCATTTTAGTATAAAATTATAACCAAAGTTTTAACATTTTGCTATCCTATTTAAGCAAAATGACTCCAAATAAATCATTGTTAAACCAAAAGTAGTAAATGATCACCAAAATTAAACCAGCATTTTAATGTAAAATTATTATTATTATTATACCAAAGTTTTTTTGTTAGTTGTATGAAATACCAACACATAAATTGGTTTTGGTTACACCACCTACTTTAATAAACTAAACTGACGGAGCCCTACTTCGCAGGGCTCCTATTTTTGAATTAAGGGTCACAAGAGAACCAAACATAACTATTTATTTGGTGATAATTTACTACATTTGGTGTTCGAATACAATTTGAAGTGCAGCCGTGACTAAAATAGCTAGTAATATTGTAATTTTAGACTTTATTTTTCTGGTGTTAAGTATATATTTTTGTTTAAAGAACTAAGGCTATCAAAGCATTTTATGGTAGTCATTATATTTAACCCCATTTTGTTCATTCGATCGGAAAATCGATGGCCATAACAAAGTCCTTCAGGCAGTCTGAATACTACGATGGCCACACATTCACACTACACAAAAATGTGAAACTTTGCGAAAGAGGCAGTCCAAGCCAGAAGCAACAACACTCCATTACCATGTTTCACCCTACAATTAAAATCACTCTGTCAAGAGTGTACGACTAAGAAGAAGAAGAATATCAAATGCAATAATTATAAGTCTAATCAAAATAATCTTGTTCTGATATCGGCCAATGATTTTAAACTTTCGAGTGATGATATCGTGAATGACTGATACAATAATATTATCGTAATAAATGTTTTGATGATTCGGATGCAACGTGAAATCGTTTCAAGTTATCTTTTTATCATAATCTTATGCAACTTTTTGTTATAAAATAATAATAACGAACACACTTTGTGAATTGAGCCTTTGCGGCAACTACCATCAGTTCCCAAAATTATTTACCACAAGTAACAGAGTGATTTGACTAAAACCTTGATGCGTTGGAAAATCTTATGAAACAAGCCAAAAGAGTGGATTAATATTGCCTGAATCACATATTCCAGAGAGATTAAAGATAAGAGAGGAAAGGAAGAGAATGTAGATGGGTGTTGACCAGACGATAATATGGTAGCCCGGGCTGCTTCCGCAACTCCACGTCCTGGCGTGTATTTTGCGTGCAAAACGACGATAATTCCACTAATAAATTTTGTCGCAGCAAATTTGGTATGCAGAGTTTGAGTGAGTATGCGAACAACTACCAAAAATGGAGCCAATATTAGTAACAAATGATAATATAGCCAGTGCACATTGTTTGTTATGCCTGGAAAACAGCGGGACCGTGTAGGTTACTTAAAATAGTTGTTTGGCCTGAAAAAAAAGGTTCTGTAGTTCGCACATTTGCTTAGCATTTAACAATAATCAATGGTATCCGGTTTGTTACCAGAATTTTTAATATCCGACGTCACTTACAACTCCATAAATCTGGTAGTAGTTTGTACCACGTATTCCAAAATTTACTATGCGATTACCTGTTTGGCGATAATGTATAAACTCTTTACATCCATTAAAATTAAACTACAATGGACGGATTTAATCGCGAAGTATATAGGTTTCACGGCGCTCACCAATGACTTTTAAGAAGTTAAGTGCGTATTAAATTGGTAATAAATAGATTGAATTGGCAATCGCACTAAACAGTCTAATTTATATATGTACTAGCTTTTGCCCGCTGCTTCGCACGCGTAAATTACGATTAGATAAAATATTTTGTACAAACCCCTGCCCTCCTCAAGGAACATACATGCCAAATTTTATCTTCTTGCGCCCAGTAATTTCGGCTGTAATGTGTCTGTCAGTCAGTAACGAATAGATTTTATATACACAGATTGAAGTGATTCCATTTAAAAAGTAAAAGATTTTACACAAACTCTGAATCCCTTTTCCACCCTCTTAGGATATTTCCAAAATAAATGTCTTTGTGTTCGCTAACGTCATTTGCGGATCCAATTAACAAAGTAATCCCTTGAAGGGATAAAAAGTTCTATGCAAATTATGACTCCCCTTTTTATCCACTTAGAGTGTTAGTGTTCACTAACTTCATTTGAGGAACCAATATACAAAGTTTGAAGTGGATCCATTGAAGGAATTAAAAGTATCACTCAAACTTTGAAAACCTGTTTCACCCGCTAACGGGAGGTATTGCCATAAAACCTCTCTTAGTGTGCCCATACCCATAAGGAACATACATGCAAAATTTCATCTACTTGCGCTCATTTGTTTCGGCTGTAGCATGTCTGTCAGTTAATCAGTAACGCAAGAATTTTATATACAGACAAATTATACAAATAAATAATATTTGACTGCCTTCGTGGTACAGTGGATAGCACATGCGTCTGCTAAACGGGAGGTCTCGGGTTCGATTCCCGGGTCGGGCAAAAGTATTACTGAGTTTTGTCAAATTCTCCGTAGCAGTACGGAGTCTGCCAATGTGCCCGGTAACGGCAATAGACTCGCCCCCTATTACGTGGGACCTAATATGCAACATGGCGAAATGGGGGTGTAATATTACACCCCTGCGTACCCCTTCGGAGATACAGACATGAGACTATAAAAAAAAAAAAAACTGTCTGTAATCTCAAAATAACTGTATTGCATATTGTTGCTAACCCGTTTCCAGTAACCCAACGACTTATTTAGATTGTTTTTCTGACCGTCTTTTTATTTAGGGTAATCTTAAAAATGGCTGAATCGATTTATATGTGTATTTTACATTTATGGTTCATGAAAACTCTCGAACAAACGATGAAAATTTAATTTAGGCGTAGCTGCTTGCAAAAGCTAGTTAAAATTAAATTAGTCAAGTATTCCGTAGCAGTATACATTTGTACCTATATCTCAGCGTCATTGTAAAAAAATATAAAATAAATTATTCAAGTTCAAAAACCCTTTCTTTAGTATTTTAGGTTAAAGAAATGAGAGAAGCCTTGGTCGGCAGTTGAAGCAAGCAGATAACTGATAAAAAGTGCTTACCTGCTTAAAAATAAATAAAAATAGCAAATTAACGGTTCTAAGTATTTTGGCTTCTATTGGTTATATAAAGAACTATCCCACATTTTAGTTAGTGAAGATAAAGAGCGCTTAGATGAGAGCCAGCCACATATGTAAATTTAAATTAATGAAAATTAAAAACACATCAGGAACCATGAAAAAAAATCAAGTGAAGGAATTAAAAGTTTCATACAAACTGGGACCCCTTTCTGGACTCCCCGTTTTAGTGGTGAACTCACTAACGTCACTTGAGAAACCTATATACAAAGTTTGAAGTGAATCCATTGAAGTTCTTTTTATATTACATAATGGGACACCCTTTCTTACCCCCTTTAGGTGAGTGACTTCGAAAACTCCTTTCTTGGTGTTCACTAACGTCATTTGAGGAACCTGTACACAAAGTTTGAAGTTAATCCAATGAAGGAATAAAAAGGTTTCATACAAATTCCGACTCCCCTTTTTAACCCTTTAGGGTAAGAAATTCCAAAAATATTTTCTCAATGTTTACTAAGGTCATTAGAGAAACCAATATACAAAGTTTGAAGTCAATCTACTGAAGGAATAATAAGTTTCGGTTAATACACACTTTGAACCCCTTTCTAACCCCATGAGGGTGGGAATTTTCAAAAAGACTTTCTTAGTGTTCACTAACTTCATTAAAGGGACCAATATACAAAGTTTGAAGTCAATCCATTAAAGGAACAAAATGTAACATAAAAACTATGGACCTCAATCTTACCCTCATAAGGGTGGAATTCCAAAAACAATAATTCCTAGTGTTCACTAATAACCGCTTGACCGCGCACAAGTGACTATTCTCCCTTTTTCGAAATTCCGTAGACCGCGCACAAGTGACTATTTTCCCTTTTTGATTACAGCGCTATACTCGGTCTGAATTTACTCTTTCTTTCTATTACGTAATGTTTTAAATCCTTTTTCTCTGTTCTATTGAAATCATTGAATATTTATTCATGCTAAAAATACGAAGCGAGTCTTAAAATCGTTAACCCGGAACGAAAAAATAATGTCAAATGCCACTCTTTGTTTCGCGCGCTACGTGTTTACGTGCTAATTGTATGCGTGTAATTAAATATTTTTATACTATGATACATGTTTTTTTTTATTTGATTCGGTGTAGATAAAATCCCTCTACAGTGAAAACTCATAAAATATGTATGTCATCGATTTACTTTTTAAAATAGTCCTGTTTAAAATACACAAAGTGTTTTTTCAACGATAGTCAATATTCGCTGCTAAGTATAATAAATTGGAAACTAAATATCAACAAAGAATTCATACGACTTGAACGAGTACATAGTTGAAGAAAAACATCACTTCAACTTACTCATGTTACCGACTTATCAACAATAAATGTTTATGTTAGCGCGCCCATCTGGCGACCGACGGCGCGACATTTTGTTTAGAACGTGAGCGGTCGAGTCACAGATTTAACAAACAAGACTGTAGTCTTAGGGTCGAGTGAATTCGGCGAATTGGCGCTAGCGGTCAAGCGGGTAAGAACACGAAAGTTTTTGAGGATGTTTTGTATGTTTTTGATGGATCAAAGAGAAAATGCAACATCGACTATTTTATGCCGAAAAATGGTAGACGGACACGTCATATGAATCAGAAGAACGAGGTTCAAATATTTTTATTTTGTATCTAGACTGCAATTAATTCAAATATATCAATTGGCCAAGATAGGGATAAAGCTAAACTGTACAACAAAAAAAAATACAGATCGTTTTGTTAGTTGGTTACAAAAATATTCCCATAGACATCGAAAATTTTGCCTATGAAGAATTACCCAAAAATTAAAATGAATGAAAATTAAATGCACATCACGGACGATGAAAATCAAAATCAAGTGAAGGAATTAAAAGTTTCATACAAACTGGGACCCCTGTTTGAACTCCCCGTTTAAGTGGTGAATACACTAACGTCACTTGAGGAACCGATATACAAAGTTTCAAGTGAATCCATTGAAGTATTTTTATACACATCATGGGACACCTTTTCTTAACTCCCATAGGGGAGTAACTTCGAAAACTCCTTTCTTGGTGTTCACTAACGTCATTTGAGGAATCTATATACAAAGTTTGAAGTTAACCGACTGAAGGAAT
The DNA here is from genome assembly GCA_944739405.2 of Euclidia mi. Classification (NCBI taxonomy): domain Eukaryota; kingdom Metazoa; phylum Arthropoda; class Insecta; order Lepidoptera; family Erebidae; genus Euclidia; species Euclidia mi. The sequence continues at coordinate 9,116,519 of OX123211.2, read as the reverse complement.
AATGAGTTTCATACAAACGTTGACCCCCTATCTTACTCTCTTAGGGGTGGAATTTCCAATAAATTAATTCTTAGTGTTTACTATCGTCGTTTAAGGAACCAATATACAAAGTTTCAAGTAAATCCATTAGAGAGATAAAAAGTTACATAAAAACGTTGACCCCCATCTTACCCCCTAAGGGGAGGAATTTCCTGAAAAATAATTCTTAGTGTTCACTATCGTCGTTTGTGGAACTAATAAACAAAGTTTGGAGTCAATCCATTGAAGGAATAAAAAGTTTCATACAAACTTTGACCCCCAGTTTTACCCCCTTTCCAAAAGTCCTCTCTTAGTGCTACCCTACATTCTTTAAAGAACATACATGCTAAATTTCATCTTTTTGTGACTAGTAGTTTCGGCTGTAGCGTGTCTGTCAGTCAGTCAGTAACGCAAGGATTTTATATATTAAGATTACTTATGAGATATACCTATTGTGTAAACTTACATCATTTCTGTCCATCCGCGGTTGCCTGGAAGAGATCGCTCTATTAGCGATAAGGCCGCCAATTGCACACTAGTTTTATGTTATATTCTTATGTAAATACTTTGTTTGTTTTGGTGTTCAATAAAGTGTAATCTATCTATCTATGTTAGATGGCTGGTCGGAGTGAGTTTACAAGATTGCCCTCGGGACTCTCAATACCGATTTGCCTTCGTTGGCTGGCCAGAGCGAAGCCGTAAGGGTGCTGTTTGCTTAGGGTTGGGAGACTGTCATTGCCAGTGACGTAATAATGGCAAAAACGCAATATTTATACACCAGCTGCAGTTAATTCGTGACTTGACTTCATCAGGAATCTTCAACTTCTTCAGGCATCTTGATGACTGCATTAGTCATCAAGATTGCTGAATAGCTGCCGTCCCATCACATTTTACATTAAAAGTGGCCAGAATCCATTTGTCCAAATAAATTTGAGGTCAGTTGTGAGATGAAGTCGCCGCTGTAAGTACACTCATCGGCAAATTTAACCGCCCACCTTGTATTTTTTTCTTTTTGCAGAATTAGTCAAATTTAGACCACAAATTGTGATAATTTCGTTAATAATAATAACATACCTTTAAGATAATAAAAAACAAAAGTCTTGAAAAAAAAGCCATTTACTAAACGATTCTTACCGAAAATGATTAATGTAAGAAAAATCATTAACAATTTAAAGTATTTAATTTTGGAATAGTGGAGTGAAACAAAAAAAATGTTATAATGGGTGTTGCCACCCCTGTCTCTAGTGACTTCATGGAGCCTGTTTGGCTTTCCATTCATGATATCTTGAATATCTGATTGGAGGATATTGTGCCACGCCTCTACCACAACCGCCTTTAGCTATCCTAGAGACGTAGGAGCTAGTACTTGTGCTCGGACACGTCTTTTGAGGTTGTCCCAAATATGCTCTATTGGGTTAAGATCGGGACTCCGCAATGGCCACGGTAAAACTTGATTACCGACCTCATTAAGGTACTGAGTGACGGATCTTGCGGTATGGCAACGTGCATTGTCGGCGAAATGTATAACATGGTCCTGAAGAACTTTTTTTTTATAATAATAGGCGGCAAACGAGCAGACGGTTCGCCTGATGGTAAGCAATTACCGCCGCCCATGGACACAAGCAATTACCGCCACCCATGGACACAAGCAACATCACAGGAGTCACAAGTGCGTTGCCGCACCTTGGAGTTGGGAAAAGGGATAGGATGAGGAGTGGGATGAGGGAGAAGGAATAGGGAATAGGGCCTCCGGCACTCTCACTCACCGAACGAAACGCAACTTTAGGGACTGTTACTTCACGTCGATTTTCTGTGAGAGGGTAGTACTTCCTCGGTCGAGCCGGCCCATTCATGCTGAAATCAGCAAGGCTGTAGAGCCAATACGTGGAAGAAGCAGAGGTTCACGTAAAATTCCTGCCATCAGGGTGTAAGATAGAGGGTCAAAGTGTGTATGAAACTTATTATTCCTTCAGTGGATTGACTTCAACTTTGTATATTGGTTCCTCAAATGATGATAGTGAACACTAAAAATTAATTTATTGGAAATTCCATCCCTAAGAGAGTAAGATAGGGGGTCAACGTTTGTATGAAACTCATTATTCCTTCAGTCGGTTAACTTCAAACTTTGTATATAGATTCCTCAAATGACGTTAGTGAACACCAAGAAAGGAGTTTTCGAAGTTACTCCCCTATGGGAGTTAAGAAAAGGTGTCCCATGATGTGTATAAAAAATACTTCAATGGATTCACTTGAAACTTTGTATATCGGTTCCTCAAGTGACGTTAGTGTATTCACCACTTAAACTGGGAGTTCAAACAGGGGTCCCAGTTTGTATGAAACTTTTAATTCCTTCACTTAAATTTTGATTTTCATCGTCCGTGATGTGCATTTAATTTTCATTCATTTAAATTTTTGGGTGATTCTTCATAGGCAAAATTTTCGATGTTTATGGGAATATTTTTGTAACCAACTAACAAAACGATCTGTATTTTTTTTGTTGTACAGTTTAGCTTTATCCCTATCTTGGCCAAATGATATATTTGAATTAATTGCAGTCTAGATACAAAATAAAAATATTTGAACCTCGTTCTTCTGATTCATATGACGTGTCCGTCTACCATTTTTCGGCATAAAATAGTCGATGTTGCATTTTCTCTTTGATAAATCAATATAAATCAATATATTATCGAGAGGAAATGAATAGGTTATAAAAAATATGTATTAGTTATAAATACGTTAATTTGTTTATAAATAAGAAAATAAGAAGTGTCCGGCGTTTAATACTAATTAATATGGAGTAAGCTGTTCTTGACCGTACTTGGTCGGTTAATGATTATGAGAGTCTGGTTTCCGTGCGGGGGGAAGCCAGTCGTGCTACGGACAAGCTAGAAGGTGTACCTGGGGCTGAATGGCTTAGATACCGGTGTTACGAGGGTAAATAGCTGATTCATCTGTGCTTGGTTCAGGTGGCATGCTGATTACAATGCCTACTTTATAAACATTATTTTACTATTTTGCAACTTCAGTCTGCGTTTCGAGAGACGCTTTTAAGTAATAGATTCGTGTAGAAAAGTGTCAATACTAAAGACTGCATGTATGATGACTGATGAGTTATGCGTGATTGCATGCAAAATCCTGATTCAACAATGCGTGCCTGATTCGTATCGTCAAAACAGCATATGTATCATATGACTATTGAGTTGTACACGGAAAAAAATCAAACAGAGAGAATAATATATTATAGCAATTAAGTATAATATTTTTTGTACCTTTTTGAATGGATTGTATTACTTACAAATATTAGCAAAATATTTTTTTGTTATATTAAAATATTCTCGCTTGCTCATAAAATACAACTTTTTAATGTTTCAAAAGTGCCTTTCTACGCGATATGATCACTGATAATTATTTTTATAAAAAAGATTTTTGTAATTGTTAAAATATCATTGTTTTATTAATGAAGTTTTTCATTTTAATTTCTGTTTTTGATTCATCTGGGCACAAAATATTTGAACGTCGATATCTTGAAAACTACTTTAACCCTTAACAACCCACAAGTGTCTTGCGGACTCATTTATAGGTTTGAAGAATTTATTAAAACTAAAGTATTTGCCTCTGCAAAAAAAACCCTTTTATCTAATCTATCCCTATGGTGTATCGATTCCAAAAGTGTAATGAATTTTTTTATAATATTATTGTTGTTTTATTAATAATTAATAAACCACGTTAGTAACGCAGCAACCCACAAGTGTCCACAAGACACAATAACGATTTTTAACAGGCATATGTGGGTAGGTAGGTCGGATTATAAACAAAACATTGTTTATAATCATTTGGTATCTTGGTTTAGTAGTAGGTTAAAATTGGGGCTTCTGCATCACTTGCTCTCGCGTCGCCGCTCGAGCTGCGTGATACAGAAGCCCCAATTTTACAATCGAGATCGATTAATATAAATGTGATCTGCATCAGTCAGAACAAAGTGAGCTGACGCAGGCGCTCCCAATAATACCGTTGTTATCTGCGATCCGTCTGATTCACGATATAATATTGTATTTCATTCACCGACATATCATTGTAGTAGCAATGCAATGGGACAACTTACTGTCGTTTCTAGTTTGAGATGCTAATGTAACAACATTCTCAAGTAAGACTGCTGTGTTCAGTCGACGCGATCAGTCCGATCGGTTGTTGTGTGTATCATAATCTGGTATGGTGGCGAACTGACATAGCCAAGCAAAAATTATCGCGCGCACTTAAATAAGTACAATAAACAACAATATCATGTTCGATCACGGCACATCGTTGCATGGAAACGATTTGGTGCACATCTTGTACTAATGAATGCATAGGCCTTCCGTATAACGAGAGGTTAGCTTTCACTAGCAACTATAACTCAATAATAGAGTTGTGGACACTACCACAATGCAACAATATAGCTGAGTGTGCACATCAATTGCACATATTTGTCACAGACTAATCTTATGCCTTGCAATGTTTTCTTTTATACGTAATACTTTTTCTGTGTCTGTGACAAATAAATAGTTTTTCTTTTTTTTTTTTGTTTCTTTCTTAGTAAGTAGCCAATAGTAGGTATTATGGAGACATAATAATTGCTTATAATACAAAAAAAATAAAGTAAAAAAAAACATAAAAACAAAATCCAAACCGGAACAATACTCATTTGTTCCGTGCGGGAATCGAACCCGCAACACGTTGGTGTATTAGTTGCTGCGTCTATTAAACCTACTATTTACATTGTGATGCGATTCATACTCTTAGCCAATGCGCCAAACGTGTCGTCAAAGATGTTATAAAATATTGGACCACTTTGTCTTAACATGACGTGTATAGAATTATCCAAGATAATCAATAACTCAGTACAAACGTTTATTTTTTATAATATAATATAATTTTATGATAGTAAAATCTTCTAATATATAATATATTTAAGTAGTAGACAATTAGGATTCTTGATGGATGATTTATATATCTTAGTCTTAAAACAAATAGCACTTTAAAATACAATAAATGTTAGATTAGGAATCACTTATTTCTTATAAGATTATTTAATTACTCTTTTAATAATAATAATTATGCATTTCATTTTCATCTATTACAGGCATTCAATCCAGCAAACCTGCCGTCTTTATGATTTAGTCCAATCGTAAAAAGGAAATGGTGGTTTGATTAAAAACACTTGTAGGTTTTTATTACACCATACAGCTATTTCTTTTAGTATAAATTCATTTGCTTACTGCATCACTCACCTCGCTTCGCTCCGTTCGCAATGCAGAGCGCCCCAAAAATCACACTACTAACATGATCTGCGATACGGACGGTTGGCATTAGAAGTATAATATTATTTCATTCATCGATGCATCGTAATACTGGTAGCATAGTAACAATGTTTTTACTTGGGATGACATAATATAAACAACATTCTCAAGTTCGTTCGACGCGCTCAGTGCGGCTCGGGCACAGCGATGCATTCATAATAATTTATATGTACATACTGTTATCTTTGCACAGCTCGTTGATAATTTTAATGAATGAATGCAAAATCTTAACAATGTTGAAAGTAGGATCGGGTGGCTCCCGGGTTCGATTCCCGGGTCGGCCAAAGTGTTATTGGGATTTTCTGTTAGGAAATTCTCAGTAACAGCATGAAGTCTAGAAATGTGCCCGGTACGGCAATAGGCTCGCCTCCCTATTACGTGGGACTTAAATATATCTGGCAAAAAGTGGGTGTAGTAATACACCTTTGCCTACCTCTTCAGGGTTACAGGCATAAGACTATGAATGTATGTACTTATGAATTATATAATTGTTTTATCCACAACTAGTTTTTGCCTCTGACTTCGTCTACATGGAACTTGAACCCACGGTCACTCGGATTCCAGGTGATGCGGACGTATCGAGATACAGCAGATTGACTGTACGTGTAGTGTTCGATCGAATAATATAAATGTGTTCTGACTTCTGCGTCACTCAACTCGCTTCGCTCGTTTCGCGACGCAGACGCCTCCAATAATACCTACTTTTGTTATCTGCGATCCGTTTTATTCACGATATAGATTATTAACATTATGTTTTCAGCTTAGAATAATAACACCTATTCTAAGGTTTTCAGGTTAGGAATTTAACTCCTTGTCTTAGTGACCAATGTAACTGTTCTCTTTGCTGAGTTTTTTATTGTACTTATGAATGTGTATCAATTCATGTAATATTCCAATCATAGTATATATTAAAACTAAATGGGTATGTTAGTGAGTATAGGAAACGATTAAGTAAAATGAAACAATCCATATTGTATCTTTTTAAAAAAGTTTATTATCAAAGCACCATTTTTTTAAGCACATAACATTTTTAATGCACATATTGAGTCATGATAGATACAATTGTAAAAATCTCCGGAATATTTATAGCGATCATATAGGGTTAACAAATTAGGACAACCTTTATCTTCTAAATTAATTACATTAACACTATTTAAAATATTTTTCAACCATGACACTTTTTCAAGACCTTTAACGAAAACACACTTATCTTTTAAGATAATTATCTAAAACTAAATATTGATAATTTGAGTAAGGTATAAATCCTTCGCTCCAGTATATTTTTCTATTACGCTCAATCCAGCAAACTTGTTGTCTTTCCGATTTAGTCAAATCGTAAAAAGGAAATGGCAGTTTGATTAAAAACACTTGCAGGCTTTGATTACACCATATAGCAATTTCTTTTATTATAAATTCATTTGCTTCTGTTTTAAAGCCTTGGATGTCTACAATAGCAGTCATGATAATCTACGCACGATGTTGCTCAGAGGTTTGTATTCCACAAGTCGGTCGTTTATAATCAAACAGTATGCAGTTGTCTTATCTGGTATTTGTGTTGAACATTCAAATTCCAATCTTACATCCACTGGACCAGTTTTTAAACTATCGTTTTGCCTCGAGCAGTCTAAGATGAAGACTGGGGCCTTTTCTTTGAAATCCTGCAGATCAAGCAACGGTTCTACCGGAGAGTTGTAATACGACTGGCGAAATTTCACATACATTTCATATAATATACTATAATTTGTTCTCACAAAACTTTAAAGATAAAGGCTCATAAGGATAATATTGCGAATTTAAAAAGAGCGTAACATTTGTCACCTCACAATGATCAAATACAGAACTGTCTTTAGTTCTATTATTTTTTCTATTAGTTTGCAAGCAAAAAATGACATACCGAGGCTTTTCTAATTGAGAAGCAGTCTTTACTGACCAAGAATGCTTTGTGGTTTTAGGTAGTAAAGGATACTCATATAAATCCCAATTTCTAAAGGCCATCTGAATAGGTTTATCTCTTTCTAAGAGCTTTAAAAGTATTAAACGTTCTCGATCGGAAACTTTTATATGTGGTACTCTCCATTGAATTCTCTGTATATCTATTTGAAGCTGAACGACTTCATCAGTAAGAATAATACTATTTAAGTTAGAATTACTCCTATTCAATATAAGTTCGTGTTTACAATTTATCACAATTTTATTGTAATCCTCTGCAAACCCTAAAATCTTATTTAAGGGCACCACAACGCTAAAATGTCCATCACTTTGGAATCCGTTTAAATTCCAACCCCATAATGCAGAAACTTTACTTTCTGCTTCATTAAATGAGATGTATGACTTTATTGTTGATGTTATTCCAGAATTTTTTATACGATCTATTTCAATTCCATTCATTTCGTACCTGATGTCTTGGAACAAGTACATAACAGGGTTATTAGTAAACGTAACAGCTTTCTTGATCTGATGCCCATCCTTACCGAACAGCTTTGCTTGGCCTTCGATGTAGATGGAACTGGCTGATGGTAGCACGTATATATCTTGCTGGTGTATGGGGATTCTGATTTCATCGTTTTCTCTAAAACTGTTATTGTAGGGATTGTATGAATGGATTTCATAACTTTCGATCGAACTATCAAAGTGTGGTAAATCGGTAATCTGTAGTATACTCATACTTTAAACCCTAAAGCTTTAAGAAAATCTTTATTTGATTTAGTCAATTTCTTTACGTTTTTCTTACGTCTGTGCACCTTTATGGTCGTTGACGGAATAGGACGTTTTATTTTCACTAAAGGGTTTTTATAATATACTATCATTTTGCTTTTCTTAAATGAAGACGTAATTGAATATTTTCTTCACCAAAGTCAATACGGTAACCAAACTGATCTACAATCCTAACAAATATGGATGAAATTATATTTTTGTTAACTGGAAAGTAAATAACGTTCTGAGGTATTTCTATGTAGCCGTGACTTGGAGCAGTATCAGATATAAATTCATGAATAAAATGAGTCGGTAATCCGTTGCAGTATGAACCGTGTACAAGATCACATTCAATTCTGATAGCAGCTGTTAAACTGCTGTTATTAACGGGCACATTCGGTCTTGTTTTTAATACTGAAAAGTATAGTAAACCGCACTCGTACTGATCAGATAAATGAAGAGGTGGTTGAAAATACGAAATCAGTTCCGATTTATTTCCAGAGATGGTAACCGTAGTAGACATGCTTGCATACTGAACTCTTTTAGATGATCCTTTTTATTTTATTTCATGATTATACCAAAAATTCTTTAAGAAATTTAAACATAAATGTCCACAATTGAAGGGGTGATCACGTTGTATATTTTCATAATTATATTGAATGTTAGAACCTACATATTTTATAAATTCCTTCGGAGGTTTAAGATTTCCATAACTGTCAAAATACTCAACATAATCATTATATTTTGCATAGGCTACCCAATGAGAACCAGGATTTTTTGAACTATCCAAATTAATAACTCCACATTCTTTTTTATAAGGACATTTAGGGAGCTCATCTCTCATAAAGACACCTCTAAAATAAGGAATTCTATTCCCGTACTTTAAAATGTCAAAGTTAGTTAAGGCCCGTTTGGGTAGCCGATATCTTAGTTTTTTTCTTTTGATACGAAAATTCCAAGGCCGCCTTTATGTGGTTTAAGGTGTAGTCCTTTCCCAATACATAGAGCTTCCATTTTTTCATTATGTCTTCTCGATTCTTCATACAGCTTTTTAGCCATTTTGAATTCATTTATGGTTTTAGCAATACCAGCTGCACCACCTGCTAAAGCTCCCGCAGCTGATAATCCCGCAAAAATAGGAATCAAAGGTAATATTCCCCCAGTTTTTGGAATAGGAATAACGCGAGGGAGCTTAATCGATGAATCATCAGCCAATTCTCTAGTAGCGGCAATAGCTAATTCTATTGCCATTTTCTTGCTCTTAGGTTTTAATTTTTTGATATGCCTTTTTGCTTTTGTAATAACAGATTTTAATTTACTTTTTAACCCTTTTCCAGGTGTAATTTTTGGAGAAGGCTTTTTTTCCAAACCAGAACCAGTTTTAATTTTTGCTGACATAGCCTTACTTACTAAGCGTGCCGCGAGTTTTTCAGCTATACTGGCATCGGAAGCAACCGCTCGCTCTTTCGCCATTTTTAACTAAATTAAATCAGCCTTATGTCGATCCTTTAAGTTTGATGACTTGTGATATGCAATATCGTGATCTTTGCAGTATTCGTCCAACTTATTTACGCCGTTATCTCCTTTTGTTAGTCTTTTTATTAATTTAGTACCTGGGCCACAGTAATTATATCCTGGTAAGTGTAATTCAAATGGTAAATTATTAATAAGCCAATTGAGAAGACTACTCTCTCCAAAACACATTATAAGACTGATGATTCCGGTTTGAATACTTTAATAAATAGTTATGTGATTCGAGTTTGTTAACGTTATTTTATTTATAATATTACATTCGATTTATCAATCCAACTGCTTTCAGCTGAAGACAAACCTAACCATTTTACTAAAACTCTGTTACCTTTTCTTCTAAGAACTTTCTCGACTAGATATATATTGGGATGTTTTGTTTTTTGAAGTTCTTGTGTATAAAATGCTCCTAAAATAGGCAGACCTCTGATAGTGTCTTCAATTAAGTAAGTTATAGGAGTTGTATTTTGTATTTTACGAATTTTAAATATTTCTGTTGACCAGTTGGGAGTATAACCTTTTTCAAATGTACCTTTGTATTTACTGATACGCACATAATCACCTACTTTGTACTTGCTTTTTAAATTATCTTTTTTTGGCAACTTTAAATACCTTTCTAATATCAGTTTTTTATTCATATTTTTCACATTAGCAGGGATTTCATTAATAGTGCGATGGTGAGTGTGATTGTATTTGTAAATAACATCATTGAGGGTATTATTTACCCAATTGTAATTGCCTTTTAAACTAAATTCCTTATAGATTTTAGATTTCAATGTTCTGATAAATCGTTCGACTATTGAAGCTTTTTTTGTTGAGAAGGTTGAATAATGGTTAATATGAAACGATTTCATAAGCTTCTGAAATTTGTTATTATAAAATTCTGTTCCATTATCGGTTTGCAGATTTTTAGGAACACGCCCTTTATCCAACAAAGTTTTGAAAGAGTTATACACATCTTCTTTGCTTTTACTTCTCATAGGAAAGGCCCAAGCATATTTCGAAAATGAATCAATAACGGTAAGAATATATCTATAATTTTTATTTTCTTTTGAAATTGATTGCAAATCAATTAAGTCTGCTTGCCACAAGTCATCTATATCTCTCATTACAACATGTCTTCGCGGATAGTTCACTCTCGCATTTTTACGAATTTCGTTTACCACGTCAGCTTTGCTCATGTTCACAACTCAGTAGGTATGTTTGTCTCGAATTCTGCTATAATACTGAATAAAAAGCATATTATTAGGACTATTTATTATTTAATTATGTCAGCTTCTTTTAACTCTTCGATTATTGATAAAATTTCATTATCATGATTTGTATTACCGGCATCTCGGGAAGCAATTAATAGTTTTAATCTGTCAACCAGTTCGTTAGGATCGTCCCAATATACCAAGTCAGTGCTATTTTTGTATTTCTTTAACGTTGGTAAGCTTCCTCCAAATTTAGTGACAATATTATTGTTTGACGATTCAGAAAACAATGGTTTGATTATTTCACGATATTTTATACCTTTATCGCCTCTAATTTGCCCATTAGGATTGAAATCTCTCTTATGTGGATTTGTATAATGCAACATATCTTTATAGACAAGTTTATCTTTGCTCGATATTTGTTTCAAATCAGGTTTTCTTCGAAGTAAAAGTTCTTTTAAACCAGGGGTTAAATTGAAGCTTTTGTCACCAACTTTAATTAAAATGATATTATCATTATTTGCACTATCTATTTTAGAAAACGAATCTATTGAATTACCCATTAATATTTTTTTGTTTTCCCTCCTTATTCCAAATGGTATGTTTAGGTCATAAATATCATGGATATCACGACCCTCTAATGATATTTCTAAATCATCCGGTAATTCCGTCTGGGGAGGCTTTTTAACGTTCAGTACAGAATTCAGTTCTGGTTCATAGCATTCTTCAAACTTAGTAGATGAGCTAGTATTAATGTCACCTAATTCCACGTCTTCGAAATTAGAGTGTGTATTCTCAAAATTTTGTATTTTTTCTAAAGTTTTATTTGAATCAACTAGAGTTTTAAGGGGATCTGTGACAGGTTTTAACATTTTTTCAAGTGATAAGTTCGTAGAGTGTTCCTGGTTTTTCATTTGTTTTATTTTATTCTTTATGGAGTCTACAGACTTCATTAATTCTATTTTAATATTTTTCTCCATGTTATACTTATTAACAACTGTATTCAGCTAAAGAACAAATTATACTGAATTTGATTTGCCATGTTAATTACTTATATATATATATATATATATATATATATACATACATATAAACAGTCAGTCAAATTTAAAAAAACATATCAAAGTTCTGTCTGTACCTTCCATTATTTAATGACGATTCTTTATTAATAAGTAGAAAATTATAAGGTTTACTCCAAACAGTTTGACAAATATTTCTAAACTCTTTCCACTGTAAATCAGAAGTAACATGCTCTTCATAAATATGTTTTAAATTCACATCATCTTGTTTGAATATAATAAGAAAATTCACATTGTCACGCAACAGTTGTTTTGGAATTTTGGAATAGGTTTGAGATAAATAGAAACAATATATTTGTTTATGTCTACCCATACAAAAATAATTGCGAATATTAACTTGATTTTCACACGCAACATCATCAAAAATAAACACAGAATTTGTTAAAGCTTCACTCGGAGAAATTACCTCTTTATCATCGCTAAATTTGTAGAAGTTAATCTGCGAGACTCTTCCTAATACTTCACTCAAGAAACGATACTTTGGTTGAAATGAAGTTTTGGAATAAAGATAAAGATTTTTAAATTTTAGACCATTTTCATATAACAACAAACTAATCATAACGTTTGTTTTACCACAGTTCGATGGACCGCACATTATACATCGAATCGTATTCGGTAATAAAGGACTATGTCTGATCTGGTGAGAAGTTTCATTTAAATCTATATTATTAATTTTCAAAGATATGGGTTGCTTGATCAACTTCATTTTGACAATTACTGTAATGAATGTCTAACACGCATATTTATAGGTAGCTATAACTTTAACACTAAATTAGATATACATATCATAAAGTATAAATAACAGCATTTAACATGTTTGAACAGGTCTAGAAAGTTAGGAATTTTGTATTCTCGTATTACAATATTATATTTTTAATAATTGATTTCATTTGGTATTGAATATCATACAGATTTAAAATTGCATTCCTTATTTCATTATGCTGTCATAGTCAGCCGAAACAGGACCTGTTGCTAGCAGAGAAATCAAGTTTTATTGGTAAGTACGTTTTTAATGTTATTAGTTATTACAATATTATATTATATTATTATATGAATAATTAGATATCTTACTTTAGTTTTATTTTCAGAATCATGTCATACAGCCCCAGCATTCTCAACATTGGAGGACTTAACAGATTTGTATTTGATAATGTTGATTCTCAAATCCCAAGTCCTTTGGACGAAGTTGACCAGACAGAAATACAAGAGGTTAGTAAATATTATTTTATTCCTCATAGTTAAATTCATATAGTTATGAACTTTTCATTTATATTTTTTATGTTATTATATTGCAGGACAATGCTTTGGCAGAGAATGGTAGACAGTTAAAAAACAAGCCATCTTTTTACTCTCAAGGAAATTATGAATGTTTTGAAAAGCATCGGAACAAATCCTCTGATCAGGTAAGCACTACACAAAATGTATTTATGTTTATAAACATTTATTGTGCGCGTCCACATTATTATATATTTATGTGTGATTTATTTTTTTACAGGTTACTAGCCCATATTTCTCCACTCAAGACGATGGCATAACATACATTGAACCAAACTTTTCTACAAAGTCAAAAAAATTGTCACCGTCTAAAAGCGCCAAAGTTTATTAACGTCATCGGCAAATTCGTACATTGTTCGAAGAAATCGTCCTAAGCAAGGACGTCTTCTAATTAAGATAGATATTCGTGAATTAGATTATGTAGACAAAAATAAAAAAAACGAGGCTTGCTTAAGTGCACAATATGTGATTGAGGAGCCTTATGATGATGTAATGGATATCACAGAGACATTAATAAAAAAAATAAGTAAGAAATTGTGTGATACTGAGTAGTCTTAAGATAATATTTTTATTTAAGTTTAGTTGTATTTCTAAAAATAAATAAATGTTATCTTTTTAAAAATGTGTAATTGTTATGAGTCAATGTTTGTATGCATGCTTTATATTTATGTAAAAATTAAATAAATGTTGTGGCTGAATTTAGTAGCTCAGTACCGAATTGTGGAATACAAACCTCTAAGCAACATCGTGCGTAGGCTATCATGACGGCCATTGTTGACGTTCAAGGCTTTAAAACAGAAGCAAATGAAGTTATACTAAAAGAAATAGCTGTATGGTGTAATAAAAACCTACAAGTGTTTTTAATCAAACCACCATTTCCTTTTTACGATTTGACTAAATCAGAAAGACGACAGGTTTGCTGGATTGAACGTAACAGAAAAATATACTGGGGTGAAGGATTTATACCTTACTCAAATTATCAATATTTAATTGCAGATGTTTTAAAAGATAAGTGTATTTACGTTAAAGGTCTTGAAAAAATGTTATGGTTGAAGGATATTTTAAATACTAATAATTTAATTAATTTAGAAGATAAATGTTGTCCTAATTTGTTATGTTTATATGATCGCTATAAGTGTTCTGAAGATTTGTACAATTGTATTTATCATGACTCAATATGTGCTTTAAAAAATGTTTTGTGTTTAAAAAAATGGTGCATTGATAATAAACTTTTTTTTAATTGATAATATACATTGTTTTATTTTACTTAATAGTTTCCTAGACTCATTAACATATCCATTTATTTTTTAAATTGATAACATGATTACATTGATATTACATGGAGTGAGGAATTCATTAGGTACACACATTCATAATAAAAACTCACTAAAAGTAACGCTACCATTGATCACTAAATAATTGCTAAACTTAAAAAATTATGTTAACTATAACAGTATGGTATTACTGGGCACTCTGAGTTATGCAGAACACATTAATATGAATCGACCTCGATTGTAAAATTGGGGCTTCTGTATCACGCAGCTCGAGCGGCGACGCGAGAGCAAGTGATGCAGAAGCCCCAATTTTACGCTACTTTTAGTATACCCGACATTCGTTAGTGTTATTTATTATTCGTATTACAAAACTATCATTGTGCTCACATGTTTAATTACTTGTTTGGTTTTAGTACGTACAATACTTAGTAACTGTGATAAAGTGATCCTACTTGGACTTATTTTGATCGTAGATATGTCTAAAGAAAGACTAACAGCGGACGAAATTCAACATGCTCTTGATGAAAGTGGTGATGAGGATATTTTGTTAGGTGAAAATGACAGTGATAATAAAAACATTTGTGTTTATAGCTGTTCGGACAATGAAAGTAACCCGACAGAACCAGCCTGGGAATCCGAAGAGGAACAAGTATGGTGTGAAGGTGATGATTTGCCACTATAAAATTATGCATCGATTAACGTTTATCCAGGCAAATATGCAACAACTTGGACATCAGAACCTGAGAGACAAAGTCGGACTCGGACGGAAGTTCATAAGGTGATTCTTCCTCCTGGCAAAGTTATATCCGATCCAATAGAAAATTTCAACCTATTTTTCAACGAAAATATAATACAAATTATAGTGAAACACACTAACCCTGAAGCTCAAAGAGTGCTACAAGGCAGATGGAAACAAACTGATAATATCGAAATATAAGCATTTATCGGACTTTTATTGAGTATAGGCGTCAATAATCAGGGTGAAGTGCTGTCACATATGTCCTTCAAAAATATCTAGTGTACGTATAAATATTTACGTGTCTCAAAACAGTGTTCACAACACTGTTTTGAGGCACGTAAATATTTTTTTTTACCAGACTTTGCTATCTTTTTGTAAATTAATGGTTGTGCTTATAAGGCTTATAAGGCTGGTTCAAGTCAAATAAAGAATTAAAAAGATTTTGATGAAATTCTATTCACAATACCTTTATTTTCGTTTAAATACCATCTATTTTTTTAATGTGTCCTAATGGACTACTACTGGTCATTTACATTACTAAAGCATACTGGGTTGTTAAGGTTAAAAAACCGAGTCCCTCATTCAAATATATGTTCTTTGGTATACCTATTTTCATATGAACATGGATTACAGAGCTGAAAGTGTAATTAAGTTTTGGCCAGATGAATCAGTCGAAGAATGAAATTTCGAAGAACTACCCTTATGCGGCTGGCTCTCATTAAAGCGCTCTTCATCTTCACTAACTAAAATGTATGATGGTTCAGACCAATAGAAGCCAAAATACTTAGAACCGTTATTTTGCTATTATTGTTTATTTTTACGCAGGTAAGCACTTTTTATCAGTTATCTGCTTTGTCCCACTGCTGACCAAAGCTTCTCTCATTTCTTTAACCTAAAAATACTAATAACAGGTTTTTGAACTTGGATAATTTATTTTAAATTTTTTTACATTGTTGCTGAGATATACAAATGAACACTGCTACGGAATCCTTGACTAATTTAATTTTAACTAGCTTTTGCAAGCAGGTACGCCTAAATTGAATTTTCATGGTTTGTTCGAGAGTTTCATTAACCATTAGTAAAATACACATATAAATCAATTCAGCCATTTTTAACACGTTCCGGGACAGAACGTCAAAGGGCGGTTCTCCAAAACCTACTCAAATTGACACTAGAATTTCCCATACAAATTCACCCCCGCTTGACGACGTTGTGGTATACCTTGTTCTTATTTATATTGCGTGATATGACAGTACGTTTCTCGACGTGACCATTATTCACATTTTGTACGACTGTTTTCACGAACAAATTTTATAGCAAAACAACAATAAAATACAAGTAATTATGAAATTATATCTACTTTTCACGATCGCATTCGGTGGCGTGAGCTTTAGCGACGCGGGTCTCCCGCGCAATGACACAGTGTAGTTTACTTTGTGTGCTCATAAAACGTCACGATGTGAGACTAGCCAGCTATAGGTTCTTGTAATACGACACTAATACGTCACCCTACAATATTTTCTATTGCTGACGACCGTTCTTTGACGAGCTGTCGTATTTCGAAGCTTAAAGTCAGCCGTCGATGGACGTTGTGTCGTAATCTATAGGAATTTAAGGACCGTCCTTCGACGTACTGTCCCGGAACGTGTTAATATTACCTTGAATAAATAGACAGTCAGAAAAACAATCTAAATAAATCATTGGGCTGCTGGAAACGGGTTAGCAACAATATGCAATGTAGTTATTTTGAGGTTACAGACAGACAGTCAAATATTGTTTATTTGTATAATATATATATATATATATATATATATATTCAGTCGGTTATAACCAGAAGTTTGGTAGGACCATGGGAGATGGAGAGAAAAGTATCAAAAGGCTAGTCTATAAGTCGACCCTGAATGTCAAAAATAACATCAATCTATTGTGGTAATAGATTGAATGGCATACAGTCATATTTATTTGCATGGCATAATATTTACAATCCATTTACTTTACAGTATTTATATAAAAGTTAATTGAACTAATTAGGTACCTATAAATCACCTCTATTAATTCTTTGTTAATTATCGTTTGCCCGGTGACCGAGAAAGTTAATAATAATATAATAATAATATTCTACCACATTCACACAACATCATCTAGTCCCAAACTAAGCAGAGCTTGTACTATGGGTACTAGACAATAGATAAACATACACATATACTTTTGTTTTTTTGTAAATACATACATATTATACATAGAAACACCCAGACCAAGACAAACATCCATGTTCATGCACACACATGTTTGACTTGAGCGGGAATCGAACCCGCGACCTTCGGTGTAGCAGTCGCTTACACTACCACTGCGCCAACCAGTCGTCCCGTCGAACCCGGCTTCATGAAGATCATTGACAGTCGTTATAGGGAGTTCGTACCTCTGAATAAACTGACACTAGTCTAGACTATCCCTTTAGGTTGCGGAGTTCAGATGGCAGTCGTGCTGTGAAAAGGCTAGCATTCAGTTAAATCCGGTTAGACTAGTAAATGGACCCCGGGTTGCTGGGATAACGCTAGGAGGATGGTGACATTATTTGCTTCGTAGTAGCCCTTATAGCGAGACTTGGCTTGCCGTTCTTAACAGATCGGCAACGTTAAGCAACGCTTTCACAGGTCACCACTTGGATGGGTGACCGTGTATTGCATTTACATCTGAGCGCTACCGTGCTTCGGAGGGCACGTAAAGCTGTCGGTCCCGGTTCTTGTCTAAGGATAAGGATCTTTAGGCTATGTCGGAGGCCTGAAAACTCCAACACCAGAGTAGGCCACACACTCACACGAAAAATAAACCAACATTTGCTTCGTGGGTACATATGTTTTCTAATCGCAAGTAACAACACCCTCGGTATCTTGGTATTCTTAATCCCTAACCACAAGAAATATATACAAATATTACTATACAAATATTATTTTACAAATATTATTATTAAGAGTAAAGAATTGTGAGAGAGTGTTGTGGGGTAAAAGAAGATGTAGTGACAAGCATTAAGAAAGGCATGTTTAGATGGTTTGGGCACATGGAGAGGATGGATGACGATAGACTGACAAAGAAGATATATAAGGCAAGTGTGAATGGGACAGGGCAAAGGGGAAGACCTAGGCGGACGTTCTCTGACCAGATTGGAGACATCCTTGATGCGAGTGAATGAAGCAAGAGAAGAATGTCAGGATCGTTGCAAATGGCGTTCCGTAGTCTCTGCCTACCCCTCCGGCAAACAGGCGTGAGTCTATGTATGTATGTATTACTAGAGAATGCCTGCAGCAACGACCGCACTTTTTTTTTAAGTTAACCCGTTTTCCTATCTCTGGGGACTTTTGGGAAATCCCTTCTTAGTGCACCCCTACGCACCTCAAAGAGCATACATGTCAAATTTTAGCTTCTTGCCAAAAAGCTGTGCGTTGTTTGACAGTCAGTCAGTTACGCAAGAATTTTATATAATATACAGATTGACTATAGACGTTACACACAGATTTGACTTGGACGGTAATCGAACCCGCCACCTCTTAGCAGACGGGACTACTAACCGCTACGGCAGTAGCATATTAATTTTAAAAAAACATAAATATTAGATTTAAGCCAAACAATAATGTTATTAGTTGACTAAGAAATAAAATAATTAATAATTTATTTATTTAATAAAAATAATTAATACAGCTGTGTCAATATAAAATCTACATAACAGAACTATGCAGAACGAAAGTGTAACGAATTTACTACATGCATTGAACTTAAGACCTTGCGATTCAACAATGTCAAAGTCAAATCATTCATTCGCTTAGGTCATCATGTGGTACCAATGAACGCCTTAACAAGTTATTACTGAATGATTCAAAATTTACATTAATAGGTCGCACTTTAACGCTTATGAACGTATAATTTACGGGTTAGGTAATTACTTAATAGGCCATTGAAATATTATTTTTTTTGCTAAACGTGCATTTGTCAGAGGACGCAATTATATTTTTTATAGATGTCAAGAGGGGGTTAGGTAAGTAGAGGGTAGTAAGTTAAATACAAGTTTCTGGGAGGATTCGCGGTGACGTGCGCACGCGTTTGATTACCCGCTGTCGTTATATCGCTATTTATATTATTTAATTCTTGCGAATATGGATAATAGCAGTGATGATGCGGAGATAAGTCACTCCGATATAGTTAAGGAGTGTGAGAGGCAGATGGAGGAGATAAGACGGAATTCAAGAAGTGAAAAGGTGTGTGTAGTTGAACATAAATCTATCAAACACGGTCTCGTATATATTTGTTGCAAAAAATAGTAATCTGATTGTAATCGAAGAAAAAATCATCAAAGTGAGTTCTTAATGATACAATACGCAAGTGGTATCGTTTGCGAATAGAAATACGGCAAATTCATAGTAAAATCTGTTCTCACAAATATCGTCGTATGTGAAATCGCTGTGATGGCAAAAAGTAATTAAAACTCGAATAATTATTGCAATAGAACTTTAAGAAGTGATATTATCATAAAGTGTGTGTGTTATAATAAAATACTTTCAATTGAGTGAGCCAAAACATCAACAAAAACCAGAAAAATACGGACAATGACTCAGCTGCGCTCGTGAGTAATAAACAAGTTATCCATATACACACGTATAAATATCACTACCAGCTACAATATTGTGCATTATACAGAAATACACAGCAAGCGATAATCAATTTCACATACACAATCAAGACAAGCTTGTTCCCGTTCCATAACTCACTACTGCAAACACTGAGTGGTGACGGTTCGATCCTCATCCAAATCGAGCAGCACTGTTTGTGAATTATTTAAGTTTCATTCTTAAACAATGAACTTCTTTGGAAACATTACGACTCGTCGAAATAGAAAATATTCTGATACAAAAAGTGATAATTATAACTCAACCATCAACGATACTGATATAACTTCACACGGTAACACGACAAGAGATAGTTTACCAAACATATCGGATGACGAAAACTGCGATACAATCACTCAGTTAAATAACTAACAGTAATCACTCAGTTAACAGAACTAACATCACAATTAGATTCAGCACATAATGAGGTAGAAAGATTGAACTTAGAAAACACACATCTTAAACAAACAATTGAAGAATTAACGAAGCATAAAAATATTTACAAAAAATTCTCAACTGATATAGTAAGTGACAAAAAGTTTTTAACACCGAAGAAAAAAGCTCATAAGTCCGTCTGTACAATTGACATCACTGTTACACCAACAAGTACAAACTGCTTACACCCATCAATACCCAAAATGCTAACAGAAGTTACACCCAGTAAGTCGAATAAAACAAACAACACAAATACTGAACAAGAACAAGTGAGCCCTCTGAGTGAGGACCTTCCAAACACTTATTACACTCACCTAGAATCATGAATAGAAAATTATGTGTATTAAGTAATTGCAAACAAAGGTACACTTTAGGGGCTAATGAACGTTACTTTGATAGTTATTTTGCCTACTGCCATTATGCCATACCAAATGGTAATACAAAGCAACTGTTGAGCAACATAAAGTTTAAAGTAAAAAACTTTAATTTGTACGACTATTGTATAATTTTGTTGGGAGAACAAGACTTCAAGAGTAATTTTGACAACATCGAACTAATAAAAACTATAAAGAAAAGCCTAGGAGAACTATCCCACACAAACATAATATTGTGTACACCTACTTATATAAGAGGAGCACCTATATTCAATTACCGTGTTGAGCTTTTTAACAACTCGTTATATATGGATCTGCTGCGCAATAATTATGCCTACTTTTCCGATACCAACCAAAATCTTTCCAATGATATGTTTTCCTACAATACTGGCAAATTAACAAACTAGGTATTTATCACATACTTAGACAGATAATGGCTAGAATAGAAATCGACATGAGAATATATCCCTATAACTGCAGCACTCCCACTGTGTCTAACAAAAACACCTTTTAAACAACGAAATTGAGACCGGAGGAAAAGCGAAGAAGCAGTTTTTTCTTCTACAATAATCTATACATTCTCCACCAGAATATAGCAGGAGTCATTAATAAATGCGACAGTTTAACTATACATTTGGAAGAACTGGAAAAGAATATGAAACCTGTTGATATTATTTGTATAACTGAGCACTTTATGACACCCGAGCAAGAGGGATTGCTCAATATTCCCAACTTCAGACTGGCAACAAGTTTTTCTAGGGATACCAAAAGAGGAGGCGCCTGTATTTTAACTAGGATAGGTCACCATTACAAAGTACAAAAAAATAATTATTCTGTTAAAAATATTATTGAATATTGTGCTATAGAACTTAAGGAACATGGTCTCATAATAGTCTGTGTCTATAGAGTACCTAATTCTAGCATGTATGTTTTTCTCCATAATTTAGAAAATTTACTAAGGCAGTTATGTGATAACACAAACAAAAAAACTATGGTATGTGGCGAGTATAATATTGATGTTATTAAGAAAAATTGGCAAGCACTCGAATTTGTATATCTCCTACAAAGCCACAACTTAAAGCTGGAAATAAATAAACCCACTAGACTATGTAGAAATACTTGTACCTATAGATAACTTTGCACATAATATTCGCAATTGTAAAAGTGAGATACTCGAATTTGGATTATCAGATCATACAGCTCAAGTACTGAAATGCCCTGTTAAAAAGACTTGTGTGATTAAGCGCTGGCACATAAAAAGACGTGACATCTGTAATGAAAATTTAAGCATTTTTAAGGAATGTCTACAAAACTTAACATTCTCGTCAGTCTATGAAGTCGAGGACCCTAATCAAGCATTAAATTGTTTTCTAGATCTTTTTTTGTGTTTCTACAATTTATGCTTTCCTTATAAAATGATAACCAAGAATATAAAAAAAGAATATCATGGATATCAAAAGGGATCAAAATATGTAGTAAAAGAAAAAGAGCATTATTGTGGGAGTATAGGAAGTATAAAACCGTTAATCACAAACGTGCATTTAAAAAGTATTCAGATAGATTAAAGAAAGTTATATCTCTCACACAAAAGTCACAAAATAACCATCTTATTAAAACTGCGCAAAATAAGTCAAAAGCAACCTGGTACATTATTAATTCAACAAAATCTAATTTTCCTAAGGAACCTATAATTGAACTTTTAAGAAATAACATTAGTATTACCAATCCTCTTGACATAGCCAATTATTTTAATAATTATTTTATAGATTAAATTCAACAACAATTTTCAATTACAATTAAATCATCTGAATTATCATGTTCCTCGTGCCCAAATCTTAATATTCAATCTTGCGGCAATTCTATGTTCCTTTGTCCAACAGTATCGACTGACATAGAAAGAGAAATAAAGTTACTAAATAATACCCATAGTATAGGTTATGACGGTGTACCTACCAAGGTGGTGGAATACGTTTCTAGGACAATCTCGGGTCACTTAAGCCATATTATTAATTTATGCATCACTAATGGTACCTTTCCAGAGAGACTTAAAACCTCCGTTGTAATCCCACTCTACAAAAAAGACGAAAAACTTAATGTAAAAAACTACAGACCGATAGCACTGATTTCTATCTTTTCTAAGGTTTTTGAAAAGGTCCCTTACAATGGTTTGGGCAATTATCTTGAAAAAAAAAAACATATTTTAGTGAATGAACAAAAGGGTTCTCGTAAGGGAAAAACTAAAAACCTTGCAATATACGAACTAGTCAAACATATAGTAACCAATATGGACAAAAAAAATCCTGTTTGTGCTATCTTTATGGACATGAGTAAAGCTTTTGTACCGTGTAGACCATGACAAGCTATTGCAGAAACTTAGCATGTGGGAGAAAACAATTTGTACACAAATTACGCATATTTGCTCTAAAACATTACACAAAAAAAATTACGTCTCTGACACCAGAATTATTAAGCCTGGAGTGCCACAAGAGAGTGTGCTAGGGCCATTATTGTTTCTAGTGTACATTAACGACCTTCCTAAGCATATCAAATACCCTATGGTGCTTTTTGCGGATGACAGCACAGTAATCATAAAATGTGGTAAACAGAATGAATATGAAAATGAAATTAAACAAACACTGTATACAATAATTCAATGGCTCATAAAAAATAAACTTAAAATAAATATAGAAAAAACTAAAATAATGCACTTTTTCCAAAGAAAGCAAATAGAAAATATTAATATTAACTACGACGATAAAATCATATTCCCATCGAACGAAACTAAATTTCTTGGCATACTTATCGACTGTAATTTGTCATGGAAGTCACATGCCGAGAATGTATGGTCAAGACTGAGTACGTCATCATATGCCCTGTATAAACTTGCCAAGATAGTTAGTAAAGAAGTAGTCCTTACTGCCTACCATGGACTAGTCGCATCTGTACTCAGATACGGTATAATATTCTGGGGCAACTCTGTTCTTAAATATCTTGTTTTTAAAGCACAGAAAAAGTGCATTAGGGCTATTTACAATATAGACAATATGACTAGCTGCCAACAGTAATTTAAACAATTAAATATCTTAACTTTGCCATCTCTTTATCTATGAATCAGCGTTAAGATTAGGATAAACAATACCACTATTGCGTGTGTTGATAATTTTAAATACTTAGGCTTCTGGTTGGATCGAGCTTTATTGTGGGGTAAACACATCAATGAAATGTTGCTTAAAACTACAAAATTAATAAATATGCTTAAAATACTATCAGGGCCTTCTTGGGGCGTGCATCCGACACACTTACGAACTTTATATATATCTCTTGTCAGAAGTAGGATCGACTACGCCAGTTTTCTATACGACAACAGTGCCAAAACACACTTAGTTAAGTTAGATAGGGTTCAAAACCAAGCCTTAAGAATAGTTAGTGGATTTATAAAGAGCACACCTATTCACGTCATGGAGTGCGAACTCAGCATTCCTCCTCTATACATAAGAAGATTATATCTTGCCTATAAATATTGCCTCAAGTGTATGTCGTGGACAAGTAATGACACAGTCAATACAAGCTTTTAGCAAATCTTAGTCATCTCACACATAATTCATACTGGCAACATAAGAAAAAGCCTTTGCTGACAATTGTTTATGAAACATGTAAATTGTATGAAATCCAATCGTCTAATCGCTTAGGAACGTTTAGTCTTGAAATTCGGCCTAACTACATAGAATAAGAAGAAATAATTAGTTTAGATTTAGATATAACTACTAATGTAACCAAACGCAGCATTAACCCGACATTGCTAAAATTTAGTGTTATTGATGAGTTACAATCAAAATATGATGGCTGGCACCTATTATTTACTAATGGATCAAAGAGCGAAAACGGCTGCGGAGCTGCTTACATTGACATAAATAATAGGACGTCGGCTATGTTCAAAATTAATGGCAACTGTAACATCATGTTACTGGAGCTCGTTGCAGTCTCAAAGGCTATTAGTCAAGCTATTCATGTGAGAAGTCAACAAATTTTAATTTTAACAGACAGCAGAAGTGCTTTACAACATATAGCTCGATGCTTCTCTGGCTTCAGAGGTACATTGATAGCTTATGAAATATTAAAGCAAATTATACTTCTAAATCACCTAGGCATAACTTTAAGACTGCAATGGGTTCCCTCACATATAGGAATTCAGGGTAACGAACAGGCTGACAAGTTGGATAAACAAGCAGCTATAGAAGGGAATGAATATAACATTAAATTACTTCATTCTGATTATCTTGCCAATATTAAAAATATATCCTTTGACAAATAAAAAGAATACTTTGATGAACGAAGTGTACAAAAAGGTAGTAGTTTAAGACTATCCAACATCAGCCTTCTCGTGTATACTGGTTCATAAATGGTAGATTAAGCAGAAATATAATAGTTATAGCTCATAGACTTCGTTCAGGACACTATCCGTCTAGAATGTTTGGATATCTAATGAAAAAAGTTGAGTCTCCAAATTGTGAGGTTTGTGGAAAACTTGATGATGTCCAACACTTGCTGACGGATTGCGTCAAATATCGAACATAGAGAGAGTCGTTGATGAGTAAATATTGTATAAATGGGTGCGATACTGGATACTTTCTAAATATTTAAGGAAATCCAACCTCAAAGTCTGCACTGGACTTGTTTAGGATATTTACTCATCAAAGGCTTTGATGTACATAAAGCTTAATAGTATGAAACAAATTAGGGTACGATGGGACTAACATATTACTTTGTAATAAAAGTCCCTAAATTAAAAAAAGAGAAAAAAAAAGATTGTGGGATCGCAGCCTTTGTGCCTCCTGCGGCTGCCATCTTGAAAAGAGTGGTACAGATGGGTTTTCTAGTTGATCTGGTAAACTATTAGCCATACCCACTAAATCAAATCATGTTTGATTGAAAATTAAATTCTCTACAATTTTGGTTACAACATAATTTTGTTTTACTGTACCAAAATAAATTACTAAAAGATTTATTTATGAGTTACGGTACGGTAACAGTCAGAGGTATCGCCTGTTGGTAAGCGATTACCACTACCCATAGAAACCTGCAGCATGAAAAGAATCAGAAGTTCGTTGTCGACGTGGGATAGGGAAAAGAATATCATGTAGATCGTAATGAGTGAGAAGGAAAAGATGACGAGTTTTTTTTTATGGTAATAGGCGGCAAACGAGCAGATGGATTGCCTGATGGTAAGCAATTACCGCGCCCATGGACACAAGCAACACCACACTAGTCACAAGTGCGTTGCCACCCCTTGGGGATGGGAAAGGGGATAGGATGAGGAGTGGGATCAGGGAGAAAGAATAGGGGATAGGGCCTCCGGCACTCTCACTCACCGAACGAAACGCAACAGTTTAGGTACTGTTACAAGGTTGCCGGCACTCTTATACACGAACCAAACGCAATAGTATAAATACTGTTACTTTACGTCGATATTCTGTGAGACGGAAGTACTTCCCAGGTCGAGCCGGCACATTCGTGCTGAAATCAACAATGCTCTTCATTATTTGGCTTTACAATATTAAATGCGCTGACTTTTAATCTGTTGGTTTCTGTAGTCTCCTACCGAGTACATCTTAATTTGAAAACATCCATCGTATCTGCTGTTATTCAAGTTGGGTACCATACACTCGAAGCTATCGACAAATTCATCACAACTGGGATAAATGCTGCGGTATATCGTCATTCCCGATGAATCGCACGAATCAGAGAATACATGGTCGATTATGAGCCTTATTAGAAGATGGCCCAATATAAATTATTTTTTAAAGACAACTCTCACACTAAGGTTAAAGCTTCGTGTCGTAGAGGGACCTGACAGGCGTTAAATTAACGGGCACGAAGTACACCCAGTCTCGAAACAGCAAAAGGTTACACAAAATGTCGCAAAGGGATTAAACCCACAACAGTTGGCGCAGTGTTGAATGGCAAGGTGATCGCTTGAACCACTACGCCATACATGCAATGCAACGCACTCAGATGGCGATGGATAGAGCCATGCTTTGCACTACTCTGTCCGATCCAATTACAAATGTGGAGATCTGCAGGCAAATCAAATTAAAGTCGCTGTTTTTCTTTTTATGTATATGTAAACACTAGGGTACTTAAAAACTAAAATAGAAACAAAATATTGCTCTCCGGATAGTCAAGCTGAGGAGGTAGTGGGCATGGCATATATGGGCAGAAAGGTTCTCGAATACATATGTACTACGTCATAGGGGTGTCCACTTAGGAAATACGTTGATCTTTTTTAAAACAAATCATTAATTTATTTGAAACACAATGTTAAAATTTTTTTTATAGACTCACGCCTGTTTCCCCGAAGTGGTAGGCAGAAGTGTAATATCACATCCACATTTTGCCATGAATTTTTAGGTCCCACGTAATAGAGGGCGAGCCTATTGCAGTTACCGGGCACATCACCAGACTCCGTGCTGTTACTGAGAATTCGAAAAACCCAGTAACACTTTTGCCCGACCCGGGAAACGAACCCGGGACCTCCGATCAGCAGTCGCAAACGCTATCCGCTGGACCACGGAGGCAGTCAGATGTTATAATAAAGTAAAAATAATCACTTCCCCATTTTAAAACTGCCATTATCATCATCCTAGCGCTATCCCGGTTGCGATCCAAAGGCCGCGCCTGGGAGCCCGGGGTCCGCTTTCCGGCTGTATCTCCTGCGCTTCGCACGGTCTACAGCGTCCCTGGTGGTTAATCGATTGGCACGCATATATCATCCCTTACGGCATCAAGCCAGCATTTCTTTGGTCTTCCCCATTTACCGGGGCCCGGCGGAAGTAGAATGGCAAGGCATTTGTTACCCACTTAATATGCCGGTTGAAGTAAAACGTGACTGCACCAGCGTAGCCGACACTCTTGCAGTTTATTAGCAATGTCCCGGACATAAAGGCTACCTCGGATGCGGGAGTGTCTAATGCGGTCCTTCCGTGTGACTCCACACATCCCACTGGATGAAGCAAATCGACGCGGGATTTGGACTGCTACAGGCTTAGTACTCGACAATCGCCACGTTTATTTTCAGACATTTATATATATCAATATGCTCAGCTTTTCAGACCGCTGTGCTCAAGCGACTCCTTCCACGCATTCACACGCCGCACCGAGCATCCGCTGTCCGCATCCGCCAGTGCGATATCCTTTATTTATTTACTTATTAAACTTCCTGCAATACAATTTGCATAAAGCGGACTTAATGCCAAAGGAATTTTCTACCAGTCAACCTTATAAATATATACACACGACGACAATCCACGATATAACTGACGAACCATTAACTTGAACGTGTCTCGAGTAGTGGCCATCCTAATTTCAGGAGGGAGAGCATTCCAGAGTAGCCTATCCTAGTAGTAACCTATCCTAGGTTGGATATGAAAAGAAGAATGAACTAGATTAGAAGTGTGAGATGGACAAAGAAGAAGAAGGTTATTAGATGATCGCAAGTTCTTAACATGGTTGGAGCAGAGGTATTGGAAACAAGGCATTATATAAGATGTGGCATTAGCGGAGTGGAGAAGTGAGTATAAGGTGACGAATTGGCAAACATTTTAATTCAGTACGGCATTTCGAGACGTGGTCAAACTTACGAAGATTGAAAATGAATCGAATGCAATCATTAAGAAGTCGGTCAAGTTTATTGAGCAGGTCTGCATTCAGGTCGAGATAACACACATCACCATAGTCAATTATGGGAAAGATAAAAGTTTGCACAAGCATTGCTTTAGTTTTTAAAGACAGAAAGTTCTTCAGGCGATAAAGAGAGCGAAGAGTACGAAAACTTTCTGGCTAACTGCTGCAATCCGAGCCAGCCAGTCAAGGGTATATAAGTGTAAACCAAGATTTTTCACGGTTGTGGCAAATGCTATTACATATCCATTAAAAGTGACAGATGGCAGGCTTGTGAAGTCTACTCTTGAAATGATGCGTGAACTACCCACAACGATAGCCTGGCACTAGGTTGGATTTACGTAAAGACCGAATCAGATCACATCTTTGTAAATCTTAGTTTACTTGTCAATTTGTAAATCCTGGTTTACTTTTTCAATTGCATCTGACAGCTTTTCCACCCGAGCCTGAGAGTAAAGCTGCATGTTGTCAGCATACAGATGATACGCACAATGAAGTTCACGAGTTATGAGATTAATAATCAATGAAAATAGAAGTGAAGAGAGAATTCCGTCTTGTGGAACCCCAGCATCCAGATCACACCAATTTGACGATGTTTTATTAGTGCGAACCGACTGCTGGCGTCCACGAAGATATGAAGAGAACCAATCCCGAGCTTCAGGTATTTGGGTGTGAAAGGATAGCCAGGAGAACATCGGGACTGGCGGTATTAAATGCGTTTGAGGAGGCAACCAAAGATAACACGGTTACCTCGACTTTCTCCACGCCCGCCCTAATATCGCCAGTCACTTTGAGTAGAGCGGGAACAGTACTGTGTCCAGGCCGAAACCCAGATTGGAGAGGACCCAGGATATTGTTGGATAGGATAAATCCGGTAAGCTGCTTGTGAACAAGCCTTTAGGTTCTTGAATAGGAATGGGAGAATGGATATGGGTCTATAGTGATTCGGCATAGTGGGATTGGAGATTTACGCCACAGGTTGGGATATTGGCAGGAGGACAAGAGGAAGTTGATGATATGGGAGATAGCGGGCAGGAGTTGGTCGAGGACAGTGGTGACCATGCGGCGACTGATCTTCTTATAACCCACTGCCATTGACTTGATGGATAGGATTGACTTTTTAACTTCATCTGCGGTTTCGGGAGAGAAGTTGAAGGAATTTACAATTAGAGAAGGCAATTGCACAATGAAATCAACCGTTTGACGCAGGGTTAGACGATCTAAAGTATTTGAGGTGACGAAATGTTTATTTATATCGTCTAATCCAATAGCCGGCGGAAGATTGCACTGCTTTGACCTGCCTATCCCTAGTCTCCAGATATCATCTGGCGATCCGGAGTCAATATTACTATCAATATGATATCATCAGCATACTGTTACATCAGCAGCCGAAGGGTTGCTCATGTGAGTCTCTGATGTCCTCGAACAGTACGTTTAAAACCACGCTGTATAGGTGCAGTCTGAAGACGGAACCCTAGTGAACCCCGACAGTGCTGAAAGCTATTGTGTCGCCAACAGCAGTCCAAACTACGGACTCGGAATTTGAGTACGTGTCTCGGATGATGTCAATATACGCTTCTGGTACTCCTTTGGATCTTAGAGCCCACCAGATCATAATTACCATTTTAATAACGCTTATAATAATACTTTAATAATACTTTTATTTCCATCAACAATACTTACAAAAAAAGTTTTGTAGGCCTTCTTTTAAGTATTGAAATACTTGTGTCAGAAGACCACACTCTTCCATAACAAGTATGTAATAAACATAGTAGCCTTAAATTTGGTATGTTTTATCAAAATACAATAAAAGTAAAAGAAGAGGAAAGTAATAAAAATAATATAAAAATACAAAATTATACAAAAAGAAAATTTATGTAATTAATTTATAAATGAAAAAAGTACGTGTTTGTGTGCGTGTGTGTGTGTGTGTGTGTGTGTGTGTGTTTGTGTGTGTGTATGTTTGTGTTTGTGTGTGTAGTGTGGGTGTCTGTGTTCGTGTGTGTATGTGTGTGTGCCTGTCTCTGTGTGTATCTTAGCTGTATCAAAATTATGGGTTGGGTATTCTTATTTATGGGTTGAAGAAGTGACTCTGTTTCTAAGCCAAGAAGTAACGGTTCTTTTAATCATGATAGGTTTTTTATAGACTTTAAGGTTTGTGTTCACTGCGTTATAAAGAAATGTAGTTTGCGCAACAAATTGATGATACTGCAGCCTAACTCGTTTTTGTTAAAATATTGGAATCAAATGTAGTAATTTGATGCATTTTTAGAATTGAATTTAAAATATATAATTTTATTACCGTTAAAAGGTCCCATAGTGTATAAAGTTCATCTGTGGGTTGAAGAACATAGTTTTGAGAAGGGCACGCTAAGATCGTTCAACTTCTAAAAATGTTGTGTTATTGGCTCCACCCCATACGGGAATACAGCAGGTTAAAAAGGGTTGAGCAAGAGCAGTGTACATTTGTTTGAGTAAGTTATTATTAGCTACATGTCTTAATTGTATGAATATCCAAATTATTTTTTTGGTACGTTGATTAACTAAATCTATGTGGTAGTGCCATGTTAGTCGGTGATCTTAAATAACTCCTAGATATATACATACATAGTCTCACGCCTATAACCCCGAAGAGGTAGGCAGAGGTGTATTTCTACACCCACTTTTCGCCAGATATACTTTAGTCCCACGTAATAAGGGGCGAGCCTATTGCCGTACCGGGCACATTTCCAGACTCCGTGCTGCTACTGAACGTGACAGAAAAACCCAATAACACTGCCCGACCCAGGAAGCGAACCTCCCGATCCCACGCGCACATTTTTTACGCAAAGATGGTATTTGCATCGTGTTATCCCTTAGTCGCCTCTTACGACACCCACGGGAAGATAGGGGTGGTGACACTTGTATTCTATGCCGTCAACCACACGGCTAGATATTTAGCTTTAAGTACATTTTGTATCGCCGGGCATATACAATTTTTAAAATCAGTCCTGTGACATTGGTGAATTTTAAAATTAAAGTTACTATTTGGTTCAGATTGACTTAGAGAAAAACACATGTAATTTGTTTTTTCAGTATTGAGTGTAAGTAAGTTTTTCCTCAACCAGGAAGCAATTTTAGACATACCAAGCTCTGTGCTATTGCGAACCTCATCCCAATTCTCACCGGTAAAAATGATAGCAGTGTAATCGGCGTAAGAAAATATTTGAGGACCATTTGGTTCTAGTTTACATAGGTTATTTATATTAATGAGAAACAAGGTAGGGCCAAGTACGCTACCTTGCGGGACTCTGTAAGAGACATTAGAAGAATCGCTAGTGTATTAACCAATATTAACCAGTTAAGTACGATCTGATAAGTAATCTGCAAATAGTTTTAAAAGGGTGCCTCTTTTAACTACTTACTCTAATTTCTGTACAAGGATGGGAATATTTCATATTTTATTTCATATTCTTTATTTGCAATTCCACAATGTAGGTACATTAGATGGTAAGTAAATCTTAAAATTAGGTGTCATTATGGACCCTGTTAGGGCATAGCAAAATAATCAAATTCATAAATTATTATACAATTATAAATTAATATTCAATATAAATTACAACACATTAGACAAGGTAACATAATTATCTATTACCTATCATATTATAAGAAAATTATGATTATACTCATCACAAAAGTGGTCAAATGGAGCTTTAATATTCTATAAGTACATTATTAGTTGCTTTTTTACTATTGGGAATAATTTTATTTGTCAGTTAAATATTCATTTATGCTGTAGTAACATTTGTCTATCAGGTATATTTTAAGTTTATTTATAAATTTATTTACATTTTCTGTACTCCTTATTGTATTTGGAATGTTATTATAAATTTTTACGCACATAGCTAGGGGACCTGCATGAAATTTCGATAAGGTAGAACTTGGTATTGCTAGTTTATTTGAAGGTCGAAGGTAACGTTGTTGTGGGCGTTGATCGCTTACCAGAGGAAACAGTGATGGATGCTTTCGAACAAATTTACAAATTTCTAATATGTACATACTTGTCAAAGTGAGAACTCTGTATTTGATAAAGTGTGGTTTGGTGCTTTCTGTGAGACATATATTAGCTATTATTCTAATACATCTTTTCTGCAGAATAAAAAGTTTTTCTGCATCCACACTATTTCCCCATAGAATGATCCCGTAATTGAGCCACGAGTGTGTATAGGCATAGTATGCTGTCAAGGCAGTTTTGAAGTTTGTTGCTTTTTTTAGTTCAAGTAGTGCATATGTGAATCTTGACATTTTATTTGAAATGCTTTGGATATGTGCCTTCCAATTTATAAAGGTGTCTATAGTTAAGCCTAATAATGGGAATTGGTCTACACATTGTATTTTTACATTATTATATGAGTAATCTATATCAAGTTCTTTCTTTTGATAAGGTCTATATTGCATCAGTTTGGTTTTATTGAAGTTCAGTCCTAAGTTGTGGTCAGTCATCCATTTATCTATTTTTGAAAATGTTAAATTTAATATAGAATTTAAGTTCAAATTATTTTTACACGGTAGTATTATGGATATGTCATCTGCAAACAGAACAGTATGAGCATCAATTACTTTTGGTAGGTCATTTATATAAATTAAAAATAAAACACATCCCAATACGCTGCCCTGTGGTATAGACATGGTGATGTTAGCTTTTCGCGATCTGATATGAGTAATTTGGCCAGCCTGTGAGAGGTGCTCTACCTCAACATATTGAATTCGATTTTTTAAATATGAAGTAAACCAGTCGTGTGCTATTCCTCTCACACCTATAGAATATAATTTGTCTAATAATATTTTGTATGATACTCGGTCATATGCTTTACTCATGTCTAATAGCACTCCAATAGCATATTCTTTTTTATTTATTATATTTAATGCCTCTTGAATGTACTTGTAGACCGCTAGTGTTGTTGATTTATGTTTTCTAAATCCGTTTTGACACTCACTAAATATAAACTGTATCAAATGCCTTTCTTAAATCGAGATAAACCGTGAGACATTTTAAAACTATATTACCATTTTAACGCATTAAACAGTTTTGTTCGTGTGAATACAATGTATAACTATGCCAATTTTCGCTAGTGCTTATAGTTTCCACTTAGGTTATGTAAATGTTTATACAGAAGAATAATAATCCTAGCTGTTATGTTGCTACCAACATAACAGCTAGGATTATTATTCTACTACTTGACGCTTGATTTGCGATAGGATGCTACCTATTGATGATATCCAAATCAATTTTTTTTGTAGAATTGTACATTTTTTGCAGGCTTTGTAACAGCGAAATTTTGCCAAAATTTTCGGTTTCAGAGTAACAAGAACGTTTAGCTACTTGGTACTCTACTATAATATTAACCCTACGAAATCTTAATAACATAATGAACGGTTTTTGCTCTTTCTCCAAAAAAATGATAAATTTTGCGATACTGACTGACTGACAGACAAGCTACAGCCAAAACTATTAGGCGTAAGAAGCTGAAATTTGGCAGGTATGTTTCTTGGGGACCTTAGAAGCGCACTAAGGAGGATTTCCTCAAAATTCCCACGGGATTGGGCAGAAATGGCTAAATTATAAAAATATACGTCATATAGTCACGTAGATAATTGTCCAAATCACGAAAAAAATGGTAGTCCATTGGAGCAAGGTTTGGCGAATACGGAGGATGACGAATGGTTTCTAGCTGCAGTTTCTGAAGGGTCAAAACGGTTTCTCGTGCTGTATGATGTCTCGCGTTGTCATGGAGCAATAATGGTGAAGATCGATTCCTGAGTCGGGGCTGTTTTGCTGCTAGTTTTGGCAACATTGTTCGGAGTTCGGTACAATAGACATCTGCCGTTATTGCTTGACCAGATCGGAGAAAACTATAGTGAATAACACCATGCTGAGGCTACCAAACAGTTACCATTACCTTTTTATTGGTAAGCTTTGCTTTAGGACACTGTTGTGACGTTTGACCTGGGGTCAGCCATTGTTAGACGAGATGCCGTCTCGGCGAAGGGATGGCACCGAGAAGAGTATCCAGGACATCATCTCCTTACTGAAGGTGACCGATCCTGACGACGTGCCTACTTTTGTGGTGAAGGATTTGCACAAGCTGCCGCCTGTCACATTTGACCACGTCGACGTAACCAGGTTGCTGAAGGACATTACCTCCCTGAAATCAAGCCTGGTCGAGCTGCAGTCCAAGTTGGAGAAGTCGGACAGCACCGTTAGTGAGCTACGTGCAGAGGTAGTGTTATTACGTAACGCTATTTCTACAAGTAGGTCGCCAGTCGATACT
Organism: Euclidia mi; assembly: GCA_944739405.2. NCBI lineage: Eukaryota > Metazoa > Arthropoda > Insecta > Lepidoptera > Erebidae > Euclidia > Euclidia mi. The sequence goes on along the minus strand of OX123211.2, from coordinate 9,081,926 downwards.
AACGTAAACACACGACGAGGGGCTCAAAACGCATCTATCAGCAGTTTTGAGTCAGCGAATTTGCTTGCTTCGCCTATCGCCGGTAATGCAAGCGGTGGTACGTGTAACGTTCCTGAACTCGGGTCATCGACACCGGTCAAGGCTTTGCCGAAGGTTGATGCGCCAGTGCCTAAGCGGGCCTATGCCAATGTTGCTGCCAAAAGTAAAACGCAGCAAAATCGCCCCGATGAAAAAGGGGGTAAGCAGAAGAGTTGTGCACCCCTTCAGAATAAGGTCGTAGAGCTACGAGCCCCACAGAAGGAGACATGCGACGAGGATGGTTTCATCAAAGTGGAGAAGAAGAAGAAGAAACCTACTTGTCGTAACCTCTGTGGTACTGGGTTAGTGGGACCGAACATGCTGCTACGTCCCGCCGTACCAACCACGCAGTTGTACGTGTCTCGGCTGCATCACTCCACAAAGGACGAGGAGGTCGTAGACTACATACGCCTGAAGACCAACTGGATTTTGAGAGTCGAGAGATTGGAGTCACGGCATAACACCAGCTTCAAGTCGTACGTGGTGCGTGTGCCGACTCATCATCTCGACACTTTTCTCAAGGAAGAGTTTTGGCCGAAGGGTGTTGTGTATCGGCGTTTTTATGGAAGGCTACGCAATACCACTCAGCGTAACACGAAGCCGTAAACAACACCTATGTTTTTGTAATATTATAATGTTATTGTATGTATGTTAGTCTATAAGGTATTTATCTATGGGTTGTAATTACCTGAAAATAAATGGCTATTATTATTATTATTGCATTTTTCTTTTACGGTTATCATAAAGAATCCATTTTTCATCACATGTTACAATTCGATCCAATATTCCTTCATTACTGTACCGATTCAACAAGACAACACAAGTTTCAACACGCGTTTCTTTCTGCAGATCACCAATTTTTCGTATTTTTTTATTTTATTGATTTGACGCAAATGAGTCAATATTGTAGGTAAGGGAACGTTAAACCATGCCGCTAATTCCTGGGTAGTTTGACCAGGATCGGCTTCCACCATCTCTCAAAATTCATCGGTATTCACCTGTGAGGGCGGTCTTCCTCGTGGCTCGTTCTTCAGGTCGAAGTTTCCATCGCGAAAGCGTTTAAACCAAAATCACACGGTGCGATTCATTAGCAGACCCCTCTCGAAACGCTACATTGATATTGCGGGTTGTTTCTGCCACGTTACTTCCGCGTCGGAAGTCGTATTAAAAAATCACTCGAATTTTCGCGGTATCCATTTTTCTTGTCTAAGTTGAATAACAAAAACAATTGAAAGTCGATATTCAAATGGTGCACATTTTTAGAAGAAGAACATTATAGAAACCATGTGAAAAAAGTTTCATTCAAAAACCTCCAACCATGAAGATTCTATGTCAATTCAAAGTACCTATTACAATAAAACGGCAATTTCATACTTTAACCCCTATTATTATGTCGACCAAACTGGCAGTATTTTCTTTATAAACTGAATATGAGTTGCCTGACAGCAGCAATAGCCTTGTGACCGATTGCTACGCAGAGAGTCTCGGGTTCGAATCCACGGCAGGCACCAATGTCTTTTCGAAGTTAAGTGCGTATTGAATTGTTAATTATCGCTTTCTAAACGGTGAAGGAAAACATCGTGAGAAAACCTGCATGTCTGATAGTTCTCCATAATGTTTTCGAAAGACATGTAAAGTCTGCCAACCTGTACTAGCCAGCGTGCTGGGCTATGGCCTTACCCTTCACACAGTGAGAAGATACCCGTGCTCAGCAGTGTGACAGTATTATAGACAGGGCCGATGATGAGGACATTTGTTACAATTCATTTTCATTATATTTGCGGCACACCAGCTGTTTCTAAGAGAAAGATCCTCCGGTAATAGATGAGCGTCCATACATGACTCATCAGTTTTATATAGCTGTAAGTCATCAGCAAAAAGTAAGACCGAAAAGAGTTTTACAAGCCTAACTATGTGGTAAATAAATAAAACAAATAATAAAAGTCCTAGACGTAAACCCTGAGGTACCCCTGATGAAGCCAAATAAAAGGATTTGAAAAGTATCCGTCGTTTAGAACACGTTGAAAACCTATTTATTATCTTTTATAGCGTTTTCCCAGTAGTATCCTTAAACTTGCGGCTTGGAGCCCGAGGTCTAATCAGATTTGGCAAAATATTACCTTTTCCACAGCAACGAAAGACCGCTGTATTTTTGGGTTGCGGAGGTCAAACGGCTTACCTTCGATGAAAAGTTAAAATTCTATCAATTTCGGTTAAACTTAGATATAAAACACGTCCTCCAAGGCGATTTTTAGTCTTGGATGCAATCGCAATCCACTAGTATGATGATATTTTCCTTGTTCGCGTACACTCACACTATAGTCGCAATGCAAAAAGATGCAAGATAAGTTTTCTATTTCAACGTATAACGATGTTCGTGGGAAATGGCAGGTAGGTACACCGGCCTATGTGCAGCAGTGTACATAATGAGGCTATGGATGATGATGATGAGTCCAAAAGACACTGGCCTTAAATCACAAAAGATATAGGTACGGCAAAATGTAATGGTAATGAAATTGTTCAACAATTTCATTACCATTCGCGATACAGGTCGCGATAAAATTAGTACGAGTGAACTGCATGTAGAAAGCGCACGCGCGTCTGAATACTAGCTTAAGATGAAACAAATTCTTCCACTACATATGAATTTATACCTATTCATCATCCTCCTAGCGTTATCCCAGTTTCAACCTGGGGTCCGCTTACTAGTCTAACCGGATTTGGCTGAATATTAGCTTTTCCACAGAGCGACTGCCAGTATGACCTCCGCAACCCGAAGGGATAGCGATATTCCATGGTTTAGACTAGTGTCAGTTTATTTAGAAGGTACTGACGCCCTATAACGACTGTCAAAGATCTTCATGACAACCGGGACCGACAGCTTAACGTGCTCTCCGGGGCACGGGACAAGCAATAATTAACAATTCAATACGCACATAACTCCGAAAAGTCATTGGTGCGTGCCGTGGATTCGAACCCGATACCCTCTGCATGGCAGTCTGTTGGTATCTCCACTAGGCTATCGCTGCCTAGTGGAGATACCAAATGAATTTATACCTATTATAAAACTTTATTATTTGATGAAAGCGGGTCGCGATTGATAATAAATTTAATAGGAATTTGTAAAGCTATCATCATCAGCATTGCCCTATCATCATCGTCGTCTTTGCGTTATCCTGTTCATTCCACGGAATTGGGCAAAATGGGAAATTCGAAAATATGTACGTGCGAAGCTGCTGGCGTCGATTAGTCACCTAATAAGATTTATGATATTATGTTTAATATTGTGCAAAACGAATTTAGAAGTACTTTTAAGACCAAGGAAAAAGTAATCAAGGAGTCTAGAGCATTTAGTGAGTGGGCTACTGTAGGTATTTAAAAAAGCGGAGCAAGGATGTATGAGTTGAATGGTATGAAGATATACAATTTTAATGCGAGCTTCACTGAGTGTGTCAGAAATTATTCTAAAATATTTAAAAAGTATGCAGTATAGCTAAGGCAGTATTCGTTAGTGACAAAATAATGAAGTCTTCTAATAAAGTTAAGGCCACCTGGCAAGCTATTAACGAAGCAACGGGCAAGACAACCTTAAGGAACACCAATGTTAACTTGCTAGATAATAATACAATTATTAACAATAAAGAAGAAGTTGCACACACATTCAATAACTTTTTTGCTAGCATACCTATTACTACTACTAGAGGTCTAAACTCATCAGCTTTAGATGCAGTAAATTTATTAGAATCTAGTGTAGAAAATGTGATGTAATATTTAAATTCAGCCCATTAGTTCTACTGACATTATAAACACCTTTCTATCTCTAGAGTCTAAGAAAACAGGTGATCTCTGCGGAATATCTGTTAAGATCTTAGAAACTTGAAAAGTATAATAGATATAGTAACTCGTTATCTAAGCAACTTATTTAATAAGTGTGAATCAGGCGATTTTCCAGATTTAATGAAACATAGTTAAATAATACCTCTGTTTAAATCCGGCAGTAAGACTGATCCTAGTAATTATAGGCCAATTTCCATACTACCTACTTTTAGTAAAATCTTTGAAAAGATCATACTCAAGCAACTTCTGAAACACTTTAATTTAAACAGCCTCCTTCATACTGAGCAATATGGTTTTACTAAGGGTCACTCGACAACGGATGCAGGAGTAGCGTTACTCAAACACATCTACAATGCATGGGAGAGCTCTCAGAATGCTATTGGTTTGTTTTGCGATCTTTCAAAAGCATTCGATTGTGTCTGCCACGATACGCTCTTCTGCAAACTTAAACATTACGGCGTCCAGACTAAAGCATTGGATGTTATAAAGGCATCTTTAAATAACAGAATCCAATGTGTCGAAATAAACGGCTCAAAATCCAGTGGCTTACCAATACAATTGGGAGTGCCGCAGGGTAGTATCCTAGGGCCTTTCTTGTTTACATTAATGATTTGCCATTTTACCTGAGAAACATTTGTTACGTGGTATTGTTTGCTGACGATACTTCATTGATATTTAAAGTAGATAGAAATAAGGAAAACTTTACTGAAATAAACCGTGCTCTTATTCAGGTGACTAAATGGTTTTCTGTAAACAACTTAGTACTGAACGCCAAAAAAAACAAATGTGTTAAGTTTGCTTTGCCAAACGTCAGAAACCTTGGTATTATATACATCGTTTTAAATGATGATGTACTGCAAACAACTGAATCTACGTTGTTTCTAGGAATAACACTTGATTTGAAGTTGCAATGGGGTGCACACATTACATATCTGTCAGCGAAATTTAGTTCGGCTGTTTATGCCATTAAGAAGGTGCGTAGTTTAACAGATGTCGATACGGCGAGACTGGTATATTTTGACTATTTACATAGTGTTATGTCGTATAGCATATTAATATGGGGTAGAGCTGCTGATATCGAAAGTATTTTTATATTGCAAAAAAGAGCAGTTCGGGCCATTTACCTATTATGAACAAGAGTTTCGCTCAAGGAAAGATTTAAGGAAATCGGTATTTTAACTGTAGCGTCTCAGTATATTTATACCAGTATTTATTTATGTGCGTAAAAATATAAATTCATATTCAAAGAATAGTGATATTCACTCTATTAATTCAAGAAATAGACATAAATTATGTGTTCCTTATTTCCGTTTGTGTAAAACTCATAATGACGACCGGTTGGTGTAGCGGGAGTGTAAGCGACTGCTACGCCGAAGGTCGCGGGTTCGATTCCCGCTCAAGTCAAACATTTGTGTGCATGAACATGGATGTTTGCCTTGGTCTGGGTGTTTCTATGTATAATATGTATGTATTTACAAAAAAAAAAAAGTATATATGTATGTTTATCCATTATTTAGTACCCATAGTACAAGCTCTGCTTAGTTTGGGACTAGATAGTGTTGTGTGAATGTGGTTGAATATTATTATTATTCACTTTATTTATCATACTTCTCATAATTCATTTTATATTCATAAACTACATTTATAAAAAAAAACGTTTAAAAATATAAAAGGGACCACGGAGACCCACCGGTGTCGGGTACAGGGACCAAGCCACCGGTGGTTAGGGCCTCAGAGACAGGAACTTCCTCACGATGCGTGCCGTGTCGAGAAGAACTGCCTTCTGAATCAAGGACTTGATCCAGCTGCCTAGTGCGAGCCTCTTTAGGTGTTGATCGAGGCTCTTGGCGATTAGCCCATTTACCGACACGACTATCGGCACAATGATCGCCGAATCCACATCCCACATGTCAACAATCTCGTGAGCTAGGTCCAAATATTTAATCTCCTTCTCTTTTTCTGCCTTCACGAGATTGCCGTCATGCGGTATGGTGATATCGATTATCATTGCGAGTCGCTCTTCTCGGTCTATCACTACAATATCGGGCTTATTGGCTACAATAGTCCTGTCTGTAATGATAGACCGATCCCAGTACAACAATGCACGACCATTCTCGAGAACTGGGTCGGGCACATATCTGTAGTACGGTACCTCTGAACCAACGAGATTATATTTAAGGGCTAGTTGCTGATGGATTATCCTGGCCACTTGGTTGTGTCTGTGCAAATACTGACCGTTGGCAAGACTTGAACAACCGGACACTATATGCCTGAGGGATTCCCCGGGTTGGTGACACGCCCGACATATGTCAACCGTCCCATCCCTCAGAATATACTTCCGGTAGTTGTTTGTCATGACAACTTCGTCCATAATTGCAAAGACAAAACCTTCGGTTTCTCCAAAGAGATCACCGAATCGCAGCCAGGAGATGGAAGCTTTAAAATTCACATCGGGCCCATGTAAGGCCCGGTAGAATCGTCCATGCAGCTCCTTGCCCCTCCATACTTCCCGTCGGTCCTCAGTACTAAGTACTGCAGGTTTGTGCCAGTTCTCTCTAGCCAGAGCGAGCGGGGTAAGTCCGGTATCAATTGTGACTACATCACGATGCACATCCACACTCATCTGCAGAAAATAATCTCTGAGGTTGCACACCTCGCGGTTGTGGAGGGTCTTAGCACATAAAAAGCCTCGACCCCCACATTTCCGCGGGATGTACAGCCTCATTACCGATGAGCGTGGATGATGCATACGAGATGCAGTCAGCATTGAACGGACTTTTCTATCCAGGGCATCTAGTTCAGTCTGGGTCCACCTGAGTATGCCGAAGGAATACATTAGGACTGGCATGGCCCACCCGTTGCAGGCCCGCACCTTGTTGCCACCTGATAAAAGACTGTTAAGTACTTTTCTCAGGCGGCTAAAGAACCGAGCCTGCAACGTCTGTTTCATGTCAGTCTCAGATATATTCAAAGACTGCGACATACCTAGGTATTTGTAGGTCTCAGTCGGGGAGAGGGATCTAAGTTGTATGGAATCTGAGAGTTGTATCCCTGCAGATTCCATAATCTTGCCTCTCTTCACATGCATGACCGCACATTTATCCACATCAAATTCCATCCTGATAGAATTACTAAAGGTTTCAGTTACCTTAAGTAATGCAGTCAGTTGGAATTTGTTGGGGGCAAATAATTTCAGGTCATCCATGAAAAGGAGGTGAGATGTAACATGACCTCCTCTCCTGAACTGATAGCCTAGCCCTGAAGCCTCTAATAAGGTACTTAGAGGGTTCAGGGCCAGGCAAAACCACAAAGGACTCAGGCTGTCGCCCTGGAATATACCTCGCTTGATCATTATGGGAGCGCCGCAACCCAAGGTCGATCGATTATTATTATTATTATTATATAATTCTTTTATAGGACTTTTAGGAGTTTACGTATCTACAACAAGATACCGATATGTATTTTGGACTTGCCGTTTAGCGCATTTAAAACAAAGATTAAACATAGCCAAATGCAAGGGGCTTATTACAATTTAAATTATTATCTTAATGACAAATGCACTTGGAAATAATCTGTTTCAGTATTCACATACTTATTAGGTAAATAATATTAAAATTTTCATGACATTTAAATATGATTCTATTCCAAATAAAATTATGTAAATGATGTTTTTTGGAATCGCCACCCCATCATTAAATGTCTTTCATGTCGTTAGATACTATTTATTTATTATGTTTTATTTTATTATCTTGTACTCAATCAGTTGGATCGGTGGTTGTATTTCAAAAGGTACCATGTCAATTAAATATGGGTACTACACTTGCATTTCTTCACGCGTTTCACAAAGTACAATGCCCATTTTTCTTAGAGACACCGGCCCAGGTGTGGACCGTCAAAAATCGTAGTAGTTATTATTGCATTCGATAAAAGAGTATTAACCTCTTGTATGCCGGAATGCCAGACACAATTAAAAAGCTATTGTGTCTCGCGTAGATCTGCGTTCCGGCATACAAGGGGTTAAACTAGAATTTTGAGATTGATTAAAAAGTGAAAGTCACTAAAATAATTTTGAGTAGAGAAAATGTGAAATCGATTAAGATAATCGATTTAATATTATGAATTCTTTACTGGCAACTTCTGATCTATTACGTGTTGGCTATTTAGACGTTAACACATGTTTTAAAACCTATTTATTGAATATGTTTCTCGGCACACCTTTAGTAACGCCTATAAATTAAGTTATAAATAAAAAGGATTACTCAACAACAAATTGAAACTCTATTGTGCTGTTTATGAGTTCCAAACTGGGCCAGAAATGGGCATTGTTCTTTATGCTAATATTAATGATCTGGAAAATGGAGGTAATTCGCGCTCATGGTCAGTAGGTATACCAACAGATTGTTAATTTTGTTACTGCCGGTTCGTATACCGTTGTCGTCATGCTCACTAAAATGTCATTTCTTGTGATGGCATCGTTTGTCGGGTCATCCCTGTCCCTCTGATATGGCGAGAGAGATGATGGCTGGCACATGCGTCATACTCGTGAATGGGTGCTACTTGCGATGACTGGTCGATGGCGGTCTTATGGGCTGGTATAATTTTTTTTGATACTCAACTTCATCATTTCCATCATGGTTCTGAACATTTGCGCGGATTGCCTGCATTGTTAGGTGCATAATGTAAGTGGATGCTCCAGTTTCACAATGTCTATGTTCAGGAGGCTAACAAAATGAACATCAAAATTTAACTTGATTATGCTTGAGTATTATGTACAGTAAATATATACAAGTAACATAGAAGGTATAACAGTTGCAGCACCTTACAAAAGTTTAATTATTATGTATTATTAAAAACCTGGCGATGAAAAAGAGTGACCGTGAGTTTTATTGCCCGTTCTTTCTCATGGTTCTACGCCCTTGCTTTGCGAACGTGGCAGTAAATGTAAATGTAGAAGCATACAGTAATAATGTTTTAAATTTGACGTGCATAAGTGTCACTTTGTGATTTAAATGAATAAAGGATTTTGACTTTGACTTTGTTATATTAATTATGTATATTATGTTGTATAAAAATAATACATATCTAAAAATATTAATATTAAATATATTTGTATTTTTTATACAGGCTGTAAAAATAACCTTAACGAAAACTGAAATTCCATATTGTACCAATCAGTACGAACATTTTTACTTCAGCACCGTACCTGGGAAATTACTGGTTCAGGAGATATTGAGGCTCAAAGTCAGCATACAGTTTTTCTAATTAGGTACAAAATAATTGCACTTGTCCCGCCAATTTGTTCTATAGACGTCCCATGCGCCCATTGATAAGTATGTATTTTGAGCAATCCACAAGGTTAACAGGGATTTACTTGCATAAAAATTTGGTCAGACATGTTTGGCTTGTCTGTAAACCCCAACGAATGCCAAGCCATTATCATTGGCAGCTAATGGTCAATGACAAAAAAAATAGTCAACTTAAAAAAGAACTTCGTTTCCCAGATATTATTTTTGCTTAGTATGACTTGGCATGAAGTCCAAAACAAGTAGTCTTCGGTTGGTAATGGGTCTTGTGACAACCTGTAGGTATATGGCAAAATGTGGGTGTAATGTTACACCTCTGCCTACCCTTTCGGAGTTACAGGCGTGAGTCTATGAAAATATATAAAAATTCATAGCGAAATGTGAGTGTAATATTACACCCACATTTTGCTATATTCAGGGTGTCACAAGACTCATCACTAAGCCGAAGACTACTCGTTTTGGACTTCATACCAAGTCATACTAAGCAAAAATAATACCTGAGAAACGAAGTATTTTTTTTAAGTTGACTCATTTTATTTGTTATTGACCATTAGCTGCCAATAATAAATAATATTTTTTTTTATTCACAGAATTACAGAACGCATAAAGTCAAACAATAGTATTCTAATATATTATTACTCTTAATGCTATGAATTTCAATCGATTGGAACGAACACCATACCCCTGTACTAGTTATAAACTGTATCACAGGCGGTTGGGTCTCTCTTTACAAATTTGAAATTTGTATTTTAAAATACACCAATAATATTACATATTTAGCAACCAACGAAATGGTCAGTATAAAACCTAAAATTAAATAATAGCTACATATAATTAAGATGGTTGTATATAAATGCGTGTCTGCAGCATTTTACTGAAGTAACAAAAACTGTGGGTCAGCAGAATCGCGAGTGATGTCAATGTTATTAATAGTTGCATTTATCCTTTATTATTTACTTTCACTTACATAACTTAAACTAGAATGCGCACACATTTTATCGAACCAGATGATTTTACAGTTTTATGTTAGTGGGTCAATATTCTAATGAGTTGCTGTTAAGTTTATAATATTAGTAAATGAAACATGAATAGCTTAAGAAAATAAAACAAGTTAAGATGATAAATTTAAATATAAACGAATAGGCAAATTATTCAAATAAGCGACGCTCTTAGGCACCACCATAATCAATTGAGCTGATATACCTCTTTTCCGCCGTTAATCTTGCTGGACAGTCACTAGCGCCAGTATTATGGTTGCTGGGTTTCTTAAAGTGCAGGCAGGTTGCGCATTTTGGATCTTCGGTTTCCTTTGGGTCCTTTATAGTATATTAGTAGTAGTCCTTTATAGTATGTCCTTGGCTGCCGCAATGTCCGCAAGTGCATTGGGACTCCCTGCATGACTTGGCTGCATGACCATATTGCTGACACTTATAACAGCGAGTAACTAAGGTGTAATCCTTCACCGGGTAAGATGAACAATTAATTAATATTCTTTCTTTGACAATCAGTGCCCTGCGTATAATAATAATAATAATAAATCATTTATTGTCAGGTAGAAAAACCCATAGATACATACCTTAAAGACTAACATATATACAATAATTTTATAATAATTAATTAAAGTAGACGCGTGTTGTTGTTTACACCGTTTTCATGTTAGGCTGCGTGTTATTTCGTAACCTCCCATGAAAACGCCGATATACAACACCCTTCGGCCAAAACTCTTCCTTTAGGAAAGTCTCAAGACGATGAGTCGGCACCCGAACCACGTACGACTTGAAGTTCGTATTATGGCGCGATTCCAATCTCTCGACTCTCAAGGTCCAGTTGGTCTTCGTGCGTAGGTACTCCACGACCTCTTCATCCTTTGTAGAGTGATGCAGCCGGGACACGTAGATCAGTGTGGTTGGTACTGCGGGACGCAGCAACATGTTAGGTCCCGCTAAGCCGGTACCACAAAGATTTCGACAAGTAGGCTTCTTCTTCTTCTTCCTCTCAACCTTGATGAAACCGTCCTTGTCGCACGTTTCCTTTTCTGGGACTCTCAGTTCCACGATCTTGTGATGGGGGTGTTCACGACGCTCTTGTTTACCCCCTTTATTTTCCTGCCGATTTTCCTTCTTCTTGCCTTTGGCAGTAACATCGGCATAAGCAGCTTTAGATTTTGTCGCATCCACATACGTCACAACCTTGACAGGTGTCGATGACTCGAGGTCAGCAACAGTACACGAGGCGCGTGCATCGCCACCGGTAGGCGACGCAAGCAAATTCGCTGACGCCAAACTGCCGATCGATGCATTTTGAGCCCCTCGTTGTGTGTTGACGTTAGCGTTGGGCGAGCTATTTATAGAAATAGCGTTACGTAACAACACTACCTCTGCACGTAGCTCGCTAATGGTGCTGTCCGACTTCTCTAACTTGGACTGCACCTCGGCCAGGCTGGATTTTAGAGATGTTATGTCCTTCAACAGCCTGGTTACGTCGACGTGGTCGAATGTGACGGGCGGCAGCTTATGCAGATCCTTCGCCACAAAAGTAGGCACGTCGTCAGGGTCGGTCACCTTCAATAAGGAGATGATGTCCTGGATACTTTTCTCGGTTTCATCCCTTCGCCGAGACGGCATCTGATCCAACTTGTTCAGCGTCTGATACAGTAGCTTTTTACCAGCACTGATATCGTCTTCCTTGAAGTTGGACCTGCATATCTGCAGAATGCTGACCTCGTCCATGGTGTCGATGGCATGCTGTATGAATGCCAACAGCTCGTTGGCTACGAGTTGCTGTGAACAACTCATAGCTACAGTATCGGGCGGCGTGTATAGCCGCTAAATACATTTATAATAATAACTATTAGCGCGCGTTGCAGCGCACGTACGTCCGCACTCGCGCGCGACACCGATGGTAAGCTGTGTATAGCTGCTGATACTTCTATAACATAGTTACAAGTATCAGCGTCTCTACGGCTCAAATTAACTTCACTAAGAAAGGTCTCAAGGTTGCAGTCCTGAAGTTTCTCTGCTAAATTCTGATGTTATAGGCATGTGAAAACTTCCGTCTCTTTCATAGCTGAGGGCACACCGACGATCACAACTCTAGGCTTTCGTTTATGTGACTCAGTGATTGTACGGCCTGCGTTTGAAAGTTGTACTGATTGCTTCACCTTCTCTATGTCATCTTTGGTCTCAGTGCTGGTTATCACGCCCCCGTTCCTAGCTTTGCGTAGTCCTCTTACGTGAAGTTGCATTTGTTCAGGGCAGATGATTTTTTGAACTAATGATTTAGTGTCTTCACTAGATTTCAACTTGACGTTCGGATAAATTGCTACCGAACTTAAACTTATTGGCTGGATGAAATTGTGGGCACTTTTTTTAACCATGTCAGCGAATGACGGTATACTCGTGGTGGGTTTCGAGGTCTCTTGTATAGATTGTTGCAAATCTTGTAGTCTTTGAGACAAATCGAGTTGGTTTTGAGATTTGATTGTACTATGGGCTTGGATAGCATTCGCCTTCAGGGACTGGTACTGAACTGCCAACATTGAAACATTATGGCCCACTTTTCGACAGAGATGGCTGACTTTCATTTTCTGCTCAGTATTCAGTTTTCCTTCTGCTGCTACAGAGCATACTTCGTTGAGGTACTGCTCAATGGACGACATCCAGGACTGGATTTCTGGGGTAGAGATGGCTTCAAAGGCATGGCTGCCTTGCGTCGGTGCTCCACGTTGAGGTTCTGGTTCAGGTGCCGGCGTTGGAGGTGGAGAGCGGGCAGTCTTGCCACTCCGATTGAAAGGACTGTGGTCCATTATATTGACATACAGTTTCACTTACAATCAACACATTGTTTAAACACAAGTAAAGTTTTGTTGTGTTCGCATAATGTTGTACGCGTATATTGAGGTCACTTTTAAAATTGTTTTATTATTTAAAGATGACTATTTAATGCTATTCGACACGTCTGTTTTCAATAACTGTTCAATTTAAAACTGATGATAATGGCTTGGCATTCGTTGGGGTGTACAGACAAGCCAAACTTGTCTGACCAACTTTTTATGCAAGTAAATCCGTGTTAACCTTGTGGATTGCTAACGAAATAATAATCACAAATGAAAGAGTACATGCACTTAATGATTTGGTGTCCTAAAATAGTAATGAGTGCTCACAACAATTGAACAATTACATCCCGTTCAACCTCCAACATTTACCAACTTGTTCAGTGTCAACATGTGACCCTGTTTTACTTAATACTTCTGTAAACAAACCAAAATCTAAATGCATTATTAAACATACTTTTGATAAATTAAAAAATAATATACTAGGAAGCAAAACTAAATTAGAAAACAAAAATAAAGTGACAATATTTAGTGACGAGATTGGCAAAGGTATGAGTCAGTTTTTGGCAAATACATATTATAGTGACGGATTAGTGATGAATAACTGTATGCCTGGGTTAAGGCGCTGTCCTAAGCGACTGTTTTGGTAAATGAGGGGGTGAAGCAGGGGAGGTAAAGGGAGCTTAGCTCCATCTACTGCGGGGCGCCCGCATTCATTCTCGTCGCGTGCGGCCATATTCTGGCGACATCCGTATTCCAATATTTCAAAATCGCAAGCAAAACGTTTTAGCATATTGAATTGAGATGCTGATATTAAAATTTATATTACATACATCAATCTATTTGTACAATATAGGCATAGCGCAATTTTTGTTCTCAGTGCAGCCATGAGCAAAACTGGTTTACATTAGGCGTTATAGGTATTAATAGTTGACGAAAGTAGGTAAATACCTACGTGCCGTAAGATGATAAAAATAATTAAGTCAGTTCCATGTATGGAGAGGCCATTATTATTTTTGTTTTTGTATAAAAACAGTGAAGCAGTTCATAGAATACAGGCCTACATCTAATTCCATTCCTGCCAGTTTTCAAATCTGTTTTGCAATAAATTGGCTGTGACATACGGGCGGACAGACAGACAGACATGGCGAATCTATAAGGGTTCCGTTTTTTTAAATTTTGGCTACGGTACCCTAAAAACCATAATACTGCCCTACTAAGCGCAAAAACCGTATCTCAACTAAAGCGAGTTACGAGATAATTGAAGTTTAGTAAAATTTGATTTTTTATTTTATTTATGGATGTTTATTATTATTATAGGTATAATTATTATGGTAAAAGTTTCGAAATACGTCGCCGTTTTGAGGGTTTGTGAGTGATTGGGGGGGAGGAGAGGAGGTCTCGAAACCCCCTTTCACCATTTTCACTTGCCGGAGATACTTGGTTTCCTCTGAAAAAAAAAATCTCCAAACATCGGTGTGTATGGCACTGCCAACTTCCACATTCATCACACTAGTTTAATAAACTAAGGTCGACGGAGCCCTGCGAAGGGCTCCTATTTTCGGATTAAGGGTCAAAAGAAAACCTAACATAACCTATTTAGTTACTTTTTACAGTCGCACCTAACCCTAGGCACTCGAAAGCAATGACGCACAAATTTGACATTAGCTGTCAATATGATCATTCCAAGATGGCGGTTTTGCGTTTCGTTTCACGTTTTTCACATAGAACCTAAAAATTACATTTGTAAAACTGTACTAAAGTATAAAAACTACGTTCCGTTTTACATAATTGCCGATTTATGAAATTTTGGAAATTGTTTAAAAATATTTAGACGCAACTCCAGCAGCCTAAATTACTTTTAGGGAATTAAAACGAACTCCCTTAAGCCCTCTACACTACCAATACCCTCAAATTCAGGCGACTCGTTTCGAAACCCAACCCATTATTATTTTTCAAAATAGATGAAATATCAAAAATATATGTAGATATACCTTATTCATGAGATACTGCTATGTCGCTTAGAAAACTATAGAATTAGAATTTGAGTTACTGCTTTTTCGTTAGCTCTCCTCATACATGTTTGTATGGAAAAATATAAAAAATTTCTTTCGCATCAAATATGGTGTTGTTTCAAAGAAAATAAATATTAAAAGATATTTATTTATATTCATTTATCATTTATTAACGAAATACAGAGTTTACAGCTCATCAAAAGTTAGCTGTCTGCTACAACCCGGTTTTCTTTATTCTCATCGAAAGTTAAAGGCAGTGTGTGAGGTGATAAGGCTTCAATACTTATTATTTGCTGTTGTTCACGAGGCACAGTTTCATTTACTTTCCTTTTACGGCTTTGTATTGTAAAAATTTCAAGCACTGATGAAACATTTTCCTCTCCGTGGTCTCGCAATGCCATCCCTTGAGCTTGACGAGAATCAACAATTTCATGCAACTGCCAATTCGTATAAAACGCCACAAGCTTTTCTTTCATTTTCTTCTACCAGAAAACATCATCTCTTTCTATAATTTCTATTTTTAGTGGTATACTTTCGCCACTCCACACAGCAAATAAACACTTTTGTTTGCGTGTAAGGTGGCGTTGCCCCTGAATTTGGTAATAACAATTACAATATTTGTTTAGACTAGTCAGTTCACTTTTTTATCATTTTTCCATATTTGTCTTTTATTTGCTCTTATACTATTCTCCAGGCCATTCTTATAGGCAACTATAGAACATTACATTTCCACAATCGTGTTTGGACCTATTAATCCATATGGTGTGGCACCAATAAACGGATAATCCACAAGGCTCGATTGTTACGTTTTCTTGCTTCGCCAGTTGTTGCAAAACCAGTTGTTCATTTTAGACTCCATGCGCAACTGCTTTTACATTGCAAATATTTTATTTGTACAAAATATTTTTTACTAAGTTGGCTTTACTGCTGTTATCTCTTCTTTTTACCACTATACCAAAATTTATATCAGTCAACATATTCTTACGCAATTCGAACCAGTCACTGCTATCCCTCTTGTAATTTTTGCTTATCACTACGCAATTTAAGTCAAATTTGTTAAAAAAAATTTGGCATTTCTTGGCTAGCTCTTGAACAAATCGTGTTAGAAATGACTGCAGTCAAATGTGTGTAAGACGTTGCAGAACTGTTATTTTTAATTTCACTGTAATTACAATAAAGATAATTAGTTAGGTACTTAATTATTTTAAAAAATACTATATCTTGTGTTATAGCGAACAGAGAAGTCACTTTCTTACATATAAATGATTGATTTTAGATATTAAAAAGATATTAGATGTACTGATACATACCTAATAGTTTATGAATAATCAAAGTTTTACCCGATTTACCTAAATAGGTTTATGTTCACAACACAATAATACAACATTCGTTACCGCTTGTGTGCGGATTGCGGAGCGCCATATTAGCGCTGTTTATTGTTCGCCGTGGCAGCATCTTAGTGCTCCAGGCGCTCTGACAAGCTAATGAATTTGCAATATAAGTACATCATATGATTCGATCTTATGTTATTACTCTTTCAAAAATTGAAAACTGTGGCAGCTATGTATTGTGAGAATAATTATATAATTATATTATGCATAATCGATAATCTATAACATAGTCAGTCATATAAGACTCTTATGAAAATAATTTGTGTAAAAATGTAACATATTTCATAATCACTTGGCCATGGATGAATTTCGACTTTATTACGACGCTTTCTTGTACAAATCCTTCGTAGAACTTTATTTCTCTAATTGTCCATATTTTATTCTTCTAATTATATATTTATAAGCACAGAAACAATAACACATTAAACGCAACAAGAGTATAAACTTAGGTCCTAATTATATGTGCACATAGTTACATGAAAAGCCTATTTGATTCAAAGTATTCAGTCTATAACATAAAACATGAAATTACGAACTCAAATCGGCGTATTACAATAACAAACAGGTTTACGTAAAATTTCGTGCAGCGGAGACGCAAGCGACATGACCTATCTCTCAGACAGGGCTCATAGCCGAATGATGAGGTCTGGGCGGGGCGTAAACTAGCAACTGACATTCAGTACACCGCTTAAGCTATTAAGGCTTAAATTGCTGAAGCGTTTGATATTGATGGGATCTACCGAGCGTCAAAATCATAGACGTTTGGCAGATTTTATTTAATTTTACAAAATATACACGTATAATATGAAAATAAATTAGGTAATTCTTTAGTTCATTAGGTTTCCTACAATATTATTAAAAACATATGACAGCTTACGATCAAAATATTCCAAACAGTGAGACGAAAGATTATTTTCTGCCTCGATTTTGTGTTTTTTTTACCGTGATTCTATTTTACATACATGAAAAATTCTTTCAAAAGTCTTTTGTTCAGACTTTTGACTCTAAGCTCTATTTTTTTGATAGGTTGTAATATGTACCGTTATGGCTAGATGCGCGACAAAAAATTAGGTGTTTCACGGCTTCTGAGGTATTTTTTATTTTATTAAATCTTTATTCATAAGTAACACGGACTCATTAGGTTAGAAACAAATTTTACTTATATCTATGTTAGTAAAAATACAATATAATAAATTAAAACTAAACGCGCTGTTATGCGTGTGAGTCACCACTGCAAGCTCTTCACTGAGGTGGAAAGCTTACAGCAGTGACTAACATACACACAGTCGAGCCTGGACGCTACACAGCTTAGTATGATATTGGGGCTGGCCCGCACGCGGCGCACCAGGGAGCCGCATCGCTTTCGCATAGTTGTGTAAAAACAATCTACACGAGCGTCAGCAAACATCCCTGAGGCACCGCAAAACCGGGGCAGCCCCATCAATACCCGGAACGCGTTATTGTATTGGATTCGAAGATCACTGTAGGCTTTTTGAGTATAATTTACCCACAGGCTGCACGTGTAAAAAGATGTACAGTATGCACGAAATAACGCTATTTTAACGGTTCGAGAACAACGTGCAAACCTGCGGGCAATCATGTTAGCTCTTACCGACAGTGATCTTCGTTCCCTTTTTATATCCTCATTATCTTTGAGGTCCACTGTCAAACAATGTCCGAGGTATTTGAAACTAAAAACCCGCCCTAATGTTTTACCATTCAACTTGATTGGGGGCACAGTTTCAGGACATTTACCACCCGCTTCAAAAATCATGACCTCGGTTTTCTTCGTATTGTAAACCAATCCATGCAGACCTGCGTATTCTTCACAGATGGCTATTAATCGCCTTAGACCACACACCGAGGCGCTGAGCAAGGCCATATCATCGCAATAACTAATATTATTAACACATACTCCATCGATATGACAACCAGCGTGCTCCCTGCTGAGCGCCTCGATCAGCTCGTTGACGTATAAGTTGAAGAGCGTGGGCGAACTTAAACCGCCCTGTCTGACCCCACACTCCAAACCATACGGCTCCGACAAAGCGCCAGCCCACCGCACCTGATTGATCTGATTTCCATACCAATATTTAAATGTGGTTATTAATTCCTTGGGCATTCCAGTTTGTTCTAGTTTCTTCCAGAGAATATCGTAGGAAACCAGATCAAAGGCTCGAGAAAGGTCGAGGAAGCAAGCGTATACGGTTGTTTTCCTATCTGTGTAGTACTTGATAGCCCACTTTAAACACAGGATAGCACTATCTGTAGACAGACCCGTTCGAAAACCAAACTGATTAGGGTGTAAGTTGACATATTTATTCACCCGTGTATTAAGTAGGCCGTCAAGCACTTTTGCAATCACCGTGGCCAGAGAGATAGGTCTGTAGTTAGTTTTGACCGCGACGTCTCCCGTTTTATTTTTAATGACAGGTACAACAATAGTTTTCGTCATCTGACTAGGCAGGTACGCATGACTTACACAGAAGTTATACAACATAGTCAACACTCTCGGTAAATGGGGTCCGGCAAACTTAAGATGCTCTATGCTCAGACCATCGTGACCAGGAGACTTGCCCCTTGACATTGCTCCTATTAAGCATTTAATTTCTTTGGCTGAGAATACGACTTCCTGATCACCATGGTCTTGAGCATCAACATGTAACACAGACGGTCCTTGTGGTGATGTCACTCTAAACTGATCCCTAAACAAATTAGCAATATGTGCCGGATCACTCACGCCATCGACAGAAACAGGGAGGCCAGGCTTACTATTTAACCTGTTCGTATGTTTCCAAAATGAACGAAAGTTACCATTTGAATATGGCGAAGCCAGTATATCCATCTTAATTTGTTCTTCGTGGTCTTGACACCACTTCACACGTGATCTAAAGATTTTCCTGGTTTCACACATATTCTGATATGTAGGACCTGAACATGGTTTACCCGCTTCTAGCCACAGGTTAAAATTCTGCCTAGCCACCCTGTGCTCCCGGGCAACATGCTTATTCCAGCCCACCACCACTTTATTTTTCTTACGCTTATTCCTCCTGAAGTCTTCTGGGAAATCAATTAGTCTGAGCCTTTCATGACAAGCCATATAAAAAGACTGTATTTGTTCTGGACTTCTTTCTCCCCAGACAACTTTATTTTCTAAACACTGTACGGTATATTGTTTCGCACAAATAGAATCGAATCTACACTCAATAACTAGAGGAAAGAGGTCAGACCATAGCGTATCATATTTTACGTAGGCTTGAACTACCGAGTCATGAGCGGCGTTAGTAACCACGCAATGGTCTAGCCACCTCCTCGAGCCGTGCGCCTCACTCACAAAAGTGTAGGTGTCCGAGTTTATTCTTAACAGTTCAGTATCTATACAACTCCACTCAAGCTCTGTACAGAAATCTAATAATTCTGTATAGAAACGTTCAGTCGGGTGGGCATTAAAGTCACCTAGTACATAACAGCTTTCTACGTCAGAACTATCCATAATTGCACTCACCAAGCTAAGACAGTCCGTGAATTCCACTAGATTTGGTCCCGAGTCAGTA
The DNA here is from genome assembly GCA_944739405.2 of Euclidia mi. Classification (NCBI taxonomy): domain Eukaryota; kingdom Metazoa; phylum Arthropoda; class Insecta; order Lepidoptera; family Erebidae; genus Euclidia; species Euclidia mi. The sequence continues at coordinate 9,061,916 of OX123211.2, read as the reverse complement.
GGCATATACACATTGAACACTAAGATAGACCGACGCTCTAGGGCAACTTTGATAGCGCACACACGCGGATTATCGCACTTTATAACGGACACATTATTGAACGCACTTTTTCTCCAAAGCAAGGCCAAGCCACCATACGGCCTGCCGTACATAATACCCGCAGCTGTATCCACCGCCGTCGTGCCTGTGCAGGCGAAGTCGTCGCTAATAGTATGTAGGTAAGGCAGGTCATGTGGTAACAGCCACGTTTCCCGAAGCGCAATTATATCCGAGTCAAGACATAACTCCCGTACACTTTCAACAGAACGTTTGACGCTTTTACAATTAAAACTGATCAATTTATGTGTGTTTTTATCCATTTATTCTTGAACATTAAGGCCGCGTCTAATACCCATAGGCATAGCCTGGTATTTCGGTTTGAAATGCGCAAACTTTCTGAAAATAATGCCCTGAGGCCATATTTTCTCATCTAGAAACATATGTACCTTAGATTCAAGGTACAAAAAACTTATATGCACAATGGTTTTTATTATTTATTTGCATTTTCTCCAATTGTATTAGAACTTGGGTTTTTCTTGTGATATAGTCAGTGATATCTACTTCACTCGTCTCCTTGTGTACGTTCGTAATAAAAATGGGTATTTTCCTATCTGCGGCTCTAAATTTTATCTCGTTCTCAATAGCCACACCCATTTTACCAATTAATTTATTATTTTTATTGCAACGTTTACGTTTCACAGTTGTCCACCCATTGACAGAATGTTTGTATTTAGCGTTGTCAACAATATTGGCAAAGGTTTGTTTACATTCATGGGACTCGGCGCACAGCTGATTAACGCTGTTATTATGGTCAGGTAGCAACGGCGTTTCCACTGGCCCGGTACAGTTATTCCCACCGCGCAACGTTTCACTCGCCAGACAAGACGGCGCCGCGGACGACGCGCTCAATATAATATCTTGACCGTTCGTTGTAGTACTACCCTCCACTGATTTTTCATCAATATATTTTGGATTACTCCTCTTATGACCAATTTTAGGTGATGATGAGGAACTAGCGAAGTCGAAGGACTTAAAAGGTGGTGAGTCACTAAGTGAACATACACTCACGTTTGTATCGCCACGGTCGGCACCTCGTCGTATGTTATTTACATTATTGTTGACATTTTTCGGTGTCTTTATGGTTTTTAAACACTCGATCTCCGTCCGTAAAACTTCTAACTGTGATGTTGAGGCGTAAGATTCCTTGATACTTTTCACATCAGCTTGCAATAATGTGAGTTTTTTGAGTAAATCCGAGACGTCGAGATGATCAAATGTTATGGGCGGTAGTTTATCCAGGCTTCGGGCCACAAACACTGGTATATCCTCTGGATCAGTAACTTTGAACACTCTAATAATATCAATCAGACCTCGATTTTCTTTACCCTTTCCTTTCCGTAGAGGTATGGTTTGATTCGGCAGAGATTCAAGTAACAGCTGTTTCGCTTTTTCAATTTCGTTACTTTGAAAAGCCGACACACACACTCTGATTAAACTCTCCTCATCAATCACAGATATTTTGTTCTGCACATAACACAACAATTCGTTAATAACTATGTTACAACTATTACATTTTAACACAGACGTCATTTTAAACCGTTTTTTAAACTCGTAACCGAGTAACACGCACTATCGGCAGGGATGCGCGCGCGCGATTGACACAGGCATATAACAGCGTCCATTGCTATTTTAGATAAAATTATCAACTTCACTTTTGACCAGGATACAACTTTATTGATTCTACTAGGTAAAAGGAGATCTATAAATAAAATAATTTTATTATATTATTACAGTAAATTATGTGAATTGATTGATTGATTGATTGATGAAAAAAAATTTAAATCAAATTATTATGCTCAGTTTACCTTATTACTATGTAAGCGCTTAAATAAATCAGCCTACCTACTTTTCCAATTACTCAAGAAAGTTAACATGGAGACTTTATTAATGGCATATCATGGACTAGTTGGGTCGACTTTACGATATGGTGTTCTTTTCTGGGGACAATCGACCGATAGAGAAACATTATTTAGGATGCAAAAGCGTTGCATTAGATCAATGTGCGGACTTAAAACTACAGATAGTTGTGTACCTTATTTTAAGTCACTGAACTTATTGCGCTATACATACTTGAAACTACATTGTTTGTAATAAAGAACTTACATTTGTTTACCATGTTAGCGACTGTTAAAAGAACTATGCGTGCTCAATATGTCAACCAATTATGTCATCAAAAATGTAAAACCTCTCTGTTGTACAAGAGTTTCTTTCTATTCCTCGAATATATAATAAAATACCTAAGTCAATAAAAACAATGCCATAAAAATAAACTAAAACCTGTACTTCATAAAATGTTGATTGACAAATGTTATTATACTGTTGAAGAATTTTTAAATGATACATTATAATTTTATTATACTGTTGACGAATTTTTAAATGATACATTATAATTATTAAGTTTAATTACTTTTTTGTACTATTGCTACTAAGTTCACAATCATAATAATTGTAAAATCTATCTAATTTGACAATTTATTATTTCCCTATTGAATACATTTGGCATTTCGCATTACCTATTGTTGACGAGTTCTTTAACGATAAATTAAATTTTAATACTTAAATGTTAAATAATGTCGATTACTATTGTGTTGCTATTGATTTACTAATTTGACAATTTAAGTTATCATAAAAGCCCCTGTACACATTGGCCCAACTAGCTGGCCCAGCATGTTGGGCCAACATGATATGACGCACACTGGCGAATATTTGCTAAAATCTGGCCAATATATGACTTTAAAATATTTTTGATAGAACACTTTTATAACACTTAGATCAAAACTTAATAAATGACGCAACTTTTGAGCATTCTTTGATATATTTTATATGATAAAATTCTATAACAATCTGCCTAAGAATTTGATAAAAAAAATCGTGCTTTATATCGACGATTCTCAAGTCGCATGTTGTCGTTTTTACAACTGTAAGTGTTTGATGTTTTTCTGTTATGGGTTCTATTTCTAGAGGTATTTATAATTGCTGTCAGATGTTACTACTTTCTAAAAAAATCCTAACACCGATACCCTTGCCTAGAAATTGATAGTATTATTAACTTACGTAAACATACAGAAATAATTAAAAAAAATAGTACGATATTCTTCTGTATGCCGAGAAATAAGCTGTATTAAATTGAAGCATATAATTAGTTTGTTTTAGATTTGGCTGCCGATATCTGCCTTATGATTAGTTTTTATTTGCTGTAAGTCCCAGTATTTACGCGTACAATTTGCCGTTGAATATTTTGTGGTCTTTAACTTGCGTTCATTCTTTTAATGAGTGGTTTTAAAAAAGTTGATATCTATCTGAAGATGCATAAGAGTTAAGAAATAAGGATATAAATAAATATCACAGAGACTTTGCAAGAAAAACGGCCCGTATTTAAACTACAAATGAGTCATTTATTTCAAAGACATTGCGTTTCTTCAGTTCCTTATATCTCAAGTTTACGTAAAACGTCCAGAAAGTCCAATGCGCAGTTGCCCTGGATGCAATGTAACTATTGAAGGAACCTGAAGTGTAGTATTTGATATTTAAACAAACTTAGGTATTCATATTGGATACCATATAGTTTGTGTATCTCTGATCATTCATGTTTCTTAGTTATGAATATTATTAATTATAATACAATTTTCTATAATTAAATTATTTTTAATCTCTATCATATATAAACTAACTATTGTCCTTCTATGGTTTTAAAACTATCAATATCATAAAGTCAGTCTTTATATTCGCGCTGGTTGGAACAACGGCCTCTTTTCATAAAATAAAAATTATTCATAGATCAAAAGGTTACATTTAAGTTCAATAGATTTATTTAACGCTTTTTTATTATTAAAACATTTTGGCCATCTTTTTAGTAATATTCGTCAGTGTGCGACGCCATGATTGCTATTTACACATTGGCTAACGGATCATTCTGCATTGGTGCTTAGACAAAGATGGACGTAGAAGCACTTGCAGCCACTTGCAGGCTATTTATTTATACAGTGCATTTAATTATTACCTGCGCGTACATGCGTACTAAAGTAGAATGTGATGCATTCTACATGTTGTCATTAATGATTATTTTTTCTTTTTGATTTCGTTAATAGTGGCGTGGAGCCGTATGGCGGATAAAATTAATATTCAATTTTATCCGCCATACGGCTCCACGCTTCATTAACCTGAAATATAAAATAGGTAGCTTATTATTAATAATAGGAATTTTGGTTAAATAACCTACCCCAACTACCAGGTCTAGAAGATAACAATGTGGTACCTAATAAAAGTATATTTTTCAAGTTACTAGTTAAGTTATAATTATATGTAACTAGCTTTTGCCCGCAGCTTCGCTCCCGTAAATTCGGGGTTCTCTAGTTATAGTATATCATCTATGTTCGGGGTAGCTCAAATCTCCTTTATAGGGCGGATACTTCTTCGGATAGATATTTGTCGTTTTAATTGTGATATAACTCCAAAAAGTATTAACACATACAAACTACTTAGTACTAAGACTTAGTAGGACCTTTTTGGTAGTATACTCAAAATGTTACCCTTTACCCTGTATCGGTGACGTGCTAGAGTGGCCAATATGGCCACTGCGATTTGTCTGTCAGAACTATTAGGATTTATCAAAATACTCGACAATCCGAATTTTGCGGATATATGTTGTCGACTTGAAATCTTTAGTATTTAATGTTTTATTATTCAGGTAAGGTTTCGATGTACTCCTTGACGAAACTATTAATATAAGATTTGACACTGCGATAGCAGCGCAGTCCGTCGGTTCCACAGAAGAATAACTTGGTCGGTTCCAATGTGAAACATTCCGAAACCCACAACTAATTACAAATTAAAAATTAAGTAAAAAAACATTTTCCAGTGGATTAAATTGTGAATCTAAAGCATTCTCAAGTCCCCTTGAACACACACAAAAAAATTCATCAAGTTCGGTCTAGTCGTTTAGGAGGAGTTCAATGACATACACACGCACACAAGAAATATATAATAATATATTAAGATATGTATATTAACTTGGGAACGTAAATATATTCACGCGCAACAGTACTCTCTCCACTGAAGAGCGACAACGAAATGAATAAGGCGCCAACGTGTGAACGCTGTTGGCGGAGCTTGCCAAGATCCTTTGATGTGTGCACAAAAAACCGACACTATTCGGCTGGCCGGCCAACGTCGGCGCCAACTACACCAATTAAGCCAACACAGCGCCTAGCAGCTCTCTACACATTGGGCAGATACGTTGGGCCAGCATGTTGGGCCAATGTGTACAGCGGTACATTAAGCCAACATAGCGCCAAGTAGCTCTCTACACATTGGGCCAATACGTTGGGCCAGCATGTTGGGCCAATGTGTACAGCGAGCATAAATATGTATTTAATTTGACATCTTATATTGATTATTTTCTTGTTAATTAAAATCGGTAGGTATCTGCATATTATTTGTATGTCTAAATGACAAAACATAGCGTACTATTATATGTGTCTCCAACTATTGTAAACCTATGTTTGACAAAAAAAAATTGATTTGATTTGATTTGATTTCAGTAAAGGGTTGCCACAGAAAGAAAATAATATTAGACATAGTCTTAGTATAAATTTATGTAGTTGATCATACAATAACAATCAATTCCATGTTTTTGACTCTAACAATTATGTTAGTAAAGCTTTACATTTGACGCAATATACTTGTAATCTGAATTCTTATTATATAAGACAACTAGCTGAGTCACTAGCATTTTGTATTGACATTTCAGCCAAGATTTTGGCTAATAAACGTGTTACCCCTATACAGCAACAAAATGATATTTATAATGATTCAGCAAATATTTTGGCTACACAGTCTGACATTTCTATTAATTTAAATTAAATAGTTCGACAATAGGGAATACCTCTTGCAATGACACTTTCATTAATAATGGGCTGGTATATACAAATAAGCCCAATTCAACTAATAATAAGTTTAGAAATTCGCAAGTATTAAAACTGGTACATCAAAATATACAAGGTATGTCAAATAAAGATTTAGAAGTGGAATTGTTCATGATCGGTGAATGCATTGATATTTTGTGTTTAACAGATCATTGGCTTAAAGATTACCAGTTCATGTGCAATTTTAATAACCATTTAGTTGGTAGTTTGTTCAGCAGACAAAATGCAATACATAGCGGACCGTTGATTTTAGTTAACAAGCTACTTAAATTTAAGAATCGTAGTGACATTGTTAGTTTCTCTGTTGAACGGACAGTTGAAATAGCCTGTGTGGTGTTGGAGCAACTTGTTGTGTTGAGTGTGTATAGGCCGCCATCATCCTTCTATGATAACTTTGAAAGTGTCATGGATGATGTGTTACGGAAGCTATGCCAGCAAAATAAATCTATAATAGTAGGTGGCGATTTTAATATTAACTTATTAGAAGATTCCCTGAATTGCCAAAAAATTAAGAATTTGTTCAAGTCATATAATGTTGCATGCTTATTTTTGGAACCCACCAGGATAACTTCCACGACTTCTATTTGTATAGACAATATATTTACAGACATTGTACCAGTTAGTAAGTAAATAATTAACAAATTAACATTAGATCATTGTGGACAATCTAAAACATTTGCTATGCAGTCTAAAAAGTAGGTAGAAAGGAATTGAGTGTGATGCCAAAAACTTTGCGTCGTCTGGAGGGACTTAAGGATAAACTCACAAGTACACTACCATACTTATGCTATAATAACGATCCTAATAAGTTGTACAATTCTTTCTTTGACATGTACTGTACTATATTCAATTCTATCTTTGTCCTTAAGAGGATCTCAGTTGCTGGTACTACATCCTTCAGTGAATGGGCAACCACTGGAATGTATAAAAGTAGAAATACGAATTATATGAACAGAAAGTAATTAATAAAAATTATGAACAATTTTGTCAATACCCTTGTAAGAAATTATTCTAAGTTATTTAAAAAGATTTGGCCTGAAGCTAAGACACTTTATTTAAAATCAAAAATTAAAAACAGTGACAGTAAAATAAAAGCAACGTGGGATATTATAAACAATGATACTGGAAGGATCAAGATTAAAAGTAACGATAACACTCTTCAATTAAATAAAAAGATATTAAAATCAGATCTTGAGGTTGCCACAGCATTTGAAAATTTCTTCACAGACATTCCAGTCTCACCCACAAAATCCCAGAACTACGTCCCCTAATGACGCCGAATCTCTATTGAAACAAAATGTCAATAGGTATAACATTGAATTTAGTTTTAATTATGTCACTGTCAGAGATGTTGTTAATTTGAAGAAGACTAGTGATCTTTGGTTGTGATTACGAAATCCACAATCAACACAGTAGCACCTGAACTGGCAATGATTTTCAATAGCTGCATTGACTGTGGTGTGTTTCCTGATCAAATTAAAAGTAGTATAGTAATTCCGTTATTTCTGATCAAATTAAAAGTAGTATAGTAATTCCGTTATTTAAATCAGGTAGCACATCTGACCCCACAAATTTTAGGCCAATATCTGTGCTGCCCACGTTTAGTAAAATTTTTGAAAAATTAGTTCAATGTCAGCTTCAAATTCATTTTAATAACAATAAGCTGTTACATGAAAAACAATTTGGTTTTACTAGGGGTCGCTCAACTACCGATGCTGGAGTTGAGCTTTTAGATAGTATTTTTGATGCCTGGGAGGAAACGCATGATGTTTTGGGAGTCTTTTGTGACTTATCAAAGGCTTTTGATTGCGTTTTCCATGAATCATTGATCAGGAAATTACATTATTATGGAGTTAAGAACACTGCTTTGGATCTCCTAACATCATATTTGAGTAATAGGATACAGAGAGTTGAGGTGAATGGAAAAGTTTCTATGGGTTCAGTGGTCATAATGGAAGTGCCGCAAGGTTCAATTCTTGGTCCATTCCTTTTATATATTAATGATTTGCCATATATTATGCAAAATAATGAAGAAATAGTGTTATTGCTGATGATACATCACTTATTTTTAAACTTAGACGATAAAAATCAAATAATGACGATATATATAACGCTCTCTCTAAAGTAGTTCAATGGTTTACTGCTAATAATTAACTGTTAAATGAAGGTAAAACAAAATGTATACGATTTTCAAGACTGAATGTAAGACAAGTTAAATCTAACATATATTTGAATGGAGAAGAGTTGGGTCTTATAGATAACACCGTATTCTTAGGCATAACCTTAGATTTTAAGCTACAGTGGGGCCCACATATAGATCAATTGTCGAATAGACTTAGCTCTGCAGCGTACGCGGTTTATAAAATTCGTAAGTTAACTGATATAGATACGGCCAGATTAGTATATTTTAGTTATTTCCACAGCATAATGTCATATGGCATTTTATTCTGGGGCAACGCAGCTGACATTCAAACTGTGTTTGTACTGCAGAAGCGGGCTATTCGTGCAATCTACAGTCTTGGTTCAAGGCATTCACTGAGGGAAAAATTTAAAGAAATTAAGATAATGACTGTTGCATCTCAATACATTTATGAGAACTTGTTATACAGGGTGGCGCTTGCATAGGGGCATTGATTTAAAAAGGACGTAGCATTGATGCCTATAAAATGTTTTATATCAACAAAAAAGGTCATGGGGCCAAAATAAAATAATAAAATTTTCAAACAAAATAAACTATAAAATATGAGTAGCAAAACGAAACACCATTTGTAGACCAATATGACATTAGGTTACTGACCATTGTAAGAACGGCAACGTGTGCTATGCGGCAGACGATGCCACGGAGGTAGTTCACATTTATTGACGAATTACCTATTTCAGTAATTCTACACATCACTCCAATGTTTGGTCACTCATTAGGCAAGCACTGGTGTCTTTTTCATATCAACAAAAACCCACTTAACACAAACCCACCTAAAAGGTAGCACAAAATTTTCAAATTCTCAAAATGGCCGCCATTGTTATCACGAATTACTTACTTCAGTAATTCTACAAATCACTCTTATAAAGTTCAGTAATTAGGAAAGCACTGGTGTCTTTTTCACAACAAGAACCCACGTTACACAATCATATCCGCATATTCGGACGACATAAAGTTTGTCATTATTAACACAAATAATGCAAAAATGACGAATGATAAAGTTCACTAAACAAAAACACAATTAAATAACACAACTAAATACAATTACACAATTCAATATCAAAAACAACTGTCGGATAAGCGCGCGCGCGTTCTGCAGGCCGATTCAGAATGTCACGACAAGTAATCGTACGATATGTCAAATTATTGTCCTCGTCTTTTAGCCGCCTATCAGAGATATTTTGAACAAATATTCATATAATTCGGTTTATTTATTAATTTACTTCATACTGAATGCATAAAATTGATAGGAAATGCGATAGTTTTGACAAAAAATGAGGTAGCTCGTTTGACAATTAACGGAATCGAATGTCAAATAAGATATCGAACGATTCTGAATCGGCCCCCAGATCGACTTATTAATCCAATAGTTTTTGCGGCACTAAGCAAACCTATGATGAGTCACCGATCACCGATGTGCCGCTGGCGCTGACATGTCTAGGATAGGAAATAGAGATGCGCAATAGGTACTATGAATGTCGATATTTTTGACACGTTAATACGTTAACAACAAAATAACACAAAATGTTTTTATACAACGAACTATGCATTCTTACTTGTATTAACAATAATGCTATTGCTTAATTGTGTTGCTAATACGACACAGTTAAACAAGTTTATGAAATACTATGCACATACTTCAATTAGTTCAGTAGTTTTAGCACATAGTTATTATAATTCTTAAGTAGATTGTTGAACCCATTAGACCATTTAAAAAATACCATACGGAAAGAGCTAAAATAGTCAATAATTATTAACTTATTTCAAATGATTAAATAATTGAATATCTTTACATGTTTATCATTGTTTACCTATTAAAAAACGTCGTCTTTATTTGTACCACACTTTGAAATTTTCGAACGTATTGTCATTGAAAAGACGATTACATTAACGTTAAATACAAACAATGTTGATACAGTAAACAACAAACTTTTACGGTGCGTAGGATTTTTAATCGATACTATCATTGATAAGACGATTACATTATCGTTAAATACAATCAATGTCGATATAATAAACTACAAACTTTTACGGTGCGTATTTTTTATCGATACTATTGACAATATTTTGGTCATAATTGTGCAATTCTATTTGGCTCGACTATGTTTGTCCTTGTCACACGTAGTGCATTTACTGTGCATAGGTACCTAATCAGACTTTTTCGTGCTTGCGGAACCGATCCATTTTATTATTATGTAACTTTATTGAAAAGGTAATTAGGAAGTCTCAAAAGTTTTGTTCTGTTAAAAATGTTACGCATTAACTTGGGTGCAAAAACCTACATCGACGAGTCTTAGGTAGGTACCTTCGAGGCGAAGCGACGTTGCACGAAGACGTCATCGTCCTAAGTCGTCGAAGGGTCAACGCAGACAGAGAGGAATAATCCCCGCGTGGTCTCGGGCATTTTCTTTACGGATTGCGTATGCTCAAGATTGCGCGCGACCTCGCGAGCCTGCGTGAGTAAAACGTTCTGGGTTACCACTCTACAGTAAATATTTTGCCGCGAAAGTTCGTTAAACCCTGAAAATACGCGTACGACGCGGGCGCCGACTTGACTTTGCGCGGGGATTTCCGCGTATCTTCGAGGACGCGCGAATATTTTTTATCAGGTTCAAGCATTTATGAACTTTATTGTAAAAACATTAAAGTTTATTTTCAAGTGCGTTGATAAAATCCTCTCCGCTGCGCTCCGTTCTGTCTGCGCTGAGCCTAGCTTCGGATGACGTCGAGGCGTCGTGTCGTGAGTAGTACCTAGCGAGTCGCGGCGCGCAATGTAGGGTCTTTGACCGTTTTGTATCAGCTGTATGGAACTCAAAGCGTGTGTAAAAATTGCGGAACTTAAAATCGATATTGTGGCTAAACTACTGCACCGATTTAATTGATTTTTGGTACGAGGCTTAAGAATGTTGTAAGCTATGCCTTTGTTAAAAAAGTGCCGCTATGCAAGCGCCACCCTGTATATTGTCAGGAAAAATATAAATATGTTTTCTAAAATCAACGACATTCATAAATTAAACACACGAAATAAAAACAAACTTGTTCTACCTTCAACTAGACTACAAAAAATAAGTAACTCATACAAGTGTCAAAGCATACGTTTTAACAACAAAATTCCAGGCAATATTCAGGAACTAAGTATTAAGAAATTCAAAGTATTTATTAAACAGAGCTTGTAATCAAAAGCTTATTACACTGTAAAAGATTATTTAGCAGACAAAAATGCCTGGAATTGAGTTTAAAAATTATGAATTTTGACATTTTGAAATTAGTGACATAACATTTTTATTTACATTTGTAGTACCTACTTATATTTTTACATTTTGTCATTTTTTGAGTTGACATTTTGTAATTTTATTTATTTTCTTTTGATTTTTTTTGATTTGACGTTGTAATTTTATTTATTTTCTTTTGACATTTAAAATTACTTAAGTAATATATTTTTTTTAGACATTCTTAAATTGATATTCAATAATATATTCTGACATTTTAAATATATGACATTTTATTGTTTTTTTTTTAGTAGTCTTAACATATTGTTTACAACATGTATTTTACCATATTGTATTAGTATGGAAAGTTGTGAGTACGATGTGGGCATTATTAAACATTTAAACAAATAGTTGTGGCAACCTGTCTGATGGCTTAGGCTGACATGCTTATGCATACACGTTCTGATGGCGTGGAGGCATAGTGATACAGATCGTGCTGGCTCCCTCAATCTAGGTTGAGCCGTACGATTTCTGTTGAATGCGGGTCATCAGTGGGCCGAGTCAATCAAAAGCGTCAGACGATATCCTGCATTGTACTTGCATACTAAACCCTTTTTTGTCTGGACTTTAAAAGATCAAGAAAAGATGAAAGAAATTGAAGTGACAAATAAAAACAATTACTCTGAGTTTTTTTCGGCCTTTCTTCTCAAGAAGTCATTTAGCTAGGAAAAGCCGGCATCATCTAGAATAGGGTTTTGACTTGTATTAAGTGTTGTAAACAACCAAAATGCACAAATAAATGTCTTTGTTTTTATAAATATGTCTTTATAATAATATTCTACCACATTCACACAACACCATCTAGTCCCAAACTAAGCAGAGCTTGTATTATGGGTACTAGACAATGGATAAACATACATATATACTTTTTTTTTTAATACATACGTATAATACATAGACACACCCAGGCCAAGGCAAACATCCATGTTCACGCACACAAATGTTTGACTTGAGCGGGAATCGAACCCCCGACCTTCGGCGTGACAGTCGTTTACACTGCCGCTGCGCCAACCGGTCGTCGAAATATCCTCGACAGTTGTCTGAGAGTAAATCTGCAAGTCATCGGCATACAAATGATAAGCACACTAAAGATTTGGAGTTAAGCGATTAATAACCATAAAAAATAACAAAGGAGAAATAATACCGCCTTGAGGCACACCAGAGTTGTTGTCACACCAGTTCGATGATGACTCAACAAACAGACTGCTGACGACCCCGAAGGTAGCTTAAGAAGCATTCTAGGGCATCGGATATTGTCTTAATATGGGATAGGAGGGATAATAAGATGCCGGTATCAAAGGCATTTGAAAAATCAACCAATCTTAACACTGTGACCTTGGACTTTACCACGCCTTCCCTAATATCGCCAGTCACTTTGAGAAGTGCGGTAGAAGTGCTATGTCCAGGCCTGAAAACAGACTGGAAAGGACTTAATAAATTGTTGATGTAAACAAACCTGGACCGTTGCTGTTGCACACAGGACTCGAGAACTTTGGATAGGAAAGGAAGAATAGATATGGGCCGAAAATGCGTTGGGGGAGAGGGATTTTGGATTTTTGGCGAGGGTATAACATAGGCGATTACGCCATAACGATGGAAAGGTGCCACAAACTAGGGAAGGGGAATATGATCCAGGATAGTGGTGATCATGCGCCGACTGATGTTGTAACTTCCAACAGCATTGGATTTGATGGAAAGGATTGTCTTTTTAATCTCATTAGATGCAAGTATAGAAAAAAAAGCCCTGCGTGGTGAAGCTATGAACCTGCATTAAGCTCGAATCCCGCAAAAAAATTAAAAGGGGTTTATAGTATAGGTGTAGAATATCATAGATCTACATTAGGCTACGCTATAAAAGCTGTCAACAAAACATAATAATATGATTAACCACCTGTTATTAACTCATTAGCATTTATTGTAAATAATACAACTTGCGTCGTATTCAATAAATAAATAAATGCATTGAATAAAAATATTGATACAATTGGTTTGATAGTTTTCATTGTTATATTTCGTATATAAACTCATCGGATCGATGGTTTGAGACATAGAAGCAACATGAAAGCTGTAGCAGCGTTGGCTCTATTAGCGGTAAGTACCTTTTTAATTAAAATATAAAATATATTCAACCACCCCCGGTCTTAGAAGGCCTTTACGGATACGCTAGACCCTGGGATAAATCCTTCTTTACCTTTTTATGTGAGTGAGGCTAACTCCGACATGGCCTAAGAAATCTTGTCCTGGCACAAGAGCCGGGTTCGACGACTTTATGTGCCCTCCGAATCATGGTAGTCTTTTTATGTAAATGCCTCATGTCGCCACCTATCCAAATGGTGACCTGTGCAGGCGTTGTTTAACTTTAAAGACGTTTTACTGAAACCTTTGAGCTCTTGTAAGACGCAATTCTAGTTTGAATTGATGACGGGTTTTCTGTCTCTTCGCAAAGATATTATTTGCTTTGTGTATTATTCTTTAGCCTTTTTGACGAGATTTGTGATGGAAAGCTGGTATTTTAATAACAACTGTCCTCAAATTCTAAAAAGTTTCATATTATGTAAATATCGACATATCGCCGAGGGTTATTAAATACTTTATTGCACGCCATGGTACTTTTTAAATTTAATTTTATATAAATATCACTTGCCTAAATTTATATCATGTCTCTATTGTCGTATCATTATACAGCCTAAACTACTTATAAGTTAAAAACATGACATTTCGACAGTGTTTCCTTTTATAAATTACTTATACACAATTGGAGGATATTTCAAAACTCCACTCGTAAATGGGTTTAGATATTAGGTTAAAACGTTAAAGAATTTAGTACTCTTTTATGCATAGGGTTCCCACCAAGAACTTAGGGTCCCAAGCCAACCTCACCTGCAAGTGGTGCACCTGCCGATTAACGGACGAGGCGTTTCCGTATACGCAGCAGGACCCTACGTTTAATTCGATTGAAAGTTTACATGCGTGGTATTTAGTACTTTTCGAATAGTATAAGTAAAAAAATAGTACCTTCATTGGTACAGCGAAATCTTGACTTATCACCCAGCAGGACCCTCCGCTGTCTGAAGGTTTTCAGACCAATAGTATATGTCACCGTTTAGCGATGTATTAGTACCTTTAAAATACATTGGTTTCATTTTAATATAATTATTAGTTTATGAGGAAAACGCCTGCAAACCTTTATCATGCCAGCAGGACCCTTTTTTGTTTTGACGCCTTCGGCCCCGACAGTCATATTTCTTATTAGCATTTTAATAGTACTTTTCAAATAACCTTACATATAATTCAAATATTTTGTATTATAGCAGAAAATTTGTTTTAAAACTTTAAGTATTTTTTCAGCGACTTAACGTTTAGTTTGGCCGATGTATGAGCTTTCATAAATTTTAGCATGGTGGTGTTAGATTTTTATTAATTTAAACCGGTCTTTTTAGATGTACTTATATATTTTATTTTTATGAAAACAATTAAAAAAAAATCCGTTATGATATGATTATTATTTACTATCGGTATACAATTAGAAAAAATAATAAAACAAGGTTGATTTCCATTTTATTCGGTCGATTACAGCTACATATGGCTATAAAAAGTTCTATGAATATAATAATTATAACGTTTGCCGCGCATGCAGCTGCGATCAACCCCAAAGAACGGAAACCTATTTACCTTTAGGAACAAGTCATGTCATAGGCAATTTGTTTTATTTTCACTTATAAAATAAGTAAATGATCTATGAAAAACATACAAAAGCTTAAGCTGTTCAACAATTTCACTGTAAACTAATTTGTAAACAAATTTGTCTTTAAACTTTTCAATCACAATGTTTTATTCAATGGAACTAACTGCCGCTCTTGCCTCTTTTTACGGTAATTTTTCCTATATTTTTGCTTTTAACCATTTTATTACAAATAAACACACCGTAACTCGAATGCGCGTACTATGCATCGTCTCTCACCGGGACACCGGGAACATTTTTGCATCTACCCTCAATTTTAATAATATTTAAGAGTCATAAAAATAATACCATCATTGAAATGGTATAATCTTAAGGTCATCGTGAAAAAAGTTTTAAATCAAATTGCCTGTTAAACTACAAAGTATTTTATTTAAACGTAAGGTTATTTGCAAAGTACTATTAAAATGCTAATAAGAAATATGACTGTCGGGGCCGAAAGCGTCAAAATAAAAAGGGTCCTGCTGGCATGATAAAAATTTTGCAGGTGCTTTCCTCATAAACTAATAATTATATGAAAATGAAACCAAGATATTTTAAAGGTACTAATACATCGCTAAGCGGTGACATATGCTATTGGTCTGAAAACCTTCAAACAGCGGAAGGTCCTGCTGGGTAATAATTCAAGATTTCGCTGTAGCAATGAAGGTACTATTTTTTTACTTATACTCGTACAATTCGAAAAGTACTAAATACCACGCACGTAAAAAGTTAAATTTCAATCGAATTAAACGTAGGGTTCTGCTGCGTATACGGATACGGACGAGGCTCTGGCAAACAAAATATCCCAATAAGCGGCAATAGGCTCGCCACCTATTACGTGGGATCAAAACACTGGCGAAAAGTGGGCGTTTCATATGCCACTGCCTACCCCTTCGAGGAAGCAGGCGTGAGTCTATGTATGTATGTATGTTATGTCATAAGCGTCAAACGATCAGACGGATCGCCGTAATCATGGTACCTCGTATATTCTGCCCTCATAAGCCAAAAAGCGGTATCTCAAAAAAATAAAAATTTCTGATTTTTGTTGCATCTGATAGCTTAACAAATTCCCTACAGGTTAAATGAAGTTACATGGCGTTATCTCAACCAGAAACCACCTAAAACCTACTAAGAAAATATTACATATCTCAAATTTATACGATATTACTAAGGTGCTGAGAGGCATACCATTATTTTTAAACACAATGGCCGTATATTTGACTTACGGTGGAATCGCTTAGAAAAGTTCTTATAATTGCCGGCCAAAATTTCTAAGAACATTGGCGGTATCTGTTGAATGCGTAGCGAACTATTGAAACGGCTACTACGCTTAGTAAAATTAGGCGAAAATAGTTCGCAAAATGTGAGATGCCGCTGCCCTCGCAGAGTTTGTTGCACAAAAACGCTAGCTGGTGAACAATAAGGGTGATATTTAAATGCAAATCAATCAATCACCATAATAATGTTTACTAACAACAATTTTACTTGTCAGTTCTTGTTTGTTTTGCTTGAAGGTCGTTTTCGTCGGAGTTGATAAAATCGGCAATAATTAGAAATTGGTGATAATAAAGTGATAGCCAGTATTTGGTGTTAAGAGTGTGATACTTGGTGTTCAGGTGAGTTACTATGAAGTAATTTGTAGCAAATTTTTCTTGTTTAGAGATAAATCACAATTAAAAACTATTTTTATACCTACTTATAAACTTTTTAACCCATAATTGATTTAATTCAGTTTCGTTTTAATAATTTACCATAGTAGTCTTCAATATATTAAGTTTTATCGTGAAAATAATGTTATTAATAGTTGACAATTCTCGATCGATCGATTATTCGAAATAACTAAGGTATCTTTGTTAATTGATTATTACGCCACCCTTGTGGCGGAGTTTTGGGCTGACATTGTGTAGGTTTGTTGTCAACGCGACAAAAAGAAGATTGTTTAAACAATACCTTAAGAATCTAACATTCTGTTGTTTTTGTTTGCACACGTATATGTATGAAAATAATGAATGCAAAACTTCACCGAACCAATCAAATTAATTGACTCAATTAGTGATTAATAATAAGTAATATTTGTTTGTAGGTACCTATTTTGTTTAAAACGAATGCAGTCTTCCACCTCCAAAGAAGAAAACTATGCTTAACGGAATTTCGCAAGCCAAGAAGAACAATATTTTGAAATCCCTTCAAAATATAATACCAGGCAATAGACTGTCCTTCTGGAGGGATCTCCCTACTTCTGAGTGATTTATGACATAGATGCCTATTTTCAAAATTTAAAAATTTCAAATTATGTTAATCTTAAGTTTATTAAAATGATTTCCAAATGCACTTTTTTCGTGTTTTATTTTTTTTTCATTGGATTTTTAGCAAAAATGTATAGAAAAACATTTGTATGAAAATTCCTATGAACACACTATAACTAAAAGCGGTAACTCATATTAATAAACATATTATTCGAAGCCCAATAGCGGTTTCTCAAAAATGAGGTAAAAAAACACACTTTTCCTTTTTTTTTAAACATCAATAAGAAATATGGGTATGAGTATCTAATATTATGTATTTGAAACTACTTTACTAAGTTGACGCGAAATCAAAAACTAAAACATGATTTTTCTTGAATCTCACTTTTTTGAGATGACGCTTTTTGGCTTCTGAGGGCAGTATTGCCCACTCTCTTGTCATTCGTTGATGATGAAAATAATTTGTGATTGAAGTGAACGCCAACGAAATTATTTTTATGACGCCTTTTTCATTTTTGACCATTCATTTTCAGGCCCTAGTTGCCGTACAAGCATACCCGCAACGTAAGTATCTATGTTATTGCACACGATTCTTCTAGAACATATTTAGTCATTTACTACTAAACATTAAAAAATTAATTGTTAACTGCTCATTCAAGTTCTTCCACTGTAATTATGATTTTCTAAACATAAGCCTCTTTAAAATAACATAAGAGTATACCAATAAAATAACGTTGATTTTCTTTCATAGCATGTTCGGGTGGCAAAATACGACATAGAAGTCATCACGGTAAAGGAGGATGCCAACATGGTGGACATCACAACGTAATCAACACGAACTCTTATAGTCACTCGACAGCCCAAGGAGACGGAGTTGAGTCTGAAAGTAATATACACAATCATGTGGTAACTAACGACACAGGAAGCAGATATGGTGACAGCCGAGAAATTGAAATTGTAAACGACAGTAGATCAAGTAATCGCGTGAAACACCACTGTAAATGTCGAAAATGTTATCGTAGACGCTATGGAAGGAGAGACTCTGATATAGATTCACCTAACAATACGGATGTTGACGATGACGTGTCTCATATTGGCAATCGCTGTCCAGTTCGACCATGCAGACGATGCAGATGTTGTAGAGGGCGAGGTCGCTGTTGCCGTTGTCGTCGTCATATTGGCAAACGCTGTCCAGTTCGACCATGGAGACGATGCAGATGTTGTAGAGGGCGAGGTCGCTGTTGCCGTTGTCGTCATCATATTGGCAAACGCTGTCCAGTTCGACCATGTAGACGATGCAGATGTTGTAAAGGGCGAGGTCGCTGTTGCTGTTGTCATCGTCACCATATAGGGCCTCATTATACTGGTCCGAGCGTGCAACCAGAGACTACTGATATTGACACTGATAGTGATACTACTGAAATTGATAATGATACCACTAACGACGATGATGATAACACTGATACTGACAACAACACAGGAAGGACACCTGACAGGGACACATCTGTCACTAAAGAAGAACGCGATCGTTCTAGGACAGATGAGGCAAAAGCAAAATCTACCACTAATGTAAGAAACACCAGCAGAGAAGGATCGACCGCTATAAACACAACCAATGAGGCCAGTAGCAAATCCACTGACAATGAACGTGAACGAAAATATGAAAAGCGTAGGAGTGATCACCACACTGGAAAGACGACTGACAGGGACACATACGTCTCTAAAGTGGAACGCGATCGTTCTAGGAGAGATGAGGCAAAAGCAAAATCTACCACTAATGTAAGAAACACCAGCAGAGAAGGATCGACCGCTATAAACACAACCAATGAGGCCAGTAGCAAATCCACTAATAATGAACGTGAACGAAAATATGAAAAGCGTGGAAGTGACCACCACACTGGAAAGACGACTGACAGGGACACATACGTCACTAAAGAGGAACGCGATCGTTCTAGGACAGATAAGGCAAAAGCAAAATCTACCACTAATGTAAGAAACACCAGCAGAGAAGGATCGACCGCTATAAACACAACCAATGAGGCCAGTAGCAAATCCACTGATAATGAACGTGAACGAAAATATGAAAAGCGTGGAAGTGACCATCACACTGGAAAGACGACTGACAGGGACACATACGTCTCTAAAGAGGAACGCGATCGTTCTAGGACAGATGAGGCAAAAGCAAAATCTACCACTAATGTAAGAAACACCAGCAGAGAAGGATTGACCGCTATAAACACAACCAATGAGGCCCGTAGCAAATCCACTGATAATGAACATGAACGAAAATATGAAAAGCGTGGAAGTGACCACCACACTGGAAAGACGACTGACAGGGACACATACGTCACTAAAGAGGAACGCGATCGTTCTAGGAGAGATGAGGCAAAAGCAAAATCTACCACTAATGTAAGAAACACCAGCAGAGAAGGATCGACCGCTATAAACACAACCAATGAGGCCAGTAGCAAATCCACTGACAATGAACGTGAACGAAAATATGAAAAGCGTAGGAGTGATCACCACACTGGAAAGACGACTGACAGGGACACATACGTCACTAAAGAGGAACGCGATCGTTCTAGGAGAGATGAGGCAAAAGCAAAATCTACCACTAATGTAAGAAACACCAGCAGAGAAGGATCGACCGCTATAAACACAACCAATGAGGCCAGTAGCAAATCCACTGATAATGAACGTGAACGAAAATATGAAAAGCGTGGAAGTGACCACCACACTGGAAAGACGACTGACAGAGACACATACGTCTCTAAAGAGGAACGCGATCGTTCTAGGACAGATGAGGCAAAAGCAAAATCTACCACTAATGTAAGAAACACCAGCAGAGAAGGATCGACCGCTATAAACACAACCAATGAGGCCAGTAGCAAATCCACTGATAATGAACGTCAACGAAAATATGAAAAGCGTGGAAGTGACCACCACACTGGAAAGACGACTGACAGGGACACATACGTCTCTAAAGAGGAAAGCGATCGTTCTAGGACAGATGAGGCAAAAGCAAAATCTACCACTAATGTAAGAAACACCAGCAGAGAAGGATCGACCGCTATAAACACAACCAATGAGGCCAGTAGCAAATCCACTGATAATGAACGTGAACGAAAATATGAAAAGCGTGGAAGTGACCACCACACTGGAAAGACGACTGACAGGGACACATACGTCTCTAAAGAGGAACGCGATCGTTCTAGGACAGATGAGGCAAAAGCAAAATCTACCACTAATGTAAGAAACACCAGCAGAGAAGGATCGACCGCTATAAACACAACCAATGAGGCCAGTAGCAAATCCACTGATAATGAACGTGAACGAAAATATGAAAAGCGTGGAAGTGACCACCACACTGGAAAGACGACTGACAGGGACACATACGTCTCTAAAGTGGAACGCGATCGTTCTAGGAGAGATGAGGCAAAAGCAAAATCTACCACTAATGTAAGAAACACCAGCAGAGAAGGATCGACCGCTATAAACACAACCAATGAGGCCAGTAGCAAATCCACTGATAATGAACGTGAACGAAAATATGAAAAGCGTGGAAGTGACCACCACACTGGAAAGACAACTGACAGGGACACATACGTCACTAAAGAGGAACGCGATCGTTCTAGGAGAGATGAGGCAAAAGCAAAATCTACCACTAATGTAAGAAACACCAGCAGAGAAGGATCGACCGCTATAAACACAACCAATGAGGCCAGTAGCAAATCCACTGATAATGAACGTGAGCGAAAATATGAAAAGCGTGGAAGTGACCATCACACTGGAAAGACGACTGACAGGGACACATACGTCTCTAAAGAGGAACGCGATCGTTCTAGGACAGATGAGGCAAAAGCAAAATCTACCACTAATGTAAGAAACACCAGCAGAGAAGGATCGACCGCTATAAACACAACCAATGAGGCCAGTAGCAAATCCACTGATAATGAACATGAACGAAAATATGAAAAGCGTGGAAGTGACCACCACACTGGAAAGACGACTGACAGGGACACATACGTCACTAAAGAGGAACGCGATCGTTCTAGGAGAGATGAGGCAAAAGCAAAATCTACCACTAATGTAAGAAACACCAGCAGAGAAGGATCGACCGCTATAAACACAACCAATGAGGCCAGTAGCAAATCCACTGACAATGAACGTGAACGAAAATATGAAAAGGGTAGGAGTGATCACCACACTGGAAAGACGACTGACAGGGACACATACGTCACTAAAGAGGAACGCGATCGT